>CM025793.1:35983012-38383012 GCA_014635995.1 Sarcophaga peregrina
TATCCTGTAACACAATAAACACAACCCAGCAAGAATAATAATTTTGCAATTGCAGTCTAAGGTAAGCTGCATGCGAATTAATTATAATCAAAACAAAAATAAATCATTCAATTATCCTTTGTCAATTGTGCCCCCAAAATATTTTTCTTTGGCGTTAAATTGTGGCATAAATTTTGGTCTTAAAAGCTCAATTTCATGCATGTTATTGTATTGACAGCATTAATCCTGTCGTTGCCAGCACAAATCCTTTCACCATAAGCACTAATTCTTTCATTACTGCAAATAAAAAAAAATAGCTTTAAAGCAAAGCAATAGAAACTTAGCTTGTCGTCGCACTGCCTTTAAAATAATCATTATCATATACAGGGTGGCTGATATATAATGCAACAAAGTAAAGCACAATATTTTTTAATTTTTTTTTAATTTTATTGTTCAAAAGCAAAAAATGTTGGAAATAACATCAAATTTCAGAGTCAGTTAAGATTTGTTCGAATTGGCCAACTTTGGTACGAAGTATGGCCTTCATACGGTCGACAAAGCCATCACAGGCTGCACGAAAGTGGCTCTGCGGTATTTTGGCCCATTCCCAGCGAAGTGCCGTCTTAAAATGATCGACATTTTGGTATTTTTTATTTTTATTTTATTTGCCCCAGGCGCAAAAGTCTAACGGATTAAGATCCGGAGATTTTGGTGGCCATTGTTCGGTATAAATGAAGCGAAGAGCCTTCTTTTTAAGCCATTCATGGTTGACGCGTGCTCAACGCGGTGGTGCTGAGGCCTCTTGGGTTCTTGCTGCGGCCGAAATGTTTGTCTGCCCAGAACTTCAATACGGTCTTTAAAACATTTTCCCGATAACATTTGGGATTTATTTTGAACCCATGGTCTATGAATACGAGCGGGATACGACCATCGGCCCACACCATTACCATTGGCGGGGCTTGAGTTCTGGTGGCCAAACGCAGATGTAAATTTTCAACTGACCTCTTTGGCAAGTAAACTCGATCATTTTGTTTGTTCACGTACTGCTCAACTTGGAATGGCTTCTCATCGGAGAAAACGAAATTCGGTAACAGGCCACTTTCGTGCAAGCAAAGTAACTCCTTGGCTCTTTCCAGTCTAACTTTTGTTTGTCCAGCGGTGAGCTCTTACAGTTTGTGGAACTTTAATGGCTTTGGCTCTACTTCTAAAAGATTTTCTGGGTTGCATTTATTGTGTTAATAACATATGCTTGAGAAGAGATCTGTGTAGAAAATTTAACTATTTCATCCGTTCTTAAGCTTTAACGATAACCACCTGTAGATTTCCAGCCAACTATAAAGCAATCACAATATCACGCTTGAAATTCATCACGAATACCTTTTTTTTCTGAATGCAATATATCAAAATGCTTTTGTAAGCTTGTAAATTATAAAATGAACTGTCACTGGAATAAATCTGTCAGCTGCAAGACGAGCGGTTTACAAATGATAACAATCTGAAGTTACATACATATTACCCACCCATGTATTCTGTAATATCTTAGTTTTTGAATTAGCTGGAGAAGTTCAAGTCAGAATTTTTACACAGATTTGCTTTTAGTGACATTAAGTTTTGAATAACTTTGCTACCCCTCAGTTCTAGTTCACTATTTGAATGATTCACCATTTATCGCGTTTGAATGGTAGGAAGTTATTGGCTTAAACGACGTATAATTTTTTTTAAATTAAATTTTTTTATTCAATCCGCATGTTGAGTTCCAAGTTTTTCGTTAAAAGATTTCACATGCAGTTTTATTTAAGCTGCACATGAAAATAAAGCGCTTTTAAATGAATTAAACATTTTATAATGCAATAACAATCGCAGTAGAAAAGAAAAAAACTATAAATTGTGGTTTTGAAAATACCGGGGACCATGTTAAAAATGTATTTAAGTGTTAACTCACTGCAGCCTACAGGGAGAAAAGAATTAAAAACAATTATTACTCACATAAAGAAAAGCTACATAAGAATCACTATCCCATTGTACTATATCACAAAATGCAATACTATTATACTATAATTACTCAAACATTTCTTAATCGATTTTCAAAATTTAAATCGTATTGGAAAGGTTAGAGATGAAACTTTCAAATGGTGTACATCTATTCGGTGTATCTATTATTCGTCCTAATATTCTATGATATTTGATAAAGTAAACTTGGTAAATTCGAATTTTTAACGTATTTTTTCAAGTTTGTCTACTCATAGTAGAAAACTTTAATAAAAATATATCGGATATGTGACAATATTTTTAAAGTCTGTTCTCTTGTGAAAAGATTGAGTCATAATTTGATCAAATAGGACAAAAATTACCGTAGTTATTATTTAAAAAGTCTAACAGTCGAGTGATATTTTTTATATAAGTATGTCTCATCAAATGAACTTTTAGTTAAAAAATTTTCAGAATTTTTGATGGATCTTGGTTGTTTATCACAATATGTGTCAATTTCATATTTGCACGACTTCCAGAAGTCGGCTAATATTTGTGTTTTTTGGCAAATATTATTATGTTACGTTAAATTGATCCATTTTGTAATAAATGTAAATAAATATTTATTTAATAACTATGATAATTTTTATCCGATTTGATCAAACGATATGTGAATCTCTTCATAAGATAATACGCTTTCAAAATGTTATCACTTATTTCATACTTTTTAAGCAAAGTTTGCTACTATGAACCGACAAATCTGAAAAACTATGAAAAAAATTCACATTTTCCACGTTTACCTCATCAAAACACTTAGCATATTAAGTCAAATAATAGATATATGTATGCTGTTTTAAAGGTCTATACCTCCATTTTCCAAGAAGATTTAAATTTAGGAAATTGAGTCAAAAAAGTATGAGTAATCCAGAAATTTGTGCGTAAAGTCTAAAACGACAGTTTTTGTCAAATAAAAAGAGTTTGAATGGTTCGACAAATATAAAAAAAAATATTTTTGAGATCTACTCAACAAAACTAGTAACCCAAACTGTGTCTTTAGTTGGGTGTATTTAATTTTTTTTTTATTTTGTCGCATAGTGTTATCCTAAACGGATAGAAAAAAGGTGCTTAAATTGAAGCTTAAATAAAATATTTGATGGCTGATATTCTCAATAAAACCATGAAAAAAGTGTATGCATGTGGTGAGTTAATGAATACGTATATACATACATATAATATTTAAGCCTATAAGTATATAAATGTGTACATGTATGTGTGTTTGTTTATTTTATTTGTGCTTTAATATTTAAACCCCTTCTGACGTTCATGCATATTAAATGGTGTTGTCGCTGAAGTTGTTCAGCTTTTGCAGGTGATTAACCCTTGTTAGTGTTTGTAAAGGTTTACATGTGAGAGAGAGTGTGAGTGTATGTTTTATTCTGTCGGTTTTTATAGCGTTTTTTTTTTCATTCTCTTTATTTATTTCTTTTTATCGTTTTTCTTCTTATCAACATTTCCATTGTTAATGAGTTTTTACACATTCACGTTTTTTTTTATTAAAAATTCTTAAATTTTTTAAATTACGGAAATATTTTTTGCTTCAGACAGACACACTCATAAAAATAACAAAATATGGAACAGAATGAAACTATATTTAAAATAGGAAATAAAGTGTAGAATTTCATACATACATACATAATTGGTTATTACAACCATTCAGTCAGGATTATTGACCTACTTTCTCACACTAATCGAACCCTGGCTTTACGTCTAATAAGCTAGCAAACTATCTACTAGACCACGGCGACTTCAAAAAAAGCGTAGAATTATATCAAACTTTTACTGGGAGTGCATTTGTTAAGCCTCTCTAAACATACTTGCATATATAATTGGTCATTACAATTGGTCATTACAATCCAGTCAGGATTACAACCAAGCTTTTCACACTACTTGTGTTAATACGCTCCGTAAGTCGTAGGACCTATAGCTTCCAGTTGATTCCGAGCGAGATATTTTTGCCAAATTTTTCATGGTAATTTTCATATACTCTCAGAGTTTTTGCCAGATATCTGCTGAGAAGAAGTTGCCAATGAAATATTTTTCATATCATTGTTTGCTGAAGATCCGTTAGATATCTGCAACAAAACGAAATATGAAAAACATATATCAGCGGCTATTTCCTCTCAGAAGTCTTCTGGCAAAAACTGAGAGAGTAAATAAAATATGACTCTAAAAAATATGTAGGGCTTGCCACTAACGTATAGAATTAACTCCCAAAACATAAGTGGTGTATTAAGTAATGTCGTACACCTGACTGAAGGGTTGTAATAACCCATTATGTACGTATGTATGTATGTAAACGAAGTGAAGATTCAACTGGTCTGGTTCTGGTCTAACAAATCTTGGGTTCATATCGCCAGCTCCTAAATTCTTTACAGAATATGTAAATTATCTGATGTTTGAAATTCGTATAGGTTGCCTGAATAAAAGGTTTTAGGGAGTTTTAATAAAAATTTAAAAAGACAAACTCCATCATAAATTATTTCAAATGAAAATCTTTTCTACAGCCATATGTTTTCGTTAGACTTAATATCCCTATGATATTATACTTTTAACACATTCATCATATTCTAAAATATGTATGCAAATATTTTTGTGTTTAACTTCTTTTCATTTCATTTTCTTTCACGTATTATTTGTTATTGACATATAGAGCATAGAATTTGGTTGTTTACTGAATACAATTGAGTTGTCCATCTCTTCAAAATTGGTTTCATGGAAGCCTAACAAATAAATACCAACATGTGTCCGTAATTTCTAATTCTATTCTATTCTTTGTTAAGCATAAAGCTGAGGGTTGGCACCCCCTCCCCCATTGTGTCTGCCTGTTTCGAGAGTTTTCAATTTTCAAAATTAACAGAAATTAAATTATTTTTGTTGTCATAGAAAATAGAAAACAAGAGACATTATTTTCCAGCCAGCATTTTTGAAAATTTTTAATCAAATTCGAGTCTTTTTTGATTCTTCTGCGCGATTAAAAAGCTCGAATATGCGCTCATTTTTTGATCATAAAACGCTGTTTTGTTGGGAGAAACAAAAGTGACTACAAGCCACTCTTCTTAAAAAATCACTTATGAGTCGTTTTCTATATTATTTTAAAGTACTTTTCGACCCTGTTTTTAGTAGTGTTATAATCATTTTCCAATCACTATCTGATCACTTATTAGCCTTATTTACCTTCGCTTATGATACTTTTTCGAGTCATCGTTTAATCGCATACGAGTTTTTTATGAGTAATTTATCATTATGTTTAGGAGGCCTTTTATTAACGTTTATGAGTCACGTTCCTATTAATTTGGACTCGTTTTTAGGTCATTTATGATGAAAATTTGAGTCATTTATTAGTCGTATTTATAATTCTATTTTACTCCCTTCAAGTGTCTTTATGAGTTTTCTGAGTCATACGTTTACACTGACGCAATTTCAAAAATCACAAAGAAAGAATATTTAAAGAAATATTTTTTTTTTTTCGTTAAAAAACAAAGAAAAATTTTCTATTTAGAAAAATTTTAAAATATGATCATAAAATACGTAATTACAATCACTTTTCAAACATCTGCTTGATCTGTTTTTGATTAAACGTTTTTCAATAAAAGCACTTTTTTGTCGGTTGCAAATATTTCCCATACCACCACATTAAATTTAATGAACGATATCTCATTTTAAAGCTTATAGCTAACACTAATGACGAAAAATAATTAGAAATTGAAAAATTATTATTTTCATTGATAAAAATTATATTTTATATAGAACTGCATGATAATACTGTTGTCATTATGACAACAACGTCTGAATGATTAATTTCCGATTGCTGTAAAATATTTTATTGTATTTTAAATCGATCTCATTTTACTCATTGGCTCGATTCATTTTTGAGTCCTTTTTCAATCGTGTAACTGACTAATAAGTCACCAGAAGTACTCCAAAAAGACTCAGCAAGGTGATTTTTATAAAAATAATCTTCCAAATGCTAGCTGGGTTATTGAAAATAAAACAAACTGACATATGTTTTATTGAATAAATACATGAAGTGATTGGGGTTGGTAATTAAATTTCACCCTGCCGAACACTGACTTGGAAATGTAAAATAAATTTTTATTTTTCCTTACAATGCAACAACAATAAAGTAATAATAACGACAACAATAATCATAAAATTATACATACACATGCACATACACATCGCCCAAATAGAATAAAAGAATATGTCGTTAATATAAAGGACATGATTTTGTTTGTAACAGAATTAATTCAGCTGAACACATATGGCAACCATTGTTCATTCAAAATAAAAAAGAACACAGAAAAACATATTTATTCTCTATTATATGTTTGCATAGATATGAGTTTCAATATTCAAATTTTAAAATCACAATTGGAATAAGCATATCCTGGCATATGGTTTACAAACAAACTTTTTTTCGTTACCGAATATCCACCAAACCAAAGCATTTGATTTTTGGTTAAAAAGTTATAAAGATTTTATTCCAAATTATTTGTATTTCAGATTGGGTTTTTTTCTCTTTTTTACTGAGGAAAATATTCATAATATGATTGTGGGAGGGATGGAATGCATGCAAACAAGGCAAAGTTTCTGACTGTGGCCAACATGGCGACCACCAGGGCGATCCTTGTCTTGCTGTATTCAAGTTGACACGCTGCCTCCTCGTGGCCCCTCCTGGATGGCATTCTAGCACCCGCTAGATGTTAACTAATGCGTGCAGCGATGTCCAATCCCCTGGACGTTAAATTCGGGTTGTGCGTAGGGCTTGGAACCCACCACGTAAAAATTTAATCCAATGAAAGCCTATACAATAGCCTCTAAAAAGATCCCCTCTAAAGTTGACGACCACGGCAAACGTTTCAAGGACAACGATTTGAGAATAGGCACGTGGAACGTCCGCACCCTTTATAGGGCAGGCGCTTCCGCCCAACTGGCGGATGCCCTTATGAAATGTAGGACGGACATCACTGCCATACAGGAAATGCGATGGATAGGACAAGGATGCAAAAGGCTAGCATCTTGCGATGTGTATTACAGCTGCCATGTTGATAAGCACGAATTCGGATGCGGATTTGTGGTTAATAAGAGACTTCGTCACCTTGTCTCTGGGTTCACGCCAGTGAACGAAAGAATAGCCACAATCCGCATCAGGGCAAAATTTTACAACATCAGCCTAATTTGTGCTCACGCCCCGACGGAAGAAAAGGACGATGTGGTTAAGGATGCCTTCTATGCTAAACTCGAGGACGTATACGATAAGTGCCCGGCCCATGACGCCAAAATCGTCCTCGGGGATTTTTATGCGAAGGTCGGGCGGGAAGGTATCTTTGGCCCCACTGTCGGACAGTTCAGCCTCCACGCAAACACTACCTCCAATGGTATGAGGCTGATCGATTTCGCCGCGGCGCGTAACATGGTAGTATGTAGTACCAGGTTTCAGCATCTCGACATTCACAAGGCCACTTGGATGTCCCCCGATTGATATACATCCAACCAGATCGATCATATTGTGATTGACGGAAGGCACAACATCCAAACATCGACTCGGACCACTACCTTGTCGCAGCCAAGTTCCGAGTGCGCATTTGCGCCTCGAGGACTGCGCGCTCTAGTGCATTGCGAAAGCTGGACGTTAAGAAGCTGCGATCACAAAGGACAGCTGAGGCGTTCTCCGCCCAACTCTCTGATAAGCTCCGTCATTCCCCTATCCAATCTCAGCGACATTGGCGGATTGTGGGCCAACATCTCCCACTCCTTGCGCAATACTGCGGAAACAGTCCTTGGTTTTGAGCGCCCTCCCCAACGAAACCAATGGTACGATGAGGAGTGTCGCGAGGCAGCTGCAGCGAAATACGCCGCATACAGAAAAACGTAGCAGTCGGCCGCTACGCGAGCCATTGTCGAAAATTACAGAGAGAGGAGAAGGGATGAGAAGAGGGAGCAGGAAAGGCATGAGTGTAAGGAAGTCGAGATATACAGATGTAGGAATGACGCTCGAAAATTTTATCAAAAGGTTAAGCATCTGACCGAGGGGTATAAGCCCGGAGCGTCTTCCTGCAAGGATGAGAATGGAAACCTGGTTACAGATCCGCAAGGGGTACTGAGGTTGTGGAGGAAACACTTCTCTACTCTGCTGCAAGGCGATGACAACATCAATACCGCCTCTAGAGATGATGTTCCAGACCCGATCGATGATGACGGCGTGGAGATTCCGCCGCCTAGCCATGAAGAGGTTAAAGTCGCGATTATGCGACTTAAAAACAACAAAGCGGCAGGTCCTGATGGCCTCCCCGCTGAATTGTTTAAGACCGGATGTAATGAGTTGGTAGGGCGCATGCACCTCATCTACAAAATATGGTTAGAGGAAAGTATGCCCAACGATTGGAACCTCAGTGTCCTCAGTCCCGTTCTGAAAAAGGGAGACCCTACAATATGCGCCAACTACAGGGGTATAAGCCTTCTCCCTATCGCATATAAGGTTCTTACAGGCGTATTGTGTGAACGACTGAAGCCACTCGTCCAAACACTGATCGGACCTAATCAGTGCGGCTTCAGACCTGGCAAGTCCACCATCGACCAGATCTTCACACTACGCCAAATCCTGGAAAAGACCCACGAAAATCAAGTCGACACACACCATCTTTTTGCCAATTATAAGGCTGCTTTCGATAGCCCCATAAGGGATCGTGTTTTTGCCGCAATGTCTGAGCTCGGTATAGCTGCTAAGCTGATAAGGCTATGCAGAATGACGTTGAGCAATTCCTGCAGCTCCGTCAAGGTAGGAATGGACCTCTCCGAACCTTTCGATACCGTCCGAGGTTTCAGACAAGGCGATCCCTTATCATGCGACCTCTTCAACTTCGTCATGGAGAGTGTTTTGCGAAAGGCGGGAGTGCATCGTAATGGCACTATTTTTCAAAAAACTGTCCAGTTGCTTGCGTACGCTGACGACATCGACATCATAGGGCGTACCAAACGATATGTCACTGCTGCCTTTAGTGCTATTGAACGGGAGTCTAAGAAGATGGGTTTGGCAGTAAATGAGGGCAAAATGAAGTATATGTTATCGACAAGTAGAGCCGTGCGGCGTATTGATTCACATATTACGGCCGATAACTATACTTTTGATACAGTCAAGGAATTCATTCACCTTGGCTCCGCCGTTACCACCGAAAATGATGTCAGTCTGGAGATCAAGCGCAGGATTACTCTTGCCAACAGGTGCTATTATGGTCTCAATAGGCAATTGAGTAACAGAGACCTCTCTCGCAAGACGAAACTAATACTCTACAAGACGCTCATCCTACCCGTGCTTCTCTATGGCGCAGAAGCATGGACCCTATTAAGAACTGATGCAGCTGCCTTGAGAGTATTCGAGAGAAAAGTCCTGCGTAAGATCTTCGGTCCAGTGCGAGTTGACGATGATTTTCGCATCCGATTTAACAGTGAGCTGTATGAGCTCCTCAACGACATGGACGTTGTACAGCGTATTAATATCCAGCGGCTGCGCTGGCTCGGCCTTAGCCGTATCACTTAAAAGATTAAATTTACAATAATAATTCATCTATTGCCATGAATACTTAGAACGTTTCGTTATCTATTGCAGTTTTTTCTATCATTGAATCTATATTTCTCCCATACTCTATTACATAACATTTAAATTTAAATTTCTCCTCAAATACAATATTTTATTTTAGGCCATGTAACCTCTAAACAAATTAGGGAAGGGTCAGGTTATTATTTATCATTTTGAATATCTCAATTCCTTGATATCTGCTGTTGACAACATTTTTAGCCTACATTTCATATGTACAGACAAAAAGCAGTTGCTGAGTTCATGACAGAAAATAAGGAGTGCGCACAAAAAAAGTGGGCCTTATAACGTTCATTATAATTGAAAAAAATGAATACCGTTACATTATTTTTGTTAGTCATCTGTTTCAAAATCCACGTGCTAAATTTCATTGCAATAGCAAATTTAGTTTTTTTGTAAATGGGCACCTCACAAGAATGTCGAAAAGAAATAATTGAACTTTTCAATGAAAAACCGCGCCGCTTACAAAAAACGATTGTTAGGTTCGCAGATGTTAATCAAAAAACAGTTTCTAAGGAAAGAATAAAACAATATAAGGATTCTTTGAATATTGAGAAAAAGCTTGGAAGTGGAAGAAAAAAAGGATTTGCCAACCAAAACAAAGCATGTAGAAAAAAATACGTATTTTTCTAAAACACCCTAACATATCTGGAAGAAAAGTGGCTCAAAAAGTTGGATGCTTTGAGACCTTGATCAGAAAAAAATTTTATACACAAAAGCAATTCAAATATTATTTACTTTAATTGGAATATAAAACGAAAAAAAATCCGCCATTTAGTTTTATTTCTATAACGAAAAGTGTAAGTCCAGTTTGTTTTCGTGCGTACTCCTTACAAAACAAACGGTTAAGATTATTTCCATTCGTTTTATATTTTTGATCTGGGGATTGAACTGTGGCCTCACACCTAATAAGTCAACATACTACCTCTTAGACTACGGCGACTTAGGCAATATTAGGTTTACTAATCCTGATTATGTAATACAATTTTCGATGCATATGTTTACATTTTGAAACCAAGTTGTGCTTATAGATACGTATAAGGGAGAGAGAAATTTATATCCCTCAATTTATATCAACCAAACATTTAATGATTTAAAAATCAAATAAAATGTAAAATTTTTACACATACATCAGTATATTAGGGTGATAAATGTTTGCCAAAATACAAACTAAGGCAAAAACTAAGTACGTTTGTTAAATTGAGGCCGAATTTCAAATTTCGTTAAGCCAATTATGGTAGAATTTCTCACTGACTGATGGAATATTTTTAATATTTTTAAAAGCCATAATGAAAAACTATTTGCATCATAAGGCATCATAACCACAATAAATGCAAAGCAGCAAACTCTGAAAAATAAATTACCTAATGGTATATGGAAGTGATTATTTCAAAGAGAGAGCGCGGCTATAAACAACGAATTTGGTGCTTTGCTTTTAGACTAATTTCTATTTTTATTCGTTGGGACAAGATAATTACGGTACGAACAGAGTGAGCGCTTATGTCGAGCAGAGTCGAGCCGAGCTTATTGATGCTTATTTTCATGCGAGAAAAAAATTTGTGTATAACACAGTGAATGCGTTAATCAGCGCTGAAATTCTGTTTATTGCATATGTTTTGTTTTTATGCCATTTAGTATTGTTGTTCATTTGTGTTTATAAAATTTTATAAATTATTAATAGAAAATAATTTGGAAAATATCCAATTACGCTAAAAAGGAATGAATTTTATTTTTTAATTTGAAATCCTTAAAAAACACGACTATACACTAAAAGGTAAATATCAACAATGCAAAAAAGCGCGCAAAACGCTTTGAAACTGTTTTCTCGCACTCATCGGCTTTGATTTCTGGTCTTGTCGGCGTTAACTATGTTATACACCAGCTTATTTGTATATAATCAGTTTTATCTTACTATCTGACAATCTTTATCGCATCGGCTTTCAGCGGTCACTCTGTACACACCCTTAGTATTCACTGGGAAAATATTTGTACTTGCAATGCAAGCGCAATGTTGATTTTAACATAACGTATGAGTAATATTTCTCTACACCATATTTAAAATTAAATGCTCATAAATTATGGTGTCTATGATATTTCATACAAATACATCCATATTTACATTAAACAAATAGAACAAGAAAATATACTCTTTGTTTTTACGATAAAAATACGCAAGGTAGCAATCTCTCAAAAATATAATAATTGGGTGTAGTTCGAAGTGATTAATTTAAAGGCAGCGTGACAATAAGTAACGATTCTGCGGCCTCACTTTTAGGCTAATTTATAGTTTTATTAGAGAAACGTTTTATTGGTATCATTAACCCTAGAACCCTACCCATATTTTATATTAACTTTTCTTACACTGGGTACTCCAGCACCCAGTTTTCACATGAGTTAAAAATTTAAGAAAACAAGTTGCAAAATTTCTGTTTTTAATAATCATGTATGTATTTTTTATATTGATAGAACTTTAAAGAAAATAGTTTTATATACATTTGGGGCACATTTTAATTTGCTACTCTCCACAATAAACGCCGTTTGTCACTTGTTGCAAAAAGTCCGACTTTTTCTATCTTTCGAGGTAGAACAGAATCTGCATTGTCCCTGTTCTTTGGAAGTACCCTCTGGTCTATCAGGGTTATGTGACATTTTCAGCATGTCATTTATCATTTCACGAATATTTGTACTCAAGGTCAATTTCTACACTGCTCTATATAAGGTGTTATTAGCTGTAGAGATAAAGTTTTCAAAATAGTACGTCTATCCGGTATTTTTTCTTTATTTAATGCTTCACTTTGATTCAACAATATTATAGGGTTAATACTAACGATATTTAATAGCCCAAACAATAGGCATAAGGACCATACTGAATAAGCTCGAAAAACTACCGTTTTTACTACCCTGCATGCTCTAGTATCCAGTATCAGCTATTTAAACGACTTACCGCTTAAGAAACTTTCTGAAAACTAATGAAATGTGAACAGCATGCAAATCTAGGAAAACTAGCAGAAATAAAATACTGTTTTGCCAAATTTCAATATATGACAACACTTTAAATATTAAGTAGGGTGCCCGTGCACCCAGGGTAGGGTTCTAGGGTTAATAAAGAATTGTGGAGCTGTTTATTTTTTATTTGTTTTGCTTTGCTGTCGCTGTTTTTATTATCACTTATATTCCTGCCACTTACCTTCCACTGGAATTGCAAAATTGTTGTGTTTGCTAGTCTGCATTTATTGTGGTTCTAGCACAAAGATTCTACACAACTTTTTAAAATTAATTCTTTTTGAATTCTTATAAATTTCGAAAATTTTAATGTTTTTGTTTGCACCCCATATCACAATATTTTGTATGATTTGGCAATTGTAACCACCCTAATGAAAACAACATGTGTTATTCGGTATTAAATAAGAAGCCTTAAGACAGGCATGAATATTTTAACTTTAAGATTTTAACACACAAGTACATGTATTTCATATATTTGTATTCAAAATATACATGAAATTTATAAAAGGATATACAGAACACATGTCTGTTTATATTTGGTTATGCAAGCAAAATGTTTAAAATTTGTGAACGAACTTATGTAAATTCATATTATACAGTGTAGAAAACAAAACTTAATCATCACAATGTGACCAGTTTGTATAGAAATCGTAAATTTCCTGTAAAACTATGGAATTTATTTTACCTTATTTGGCGAAATAAATGCTTGGGCATAATGTAATGCAAACATTATTTGTGTAATCAAAAATGATAATCAATTAAAGAGATTCATAATCGACATACAAATACGTCCGATATAATACGAACATACAGACTATTATAGGCAAATAAGTTTTTATGTATTGGTGTATGCCTATTGATATCTATACATAGTATGTATCAGAGAATCAGCAACGAGTATTCAAAACGATGAGTACATTCGAGTCATTCTTATAATTTTAGATACTTATACGCATTCATACTTATTTTATTATCATACTCATACTAGTCATATTCAAAGTTTGAAATACTTAAGATGAGTACGCTCATACTTAACAATATGAATGATATTATTGATTTCAACTCGCCGCTACTTACCATTAACACGAACTACAAAATAAGTTTGATTCGCGTACGTATACTACAGTACTCATAAGAAGGTAGTGCTGTCTTTGCTTGCTATTTCTGTCTTTGCTTTCTTCTTTGTTTGTATATGCAACAATAACAATATTTACACGAAGCACAAAGTAAGTATGATTCGCGTAAGAGCACTAGAGTACTCACAAGAAGGTTGTGTGTATGCTTTGCTTGCTATCTTTGTCTTTTCTTTCTTCTTTGTTTGTACATGCAACAACAACTAAGATTGTAAATTTTAAAGAATGATTCTACTCACTCGAATCACTTATAAGTATTATAAGTATTTTTCTAAATTTATGAATCTGAATGAGTAGGCTTATGAATCAAACATATTTCGAATGTTATGAGTTTGATGTCAACATTGTGCTCACACTCATTGCAACCTATACTTATAAATCAAAGTTGTAGCGAGTATGAATAAATCAGAGTAGTTGAATTTCAAATCTGTTGATTCACTAATACTCAAAATTGCATGAGTACCTATGAGTAGCGGAAAAACGATTCATTGCCGATCTCTGGTATGTATGTTATTTGTGATATAATAGGGATAAGCAATCGATTTTGTTTTATTTGTAACAAATAATCAATTTCCTAGCACAATAACAATAAAATCCTTCTGTTGAACATTACATTTGTGTTCTTTGGCCTGTTGTATGGACAGATATTCTATTATTTGCCAATGTAAGCAAATAACCTCAATTATGGGCAATATTATTTATGTTTGAGTGTTTTACTTGTTTTTAATTAATTTTTTCTTAATGGGAATTGAATAATAAGAACAATATGAGAGGATTATTAAGGAAAAAAAATGTACGAATTATTTTTGATAGTTTAAGACTCAATAAACTACGTATTTGGATTTCATAAATTTGCCAATTTGATACTAAATTGTACATAGTTTACATACATGAGTACATATATAATTGATCATTATAAACCTGTTAGTTGGACAACAACGTTAATTTCTTTACCACCACTCATATGGGTAGGTGCCAATGCAGTACGTATTATGCCACAATCGATTTCTTGCGTCAAACGTTTGATGGTCGTTTACTTAGCCGTAATGGTGATGTCAGTTGCCTGCCAGTAAACTGCGATTTAACACCCTTGAACTATTTTCTGTAGGATGCTGTTAAAGAAAAGTTTTATGCCGACAAACCAGACTAATAGGTGAATTTGAAGGTCAACATTTGTAATGTAGTTGTAGAAATACGATCCCATGCATTTTTCGTGTGCATTGGTCGAGTCGAATGAGGTACAGTGAGGCCAATCATAACAGTCATATTAATGAAATAATATTCCATTTCTAGCCGGAACAAAAGTACTTCACAACAAAAAATTAAATTTGTCAAAATTACAAACAGTTTTTGCTTTTACTTACATTCTAATATTGAAACTTTTAAATCACAACCCCTATATAATCAAGGTTCAAGCAAGCTTCTCGCTTTTAATAATTTACTGCGACAATAATCATCAAATACATATTACTTCTAAAGCACTTTTTTTGTCGGTTGCAAATATCTCCCATACCACCGCATTCAAATTTAATGAATGATATCTCATTTTAAAGCTTATATCTAACACTAATGACGAAAAATAATTAGAAATTGAAAAATTAATATTTTCTTTGATAAAAATTATATTTTATATTGAACTACATAATAATACTGTTGTCATTATGATTATGTGATTTTGTTCAAGTGTGGTAATACAGTGCCGCTTAATAGTAATCCAGTTCTACGTAATAGAGTATGTATTAAAATCAATTCTGGCAATACCGCTATTTACTATAATGCTATTTATTACTAAGTCAGTTATCAAAGCTGTTTTGCCAATACTTTGCAGTAGTTGTTAGATCAAGTGCGATAAACAGGGTCGCTTAATTGTAATGCTATTGCACATAATAATATATAAAGTTGTAAAAGCCATTCTGGTAATGTCGTTATTGTCATGGCATTGTTTGTTTTATGAAGGTAGTAATACGGGTTAATAAATGGTACCAGGCTTAATCGTAACAAACTTGGGAGAAGCACATCATATCAGCAAAAATTATTCATACCGATAAACTGTACTCATATCCCGAATCAACCTTACACCTTCTGATCCAACTGTGCCTTTTCCGAATGACACGAAAACAATTCCCTGTGAACATTGCTTTTGCTATGCCGCTAAACAAAGCACAAGGTCAAACCCTTCAAAATGTAGGATTGTATTTACCAGAACCGGTCTTTTCACATGGGCAGTTATACGTGGCTTTTTCTCGAGTGCGTACGTTTAAAGATATTTTTGTGTGTATTAAGGATTCGTACGGGCAAAAAGTTAATGATGGTCATGCCATTACCTCTAACACTGTATTCAAAGAAATATAGTAAAAGCATTTAAATTTAATAAAAGCATTTAATAAAATTTCTATTAATTATTTTCATTTTATGTTACAAAAATGACAACTAACGGTGCGAAATATTCGCACGGGTGATCTTGTAATTTTTAATTCTTTAATGAAAAATATTTGAAAAATTCCTTACAAAATGAATATGATGCGATTTCATGTTTAAATAAATTAACGTAATGACAGGAAAATTATTGGCGATAAACAAAAATAAATCGATACTTCACTTACTGCTACTGCATGTATTCACTCATGCAGTCAATGGTAAATAAAATTAATTTAATTTTCACATCAATTAATAAACATTAATTGGAAATGAAAAATTACAACAACGACAAAATAAAACAGAGGAAAGTGTAAAAATAAATTTCATTTGAAAATAATGAAAAAATCAATGAAAATAAAATCGAATTTTTTCCATCGAATAAAATAAAATTAATTTTACTTTACATTGAAAATTTCAATGACTCTTTAAGCTTGAGAATTATTTGTTGAAAAATAAGTAACAGGAAAAAAAGTAATTGTTGTTGCTAGTGGCAATGTTGTCCTATTGTTGCTGGTGTAAAATTGTTATAAATATGCGATGATTCGTTAATAATTTATTGCAACTTTTATTAGATTAACAGAGTAATAACAGCATCAGCAGCACCACATTCCAACTTGAGCACTTGATACAAAAAAAGTTGTTGGAGTAATAAAATTAATTAAATTTGTTATAAAACACATGTTACAATAACCTCTTTAAGAGAGCGGAAAAATTGAAGTAGGTATAGAATCTGGAATAGCTACAGTGAATTAAAGTTTAATTAGTATGGAGAATGCCAATAATGATGTAAATTTAAAAAGTAAAATTAAATTTAATACAGAGAATGTAAAATAGAAAAATCGCAATATTAATTGCAAATAAATAATGATTATTATGTCCGCATAGAAGAAAAAGCTTTTAACGCTATAAAGTTTTATTTACTTCCGCATAAACACAATAAACGCGATGCAGCAAGCACAAACATTTTACAGTTACTGTCTAAGAGAAACGGCACACGTAATAATTAAGATGCGGGCAGCAGCGGCGAAGCATAAGCAAAACATTCATTAATTCATAATCAATGGTGACTTTAAAATATTTTCTTTGGCGTTATATTTCTTACACTAAGTTTTTAAATAGACTGTTTCATACACGTTAACATATAGGCAGCAATAATCCTTGATACTAATGCCGTAGTTGCTGCGAATAAAAAAAAAATGCGCCTAAAAGAAAAGCAGGAAAAACAATGCTCGTTGTCGCGTTGTTCTTAAAGTAATCACTATTTTTGAGAGATTGTTCCATTTGTTGCGTTTTGTGTGTTGCCTTCATTCTGTTTATAGCATAAGAATAGCTCAGAGCATGAATTGGTCATCATAAAGATAGAAGAAATAGGCCAGTTTAGTAAGGATTAACAAGTATCTAAAGCTATCTCCCAGTGTCTGTCAATTATTACCCCTTAACTCTTGTAAGTCTTGGTAATCTAGTGGCTTACAGGGTGGCCGATATATAATGCAACAAAGAAAAGCCCTATATTTGTTTAATTTTTTTTTAATTTTATTATTCAAAAGCAAAACATGCTGGAAATAACTTTAAATTTTAGAATCAGTTTAGATTTGTTCGAATTGGCCACCTTCGGTACGATTTATCGACTTCAAACGGCCGATAAAGCCATCACAGGCTACACGAAAGTGGCTCTGCGGTATTTTGACCGTTTTGATAAGATCGACACTTTGGTAGTTTTTATTGGGAAACTTACTCTCCAAAATGCCCCAGGCGTAAAAGTACAACGGATTGAGGTCTGGAGATTTTGGTGGCCATTGTGCGATAGAAATGAAGCGAGGAAGCACCTTTTTAAGCCATACGTGGTTAATGCGTGCTGTGTGCGGTGGTGCTGAGTCCTGCTGAAATGTCCATTGTCTGCGGCCGAAATGTTTGTCTGCCCAGGGCTTCAATACTGTCTTTAGGACATTTTCCCGATAATATTCGGCATTTATTTTTACCCCACGGTCGATGAATATGAGCGGGGAACGACCATCGGCCGTTACTGCGGCCCTCACCATCACCATCGGCGACGCTTGAGTTCAGGTGGTCAATTGCAGATGTAAGTTTTTAACTGACCTCTTTGGCAAGTAAACCAGATCATTTTGTTTGTTCACAAATTGCTCAATTTGGAATGGCTTCCCATCGGAGGAGACCAAATTCGGTAACTGGCCAGTTTCGTGCATCTGTCCATCCGTGAGCTCTTGCACATTTTGGAACTTCAATGGCTTTAGTCCAAGCTCATTTTTCAATAAGTGTTGCATCCGTTCATTCACGAGTAATTTTTCTACCACTGCGGCGTGGATTTCGATCTAATCTAGCCTTCACTTTTCGGATCATTTCTGGTGTTGTTACCGTTTTTTTGTTCGTCCATTTTATGGACGCGATGCAACATTGCCAGTATCAAGGTAACGAGCAATGTTACGAGAAACAAAAAATGTATTCACATTTAAATGCTGGAGGGTTCTAACGACATCCATCTGTGGTTTTCCAGCCAAATATAAAGTAATCACACTATGACGCATGAATTCCATCACGAATAACTTTTTTTCAAAATGCTTTGTAAGCTTGTAGATAATAAAATGAACTGTCACTGGAATAAATCTGTCAGTTGTCAGAGGGGCGGTTTACAAATGATAACAACCTGAAGTTGATTGCAATACATATCAGCCACCGTGTATTAGATATGAAGCCGTGGTTCGCACCGAAAAGAAGTTCATCGGTGATTGTCTTTTAGCAGATTTCCGACAAGATCGCTGAGTGTAACCATCGTTTAGAAGAGGCGCCTTATTCAACTTGTTTATAAAATAATCAACTGCCTTGACTTATACAATAAAGATTACGTTATGTTATAGGAAAGTTAAACTCCAAAATATGTAACTAAGCATTAAACAAATCGATATAGAATTTTTGTTTTGCAAGCAAAAGAATCTTGAAATTATTGGCAAAGAAATAAGTTTATGGCTGTGTCAATAGAAATCCGACACTTGTTGTGTAATATGACGTTAAGAAATCCTGTATAAAAATAATTGAATTCAATACACAATATTTACATACAAACAATTCGTAACATGAGACTATAAAGCAATATGAAAGTGAATTGAAAGTATTTGTGAAACCAGAAATCAATTTAAATTTCTTGAGTTTCCATACACCGTCTTTGTCTGCGTTAATTTGCTGAAAATATTTTCAAACACCCTGAATATAGTTTATGTTTACCCAACAAGATTTTTACATCATTTTATTTAAATTAGTTTTTCCCTACGTCTATCGAATATCTATTAAAAGATAAACAAATGATTTCGAATTAAAATTTTTACAAATACTCATGGAAATAATACGTGTTGTTCGTAGTACGTGTTTAGTTAATGGAAAATTTCTTTGCATATAAAAGTAAATTTCAATTTAAACCTCGTAGAGTATACAAACACAATTTGTCCTTTCAGCCCTTCAACCCACTGCAGATGTTGTAAATGTGGCAGGTTTAATGTCGATTCCGTGTTTGATTTTTGAATTGTATAGAGTGGTAAAGAATTTTCTTAATTCAGATCCATAAGAGGTAACCATGTGTTCAGTAATGTTTATTGTTGAAATTTACTTCTCTAGATTTTCTCACACTATATACTTTCCTCATCTCTACAGCATAAGACCGTGATCGTTGTATATCACGGGCTTTGGAATGAAATTTATATCATAATTTCTCTTTATGTTTGGTCTTCTCTATAACTTGATAGAGATCAAATACGACATTCTTGCCTAGATTTGTATGCCTGTAAAAAGCATGGCTAATTGAGTTGTGCTGTTAATTTGCTCTCAAGTGTTATTCAATATTTTGCATATCAAACTTGTGTACAAATTCATTTGAAATACAAACAGCAAAGTGACAGAAAATTGATTTTAAAAGAATTATTTTAAAATATTTATTCAATACACTTATCTACTTAATTGGCTATTAACAAACCGGTTAACGGCTTTCGGCCTGCCGCAACACCTCCTTCCAGGCGCCAATCGATAACAGGGCTTCCTCGACTTGGTCCTTTCAACGGATACAAGGTTGTCCTCTTCGCCGACTTCCGCATGAAATACTTTCCCCGCATCAAATACACTTTTCGACGGAGCATCTTCCTCCATTCGAACGACATGGCCGAGGTAGCGTAGCCGCTGGATATTAATACTCTGAACAACGTGTATTTCGTTGAGGAGCTCATACACCTCACTGGTGGATCGGATTCGGAAATCATCGCCAACTCGCATAGGACCGAAGATCTTACGTAGGACTTTCCTCTCGAATATCCTCAAGGCTGCTGCAGCAGTTCTTAATAGGGTCCATGCTCCTACGCCATAAAGAGGCACGGGTAAGATGAGCGTGTTGTAGAGTATTTATTTTGGCGCAAGTGAGAGGTCTCTGCTATTCAATTGCTTATTGAGACCTTAGTCGCACCTGTTGGCAAGAGTAATCCTGCGTTTGATCTCCAGACTGACATCATTTTTAGTGGTAACGGCGGAGCCAAGATAAATAAATTCCTTGACTGTCTCTGCTTGTCGATAACATTTAATTTGTTTTGTCCTCATTTACAAATCCATCTTCTTAGAATTCCGTTCAATAGCGCTAAAGGCAGCAGTAATATCTCGCTTGGTACGCCCTATGATGTCGATGTCGTCAGCGTACGGAAGCAATTGGACCCTTTTTGTACAATACACACTCCTAAAATGCTTAGAAGATGCAATGAAATTCGATTCATCCATTAGAACTAGAGAGGAAAAGTTTATATTACGGCAAGCAATAAAGACAGAAGTGTTTGGAAATTAAAATGTAATTAATTTGAACGGATCTAAGCCGAATATAGGAAGATTAATAGGAATATTTCTATATTACCATTAACCTCAAGGTATCGGAATCTTTTTATAATGATCTTCAAGCTTATAGCACTGTAACAACCATTTTTAAATCTGAGGTTTTAGCCTCACATCTTGTTTGAGTGTAAGTCTATATTTGTCGGAATTATTTTGAGTATCTTCTGGTGAATAAATGATTTCTGTGCTTTCCACAAGATTCCTACCATTTAAGGGAGTCTGAAGCTAACTTGCACGTCGTATACATTAACAGTATAAGCCAAGGAATGGACAGCCGCCGATAGTGATTATCGCTTTGTATATAGCATTCGGCCGTAGTAAATAGTTTTCTTGGATAATTTCCTGCTATGCTCTTGAGTTTAATAAACTAGGTATACGGAATAAAATAAGCTGAGTTTTAGACCCAGAAGTCATCTTAGTCTAATAGGTAGTGTACTGGCTTATTAGATGTGAGGTAGCGGTTCAAATCCTAGGTTAGACATCTCCAACAAAATGAAATACATAGGAATACTTCCTTAGCGACTTCCTCTTAGCAGATTTCTGGCAGCTCTGAGAGTAAATAAAATAGTTGCTTTAAAATATGTAGTTCGGAGTCGACTTTAGACTGTACGTAGGCCATTATGTATGAAATTAACACACACTAAATTAGTGATGTAGAAAGGTTAGGTTAGGTTAGAGGACGTTTACTTGTCAGTTCTGACAAGTACAGTACCCGGTGGTCAAATTGACTTATTGTACAATGTTCTTGCTCACACACCCCTTATGTTGTGTGCGTTAATTTTATACATGAGTGGCGGGACCATTTCATGGACATTTTTACTCTCAGAGTTTTTGCCAGAAATCTGCTGAGAGGAAGCCGCCAAAAAAGTATTTTCATATTTTCGTTTTGATGTCTGACCTGGGATTCAAACGCGGGACTTTCATCTAATAAGCCACACACTACCTACTAGACCTCGGTGACTTGGTGGTGTGGAAAGCTAGGTGATAATCTTGACTGACCTACTAGCTTCACCAGTAGAGTAGCAATTGGTTAATTTAACTCTCTAGATCTTGTATTCTATTAAACATAGAGTTGAACTATTTGAAATGTATGCCAACAGCAACATTATTTCTAAGAAGAACTCTATTAAGACGATCATGATCTTAGAAAAGTGTTTGTTTAAGGGAAACCCAATTTCATATTGTTATGCCATTTAAAGCAAGTTTGTAGCCCCTTTGAAAAAAAGAACAAAATAAATAATAAAACTTGTTTGGAGTACCTGTTTCTTTTAACAACAGAATCACAAACATTTTATCTGAAAATCAGGAAAAATAAAATAAAAATCTTAAAAGCGGCAACCGAACCGAAAATAACGAAAATTGCTTGTCAGACACATAAATGCATTGAAATGTTTTTAAATTTCTAGGCCAGATATTTTTTTAATTACGTTTTTATATTTATGATGTGGCAATAATCGGCAACAAAATATAAAATTCCATAAAAATAATTAAATAAACAAATAAATTGAATTATTTGGTTCTGTTGCAATAGAATGCAATTTATCTGATAAATCAAATTAAAAAAAAAAATTAAATTCTTTTTAATATTTTGCGAACAAATTGATTGTATTTTTTTTTTTTTTTTGTATCTAGCAAAGGTTTGAAACATGGCCTCACGTCAAATAATTCAACACACTACCTATTAGACTACGGCGACGACTTCAGCCCTCTTATTAGCTTGTTTTATTGTGGTAAGAAATTTTTCAAAGAATGACCGCTTGTAACTAATTTGGTCTTAATTTCATGCTTATTATTGAGGCTCTAACACATTTATGTTCCACTGTACTGCTATACATTTGTTGGCATTCGCATAAAGAACTGAATTCCACGCAGTTCGAAGTCACCACGAAAGCTGCAACTTTCTTGAAAATGATTTTCATGGCAATTCTTTAAGAAAAAAAATTTAAAAAAAAATTTTAAATATTTCCTGACAATTTTCTCGTGGTATGGATATGTGTACAGGTGTTTACACTTTCGAATAGAATCAAATGCTGCTTCTTTAATTCATTCTATCAATTTCAATTTCATTTTCAATACCCTTCCTTACGGGGGTATGAATAATTATATGAAATGCCAACAACTGAAATTTAAATGAATTTTAAAATTTTCCACAAAAATTCAACTCATCGGTGCTGTGTTGTATTAATAAGACTTCAGAATATCAATGTCAGTATTGTCGAAACCATTATGATGCATGAAATTCAATTGAAAAAGAATGCATTTTAGCATATTACATAACGTGGCACACATAATCATATTATGGTTTGGGATGGATATTTTAGTTGAATTAGAATGAAATTGAATAACAATACTCCCCACCAGTACCCCATGTGTAATGCCAGTCATTTTCATTAGAAATTAAATTTTTAATGTATTATGGCTTCATTTAACGAAATAATTTAATTCTCATGAACCGTCATTATGTACAATCATTAATGTGGGTGGTTATGTGCAAAGTAACACAATATCTAGCTATTCATGCGTCCTTTCAGTTGATGCAATCCATGGCAAATACTTTGAATTCTAGAATTACATCAAATATATGAATAAATAAATGGAAGGCATATTCATTTCAATGAATGGATGGATTTTTGTGAAATTCGAAAACATTGTACGTATATTATGTACAGTAGCGAGCACTAAAAATGCAACACTGTGCCATATGATCTTTAATAAGATCTGTTTCAAAATAACGGTAACTAATTTATCTATTTTCTTTTGCTGTTAATTCTTTCAATTATAAGTTTTTAAAGTAACCACAGTTTATTCCAAATTCTGCTTTAAAAAGTTAAATATTTTTGAATTCGTGAAAAAAGTGTAAATTTTTAGCGAGCAAAAAAAATGCAACATAATAAAAAAATAGTTAAAGTAAGTTATTTATTTAATTATAATTGAAAATTTCTTAAATAAGTTATACAACATGTGTTTTGTAATAGAAGCAACTCTCAGCTGACAGCAAAACTGCAATCATTAAAGCCTTAGAAGAAGGAAAATCCATGCGTGAAGTTGGACACCTCTTTGGTGTAAATCAATCAACCGTATGTCGCATTAAATCTCGATTTTCCTTGAGAAATAGTGTGGAAAGGAAACCAGGTAGTGGTAATTCTCGAAAAACTACCTCTCGCCAAGACCGCCAGATGATTGCACTGGTTAAAAAAGATCCACGAAAGACCGCAGTGGACGTTTCTAATTTCGCAAATGAGCAAATGGGAGTCTCTATAAGCGTTCACACTGTTCGCCGTAGGTTGAAAGAGGCTAATTTGCATGCGAGACGACCCGTAAAGAAACCTCTCATCAGTTCAATCAATAAAAAGAAGCGCCTGGAATTTGCAAAACGTTACAAGGATTAGTCAAATGAACAATGGGCTAGAGTCTTGTGGAGCGATGAAAGCAAATTTAATTTGTTTGGCTCCGATGGGATAAATTTTGTTTGAAGACCGCCTGGACAGAGATAATCTCCAAGATATCAACTTCCAACCGTAAAACATGGCGGTGGATCAATAATGGTGTGGGGTAAGGAACGATATGTTTAAAAAAAATTATTGATTTTACGTCACGTATTTACAAGTGCGTTTTCCCGTGATGGGGTAGGTCCCTTAACTCAAATCGAAAGAAAAATGGACGCCAAGACGTACTATGAAATCCTTGGAGAACACATGCTTCCTCATCTGTGGGAAAAAATGCCTCCTGGTAGCATATTCCAACAGGATAACGATCCAAAGCACTCAAGTCGCTTAGCTCGAAACTTTTTAAGCGACAAAGATGTCAATGTTTTGGATTGGCCATCACAGTCTCCCGATCTAAACCCCATAGAAAGTCTATGGGAGCTATTAGATCGGGAAGTTAAGAGGAAACATCCGTCAAATAAGAGGCAATTAGAAGAAATTTTGAAAAGTGAATGGGAGAAAATATCTATTAACACATTAGTTTAGCTTTAGTCGACTCTATGCCTTCTAGGTTGCATGCCTTCTAAATATTAATTTTAAGATTTTTTTTGTAAGAATTACTATTTAATTTAAATAAACACATTAAAATTTATGCTGTTGCATTTTTATTGCTCCCAATGAAATTCGCACTCTTTTTAATAAATGACAAAATAATATATCATTAATTAAAAATATTTACATAATGTTATTGATAATAGATATCTATAACTGTAGGGATTAATAACACAAAGAAATATTTTGAACTGGTCATCATTTTTTTAAAATTATCGCACTTAAAGATAATTTTACCCAACGTTGAATTTTTTGTGCTCAGTACTGTACGTGTTCAGAATTGATTAGTACATTCCCTTAGACAGGATTACGATCTATCTTATCACACCACTTATACATGAGTGGCATGACCTACAGTTTTAAGACGACTACGAACGACAGATTGCAGGAAAGAAACTTTTCATGGTAATTGTATTTTACTCCCAGAATAAAAATTATTAAAAAATAAACGAATCTTTTTTCTTTCAATATGGAGTCGCCGTAGACTAACAGATAGTGTGTTGGCGTATTAGACGTAAGGCCACGGATCAAGCCCCGGGTCAGATATCTTCAACAAAACGAAAGGAACGAATGAATCAGAGTAGTTGAATTTCAATCCTGTTGATTCATTCATACCCAATGATGCATGAGTGCTTATGAGTAGCGGAAAAATGATTCATTGCTGATCTCTTATGCTTATGCAAAGAGTTAATAAATTTCTTGGAAATAAAATTACAAATAAAACACGTGTTTTACATGTTAAGTTGGATACAAACTCATTAAAGATTTAACATAAAAATTTTCAAATTTTTCATATCAAGCATTACCTTGAATGTGGCTAAAATGGTTGGTAGTTTCAATTCAAAATAATGTCTGGCATTCGTTTAAAATTAGAATTTGACTGGTAGGTATTATTGTTATTGTAATTACTACTGTATTTTATGTTGTTGTTATTATTGTTGTTGGTTAAATAAATTTCATGTAAAAACCACAAACAAATTAGATCGACAAACAAACAGAAAAGTATGGCGCATGTAAATCTGTTTGAAATTAAATTGGGGAATTCATTAACCCTCTAAGGTGTTGTGTTGTGTATATTAGAAAAGTTTTTTATTCATTGAAAATAAGAATAGAAAAAGAAGAAGTTTTTTAATAAAGAGAATCATAGACAAAAAAGATCTTAAAGATAAACAGAAATGTTTTATTTAAAAGGGTGAACGGAATATTATGGATTAATATGGATTGTTTTTAATTTTTGTTTGCTAAACCAATTGACGTGTATGTAGTATAACCGGCTTCGGTATTCGGTCTGTCTCCAACATAGACTATAATATGGCTCAGAAAAGCAGCAGCATCATTCATCTCTACTGGACTGATGCTGATTCACTCAGAATGCCCAACTATGTTACTGCTTTTTTTTATCGCTTTTATACAATGTAAAAAATTCAGCGCAAGCACTTTAAATCTCATTTTTAATGTTATACACGTGACTGACAGCAAAATTGCTTATAGCCCTAGAGGCCTCTTAGAATGCGAATCGTTCTCTTGTCGAACTCAAGTAGTTCCCTGATTCTCCCACTGTCCAATGTCGGAGACAACTGTTTTAAAGTTCAACAACTAAGTACAATTAATCCTCCTATAACGCGGTACTCTCAGAAAGCGGTTTCCATATAACGCGGGGCTGAAATGGCAACAACCCTCCTATAACGCGGTATTCTTATACCGCGGTTTGCGTTCAACTTCATTGATTGATGCACCCACCTAAAATCCATTGGTAGGCGAAAATAAGGAAAATGAATGGGTGCCAAATCTCGATTTACAAGATGCGAAAAAAGGGCTAAATTTGACTAAACGATTGGAACTTCATTTCATTCAAACTGATCTTTCAACGGTGGCGCAGGGCAAAGTTTAAAAGAGAGTTATGAAATTGCTTAGCTCCCTATAGAGAGGTTTTAATGGAGTTAGAGAAAATAAGCTACAATCGAAAATCAATGAATGAAGATGAACCAAGTGAGAATAAATATTAAAAAATTACATTATTTTACAAGTCTTCCTTAATTTTGTTGGAAACCAGTCTTTTAGTTTCGTTTTTATTTGATTTTTTTCATCAATCCTTATATGAACTCTTGAATTCAATAAAAATAATTTATAATTTATCTTGCCTTTTGTATTTCTTGGTCTCCATTAAACGCGGTACGAATGATGGGATTTGTACTAATTCTGTGTTTCTTATAGGGCGGTTTCCATATAACGTGGTAGATGGTTTCCATAGAACGCGCTACGAATTAGTTTGGTTTGTACCTCAAATCCTAGTTTCTTATAGGAGGGTTGTCTGTACATACGTTTGTTGAATTGAATGTTGTTTTTTTTCCAATATGAAAAAATATTCATTTAGGGACGCATATGTCTCATAAATCCTCACATTTCTGTGATTGTTTTCGTACCAATTTGTCCGCCTTTTCGTTTCTCTCTATGCCGCAGTGGCCCCGAACCCAGTGGAGATAACTCCTGACGCTTTGATTGTTGCTTGACTGTCCACTCATATGATTATGTTCGGAGGAATTACGGTTTCAGCCTTGCGTGCACCTTGTTCAATAGCAAAATCGTTTGTTAAGAATCCGTTTTACGTTTAGCTTATAAGAGATCAACCTTTACAGCAGCATTACAGCATTAAACAATCATTTTTAGCTCGACTGGCTTAATTTTTTCCTTTTTTTATTTTTGATTGGAAATCCATATCATTTTAAATTTCCTTGGCATGGCAAACTACCAACGCAAGTAGCCTGTAATAAAACACTCAAGATAGCCATGATATGGTCTTAGATATTAATTTTGTTGTTGTTTTGCTTGAGGGTACAACTAAAATGTTTGTTTTCTAGGATGTAGAAGTTTAGCATGTAAATTCATCGTGTGTCCTAAAGCAAGAGAGCCTTCCTTCCTAATACTTTTATTTTAAAGTGATATTGTGGAAATAAAAGTGCCTATTGTGGCGGCAGAGGTAGACCAGATAGGTATGCCAGAGAAATATGATGACGTCGAACTTAAAAAGTTAGTTGCTACTGTTGTTCATTAAAATTTCTTGTTCTGCTTTGAGTATTTTTTCTCCGTTTTACTGTTCAACAAATTTTTCTTTACTTATTGATGGCGATTTTAAATAAAGTGTCTGCTGTTGCCACTGATAATGATGTTGTCTCTGAAGTGGCCAATTACATTTTTAAATCAATTATCATTTATTTAAATTTAAATTGTTTCCATTTTCGTGCCTCTATTTTTCATTTCAAATGTGTTAAATTGATGGTAAATGAGCAGTTTCTTTTATAACTTCATATTACACGTTTCCTAAGTTTTGACTTAAAAAAAAAATAAAATTGGAAAAATCACTTCATCAAATTGAAATAATTTCAATTGAATTGGAATAAATTAATAAAAAAAAATTAATTCGAATTGAAATTTGTTTTCAATTTAATTTCAATTATTGCCTTAATTGATGCTGATGTGTTACAACATATCAAATGAATGTAAAAACTAAATTGAGATGGCAGCAACATTTCTTTTTTGGCCACAAACTATTAACACTTTATGTATTAAAATAAAAAATAAATTAAATTTTAAATTTTGGGAATGCTGAATGGCTATCAGAGATCACCAGTAACTATTCCAAACGATGAGTAGGTTTAAGTCATACTTATAATTTCAGATACTTATAAGCATTCATACTTATTTTGATATCATATTCATACTACTCGTACTTAAAGTTGGAAGTACTCATCGTATTCATACTTTACAATATGCATGATGTTATTGACTTCAACTCGTCTGTACTTAACATTTACACGAAGCATAAAATAAGTATGATTCGCGTACGAACACTACTATACTCACAAGACGATTGTGCTTGTTGTCTTTGTCTATCCTTTCTTCTTTCTTTGTATATGCAACAACAACAAAGGCTAGAAATTTTGATGAGTGATTCAAGCCACTCGAATGACTTATAAGTATTATAAGTCATTTTTCAAAAATTTATGTATCAGAATCAGTTGGCATATGAATCAAACATATTTCGAATGTTATGAGTTTGATGTCATCGTTGTACTCATACTCATTGCTCTGCAATGTTGTAGAGAGTAGGAATGAATCAGAGTAGTTGCAAAATTGCATTAGTGCGTATAAGTAGCGGAAAAAGGATGCATTGCTGATCTCTAATGTGTTGTTTAAATATAATTAGCGTGTGGTCAGTAGTTCACATGAAAAGAAGGAAACTGAAATATAGATATTTATTACCACTTTTTTAATTTTCTGAAGATAAAACGATTCATCGAAGATGAAAATTCATCGACTTTCTGGCAAAACCTTCTAAGAATAAAACCAAAATTGTAATGAAAAACTTTTCTCAAAAATATGCCATTCGGAGTCGACTTTAAAGTGTAGTTTGAAGTGGTTTAATGATCAATTATGTGTGTATGAATGTAATAAAAGAGTTAGTCTTAGTCTTACGAAGGGCACACTGTAGCTTTAGATTAAACGTGAATCGCAACAATTTCTATCTGTTTGTAGAATTTTTGATTCAAATATTCTTAATTTTTTCTATAAACCCATTGACCTAACACCTGTTTTACGTGTTTACCAAAATGAAATCATAAATAAAGTTAAAAAGGAAAAATTAAAAAGAAAATGTATGAACAACACTTGTAAGCCATTCATAGACAGTTCTATGCCTGCCTGATGTCTGCTTCTGTTGCATGTAACAACAGAAACATATTTCATACAGTGCCTGGCTGCACATGCAATGTAAGACCGTGATAATGTTGAAACAAAAAATCTGAAAAGAATATAGCCATCAAACCACACATACACCAATACACGGTAAAAAAAAAAATGTTCTCTAAACTTTTTGTAAAAAAAAAGAAAAACTCTTCAATGTCTATTCCAAAACTATAAAGAGCGAAAAGAAGTGGAAAGGGCTCAAACTTTTATACTTTTTTATGCTTTTGTTTGTTTGTTTTTAGGTTCGCTCATTTTTTTCCCCAGTGTAGTTTGAATTATTTGTAGTCATGTATCTCTGAAACATGTTTTTGGGATTGTGTTACGCTTTTGACATCAGGTTTTCATATTCCTTTTGTCTGCTGCTGTCCATTTTCCTAGTATCAATTTTTTTTTGTGTGATTTACGTTTTCCATGCTGTTGTTATTGATTTTTTAATAAACAAACTAAACGAAATTATTTTGAAAACAACGAAAAAAAATTCTGGTAAAATTCTGTATCATTAAAGAGTATCTGCAGCATTATAAGGATGCCGCAGCTGAAATCACTTGCTAGTTTTAAACTACTCCTGCTGCTCTAATTAATCCATTTAACTCGTCTAAAATATTTGAGGTTTCATAAAGTGCTTCAAATAGGGGGTAAAACTTTCAGGAAACAGAAGTTAATTTTTAATAAAAAAAAAGTTTTAAAATCAAATTTTTTTCTTTTTTAATAGGAAGTAAAATTTCTAATTAAAGAAATATCGAGCCAGTAGTATTAAGGAAGTGCTTAGAAGCTGAAACTTGGCGAGACTAAGTAAAATTGGCATGAAAAGTTTTCGAAAAACTTCTCATCAAACTGCAGATTTTGCCACTCTTGTGAAAAATTAACACATACACAACATAAGTCGTGGGAGAATATAGATCGCAATTCTCGACTGATGGGTTATAATTACTAATTATGTATGTGTGTATTGATTATACTGACCTTAACTATTTGAAAAACAAACGATAATGTCATCCTATGGGCATCAGAGATCAGCACTGAATCGTTTTTCCGCTAATCATAAGCACTCATGCAATTTTGAGTATGAATGAATCAACAGAATTGAAATCCAACTACTTTAGTTCATTCGTACTCGCTACAAGATTGATTTATAAGTATAAGTAACAATGAGTATGAGTACAAGGTTGACATCAAACTCACAATATTCGAAATATGTTTGATTCATACGCCTACTCATTCTAATTCATAACTTTAGAAAATACTTATAATACTTGTAAGTCATTCTAGTGATTCGAATTATTCATCAAGATTTACAGTTTTTATTGTTGTTACATATACAAACAAAGAAGAATAGAAAGACAAAGACAACTCACAATCTTCTTGTGAGTATTTCAGTGCTCGTATGCGAATCATACTTATTTTGTGCTTCGTGTAAATGTTAAGTAGAGACGAGTTGAAGTCAATAACATCATGCATATTGTAAAGTATGAATACGACGAGTACTTCAAACTTTGAGTACCAGTAGTAAGAGTATGATATCGAAATAAGTATGAGTGCGTATTAAAAATTATAAATATTTCTCGAACCCACTCATTGTTTTGAATACTTATCGCTGATCTCTGCAAAAGATGATGTGTGTAGCTGTGTGAGTTTTTTTTTCTCCTTTTTTCTACTTTAAATTTATCTAATACCTTTAGAGCCTCAATTTCAAATGAAATAAAAATAAAAAAAAAGAAAAAAGTAGTTGCTCTCTAAAACATTAATTTGTGTAATTTGCACAAACATCACTTGTCTGCTAATTAAATTCTTTCAATTTAAAGCCTTTTCGAGCACGTAAAAATGGAAAAATATTTGAAAAAGGAAAACGAATAAACTGATTCTAATTTCTCTTTCGTTTTCACGAAAATACATAGAACACAGAATATATACTCTGAGTACAAAATTTATTTTAGGAATTTAAAATTGGAACGAAAATCTTCTAAAATATTGGTCGTTCGGAGTTGACTTTAAACTGTAGGTTCTGGCAATTATGGATAAAATTAACAAACACAACATGGGTGATTGAGAGAAGCTAGGTTGTAATCCTTGCTAAAGGGCAATAATAACCAATTAAGGAAATAAAATTTAATCTTGTAAACACCACACATCATCGTGAACTATGTTAAATTAAAGTTTACCAGGTTTAATGTATAAAAAACCTTGCTGCCCTTGATCTTATGTATGTTATTCCCAACATCCATGAAATCAGGTTGTAATTCTGTTTTATTGCTGCCATTGCAGCTGTTGTAGTTGCAACATTAAAAGCGATTTTTTTTAAAACAAATTTTCACAATCTTGGTCATATTTAACGGCATGATATTCTTGCAATCTTCTCTGGTATGGGAAAAAGAAAAAGTTATTGGTGTAGTTATAGCTGTAGTTACTGTTGTTAACAAGTTTTTTTATTTAAGCCTGTAGTTTATATCTGACTATTGGTCAGGAAAAGAGTGTAGTATAGGGTAGCAGCAATAACATAAAGTCGTTTGAATCATTTTGTACCTAACTGACCTCCACTTTGTAAGGGACTAAGTAGAAAATATATTTTTCTGCTTTGCATTTTCTCTGGCATTTCATTCTTCTTTTTAAAACCTATTTTATTGTTGTTGTTGTTATTCTTTCTTTTGCAATTCCGTGTTATAAATTGGCGCCCTTATTGAATGTGAGAATATTTCTTCTTCAAAGAAATTTGTTTTCTGTTTTTATTCTATTTCTCCATCTTTATTACCTGATTCTAGTTGGTGGAGGAGATTGGTTGGCATTCAGTATAAATGAAATATTGTTAACAGTTAAATACAACATTAATAACTTTACCTGGAACTAGATGAAGTGGAAATATTTGTTGTGCTTAGCAAATAAACGAAAAATTATTCTCCGAATTTTTCTTTTACATGTTGGCATAAGAGTCAGTTTTGTTTGTAAAATTTATTTAAATTTTCTTTACTTTATTTCAAGCAAATTTCCTAGAAATTTACCTGTAAAATCTGGATGGAATGATGGATATTGTAGAAAAATTATAGCCTAAGGGTGTCCCTAATAAAACGCAATAAGTCGTATTTTCCAAAAAATTTTGGAACTGGAGATATCGGACTTCAAAAATTGCCTATCTTAACAGTGTCTGGGTGGGATGAGGAATGATGGATATTGTGGAAAAATGGCATTTGCTGTACCCTAAGGTGCACTGATAAAACCGAATAAGTCGTATCTCCCATATAATTTGGAACTTGAGATTTGGTCTTCAAATATTGCTTATGTTAATAGAGGCTGGTTGGGGGTGAGAGATGATGATGGATGATGGATATTGTGGAAAAATGTGATATATTGTGTAGCTAATAAAATGCAATAAGTCGTATATTCCAAGTAATTTTGGAACTTGAGATATCGGACTTCAAATACTGCCTATGTTAACATAGCATGGTGAGGGGATGAGGGATGATGGATATTGTGGAAAATGGGACTTGCTGTACATATCCTACTATTTCACCCTAATGTGTCCCTAATAAAATGCAATAAGTCATATCTCTCATAATTTTGGAACTTGAGATATCGGATTTCAAATAATGCCTATGTTAACAGAGTCTGATTGGGATGAGGGATGATGGATATTGTAGAAAAATTAGACTTGTTGCACATATCCCACTATATACATATTGTTACGTTTTTACCTTTTAAAAACGTTAAAAATATGAGTTCGTTGATTGCAAATAAAGTTAAAATAATTATGTGTTTAATTTTTATCAATTCTTTATTATCTGCACAACTTTTGTGCCACTGCTCCAGTTTATTCCACGTATACAACGATAATTTTCACAATATGTGTTTGTTCGTGATAATTCTCCGCTTACAACCTTTTTGTAGGCAACAACACTTGTTAGTTACCCTTTGCTCACAACCTTTTTGTAAGCACAACACTAACAACTGCTTCCTTGAGATGCAACTTGTCTGCACTCAACCGATTGATTTATCACTTCAACCAACGTAACGTCGTTATACACGACTAGCTTACTTCAAACTCCGAATACAACGTGCCGTCTGACACACGACTGATTCAACTCAAACTCAGAACTCTGAATCATCCTTGCTCGCTTTGGCTTGCCTTTTATATCACTGGATCTATAGTGTGATGACTGCCCTCGAAGGAAGATGACGGCCTTCGGGAACATTATAAAAATGTAAACAACCTATTCTCATTTTTGTTGCTTCTTGTTTACATTCGAGCAGGTAGATTAGTTGTTGTTAGGTTATTTCTCTGTTCGCTATTTTATACTGCACATTGTTGTTTCTTGTTTACTTCTTGTTGCCTTCATGTTGTTGTTGGTTATTTACGTCTTTTATCCTTTATTCTTGTTTATTCATCGATCTTGTAAACAAGCGCTTTATTTTTGTTGGTATGTTTTTCAACTCATTCATTGATCACGTGAACAGTGCGCTGTTTTGTTTTTGAAGCTTTTGTTTATTATTTTAACAACACCATTTCCACTTTCGTAACAATATTGTAATTAAGTGTATTTATGGCCTAAAAAATCGTTAGAAGGAAAATTTTACCCTTTATATGCTCAGAAAATGCTAATTAAATTAGTTTTTCTTAAAATTATTTGAGATTTAAGGATTGAGATAGGTGGATTGAAATTGTAGCTTTGGCACTCAAAGCTAAATTGAGCTCATATAGAGGCCCATTGTGACACCATAGATATGAGCAGTTCTTATACTAATCGAATTCCCAAAAACTAGTATCTTGAGATCATTGTGTATTATGTCATTTGTAACGTACCCCGCTTATGTTGTGTGCGTTAATTTTATACATGAGTGGCGGGACCTACAGTTTAAAGTCGACTCCGAACGACAGATTTTTGAGAAGCTTTTCATGGCCATTTTTACTCTCAGAGTCTTTGCCAGAAATCTGCTGAGAGGAAGTCGCCGAAGAAATATTTTTCGTTTTGATGTCTGACCTGGGATTCGAACCCGGGCCTTTTGTCTAATATGCCAACACACTACCCACTAGACCACGGCGATAACTACCCTATGCATAACGTAAATATGCATCTCGGTAAAGATGGGCATTGACAAAGAGAGTGGCAGAAGTCATTTGATGGAAGAAAGTTAACGATAACAAATAAAGTTAAACGATAACAAATAATATCTTGTGGCACTCCTAAGTTAAACATGATATCAGCGAACCCATCTAATTCTGAGATGTTCCAAAAACCTTGGGAAATGTTTACCGAAAGCAAAAGCATTAGTTTAAGCCAGGAACTATTAACTGGTTTAATTGATTTCTTTTGCTTTAGAGTTGAATTTGCTTTAGTTTATCGACATAAACAACTACAATGCCTGACTTATAAGGAAATTTTAATTTAATAGTTTTGAATTTTAGTGAAAATTTGAAATGTTTTTACAAGTAGGACACCCTACAGCAAAATATACACCAAAGCAAGTCCCACTATTGTTGTTCATCGTACATTTAATTTTAACCTTTTAAAAAACAAATACAAACAAATGAAACACTTGCCTTGTAGTCAAAAGGACACGTTCATTTAGAAAGAGAGACAATTGTTGTTTGTTTTTGAATCATTGAATGAAAGAACCGCTTTACAGGCAACATTTGGAAAATTATTTTCAAAAAAATACAATTTTTTTATTCTAGTCCATTTGTCTTGTTTTTTAGCCGTATTTACATGGCTTATAGCAGTGCAACAATAAGAAGGCTAACAGAGCTGTTATTGTAAAAACATCAGCGATTGTCGTTTATAACAATAGCAACAATATTTGCATCACAGAATAAGTGTTTCAAGTCGAACACTTGTCTTCTTTTGTTGTCGTTGGTTTCTACTTTTTCAATGAAATTGAACTGAAACGTTTTTCAACACTTGGTTTATGGGGGATTTTAGATCCCCTATAAGGGAAAACATTAAAAAGCGACTCTGGACTTAAAATTTAATTTTTGAAATCTCTTTTAATGCATATGCTATGCCTATTGCTGTACTTGCTTACACGTTTTAATTTTTTCTTTGCTTATGGCACATGGATTTTGATGTTGAATCAAGGGTCGTCATTCGTAAAAGTTTTGCAAAATTTTTTTTTTATTACTTTCTTTAATATTTCAATATCCAATTGGAAATTTTATTTGGTATTTTAGATTTTAATTTCACTTCGTATGTAAAAATTGTAAAACAAAACTGTCTACACTAAACTTTTCTTTTCTCGTCTTGTTTTTGTTTTATTGATCATGAGGTATCGTATGCAATTACGTGTAGAAGAAGAACGTAATATGCAGTCAAACCCGATTATAACGAACTTCGTGGGTTCTTAGGTCGGAGTTGTAGCTCTAATATCACAAAGCTCACATAAGCATGCATGGCGGTCCGTTGTGATGCCACGGGTGAACGCAGTTCCTGTACTAACCAATTTCCATCAGCGCAAGGGCTCCTCAACGTATGTATGTAATAACCAAGAATTCGTTATAACCGAATTCGTTATAAACGAGTTTGACTGTATGTCAGTGGTGTGTATCGTTTTGAATAAAATAAAGTTTTTAGTTCATTGGAAATTTGTTTCCTACTGTCTCCTATAGCAAGTCAAAGTTCTTAAGGCAAAATTTTGTTGTCAAATAAATTTTTGTAATAGGAATTGATATTTAGGATTAATTTTTGGTAAAACTTTTCACATCAGTGTGGGGAGAATATAAGTTTCATTCGTATTTTATTTATTTTGTTTGAAAAACATTTTATTACATATCAGGTTTAACTCTTTAAAGAGGGTTAATTTAAAAAAATTGTACTATATTGTATCCATATCGTGGTTTCAAAAGTAAACGTAAATAAAATCAATATAAAATATTTTTTTCATGATATTTCTTTTTTATTGTAAAGTTTGAATGATGTGTGAAACGCTACATCATTTAAAAGATTTTCACACGCAGTGTTGCAAGCATTGATTTTTTTGAGGTAATTTAAGTTGTCAAAAATTACGCCGTATTTCGGCCATTATTTGACGAACGTTGGTTGTTAAGTGTTTAAAAGTTATAGTTTTATTTGCATAAACACGGTCTTTCGCGTAGCCCCATAAAAGAAGTCTAATGGTGTCAAAACGTATGATCTTGGTGGCCAGTTGATAGCGCCACGACGAGAAATTACTCGGCCAGGAAATGTCTCATGCAATAAAGCCATATTCCCTCGAGTTGTGTGGCATGTGGCACTGTCTTGTTGAAAATATATGTTCACTAAGCTGTATTCTTTAATAGCAGGCAAAAAAAAAATCGGTTATCATAGCCTAATTCCTGGGAACGGCGAGGAATCGAAACATTTGGGTCTTCGGCAATACTTTCACATACAATAGCGATATTTTCAGCGGAACGAGCAAAACGATAATGCCCAGGCCTTTCAATATTTGTAACTACTTCAGTCTTAACACTACTTCAGTCTTAATTTCTTAACAATTTTGCCAATTCCTTGCGTAGTTGGATGATTTTGTAAACCAAAATCTCCTCTTAAAGCACGATACGTGGCTGTGGAAAAATTACCAATTTTGTAGTAGGTTTTAAGCATTTTTATGCGTTGTCGGATAGTTAAGCGATCCATTTTTGTCAATGTCAGATTTTCAACTGAAAAGAAAAAAATTGGTTTCACAACTGAGTTTGACAGATGTCGAATTCCAGTCCCATACTTTTGAAACCATGAAATGGATAGCTCTTTATAAGGTCTAGAGATAATCTTTAATAATATTTTTAGATTTTTAAAAGTGCCAAAACTAATAAAAATTTTTGTTATTAGTTTTATGTGCGATGTAATTGGGTAGATCAAGACTTTTTTTTTTGAAATATTCAATTAATTTCCTTTTAATTGTTTCTAATAACAAAGCTTTTAAAAGTTAATGCTGAAAATTGCTGTTGCTTTTATATATTTTTCTCTTTCCATGCTTTTCATCCCGTTTTTTTTGCTACTGTTCATTATGATATTTTATGTCCATTTTTATTAATAAATCCCTTAAGAAATATTACAAATGGCGAATAACAGCAAAAACAGCATAAAAATAATAATGTTTGAATATTTCTTACTCCTCTTTTCCTCTTCTATTCCACTTCATGACTTTTTTCATTTAATGTTTTTAATTTATTATTATTACTCATCGTGCTGCATCAACAAAAATTAAATTGTGCTCAAAAGGCGGCGTTCTCAAGCCATTTAGCACTGTGCTGTTGATGACGCTGATGAAATTTTCTTTTTAATTCGCCATTAAATATGTCCTGTCATAAATATTATGCAATGGAATTTTTTCTTTTACGTATTTTTACATCTACAACTCTCCTTCCCTTCGTTTTTATTTATTCCATTATACAAAACTTGTTTCTAGGCACTTAACTGCGGGCAATAGTGGGCCTTACTATGCAGTTATAAAACACGTCACTTTTTTTGCGCCACAATATTACAGCGTTAGATTGGTTTTTACAACGTTAACAATTTCTGTAAATAAATATAATGGCGGCTAAATACCAAAAATAAAAAATATTTTTAATGTTTATTAACAAAAATAAAAAACGTCCTTTTTAAGCGTACTATAAATACAATATCAACAACGTTAGAAATTACACAAGTGGTTAAGTGCTTTGTATTGTAACATTTCCTTACTTACTTACTTAATTGGCCATAATAACCCGATTAACAGATTACGGCCTGCCGCAACACGAGAGAGGTCTCTGCTACTCAATTGCCTACTGAGACCATAATGGCACCTGTTGGCAAGAGTAATTCTGGGCTTGATCTCCAGACTGACATCATTTGCGGTGGTAAAGGCGGAGCCAAGTTTAATGAATTCCTTGACTGTATGAAAAGTATAGTTACTGGCCGAAATTTGAGAATCAATACGCCGCACGGCGTATACTTCGTTTTGCCTTCATTTACTGCCAGATCCATCTTTTTAGACTCCCGTTCAATAGCACTAAATGCAGCAGTAACATCTCATTTGGTGCGCCCTATGATGTCGATGTCGTCAGCGTACGCAAGCAACTGGACACTTTTTTGAAAAATAGTGCCATTGCGATGCACTCCCGCCTTTCGCAGAACACTTTCCATGACGAAGTTGAAGAGGTCGCATGATAAGGGATCGCCATGTCTGAAACTTCGCACGGTATCAAAAGGTTCGGAGAGGTCCATTCCTACCTTGACGGAGCTGCAGGAATTGCTCAACGTCATTCTGCATAGCCTTATCAGCTTCGCAGGTATACCGAGCTCAGACTTTGCGGCAAAAACACGATCCCTTGTGGGGCTATCGACAGCAGCCTTATAGTCGACAAAAAGATGGTGTGACGACTTGATTTTCGTGGGTCTTTTCCAAGATTTGGCGTAGTGTGAAGATCTGGTCGATGATGGACTTGCCAGGTCTGAAGCCGCACTGATAAAGTCCAATCAGTGTTTTGCGAGTGGCTTCAGTCGTTCACACAATACGCCTGTAAGAACATTAAATGCGATAGGGAGAAGGCTTATACTCCTGTAGTTGGCGCATATCTTAAGGTCTCCCTTTTTCAGGACAGGACAAAGGACACTGAGGTTCCACTTCCTTACACTGGTCTAAAAGGACAGAAGCTGTAATAAATAACAAGTATATGGCTAAAAACAGACTTTGTTTTAATTAACTGACCTATCAGCCCTTATTAAGAAATTGCTGAAAATTATCTGAATTCTTTGCAAACACTCCTCAATAAGAATCTACAAATCAGATTACATGCGATAACAAAGGGCGAAAAGGTAATGTTTGTTAAAATGATAAAGAGCTTGTAAAGCTGGCAATGAAAGGTATCCCTTGAAAGATGTGATATTAGACTAATTAAGCCAGGTAAGGTTGGCGACTAGAATCTTCTCGACAACCCATAGGCCCCATTGTGTTATCCAGTATGAAGTAAGCTCCTTTGTCATGATCCTTCAGTGGAGAATTTGAGCTATGCCGAGTTCCGGATAAATAGTGACTTGTTTGGCACCATGCCCAGATTTTCAAACGTTCTATTATCAAAAATTCGATGACGTCTCTTCTTTAGTGTAGGACCCTCGAACAAAACGTGTCATATCGATTACAATCGGCTTACAGAAGATGAAAATTTTGGCAAAAAAAAATCGTCTTTTCAGATGCAGCTCATTTTGATCTTGGCGGGTATGTAATCAAGCAAAATTGTCGCCTTCAGGGCACAGAAAACCCGCACGCATACATTGAAAAGCCGACGCATCCAAAACGAGTCACTGTTTGGTGCTGATTTTATTCCAGAGGCAGAGGGCCATTTTTCTTCGAAAAGGAAAAAAAAGGCCGTTACAGTCAAGGGCGATCGTTATCGGGCCATGTTGAACGAATTTTTATTCACAAAACTCGAAGAGGAGGATATTGGCAACATTCGGTTTCAACAGGACCGCGCTTCGTGCCACACAGCCGAAGCTACACTCGGTGTTTTGTGTCCTGTTTTTGCTGATCGCATTATCAGCAGCAAAACTGATGTCGTTTGGCCACCTCGGAGCTACGATTTGGCACTGTTGGACTATTATTTGCGGGGTACCGTCAAAGATAAGTGCTATGCCGACAAGCCACAGACAATTGACGCTTTAAAGGACAATATTCATGAAGCCATTGGTGAAATACAGCTGCTTACAATCGATAATGTGCTTAAAAATTGGACCGATCGTGTATACTACTGCATGGTCAGCCGAGGTAGCTATTTGAATGAAATTATTTTCCATTATTAACCGGAAGGAACGTATTTTCAAATAAAAAAATAATTTAAAAAAAAAGTAATTTTTTCTTCTCTGATATAAGATTATGTTGTAGAGTTTGATTATGGTGTGATGATTTTTTCTATTTAATTTTATTTCATTTCCAAAATGTGAATTTTTTTCGTATATTTTCAAATAATATTTCTTCTGTGTATGGGTAGCAACATCAATAATAAAAAAGTAGTCTCTGTCCTCTGATTCACATTCTAATTTAACCAAAACAAGCCGTTTCAACTTTATCATCATGTGTACCATTGTGTATAAGTAATATTACACATGAAGAGATAATATACGTATACGCTTCTGATGCATGCCATATTATGTATTTCTTTACTAATGTTATCAAGAAGACATAATAAAGGATTGAAAATGTAGAGGAAATGAAAATGTAAAGATAATATTTTCTTCCTGAGATATAACACCAACTGTTTCAAGTATCAAACAAATATTCTTCTTTTCAGAATCACTAAGTATTTAACAAAAAGGATGAGACTTAATTCATAAGTCATTACATATTTTTGTAAAAAAAACTATACACAGGGTGGCTGATATGTATTCCAACCAACTTCAGGTTGTTATCATTTGTAAACTGCTGGTCTGACAGCTGAGAGATTTATTTTAGTAACACTTCATTTTATTAATAAAAAGCTTACAAAAGCATCTTGATCTATTGCATTCAGAAAAAAGTTAATCGTGATGAAATTCAAGCGTGATAGTGTGATTGCTTTAAATTTGGCTGGGAAAACCACAGGTGGCTATCGTTAGAGCCCTCCACCATTTAAATGTGAATAAATCTTTTGTTTCTCGTACCATTGCTCGTTACCGAAATTCTGGCAGTGTTGCACCGCGTCCAAAAAGTAGACGAAGAAAAACGGTAACAACAAAGAAAGAACCAAGGAGTTACTTCGCTTGCACGAAGTGGCCAGATACCGAATTTGGTTTTCTCCGATGAGAAACCATTCCGAATTGAGCAGTTTGTAAACAAAGAAAATGATCGGGTGTACTTGCCAAAGAGGTCAGCTGAAAATTTGCATCTGCAATTGGGCACCAGAACTCAAGCGCCGCCGTTGGTAATGGTGTGGGCCGCCTAAACGGTTGGTGGTCGCTCTCAGCTCGTATTCATCGACCGTAGGGTCGAAATAAATGCCGAATATTATCGGGAAAATGTCTTAGAGATGGTAATGAAGCCCTGGGCAGACAAACATTTCGACCGCAGACAATGGACATTCCAACAGATTCAGCACGTGTCAACCAAGAACGGCTTACAAAGGATGTTCCTCGCTTCATTTCTACCGCACAATGGCCACTAAAATCTCCGGATCCCAATCCGTTGGACTTTTGCGTCTGGGGAATTTTGAAGAGTAAGATTCTCACTAAAATATAGCAAAGTGTCGATCATCTTAAGACAACGCTTCGCCGGGAATGGGCCAAAATACCGCAAAGCCATTTTCGTTCAGCCTGTGATGGCTTTGTCGGCTATTTAAAGGCCATAATTCGTACCAAGGATGGCCAATTCGAATAAATTTAAACTGATTCTAAAAAATCTTAAAACGTTTTTTGCTTTTGATCAATAAAATTAAAAAAAAAGTTAAAAGAATATAGCGCTTTACTTTGTTGCATTATATATCAGCCACCCTATATAATTATACTTATAATTAAACAAGAATCGGTTCTTTTTAGGGCCATTTAATATTTTTTGTAAAAGAGATCAGGTTTAATTCAAATACTCAACAACATATTCAACAACAGAATAATTAGAAATAAAAAAATCGTAAACACTTAATAATAATTCAAAACTAAATTTGGTTCCAGTTCGAATTCAGGTCAAGAGCTCTCATATAAGCCATGGAAGTATCAATTTATATAATATCAGGAATGGATATTATTGTGCGTAGGATTTTGTTTTGGTTCTTTGAATCTCTTCCACCTTCTATACTAACGAAGAGCCACCTAAACAGAAATCATCAGGCCATAATCCTCTAGTCATAACTTGTAAAAGGAGCAACAGAAAATGGGTCACACATGTACTTATAAAGTGCCAAAGCTACTGCTGCTGCTCCTGTTAGTGTTTATAATTTAATAATGCCTGGCCTTATTGGTCATTGTATTCAATAACCATCATGTACAACCAAACTAAACCAACACCGACTTATACTCTTACTGGCACGAATCATAAAAACAACATTAGTAGCACTAGTTTATCCTGTGAAGTATACTCATGCACAGGCTCATTCACACTCATACTCATGTATTGTATTAACCCTCTCTTGAAACGTTTCTAGGGATAATTCAACTGCAAGTTAATTTGCTTAAGTGCTTTGATGCTGTTGCAGCAACACTAGCTACAGCTACATTGCTACAGCAACAATTGTACAATAAGTAGCAATTGTTGTCCGTTTCTTATTGTTTTATTTTAAAGTTTTGCGTGTTGTGCAGTATAATTTCTTTCTATGCTTTACGTTGTTATTGTGTTTTATTGATAAACGTAATGTGCATGACTTTGTTAAAACTATTTGACTTGAGGGACTATTAGAACATGCAAGGAATCAGAAATTAATGCTTAAAAGCCAATTGTAACAAATAAAGAAAGAGAGGTTCAGAGGAAGCAATAAATCACTTAAAGTTAATTTGTTTTTACATACTCTGCAATAGCAGTTAATCTTATTTTTGGACAGTTACTCTTGGTATATAAAGTGTGAAAGAACACTTGATGGCGCCAAATATAAACTGGAAATTGAAATAAAATGTCAGGAAAAGAAATCGCCCGTCATCTCTACCTGTTGTGGAAATCGAATTGAACTAGTGAGTTACGAATTTCTTGTGGGGTTTACTGAAGATTTTTCGAAACTCGGAAAATTTTGTAGAGGTAGAGATTAATGTGGTGGAGAAAAATGTGAAATTTCTTGGCTCGAATAAAACAAAAGATCAAAAATTTTTTTCTTAGTCGACTTCCTCTCAGTAGATTTCTGGCAAAAGCTCTCAGAAAGTTTTTAAAAAAATCTATCGTTCGGAATCGTTTGCATACTGTCCGTCCCGTCATTCATGTGTAAAATTAACGCGCACAACAAAAGTTGTGTGAGAAGCTAGGTCGTAATCCAGACTAAAGTGATGTAATAGAAAATTATGTGAGCTGATGGATATCTTGATCTGGAGCCTTATTTCATAAACTTTAACTGAAAGCTTATCAGCTAGCAGTCTATTTGGTATGAAGTTTATTGTATCTTAGGTTAGGTTAGGTTAGAGGATGTGTACCTGTCAAACAAGGCACACCGGCGTAATGCTGGCGCTGGTGTTCTGTCATCTGTAACTATGGGTAATGTAAATATTGAGGAGGCGGATGCTCTTGATGTTCTCACATGAGAATTAGTTGTGATGCTCGTTGGAGCGATCACATTTTTTGAGTGTCGAAGGAAGCATTCAAGTGGCTTGGTTTTTTGAAACGGTGCAGAAAATACTTCACTCCATCCGACCTTCTTACTATTTACAGGACCTTTATCAGACCCCGGATGGAGTATACAACTCTCATGTATGGGCCGGTGCTTCAAAGTCTATTTTGAAGCTTCTCGACCGCGTACAGGAGAGGGCGAAGGTGCTTATTAATGACAGTAGGGTATCCTACTCTATTGATTCGTTGGAGCATCGTCGCAATGTGGCGTGTGTTTCATTGTTTTATCGATACTATAATGGAAGGTGTTCACAAGAGATAAGGAACTTGGTTCCCGATAACCACATATTTTTACGTGGTATTCGTGCTTCTCGCAGAGCACTTCCTATTGTAGTTGATTGTCCAGAGAACCGCACAATGCATTACAGGGATAATTCATTTTTTTCTCTCTGTTCGCTTGTGGAATGATCTTCCTGTGAAGGTTTTTCCCTTCAATTAAATTAAATTAAATTAAAGTTTAAATCAAATGTCTACAAACACTACTCCCTCTTTCCACCTTCCTATAACCTATTTTCCTAAACCTGCACAATGCATTGCATGAGTAGGGGCCATCCCCTGAGTGTTGGTATCTATAAAAAAAAAAAAATAACCCGGAAAAAAGTTTAGTACCCGGAAGTCGAACTGACCCATTGTACAACGTCCGAAATGAGGGAAAGGATGAAAGGGGGAGTGTGAAACGAAGACCAGACACAACAGAAAGGGTGGGACAGCGCAACTACACCGATGAAGTCCTAACAGCTCTTAACTAGCCTAAGCCACTAATAAATCTGTGAAGAACCTTAATGTCGGCTCTCGACAATGAATTACTGCTCTTACAGAAGGCTTTGATAAAGGTCCTTAATCTCAATATACCAATGGCAATAGTTCGGCTGGGATCTGTTCCAAATCCTCGTCAGCGACCTAATCTCGCAGTGCCCCATGATAAAACTTACAAACAACCTTAAGCTGACATTATTGAAGCCCAGCAGCCAGCCTTTTCTCCTACTGTCCACAGCAAGCCATAGACACGTAGAAAACAATCCAATCCATCCCCCTAGCGTTTCTACTCCTTGTCCATGACCAATCCATTAATAACTTTATTTACCATAAAATTTCTTTGAGTGTATTTATATTTCAACTACTTTTTTTTATATATTTTATTTTTTAAATAAAAAGAATTCAAAGAAATACGAAAAATATGGCGACAAGCTGGATATAAAAATAATTGAAAAATAAAAATCTGGAAAAGTACACCCACAGGATAATTGAAAATAAGTGGTAGTAAAAGGCAAAATCAAATAAAAATGAAAAGGAATAACAAAAAAAGGAAATATAAAATATTATATTGTACTCAAAGACAAAACAACTGCAGGAAATAATAATAGAAATAAAATAAAAAATACAAGAGAAGGTAAATGACGACTGCAAAATACTCTATAAAAGTAGTTATTGAAAGAAACTAAAGTGGCTTAATTTTACAATTACAAATTGTATTTAAGAATTAGGAGGTGAATAACTTCAACTTCATGAAGTAATCTGGTGGGAACAGAGTCTGCGACCCACATACTGATAGATTAGCAAACAACCCACTAGAATACCGGGACACTCTATGAAAATTTGTTTAAGAAAAACAAAAGAAATGTTACCAACATCTTCATGAACTTAATATTTACTTCCATCATTATGTAAGTCTCTGCAAAACTCTTATAAAAAAAAATTAATTTTAACTTGAAGCTACCATTCGACTCTGCTCAGTTAAGTTTCATTTACTTCTCTTTAATACTTCTCAGTTGTCATAACCACACACAATAATCTTATTTGGCATAATAGTCAGCGAATAATTTAATTGAAACTGACATTTTATTATTTCGTCTTTGCATCTAGTTGTCCTCGCAAAAATAACATGCCAGGGCAATAAGGATATATGTTTTAATAGGATTTAATAGCTTTTCATAGCACAGAACAAATTAATTCTTCGCTTTAGGAGATATAACTAATAAAAGTTTAACATGCATAAGTTTAACTCAAGGAATCAAGTATAAGGCTTTCAAATGTACTTGCAGGATAATGAATAGGATTATCATAACAAATATATCCTACAACTTTCAACAGTAAAAAGGTGAAAATTTATAAAGTATAGTAGCGAGCAGAGATCACCAATGATTCGTTTTTCCACTACTCATAAGCACTCATGCAATTTTGAGTATGAATGAATCAACAGAATTGAAATTCAACTACTCTGATTCATTTGTACTCGCTACAACATTGATTTGTAAGTATAAGTACCAATGAGTATGAGTACAACGTTGACATCAAACTCACAACATTTGAAATATGTTTGATACATACGCCTACTCATTCTGATTCATAAATTTAGAAAAATACTTATAATATTCGAATCATTCATCAAAATTTACAGCCTTTGTTGTTGTTGCCTATACAAACAAAGAAGAAAAGAAGGACAAAGACAACATGCAAAGCATACACACAATCTCCTTGTGAATATAGTAGTGTTCGTACGCGAATCATACTTATTTTATGCTTCGTGTAAATGTTAAGTAGAGATGAGTCGAAGTCAATAACATCATGCGTATTGTTAAGTATGAATACGACGAGTACTTCCAATTTTGTGCATGAGTAGTATGAGTATGATATCAAAATAAGTATGAATGCGTATAAGTATCTGAAATTATAAGTATGACTAGAACCTACTTATGGTTTTGAATACTTATTGCTGATTCCTAGTAGTGAGTACCCCTGTTCATTGAAATGTACGCTTTTTCAAGAGATGATATTTTTATGATATTTATGGTTGCTGGAAGTCTTTGTGGAATGATTGAGTATCAGTTATATGAGATAGGACAAAAGCCTCTTAATTTTTCAAAATTTAAGACAAGAATGATGAAAAATTTGTTTACATTCGGTTGTGCTCGAACATATGCCTTCCTTCAGTCTGATCTTGGATTCTGCAATCAAACAGAGAGTAAACATTTCATGGTTAATACTTAGGTCTGCATTGAGAATTCTCAGGTTATTGTGGCTCACGCTCCACTGAATTTAGTCACAGAATTTTACTAGATTTCTCATTCGAGCCCTGGACTTTGGTGACAAGGTTTTTATCAATTGCATAGGAGAATAAAGCTTCTGTTAGGATTGTTTTTCTCGTATTAGTTTGCTAGTGAATTGACTTTCTAACTTTTCTCCGCACCCGTTGTTTTAGGTGCTTCTATCTTTTATCGTTTTTGTTTATTCTTTCTTCTTAAATTAACTTTCTTACGAAAATGGGACCCTTGGTTTTCTAATAAAACACATCATCACATAATTGATCATTACAATACTTCAGTTAGGTTCATGACTTATTTTCTCATACCACTTATACTGTGTGTGTTAATTTTTATACGGACCTACAATTTAAAGTTGATTCCGAACTAGAGATGCCAAACGGGATCGATTTTTAAAAATTCCGGGATTCGATATTTTGTAAATCCCGATCCCGAAATCCCGGGATATTTCAGGATAATTCGTGATCCAAAAATCCCTAAAAATCAAGGGGTATATCGCGATTTTCTCTTAATAATAAAAATATTTTGTTAACAAAATAATTTGTATTCCAATTATGTATATCAGAATTATATCGCATTGAAAATAAAATAAAAAAACAAGACAAAATGTAACAATAAAACGTAAATTAACAAAAATAAAAATTATTTCTACGTAAATATGCAAATGCATTAGTTTTAAGAAAATTATTTGGATTCCAACAAAAAGATTAAAGCATCTAACACGGGATCTGATAGGCTTGAACGAATTTTGGTGTCAACATTTGCTGCCATTGAAAAACTCTTTTCGCAATTAACATTTGTTGGTAAAATAGTTCCAAGATATACGGCTATCTTGTAAATATTCACCTCTACCACCTCCAGATGTAAATAAATCTATTTCTTTGGACAGTTGAGTATCTAAATCAGTTACCCTATTAATTCGTTTTATAGAGCTTTTGCATTCTTCGATGGCACCAAATAGACTTTTTATCAATGGAAGTAGGGTTTTCCTCATCTGAGATGGTATTATCGAAGTCATGTGATATAGAATTTTTTTTCAGGACCTTCTGTAGGGTCAAAATACATATGAATTCATAATTCCGAAAATCCCGGGGCAAGTTTTTAAAAATCCCAGGATTCGGGATTTTGTGAATCCCGAATATATAGTTCTTTACTTGGTTTTTAGGTGACTTGGGACCTATTCCCCATTTTACTATAGGAAACACCTCTTTTTTTAAACGGTTTTTTTTACACAGACTTTTGAGGAACGTATCTACCGTGTAAAAAAAGAGTTGGATGTATTTCTCAAATTTTTCTTCATGTGAGTCGTAAAATATTCGCAGTTTTATTTTATTTTTTCTGGACGATTTAGTAATTATGTGAATGAATTATTGGAAGAGAATTAAATATTAAAATTCATAAACCCTGATGATTATTACATTGCACAGGTTAGTAGTCAAGCACTACACTACACCTTGCAAAGTCCTCGAAGTTTTTATCTGGTTTGTTTGAAAAAGTATCTAAACTTTTAAATATGAAGCCTAAAATACTGTTTAACAATTTTTTTTTTTTTTTGCATGACAAAATGAGTTTACCATATGGAATCTACTCTTAGTGTAACCAAAAAGTCTTGTATTACTTTAAGCCTAAGTTTTAGTTCTCCTCTAAACGCCCTTTACCATCATTCCTTTTTTATGTACCTTTTTTAAAGCAAATAAAATAAATTTTTATCCCAAAAATATAAATTTTATTCCACAATATGTTACAGTTTCTCGTAGTTTCATGTTTCTTGCTAGCTAGCATTTGATTTCATTTGAATAAAATGAACTAAAAATCGAAAAAATCAAAAGAAAAAAGTTAAAAAAGTTTTCATTTCAATTCGTTTTAGAGAGAGAGAGAGAGAGAGTGAAAAACTTTAAATCTCTTTTTTAAATATGCTGTCTTTATATAAAGATTGTAAGACATAAAATACTCAATGGAATTAAATCAGACTTAGAGTAGGTCTAAATAGAATCTAAGGAATAGTAACACATCTACATAAGAATGATTTTTTAAATGTGTTTTCAAAAATTTAGTAAACTTCTTCCAAAAAGTTGAAAAGAAAGAAAATGCCTTTCAGGATATTTAAGGTTGATTTTTTCCCCTTTTTCTTATACGATTTTGTATTCATGAGTATTATATAAGTGTGAATGAGTGCGTTTGTCTGTCCATCTACATATATTCCTTACTGAATTTAAAAGAAAATTCAACTTTTTTAAAATACTTACAGCTTTGCTAAGTTACTTTGCATTTTCATCGTAATTTCGCCTCAAATAATTTTGTATTCTTTTTATATACGGAAAAATAATTTCGATTTTCTTTTTATTTACTCCACACTTTGTTGAAACTTACCCATAAGTGAATAGCAGTAGAAGATAGGTCTAGTAGGTAGTTTGTTGGCTTACTAAACATGACGCCATGTTTCAAACAAAATTTTAAAAAATATTTCTTAGGCGACTGCCTCTCAGCAGACTTCCGGAAAAAGTTCTAATATTTAATACAGTTTTGGTGCAAAATTTTCCCAGAAATCTATCTTTCGGACAGGACTGTAAACTGTGGATCCCTCCATTCATATATAAAATTAACATACAAAACATTAGTGGCGTAAGATACTAAGTTGTAAGTCTGAAGTTTTATGTGAGATGTGTGTGGTTAGAATCCTGGTCTTACGTCTAATAAGCCAACGCACTAAAAGTCTTGCGTGTTCAAATAATAAGAGCGCCCTTCATTTAAAAGGAAAGTTTAAAATTAAGAAAAATGAAAAATTTTTTGGACTTAAAATTGATTACTAATTAATTTTCTAATTTTTTTAACACTTAATTATTTAGTTAAAACTACGAAAACAAATAATACTTACTACTTACTTACTTAATTGGCCATAACAACCCGATTAACGGATTTCGGCCTGCCGCAATACATCCTTCCAGGCGCCTCTGCTTCTTGCGCGCCTACGCCAGTTGGTCACACCAATCGATGACAGGGCTTCCTCGACTTGGTCCTTCCAACGGATACAAGGTCGTCCTCTACGCCGACTTCCGCAGATCCCCGCATCAAATACCCGTTTCGCCGGAGCATCCTCCTCCATTCGAACGACATGGCCAAGCCAGCGCAGCCGCTGAATATTAATACGCTGTACAACGTCTATGTCGTTGAGGAGCTCATACAGCTCACTGTTAGATCGGATGCGGAAATCATCGCCAACTCGCACAGGACCGAAGATCTTACGTAGGACTTTCCTCTCGAATACCCTCAAGGCTGCTGCATCAGTTCTTAATAGGGTCCATGCCTCTGCGCCATAAAGAAGCACGGGTAGGATGAGCGTCTTGTAGAGTATTAATTTTGTCGCACGAGAGAGGTCTCTGCTACTCAATTGCCTATTGAGACCATAGTAGCACCTGTTGGCAAGAGTAATCCTGCGTTTAATCTCCAGACTGACATCATTTTTGGTGGTAACGGCGGAGCCAAGATAAATAAATTCCTTGACTGTATCAAAAGTATAGTTATCGGCCGTAATCTGAGAATCAATACGCCGCACGTCTCTACTTGTCGACAGCATATACTTTGTTTTGCCCTCATTTACTGCCAGACCCAACTTCTTAGACTCCCGTTCAATAGCGCTAAAGGCAGCAGTAACATCTCGCTTGGTACGCCCTATGATGTCGATGTCGTCAGCGTACGCAAGCAATTGGACACTTTTTTGAAAGATAGTGCCATTGCGATGCACTCCTGCCTTTCGCAGAACACTCTCCATGACGAAGTTGAAGAGGTCGCATGATAAGGGGTCGCCTTGTCTGAAACCTCGCACGGTATCAAAAGGTTCGGAGAGGTCCATTCCTACCTTGACGGAGCTGCAGGAATTGCTCAACGTCATTCTGCATAGCCTTATCAGCTTCGCAGGTATACCGAGCTCAGACATTGCGGCATAAACACGATCCCTTATGGGGCTATCGAAGGCAGCCTTATAGTCGACAAAAAGATGGTGTGTGTCGACTTGTTTTTCGTGGGCCTTTTCCAGGATTTGACGCAGTGTGAAGATCTGGTCTATGGTGGATTTGCCAGGTCTGAAGCCGCACTGATAAGGTCCAATCAGTGTTTTGACGAGTGGCTTCAGTCGTTCACACAATACGCCTGTAAGAACCTTATATGCGATAGGGAGAAGGCTTATACCCCTGTAGTTGGCGCATATTGTAGGGTCTCCCTTTTTCAGGACGGGACAGAGGACACTGAGGTTCCAATCGTTGGGCATACTTTCCTCTAGCCATATTTTGTAGATGAGCTGGTGCATGCGCCCTACCAACTCATTACATCCGGTCTTAAACAATTCAGCGGGGAGGCCATCAGGACCTGCCGCTTTGTTGTTTTTAAGTCGCATAATCGCGACTTTAACCTCTTCATGGCTAGGCGGCGGAATCTCCACGCCGTCATCATCGATCGGGTCCGGAACATCATCTCTAGAGGCGGTATTGATGTCGTCATCGCCTTGCAGCAGAGTAGAGAAGTGTTTCCTCCACAACCTCAGTACCCCTTGCGGATCTGTAACCAGGTTTCCATTCTCATCCTTGCAGGAAGACACTCCGGGCTTATACCCCTCGGTCAGACGCTTAACCTTTTGATAGAATTTTCGAGCGTCATTCCTACATCTGTACATCTCGACTTCCTCACGCTCACGCCTTTCCTGCTCCCTTTTCTTGCGTCTGAAAAGGCGTCTCTCATCCCTTCTCTTCTCTCTGTAATTCTCGACAATGGCTCGCGTAGCAGCAGACTGCAACGTCTTCTTGTATGCGGCGTTTTTCGCTGCAGTTGCCTCGCGGCACTCCTCATCGTACCATTGGTTTCGTTGTGGTGGGCGCTCGAAACCAAGGACTGTTTCCGCAGTAGTGCGCAAGGAGTGGGAGATGTTGGCCCACAGTCCTCCAATGTCGTTGAGATTAGATGGGGATCGACGGAGCTTATCCGAGAGTTGAGCGGAGAACGCCTCTACTGTCCCTTGTGATCGCAGCTTCCTGACATCCAGCTTCCGCAATGTACTAGAGCGCGCCATCCTCGAGGCGCTAATGCGCAATCGGAACTTGGCTGCGACAAGGTAGTGGTCCGAGTCAATGTTCGGACCTCTAAATGTGCGCACATCTAGTACACTGGATACATGCCTTCCGTCAATCACAATATGATCGATCTGGTTGGATGTTGATCGGTCGGGGGACATCCAAGTGGCCTTGTGGATGTCGAGATGTTGAAACCTGGTGCTACATACTACCATGTTACGCGCCGCGGCGAAATCGATCAGCCTCATACCATTGGAGGTAGTGTTCGCGTGGAGGCTGAACTGTCCGACAGTGGGGCCAAAGATACCTTCCCGCCCGACCTTTGCATTAAAATCCCCGAGGACAATTTTTGCGTCATGGGCCGGGCACTTATCATATACGTCCTCGAGTTTAGCGTAGAAGGCATCCTTAACCACATCGTCCTTATCTTCCGTCGGGGCGTGAGCACAAATCAGGCTGATGTTGTAGAATTTTGCCCTGATGCGGATTGTGGCTATTCTTTCGTTCACAGGTGTGAACCCAGAGACAAGGTGGCGAAGTCTCTTATTAACCACAAATCCGCATCCAAATTCGTGCTTATCAACATGGCAGCTGTAGTACACATCGCAAGATGCTAGCCTTTTGCATCCTTGCCCTATCCATCGCATTTCCTGTATGGCAGTGATGTCAGTCCTACATTTCTTGAGGGCATCCGCCAGCTGGGCGGAAGCGCCCACCCTGTGAAGGGTGCGGACGTTCCAAGTGGCTATTCTTAAATCGTTGTCCTTTGAACGTTTGCCGTGGTCGTCAACTTTAAAGGGGATCTTTTTGGAATTATATATATTAGATTTCATTGGAGAAAAGTTTTTACGTGGTGGGTTCCAAGCCCTACGCACAACCCAAATTTAACGTCCAGGGGATTGGACTTCGCTGCACGCATTAGTTAACATCTAGCGGGTACTAGAATGCCATCCAGGAGGGGCCACGAGGAGGCTGCGTGTCAACTTGAATACAGCAAGACAAGGATCGTCCTGGTGGTCGCCATGTTGGCCACAGTCAGAAACTTTACCTTGTATGCATGCATCCCAACCCTCCCTAAAAACAAATAATATTTCATGAAAATACAACTTACTCTCAAAATAATAGGAGTGCTAGCACACAATCTAATAATTTTTAAACAAAATAACCTTTGATTTTAATGACTTCAGCACATCTATGAGGCATTGAGTCAATAAGATCTGTCATCCGCGCACTGTGGTCCATAATTCTTCTGCATTTGTAGGTTGTTTCTCTGCAGCATACTTTTTAACACCTCCCCATATATTTTCTATCGGATTAAGGTGAAGAGACTGAGCTGGCCGCGCTATAACCTTTACCCATTAACCCGGAACACTCATTTGCCAATTTACTGGTGTGTTTTGTATTATTATGTTGTTGGTATATCCAAATTAGAGGCTTGGAATATGGTAATATCACTTCTCTCATAGTCCCGATATAGACGTTCCTATCCATTATGTCTCAAATTGGATATATTGTGTCTAAACCATTATATGAAAAGCTTCCCCATATCATTAGTTTTGCACCACCATGTTTAACTGTCTTTTGTGTAGACTAGGCAGACGTCTAACATACTGTCTAGTTAAAGTGGCACCAAATAAAATAATTTTGCTTTCGTCGGTCCACAGAATGGCTCTCCATTTTGTTTCGGAATAATTTATATGTTCTTAAGCAAACTTTAACTACTACCTGTATTTTTTTTATCAGCAATGGCACTTTTTTGGACTTCTTGCGAATAAATTGTTGTCCATCAGCCGCCTACGAATAGTAGAGCCACTTACGGATTGCCGGATTTTGACTTTTTTTGAAGACGACGAAAGATTTATTTTGCTGTATAGCACAATTCGGCGGTCATCGACAGTTGATATTTTGGCCTTGAGCCCGCTCGTTTTGGCCTTTTTTATACTTTAATGGATTTATGATCATTTGATCGAAGTAACATAGGATTTCCTAAATATATTTAATTAGTTCTCTCTCAGTAGAATGCTTTTGTCGTCCCACTAGTACAAAAATTTATGTGAATTACTGTAGAAAAAGTTTTAAGTAGATTTTTCCGCACTTACTGCTCACTTTTTTTTAAAAATTCTATGCTGTTATATTTTAAAACTGAAATCAAGGGCAAACTCAAAAATGAATAAATTTCATCGCAAATGTTAAAGTTATTATGAGATTCTTTTTTGTATTTTATTTCTTACATATCGTTGCAACTACCATTGGAATATATCATGTTTTGCAAATTGGTACAATAAAAATTTTTAACTTTGAAAATGTTGCATGGTATCGCTCCTATTATTTTGAACATAGCTGTATATGTATGTGTACGGTTTTTGGATGACAGAACGTTTGAAGATCTGGATATAGTGGCGATCCTGCTACTAACGGATCATGACAAGGGCACTTACCATACACTGGGTAACACAATGGGCCCCAAATGTGTCGTCAAATGAGCTTAGGTGTAAACGGTAAACTACTCGCTAACCAAATCCAACCTAACGACCTAATTAACTAAAATTAAAACTACTTAAAACCATCTATGCTTAGAGGCTAAAAATATTTTCACTAAAATTAGTTAGGGTGGTAGCTTAATACCAAAAGCTCACTTGAGCACGCATAGCGGCCCGTTGTGACCCCACAGGTGACCAAGTTCCTCCAAACCAAGGAGGGAGAAGTTGATCAGCGCAATGACTGGACATTTAAAAAGCACGACTATCCCACGCTTGAAAACTAGCCAGCAAGCTTCATATATACAAGGCTATATCCTTGACATCAATGGACGATAGCTCCGTCAAGCTGACAAGAGTTGGAGAGCCAAATAACCTATATTTGGCTGAAATTAGTTGAAATTTTGAAAGGATGATTGCCACAAAATCTATGTACAAAATGTTTTCTGAAATTCATTGTTTTCCGCTGAAGATATTACAGTATTCCCTCGAGTTACGTCGTCTCGATTTACGTTGCTACGATTAAAGTCGTCAAAAATTTTGTTCCCTTCAACATCGATTTGCGTCGTCATTAGATTTACGTCGCATCTATTGTTTATACAGAAAATCAGGTTAATTCCCTCTTTAAAAAAATTCAATACATAGAAAAAAACTTTAATTACTTTAGTTTTTTTTTTTTGGAAAATGAACATAAATGAATGCGATCTACGTCGTTTCGATATACGTCACCTTTTTTCGGAACATTCTACGAAGAAAATCAAGGGAATACTGTATTTCAAGTATTTAGATGTGAGTTCCATTATCAGTCCGTTTAGCTGTAACAACTATGTTTTTCTGATTTCGAATTATCTGAATGCTCATCTACTAGAAATGAGAGGAATGCTGATTGCAGTATTTACCTGGACTTCCGAAGAAAAGTACAACATTTGTTTATTTAAAATTATTTTTCTCGTTGATGGCTTTTCTGAAATGATAGTCAGGATGACGGCCTAGTTGCTTACACCACTCATTTTGTGTGCACTAATTTTACACGTGAGTTGCGGGGTCTACAGTTTAATATACACTCCGAATGACAGATTTTTGAGAAACTTTTTCATGACAGGTTTATTTTGCTCTCAGAGTTTTTGCCAGAAATCTGCTGCGGGAAAATCGCCAAAGAAATATATTTTTTTCATATTTCGCTTTGATGCGTGACCTAGGATAGGAACCTGGGCTTTACGTGTAATAAGCCAACACACTACCTATTAGACTACGGCGATTTCAGCTCTAAAATGACACAGTCTACGTTATATTCCTATTTCATTAATTAAATGAGTGAATTGCTAGGGTTTCATCCCATGATTGTTTCAAAGTAAGGTAGCAAACTTGAACAACAAACTAGAGCCCCTAAAAAATATCATCTGGCTTATGTTGGACATGATCTTTTAATGTTACCAACAAAATATTTGTTTTTAAGTTACATTTTTATTACTAATTAATGGTCAACAACTGCTTTCTCAGAGTACATGGACATTTGACAGTACATTACGCGTTTCGTTTGTTCTCATTCATTTCATTTTTTATTCCCCTCATCATCTGTTCCACATGCATCCACTGCCCTTGTATGCTGTCAGTGGAAAAACAAGTGTCCATTTGTTTAGGGCAACAGCGAATGCGATTACTAAGTGAGAATTGTGAGACATCATTTATTTAGTTTCTTGGCTTTTTGCCGGATTCTAAAGATAATTTACTAAGAATATACACCACTCTACACCGTAATATTGAAATAAAATGGAATAAAATAACTCTCATACCCACTTCACTAAGGCGGCAATAGCAAAAGCTTAGGAAAGAGTGGTGAATGTGCAACGTAATGGTGTCAAGTAGCTTCGTTTAATTTGTGAAATGTCGTGAAAATAGCACTTACAGAGGAAGAGAAAAAAAGAGAATAAGAAAAAATGATTTAAAAACTCGTGGCATTTATTTGTGTCACGGAACTACATGCCAAATCAATTGAGAAAAAAAGTTAAAGTTTTTTACATTTAGTTGTTGTTATTGTTGTATAAATAGATTTTTTTTGCCTAGTTAATGCGCTTATAAATTGCATTTTATTTGACTTTAAACTGTTGCACAGTTGTAGATGGAAAGGCATATGCAGCAGCATAAACACAATTAAAAGCAGAAGCTAATTGAAGCACTTTGACGAGATTGATTGAGGAATTAATAATGATGACGATAGCTTATGACAAGAACAATTGATTTTCAAATAGAAAATGTATTCAAAGAATAGAATATGTAATATTGAGACATTGTTGGCTTCAGTACAGAGATCAGCAATGAATCGTTTTTCCGTTACTCATAAGCAGTCAGGCAATTTTAAATATGAAAGAATCAACAGAATTGAAATTCAAATATTCTGATTCATTCGTACTTTCTCCAACATTGATTTATAAGTATAGTAGCAATGACACAACAAACTCACAACATTCGAAACATGTTTGATTCATACGCCTACTTATTCTGATTCATAAATTTAGAAAAATACTTATATAACTTATAAGTCATACGAGTGACTCGAATCATTCATCAAAATTTACAGTCTTTATTGTTGTTGCATATAAAAACAAAGAAGAAAGGAAAGACAAAGACAACTCACAATCTTCTTGTGAGTATTGCAGTGCTCGTATGCGAATCATACTTATTTTGTGCTTCGTGTAAATGCTAAGTGGAATGAGTCAAAGTTAAAAATACAAACAAAGAAGAAAGGAAAGACAAAGACAACAAGCAAAGCATACACCCAATCTTCTTGTAAGCATAGTAGTGTTCGTACGCGAATCATACTTATTTTATGCTTCGTGTAAATGTTAAGTAAAGATGAGTCGAAGTCAATAACATCATGCGTATTGTTAAGTATGAATACGACAAGTACTTCCAACTTTGTGTATGAGCATGATATCAAAATAAGTATGAATGCGTATAAGTATCTGAAATTATAAGTATAACTCGAGTCTACTCATCGTTTTGAATTCTTATTGCTAATATCTGCTTCACGAACAACTGCTATTAATCTTTCGCTTTACTGTGTGTGTTTATAACTTTAGAATTAACAGCTTCAGTATAAATGCGTTTGATGATAAATAAATACGCTCAAATGTACCGTTACTTAAAGTAAAACGGGATGAGCATATAGAAAACGGATACGGAAATGGTAAGATGACAAGATGACTGCACATTTATTTTATTGCATCAAATGGTTTTAGAAAGTATATGGAAAAAATAAAGGAACAGTAAAAAAGAATGGAAGATTAAAAAGAAAAATGAAGTTATAAGTAAGGCGAACACTTCCATTTTTTTTTTTGTAGTTAAGTTAAGAAGTTCTAAAGTTAACACTTTGAAAAATATTGAGAAAAAGTCAGATGCAGTTACAGAAACAAATTATTAGCATAAAAGGCGAGAAATTTTAATAGCGAAAAGTTTTTAAAGAAATATCAACTAAACTTTACAAATCAAATATTTAATGAAACATTTTTCAAGCTCGGATATTATTTTTTGATTTAATTTGTTTCTTTTTTATATAATTTTTAATTTATGTTTGCTTAAGTGAAGCAAATTTTAACTTCCCTGGAAAAATGTTTAAGAACAAATGTATTTACTTTTCCTGAGAGTCATAGAAACAACGATAATATATCTTTTTTTTTATAAAACAAGCACTTAGGGGATGGTCCCTACTCATGCAGTGCATTGTGCCGGTTTAGGAAAGGTGGAAAGAGGGTAGATGCAAACAGCAAGGAAACGAGTTGTTGCTAGGTGACTATAAAATGGCCAGTGCCATACCTTCACCATTAGACTGTCTACAGCAATCGTCCCCAAGAAGCCCGCAGTTTCTCACGCTACTTATGTTGTGTGTGTGTTAATTTTATACATAAGTGGCGGTAACTACAGTTGAAAGTCGACTCCGAACGACAGATTTTTGAGAAAATTTTCATGGCAATTTTATTTACTCTCAGAGTTTTTGTCAGAAATCTGCTGAGAAGAAATAGCTGAAAAAATACTTTTTGTATTTTTTATTTTTGATGTCTGGTCTGGGACTGGAACCTTGGCTTTACGTCTAATAAGCCAGCATACTATCTACTAGACCACGCCGACCCCATCCGTCTTGCGAGCTGTGCATACCCAATAATAGTTAACGATCTTGAGATTCTTTTGACAACAAATAAGTCCTAAAGTTCAGAAGATTTATAGTGGCATAAACAGAGTGTTGAAAAGTAGAACAATGGAATTGCATTCAAGTACTGGACTATGGCGATAGAGATAGCTTTATTCGGTAAGGAATCCGTTTAACTAAAACATCAAGACTCTGATCATTGGTGCTATCTTCAATACAAAAAAAAATAAATTTTATGTTTTCCTTGCTAGAAGTCATAAGTGGTGAGGGAAGCTAGGTTTTGATCCTGAGTGACAGGTTGTAATTACCAATTATGTATGCATTTCTAAAATGTATGCTGTCTAACATCTGTACCACATTCTCTACCCATTTTAAAACTGAGTATCCTTAGTAGACTTTATGTGCGAATATGAACAACCTAGATTTTGCTGTGTTTGAAATATTTTTATTTTGCTTTATTTGTTTAATTTTATTATTTTTCTTTAATCTTTTTTAAATATATTTTTATTTAATTTTTTTCCTAAGTCCTTCATTTCCGTTTCCGTTTTTAGGTCTAAAAACCATCAGCTATAGAGGAATAGCAGCTGCTGTCACAACTGACCAGTGACCGCAATTTATTGCGTTTTTATTTTTCTACCTAAACAGGTGCAATAGTGTTCTAACGTTTTGGTAAAAATTGTTTTTAGTTTTATGGCCGTGTGGTGTGGTTAAGAAAGGCAAAAGTTATTGCTTAAAATTGTAAAAAAAAACGGCCAAAATAATACAACAACTAATGGCTGAAACTACACAAATAAATATAAATATTCTGGTACATTATACTCGCCACATAAATAATTGAAATATTGTGGATGCTGTAATACGTATTCTGTTGAATGATATTTTGTTGGTGTTTAAAGTTTTAAAATGCTTATTTTAGCAGTAGATGGTTTAACAACAGAAAAATTAAAATTAAAGCTAATTTTGCTTAAAAATCCCTGGCTTTTGTGAAGGGACTAATATTTGTCTATTTAAAACATTTGGAAGGGAAATTAAATGATTGGAAAGTTCCTGACAGGGCCTTATATCTTCTAACTTTCAGAGTTAGGCGGTTGGGTTCAATATACCAAATCAGCTAAGATATTAGCAAAGTAAGTGAAGCGATATACAAAAAATTGGGGTGGGAAAAACCCATTTTTCATAGCATTTTCTGATTGTTATTTTATTTCAGTTCCCTTGAAGTCTATACAGTAGCAAGTAGGGATGCCAAACGGGATCGATTTTTAAAAATCCAGGGGTTCTGGATTTCGTCAACCTCGATCCCGAAATCCTGGTATATTTCGGAATAATTCGAGATCTAAAAATTCCGGAAATATTGCGATTTTCTCTTAATATTAAAAATATTTTGTTAACACAATCATTTGTATTCCAATTATGTATATCGCATTAAAAATAAAATATAAAAACAGCAAAACAAAAAGTATCAAAAAAGCGTAAATTAACAAAAATAAAAATTATTAATACATATGCAAATGCATTAGTTTTAAGAAAATTATTTGGATTCCAACGAAAAGATTAAAGCATCTAACATGTGATCTGATAGGCTTGAACGAATTTTATTGTCAACATACTCTGCCGTTTAAGAACACTACTCGGAATCAACATTTGTTGGTAAAATAGTTCCAAAATTGCTGTATGCAGCTTGTAAATATTCACCTCTACCACTTCCTGATGTAAATAAATCTATTTCTTTGGATAGATGAGTATCTAAATCGGGTTCCCTATTAATTCGTTTTAAAGGTCTTTTGCATTCTTCGATGCTATCAAATAATTTTTTATCACTGGAAGTAGAGTTTTCCTCATTTGAGATATTATTATGGAAGTCAAGTGATATAGATTTTTTTTCAGGACATTTTATAGGGTCCAAATGCATATGAATTCTCAATCCCGAAAATCCCGAAAAATCTCGGGACAAAATTTTTAAAAATCCTGGTATTCGGGATTTTGTGAATTCCGAAATTCCCGGGATTTCGAGATTCGGGATTTTCCGATTGGCATCTTTAGTAGCAAATAGTATTTCAAGTTCAAACAACGGGCTTCCTAGTTACTTGGTGAGGAATTTCATTTTTTCTGTTAAGTTTCTATCCAAAAGCCAACTTTCTCAATAACATCTGAGGCAGCAAACTTCATAAAAGTTTCAGTTGTTTTCTAACGGCTGTTATAAATGATTGATGTTAAAAATTTTTAGTAAACTAGATTGTTGTTGTTTTTGTCATTATTACTTTTAGTTGCCTCAAACCACTTTAAATTTTTCAATAAATAGATTTTCTTTTCTTATATTTTCTTTCTTTCTGAAAAGGGATTCCATTTATATGTTAATAGATGTATACGTATGACTTATATATAATAGGGTGGCCCGTTTGTATGGAGAAAAAATTAGGTATAGATGTTTCCGACTAAAATGAAAGTTTGATTCATTCTAAGACTACATTTCTCAAAATTTTTGTCCTGAGGTCAATATTTGGTGAGCTGGATCAAAGGATAAAAAGGTCCTTTCTCATCCAAAAGAACTACATATAAATTTGGTATCATATGAAAGGTCTTTAAGAGGCGCTTTCAATTGGTTGTCCAAAATTTTAATAAATTCAGAAAATTCAAAAATTTTGAAAATTTCGGTTAAAATTTTTGTTTGTTTAAATAAAAATAATAATAATTAATAAAAATTTAACTAGATTGAATTTTGAAAAACGAAAAAAATCATTTTGGTTAAATTACATGGTCTTTATAATCAAGAAATTTCAACAATTTAGTTAAGTAAATTCAATGGTAAGATTAAGAAAAAATAAAAATTTTCAAAATTTTTGAATTTTAAATTTTTTTTTTTTTAATTTTTGATAACCTACTGAAAGGGCCTCTTAAAGACCATTTATATGATACCAAATTTATATATAGTTCCTTTGGAAGAAATATGAAAAAAAATTAAAAAATCACAAAAAAGGTCCTTCTTTTTATCCTTTGATCCAGTTCACAAAATAATGACCCCAGGACAAACATTTTGAGAAACGTAGTCTTAGAATAAATCAAACTTTCATTTTCGTTGGGAACAATCGCAATTTTTATTTTGGGGCCACCCTAATATATAAGAGTGTGTAGAAATTTGATGGTTAAAAGTAAATACCGCATACTAAACACATACACATCCTTTATAGGCTAGAAAACATAAACGGAAAACTCACACATGCATAGGAAATTGATGAACTACATAGAGACATACGTAGTCAAACAAGCAAAAGGTTTGTACATTTCATTACAGTGAGTGACAAATTAAAATCTCAGATAAATATTGCATCAAAAACAAATGACCCTGTTTTCCATCTTAGATGACGGTAACCACGATAATCAAACTTAAAAAAGAGCCAAATATCGATAGTATCATCAAAATTATGTAATACAAGCATTTTCTTTCATTTCTCTCAATATTTTTCAATTTCTTGCTCTAAACGAAGCCATGTTGACATCCTTGTAGATTACTTACTTAGTTCGTTATTACAAGCCTTCAATCTGGATTACAATCCAGCTTCTCAAGCCACTTATGTTGTGTATGTTAATTTTTGTTTGCTCTTAGAGTTTTCTCCAGAAATATGGGGAGAGGAAGTCGCCGAAACATTATTTTTTCATAATTCGTTTTGTTCGTTTTTGTTGTCTTGGCTGGGGTTTGAATTTTCTATCAATTAATCCCAAAGAAGATTAAATAAAGATGAACGGCAAATTATTTTATATGCAAACATTGCGACTTTATTTCGAAACAAACTGTTCTTTACATTTTTTCTTCAAGATCTAACCACTTTTCTAGCTAGAACATATGGTCGTCCTATTGATATACTTGAGTGAAGCTCGTTTTAATTGCACATTGAACAATTGTTTTGTACATCACTGTTAGCTTTGATACTAGTGGGCATGCCAATCCATTTATGTTTCAAGATTTCAATTTATTCATGTAATTTCGTACATTGTATTGTATCGACTTTCATTGCTCAATCATGGCAGCAAACTCGAATAAAGTACAAGAAATTATTGTGTTTCTTAAAGTGTTATCAGAAGTGTTGTACCCGACTAAAAAATCGGCTACGTTAGAAACCTTCTAAGGTTCCCAACAAAAATAAAACTCAATACGTAAAAAAAAAAATTGCAACAACACTAACAAAAGGGCTTCATTGGGACTTTTCTCTTTTAAAATTCCTGTGTGTAGCATTGAGTCGATTATTCGCTCGAATGAATGCTTTACAAAATTTGATACAATACCCATGGGAAACTGCGAGAACGAGAACGAAAAGTATCTCTGTAAAGTCATTCATGCTTCTATCCTTCAACAACATCTATATGCATTACAAAAATCTCTTCACCTCTTCTCTCCCTCTTCATTAATGTCTTTTGTATGTGTTGTAATGAGAATTGCATTTTTATGATGGATGGGAATGAAGTTCTATCTCAAGTTCTCGTTATTTTGCGTATACATGTCTACATGTGGTTATGCAAGTGTTTGTATGTAAGTAACAAAGACAAGGGTATTGGCGTTAAAAGGCACGATATTCTATAGACATTTCGATTTGTACATGTCTGCGTGATTTGCATGTTTATTGCTGCCTAAATCATGATTCCTTGAAATACAGTGTGATAGCTTTCTGATTTTGGTTTCTTTTTATTCCTACCGAAACTCTGTAGCATTTGTAATTGGAAGTAAAGACTGGCGGATAGAAAATCAGTTCATATTTAGTTTTGTTCGCGATGCCTGAGCAGATGTTGGAATTAGGAAGCTCTCTCGTCAAGGGAAGACATAAGACTTACATATAAGCATACCTATGAGGATCTGCTAGCAGTCGCCGTTGGTCTAGTAAGGTAGTGTGTTGGCCTTATTAGACGAAAGGCCCGGGGGTTCGAATCCCAGGTCAGACATCAAAACGAAAAAATATTTCTTCGGCGACTTCCTCTCAGCAGACTCTGAGAGTAAAATTGCCAGGGAAAAGCTTCCCAAAAAAATAATGTCCGTTCGTAGTCGACTTTAAAACTGTAGGTCCTGCCACTCATGTATAAAATTAACGCTCATAATCCGTCGTAATCCTGACTGAAGGGTTGTAATGACCAATTATGTATGTATGTATGATATACAGTGTGATAGTTTTCTGATTTTTGTTTTTTTTTTATTCTACCGAAACTCTGTAGCATTTTGTATTTCAAAAGTAAAGACGGCGGCAAGAAATTAGTTCATATTCAGTTTTGTTTGCGATGCCTTAGCAGATGTTGGAATTAGATGCTCTCGTCTAAAGGGAAGACATATGACTTACCTATTAGCATACCTATGAGGATCTGTAAGCTCATAATTGATAATGCGATCGTCGATTCCGTCAACGACAGGTGGGTGGACAAGGGTAGAACGGACAAGGGTAGAACGGCTCGTAAAATTTAGCCAAGGCTAGATGAGGGACGCACAATGAGTCTACTTAAACTCTAAAGAGGTGCGCTGAGTATAGTTGTCGATGTCATTACGGGGCATTGCCTTATGGGCACACATGCGAGGCGCATTGCTCTTGGATACCTTGCTAACGATTTTTGCAGAAGGTGCAAGAGATGAGGAAGAGAAAAAGACTGTCTTTCCTGCTGGGTACATGCCCGGCTTTTTGCCAAAGGAGAAGGAAGTACATTGGTGCATAGATGATCTGATCTGATCCAACATAGATGATCTGAAAGAACTGTCAATGATTGACATTGGCGGACTAAATCGCTTTATTAGGAGCTCCGAGTGGTTCCGGGACTAGGGCATAACAGATAACTGTGCTAACACAATGGGCCCAATGCGGCCTAAGTGAGTCCACCCAAGGATTTTTCTACCTATCTACCTATAAGATCCTGCGTGATTCAAACATTGAAAAAAAGGAAGCTCTTGATATTCTCTTAAATTTTAGGCGATTTTTGCTAGAAGCAGAGTATTTTTTAAAGTATTAAGCCTCAGTTTTCATACATTTAATCTTACCACGAATAAAATACAATTATCATGTTTGAGCCGCTATATCAAAGACAATTCTAGGATTCCTCTATGCCATACATGAAAGGACTGATTCGTTTGAAAAATATTATGTAAACTAATGCAACTTGTACCCTCTTCCACACAGGTGCTAACCTTGACTGAAGGGTTGTAATGTATGTAAGTCCTCTGTCAAAACGTTAACGTATTGATATGTAATCTCTACTAACACTCTCTCCTTTCACAATCCATTTTGCATTGTGATGATAATGCATTCCATTGCAGATGGTTCATCTCCTCAGTATTGATTTTAGCCAACTATTTCCAGCTCCATAGTAAGGAAATTATTCGAAGATATTGTTCGAATACTACCTCTGCTTCTCAAACGGAATGTTTAAATATTTTTGGTGTTTGCTCGGCAACACAAACAACGTGCTATAGTTTGACTAAAGCTTGGAATAAGTACCGCCAGCCAGACAAAGCGTATGACTTTAGTCTAGCGATTCTTTAGTTCTTAGGACTTAGATAGCGAAAAATGTTCGCTGGTGGTTATCTGCATAGGGTTGTATACAGAGCATTAAATAAATGTCTTCAATTTAATCGAATATAATGTGTTATCAGTTCCATTTTCCTTTTTCTTTCCCTTTTCAATAGCCGGAAATTTGAAGGAACTAAAGAGATAAGAACAGGACGAATAAATTTTTAGAAAGTTGACTCAAACAAACAACAAAAAAAAGGATCTCCATTTTCAATTTTATTTCATTTCCCTTCTTAAATCGCAATAGCCTCATTTTCGTTGCATCCTGTGTAGATACACTCGTAATAAAAGTGTGAGTATATGCGTGTGTAAGGCAAAAAACCATAAAAGAGGTACATGTACATACGGAATATGTGAACAATTTTACTTAGAAAATTAAAGGAAATAAAATTTATATTTGGTAGTGTGTTGGTTAATTAGGCGTGAGGCCACGGTTCAAACTTCAGTTCAAACATCTCGAACAAAACGAAATATGGAGAAAATATTCCTTCGGCTACTTCCTCATAGCAGATTTCTGCCAAAAGCTCTTGAAAAGTTTCTCAAAAATATGTCGTTCGGAATCGACTTTAAACTTTAGCTCCAGCTACCCAAGTATAAAATTAACACATACTATATAAGAGTTGCGAGAAGCTATGTCGTAATAATTATGGCCAATTTTAAAGTCGCCGTGTTCTAGTAGGTAGTGTGATGGTTTATTGGACGTAAAGCCAGGGTTCGAATGTCAGGCCAGACATGAAAATAAAATACAAAAATTGCCATGAAAAGTTTCTCAAAAATCTTTCGTTCGGAGTCGACTTCAAACTGTAGGTCCTGCCACTTAAATTAATAATAAAAATTAACATACGCAACATAAGTAGTATGAGAAACTAGGGCAATAATCCTGAATGAAAGGGTTACAATGTCCAATTATGTATGTATGAATATTTTAAAATCAAACTTTGTTATGTGGCATCTCTTCTAAAAAGCTGGTGTCGTTTGGGTTAAACAACTCCGTTGGGAGACTAACATTTCATTGCGGTGGTAAATAAATGGAAAGTCTTTTGCATGCGTATATTCTTGCATATTTGTGGCATGTAATGTATACGTTCCTTCAGAGAATATGCAATTGCCATAACGGTTGTTAACTGTCATACCATATATTCCCTTATTCATGTGTTAAGTTTAGTTTACAAGATATTTCTCTTCCCATATGTGCCTGTTTGAGTATATATTTCTTTGCAAAATTATCTCTCTTTGTTTTTAAACACGCTGAAATTTAATTTAATTTCTTCTACTTTCCATGTTCATGCCCAGCTCTCTGTCGCTCTCTCTCTGTCTCTCTCTCTCTCTCTCTCTCTCCCTCTTACCCGTTTTCTCTTAAAGCCGTTTATGTTATAGTATTCTTGTGGTATGTCGTTGTACACATTGTAGTTTCCCTCTCTATGTTATTATGATTTAATGGTACACGATTCTGTGTGCCTTTATGGCTGTCATTTTCTTCTAATGTTGCAATATGATGCTGTCGCACATATCTGCCGTTTTCCATTGTCATACATGTTTTCACCCATTTATAATAGTGGAAGGGAATAGCATTTGTGTTCTAATTCTTTAGAAAGTTTTTCACTCTCTATTGCTTTGCTATGGAGTAATAATTTTAATTTAAAATTTAAACTTTTCAAATGCCGTAAATTTGACAGGAACAGTGTTTAAGATCCTGGTAATAATGCTTTAAAACTTAAGCTTTCGTTTCGCACATCAGGTGTTGTTGGAGTTGGCTTTTCCACACAGTATCCTGATGTAAGTTTTGTATTCATTTTAACGCAAATGATACTAAGAATAGTTATGTCCGACATTCTTCCTCAATTAATCCAACAGGTTTTATTCTGTAACTAGATTTATTTGCCGTATAGAAATCAAAACGATCACACATTCTTCACAAAAGATTGAACAATATTTACTGGAAAAATATGCTAAGATACACTGGACCTAAGGACGCATGAGCTGCTTAATATTCTCCTCCATAGTCAAGTGCACCATGTGGTAGAATACCATTCCTAGGGTTGCATTGTGGCTCCAACCATATTGTTAACGAAGGAAATGTGATTGGCATGCATGGATATAAAACTCTACAGGATATGGAATCTAGGCGATTAAAAACTCTTTTAAATTTTTAAGACAAACAACATGAATTGCTTCAATGGTTGATAGTCTAGTAATGAAACTTAAGTAGTAGCCGATTTGCAAATCTTCTGTGCCCAGTAGTTGTTAGCTGCAAAACTAAGGTATTACTTGAGTTCAATAAAAGAATGGTACTCATTCCAACAAGAATTTCAATGGGACACTCCCCTATTGGCAGTTTCGCGGTTAAGCTATGTCTGCTCCACCAGAATTACTGTAGAAGTTGACAGGATGTGGAAGAAAGGAAATCGGTTTTATGGTAGTTCATTGGTTTTTGGATGACTGAACATGCCGCATGATAACTAAGGAGTGTGCACAAAAAAAACTGGACTTACACTTTTCGTTATAGAAATAAAACTAAGTGGCGGATTTTTTTCATTTTAATTAAAGTAAATAATATTTGAATTCTTTTGTGTATAAAATTTTTTTCTGATCAAGGTCTCAGAGCATCCAACATTTTGAGCCACTTTTCTTTCAGACATTTTAGGGTGTTTTGTACAAATACGTATTATTTTTCTTCCACCTCCAAGCTTTCTCTCAATACTCAAAGGCTCCTTATATTGTTTTATTTTTACTTGAGAAACTATTTTTTGGTTAATACCTGCGAGCCTAGCAGTCGTTTTTTTGTCACCGGCGCGGTTTTTCATTGAAAATTTCAATTATTTTCTTACGACATTCTTGTTGGGTGCCCATTTTCAAAAAACTAATTTTGCTATTGCAATGAAATTTAGCATGGGGATTTAGAAACTAAGGACTAACAAAAACAATGTAACGGTATTCATTTTTTTCAATAATGGTTAAAGGTTATAAGCTTAAAATTAGCCCCATTTTTTTTTTGTGCGCACTCCATAATATAATTTTCTAGTTGCTAACTTTGACTTTTTTGCTTAAAAAACTAAGTCTTCTATAATAATTAAATTGAATCTGAAACTGTGGTGGCGTAAGGAAATAGAAGAACCAAATTTATTTTTCCAACCATATGATCTTCTTTATTAAGGCTTTATATTTTGAACCATTTACTAACAAGTAACATAATTTAAATGCCATATTAAGAAACATATTTCAGTATCCTCGAAACTCTGAAAGGTATTCAAAGTTATGCAATTCTTTAAAGAACAAAAACTTATATGTGTATGTGAGAGACCGAAGGAGTAAAGAATATATGAAAAGGATTCTAATTTATGTTACAACACATGTAGCCATTATTGATTATTCTTAATATCAAACGAAATATTGAATTTTTATTGAAATTTTTTTTAGCACCATTGGAGATGATGTGAATGAAGGTAGCTACTAAACATAACGAATATTAATGTCAGAAGTCAAGAGATATCAAAAAGAGTATCTCATGTTAAAGGTTCAAATTCTAGTATCACAGCTGCATCTACTTTTGTCTACTTCAAATGTAAGGAGAAAAGAAAAAGGAAAAAAATTGTAAAAGGATTGCACAAAGGGTCATACATAAGAATCCTGTGCATAATTTTTGAATAAATACTTATGCATGATAGTTATGGATTTTATAACATTAATACGAGGTTAGTACGAATAATTTTGGGTAATGTTTTTGTAAATTGTAATACTCACAATTTGTTCTGAATTAAATATTAAAAATCTTTTTGCGGAATACAGGCTCTGGCTGTACCGTATACTGCCACACTGAATTATTACGAATCGAAATAATGTATTTTTATAAAAAGCCGGACAGTCATAACTGCCAGATAAATGAAGCATGAAATCTTCAAAGATTTGAGAAGAAATCGTCAAAATCGTCAATGGCGTTCATTAAAATCGTAAAAAAATCGTAAAAAATAATAAATAAATGAATTGAAAGGTTTCAAATATAAAAACCTATAAAGTCAATGCTAAGCAGCGATAATATTGCATCATCTTTACCTATGTGTGGTGTAAATATTAATGGGGCAGAAGATCTTGACTTTATGGATATGAAAACTCAGCGTGATGCTCGTTAGAAGTGGCACATTTTTCATAGCCCTGGTTTCTTATGACATTGCAAGAAATACTTCACTTTATCTGATCGTACCATTTACACCATTTCTAACCGACCGAAAATGGAATAAAACTCTCATGTATGGATAAGCCCATAAAGTCTATTTTGAGGCTTTTCGATCGTGCACAGTTGCGCCAGTAGTAGATCTTTAATTACGATAGTGTTCCAACTCCATTGATTTATTGGAGCATCGGTGCAATGTGGCTGTTCTACTACTACTACAATGAATACTGCTCGATCGTAATAAGGGGACTTGTTTATGAAAATCATGTATTCCTACGTATGTGGTTGATTGGCCAGTGTATCACATACTGCATTACAGACGAAGTTCGTTTGTTGGATGGACTATTTGTATTTGGGACAGCCTTTCTGCAGAGATCTTTCCTGTTACTTATGATATAAAAATATTCAAACTTACATAATTGGTCATTAGAACCCATCAGTCAGAATTATTGACCTAGTTTCTCACACCACTTATGTTGTGTGTGTTAATTTTATACATGAGTAGCGGGACCTAAAGTCGACTCCGAACGACAGATTTTTGAGAAACTTTTCATGGCAATTTTATTTACACTCTCAAAGTTTTTGCCAGAAATCCGCTGAGAGGAAATCGCCGAAAATAATTTTCTGTATTTTGTTTTGATGTCTCGCCTGGGAGTCGAACCCTGGCTTTTGCGTCTAATAAGTCAACTCACTACCTACTAGACCACGGCGACTTCGAACTTCGACTTCAAACTTAGTCTCCATAAACACTGCGTCCTCTTTTCTCATTCCTATAAAATACTTTTGTAGTTCCAAAAACACTTCCAACCCCTGAGTGTTGGTTGTATGAAAAAAAAAAAAAATAATGGCACTTGCCTTTGTTCTTCCAATGGTGATATTAGAAGCTATAATCGAATTTTGAAAATTGTCTGCAACGGCGTATGTTAACTTATTATTTTAAGGGATTAAAATGGTATAAAATACAGAAAAGTATTCGAAAATAACTTAAAAATATAATTCTTTACTCCTTCCTATTACTAGGATAAATTTCCAATAGTAACAACCAAATGCAAAGCAAATACAAAGCTTAAGGAAGCCTTTAATGTTCTAAAGTAAAGGAAATGATGTAAATTTTTCATTGATAAAAATCGTCAAAATAAGGCCATAAATCGTCATGTCGTCAAAATGACCTTTTTAGAGCTCAAAATCGTCCAAATGACGATAAATCCTCAAATCTGGCAGCTTTGCGGACAGGGTATATGTAAATGTAAATCTGTATACCGAAATAGATTAAAAAGTTTTATATTTGAAATTAAAAATATTTTTAATATCCACACATTCCTTGTTTATTTTATAGTTTTTCCAACGCAAACTATTTCTAATTAGCTTCATTTGGTATTGTCCTAAGTCTATTTCCAATAGTTCAGCTTATAAATATGCAACACTTTAATCATTTTCGTTATATTACTGGTATTGCGTATGAGCAATATTTAATTTTCTTTGTATACAAAATATTCCTCATACGTTACGGTGTACTATTGAAACTTTCGTATTAAGATTTTCTAACAAAAATTGTCATGTGTTGAGCCTAATTTATACTTCCGTAACTACCTCTGCGTTCATATAAATTTATTGTCAAACACAAGCATTTTTAAAATATCCTATACATCGAGGTAAAGATGATATTTTATGGTGTAGTCCGTTTGCGTTTATTATGGAATGTGTTACACAGAATGAGGTAGAACGATAATGTACGTTAGGGTAAACTGCTAATCCCAAGTTCATAAAGTTTTGTTATGGTTTTTTGGCTTAAGGCTGTTTATTTTATCTTGTATCTAAATTGCTAGACTATTTCCTGTTGAGGTATACTGATTATCATCTCTTCTTAATAACTGTAATGTGTTTATGATTTAATGGACGGTTTAATTATAAGATAAATGAACCTTAAATATAATGAGGACATTTTACTCTTGTTATCTTAAATGTCAACATTTTTAATATAGTTGGCATTTTATAAACTCTCCACATTAAGGCAAAGAATCTTAAAATTATCAGATTTTCTTTTAAAAATTTTACACATCATAACTGTCAAACGAGTACGAACAGTTAAAGTTGCTGGAAATGAATATTAGAAATCCTTACCAATTCATGCAAATTTTTTTTAGTGAATTTAAATTTTTGTAAACGCAAACATTCAAGTGCATAAGAATGGTCTTACTTTGTCAGGCAAATGCTATTGTGTCAGGATTCAATTTAGGAAAGTTGGAAAGAGGGAAGATGCAAACGGCAAGGAAACGAGTTTCTGCTAGGTGACTATAAAATGGCCAGTGTTATACCTTCACCATTAGACTGTCTACAGCAATCGTCCCCAAGAAGCCCACAGTTTTTCACACCACTTATGTTATGTGTGTTAATTTTGTGCACAAATGCCGGGACCTACAGTTTAAAGTCGACTCCGAACGACAGATTTTTTTCCAAAAATTTACTCCAGAATTTTTGCAAGGAAATCGCCAGAGAAATACTTTTTGTATTTTATTTTGATGTCTGGACTGGGGCTCGAACCAAAGCCAACACTCTACCTACTAGACTATGACGTCTTCACCCACGACTAGCCAATTGTTTAAGAATTAAATTGACAAAAATTCGTATTTATTAATGATGTGGACCATCGAAATGCCTAGCCAATTAACGTAAATACTTGATTACACTCATGGAATAATCATGATTATGTTCTTATTCTCTTAAAATATGTTAAGAGCAGCAGGGAGATAATAAAAATATAATAAAAGTGTGCACATATTAACGAAATGAAAAACTACGAAAAAAACAACCACTGAGATTAAATTGAATACATACAGGGTGGCTGATATATAATGCAACAAAGTAAAGCTCTAAATTTTTTTAATTTTTTATTTTAACTTTATTGTCCAAAATCAAAAAAAGTTGGAAATAACATTCAAATTTTAGAATCAGTTTAGATTTATTCCAATTGGCCACCTTTGGTACGAATCATGGCCTTCAAACAGCCGACAAAGCCATCAGTGGCTGCATGAAAGTGGCTTTGCGGTATTTTGGCCCATTCCTGGCGTAGCGTTGTCTTGAGATGATCGACATCGATGATCAATGAGAACCTTATTCATCAAAATGCCCCAGGCGCAAAAGTCTAACGGATTAAGATCCGGAGATTTTGATGGCCATTGTGCGGTAGAAATGAAGCGAGGAACCTCTTTTTAATCCATTCTTGGTTGTCACGTGCTGAGTGCGGTGGTGCTGAGTCCTGTTGGAATGTCCATGATCTGCGACCGAAATGTTTGTCTGCCCAGGGTTTAAATACTATCTTATAACATTTTCCCGTTAATATTCGGCATTTATTTTGACAATAAAAATAAATTCTTTGGCAGTCGAATTTTTTGTTTGTATAAAATAAATACTGTAAGACTGGCAGCGTATAATAAGTTAATGTCTTCCGTCTAGACTTGACTTAAATTATTTCATTTAATGGGTAAAAAAAGGAAACAAAATACAAAAATATTTTCTCAGAAAATAGGGATAAGAGCACTTTTTATAAGTAAAAGTGTTGAAGTGGTTATTACCATGGCAATTAATGTTTGTATCGGTGTCATTCAAATATTAAATATTTTAAAAATGTTTAAGACTTGAAAAAATCATTGTCTTTACATATATTTTAAATGAGAAATGCAAGGTGAGCTAACATCAATCGTGGTTACAAACGGCGTGATGCATATTCAACATTAAAAATACCGGATTGGAATTTAGCAAACCAGTCCTAGCAACAGCGTACTGTCAACACATCTTCTCCATTTTTATCGGCATTTATTTTGATCCCACGGTCGATGATTACGAGCGGGGAGTGATCATCGATCTTTACAGCGCCACACACCATTACCATCGGCGGCGCTTGAGTTCTGGTGTGCAATCGCAGGTGTAAATTTTCAGCTGACCTCTTTGGCAAGTAAACCAGATCCTTCTGTTTATTAACAAATTGCGCAATTTAAATAGCTTCTCATCGGAGAAAACCAAATTCAACAACTGGCCACTTTCATGCAAGCGAAATAAGTCCTTTACTCTTTCCAGTCTAACTTTTTTAGTCCATCGGTGAGCTCTTGCAATTTTTAGAACTTCAATGCCTTTAATCCAAGCTCATTTTTCAATACGTGTTGCATCCGTTCTAGCGATATGTTTAGCTAACGAGCAATTTATCAACCACTGCGGCATGGATTTCGATCAAATCTGGCCTTCACTTTTCGGATCATTTCTGGTGTTGTTACCGTTTTTTTTCGTCCACTTTTGGGAAGTGGTACAACACTGCCAGTATCATGGTAACGAGCAATGGTACGAGAAACAAAAGATTTATTCACATTTAAATGCTGTAGGGCTCTAACGATAGTGACCTGTGGTTTTCCAGCCAAATATAAAGCAATTACACTATCACGCTTGAATTCCATCACGAATAACTTTTTTTCTGAATGTAATAGATCAAAATGGTTTTGTAATCTCGTAAATAATAAAATAAACTGTCACTGGATTAAATCTGTCAGCTGTTAGACGAGCGGTTTACAAATGATAACAACTTGAAGTTGGTTGCAATACATATCAGCTACCCTGTACTACTATATTTGTTTTCCCTAGCTGTCACATATTTACGTTCTTTTTTTAGATTTTTCGTAAATCGTAATTTGTTGTTTTGCTTTGAACTGGAAACCATAGGAGAATACTGCTCTAATACCAATGCACATATGATGTAATACAAAAATAAATTTCGATAGAGAGTAAAAAGGAAAGATGTGCACTTTTTACCTTCTCATTGCTGCAGTTCACTGAATTTCAGCTATTTTTTATATGTTTTATTACAAATGTGGTTTGTTTGTTGAGTTTATATATCATTCAGGCCAATTTTTCTCCTTTCTTGTTAACCGCTGTCGTTTTATTTGACTCTCAGATAGTTTCATATATGTAGGTTAGGTCCGATTAGAGGACGCGTAACCTGTCAACTGGGATAATTACAGTACCTTGGAGATCGAATTGACCCAGTTTCTCACGCCACATATGTTGTGTGCTTTAATTTTATATATGAGTGGCGGGCCTACTGTTTAAAGTCGACTCCGAACGAGAAATTTTTTTTAGAAGCTTTTCAGTGCCAATTTTTACTCTTTGAGATTTTACCTGTAATCTGCTGAGAGGAAGTCGCCGAAGAAAATGTTCATATTTTCGTTTTTATGTCTGACCGGGAATTCAAACTCGGTCCTTTCATCTAATAAGCCAACACACTACTCACTAGACCACGGCGACTTCTTGATATATTTACATGATGCCTTTAATCTCATTATACAGGGTCTGCGATAGGTTTCCACTTTCAGATATTAACCAGACATTTAGAATGGAAATTAATTGTCGTTTGCACACAATATTCGTTCTTTACGGAAATTTATGGGAACATAATACCATAATTGTGGATCCATCTCAATCTATTCCCTACAGAATGCTTTATTTGAATAAACTTCGCTATTAAAAGAAGAAGTAGTCTAGTGGACAGTGTTGTTGGTTTGTTAGACGTAAGGCCACAATTCAAACCACAGGTCAGACATCACCAATAAAACGTAATATGAATAAATATATCTTCGGCTACTGCTTCTCAGTAGATTTCTAGCAAAAATTTTGAGAAAAAAAATTTCAATGAAGAGATAAAACAAACTGTCGCCGCTCATGTACAAAATTAATACACACAAAATAAAAGATGTGCGATCTTAGGTCGTAATCCTAATTGAGGAGTTATAATGGCGAATTATGAAACTCATACGCGAATAAAAAACTCATACGCACTAGAGTCTGTAACATCATAACTGTAACATAATAACATTACTCTAGAGTATTCGCTATTTTTAAATCTTCACACCGCAGTCATAATCATAAAAGCAAATGTTACATCCGTTACACTATTGTTTGCATGCATATGTGTGTGTGTGTAATTTACATTCACATTCGTAAAAATACGAAATTCGTTTTAAAAAGTTTTCCATCTTTTTTGATGTTTTTTATTTCCTCTCTACATTTTCACTTACGATCCCAAGTGTCCTTGTCATGTCATTTGACAGTGTCAGTCATTTGTTGGAAGTACTTTCGACTTTTTCTTCTTTGATACTCTTTTTTTCATTGCATTTGTTTTATTGCTTTTACTGTGTTTGTATGTGTGTGTTCTCTTTTTTCAAATATATGTTTGCAGACATTAATTTAAATCAATCAGAGCTGTAAGGTGCTGTTTTCATATGAAAAAATTAATTTAAACAGATTGGCGTTAAATGAATCACAGGAATGGTAGTTAGATTGCAAGTTGGAGACAATAATTCAAACTCTTATTACGTTTGTTTTATAAAATTTTCCCACATCTTTTCCAATTCACTTCCCTTAAATAGTTAACAATTTGTAAAATACTACCTATTAAATCTTACGATTACATAGGTACAAAATAAAGCCGCAGACACAGTAAGAGTTTCACCGTTTCGTTAATTTCACTACATGCCGGCATTCGCCGTTATTTGACGTACTTATGCGGTTCAAATCCATCTGTACAGATAAGTGCACTTCAGTGCTAGGTTCTATCATATTCATCCTAAATAAGATTGATAAGATTGTTGCCTTCTGCCTGTCGTCGTAGAGAGTCCTAGTTCTTTTTGCTAACGCGTCACTGTGCCATGTTGTTGCGAGTTACATTTTAGCGTACTCTTATAAGTCGCCCTTTAGCCCCGAAAAACTTTGGATTTTCCAAATGATTTTTGATGATTTTCGAGTTTTGTTAGCTATATTAGTTCCGATCACATCCCGCTGCGTTCCAAGTCGTATACAGTGGCTTCGATGCCTACAAACTATGCTGTTATCAATATCCCCTCCCTTGTATTCCTTGTATATCTTTTCTGCTGCATCTTTCCACCCGCTTTCGAAAACCCGGAAGCGACTGATCTGGTGCAAATCACGGCTCGTTCACGAGTGCAAAGAGTCTTTGAGGAGTTTTGGACTAGACCGTATCCATCTATGCTGGGTTCCGGATCATAGCGGAATACTGGGCAATGAGACGGCGGATGCCCCCGCTAGGTTAGGTTCACTTTCAGGGGGCGATTTGACAGTTGGTCCTGACCCCACAGTCTGCCACCTCTATGGCCTCATCGATGGATGGGTCAGGAGGGAAGAACAGAGGCGTTGGATCGGGTTGTTCTGTTTCTAGACGTCTATGGCCTGCTGTAGACAGTAAGAGAACTGATTGACTTGGTTAAGGCCAGTAAGGTTGGTTGTCAGTTTTATCACGAGGCACTGCGAGATTAGGTCGCTGATGAGGATCTGAAACAGATCCCAGCTGTTACGATGAGGAGGAGTTGGAGACTATCGAACATCTCCTCTGTAACTACCCAGACCTTGGTAGGTTGAGGACCCTTGGCAGGTCCTTCTTCGATAGCTTGAGTTCTGTGTCGACAGCCGACATCAAGGCTCTCCACAGATTCATTAGCAGCTTGGGCTGGTTGAGGGGTACTAGGACTTCATAAGTGTAGTCACGCTGTCACCCTCTTTGTTTTGTGTCTGTTTCTTTCTGTGTAATGCTTCCGATTCCCATTCTCCTTCCCCTTATCTACATTCATATATCCTCTGTTTCCTTCCTGCCCTGAGGACAATATACAATGGGTCAATTTCAACCTCCGGGTACTGTACTTAACCGACAAGTACTTGTCCTCTAACCTAACCTAATCTAACCTACTACGTCCAATAATCAAAGGACTTCGGGAATTCTATGGGCTCTCTACACCATATGCGTCGGCACAACATTCTCCTCTACGGATTTCCGGGTCAGAAAAGGCGGATGAACTGACATAGAAAGGATGAGAACTGTCCGAGAAGGATATGATAGAGCGGATATATGCTCCTCTTTCAAATCGGAAAAAAAGCATGGAATTCAACAAACCTATACTTGGTTGACAAACTTTAAAACTGCTGTGTCTGAAGTGGACAGGGGGATAACAAAGGAACTATGTCAGTTCGAGAAGAGAATGGTACGGTACAGTATTCTAATAGGAATTCTAATGGATACAATGCTATTGGCAGTCTGATATCTGGATGTGGAAGAAACACAATCGGTACAACACCTTTTATGTGAGTGCTCTGCACTTCAGAACAGATGACATCGGTTTTTTGGTGATAGAATGTCTCAAGATGTGGACATGGTTGTAAATGAGCCTCTAAGAGAGCTGGCCGATTTCATCCGGTATGCATTCCTTTAAAAATGAAAACAATCAAGTATTTTTTCATAAAAAAAAAAAAAAATTTATTTCTGGTTGTTTGTGGTTTTGCCCTCTTAATTGTTTTGCATAACGTACTGACTACATGTGTATTTGCCTCTTTATTCTTCTCTATATGAATACAAGCTCGTCTACGCTTGCAACTACTGCAAAGAATTTCCAACTGAATTTTTCTATTTTTGTGGAGAAAATCAATGATTCTCTCTCTCTCTGCATTCTCTTATGCTGCGTATATGAGAGCAGCATACTCGAGCTTGTTGATGTAGAGTGCCTTATGGCGCGGTACAGTTGTTTGCGGTTCAGTCAATTCTGATTGACAGTGTTTTTAATTAAGAAGCCATTAAATTGAATTTATTTAAACAAAAAAGAACATGAAAAATACAAAAATTTATTTGTAAAATATTTCAGAGATGGCAAGTTAATATAGAAAAGCAATAAAAAAACATTTTAAAAAAGGAGAAAGTGTAATAAGGATATAAGCAGAATAAGGAACATAATTGACTGGAATTGAATATTTTTCCAGACGAATGCTATTTGATTAAAACCACCCCCCCCAAAAAAAGAAAAACAATTTATCAGGGGAGTGATTTTTTTAAACCATTTCCTATTTAAACCAGGATAATTTTTTTTGCTAAATTTTTTTAATTTCACTTGATTTTTTATTTTCTCTAACGACCATTCACATTAAAAGTGACTGGACATGACAAGACAAATTTACACTGCGGAACCTTTAAACCCTTATCACCTTTGTAAGTGTGTGTCATTCCATTTCCCTTTCTTTGTTTGGGGTTACCTTTTAGTGTCTTTGTTTTAAGATTTTGTGGGCATTCTAGCGTAAACTTTTAAGCAACTAAAGAAAGGCTGCCTTTAAGAATATTTAAGAAAGTATTGTGCTGGTGTTCTGTTTATTATCAATTTTAATATGAAACAATTGTACATACGTACAGACACCCTTACATAATTGGCCATTACAACCCTTCAATTAGGGTTACTTTCAAGCTTCTCACACCACTTGGGTTGTTTATACGGTCGATTGCAAGTGATAGATTTTTAAGAGTTTTCGCCAAAAATCTGCTGAAAGACAATCGCCGAAGAAATATTTTTCATATTTCGTTTTGTTGGAAATGCTCTGACCTGGAGTTTGAACCGTTTACCGTTAACAGTAGTCCTATTGGACTACTTCTCCTTTTATTTATAAATTTTTATTTATGAATGGCATGACCAGTGGCATTTTTTAATGCTTATTTCAGACAATAAAAATAAATTCTTTGGCAGTCGAATTTTTCATTTCTCTTTTTGTTTGTATAAAATAAATACTGTAAGACTGGCAGCGTATAATAAGTTAATGTCTTCCGTCTAGACGTGACTTAAATTATTTCATTTAATGGGTAAAAAAAAGGAAACAAAATACAAAAATATTTTCTCAGAAAAATAGGGATAAGCGCACTTTTTATAAGTAAAAGTGTTGAAGTGGTTATTACCATGGCAATTAATGTTTGGTTAAAGGTTAAGACTTGAAAAAATCATTGCCTTTACATATATTTTAAATGAGAAATGCAAGGTGAGCTAACATCAACCGTGGTTACAAGCGACGTAATGCATATTCAACATTAAAAATACCGGATTGGAATTTAGCAAACCAGTCCTAGCAATAGCGTACTGTCAAGGTGTGACCATTTTTATCGGTCAATTTCTGTCTGTCTTGAACAGAATTTTTACACTTTCTGCAGTAAAACAGTAAGATATGTCGAAAACACGGCTTATTGCTCTCTATATTTAAAAGGATACCAACCAAAAACTACTTGCTGCATAGAATTAATTAGAATTTTACACTCACAAGCCTATAACATAAAAAAACCTATAAAAATTTCACGGCTTAAATGTATAGTTGGGTGCAAAGTAATAAAATAAAATTCCGCAACATAAGGAGTGCGCACAAAAAAAAATGGTCATACTTTTAAGCTTATAACTTTTATCATAATTGAAAAAAAAGTAATACCGTTTCAAAATCCAAGTGCTAAATTTCATTGCAATAGCAAAATTAGTTTTTTTGAAAATGGGCACCCAACAAGAATGTCGTAAAAAAGTAATTGAAAAAATTTTAATGAAAAACCGCGCCACTTACAAAAAACGTTTGCTAGGCTCTCAGGTGCTAATCAAAAAACAGTTTCTAAGGTCAGAATAAAACAATATAAGGAGTCTTTGGGTATTGAGAGAAAGCCTGGAAATGGAAGAAAAAAGGTTTTGCCGACCAAAATAAAGCAAGTAAAATAATACGTATTTTTCTAAAACGCTTTAACATGTGTGGAAGATAAGTGGCTCAAAAAGTTCGATGCTCTGAGACCTTTGTCAGAAAAAAATTTTATTTACAAAAGAATTCAAACAGTATTTATTTTAATTGAAATATAAAACGAAAAAAATCCGAAAGTTAGTTTGATTTCTATAACGAAAAGTGTAAGTCCAGTTTTTTTTTTTGTGCGCACTCCTTATATGAAACTTTTAATATTTGTTATTAAAATAGGGAAATAAGCTTGCTTTACTCTGAAAATAAAATCTCTGGATATTAACAAAAATTTTTGTTTTCCTTCCTTCTGTTATCTAACAGTGCTAATTTTTGGTTTATAGGCTAATAAGGTAAAGAAATAATACAAAATGAATCAGAAATTTAAATATGCAGCTGGATGGAATTAAATTCAAATTTCCAAAACAAATATTCATAGGAAGAACTTAACGAAGTTGAGAAAAAAAAATTAATTGACTTGACATTGTGCAACAGAATGCAATATTCTAATTTAATATTGTACGATAAATTACCGCAGTAATTGTCTATTTTTTGACCCTCCCTCGTTATAAATAAAAATTTCTGGTGGTTTATATTTATAAACACAAATCTTCGAACTCTGCATAACTAACTGAATATATAGTGGGATCATACATACATACAACATAATTGGTCATTACAACCCTTCAGTCGGGATTATTGACCTAGTTTCTCACACTACTTACTACTTACTACTTGTGTGTGTTAATGTAATACATAAGTGGCGGAACCTACAGTTTGAAGTCGACTCCGAACGACAGATTTTTGAGAAACTTTTCATGACAATTTTATTTACTCTCAGAGCTTTTGCCAGAAATCTGCTGAGAAGAAATCGCCTAAGAAATACTTTTTGTATTTTATTTTGATGTCTGGCCTGAAACTCGAACCCTGGCTTTACGTCTGGTAAGCCAGCACTCTACCTACTAGACGGTACTAGACGATCATGTCTAAAAGTTTATTACTCTCAACAAAGGTAAAACCTACTGTACAATCTACATATTTACGCATATTCCTTAATCGTCTAACAACGCCTTTCCTCTCTCTGTAAACAGATTCAATTCACAAACATATACTTGCACGTCTTTGCCACTCAATCGATGACAAGAACAGGCAATTGCACTGGTTGTGCAATTTAAATTTCAACTTTTAAGCTTTAAGCAAAAATTTCAAATTCACATCTTCAATAACAACAAGTCACGTAGAAATATTCCAAAAAAATTTCGATCATTAGCATGCAATTTGTTGGGTTTCGGCACGAAATAATAAAAAAAATTTTCAGTTTCCACTTAAAATGCAAAACTATGTGAAAAATCTTTAAGACATTGACGTCATCATAATACTAATTAACTTAATTTAGTATAAAATATTTAAAAAAAACAAATTATTTTTGGCGAAGTGGAGGAGTGGAATTTTAATTTTAAATTCATTTCGAGGTTATCACATATTTAAACATTGTTTTTACGTAATTTAAAAACTTAAATTTTTACGGTACACTGTTTCAAAATCTACGAAAATAATAGTTCAGTATTCTAGGGATTTAAAGAGTTGCAAATAAACGAAGGCACGTTCTGTAAACGTTCACCTAATATGACACTTACATACACTCATTTATACAAACAGATTTCCATGGCATCATTTTTTGCCTAGAACATAGTGAAAGGATTGAGTGAAACAGAGAACTATACATAACGCTTAATGTTAGTATGGCATGCAAAAAAGTTTTTAGGTTTAAAGTGCTCCCACTACAATTAACTTAAAAGTTTGTGATGTTGACGTGTGCCACAAACGGTCAGTCACTAAGTGTAAAACGAAGAAGAAGAAAAGGAATTTTTAGGAAATGAAACAAGAGACTGGAATATAGTCTCCTTGATTTAATCATTATCATAATGGCAGTTTAAAAAAAAATAATAAATAAATACCACAAACGAAAGAGAGAGAAAATAGTGGAGTTTTGAATTTCATCACGAGAGACTTCTCTGACTTTTCGTCAGAGATAGTTTCAGTCAATGTAAAACTGTAACTCAATGGTAAGAGCATGAAACATAAAATCTGGAGCAGATAAATAGACAACATAGACTCACTTATGAAACGACTAATTTAAATAAACGACCGAAGAGGCATTGAAGTTTAAACCCACTTATTTATAAAAGGTAATGGGTTAATAACTTCACTTGTTCATAGACCAATTATATTTTGCCTTTTATGGTTATCCAGTGGACATGATTTGCATTCCTCGACTTATGTATTGACTACAGCGGATCACTGGTTTACAAAACAATATAAAAGTACTTACGATAATAATTGCAGATGCTCATGTTATAAGCTTCTATACAATTTTACGTCAGTTGTGGGGACCTGAGACCAAATTTATTCTAACCTGAAGTAATTTACTTTAAATCACATCTAAATAAAACTGTAGGGTTGTGTAAAAAAACTTCTACCCAGCAGTTTAATAAAAAACTACAAAGTATGCCACTTTAATATGTACTGACCTCGATTCAAATTTCCAAACTCCAGTGTATATCTTTCAAAAACACGGTATGGTGCTGTCTATGTAAGCACAACAATATCAATATTTTTTAACATTATACGCAATTGGTATAATGTCAACAAAGATGACATTATTAATGGTTCTACTGTATTGACAGCGTTAATCCACGCATTTTCAGCACAAATTTTCTCACAGTTAAGACTAATTCCCTCATTCTATGAATAAAAATTGAAATTAGCCTAAAAACAAGGCAGTAGAAACATTGTTTGTTGACGCGCTGCAGCTTCCATATACAGGCTGGCTGATATATAATGCAACAAAGTAAAGCGCTATATTTTTTAATTTTTCTTTATAATTTTATTGTTCAAAACCAAAAAATATTGGAAATAACATTAAATTTTTGAACATGTTTAGAATTGTTCGAATTGGCCACCTTTGATACGAATTATGGCCTTCAAACGGCCGACAAAGCCATCACAGGGTGCACGATGGTGGCCCTGCGGTATTTTGGCCCATTCCCTGTGCAGCGCCGTCTTGGGATGATCAACACTTTGGTATTTTTTAGTGAGGACCTTACTCTCCAAAATTTCCCAGGCTGCAAAAGTCCAACAGATTGAGATCCATAGATTTTGATGACCATTGTGCGGTAGAAATGAAGCGAGGAACCTCCTTTTTAAACCATTCTTGGTTGACGCGTGCTGAGTGCGGTAGTACTGAGTCCTGTGTGAATGTTCATAGGTCTGCGGCCGAAATTTCTGTCTGCCCAGGGCTTCAATACTGTCATTTCCCCGATAGTATTCGCCACTTATTTTGACTCCACGGTCGATGAATACGAGGGGGGAGCGACAATCGGCCTTTACGACGGCTAACACCATTACCATCGGCGACGCTTAACTCCTGGTGGCCAATCGCCGGTTTATCAGATGATCTCTTTGGCAAGTAAACTCGATCATTTTGTTTGTTTACAAACTGCTCAATTTGAAATGGCTTCTCATCGGAGAAATCCAAATTTGGACATTGGCCACTTTCGCACAAGCGAAGTAACTCCTTGGCTCTTTCCAGTCTAATTTTTTTTTGTCCATGGGTGAGCTCTTGCATTCTTCAATGGAACTTTAGTCCAAGCTTATTTTCAATATGTGTTGCATCCGTTCTCACGATATGTTTAGCTCACGCGCAATTTTTCTACAACTGCGGCGTGGATTTCGATCAAATCTGGCCTTCACTTTTTGGATCATTTCTGGTGTTGTTACCATTTGTTTTCGTCCACTTTTTGGACGCGATGCAACACTGCCAATATCACGGTAAGGAGCAATGGTACGAGAAACAAAAGATTTATTCACATTTAAATGTTGGAGGGCTCCAACAATAGCCACCTGTGGTTTTCGAGCCAATATCTATTGTGAAGAGATTGCTGCATTTATCGTATTCATATCGTGCGAACAAATCGAAAGCCTTATAAAATATTCTCCTGTGCTACTTGTGTATTCTAAATATTTAAATTTTTAAATTGCATACACACCACGACGTATGTGTATTTTGTATTAAATAGGCTAAGGAGAAATATTACTCATACGTAATGTTGACTAGCCGTTGATATGAAAGTTTTGATATCGTTTAGGAAGATGTATTTTGATATCATTTAGGAATATTTATTCGATTCTATAAAATGTAACAAAAATGAATTAACGGATGTGATTAGAGTGTTAACAAAAATAAGAGAAACACTGCGACAGTTGCTAACATTACACGTAGGAATTTAGACAGAATTTAACTAGGCTGACATAAACCTCCAGAAATGGTTTACAGTTCTAGTTTCTAAATAATATTTAATTTTTTTCTTTTTTTAGCTATAGAACATGCTTTCAAATATTTAATGAAAATTTCAAACGAAGGTTTCTCTCAAAATGAACAAAAAATTGTCTTGTAATAATTGTCTCGTACCACCTTTTTTTTTAACCGGAAGTAAAATATGGCTTCAGTGCAAAAAGAAACATTGGCTTATCATGCAAATAAAAACCTGACATATAAATATGCGCAAAACAACCTATAAACACACACACAAAGATAGAAACACTCACACACTCTGGTACTCTTGAATACCTAAAAAACAGTCAGACATTTGTAGTTTATTTTAGACAAAAAATATTAACTATACACACTGCCATTTACAATAAAAAAGGAAAAAACAGACACAATTTAAAAAAAAAGAAAACTCCACCGTTTTTCACAGACTTTGTCATTTTAAAATGATAAGAAGAACTAAAAAAGGAGAGAGCAGATAAAAAAGGAAATAAATAACAACGACAAACAAAATACAGTGTTAAAAGGAATAATAAGCGCAACAACGTAACAAACAATCAAACATTTGCTATTGCTACAGAGCAGAGATCAGCAATGAATCGTTTTTACGCTATTCATAAGCACTCATGCAATTTTGAGTAGGAATGAATCAACAGAATTTAAATTCAACTACTCTGATTCATTCGTACTCGCTACAACATTGATTTCTAAATATAAGTAGCAATGAGTATGAGTACAACGTTGACATCAAACTCACAACATTCGAAATATGTTTGATTTATACGCCTACTCATGCTGATTCATAAATTTAGAAAAATACTTGTAATACTCATAAGCGAATCGAGTGGCTCGAATCATTCATCAAAATTTACAGCCTTTGTTGTTGTTGTATATACAAACAAGGAAGAAAGGAAAGACAAAGACAATAAGCAAAGCATACACACAATCTTCTTCTGAGTATTGTAGTGTTCGTATGCGAATCATTCTTATTTTGTGCTTCGTGTAAATGTTAAGTAGAGACGAGTCTAAGTCAATAACATCATGTGTATTGTTAAGCATGAATACGACGAGTATTTCCAACTTTGAGTATGGGTAGTATGAGTATGATATGAAAATAAGTATGAATGCATATAAGTATTAGAAATTATAAGTATGATTCGAATCTACTCATCGTTTTGAATACTTATTGCTGATCTCTGCCACAGAGGAATATACATTCTCCTTACGATGTGGTGTCAATTTAATTAATTTAATAATTCCAATACATAAGAAAATCAAATACTGGCTATAGAGAAAGAAGTTTTTTCATCGCTCACCACTAGAAATACTGAAAATAAGCCAGAAATTAAAAATAAAATTCAGGAAGCTAGGAAACCTATTTGTGCTGAATTTTTTTTTCAATTTTGGAAATTCAATGAAGCCACGATGCGGGATTCCTTATTATTTCTTTTACTTCATTTTATTTATTTCCCAAAAACAAAGTTCTTTTGATATTTCTCCAAAATATTAAAGACTTTAAATTAAACTGCGTATTCCGTTTTATTTGTGAAAAAATGGAAAATCAAAATTTAAAAAAATTAAATTCAAATTTTGGTATCTGCAAAATTTTTACACCACTGTACATACAGCACAACCTATAAACATGAATTGCTACATTTGTTGAGCAGTAGTGAAACACAAAAATGTATTTTAAGCATTCAACTGTAATGGTGTGTTGGCAATAAGAGCGCAAGTTTAGTGTTTGTATACTAAACCTCCTTTTACTAGTAGTGTCGTGGTAATTATTTTGAAAGCCTCTAGTGTTGCATTGTTTAAAAGTTTTTTTGTGTTTGTTTGTTTGTATTAGAATACAATATTCATTTGTTATTTGGCTTAATGCATAAACCACTAAATAAAATAATCTTTCCTCTCTTTCCGCCTTTATCAGACTCACACACTCCTGTCCAAGTATTACATAGAATCAGTAAAATAAAATACAGTATTCCCTCGATATACGTTGTCTCGATTTACGTTGTTTCGATTAAGGTTGCCAAATATTTTTCCCTTTCAACTTCGCTTTGCGTCGTCATTCGATTTATGTCGCCTCTGTTGTTTATAAACAAAATCATGGGAATTCCTTCTTTAAAAAAACTTCAATATATAGAATAAAAAGTAAATTATTTTAGTTTTTTCTTGTAAAATGTACATAAATAAATGTATCTGATAGTATGAGTTCTTTGAAATTCGATATACGTCGTTTCAATAAATCGAGGGAATACTGTACACATTTTAACCGTTTAAAAGCCATAAAAAAGCGAAAATAAAACAAAAAGCAATAACAACACAGACAACGACAATAAAATTCCTGATAAAGCAGGAAATAAAATGCTCAGGAGTGTTAGTCGAATGGATATTATCATGCAATTAAATCTAGCACAATAACATTGTTACGATTCGTGCTCGTGGTGCTGCTGCAATTGCCGGTGTTATATAGTATATGGGACAGAGACAGTCGGACATTTTTTTTTAATTGTTACGCTTGAAGCCTAAAAATAATCTCTTCTTTCCGTTTAAAACAATTTAGTTTTCTATTTAGAGGTTTCCCAGGCTAGACATCAAAATAAAATATAAAAAGTATTTTTTCGGTGACATCCTCTCAGCAGATTTCTGCTAAAAACTTTGAGAGTAAATAAAATCGCCATGAAAAGCTTCTCAAAAAAATCTGTCGTTCGGAGTCGACTTTAAACTGTAGGCCCCGCCACTTATGTATAAAATTAACACACACAACATAAGTAGTGTGAGAAACTAGGTCAATTTTCCTGACTGAAGGGTTGTAATGACCAATTATGTATGTATTTAGAGGTTTCAGCTTTTTTTAATGCAATTACTTTACTTCACTTCACTATTTTCGGGAAATAGCTTTTTGCAATGGGAAGGAACCAAAAAAAAAAAATGCAAATTGCTTGACACATAGAAAGAATCGATGATTTATATCACGAACTGCGACGTTATCAATTCAAGTTGTGAACCTATTAATGCGTGAATGAATGTTATCTTGATGGTGGCGATGTGTAATGGTTTAAATGCTGGTTCATAAGCTTAAGCAAATCTAGTTCTCATTTAGGTGTAAAAGAATCATCCTAGAGATATCAAGATCAACAAAGAACATCTCTGGAATATCAGACAGACGCATTTCCCGGAGAAAGAAAAAGGCTTACTAAGTAAATTTTATCACTAAAGCAACATTCTATTACAAGCAGAATTTCGATTTAAATTTCTTCATCAATAAGTGAAACATTTTCGACTGACATTTCGTTAGAATCCGAGACTTTATTTGATTTGACCCAGATAACACATATTAAAGGACAGTCAGACTACACTAACTGTTGAGATGGAGTCCAAACAATTAAAATCCTCGTCATACGTACCTAAGTAATTTGTCATTAAAACCCACTACTTAGGATTACGGCATAACTTCCCACACCACTGATGTTGTGTGTGTTAATTTTACATATGAGTGGGGCGGGACGAACAATTTAAAGTCGATTCCAAATGACAAATTTTTGAGAAGCTTTTCAATGGTCATTTTACTTACACTCCGACTTTTTGCCAAACATCTGCAGAGAGGAAATCGTCGAAAAAATATTTTTGAACCGAGGAATCAGGTCTCAGAAGCCAACACACTACCTACTAGGGATGCCAATCGGGAAATCCCGAATCCCGAAATCCTCGTATTTTCGGGATTTCACAAAATCCCGAATTTTTTTTGGGATTGTGAATTCATATGTATTTTGACCCTACAAAAGGTCCTGAAAAAAGAATTCTATATCACTTGACTTCGATAATAGCATCTCAGATGAGGAAAGCCCTACTTCCATTGAGAAAAAATTATTTGATGGCATCGAATAATGCAAAAGTCTATAAAACAAATTAATAGGGTACCTAATTTAAATACTCAACTGTCCAAAGAAATAGATTTATTTACAACAGGAGGTGGTAGAGGTGAATATTTGCAAGCTGCGTACAGTTATCTTGGAACTATTTTACCAACAAATGTTGATTGCGGGAAGTGATTTTAAATAGCAGAGTATGTTGGACAACAAAATTTTCAAGCTTATTAGAATCACAGGTTAGATGCTTTAATCTTATTGTTGGAATCAAAAATACTTTTCTTACAACTAGATGCATTTGCAAATGTATTAATAATTTTATGGATTTACAAAATCCCGAATCGCCAGATTTCTGAATCGATCCCGTTTGGACATTACTACTACCTACTAGATTACTGCCAGTAATACGAGCCCGTATGACATCGAATGACCTTCAATGTCATATTAGGAGAGACGTATTTAAAAAGTAGTATTCAAAAATCACATTTAATTCTCTGAAAACAAAGGCGTACTTAGGAAGTGGCTCACTCTTATTGGGTTCATTATTACCAATAAATATTGAAGTCGAAGGAGACTAGTAGGTAGTGTGTTGACTAATTAGACGGGAGGCTATGCTTTTAAACCCAGATCAGACATCTCCAACAAACTGTGACTTCCCCTTAGAATAGTCTACTTCAAACTATAGATTCAGCCCCTAATGTATAAAATTAACACACATAACATAAGTGATGTGAGCAGCTATGTTGTAATCCTTACTGAAGGGTTTTAACGGCCAATTATGTATGCCTGTATGTAAACATAACTTCTATGCTAGTATTTATTACATTAAAACGCTTAAAATTAATCATTCCACTATTTCCAAAATGTGAACGTCCTTAATATTTACGTGTAACTGCAACAAATAACTACGAAATGTTTTTACAAATACATTGGATATACAAACTGTACACATGTACTTATGTGTATAGGCCATGTATAACAAACTACTATACACACAGAGACAATAACTGCAAATGTAAATAAAACAGTAACATTCACACGACCGAAGTCATATGTGACATAAGTATGGCAATAATATCAGAGAGTTTGTATGACTTTGCTTGCATACGCAAATACATGCACAACATTCATGCATGATGTTTAACAACAGTTTTTCATTGCCTGCTTCACTCATGCGCGTGAAAGCAAATTTCGAATGTTTAATCCACGTCATATATACAGTATGTCTGAGTCACTTGCAAATCAAAACAAAAAAAAAAAATGGAAAATGGATTTTAATAACACTTCGTTCTTTGAAAAATAAGCAGAGTTAAATTCAATAAATTGTAGGAAATTTTATGATAAGAACCATTTAGATAAGCTAAAGCTAAAGATCAACGATTGCTTCTTTGCTTCCATCTATTGAGCCACATTTTCTGACACAGCCTTTACTGCTTTAATTTCTGAATGCTTTATATTTATTCTAACGGCCTTCAAATATCAGATACTAGGCAGCTTTTATTGCGCTTTCTTGAAAAATTAAAATCTTTGAAAGCGAAACTTTTACATACCTGTTACAGGGTGGCTGATATGTATTGCAACCAACTTCAGGTTGTTATCATTTGCAAGCCTCTCGTCTGACCGCTGACAGATTTATTCCAGTGACAGTTCATTTTATTATTTACAAGCTTACAAAAGCATTTTGATCTATTGCATTCAGAAAAAAAGTTATTCGTGATGGAATTCAAGCGTGATAGTGTGACTGCTTTATATTTGGCTGGAAAACCACAGGTGGTTATCACTAGAGCCCTCCAGCATTTAAATGTGAATAAATCTTTTGTTTCTTGTACTATTGCTCGTTACCGTGATACTGGCAGTTTTGCATTGCGTCCAAAAAGTAGACGAAAAAAAAAAACGGTAACAACACCAGAAATAATCCGAAAAGTGGAGACCAGATTTGATGAAAATCCACGCCACAGTGGTAGAAAAATTGCTTGTGAGCTAAATACATCGCGAGAACGAATGCAACACATATTTTTGAAAAATGAGCTTGGACTAAAGCCATTGAAATTCCATAGAGTGCAAGAGCTCATCGATGGACAAAAAAAAAAGTTAGACTGGAAACAGCCAAGGAGTTACTTCGCTTACACGAAAGTAGCCAGTTACCGAATTTGCTTTTCTCCGATGTGAAGCCATTCCAAATTGAGCAGTTTGTAAACAAACAAAATGATCGGGTTTACTTGCCAAAAGGACAGCTGTAAATTTGCACCTGCGATTGGCTACTAGAACTCAAGCGCCTCCGATGATAATGGTGTGACGCCGTAACGGCCGATGGTTGCTCCCGCTCGTATTCATCGACCGGTGGGGTCAAAATAAATGCCGAATATTATCGGGAAAATGTCTTAAAGACAGTATTGAAGCCCTGGGCAGGCAATTAAAAAGGCAAAACGGCCACCAAAATCTCCGGATCTCAATCTGTTGGACTTTTGCGCATGGAGCATTTTGGAGAGTAAGGTTCTCATTAAAAAAATACCAAAGTGTCGATCATCTCAATATGGCGCTTCGCCGGGAGTGGGCCAAAATACCGCAGAGCCACTTTCGTGCAGCCTGTGATAGCTTTGTCGGCCGTTTGAAGGCCATAATTCGTACCAAAGGTGCCCAATTCGAACAAGTCTAAACTGATTCTAAAATTTGATGTTATTTCCAATAAAATTAAAAAAAGAATATAGTGCTTTACTTTGTTGCATTGTATATCAGCCAACCCGTAAGAACTGTAATTTGCATAAAGACAAAATTTTTTATTTTGGTTTTCTTCACTTAAAGCCGGCAACTTCTCATTAAAACAATTTATTTGTACTTTGTCTTCCTTCATTTCTTTAACAATTTTTTTTGCTTTTTAAGCCAAACTTAAAATGTGTTTGTTTTTGTTCGAGACTTAGCTTGCATTATTCATTTCCATATGAGCTAGTTGATGCGTTTCTTTTTACGCAATTAATGTGGACGTTTTTCAATGTTTATTTTATTTCTTTCTAATTCCTTCATATACATAGATGTTACAAGAACAATTTAAAACATTTATTAAATTCTTCTTGAAAAAATTGCAAAAGTTTTTTCTCTTTTTGGGAATCTACATAAGTTTCCATATATTGTAGCACAACTTACAAGTCATTACAAACTCTGCTAAACGAAGGATATAAAAAATTCATTTCGAATATTTGACTTGACCATATGAATGCATTCGTGTTAAAAATGCATACAAACATTCATATATTCATACACACACATGCACATATTCACATAACCTAATACATACTTTCTAACTTCAGTCTGTGTATGTAAAAGTATTCATCTGCGAAAACGAAATACTCTCCAGTTTCGCACGCAAACTAATTTTTTGCGCAATTTTCTAACATTTTTTTATAACCCAGTTTTGGAATTTTTACATGGCGTATGTGAACGTATGTGAACTATGGAATTTTCTGTAAAATTTTTTTTTGATCATTTTTTGTTTTGTTACAACACCATCATCAGTTTGATTGAAACCTTATTTCGTTACAATGAAAATGAAAAAAAAAACTTCGAGTTAAAATGAATTCGTTAGCTTTATAGCTTCAAATATTTTCTTCTTTTCTTTCTTTAATTCTTTTATTTTGGTTTGTCTTTTTTTTTGTTTTTCAAAAGATATTTTGAATAAAATTGGATTTATTTGAATTGAATTGAATCTCAAGTGATTGCATGTGCATGTGAACACTTACAATTAGGCGGCTAAAAAATGCTGCTGCGTACATGCATTTTTTACACTGAGGAGGAGTAAGCGTACCATTGCGCAGCAAAATTTCGAGAAGATGTTTAAACATCCACTCTATTTCTACCATCTAAGTCAATTTTCTTTGCTTTCAGTAAGAATTCAGCGTAGCTGACTATACATATATACATAATTGGTCATTACAAACCCTTCAGTCAGGATAATTAACCTAGTTTCTCACACTACTTATGTTGTGTGTGTTAATTTTATACATAAGTGGCGGGACCAACAGTTAAAAGTCGACTCCGAAGTTTTTGAGAAACTTTTCATGGTAATTTTATTTTTACTCTGAGAGTTTTTGCCAGAAAGTCGCCGTGGTCTAGTGGGTAGTGTGTTGGCTTATTAGACAAAAGGCCCGGGTTCGAATTCCAGGTCAGACATTAAAACGAAAAAATATTTCTTCGGCGACTTCCTCTCAGCAGATTTTTGGCAAAGACTCTGAGAGTAAAAATTGCTATGAAAGGAGTCGACTTTAAACTGTAGGTCCCGCCACTCATGTATAACGCACACAACATAAGTGGCATGAGAAGCTAGGTCGTAATCTTGACTGAAGGGTTGTAATGGCCAATTATGTATGTATGTTTTTGCCAGAAGTCTGCTGAGAGGAAATTGCCTAAAAAATACTTTTTGTATTTTTATTTGAGGTCTGGTCGGGGACTCGAACCCTGTCTTTAAGTCTAATAAGCCAGCACACTACCTACTAGACTACGGCGACCTATGCCATTCCAATTTTCCTCGCTGTTCAGAATTACGCCGCAGAAACTTCCGATAATACAGGTCCAGACTTTAGCCTCAAGATTCTTTCTTTCCAATCTCCATCTCTCACAGTGAAAGAAAGTGTGTTCCGCATCACCAAGCGGCGCGTCATCATAGATGCAATTTGGTCGCGTCATCTTCCCCATTTTAAACAGGTACTTACAAACATAGCCATGTCCAGATAACAGTTGTGTCAGATAGTATTTAACCTCCCCAAATTTCCTTTCCATCCAGCGAGCAATATCTGGAAGAAATTTTGCCATCCATCTGCCACTCGTCTCAGTGTTCCATTTCTCTAACTTACTGCTAACTTAGATGCAGTCCTATACGCCGATGCCTCTCTAAGTGCAGCGGTTCGTTGTACCGATGTTAATATTTTCCTTCTACATTCGATCTTCATTGCTTCTGCACAGACCCCACTCCCGTAGGGCAAGATAGAGTCCGTTATTGCCATCATCACCTGGGTCTGCTCTGTAATAGAGCACCAATATTGGCCATAAGCCCACTAAGTAAGGAGGTAAGTCAGTCTAGGGTCCAGACGAATTCCAAGGTAGTATATGCATATGTCATACGGATGAGTAAATGATTCATCTGTTATATCCTTGTATAATGATAGAGTTCCCATCTAAATGTATAAACTGGCTGTTCATAATTCGTATTTATTTATAGAAATGGAAAACAAATCTACTGAATTCCATACAAAAATGTTTATTAAAGCAAGATTTTTGAGTTAACATGAGCTTAGTTTTGTTGCAGCAAGTTAAGGTGCTCTTGGCAATTTCCCAATGAGTAAAAGAAAACTTCTGCCTCCTCAAAAATCTGTTCGGAGTTCTAGTTTCTATTGTCGACTAAAGAATTGTAAGGATCAATTATGTATGTATGGCTATAATCCACCTTATTGCTAAGCCAACCTTAGTTGGTTCCAACTCAAAACTTCAATCTTTATTCCACGAAAATACGCAGAATTTTGAAGAAAACTCAATAAAAGTGTTAATAACACGCACAAATGAATTCATAACTTAAAGTATTAAAAAACTCGTTCAATAATTGAGTGATTATTAGTTTTCAATTATAATTTTCCCTCAATCAGGCTTTGTAAGTAAACTCGTAATTACTTTTCTTACTTTTTTCATAATTTTACTTGCAATAGCAATGCCAGTCTCTATTAAGATTAAGTTGAACACTTAAATCTGGTAAATGGAGTGGAAATTATAAAAACATTTAAGAAATTATAAAATTAATTATCACAGAAATGAATTTGAATCTGTTTTGTGAAGGTCGATGGAAGGAAGATTACGAGAAATTTTGACCAATATAGGACTTGTCACAGTAGACCAATCAATTGCTTTGCGAACAAAAATGAAACAAGGATGGTAGAATAATAGATGGTAGAAAGACCTATCAACGCATCTATGCTACTTAAAGGGATGATAAATATATTTCAAATGTCTACCATTTTTGTGAGCACCATCTTCTAAACGGCCTACAGTTCGCTCAAAGTAACAACTCTATTTTAAAGTAAGAAGGGACAAAATTTTTCAATCATCTGTTGCAAAACAAGAGCAAAAACTACATGTGATAATTTACTTCAAGTTAATAAATTCTAAGCGTAAAAAAGAAATTTATCACTCATTTATGCTGCACAGTGGGCACTCTAATGAATTATTAAATATCTTTGACTTTGACTACCAAAATAGGTATAAAATACGCTGTTCGTCATAACAATAACCGCATAATGTTAATATTACAGACTTTACAGCATGTAAGGAATTTAGTTTTTTTAGTATAAGAGAAAATAGACGAAAACTTATATTATATAATAAAAATAAATTATTTATTTAAAAAATTTAACAAAATTATAAATTAAACAAAAAAATATATTTAATAATGGGTAGGAACTCCTTTATTGTGAATCACCTCAAAAATCCGATCTGGCATACTTTGAACAAATTTTGTCCTCATATCTTTACTAATTGCTCGGCATTCATCGATGATTGCTTCTTTTAGCTCAAAAACATCTTTGTGTTGTCTATCTTGGGCATAAGAGCGATGGCCCAATATTCCCCAAATATTATCTATTGGGTTTCGATCCGGAGAACAGACTGACCAGACTGGACTTCTATGTTTTTTGTTTTAAGCCATCCAAATGTCTGATAACTTGTGTGTACTGACGCGTTGTCTTGCTGAAAAATGAAAGTCTTTTCAGCCTGGGATTCCAAGAAAGGCATCAGGTTTTCAGAAAGAATGTCTATGTATTCTCCGGAATTCATTCGAGTGTTCGGAAAGGCCAAATCAAGCATTGCATCGCTGCAAAAGGCTACCCATACTCTTAAGTAACCGCCACCGAAATTTCGTTTAGAAAAATATCTTCCAATATCCATTGAAACCATCTGGACTGTTAAGATTAAATTTTTTCTCGATTGAAAAAATCACCCAAAAGAGAAGAGAATCAATTATAATTCATAAAAAAATTAAAATATTTACTTACCTAACTCCAGTTTGTTTGCATATTTACCGTAAATCCTTTCATGAAAATTTTCTTTTTGCGTTGAGCAAAACGGATAATGTAGTGCGGGCAGTGTGTAGTCAGAAATTAACAAGATTTTCAAATGATTCCGTTGGAATATTTTCTAAAAATTATGAAATATTGAGTTCGTAGGAGACAATTTAAATGTTCAACCTTTCAACCAATCTTCTAGGGCTTATTCCTAATAATGGAAGCAAATTTTCTTAATCCTTAAGAACTCTCATACTTTAAGTCACTTTGTATGATAGATTACCTCATTATTGAATATGCTCACTAGTAATTTTCTTTCTCCTTTAATTCTATAATTTCTCTCCATTGCATTGTACAGCATTTCATCAGTGTACAATTAATAGAGCCTGAGAAGTAAATAAGTTTCTCATTTTTGCCTTCAAGAAATTTAAGGAAAACTTAAACAATTTCTCAACGACCAACTCTTTATCGTTCTCAAAAACTCTTAAATTTTTTTTATTTTACATTCTCTGTTGCATAGTGTATAAAAGGGAAAACCGATTCTTAATAAAAAATTCATGGCATAGCATGGTGACGATAGTTGGTTTAAGTACGAATATTAGAAGTGGAAGTAGTTCGTGTGTTTGTGTTTTATGACACAAATTACATCAACTTCAAAAGCAATAGAAATAGACAGACATGTAAAGTAATGAATTCATAAAAAAAGTAATAGAAATACATAGTTGCTTAGAAACAAAACTAATAACCAATAAGTAGGCAATTTTTGCAAAAAAAGCCTTGTTTGCCAGAGACGATAACAATATGGGTAATTAGGGTATGCTATGGGCATTTCCACATGGCCCTTTATTTTATTTTTGAGTTAATATTGACGTTACCAAGCAACTTGGCTCTGTATTCCATTCCAACTGGAGAAGATGCAATTCCTTTACACATTTTCAAGACTCATTGCCCAACAACGTTAAGAAACAAAAGTTTTACTTTTTTATGTTGTTGTTGCTAGAAAGTAATGAAACTCAAACAAATTGATATGTTTCCTGTGATGGGTCTACTAGGAACTCAGTGTGCATGACAAGTATGTAGAGTATGGAATAGTTTCGCTTGCTTTACAAACAAGTGTAGTAAACTTTTTTTTAATGTCTCCTTAAAGTTTCTTTCTTTACAAAAACTTTGCCTTACATTTTCTTTCTGTAGTCATTGCAATTGCCATCATAAAGTTTTAAAGTTTACGTTGATCTCAGAGTTTTTTTCCATTTATGTTTTGTTTTCGGTTTTCTTTAAGACATTCAGTGAAATGCCATTTTGTTGAGACAGTTTAATACAAATATTTTGAATGGCTATCTCAAGTACTATTTACACTCATACCACAACAGGGTGGCTGATATGTATTGCAACCAACTTCAGGTTGTTATCATTTGTAAACTGCTCGTCTGACAGCTGACAGATTTATTCTAGTGACAGTTCATTTTATTATTTACAAGCTTACAAAAGCATTTTGATCTATTGCATTCAGAAAAAAAGTTATTGGTGTAATTGCTTTATATTTGGCTGGAAAACCACAGGTGGCTATCATTAGAGCCCTCCAGCATTTAATTGTGAACAAATCTTTTGTTTCTCGTACCTTTATTCGTTATCGTGATACTGGCAGTGTTGCATCGCGTCCAAAAAGTGGACGAAAAAAAAAAACGGTAACAACACCAGAAATGATCCGAAAAGTGAAGGTCAGATTTGATCGAAATCCATGCCGCAGTGGTAGAAAAATTGCTCGTGAGAACGGATGCAACACATATTGAAAAATGAGCTTGGATGAAAGCCATTGAAGTTCCAAAAAGTACAAAAGTTCACCGATGGACAAAATAAGTTAGACTGGATAGAGCTAAGGAGTTACTTCGCTTGCGCGAAAGTGGCCAGTTACCGAATTCGGTTATTCTGATGAGTAGGCGTTCCAAAATAATCGGGTTTACTTGCCAAAGAGGTCAGCTGAAAATTTTCACCTGCGATTGGCCACCAGAACTCTAGGGCCGCCGATGGTAATGGTGTGGGCGGCCGTAACGGCCGATGATCGCTCCCCGCTCGTAATCATCGACCGTGGCTTCAAAATAAATGCCGAATATAGTCGGGAAAATGTCTTAAAGACAGTGTTTAAGGATAGTGTTAAGACAAAACACGTGGACTTACCACCACCACACTCAGCGCGCGTCAACCAAGAATGGCTTAAAAAGGAGATCCTCGCTTCATTTCTACTGCACAATGGCTACCAACATCTCCGGTTCTCAATCCGTTGGACTTTTGCGCCTGGGGAATTTTGGAGAGTAAGGTTCTCACTAAAAAAAAACCAAAGTATCGATCATCACTGCCAATTTCGTGCAGCCTGTGATGGCCGTTTAAAGGTCTTAATTCGTACCGAAGGTGGCCAATTCGAACAAATCTAAACTGATTCTAAAATTTTATATTATTTCCAATATTTTTTGCTTTTGAACAATAAAATTAAAAAAAAAATTAAAAATTATAGCGGTTTACTTTGTTGCATTATATATCAGCCACCCTGTACAGTTACATCTTCTAAATAAACGGGACTGGGAATAAGTATGAAGTAGTCAGGAGGATGTATTTTACAATGTATTGTTTACGCGGTAAAAGAAAAATTTTAAAAAGGGGCATAAGGGATTAAACAACAACATTTTTTTTTAATTCAAAACTTGTCATCTATTCATGCAAACATTAATTTTTGTCAACTTAAATATTAACGGTATATATCCGTAGAAGTATTACCAGACTTGAATAAATACTCTTTCCCATTTGATCATGAAAGAGGTTGTTATGTAAAGTTTTATGCAAGTTTGTAAACGCAATTCGCAACGTGACACAATGATATGCTTAGAAGAAGGATGACCCAATAAAAACGAGAAAGGGAAGTAAAATCTTCTTTTTTATATGATATTATAAGACGTATGCATTACTTTAATAGTCTACGACAACATATCTTAACATAATTCACTTGTTATTCTAATTATGTGATGGAATGTTTCGCATAATCTGAAAGGGCCTATTTAGAGAAACACTCTTGTAGTAATGTAAAGAGATTTTTATTAAAAAAATGATGATGTATTCTAGCAACATCCTTTACATAAAGGCTACAATTTCATAATTTTTTATTTAAATTCATGTTGAGCTTATGAGACTGCCATTTCATAATGCGTAGCATTTTTGAATTTTTAATTGAAATATTTTAAATGAATAATTTGCAAGGAAAGTTTTATTATCAACTCTTTTGTAATTTATAACTAGACTAGACTAAATTAATGCTGAAAACAACCAGTAACCAGAAACTCCATTACAACATTGTATTACGAGCCGGAGAAAGAGTTGAAAATAGAAGAATGTTGTACTTTTTTATATTCTGCGCCATTTAACATGACCTTTAGCTTGACAAACCTTTACACAAATGGCTTGAAAATATCATAGGGTGTCCTTTTAAACTGAAAACACTCCACCGTTCACGAAAAAAAAGCTTCCTGCTATTGGCTCGTCTTCTAATATATCATTCCGTTGTATTGTGTCAAGGTCAAACTTCTTTCCGCGGAGTACACATTCAACGTATCTTCTCACAGCGTTCCATTTTGTCTCGCTTTCGAGCATTGCGTCCACAATTGTGTTGGGTGTAAATTCACCAATTTGCTCTACAACATGTTCTTCTCGTCTTGCCATTCAATGCAATGGAAGAATATGTGTTAAGCGCCGTCACTCATTTCCTCACAATAAATGCAGCTAGGATCAGTCACCTTGCCCATGCGGTATAGGTATTTTCGGAAATAACCATGACCCGAAAGAAACTGTGTCAGAAAATAATTAGTTTCCCCAAAGTTTCTCCGCATCCATGCTTCTATAGATGGTACAAGTTTATAAGTTCATCTACCGCATATGTCCTCACTCCATCTACTTTGCCATTGCCGTAGTATTTGAGATCTGCGATCTGCACTACTGATGGAAGGATTTTCCCTCTTCTTTCTCCAAGATTTTCTTCGCTCAAATGCCAGCAAGTCAATAGGTATCTCACCGGCAATCACTAGGACTACTGCGCCCGATACGGTGCGGTAGGCCGAGGCAACTCGTAGTGCCGCTGTTCGCTGCACCGCTGCTAATAATTTCCGCTTAGACTTAATCTCCAGCGCATCTACCCATATGTCGCTTTCGTACAGCAATATGAAGATCGTCGCCGCCATAATCAATTTTCGTTTAACCTGTGTTGGTCAGCCAATATTTGCCATCCGTCTGCTAAGCATACGCAGTAGTTTTGTTGCCTTGGTAGCTACATGCTGTATTTGGGCCCAATAATTAAGTCTACAGTCGAGTCGTATGCCTAACTGTCTTTTTTGTGACCAGTGACACATCACCTATCTGGATACTTATCTTGAGTGGTATGTGAACCATTGTCATTAGTATGACCTTAGTCTTGTTCTTTGCGAGCTCTAGACCATGGTCCTCAAGTTATATCTGGGTCCTTATCATGACTTAAATCAGTTTTCTCCTGGCATCCTGAATGTCGCGCACTCAAATGACTGACACTATATTATCCGCGTTTCCCACGAGGTATGTGTCCTCTGGCATTTCTATACCAAAGATATCGTCATAGCTCAGGTTCCAGAGATCAGGACCAAGAATAGATCCCTGAGCTACACCAGACCTGATCTCTATGATCGGGTGTGTCATATAGAATCTTGTGATCCTTCAGATAGCTGCCTAATATTCTCAGAAGGTATATAGGAATACGAAATCTTGTGCCTTAATAATATCCTCCCACCGTAGGCTCTTGAAAGCATTCCTCACGTCGAGTGTGAAAATACACGACATGATCTTCATCCAGTTTTTTCGGTAATAACTTTGCCTCAATAAAACTACAAGCATGACAGCCCACTGAATTATTTTACCCAATAATGTAGCAAACAAAATATTAATTTGTATAGAAAAGTTATGGATTTCCAAGCTACACATTTAATTCTGACTTCTCTGTTTGAAAGTCAGCCTTCCGGTTATTACCTTTGTGTTGAGTAATTTACCGTTTTAAAATACTTTCAATTAAAATTGCCTCTTTTACCACATTTAGAAAACAAAAACAATTACTGCAGAATCCACAATATTTCAATAGCTTATGTGGCAAGTACAATGGCTTAGTCAAGCTGTATTTTTTTTTTTTTTGTATAATTTCCCCTATTATTTCTTGTATTATTTTGGCCATTTTTAACAATTTATATTCGAGACAATAACTTTTGCCTTTCTTAACCACACCATATGGCCATAAAACTAACAATAACCTGGAACAAAACGATAGAAAACTATTGCACCTGCACAGGATGAAAAACAGAAAAAAATACAATAAATTGCGGTCACTGGTCAGTTGTGACAGCAGCTGTTACTGCTGCTGTGTAGCTGATGGTGTTTAAACCTAAAAACGGAAACCAAAGACTAGAGAAAAAATTAAAATAATAATAAATTTAAATAATATAAAACAAAATAAAATAAAATATTTCAAACAGAGTAAGATCTGGGCTGTTCATATTAGAGGGAGGATATCGCATGGCAGGTATAAAGGCTTGGACGTTTTGTCTTCAAAGTACAGAACTTGAGAAGTACAACACAAAAGATTTGTAGAAATTTTTTTTCTTTACAGTACCAAAGCTCACGTTCAAACCGATCTTAGAAATATACTTGGTTGTGAAATCTCAAAACTGTTGTGTCCAGTGGGCAGTAGGAAAACCAAGGAACTATTTGAATTCGCCAAGAGTAGGGTTCGAATTCTAATAGGAATTTTAAGGAGACACAGTGCTATTGACAGTTTCACTGACAAACTCTGTCTGTCCCATCAGATAGAAGCAGAAGCTGCCAAGGAGAAACGGAATCGGTATAGCACCTTCAATGTAAGTGTACTGCACTTCAACGTAGTAGAGGGTTTGAACATCATGCCACTAAAGGTACTGTGTGGTTTCATCAGAAGCTAAGGGTGCTGCCAGATTTGACGATTTATCGTCATTTTGACGATTTTGAGCTCCAAAAATGTCATTTTGACGACATGACGATTTATGCCCGTATTTTGACGATTTTTAGCAATTAAAAATTTACATCATTTTCTTTACTTTAGTACATTAAAGGCTTCCTTAAGGTTTGTATTTGCTTTGCACTTGGTTGTTACTGTTGGAAATTTATCCAAGTAATAGCAAGGAGAAAAGAATTATATTTTTAAGTTATTTTTGAATCCTTCTGATGATTTTTCTGTGTTTTATACCATTTTAATCCCTTAAAAGCCAAAAAATTTCAACTCGTAAATTACATCGTATTTGATAATAAATTATCATACGCCGTTGCAGACAATTTTAAAAATTCGATTGTAGCTTCTAACAAAGGCACGTGACTTTTCTTTTTTTAAACGACCAACACTCAGGAATAGGGAAATATATTATAGTAATGAGAAAAGAGGGAGCAGTGTTTATGCAGACTAGGTTTGCATATTTTTATACGATAAATAACAGGAAAGATCTCTTTAGGAAGGAAGTTCCAGTGTATTTAACAAACGAACTATGTCTGTTATGCACTATGGGATACACTGGCCAATCGACCACATACGGATGTGCTGGCCGAGAAAGACGAGTGTTACGTATTTATCTCGCTCGAGCAATATCCATTGTAGTAGCGATAGAACAATGACATAAGCTACATTGCAACCATACTCCAATGAATCAATTGAGTTGGAACACTATCGTGAGTAACGACCTAGTACGACCACAGTCGAAAAGCGTTGAAATAGACTTTATGGGCCTAACCATGCATGAGAGTTATTTCGGTCGGTTGTGACTAGATCAGATGAAGTGAAGCAATTATGCAACGTTTTAAGAAACCAAACAAGCATCACACTGAATTTTCATGCCCATAAAGTCAAAATCCTCTGACTTCCTAATATTTACACCCCACATAGGTATAGATTATCCAATATTATAGGTGCCTAACATGGACTTTCAATTTATTAATTTATTTTTTCTGACGATTTTTTGACGATTTCAATGAGCGCTTTTGACAATTTTAGCGATTTTTTCTCAAATATTTGACAATTTGATGCCTTATTAATCTGGCGGCTGTGCTTCGAACCTACCACTAACGAATCATGACAAAAGGGCTTACGTTAGCCTAGATAACAATGGGCCACCGAGTGAAATTTAATGTGGATGGAAAGCTACCCATTAACTTAATCTATCCTAATGCTATCCAATTATGCAAATTAACTTTTAAAGTTGTAAATAGTTGAGAAAAAATTGAAGTTTAGTTTTAAATTCAATAAGAAACATGGAATGGACAGACAAATGTACTCATTCACATATAAAAAATGCTCATGAATACCAAAACGAATAAAAAAAAGGGGAAAAAACCTATCCCTAAATATACTGAAGAACATTTTTCTTTTTGTACAACTTTGTAGAAGAACTATACTTATTGTGTTTGGAATATATTCCTTAAAATAAGCATGTTTCAAATATCATCCTTATCTACATATATGCAGTCAACCCTCCCATAACGCGACGAATGCCTACCGCGCATAGGATGTGCGCGAGGAACTTATGGGATGAAGTTGAACGCAAACCGTGCTATAAGAGTATTGCGTTATAGGAGGGCTGTCGCAATTTCAGCCCCGCGTTATATGGAAACCGGGTTCTGAGAGTACCGCATTATAGAAGAGTTGACTGTACCTTAAAAATATGTTACAATTTCATACATTCTGTATAACACACTAAGTCTGCAATAATTCCTTTGAGTAATTTATGTCTTCCATTCCCCATATAAAGACAGCATATTTAAGAAAGAGATTTAAAGTTTTTTACTTTCTTTAAAACGAATTGAAATGAAAACTTTTTTTACTTTTTTTCTTTTGATTTTTCTGTTCATTCTATTCAAATGAAATCAAATGCAAGCCTGGAGGAAAAACTGAAACTACAAAAAACGGAAATGTGTTGTGGAGTAAGATTTTTGTCTTTTTTTTATAAAAAATATTTCGTTTATTTTAGAAAAAAAGAAATAAAATAGAGACGAGTAGAGGCTTATTGATGAGGCTTATAAAGGTGTTAAGAGCTGGCTTGCAGGGAAAATGGAAAATTAATTTTCTTATAACAGAAAAAAAACTCAAATTAAGTAGTATTTGAGGCTCTTAGATGTGAAATTTTGAATACTTTTTGAAACAAAAATTTAAATGCTGGATGCCATCAATGTCGATTTTAATTGTTGTTGACCCCTTACGAGTACAAGTTTGAATTTGAAAGAAGTTTCATTAATTAGCATCATGGTTTTAGAATTTTAAAGTTAAATTCTGTTCAAATAATCCATTCAGAACACCCCTTACAGGCTAACATGCACGAATATCTTATGAAGTTTAGATGGTGGCTCGTCTAGCTGAATAGTGAAACTAAAATAGTAAATTTACTCACCATCACATCTGGTGCAAAAACCCAATTTATTTTCACAAAATCAAGGTTTGTATTAAATGGGTATGATTAAGACCTTGAGAGGAAACCATTTTGGTAACTATGTTGTGTTTATACATGGGTACCTGTCCAGGAGACCATCCATAAAACGTAGACCAACGCCCCTACTTTCATGCTGTAAACACTGGCAGCACCCAGAAAGAAGATACTAATTCGGAGTCATACTATTTGGGCATGATTTCCCCTTGTTTAGGGGTAAAACTCCTTCCTTCCTCCCGCTACCACACGGGCAACCATTTTGGTAACTATATTATTAATGTCAATCTGCTATTAAGCAGAACGAAATTAAAAGAAAAAAATCAATTAAAAATCAAATTTTCTCTAGTCCAGGTACCACTCGGAGTTTTCGATGAAGCAACTCAGACTGCAAATACCAAAGCATGCCATATAGTATGCATCCTCTCTTCCGACCAAGTGTCTGGCATGTGCACGGTAGGTTAAGGTCAGCCTCATCATCCTGCCCATATGGACCATAATAACCCCAAAAACAGTGCTGAACCTATTTCTCTGAAGTTTAAGCAGTGATGCAGCGCGCATGCTACTCAGACTTGGCCATATTTTCTGCCCGCTTTGTCGATGTCCGAAGTTGCCCGTTGACAAAGGGATCCCCAACGTCGAAAATTCATCAGACCGTTCAATAATCGTGACCCTTCTGAACAGCTCATCAGGTTAAGGTCAGCCTCCTATACGGTCCACGACTAATACGCCTTGCATGCGTTCCTATAATGAAATGTCCTGTAATAACCCCGAAAACAACGCAGAGCCTATTTCTCTGGAGTTTAAGGCTTGGCCATATTTTCTGTCCATTCTGTCCGTGTCCGAAGGTGCCCATCTACAGTTGACAAAGGGATACCCAACGTCGAAAATTCATCAGAGCGTTCAATGATTGTGATCCTTCTGAACAGTTCATCTGCTCTGTAGTTAGCCGGAATGTCCCGGTACCCATGTGATGCCACATTCTAATACAGAATTTTGAAAAGTTAATAGGCTTTATTTCTCTCTCACATATTTCACAATGAAGCCTTCTGAGTATCAACAAAGAATAAAACCTACAATAAACATCCAGAGAATATCATTTCTTTGAAAAACGTAGGTCTCAGCGTGTGAAGCTCCTACCCACTGTACCCTCTATATTTGTACCTGTTTACTGAAGAAAAACGATTCGTTGACTCGAAACAACACCCTCTGTTAAAATGCATGGATCACTAATTCTGCATATTATCTCCGTTGATGTAATCCTTTTAATCATTTTAAATCCTTTTTTAATCCACTTCTTCCTCCGTACAGTTTAATTTGATTTGTAAATTAAATTATGCCAGTTTATTTCTATTGTATGTCCTACAGCGTAGGATTATTTTATGCTGTGCTTATAAGTCCTTTTAAGCATTTACTGACTCCAATAAACACTTACACATACACACACCGATATACATTTCCTTTTTGCCAGGATAACTAGAGGAATAGATGGAATAATAAAATGACAGTTTCAATTAATTTATTCGCTCACTACTACTACTACCGCATACTACTAATAAAGCAACTACAACTACAGCGTAGTAAATTTCGCCAAAGGAGATTATTGTGTGTGGTTATGACAACTGAAAACAATAGAACAGAACAGAACTAAGCTGAACTACAGGGTGGCTGATATATAATTCTAAAAGTAAAGCGCTATATTTTTGTAATTCTTTTTTATAATTTTATTGTTCAAAAGCAAAAAATGTTGGAAATAACATAAAATTTTAGAATCAGTTTAAATTTGTTCGAATTGGCCAACTTTGGTACGAATTATGGCCTTCAAACGGCCGACAAAGCCGTCACAGGCTGCACGAATGTAGCTCTGCGGTATCTTGGTCCCATTCCCGGAAAAGCGTTGTCTTGAGATGATCGACACTTTGGTATTTTTTAGTGAGAACAGTATTCTCCAAAATACCCCAGGCGCAAAAGTCCAACGGATTCAGGTGCGGAGATTTTGGTGGCCATCCTGCGGTAGAAATGAACCTCCTTTTTAAGCTATTCTTGGTTGACCCGTGCTGAGAGCGGTGGTGCTGAGTCCTGTTGGAATGTCTATGGTCTGCGGCCGAAATGTTTGTCTGCCCGGGGCTTCAATACTGTCCTTAAGATATTTTCCCGATAATATTCGGCATACATTTTCGCGGGGAGCAACCACCGGCCGTTACGGCGGCCCACACCATTACCATCGGCGACACTGGCGGTCAATCGCAGGTGTAAATTTTAAGCTGACCTCTTTGGCAAGTGAACCCGATCATTTTGTTTGTTCGCAAACTTCTCATGGCTTCTCATCGGAGAAAACCAAATTCTTTAATTGGCCACTACCAGTCTAACTTTTTTTTGTCCATCGGTGAGCTCTTGCACTTTTTGGAACTTCAATGGCTTTAGTTCAAGCTCATTTTTCATTATGTGTTCTCGCGATATGTTCAGCCCACGAGCAATTTTTCTACCACTGCTGCGTGGATTTCGATTAAATCTGACCTTCACTTTTCGAATCATTTCTGGTGTTATTACCGTTTTTTCGACCACTTTTTGGACGCGATCCAACACTGCCAGTATCACTGTAATGAGCAATGGTACGAGAAACAAAAGATTTATTCACATTTCAATGCTGAAGGGCCCTAACTATAGCCACCTATGGTTTTCCAGCCAAATATAATGCAATCACACTATCACGCTTGAATTCCATCACGAATAACTTTTTTTCTGAATGCAAGTAGATAAAAATGTTTTTGTAAGCTTGTAAATAATAAAATGAACTGTCCCTGGAATAAATCTGTCGGCTGTCAGACGAGCGGTTTACAAATGATAACAACCAGAAGTTGGTTGCAATACATATCAGCCACTCTGTAAGTTGAGTTGGCGGACTTAAAATAGAATTCAATTTTTCTGGAAGTGGTTTTATGAACACAAATGTTAGGATTGTAAAGTTATCTGTAACATTTCGTATATTTTCTCGTATCAATTTTAAATATCCTCAATGGTTTGCTTTTAGTTTCCTTTGTTGTCCATATTTATGTAGTTTCTTTAATAAATACTCATGTAGTGTATGTTGTAGTCGTTACTTATGCATGTTTATTTATATTTTATTTCTGTTGTCATTTGCTCCAGTTGTTTTGTCTTTTAGTACAATATAATCATTTTATTACTTTTTTTTTGTTATTCGTTTTCATTTTTATTTGAATTTGCTTTTACTACCAGTTATTTTCAATTATCCTGTGGGTGTAGTTTTTTAGATTTTTTTCTCATCTTTATAGAATCCTTTTATTTTACTTAAAACTTTAATGGTTTTCAATGTTACAAGAATTCGTATATTGTGGGTGATTTAAAAGTTTAAATTTAAAAATGCGATAAAACAAAACAAAACTAAAATATTCTTTATTCTTATGGCTGCCATGGCTGCCCTCCCTATAATTCATTCGATCGAACCAATTTTCATGCACTTATTGAGTGTATTGAGTTGTATCTCAGTAATGGCTTCAAAAATTTTGGCCTTTAAGTGTTTAAATGTCTTTGGTTTGTTGGCATAATAATTTCCTTTAACCACGCCCCACTGAAAATAAGCCTACGGTGTCAAATCGCGATCAATTGACATCAACATTTCGTCTAATTGAACAGCCCTCGAACACTTGACGCAATAAATCAATTCGTGAGATGTACGGCACTATCCTGTTGAAACCGAGCAGCAATACCATGAACAGCGGGTAAAAAAAGTCGATTGTCATGCTACAATATGTGTCTCTATTGACCGTACTGATTTTCAAAGAAAAATGGGCCAATGATGCCTCCGTTCTATAAGCAGCATCAAACCGTCACTCGTAATGGACGCATTGGCTTCTCTAAGACCACGTGTTGAAGCTACAAATTCGTTGCTTAACAACGAAGATGAAATTGAGCTTCATCCGAAAAGGTAATGATGTTTTGGGCAAAAAGATTTCCGACGAATTGTCTTTGTTTGGAAAATAACGTGTCCGCACATACTAGACTACTATAAGAGTCATTCTACAAACATAATTGGTCATTACAACCCTTCAGTCTGGATTATTATCCTAGTTTCTTATACCACTTATATTATGTGCATTAATTTTATTCATAACTGGCGGGACTTACAGTTTAAAGTCGACTTTGAACGACAGATTTTTTTGAGAAACTTTTCATGGCAGGTTTATTTACTCGCAGAGTATTTGGCAGAAATCTGCTTAGAGGAAAATAGCCGAAGAAATATTTTTTGTATTTTGTTTTGATGTCTGGCCTGCGACTCGAACCCTGGCTTTACGGCTAATAAGCCAACACACTACCTACTAAACTACGACGACTTCAAGAATCATTCCTACCGAATTCTTAATTCTTAAAATTAGCATGGGACTGTCTGAGCAGGATGAATCGGCGCGGCGATAGAGAGCACGTTCAACACTTTTTATAGCGATTTTTGTACACAGTTTGGTGCTTTCTTATACCGGTATTTTATTGGGTTGAGTGCCCTGGTAGTGTAGTGGGTAGTGTGCTAGACTATTAGCGTGAGGGTCGTGGGTTCGATTCCCACCAGAGGCTCTGGTCTGTGACACTACACCGAGCGTATGGTCGAAGTTACTCAGCTCATATAGAATTAGAATATAATTTGGAATTGTATTGTAATTAATAAATAAATAAATAAATAATTTTATTGGGTTAGGTTAGGTCAGAGTGGTAGCTCTGATATTACAAAACTCACTTGAGCACGCATTGCAACTTCCAGTTTGCATTTTGGCGCGATTTTTCAATTCCATTTTATGTACCAAGAGTAACTACATATCAAAAAGCTTAACTGCTGTATTAGAGTGTGTACTGGCTGTAAACACAAATTAACTTGGAGCGTTTTATTGATTCATCTATGTCCCTTTCTGCCTTTATTTGTTGCGATTGACTTTTAAGCAATAATTTCTGATTCATTTCATGCTCTAATCATCTCTCAAGTCTAATGGTTTACACAGCATCGTGCACATCACGTTTTGCCAATAAAACACAATAACACTGAATACCGCAGAAAGAAATAATACCGCACTACATGCAAAACTACGAAATAAAAAGGAATAATGATGCTTCACTGACAGTGACAGGAGCTTAAGTAGCAATTGTTGCAGTAGAAATGTAATTGTAGCTGATGTTGCTATAACAGCATCCAAAACACTTAAGCAAATTAAATTGCAGTTAAATTATCCTATACAATGCCTGTGTGTATGCCTGTGAGTGCACTTTACGAGATAAATTAATACAGTCAACCCTCCTATAACGCCGTACTCTCAGAACGCAGATTCCATATAACGCGGGGTTGAAATTGCGGCAGCCCTCCTATAACGCCGTACTCTTATACGCGATTTGTGTTCAATTTATGCCATTAGTTCCTTCCGCAAAGCCTATGAATGAATAGTAACTAGATATTGTAAGCGGGTTTAATAAAAGTTTGATTTTTGAAGCAAAAGCTTAGCCGAGATACAGTACTGTGCAAAACAATAGCAATTGGATTTTCTATTAAAAAAAAAAACAATGAATGAAGATGACCTAAGTGAGAATAAATATTAAAAAGTTTCACTATTTTGCAAAGCATTCTTAATTTTGGTGGAAACCAGTCTTTTAGTTTAGTTTTTATTTCATTTTTTTATCAATCCTTACATGAACTCTTGAACTCAATAAAAATAATTTATAATTTATCTTAGCTTTTGTATTTCTTGGTCTCCATATAACGCGGAACGAATGATGTGATTTGTACTAATTCTGTGTTTCTTATAGCGCGGTTTCCATACAAAGCGGTTGACAGTTTCTATAGAACGCACTACGAATAAGCTTGATTTGTACCTGGAAACCGAGTTTCTTACAGTGCGGTTTCCATATAACACTGTACGCAATCACCGCGTTATAGGAGAGCTGACTGTACGACTATTATTATTGTTTTTAAGTTTAATATACGCATTCAACTATCTAGTGGCTGTTGTTGAACAAATTAAAAAGAAGGCTTAGTTTGAATAATACCTCCTCTCTTTTTTTAATATTCTTGATGGTTCTTAAAAGTACCGTTTTGTTATTTTAAACATATTTTTCAGCTGAGAAAAAGAAAAAAATATTTTAAAATTATTATTTAAATGTTTGTCAGTTTTTAAATGTATTCGCCTTTTGATTCCCATTATCATTCTTCATTCGGCTTTCTAAAATTTTAGACTTAAATTTAAAGAATGTTTGGATACGGTAAAATATGAATACATATGTATATTTTTTATAATGAACTGATGATATTATATATTTTCAATTGCAGATAAGCATAGGATAATCCTTATGCTATTGCATGTATTTTGTATTCAATCAAAATTATGGATGTTTTAGTAACCTTATTATTAAAGTCCAGACCTCAAATTGAATGCGTCTCAGTATAACATTTCCAGTTACTACTGTTGCCGCTGTCTTAAACTCTATGCAGATCTCAAATTTATGTTTATTTTTTTTTTTTAATTTTTGAGCATTTAGAAAGATTTATAGTACTAATAAAGAAATTTTTTTGTTCAAAGTTGAATTGGACTTATGTATGTATGTATGTATGTGTACTATGTATGACAACAGTAGACCCTACTGTCAGGATTATTGACCTAGTTTCTCACACTACTTATGTTGTGTGTGTTAATTTTATACCTACAGGGACCTACAGTTCAAAGTCAACTCCGAACGACAGATTTTTTGAGAAACTTTTCATGGCATTTTATTTACTTTTTTGCCAGAAATCTACTGAGAAAAATCGCCGAAAAATTACTTTTTGTATTTTATTTTGATGTCTGGCCTAGTACTTGAACCCTGGCTTTACGTCTAATAAGCCAGCACACTACCTACATTTTATACGTTGTACGTATAGCCACTGTCAAATTGGGGTGATGCTTTTTAAAGTATAATACCACAGACTGCCATGAATTCAAAATTTCTCTGATTGAACTACGCTATTGCGGTTCTTCTATTGTCTCCTGGTTCAATAAAGTTGACTGCTCAACTTCTTGTTCTAAAGCACATTGCAATTTCACTTTAGTCTTTAGTAGTCAGATCTTCATTGTGCTCTGCCACAAGCTCAGCAATGTCATTCAGCTATAATATATAATTTCGTTGGTTAGTGGATACTGCATCGAGTTCTTCAAATGTGCTTTCGTCAAAGTGTTTGGGCCTCCTCTGTTTCGTTGCTATAAACTGAAAGAAATTTTACTTGCAATTAAGGTTTTGCCTTTTTTTTGTCGTTAGATGTAACTTTTTTTTCCCTTAAAAAGTGTTCGTTATACGAAATATTCTTCATGCGTGGCGTATGTTAACCGAGGGTCCACTGTGCGTTTTTTCACAGATTCATATGTATGTATAGCGTATACGTAATATTATCATTTTGTGCAATTAAATATTACTTATACGGCACGTTACGTAAATTGTTTAAGAAAAAGTGTACATACATATATGCACTTTTTAAAAGTGATTGAGTAGAGGGCGAATTTTTTGAATGTTGATGTTAGCCTCCATAAGAAAAATTTGTTGATGTTAACATTCAAACTTCTCTAAAAAACGAAATATAATATAACGAAATATAGAAATAAATTTCTAGCAAAATCTCTGAGAGCTAAATAAAATTGCCACGAAAAATTTGCTCGAAAAGCTGTCGGTAAGAGTCGACTTTAAACCGTAGGTAGTGGCACTCGTGTAGCAAATTAGCACTCACAACATAAGTGGTGTGAGAAGCTTGGTTTTCTCAATTATGTATGTATGCACATATGCACCTTATAAAGGAAGAGAGAAGCAAATTTTTCAGAATAGAATTTCTTAAGCTTTTCCAAGACAAAAAAACGCGAATTTCAAGTTAAAGACATGAAAGCAAAACATGATAAAACAAATAATGGCCCATATGGATAAAAGCAAATTGTTGTTAATATTTTTGGGTTTTTTTTTTTGTATTATTTGTTATCTATATAAAATGAATGTGAGTAAACCTGATTCATTTGGTTGATTGGTTTATATATGTATGTAGGCGTATAAAGCATAAATATTTTAAGAAAATATTTGTTTTTGGGAGAGTGGTTATTGTTTTTGGTTTAATTTTTTTCATATTTTTATGGTTTATTTACGTTTATTTCTGTTGCCATGGATTTTTACCGATTAATGATCAAATGGTTGGATATTGTAATTGAGTTGGTAGATTTTGTGGAGGTAGTTGACGATAAGGGCATATCCAAAACAGTAATAAATTTGAAAAAAACAATATGATGTAGGAGTTTTTATATATTTTGTATTTTCCAGGAGATAAAATTTCTTTCTTTGTAAATTTAATACTAAAAGGTGATTTCATCGCTCCAGTTCTGGTCCTTTTGATTATTCAACCGCAACCATTGAAATCTAAACATAATGCATACAACATTCTAAGTAATCACAAACAATATTTATTTCTAAAGAATAATCATAAAATTAACCTGTAGGTAAAGAAAAATAAAATTACGATTAAACAAGAAGAACAAAGATTTGTTCAGCTAACGTTCAACTACAGTAAGTAATTGATTATTTTTGGAAGTTGAAGCTATTTAAACTAATAGGTATTGGCTAATTGATGCCACATTAGACGTGCGACCTCTCCGCAAATTTCTGGCAAAAACTCTGAGAGTAAATAAAATCCTAAAAAATCTGTCGAACTTAAATTGTAGTCCCCACCACACATATATACAAATTAACACCCATATAAGTGAAGTGAGAAACTAGATCGTAATCCTGGTTAAAAGGTTGTAATGACGAATTATGTATGTACCATATCACTAAGTCAGTATCGAATTCATTTTACAATTCGATGATCGTATTGAATGAAATGTTTTGTATAAAGTAGGTTATAAACCATACTTTTTATACCACTTACACAAAAAATTAATCATAATGAAATTATATCCCATTTACAAACACCCTGTAAAACCATATATTATTATAAACACGAACAAAAATAGAACAAATAAAAACCATTCACATATCATAGTTGGTTATAATAAAGGAAGAGCTTGTTATGAATATTTATGAGCCAAGTTCTAAAAGTGAACAAAAAAGGCAATAACAGCTACACCTTTTTGTCCTACTCGTATGCATCTTCTGCAGGAAAATTGGTGAACTCCATACCAGACATTCAAAATTATACAATGAATGTACATACATACATACAATAGGAAAATCTTTATAAAACTTGAAATGAAATTAACATTTAAGAATATGGAAGCATATTTTACCAAAAAAAAAAAAAATCTTTCTGCATTTTTCTTTTGTTTCATTTTCTGTTTTCTTTGGAAATATGCAAAACAGTTAGATAACAAGGTTTGGATTAAAGATTTGCTTAAGTTCACTTAACACAGAAATACACTCAAGTCTTTTCGTATTATTTCAAAGGGATTTACTTTCAAGAGTTTCATTTTCTTTGAGGTTTTGGTTTTATTTTATTTTATTTTATTTTATTTTTTATTAGAACCCAATATGCTGCCATAGAATAGTTTTGTGATTTTTAAAGTATGAAAATTTAAATTTTCATAAAGGTTGTCATGGGATACTTTCGGTTTTTAAATGATGTTTCCGTTTTACGACAATATAAATTTAGCACGAGGTCGGCGTTGTCTAGTAGGTAGTGTGCTGGCTTATTAGACGTAAAGCCAGGGTTCGAGTCCCAGGCCAGACATCAAAATAAAATACAAAAAGTAATTTTTCGGGGATTTCTTCTCAGCAGATTTCTGGCAGAAAGTCTGAGAGTAAATAAAATAGCCATGAAAAGTTTCTCAAAAATCTGTCATTCGGAGTCGACTTTAAACGGTAGCTCCCGCCATTTATGTACGAAATTAACACACACAACATAAGTAGTGTGATAAACTAGGTCAATAATCCTAACTGAAGGGTTGTATGGGTTATGTATGTATGTAAACCAAGCTTTCTAGGAAATCAAGTGAGTGTTCTAGTATGCAGTATCCCAAAAATGTAGTAATCAGATGTTGTATCGGGATGCAGTTGTATTGGGTGTAGTGATCATAAACTTCTTGCTTGCTATTCTAAGTTTTCTGAAGAGCTGGCACTCTTAGCTTTTTCTTTATGGTTTGCTGTCCGTGTTCTTTATTCTGGAAGGCGAAAGAAATCACGGCACTTTTTGTATGGGTCATTAGTCCCATAATTGTAGATTAAAATCCCACTTTAATTTAGATCAAGAGTATTAAAAATTTGTGGTGACACTAAATAGTGCTAAGGTTTGGAACATTTAATCCAAGTACCACCACCAATATATTAAGTTTTACTCGTTCTCAAAGAGCAAGCAGCAGCAGCTCTTCCTGTGACAATAGGTGCTGATGTATAGTTCCTGTGGGGGTTCGGAATTAGGATGCTTACAGAATGTATGTATTACAGAATTGTACAGGCCTGAAGTCTCCCCAATCTAATCGGGAAATATTTATTACGGCTCCCTCTTGTTCCTGCGATTAGCAAGATTTTGTCGTCGTCCCTCTATTACAAAACTGCAGATTAAGGCTTGATTCGGAATCGATCAAGATAACAGCTGAAAAGGGCAACAGAAGATAGTACAAAGACGATTTCGAACGACAGATTCATAGCAATTTTATTCACTGCCAGAGTTTTAACCACAACCTGCAAAGAGAAAACCGTCGAAGAAATATTTTTTTCGGATTTAGTTTTGTTGGACATATCTGAGCTAGGGTTTAAACATTTGCCTTATGTCTAATAAGCCAACATACTACCTACTACATTACGATGACTTTATCACAATGCTGCAAAAGCTAGACTTATTTTTTGTGTTGACCTGTAATTAACTTTACATGAGTGGTAACACGAAAAGTTTAAATTTGACTCCGATTTATAGATTTTTAAGCAACTTTTTTGTGGCAATATTTAAACCTTCTGTGAGGAAATCTCCCGAAGGAATATTTTTTCATTAAAAAATTATTATTTTAGTTAAAACAAAAAATATTCGAAAATTAAATGAAGTGATAAATGGTTCTTTTCACGTTATAACATTCGTCAACAATATTCGGTTCGACCTTGATATGACAAATAATGTTTGCTTAAACTTATTAATACAGTCAACTCTCCTTATAACACGGTACTCTTAGAACACGGTTTCCATATAACGCGGGCAAAAAAGGGTTCAGACCTTCTATAACTCGGTACTCTTACAGCGCGGTTTGTGTTCAGTTTTATCCCATAAGTTCCTTCCGCACAGCCTATGAATGAATAGTAACTAGATATTGTAAGAGGGTTTAATAAAAGTTTTATTTTTGACCCAAAAGCTCAGCCAATATACAGTAGCATGCAAAACAATAGCAGTTGGATTTTCTATTAAAAAAAAACAATGAATGAAAATGAACCAAGTGAGAATAAATATTAAAAAATTACATTGTTTTACTAGTATTTCATAATTTTGTTGGAAACTAGCCTTTTAGTTTAGTTTTTATTTCATGTTTTTATCAATACATATATGAACTCTCGAATTCAATAAAAATAATTTATAATTTATCTTGGCTTTTGTATTTCTTGGTCTCTATATAACGCAGTATGAATGATGTGATTTGTACTAATTCTGTGTTTCTTATAGCGCGGTTTCCATACAAAGCGGTTGACAGTTTCTATAGAACGCGCTACAAATTAGCCTGGTTTATACCTGAAATTCGAGTTTCCTATAGCACGGTTTCCATATAACGCGGTACGCACTCACCGCGTTATAGGAGAGTTGACTGTACTTCTTTATGAAAATTATTCATGAATAAATACAACTTTAAGCGTGCCGTCTCCCACATAAGTTTCTTCAAACGCCTTATAAATATTCTATCAATTTACGATAATATGAACAACAAAATATTGTTTTCTTATAAAACAGATAAATATTCCCACACATTTGTCATTTCAATTGAACAAATCATTCAAATTATCATTCCAAGAATAAATTGTTAATTTGAACAGATTGGAATATGAATGATGATTTCAATCTGAAGGGTACATAAATTAATAAAATGCCTGAAATAATCTGAACTCACAAAAAAAACGAGAATATAACGAAGAAAAGAAATTAATATTTCTGGCATTTTATTAATTTGTTGTTGATGCTATTATTGTTGTTTTTACTCCCACTTTTTATCTGTGTACTGATGATTGTTTAATAATAAATCATTGGCAAAAAAAATTTTTTTTGTTCTTAGTTGCTTCTTTTTTTAATTTATGCAAACATCTGTTAATTCTCACAACTACAACTAAAGTTTTAATAAAAAATAAATATTCTAAAAAAAATTAGAACAACAATAACAAGAATTGTGAAAATAAATTCAAACAGTTTTTTGGTTGGAAATGAAAGTAAAAATTTTAAAGTTTTTGTTGAAATTGTTGCACTTAGAAATGGGAAATTAAATTCAGTTCGAAGTCGCCATAGTCAAGTAGGTAGTGTGCTTATTAGACGTAAAGCTAGGGTTCGAGCACCAGGCCAGTCATCAAAACACACTACAAAATTATTTCTTCGGTGATATCCTCTCAGCAGATTCCTGGCAAAAGCTATGAGAGTAAGTAACCTGCCATGAAAAGTTTCTCAATAAAATCTGTCGTTCGGAGTCGACTTTAAACTGTAAGTCCCGCCACTTATGTATAAAATTAACACATACAACATAAGTGGTGTCAGAAACTAGGTCAATAATCCTGACTGAAGGGTTGTAATGACCAATTATGTATGTATGTAAATTCAGTTCATATCCGCCGTAGTCTAGTAGGTACTGTGTTGATATATTAAACGTGAAGAAACTGTGCAAACCATAATTCAGATCCTGAACAAAATGAAATATGAAAAAAAATTCTTCTGGCAAAAACTCTGAAAGTAAATAAAATTGCCATGAAAAGTTTCCAAAAAAAAAAATCAGTCATTCGGAGTCGACTTTAAATTGTAGGTCTCTCCACTTATACATAAAATTAACGTACACACAACGTAAGTGTTGTGAAAAGTTACATCACAATTCTGATGGAGGATTTAATTTACATTAGGGATGCCAAACGGGATCAATTTTTAAAAATCCTGGGATTCGGGATTTTGTAAATCCCGATTTCGAAATCCCGGATATTTTGGAATAATTCGGGATCCAAAAATCCCGAAACATCACGGGAAAACTCGCGATTTTCTCTTGTTAAATATTTCGTAAACAAAGTCATTTGTATTCCATTTATGGATATCAGAATTATATCGCAGTAAAAATAAAATATAAAATATATAAAAAGCTTAAATTATCAAAAATAAAAATTATTCATAGTACGTATGCAAATGTTTAGTTTTAAGAAAAATATTTGGATTCCAACAAAAAGATTAAAGCATCTAACATGTGATCTGATAGGCTTGCACGAATTTTATTGTCAACATACCTTGCCGTTGAAAAACACTTCTCACAATCAACATATGTTGGTAAAAGAGTCCCAAGATAGCTGAATGCAGCTTGTAAATATTCACCTCTACCCGCGGCTGATGTAAATAAATCTATTTGTTTCGATAGTTGAGTATCTAATCCAGTTACCCTTTTAATCCTTTTTATAGGGTTTTTGCATTCTTCGATGCCATCAAACAAATTTTTGGTACTGGAAGTAGAGTTTTTCTCATCTGGGATGCCATTATCGAAGTCAAATGGTATAGGATTTTTTTCAGAACCTTTTGTAGGTTCAAAATACATGTAAATTCACAATCCCGAAAATCTCGAAAAATCCTGGGACAAGTTTTTAAAAATCCCGGAATTTTGTGAAACCCGAAAATCCCGGGATTTCGAGATTCGGGATTTCCCGATTGGCATTCCTAGTATGTATGTAAGTATTAGGCAGGTAAGTTAGAATATATGACTACGGTTGTAATGAAACAAGTTAAAACGTTGCATTTTGTTTTGCACGACTATTTCCCTAGGCATGGAAATGGGTTAAAAGGTGTTGAGTATAGTCACGTCGCAAATATCAACAAGACACAACTGCTACAATCCAATTAGTTATGAAAACAACCAGTGAGATCAAAAGGGGTTACAAACTGACATCATTGCATAGGTTAAATGAACTTGAGTTGCAGAGACTGCAACAGTTAAGAATAATTTCTTAGAATATTGCTACAAATCTTGTTTTACGAATTCAACAAAGTTAATCATTCGCTAACTATGAGGAGGCTTTTAAATATTATGAGAGGAGTCGCCGTAGGCTAGTAGGTAGTGTGTTGGTTTCTTAGACACAAGGCCTCGGTTCAAACACCAGAAAATATTCCTATTCCCTACAGATTTCTGGCAAAATCTCAGAAAAAAAAGAAACTTGTTAGTTTCTCAAAAGTCTGTCATTCGGAGTCGACTTTAAACTGTACATCCCTTCACTCATATACAGAGTGAATGATATATAATGCAACAGAGTAAAGCGCTATATTTTTTTTTCATTTTTTTTAATTTAATTTTATAATTCAAAAGCAAAAAATGTTGAAAATAACATCAAATTTTAGAATCAGTTTAGATCTGGTACGAATCATGGCCTTCAAACGGCCGCACAAAGCCATCACAGGCTGCACGAAAGTGGCTCTGCGCTATTTTGGCGCATACCCAGCGAAACGCCGTCTTGAGATGATTGATATTTTGGTACTTTTTAGTTAGAACCCTACTCTCCAAAATGCTCCGGGCGCATAAGTCCAACGGATTGAGATGGGGAGATTTTGGTGGTCATTGTGCGGTAGAAATGAAGCGAGGAATCTCCTTTTTAAGCCATTCTTGGTTGACGCGTGTTCAGTGCGGTGGTGTTGAGTCCTGTTGGAGTGTCCATAAACATAAGCGTTGTGAAAAACTAGGGGGCAATCCTGGATTGAAGAGTTGTAATGACTAATTATGTATGTATTAAGCAATACTAGAAGACTTGAAGAGTTTAACGGTTAATATTGGACTTGAGGTGAAATCCAGAAGAACCAATCGGTGAGACTTATCAATGTTAGCATTGAGGATATTAACCTACGACTTCAAACAGTCGGATAATGCCTGTTATCAATGCAGCATTTCTAAGGTAGAAATATGATTCTATAGTAGCCTGTTTAGTTGCTTAAAGGGTAAACCTTGACTTCCTTGGCAATATTTTCCACTTAAATATTTGGTAACATATGTTACCTTTTGCCCCAATATTTTGAATTGAACACTACTCCTTCTCAAATAGCCGCTGCTGATTAACATTTCTATGATCATAGTTGTTAATGTAGCATTCCTATGGGAGTTCAGGGTAAGGATGCTTACTGAATGTATAAATATATTGGAAGACTGAAGTATCTTAAGTAACAACATACATAGTGAATACAACTAAGAGGGGCTTTAAACCATCTTTAACGATACAAATATTATGTTTACTACATTAAAACAGATCATAATTCCAATTCAAGTTCATTAAACCAAATGAACTGATTACATCCAACCTCCTCTGCTAACATACATACATAGACCACCATTCTATTTCCATTTGTTTGACACACATTTGTGTATTAAATTGTAATTTGACCATCATAACATTGCAAAGTTAGATTTTAATTAACTTTTCAACACAATTACAGATTAAATTGTAATAATTCTGGTTGTCATTTTGACATTTGAATAATTTGTAATAACACATTAACAACAACAATAACTAACAGGAACAAGAATAATAATCGAAAATTGTAATTACCACAACCACACATCCAGATTCAAAACTTGCAACTCTGTATAAATACCCTTCAAGGCTATCAACACACACTTTTCGTTAGCCCCATAGCTGTCGACTAAAAGACAGTTGTTATTGTATTTTTGAACTTTTTTCTGAAATCTGCTGAGGGAAATGCGCTGAAGAAATATTTTTTCATATTTCGTTTTGTTGGAGATGTCTGGGTTGAGGTTTGGACCATGGCCCCACCGACGGAGCAGTGAAAGCAATACGGATCCTTAAACTTAGCCAATGAGGAAGCCATAATGAAATAAATATTAAAGGTGGATCCGTCATACTTATCCTCAAAGCTAACTATGTCAAGTTCAACTCAAAAATATTTGCAAAATTAAGGACATTCCATCCACCATTAGTAAATGATAAAAATAATTGGAGGAAGTCAAATGTCAGCAATTGATGGAATAAAATCGTGCCAAAAGCAACAGGTTATTGAAAATCACTTGTGGTTTCGAAAATTAAAATTTAAGAGAGGTTTGTTACGGACCCTACATATATTTCACATGCACATACCTATGTAGTATTGAATATATATTGATGACTTAAAGGATTTCAGCATATTTTCTACTTCGCCAACCATCTCTTAGCCACTGCATCTCATGTCCTAAACAAATGAAAATTATTATTATGACCGGAAAGTAGGTGTGACAAATGCACATCAGTAAATCAGTATTTTACAAGGACCTTGAAGGGGAAATGTCCTTAAAAGTCACAATTACAAACAACAACAACAAAAGCAATACTGATGATAACTGTAATAATAACAACAACAATAGCAACTATTTAGTAAAATTACACATTTTCTGTATTTTATGGAATAAATACAGGGTGGCTGATATGTATTGCAACCAACTTCAGGTTGTTATCATTTGTAAACCACTCGTCTGACAGCTAACAGATTTATACCATTGACAGTTCATTTTATTATTTACAAGCTTACAAAAGCATTTTGATCTATTGCATTCAGAAAAAAAGTTATTTGTGATGGAATTCAAGCGTGATAGTATGATTACTTTATATTTGACTGGGGAAACCACAGGTGGCTATCGTTAGAGCCCTCCAGCATTTAAATGTGAATAAATCTTTTGTTTCTCGTACAATTTTTCGTTGCCGTGAGACTAGCAGTGTTGCATCGCGTCCGAAAAGTGGACGAAAAGAAACGGTAACAACACCAGAAATGATCCGAAAAGTGAAGGCCAGATTTGATCGAAATGCACATGACCATGAGCAGGACAGAACGAATGCAACGCATATTGAAAAATGAGTTTGGACTAAAGCAATTGAAATTCCAAAAAGTGCAAGAGCACACCAATGGACAAAAAAAGTTAATCTGGAAAGAGCCAAGGAGTTACTTCGCTTGCACGAAAGTGGCCAGTTACCGAATTTAGTTTTCCCCGATGAGAAGCCACTCCAAATTGAACAGTTTGTGAACAAACAAAATGATCGACTTTACTTGCTAAATAGGTCAGCTGAAGGTTTACACCTGCGATTGGCCACCAGATCTCAAGCGCCGCCAATGGTAATAGTGTGGGCTGCAGTAACGGATGATGGTCGCTTCCCGCTCGTATTCATCAAACGTGGGGTCAAAATAAATGCCGAATATTATTGGGAAAATGTCTTAAAAACAGTATTGAAGTTCTGGGAAGACAAACATTTCGGCCGCAGACCATGAACATTCCAACAAAACTCAGCACCACCGTATTCAGCACGCGTCAATTAAGAATGGCTTTAAAAAGGAGGTTTCTCGCTTCACTTCTACCGCACAATGGCCATCAAACTCTCTGGATCTCAATCCGTTGGACTTTTGTGCCTGGAGCATTTTGGAGAGTAACGTTCTTACATACATACATAATTGGCCATTACAACCCTTCAGTCAGGATAACGATCTAGCTTCTCACACCATTTATGTAGTGTGCGTTAATTTTATACATAAGTGGGGGGACCTACAGTTTAAAGTCGACTCCGAACGACAAATTTTTGAGAAGCTTTTCTTGGCAATTTTTACTCTTAGAGTCTTTGCCAGAAATCTGCTGAGAAGAAGTCGCCGAAGAAATATTTCTTCGTTTTGATGTCTGACCTGGGATTCGAACCCGGGTTTGTTTAATAAGCCAACACACTACCCACTAGATCACGTTCTTACTAAAAGAAAACCAAAGTGTTGATCATCTTAAGACGGCGCTTCGTCGGGAATAGGCGAAAATACCGCAGATCCACTTTCGTGCAGTCAGTGATGGCTTTGTCGGCCATTTGAATGCCATAATTCGTATCAAAGTTTGCCAATTTGAACAGATCTAAACTGATTCTAAAATTTAATGTTATTTCCAACATTTTTTGCTTTTGAACAATAAAATTAAAAAAGAAAAATTAAAAAAATGTTGCGCTTTACTTTGTTGCATTATACATCAGCCACCCTGTATGCATATGTAGGTCTGTCACATAAATGTGTATGTATGCAGCAGTGTTGTAAATAATATTCTGTGTTTCCGGTTTTCAATATATGCACATACGTACGTACCACAATTATACATACATGCTACATATATTTAGTAACACCTTGTTTTTTTTTTTTTTTTGTACAATTGTTTTATTTTTGTTGTAATGGTTTTGGCATGCTAAAAATTAAATAAATTTTCACACTTTGTTTTACATTTTTTTCATGTTCACTTCACATTTGGTTCACATTCTGCTGCTGGTGTTAGTCTTTTTTTTTTTTCGTTTTCAATTTTTTTTCCATAGGAGGTTTTGTTTAAAAATCGTGTTAAATTTTTCTGCTTCATGTAGCATGTAACAACCTGCAAATATGTATGTATGTTGTATACCACGCACACCTATCCATACCCACATATGTCCAAATACTCATATAAACGTACTCATGCACATATCTACTGCTCTGGTAGTTGAAATCATTCTGTTTCATAGCAAAATACATGAAGAAAATGGAGATATGGTAGCATATGTATACGTATTGCATGACGTTTAGTAGCCCGTGGTACTTGAATGTCAAAATATATGCATGCATATGTACATGTTTGTTTAGCTAGTGTATGTGTCGTTAATACTTTTGATCTGTTAACAATATATCTGCCATCTATTCCGTCACATATTGCATTTATTTTAGATGGCCACTCGTGCCATGTAAATGTAAACAAAACAGGGTGATTCATTCTAATGAATCGCCAGCTTTTGCTGGTATTTGCGATTAATAGTTTACTGCCTTTTCTATTAAAGCAAATGAGTGAATAAAAGCTAGTTGACCTTTCAATATACTTCGGTGCCCTTGGACTCACAGTGCCTCATTCAATCGGATTAAATTTCGTGTACTTTTTAGAGTCTAAGGAGTCGTATCTCGGAAATGGCATCACGAGTATTGGCTTTCAAATGCTCAATTGTCTCTGATTTGTCGGCATAATATTTTTCTTTAACGACGCCCCACAGAAAATAGTCCAACGCTGTCAAATTGGCTAATTGAGATCACCATTTCTGCTAATTAAAGGGCAGTTAAACGTTTGATGCAATAAATTGATTGTGGAGGAGAAGGTACAAAAAAGTCGAATATAAATAGATGACTCCATTGACTGTAACGATTACTACGTCCGGTGCACAAGTCACACCAAAGAGTTACTCTTAATGGGTACATTGGCTTCTGTAAGAATACTTGTGGGTTTTCTAAACCCCAAACATGACAATTTTGCTTATTAACATACCCACCAAGATGAAAGCGAGCTTCATTCGAAAATATGATTTTTTTTGGCAAAGTCGATATAACCGATGGCCCATGTAGCGAATCTAAAACGAATCCAATGGTCATGCGGCTTCAACTTTTGAACTTTATATCGCGTCATACGGAGATTTTTTTGCAAAATTTGATGTAATCTAACCCGTAAAATATTCAACTCTTGCCAACGATGGGGAAATGATGTTGATGGATTCACGTACACTCTCAGCGATAACTTCGATATTTTCGGGTATACACATTATACAAGCACTAAAGATAAGCAATGAATCGTGTGAATCGAATGAGTGAATCAACAGAATTGAAATTCAAGTATTCTGATTCATTCGTACTCGCTACAACATTGATTTATAAGTATAAGTAGCAATGAGTATGAGTACAACTTTGACATCAAACTCACAACATTCGAAATATGTTTGATTCATATGCCTACTCATTAAAATACTTACGAATGATTCATCAATTTTTAGTTTGGAGTCGACTTTAAATTGTAAATACATCCACTCCTGTATAAAATTGACGTACACAACAGAGATCTGGAATGAATCGTTTGTCCGTTACTCATAAGCACTCATGCAATTTTTGAGTATGAGAGAATCAACAGAATTGAAATTCAACTACTCTGATTCATTCGTAGTCGCTACAATATTGATTTATAAGTGTAAGTAGCAATGATTATGAGTAGAACGTTGACATCAAACTCACAACATTCGAAATATGTTTGATTCATACTATACCTACTCATTATGATTTATAAAATTAGAAAAACACTTATAATCTTATAAGTGATTCGAGTGACTCAAAATTTATAGCCTTTGTTGTTGTTGCATATACAAACAAAGAAGAAAGGAAAGACAAAGACAACAAGCAAAGCATACACACAATCTTCTTGTGAGCTTAGTAGTGTTCGTACGCGAAACCCTACTTATTTTGTGCTTCGTGTAAATGTTAAGAAGAGGCGAGTCGAAGTCAATAACATCACGCGTACATATTGTTAAGTATGAATACGATGAGTACTTCCAACTCTGAGTATGAGTAGTATGAGTATGATATCAAAATAAGTATGAATGCGTACAAGTATCTGAAATTATAAGTATGACTCGAACTTACTCATCTTCTTGAATACTTATTGCTGATCTCTTACAAGCACGCTTCACTTGCTTTGCTGTTGGTCCTTCCCGGCGACAAGATTTTGTACGACATTTTCGGGCAATTTCCGATCAACATTGTTTTTGTTTTGGAAATAAATCTTCAATTAATCCCAGCGTTACTCAAGTTTAAAGCGATTCATTACATTCATTGGAATGCACAGAATAGAATGACATAAGAATTGTTAGATTCGAAATAAACAAGATTCAAAATTAAACCGATAGGTGGCTCAACAGATACATACCTTGGCTATTAAAAAAAAATTATCGCACACCGCCCCGTCTTTTCTCTCTTCTATAAACTATCATTCCTGCATTCCACTACTACTACACTGAGTGACTAATGAATAGGGACTTCTCCTGACTATTGGTATCACCAAGCGAAGAAAAAGCTGTTTCGTATAGTCACCTCGAATGACTATTTATCCTAAAGAAATATCCCTCCAGCAATGAAACCTTCTAATAAAGAAATTTATTTGAATGACAACGACTAATCCTACTTCTTGGAGGGCCCAAAAATTGTTATTTTTGATGCTTCCAAATAGGCATTCTTCTTCCCTAGTTGATTCTCTAGCTTACATTCTGTCTGCATTAAGGCAAGAACAAAGTCTAGTTTTAAACTATTATTTAACCTCATTCCCTATATTATCCTTATTGCCAAAACTAAAATCCTTTTCGTGTTTTTTGTGCTCAACAATCCCGTAAGACATAATAGCACTACGTTACTCTCAAAGAAAGAACAAAAAAGTTACACAGATTATAGCAAAGAAAAGAAATACGATGTTAAACAATTTTCAAGGATTTAAAGTTTTTTTGGAAAAATAAACAGAAGCAGACATTATTTTTCTTGTTTCACTTGAAACAATAGAAGAGAAAAATTAACATTTTTTAACAAAACAAATCCTGTCAAAGTGTCAACAAGAAAATTAATTTCAACTCTTTTTTTTTAGCTTTTCGCGAAAATTTCGCAACAAAATTCAAAGAAACAGCGACAAGAAGAATGCTGTTGGAATGCTAAATTTATTGACTTCGATGGGATTAATTTCGCATTTAAATTTAATGTAGAGGAAGAGTTACAGACATTCAGGTTTGTTTGTTTGCTATTTCTCTACATTTTAAACTCAACTCCGCACGACAAAAATTTAGGAAAATTTTCATGACAATTATATTTTACCACCGAGTTTTTGCCAGAAATTTCGTGATGTTGAGGATGTCTGATCGGGGGTTTGTACCGTTGCGTAATGTGTAATGAGCCAATACACTACCTACTAGATACGACGCTTAAGTACAGGGTGGCTGAGATATAATGCAACAAAGTAAAGCCCTATATTTTTTTAATTTTTTTTTTAATTTTATTGTTCAAAAGCAAAAAACGTGTTTAGATTTTTTATAATCAGTTTAGATTTATTTGAATTGGTACCCTTGAATTACGAATTATTGTCTTTAAACGGCCGACAAAGCCATCACAGACTGCACCAAAGTGGCTCCGCAGTATTTGTAGCTCATTCCCGGCGAAGCGCCGTCTCGAAATGATTCGAGACTTTGGTATTTTTTAGTGAGAACCTTACTCTCCAAAATGCCCCAGGCGCAAAAACCAACGGATTGAGATCCTGAGATTTTGGTGGCCATTGTGCGGTATAAATGAAGCGAAGAACCTCCTTTTTAAGCCATTCTTGGTTGACGTGTGCTGAGTGCGGTGGTACTGAGTCCTGTTGAAATGTTCCATGGTCTGCGGCCGAAATGTTTGTCCGCCCAGGGCTTCAATACTGTTTTTAAGACACTTTCCCGATAATGTTCGGTATTTATTTTGACCACACGGTCAATGAATATGAGCGGGGAGCGACCATCAGCCAGTTACGGCGGCCAACACCATTCACCATCGGCGACGATGTGGCCTAGTGGCAAATCGCAGGTGTAAATTTTTAGCTGACCTCTTTGGCTAGTAAACTCGTTCATTTTGTTTGTTCACAAACTCCTCAATTTGGAATGGCTTCTCATCGGAGAAAAGAAAATTCGGTTACTGGCCACTTTCGTGCAAGCGAAGTAACTCCTTGGCTTTTTCCAGTCTAAATTTTTTTTTGTCCATCGGTGTGCTCTTGCACTTTTTGGAACTTCAATGGCTTTAGTCTAAGCTCATTTTTCAATATGCGTTGCATCCGTTCTCGCGATATGTTCAGCTCACGAGCATATTTTCTACCACTGTGGCGTGGATTTCGATTAAATCTGGCCTTCACTTTTCGTATCATTTCTGGTGTTGTTACCGTTTTTTTGTTTCGACCACTTTTTGGACGCGATGCAACACTGCCAGTATCAATGGTACGAGAAACAAAAGATTTTTTCACATTTAAATGTTGGGCTCTAACGATAGCCACCTCTAGTTTTCCAGCCAAACATAAAGCAATCACACTATCACGCTTGAGTTCCATCACGAATAACTTGAATGCAATAGATCAAAATGCTTTTGTAAGCTTGTAAATTATAAAATCAACTGTCACTGGAATAAGTCTGTGAGCTGTCAGACGAGCGGTTTACAAATGATAACCTGAAGTTGGTTGCAATACATATCAGCTACCCTGTATTACTAAGCAGCTATCAAATAACATCGTAAGCAAAGAAACTAATTTTGATGACAGACTACCTTCACTACAAACTTTCTTGGCACTACACTGTCATCAAATGTGGGTTAGGAAAATCAATCAGCAATCAGCAGCCTCAATAAGAATGCGTACGACACCAAACCAATTACACTTAGAGTGCTCTGTGTCTGTATAAAACCTCAGATTGCAACAATTCATTTCAATTGTTTTTTAAGTCTTTAATTATACAAAATGACTTTTCATTAATTACTAAAAACTAACATTTGGTGGAAAAAAGTGAGGGGGGAGATAAGCAATCAATTATTTACCTCCTTGTCTTTGCTAAACATTAGAAAACGTATTATTTTCTACATGCTGCCATACAGAAGAGGTTTATATTGCTTCTAATGATTGCAATTTAGTAGTGGTTTTTCACCCTCAACATTTTCTCGCTTTTATTTCGAGTAATTAAAAATCACTTTAAAATAAAGTAATCTTCAATTAAAGATAAGAAAATTTTAAGAATAATTATTTTAAGAAGAATATCTTGACTGTTTTATTGCACTACATCATATGCATAGAGATGCGTACGTTGTTACTAGTTAGTCAGGAGTATTGGATGAATACTCATAACACCCATTGGATAATTAGTGATTAGTAGCTGCATCTGGAGCTTGAGATCGAATAGGAATGTCAAAGTTGTTAGGAGGTCCTCGAGTGAAATATTTTTTTCTTAATTCCTGTTTAAAAACGCCATAAAATATGAGTTGCTAATGACAGAAATCTCGTGAGTTATCGTTGAATTTCTGTAAACTAGATCCACTACAACATAAGCAGGTCAAAAAGGTCGTAGTCGAAGAGTCAACTTTGTTGTCGGAAAAGATTTCTGTGGTATTTCTATAGAGGCTTTCAAGTAATCATTTAAGACCAGTAATCTCTGGGTTTAGAAATTGGAGAAAGTCTAAGAACATAGCTGCTAGTTAAATACAGCATCAAATCGTCAAATATTTCAGAAAAAATCGTCAAAATTGTCAAAGACGTTTATTGAAATCGTAAAAAAATTGTCAGAAAAAATAAAGAAATAAATTGGAAGGTTTTTAAAAACAAAAATATATAAAGTCAGTGTTAAGCAGCGATAATATTGCATCATGTGTGGTGTAAATATTAGGGAGTCAGAAGATCTTGACTTTATGGGCATGAAAATTCAGTGTAATGCTGGCTAGTACTTGGTTTCTTAAGACGTTGCAATAACTTCATCTGATCTACTTACAACTTACAGCATTTAACCGACCGAAAATGAAATACAACTCTAAAGTCTATTTTAACGCTTCTCGACCGTGTACAAGTGAGGTCGTAGTAGGTCGGTAATCACAATAGTGTTCCAACTCCATTAATTCATTGGAGCATCGTTGCAATGTGACTTGTGTCATTGTTCTATTGTTACTACAATGGATATTGCTCGAACGAAATAAGGCGAGTTGTTTATGAAAATCATATATTCCTACGTAACACTTGTCTTCCTCGCCCAGCACATACGTATGTCGATTGGCTAGTATATAGACAAAGTTCTGCATTATAGACAAAGTTCGTTTATTAGACGGAGTATTTGTATGTGGAACTGCCTTCCTGCAGAGATATTTCCTGTTCCTTGTGGTAAAAAAATAATCAAACGTAGTCTCTATAAACACTGCTTCTTCTTTCTTTATTCCTACAATATATTTTCCCAGTTCCAAAAACAATGCCAACCCCTGAGCGTTGGTCGTATGAAAACAAAAATAATTGCACTTGCCTTTGTTCTTCCGATGGTAATATTAAAAGCTCTAATCCAATTTTTAAAATTTTTTGCCTTTTAAGGGATTAAAATGGTATAAAATACAGAAAAATCCTCACGGCTATTCGAAAATAACTTAAAAATATAAAACTTTACCCCTTATTATACAAAGCTTAAGGAAGCCTTTAGCGTACTAAAATAAAGAAAATGATGTAAATTTTTAATTGCTAAAAACCGTCAAAATACGGGTATAAATCGTCATGTCGTCAAAATGACATTTTTGTAGCTCAAAATCGTCAATGTGACGATAAATCGCCAAATCTGGCAGCTATGTCTACGAATTCAATATGTCTTTAAGAATTAGAAAATAGGATGCTAGGTTTATAGAAGTCGCCACAGATCACTGGGCTGTGGGTCGAACTCCTGTTCAGACAATTTCCAGCAAAACACAATATAAATAAACATTTCTTTGGCGGCTTTCGCTCAATGAATTTCTAGAAAAGACTCTGAGAGTAAATAGAAAACTCCCATGAAAAATTTATCAAAAAAATTTGTTTTTCGGATTTAACTTTAAACAGCTGGTCTCACCACTTATATATAAAAATTAATACACACAACATAAGTGGTGTAAGAAACTATGTCCATAATCCCGCCTATGTAATGGGTTGTAATGGCCAATTATGTTATGTATAAGTGCCTTATGCAGAGGCTCTGTACTAACCAAAGTACTTATTATAGTGAGCTCTGCTGCATCATGTCTTCTTAACGATAGAAAATCCCTACCCGTATTTTCCTATTGTTGCAACAAAAACAATCATTCTGAGTTTAAGGAAATTTAACAATGTTATCCAACTAAGAAAATTCAACAATTGTATCCAATATATACAGTTAACCCTACTATAACGCGGGGCTGAAATTGCGACAGCCTTCCTGGTGTCCTATAACGCGGTACTTCAATAATTGCTGCAACCATGCCTGGTTTGTACCTAAAATTCGAGTTTCTTATAGCGCGGTTTTCATATAATTCTGTACGCACTCACCGCGTTATAAGAGGGTTAACTGTATTACAGTACAGAAGTACTAGACACTGCTATATTATGGTATATACTTACGTTAGAGTTTATGAAATACTCTCAGTTATCTTGTGATGTTGCTGAAATAATCGATGATAAATGAAGAGAAGAACTTAAAAAGAAAAATGGAATGAAAAAAAGTCAAAAAAAATATTCTAGTTAAGAAAATAAAGCGACTTTTTTCTAAAGTCAAAAAAAAAGCCAACACAAAACAAGTGGGTAAAATAAAGAAAAAGAAGAGAAATTGAAAAGAAACCAAAAAATAACGTACAAATATTGCTTTCAGCTTCCTAGAACAATGGCTGTAATAGCAAAAACACAAGAGGGAGGAGAGCTAAATATAACGATAATACGACCATGATGACAATGATTGTTGACTGTAACACAACCATGATGACTTCTAATGTAAATTGTGGAGGTCATCATTATAATTTTGCCATTAAAGAGCAGCAAGAAAGTGAGATGTTAAGACAATATGGCAGCAAAAGTTAAACTATTGAATAGAGAGGAGTTTATAGAATACTTTTAAAGATTTTATGCAGTTATGGCAGGTTTATTCCTATTTTACCGTACTTATGTCTTAAAGGAGTACGTTAGTTTGGCAAAATTTTAAAAATCATAGGAAATATTTGTTTGGTAAGCAATTGAGAAATTTTACTCCATTCGTATTACAATCAGCGTTAGCGTTAAGCGACTAAAGTCGCAACTTAACACTTTTTCATGCGACCTCGCCAGTTCTTTGTGCCCCCTACTAAAAAGAACTAAATCTGACACTTTCCAAGATTTTTTACCCTTTTTTTGAAAGTATTTTTCTCATATTTAAATTTTTTTTCTTTCTTTTTATTTACATTTTTCGGAGTAGACTATGGACTAGACTATAGAGGCTATAGACTAGACTATTATACTAGGCTATAGACTAGACTATTATACTAGGCTATAGACTAGACTATAGACTAGGCTATAGACTAGACTATTAAACTTGGCTATACACTAGACTATAGACTAGACTATATGCTAGACTATATACTAAACTATAGACTAGACTGTAGACTAGGCTATAGACTATACTATAGAGTAGACTACCTACTAGACTATATACTAGACTATAGACAAGACTATATCCTAGACTATAGACTAGACTACATACTAGACTATATACTAGACTATAGACTAGACTATAGAGTACACTATAGAATAGTAGTCTAGACTATAGATTAGACTAGAGACTATAGACTAGACTATATATTAGACTATATACTAGACTATATACTAGACTATATATTAGACTATATACTAGACTATATACTAGACTATAGACTAGACTATATACTAGACTATAGACTAGACTATAGACTAGACTATATACTAGACTATAGACTAGACTATAGACTAGACTATATACTAGACTATATACTAGACTATATACTAGACTATATACTAGACTATATACTAGACTATAGACTAGACTATAGACTAGACTATAGACTAGACTATAGACTAGACTATATACTAGACTATATACTAGACTATAGACTAGACTATATACTAGACTATAGACTAGACTATAGACTAGACTAGAGGCTAGACTGTAGACTAGCCTGTAGATTAGGCTATAGACTATACTATAGACTAGATTATAGACGAGGCTATATACTATACTATAGACTAGATTATAGACTAGATTATATACTAAACTATAGGCTAGGTTAGAGACTAGATTATAGACTAGACTATAGACTATATTCCCCGCGAATATTGGAGGCGAGACTCCTGATGGAAGTTGGAAGTAGCATTATGCTGTATGGGGCGAAATTTGGGCCGAAACGCTACAGGTTAAGAAGCGGGCAAACTCACTGCTATCGGTGCAGAGAACGGCTGCATTGCATATCGCATCGGCATATCGAACAGTGTCTGCTCCAGCCGTAGTTGTGATAGCAGGTACAATCCCTGTGGATCTACTGGCAGTAGTGCGAATGGAGATTTTTAAGGCGAAATCAGCTGGAAGTCACATAATCGGCCACTTCAGGGAAAATACCATTTCAGAATGGCAACGACGATGGTACGATAAAGATAGAGGAAGGTGGGTGGCGAGACTTATCCCGGCCATTGATTGGTCGGAAATTTCTACGTTATACAGATGCTGTCGGGTCACGGATATTTTAGGAAATATCTGCACTAAATGGGCAAGACCGATTCACCTTAATGTCTTTACGAGGAAGGGGAAGTAATTGAGGATGCGGAACACACTGTGTTCGAATGTGCACGATTGCAGCGATCATGACCGCTAACATTGTCGGAGTTATGATGGCGAGTAGAGAGAATTGGACCTCAGTGGCGAATTAAGTAGAGCGCATCCTGATACCGAAGAAGAGAGATCTTTAAGCTGCAGAATATGTAGGCACACCGGCATAGATGACAATAGCTCACGTGTCAAACGAAATCAGATATGAACATGTAGGTGGCCTAAGGGCCAAAAGGACTCCACTCCGAAGTAATACCACCCTAGTTCCGGAGCGGGCACAACGGTCCACAGGACAAGGGGGGATTTAGTGGGTGAGGGCTCCACATACAGAGGACGTGACGGCTTCTCCTATGGCGCGGTTAGGTACATTTAAGTTAAAACATACGAATGAAATCATAACAAAGCTTCCTTCTTGGAATGCATGGGAATAGATTGCCTGCATAAAGTGTATCAAAAAAAGACATAGGCAAAGTAGTTCTAATGAAAACAACAAAGAAATAAGTGCATAATGAAAACAAGAATTAAGTATGGGAAAAAGGAAAACAATTTTCCATGTTTTCTTTGTGTCGTTTCTCTTCATCCGCAAAACAGTAGTTATTAGCGTAGGAGTTGCATTTCTATCTGGCAGTTTGTATGTCTTTCTGTTCCTCTTTAGGAAATCGTTTACCTTTAAAGAAGTATTGTAGTTGTAGTTTAGTTGTTGTTATTGCTGTTTCTATTGCCTTTAAGTATCACAATCTCTATTGTTATATCCAACTATACAATATACTTCAAGCGTATGAACATAGCTCTTTAAAACGGAAAACTCTAATAATCTTCACTGTAAAAGAGAATAGAAGTTTAAGTTGGAAACAATTTGTAGAGGAAAAGAGGTAGAAAAATACAAGACCAAAAATGTAATTGTTATCGTTTGGTTTCGTGGCTACGAGGTAAATTACACTGAGCACCAGAAGTTAGTAAACACGACTGAAATAATTAATTTTCTTAGGATAGCGAGCAAAGTAAATGAGAAATGAGTGGAATAAATTTGCAAAAATAAAATCTTAAATTTATTACTTATAAAATGTTAAAACAAAAATAAAAATCAAAATTATTGTTGTTTATAATAGAAAATTTATAATTATAGTGTATGTTGACTTACGGTGCTCAGTGTATACCCTTGTTGATGGACATACTGTAACATTTTCAATTGTGATACGAATGAACGAGTACATGAACATCCTGTATGTGTATCACCATTAATGGCTTTATCTCGGGCTTACAAAAGATTAAAGTTTATTTGGACTAATTTCGTAGATACACTGATAAATGTGTAGGAAATATAGAAGGTACTATAAATACAACCTACAACAACTGTATTTTATTACTAATTTTCTGTACTTGTCATGTTCTGAAGTATCCTAATACTATGCTCACGTATTCAATATGTTCAATATTCGATTAATTGAGAACAAAATTTTAAACGTTCAGGTATAATAAATATACGCAATATTCAGCTTACTCAATATTCATTTGACAGCTGATTGTTTCAACAACATTGTTTTTGTTTTGTTTATTTGACAACTCAAATATCAACAGGAAGTGTTCGGTTACTTATAATATGCTTACTAAACAGATCTATGACAGTGCCGTATTTAAAGTTTTACTAAATATTATAACAATTAACATGTAATTGAGCAATAATTAATTGAGATTTTATATGAAATACTTGAGATCAATATTGGCGTTAATTGCTATTAACGCAATGAAGGTCCATACGTTTTTAATTGAGCAATATTTAATTGAGATTTTATTTGAAATACTGAGATCAATATTGATGTTAATTGCGATTAACGCAATAAAGGTCCATACGTTTTTAATTGAGCAATAATTAATTGAGATTTTAAATGAAATATTGAGATCAATATTGGAGTTAATTGCGATTAACGTGATTAAGGCCCATATGTTTTAATTGAGCAATAATTAATTGAGATTTTATATGAAATATTGAGATCAATATTGGCGTTAATTGCGATAAATGCAATAAAGGTCCATACGTTAACATAGTATAACTTTAATGGTATAATTGCAAAAATTGCTCTTTTAGTACGGAAAAGAATCTTGTGTTAAATAAATAAAACCAGGCATTGAATAATCATCATGTCCTTGATGGTAGAGGGTTTACTCTGATAGTAAATAAAATCCTGAAAACAAAAATTCTGAGCGTAAATAAAATTGCCATGAAATGTTCCCTAAAAACTCGTCCTTCGGAATGGACTTTAAATTGTACACAACAACAACAAAACGGTATGGTAATCCTAAACAAAGGGTAGTAATAACCAATTATTTTATGTAAAATATTTAGACAGCCTGGCTACTACTTTCACTGATACGCTATGTAAACATATTTCACAGTCAAGTCGCATCCAGTTCTTTATTGAAGTTTATTATCTGATCTGCTATCTTAGAGGGAATTAGGGATGCCAAACGGCATAAATTTTTAAAAATCACGGGATTCGGGATTTTATAAATTCCGATACTGAAATCCTGGGATATTTCAGGATCCAAAAATTACGAAAAATCACGGGAAAAATCGCGATTTTCTCTTAATAATAAAAATATTTTGTCAACAAAATCATTTGTATTCCAATTATTTGTATAACAATTAACAAAAAAGTGTAAATTATTAACAAAAATGCAAATGCATTAGTTTTAAGAAAATTATTTGGATTCCAACAATAAGATTAAAGCATCTAACATGTGATCTGGTAGGCTTGAACGAATTTTGTTGTACACATACACTGCCGTTGACAAACACTTTTCGCAATCAACATTTCTTGGTAAAATAGTTCCAAGACAGCTGCATGCAGCATGTCAATATTCACCTCTACCACCTACTGATGTAAATAAATCTATTTCCTTGGACAGTAGAGTATCTAAATCAGTTACCCTATTAATTCGTTTTATAGGGCAATTGCATTCTTCGATGCCATCAAATAATTTTTTATCACTCGAAGTAAAGTTTTCCTCATCTGAGATGCTATTATCGAAGTGAAGTGATATAGAATCTTTTTCAAGACATTTTGGAGGGTCAAAATGCATATGAATTCACAATTCCGAAAAACCCGAAAAATCCCGGGACAAGTTTTTAAAAATCCCGGGATTCCGGGTTAAGGGATTTCCCGATTGGCATCCCTAGAGGGAATCCAATTTGTATAAGTGCAACATTTAATTCAAACAAAAGTAGTGCATTGTCAGTTGCATTTTAAAATATTACTCATACTTATACGAAGCCTGTCCTCTGAGCTTTAACAAAAATTCGTAGTCCTTCTTCCTTTCAACATATTGAGTCGTTAATAAATATGTTTTTTTCTGTGACATGAATATTTAAAAGAGTTTCTTTATATTTTTTTTTTTTTTTTGTTATTTTTGTTGTTAGTTTTATAAGAAACATTTTTGCTTCTCGTATTGCTGTTGATTGAAATTGAATTCATTTCATAGTGGCAGCTGGAAAACCTCATTGTGGCACAAGAAAATTTCTGAAAAAGAAAAAATTCAATTTAAAACTTATAAACTTAAATAAATTGCTTTTAAACTTTAAAAATAATAATAAAAATTAAAAATGTTTTGAATTTATAAATAATTCAGAGATTATTTAATTGTCCAAAACTAAAGCATATTTTCAAAAATTTTTTAAATAAAATTTTAAATGTCGTTTTAGGAAATGTCCTGAAAAAAAATAAGAGCAACAACAATTTCAAAGATGAAAGAAGAGCAGAAATCGATAAAATTTATCAAAAAAAAGTGTTCACAAGGAACAACAAAAACAAGTTGAACTGACTTGTATTAAATTGTAGAGCAGTAGTACACTTGGCTTTCTTGTCTTGTGTTCTGACAGCAAATTGAGTTCATTCTTAACCTTATAAAGTTTAATAGACTTCACTAAGAAAGGAGTGTGAAGGATAATCATAAAACCATGCAATCAAGCATGAATAAAGAAACAAAAAAAACTTTACTTCCGTGCTAAGGATGATGGTGGTGGCTATATAGTTACAGTTGAAAATATGATTCCGTTCTTTTTTACTTATTTACAGGGTGGCTGATATATATTGCAACCAACTTCAGGTTATTATCAATTGTAAACCGCTCGTTTGACAGCTGACAGACATATTCCAGTGACAGTTCATTTTATTATTTACAAGCTTACAAAAGCATTTTAATCTATTGCTTTCAGAAAAAAAGTTATTCGTGATGGCATTCAAGCGTGATAGTGAGATTGCTTTATATTTGGCTGGAAAACCACTGGTGGCTATCGTTCGAGCCCTCCAGCATTTGAATGTAAATAAATCTTTTGTTTCTCGTGCCATTGCTCGTCATCGTGATACTGGTAGTGTTCGCAGTGCATCGCGTCCAAAAAGTGGACGAAAAAAAAAGGTAACAACACCAGAAATGATCCGAAAAGTGAAGGCCAGATTTGATCGAAATGCACATGACCATGAGCAGGAGAGAACGAATGCAACACATATTGAAAAATGAGTTTGGACTAAGGCCATTGAAGTTCCAAAAAGTGCAAGAGCTCACCGATGGACAAAAAAAGTTAAAGTGGAAGGAGCCAAGGAGTTACTTCGCTTGCACGAAAGTTACCGAATCTGGTTTTCTACGATGGGAAGCCGACTCCAGATTAAGCAGTTTGTAGACAAACAAAATGATCGGGTTTACTTGCCAGAGAGGTCGGCTGAAAATTTAAACACGCCGATGATAATGGTGTGGGCCGCCGTAACGGCCGATGGTCGCTCCCCGCTCTTATTCATCGGTCGTGGGATCAAAATAAGTGTCGAATATTATCGGGAAAATGTCTTAAAGACTGTATTGAAGCCCGAGGCAGACAAACATTTCGGTCACCGACCATGGACATTCCAACAGGACTCAGCACCACCGCACTCAGCACATGTCAACCAAGAATGACTTAAAAAGATGGTTCCTCGCTTCATTTCTACTGCACAATGACCACCAAAATCTCCAGATATCAATCCGTTGGACTTTTGCGCCTGGAGCATTTTGGAGAGTAAGGTTCTCACCAAAAAATACCAAAGTGTCGATCATCTCAAAACGGCGTTTCATCGGGAATAGGCCAAAATACCGCAGAACTACTTTCGTGATGACATTGTTGCCCGTTTAAAGGCTATAATTCATACCAAAGGTGCCCAATTCGAACAATTAGTTTAGATGGTTCTAAAATTTGATGTTATTTCTAACATCTTTTGCTTTTGAACAATAAAATTAAAAAAAAAATCAAAAAAATATAGCGCTTTACTTTGTTGCATTATACATCAGCCACCCTGTATAGAGTATAAGTAAAATTCTTTTTATTTGTTGTAAATTTTTTAAATACATTGATAAAAACCAAATATTTATCATCGTCAAAAATCCAAAAATACGATTCATCAAAAAAATCAAAAACGAGTTTTTGATTGATTTTGGTTCAAAAGGTCATCTAACTTATCTCTACCAATTTTTAGATTTTTGTGACCCAAGATGGAAAATTTTGCGGAAGGATTTAGGTGTGAAGCCTTTCAAAATACTGCTGGTGTAAGAATTAAAGCGCAACGCAGAATTTTTGGTGAATGGGCTCTTGGAAAGTTGGCAGAAGATCCACTTCTTTATCGAAAAATTGTGTTCAGCAACGAAGCCCTTTTGTGGCTCAATGGATACGTAAATAAGCAAAATTGTCGATTTTGGATTAAAGATCAGCCAGAAGCATTGCAAAAGCTACCAATGCATCCAAGAAAAGTGATAGTTTGGTGCTGTTTCTGGGCTGGTGGCATCATTGGACCGTACTTCTTCAAAAATGCTGCGAATCGTAGTATAACTGTGAATGGTGATCGCTACCGTGAGATGGTATCCAACTTTTTTTTGTCCAAAAAGCAAGAGCTTAACTTGCATGACATGTGGTTTCAACAAGATGGGGCCAAATGCTACACAGCACGCGTAACAATGGACTTATTGAGAAGCAAGTTCGGGAACATTTTATTTCACGTTCGGGACCGGTCAATTGGCTGCCTAGATCGTGCAATTTAACGCCTTTAGGCAATTTTTTGTGGGGCTATGTTAAAGCTCATATCAATACAGACAAGCTCGCTTCAATTGACGCATTGGAAGACAACATTGAAGCATTTATTCGTGAGATACCAGCCGAAATGTTGGAAAGAGTATGCCAAAATTGGACTAAGCGGATGGATCATTTGAGGCGCAGTCGCGATCAACATTTGCATGAAGTAATCTTTAAACATTAAATTATTTGAGCCGTACTATCTATTCAAATAATGATTTCATGCATTTTTCTGATTTTTATAAAAAACTTTAAAATTTTATAAAAAATTTATACGAATACATAATTTAATTGCTCACCACAACTTTTCAGTCAGGATTATGGATATAGTTTCGCACACCACTTATGTTGTGTGTGCTAATTTTATCCATAAGTGGTGGCACATATAGTTTATAGTCGTCTCCAAAACTCAGACTTTTTGGAAAACTTTTTATGGTAATTTTTTATTGGCTCTCAGAGTTTTTCTTAAAAATCTGCTAGAGGGCAGTCGGCGAAGAAATGTTTCGTTTTGTTGGAGATGTCTGACCTAGCATTTGAACGGTGGCCTGAGAAATGTATTTTCCAACTGTTTAGTAAGGTCCCACTGCTACCCTTAGTTAACCTATCCGACCAAAAACATGTGTTGGGTAATAAAATAAATAAACAAGGAAGACGAAGGGAAGTTTGAAGATGTAAAAATATGCTAAAGAAAATTCCACTGCAAAATATTAATGGCGGGATATATTTAATGGCGAATTATAAAAAAATTTCATCAGCGTCATCAAAAGCGTAATGCCAACAAACTTAAGAATGTAGCCATTTGAGGCACGTAATTTTGTAAGAGAGGAAGTGAAAATAAAATTTCAAAATAAAAAAAATTAAAAAAAAACATTAAATAAAGTGATACTGTAATGAAATTGAATGAAAGAGAAGAAAAAAAAAAGAAATTAAAAATATTTTATGTTTTATTTTATGCTGCTCTTGCTGTTGGTTCGCCGTTTGCAATATTTCTTAAGGGATTTATTAATAAAAATGGAAATAAAATATCATAATGACCAGTGGCCAAAGAAAAAAGGCAAGGAAGGCATATTCGATGTAGGAGAATAGAAAAAATTTTTACAAATAAATATAAAAGCAAACAGCAATTTCACTTTAGTAAAAGCTTTTAAATCCTTTCGCTATTAAAAATAATTAAAAACAAGTTATTTCAATAAAAAAAAAAATTAATGTCCTACACTAGGCTGCATGTACAATGGTGGCCTGATAATTAGAAGCGCTATAAGATGATCGCATTATAGGAGGGCTGTCGCAATTTTAGACCTGCGTTATATGGAAACCGCATTCTGAGAGTACTGCGTTGTAGGACGGTTGACTGTACATAATATACGTAGCTAGTCATTACAACTCTATAGTGAGTATTACAACCTAGCTTCTCATACAGCCATGGTCTGTGTGTGAATGACCGCTTTTAGCGAAACCTTTTTTTGGCAATTTTATTTACTCTCAAAGTTTTTGCCAGAAATCTGCTGAGAAGAAATCACAAAAAAATAATTTTTTGTATTTTATTGTGATGTCTGGCCTGGGACTCGAACCCTGGCTTTACGTCTAATAAGCCAGCACACTACTTACTAGACCACGACGACACAAAAGTTCAGTTTGTTTAAATTTATCGTCATAAACAGCAAATAACTCTGAATTATTAACAAATTTTCTGTGAAAAGTCTGCATAAAAATTATTCCCCTTAAAATGATGTGTTTTGGGATACTTGACTTTACTGAAAACTTGAAATGTTTTCACCAACAGGATACGCTAAAGTAAAATTTATACCAACCCAAGGTGCAGTTTTATTGTTGAGTTCATCAAACATTTTTTCAAAGCCATTTGAAATGCGAGTAAAATCAATAGCAACACATATGCCTACTGTTAAAAATAATTCTCTTCTTTCTTCGATTCACAAAGTTCTCTTTTAACAGTCATCCTGGCTTTACCGCTTTGAATGAAAGTCCTTTAAAACGTCAAGTTTCCCATTACCACTCATCCAGGCTTTAACATTTTGAATGAAAAAACATCGCTTTAGGCGGCTTTTTAAAAACGTCTTTTCAAATGAAATACAATTTTTTGTGTTCTACGTTTGTCTTGTTTTTCAGCTGTATTCCCATGAGAGAAAGACAGTGTAACACTAACGAGGTTAACGGAGCTGCTATTGTTACAACACCAGGGTTTATTAATTTCACAACAGCAAAAACAACAATAATTGCAGCACAGAAGAAGTTTTTCAAGTCGTTCGTTTCTATTTTTTCCATGCTTAGGCAACATCATAAGCGGCCTTCTTGTCAATGAAGTTGAATTGAATTGAATCGTTTTTTACCACTTGGCTGAGGGAGGGAGAGTTTTAGATCTGCTTTAAAGAAAGACCATAGAAAAGTGTCTTTATTTCTATGTAAATTTCTGTACATGCTTACATGATTTCGTTTTTAATTTTTTTTGCTCATCACACATGCATTGTGATGTTGAAGGGGTATTTTATCATTCGTGAAAGTTTTGTGAAATTTTAGTTTTTATTACTTTGTCGGTAACTTCAATTTCTAATTTGAAGTTTCATTCCGTAGTTGTGTTTTTTATTTCAATTCGAAAGTAAAAACTGAAAAACAATGCTGTCTGCTGTAAACTTTTAATTTTTAATTTTTGTTTTTGTTCTATTGATCCTGAGGTAACGATACAATTACGTTAAAAGAAATATACGTTACCTGGTACTAGGGATGCCAAACGGGATCAATTTTTAAAAATCTCGGGATTCGGGATTTTGTAAATCCCAATAAATCGGGGTTATTCGGGATCCAAAAATCACGGAAAATCACGGGAAAAATCGCGATTTTCTCTTAATAATAAAAATATTTTGTCAACAAAATCATTTGCATTCCAGTTATGGATATCAGAATTATAACGCATTAAAAATAAAATTAAAAAAAAGTTAGACAAAATGTAACAAGAAAGTGTAAATTAACAAAAATAAAAATTATTCATATAACGTATGCAAATGTTTTAGTTTTAAGAAAATTATTTGGATTCCAACAAAAAGATTAAAGCATCTAACATGTGATCTGATAGGCTTGAACGAATTTTGTTGTCAACATAACCAGCCGTTGAAAAACACTTCTCGCAATCAACATTTGTTGCTAAAATAGTTCCAAGACAGCTGTATGCAGCTTATAAATATTCACTTCTACCACCTCCTGATGAAAATAAATCTATTTCTTTGGACAGTTGAGTATCTAAATCAGTTACCCTTTTAATTGCTCTTTTAGGGCTTTTGCACTATTCGATGCCATCAAATAATTTTTTATCACTGGAAGGAGGGTTTTCCTCATCTGAGATCCTATTATCGAGGTCAAGTGATATAGAATTTTTTTTTCAGAACTTTTTTTTGGGTTAAAATACATATGAATTCACAATCCTCAAAATCCCGAAAAATCCCGGGACAACTTTTTAAAAATCCCGGGATTCGGGATTTCCCGATTGGCATCCCTACCTGATACACGTATCGTGTGTATCGTTTTAAAGTTCACAAAGTTTTCTGTTCATACAAAATGTTTTTTTTTTTACATTTTTTAAGGCAACTTAAAAAAGTTTTCATTTCATTGCAAATTTGTTTGTTGTGTTTTTGCTTAGGGCAAATTTTAATAAAATTTTGTTGTCAAATAAATTTTGTAATAGAAATTGATCTTTAGAATTCATTTTCTGTAACTTATACTATAAGTAGTGAGGGGGGAACAGAAATTTTTCATTTTATTGCCGTTATTTCAAAAACTTTTATTACACATTGAGGTCTTTAGTTTCAAAGAGTAAAATAAAAATTATAAATAAATTACTTTCTCTATGCTTACGTTCTCTATGCTTACGTTCTCTATGCTTACGTTCTTTATGCTTACGTTCTCTATGCTTACGTTCTCTATGCTTACGTTCTCTATGCTTACGTTCTCTATGCTTACGTTCTCTATGCTTACGTTCTCTATGCTTACGTTCTCTATGCTTACGTTCTCTATGCCTAAGTTCTCTATGCTTATATACTCTATGCTTACGTTATCTATGCTTACGTTATTTATGCTTACGTTCTCTATGCCTAAGTTCTCTATGCTTACGTTATTTATGCTTACGTATTCTATGCTTACGTTCTCTATGCTTACGTTCTCTATTCTTACTTTTTCTATGCTTACATTCTCTATGCATAAGTTAGCTATGCTTACGTTATCTATGCTTACGTATTCTATGCTTACGTTCTCTATTCTTACTTTTTCTATACTTACTAAGTACCACCGCTCAAATGTGATATTAAGTGTGATTCAATGAGTCTAGCTTGTAGCTTTTTGTAGTGAAAGACTACATTCGATTTTTTTTTTATAAAACTATTCTTAAATCAGTAACGAAATTGATTTTTTAAATTAAAAAAAATCTCTTTTAATTTACTTTTTACATGGAATGGAACAGAACAATTTTTCTATTTGTTCTGCAAAGCACGAGGAAGAGATAGCAAGTAAAAAAGAAATTAGATTTGAAATTGCTTTTTCTACTTCGCTTTCCAAACACTTTACCACTTTTACGTGCTCAAAAAGGCTTTAAAGTGAAAGACCTTAATTAGCGGCCAAGTGATGTTTGAGCAAATTACACAAATTAATGTAATTTTGTTTTCTACACCAATTCCACTTCCTTTCCTTATTTGTCCTTCTATTCTTGCCAAGGATTTCACTTGAGAAAAGGCTCTGAAGGAATAAAACAAATTAAGAATAGAAGAAAGTAGAGAAAAAAAATAAGTGAAGGAAAAATAATCTAAGTTTTTCACAAGCAACTAGAGATGATATCAATCGGTTAAATCCAATTAGCGTTTGGCCAGTAGGTCAAGAAATAAAAAAATTAAATAAAGGTCACATGAAATAAAAGTAAAAGTGAATTTGTGAAATTTATTTCCTCTTTTTTGAGTTATTTATTATATGTACAAGGAAAATGTTTCTTAGGAAATGAAAAATATATTGCTTTAACGAGTAGAACTTTTGTTTCTCTTAAATCTTTTGCATCCCTTGGATATGTCCCTTCCTATGATCCTTTGGGTCAATATGACCCAACATTAAAATGTAAACAAAATTTCTTATTTAATATAAGAAATTCATTTGTTTTATTGTTTTTTGATTTAGTATAATTTAAAAATAATGATAACTAAAATAAATACGCCCTTCTTGAACAATTCTTAGATATAGAACTGCTCGTTACAACCCTTCAGTCATGATTACGATCTAGCTTCTCACATCACTTATGTTGTGTGCGTTAATTTTATACATGAGTGGCGGGACCTACAGTTTTAAAGTCAATTCCGAACGACAGATTTTGATTTTGAGAAGCTCGTTAAGACAATTTTATTCGATCTCAGAGTTTTTGCCAGAAATTTGCTGAGAGAATGTCGTCGAAGAAATGTTTTCATATTTTCGTTTTAATGCCTGACTTGGGATTTGAAATCAGGCTTTACGTCTAATAAACCAGCACACTATCTACTAGACTACGGCGACTTTTGAGCAATTATTAATAATTATTAAATTTTTAATACTAACGTATACCAAATTTAGGAATTTTTGTAACAATTTATACACAATGTGACCATGTGCTCCTAGCAAATAAATTTTTTACAAGAATCACATTTAGTGGAATGCTTATTTGAATTCCTTCCATGTTGGCAAAAGAAACACCCCGTCGTCGTTTATTTGGTAAATTTTTTGGACAATAGTGTATTTGTATTATTTTGCTTAGAATATGTTCTTGATAACTTGCGACAAGATTTCTTGCGGATGGTCCATGTGAAAGAACTTTTCCTCGCTTTTCCATCGCTTAAGCTGGAGGTCCACACCACGCGTTTTCGCGTCAAAGCGTTGCGCGCGTTTCATACGTTCTTCGCGTTCTATGCTTCCAGTTACATGTAACGCTTTTCACGCGCCATTGTTTGTTTTGATCAGCTGTTAACAAAATAAAACATTTGATTGAAAATACTTGCATAAAACATTTCGTACAAAAAATGGCAAATGAAATTGAAATTTTTAAAGAATTTATAGAATTAATTGAGTTTGTGAATATAATATCTTGTGCCACAAGTGTGCACAATAAGCGCCAAAAGAACAAACGATGATTTTGCTGATATGCCCATTAGTTTTAATGGAATTCTGCAGTACTACCAGAGTCATGATTGCTCTCCGCGCATTTTTTTACGAATCGGTCCCTTAAAGTTTTCCAACGATATTGGCAAACGTTCTCTAAAAGAAAAGCAATACGAAATACCCTCCTCAGTACCTCCTCGGCAATGGACTTCCAAGCAGCTGTTCTTTTAAATTTATTCCTATAAACAAGCGAGCTTTTTTTATATATAGGACTTCATGTTTTTTCACAGCTTCGATTAATTTGTCCTCCATTGTTCTTTGAAACATTTAAATAAATTAAAACAAAACAACTTGCCAAAGTCAGCTGTTTTGTACGCGCGCCGTTTGTGATGCTTACAAAAGTAGAAAGTAGATGTACTTTACGCGTTCTATGCGTCATGGCATCCTACGTGTTTGTGCGTGTAACTTGCACCATATAAATACATTAATTCTACTTTTTTGACAGCCGCGTAGAATGCGAGAAAGCATAGAATGCGTGGTGTGGACCTCCGGCTTTAGTCATGCGCTTACATTTGTAATTCGCAACTAGTTGGTCAAACGCATCAACTCCAGCTTTTGTTTGGTTGTAATGATGCAATATTTCATGTTTTTTTTCATCATCTCTTACATCGGCTGAATGATGAAAAGAACCTAAGACGAGAACGAATTTTTTTTTTTTGAAAGGCTTTTTTTCCTTTCCAAAATTTTTGATGACAAACAAGTTTTATTTTTACGGACAGTGCCAACTAATTTCATATTCCGAGAAAGAAGTTTAATGAGAAGATTGTATGTAGTAAAAAAATTATAACAATAATGTTAGAACCACTTTCTCACCTAAATTAAAAATCCGGAAATATAACAAATATAATACAATGTACAAACGATTCCCCTTGTTTTCTGGCTTTCTGGCTTTGTATTTCTTGCTCTGCCTGTATACACTTCCATATACCAGGCATATTTAGTTGTGGAATCGCAGAGTGCCCAAATTTTTATGCCATATCTGGTAAGCTTTGTTGGAATATATTGCCTAAACCTGCACCGACTTTGAAATGAAAGCAATTCTTCATTTTCAGTAACATTTTCATGAGAATTGTAAAAAACTGAACTGAGCTGATTACTCCACTTATCCCAAACGTTTCTTATCGGCGCTAGTTTATCACGAAGTCTTCTTTCTTCTTTATCTTCAAAGCTGTCAAACCGTAAACACTTTGATATTTGACTGAAAAGATTATTGTTCGATGATTCCACATGGTAAACTTGTAACATCACATGTTGGGTCATAATGACCCAAAGGATAATAAATGTGTGTAAATCGTATTATGAAATGTGGAGAGGGAGGAGAAAATTTAAATTTTATTGTTTCCATTTAAAAGCATAGTTTTTGTGCCTGTGATGGATAAATTAAAGTTTCACGATCATATCTTGTAATTAAAGAGAGTTTGAAAATCAAATTTGGGTCAAATTGACCCAAGGAGTGCAGAAGGGTAATTGCAAATTACACGTGCCACGAATTCCACATAAAAATTAAATGTACTTTGACATTCACTATCTTTTAATTTTCCCTGCACATAGCAGCCACCCTTTTTAAACTTCATCTTCATGTTGCGATTTATTTATTGTTTTCATCTTCCTCTTTTACAGCAACACAAGAAAGTCAAATAAAAATATTACAATGTAAAGAGTAACTACAATACATCATACATACATATACAATGTATTCCCCTGTGGCTAAACTACAACATGTTACAATATACCTGCAACATGTGTGTACAGTATTCACTCGATTTACGTCGTCTTGATTTACGTTGTTTCGATTAACGTCGTCAAAAATTTTGTTCCCTTCAACTGCGATTTGCGTCGTTATTCGATTTTCTAGCAAAAACTCTGAGAGTTCAGAGTCGACTTTTAACAGTAGGTCCCGCCACTTATGTATAAAATTAACACACACAACATAAGTGGTGTGTGAAACTAGATCAATACTCCTGACTGAAGGGATGTATTGACCAATTATGTGTGTATGTATCTGATAGTATGAGTTTCGATTTACGGAACATTTTATGACGTAAATCGAGGGAATAGTGTAATGCATAGTGCTGACTGTTTTGTATTGGATTTTTGCTTTGGTAGTATCACGGGCAGATTTCAGGCTAGAAGAAGCGTAACACTTGATGTTGTTGAACAAATATAACAACAACATGAAAATATTTATTTGCATTTGTAAACCCAGAGATTTTAGAACGCAAGCCAAGACAGAATGCAATCAACGAGTGGAACAAAAAGGTTGTGTGAATTGAAGGTATTTACGTAATTGATAACAATAATAATATGGCAAGTGCTAGGGTATGAATTCTCTTGTGAAATTGAAATCGAAAGCTGGCAAGCGAAGTTAGTCTGACTAACCATGTTTTACTGCCAATCGAACACCCGTTAATGAATTACTCTGTATAACTGCATGTATAGCAGCCAACATCCTTTTGTTTGTACTATCAAGCATTCATACACTCGTAATGTAACCAACTTTGTTGCTGTTGAACTTCTTCAGCGGCGTCAGTTACTGTCAGTCTTCAAATAGTACAGAGTAGCAGACAATGATGCCGATGTTGGTATTGTTGGCTGCCAGTGATGATTGTTGTTTTGGTTGGTTTTATTTTGTAACCCGTGTTAGCGGTGTTAGTCCTAGTAGTATTTGTTATTATAGAAGCCAAACGCAAGTGAGTACTTGAGTGAATGGCATTGCATAGCCTGTGTGACTATTGTGCAACGTTTGAGAACAAACAATTGTGTAGATAGTGTATGAAGTAGTTGCTATGATATGGTCACTGAACTATGAACGTGTGGAATTTTGATCATTTTTCTACACATAAAATTTAAATTTGTTTTATTAATAACACTCTATCATGGCTCTAATATTTCAGCTTGACTTTCAGAGATGTAGCGGTTATTTGAAATACCCAACTAGGAATATGAAAAATAAAATTTATTATTGCTGAACACAGTTAAAAATCTTTCCAATGCAAATTTTATTTAAATACTAGCTGTGCCTTGCACATGTTGCTGCGCCCCCAACTAAAATAAATTTGAAGGAAAGGCATTACAGAAATGTCTAATTGATTTTGAATAATTTTATTGATTTTGTTTCCCGTTGTCCTCATAATTCAGATGAACGGGCCTGAGTAGTACGCATTCGATCAGTTTCTAATCTCACTTCTCGTTGTTCAAGTGGTTCATGCGAACGGGTCTCAGCGGCATATACTCGAAGATTTTCCAGTCACAGTGCTCGTTTGATTCTGAGGCTCGTAATGCTCTTTTCTTCCGTGCTTGGGGTGTAGATCGACCAATTTCGTTTTGAATAATTTTCAGTGACGCCATCCATCGGTATTCATTTTTTTCAATTATGATAAAAGTTATAAGCTTAAAAGTAGTCCCATTTTTTTTTGTGCGCACTCCTTATATTTGTGATTTATATGGAATGCATAATATTATATAAATTGAAATAAATATGTTTTATACTAAATTTTTTCTAAATTAGGCAAAGGACGAATGAGCAGTTAAATTTTGTGCCTGTTTATCACACAACCAATATGTATAAATGATTATACATAATAAAGGATCATGAGAATGAAATTATTTTGTTAAATGAAGCCATAATAACAGCAAAATTTAATTCATAATGAAAATGAATTTCATTGAACACGGGTTGGTAAAGAATATTGGTATTCTTTTTCACTTTTTCCCGACCCATAATTCGATTATGTGCGCCATATTACTCACGTAAAATGTTAAAATATTCCTTTTTTTTTTCTTTTCATTTAAATTCAATTCATTTCATCATACTGATGACATTGATATTTTGAAGTCTTGTTAATACTACACCACTGACGAGTTGAAATTTTCATTGGAATTTGAATTGTTGGCAGTTCATAAAATTATTTGCAGCTCCTTATTGAATTGGAAACGCAAGAGATGTGAAAAAGAAGTTGAAATTCATTTTATTAAAAAGTGTATACATACGTTCTTCATATGATGATAGAAATGGAAATTGTTAAGAAATATTTTTTCTTTTTTCGATTATTTCGTTTTTCAAATTTTCCTTCTTCGACAGAAGTAAAAAAATATGAATTTACATGTCAAATACAGGCTGCATAGGATCAGTGTAATAATGGAAATATCTGTAAACGTATGAATGTTACAGTGGATGATAGATGTGTTGAACTTTAAATTGTAGGTACAGCCACTCTTGTATAAAATTAATATACACAACAGAGATCAGCAATGGATCATTTTTCTGCTACTCATAAGCACTCATGCAATTTAGAATATGAATGGATCAACAGAATTGAAATTCAACTACTCTGACTCATTCGTATTATATACAACATTGATTTATAAGTATAAGTAGCAATGAGTATGAGTACAACGTTGACATTAAACCCACAACATTCGAAATATGTTTGATTCATACGCCTCATACTCATTCTGATTCATAAATTTAGAAAAATATTTATAATACTTGTAAGTCATTCGAGTGGTTCGAATCATTTATCAAAATTTACAGCCTTTATTGTTGTTTCATATGCAAATAAAGAGGAAAGGAAAGACAAAGACAACAAGCAAAGTATACACAGAATCTTCTTGTGAGTAATTTTCGTATGCGAATCATACTTATTTTGTACTTCGCGTAAATATTAAGTAGATACGAGTCGAAGTCAATAACATCGTACGTATTTTTAAGTATGAATACGACAAATACTTCCAATTTGAGTATGATTAGTATGAGTAAGATATCAAAATAAGTATGAATGCGTATAAGTATCTGAAACTACAAGTATGACTCGAACCTACTCATTGTTTTGAATACTTATTGCTGATCTCTAATACACAACACAAGCAGTGTTAGGAGGTAGATTGTAATTCTAACTGACGAATTGTAATAAATTATACGGCAATATAATAGAGTGCCTGCCATAAGTATATCCAAAATCGAAATAACCGATGGTTCAAATTCAGACCAATAAATGGCCCACCCTATATGATCTAAAATCGACTACGGCGTATAGTAGCAATGGTTGGATGCCTATGGACCAATGGAAATTTAAGGAACATATGTTGCGAGGGTATCACACTGAAAACGATATTGGACTGCGAAAGCTACTCATGTCCTGATCATCCATTTATTCAAAATGTAAAAACAAACACAAAGTCTTTAAACAAACTTGAAAAACTTATAAATATAGGGTTGGTGTGTGTACAGTGGTGGCCTTATAATTAGGAACGACTTAGCAACATGTATGTTTGTTAATTTCTTTTAAAAACATTTTTACTCATTTTAAAACCAAGAGTTAAAAAAGACAGACAACATGTTAGCTTTAAGTTTAAAATAAAAAAAATTCACAGCCAATTTCAGGTTGGTCATATAATTAGAAACAAAAAATATTCTTACAAATAGCTTAAAAATATCTTAATAAGTTCACATTTAATGGGCATATTCTTTAATATTTTGTCGAATAGCCCTTGTTTTGAACAACATCTGCAGGTCTTTTCGATAAACTTTGTACCAAACGTTGGCATGTTTGTACTCATATGTTGTGCCGGCTTTGTTGCACCAGCTGAAATAATTCATCTTTATTTCGAGGGCCTTTGTCCTTAAGATCACTTTTGACAATTATTTGAAACCCTTGGCAGGAAGCTTAGAGCCAGAAAAAGCACTCCAAAAGAATACAGAATTATTTGAAGGGCCAGGAAGAGAAACCTTTTCTTGTCTTCTCGTGGAATAAAGGCTGAAATTGGACAATTTTAACGTCAGAAACATCCACACGGATAATAAGAAGGCGTTTACAGGAGTCAGGACTTCGAGGGTGCATTGCGCAGAAAAAATTGCTCAAAATGTCTAAAAAAAATTATATTAAAAATCAGGTACAGTTTGGAACGGAAATGTTTAAAATAATTCAGCGGTTTTAGAATAGAGTTCTCTGGAATGACGAATCCAGGTTTAATTGTTCCAATCTGGTGGAAAAACTTGTGTAAGACATCCTCCAAACAAAGCCCTTAGTTCCAGGTACATAGGTACACAATTTGAAATGAAAAGTTTTGAAAATAAGTTAGCAAACATATACATATGTTGCTAAGTCGTTTCTAATTATAAGCCAACCACTGTAAATATAAATCTACAATTTCTTGAAGAAAAAAAATAAGAAAAAATTTTTAAATTTTTATTTCTCAGTTTTGCTGGGTAATAAAATCAATTCAACAGTCGAAAGAATAATCATCAAAGAAAAGATGAAGAAATATTGTGGAAATATTACCTGAATAATTAAAAATTTATGTTGCATCTTAAACAAATGTTGCATGCAACGAAAAATAAACAAAAGAAAAAAAATAAAATGAAAGCAACGAATGTATGCAGTTGAAAATCGCCAGAATATTTTAAGTGTGGGAAAATGATTTCAAGCATTTCAACAGCAATAACACACACAAACACACTTCTTATATAAACACATGCAATATTTATAAATTAATATGCATGAGTATTAAAAATTATTAAGAAGAAGAAGAAAAATGAGAGAAATGATGTCTGCAATCAGTATTTACGGGCTTAATAGCCCTGTAAAGCTATACAATAATTAAGAGGTGTTGATGAGATGAAAGTAAAAGGAAGAATGGAAAAATAAGAAAATATAAAGAAATTAAAGAAAATTATTTAAAAACAGTAATTAAAGTATTTAAACAAAACTATTTAAAACTTTTATTTTTATTTTCAACAGCCCAGCTAGCATTCGGAAGATTGTTTTTACAAAAATCACCTTGATGAGTCTTTTTAGAGTACTTTTGGTGATCGAAAACTTATTAGTCAGTTACACGTTTAAAAAGGGAATCAAAAATGATTCGCGCAAATGAGTAAAATGAGTTCGATTTAAAATACAACAAAAAATTGTATTGCATTCGGAAATTAATCATCCAGACGTTTAAAATGTGGCTATTATTTCTTATACTGAAGATTGAAAAACGCTTAATCAAAAACAGATCATTCAGGGGTTTGAAAAGTGATTGTAATTACGTATTTTATGATAATATTTTGCGCAAGTAGATGATTAAAAACTGCTTTTCTGTATAAATTTTCTTTTATGTAAAAGATGGCTATGAAATAAAGTAAAATTTTTTTTAAATTGAAAATTTTTCTTTGTTTTTTAACGAAAAACAATATTTCTTTAATTAAATTTTGATGTCTGATGTACATTGTACATACGCCTCGAATTTAAACTTAATATTCTTTCTTTGACACTTAACGTGCCTACCTTCATTTTCAAAATCGCTGTAGTGTAAACATAGGACTTAGTAAACTTAATAAAAACATTCGAAAAGAGTAAAATAAAATTATAAGTACGAATAATAAATGACTCAAATTTTAATCATAAATGACATAAAAACGAGTCCAAATTAATACGACCATAAATCATAACTGACAATAAAAGAGCTCATAAAAGACTCGTATGCGATTAAACGATAACTAAAAGATGACTCGAAAAAGAATCATAAACGAAGGTAAATAAGACTAATAAATGATCAGAAAGTGACTGAAAGATGACTCGAAAAAAAATCATAAACAGTGGTAAATAAAACTAATAAGAAAGAAAGTGATTCGAAAATTATTACAAAGCTACTAGAAAAAGAGTTGAAAATTACTCTAGACTGTTAAAGAAAATTACTCATAAGTGACTTTTTAAGTAGAGTAGCTCATAATCACTTTTTTCTCCCGACGAAAGAGTCTTTTACGATCAGAAAATGAGCGCATATTCAAGCTTTTTAATCGCACAGAAGAATCAAAAAAGACTCGAATTTGATTAAAAATTTTCAAAATTGTTGGCTGGGAGAAAAGTAAAAAACATTTTTTGTCTGTCTGTGTCCCAGTGCCTCCTATTTAATTTTAAAAATTTTAAATTGCTTGATAAATTGCATTCTCTTGCAATGTTAAACCATTTTATTTGATTATTTTTGTAAAATATCATCGTAAATATGAAAATGAAATGAAAAATCTATGAATCAAAAATTTAAAAACATTTCAATGCACTTGAGTTGCTTACGACCACTTTTTATTGTGTTCAGTGAGGCTACTGGCCGTATGCATTTTTTCCCATTTCATTATTTTTATAAGCTTAACGATATTTTATTTAATATTGTTGTTCCATTTTTAATATTTGTTTTGCTTCCTTCCCGTAATGTCTAACCAATTTGTGTGTGTGTAATTCAGAGTACCGTATGATGTGTGCAGTTTGTTGTTGTATGTTTGTCTTGTTTGCCTATAATCTTTCAGTTCGTTTTTGTCCAAGTAACATTGGCCTATTTTAATCTGATTTGCAGATAAAAATTTGTGATTCTGTTGCGAAAACAAGCAGGTACCAACGAGTGTTTTTTTATTTATTTTAGCACTGCTCTTTGTTTGTTTTTTCAAAGGGGTTCAAACTAATTTTAAATGGTCTTGTACTATAAAGTAGGGCAGCCATAAGAATAAATCATTTTTCAAAATTTATTATTTCAATTTAATTCTCTTTATGGGACACCCTAAAAATAGAAAGCAAGCTGCATAGCTGCATTGTTCGCATGGTGTTTATAATACGTTGCTTAACATTGTCAATATTTATACGACATTCAATTGTGCTTTTAGCATTTTGTTTTATGCTGATTGTATAACAAATGAAATTGTATTCAAAATATTAAATAACACTCGAAAGCAAAATACTAGCAGAACTTCATTACAATTAATAAAAGTTCAAATCAAACTCACATTAGATAGATACAAATATAGATCTTTTTGGGAGTTTTTGGTGAATTGGTTGAGATAGTTCACCCCTCTTCAAAGGGTTGTTATTTTAGTGTCATAAACGTAAGTGATTCCCATACAATGAAGTTACAAACACCATTATTCTTCCATTTGATCATAATTGATACAAGCAAAATTGAATAAGAAGGGAACAAAGTGCATAACCACTAATTTCAGCTAGTTCCTTGCCGATTTCGGACACTCAGCAATATAAGTCACATCAATTCTTAACCACTAGAACATTCGGTCGAAGTTGTAGCTTTGATTGATTGATAGTTTAATAAGAGAAGCTTTACCCATTACATTTATAGATGATAACCAAGAATAATAAACTAAAGATTACGCCATCATGCACACAAAATTAAAACTTTCTGCACATATTGAATCAATGACGTCACGAAAATTGTGTTCCTATTGGCTAATGATAATGTAAGTTATATTGCAGGGCTGCCAACTACTTTCACGTAGTGCAAACATTTTTTAGGAGATATGTTAATTTCTCATATAAAAAAGACTTGGAAACCTTTAAAATAGCCCAACTACGTCATCATGTGCAAGGCGTAATCTTTAGTTTATCATTCTTGGATGATAACTCCGTTAACCGCCTCAGTCAGGATTATGATCGAGCTTAGAAAACTGCCTGATTCACCCGACCCTCTCTATACTATAGAAATTGTTAAGGAATATTTTATTCACAAAACTTTTAACATTTGAAGAAATCATAATATTCCGGATACTGTCTTGATTTTGATCATTTTTAAAATATTTTCTCTGTTATGCTCGTATCTAAAACCTGTTGAGAAGTTTAGTTTCATTTTAAACAATTTTATAAACGAACGTGTTTTGGGTTAAATTAGTCGGATTACAAAGAATTTTCCAAGCAATTGAATATAAAGTTTTGAATGTAAAATTCATGCAATTCCAGACACGTCTTTGTAATGCTGATAGTAAATATTCATTAATTGGAAACAAATACATCATAAATAAGATGAATATTTACAAATTCAATTAATGAAATTTTTGGTTTCAATTTTTTTTTATAATATTTTCTGTAATAAATATGAAGTTTAATGAATTGATTAAACAATGCTTTTGTCTTGTTTTAAAAAACAAAAGAGGATATAAAATGATTATAAAATATTTTTAAATTAATGAAATAATAAGAGTATTTTAAAATAATATTTTTTTATCTACTGTATAAACAACACATTAACAACATAATTAAAAAAAAAAGATATTGATTTCAAATTATTCACTCAAGGCAATCTTAGAAGGGTTTTTTTGTTGAAATTAGTGCTGAGTGCTCTGATGCTGAGTCCTGTTGGAATGTCTATTGTCTGCAGCCAAAATATTTGTCAGCCCAGGGCTTCAATACTGTCTTTAAGACATTTTCCCTATAATATTCGGCACTTATTTTGACCCCACGGTCGATGAATAAGATCGGGGAGCCACCACACCATTACCACCGGCGACGCTTGAGTTCTGGCGGCCAATCACAGATGTAAATTTTCCGCTGACCTCTTTGGCAAGTAAACTCGATCATTTTGTTTGTTCACAAACTGCTCAATTTCGAACGGCTTCTCATCGTAGAAAACCAAATTCGGTATCTGGCCACTTTCGTGCAAGCGAAGTTACGCCTTGGCTCTTTCAAGTCTAACTTTTTTTGTCCATCCGTGAGCTCTTGCATTTTTTGGAACTTCAATAGCTTTAGTCCAAGCTCATTTTTCAATATGTGTTGCATCCGTTCTCGCGATATGTTCAGCTCACGAGCAATATTTCTACCACTGCGGCGTGGATTTCGATCATATCTGGCCTTCACTTTTCGGATCTTTTCTGGTGTTGTTACCGATTTTTTTCGTCACGGTAATGAGCAATGATACAAGAAACAAAAGATTTATTCACCTTTAAAAAATGGATGGCTCTAACGATAGCCACTTGTGGTTTTCCAGCCAATATAAAGCAATCACACTATCACGCTTGAATTCAATCACGAACAACTTTTTTCAGAATGCAATAGATCAAAATGCTTTTGTATGCTTGTAAATAATAAAATGAACTGTCACTGGAATATATCTGTCAGCTGTCAGGTGAGCGGTTTACAAATGGTAACAACCTGAAGTTGGGAGCCACCCTGTAGAACACAGTAGTGAACGTTAAGTTAGGACTGATCACTATGTTGTATAGAGGATTACATATTTTTGCTATATTATTCAAGCCCTATCTGTGAAGTGATCAATTTGATCAAGTTTCTCCAGAAATATTCTTCATTATTTAATTATGTATATTGGTGTGAACTTATTTAGAGCATTGCTTTGGAAATAAATGGTGAGAAGAGATACGATTTTAATACTCTGTACTTGACATTCGAATACTTACTTGCTTAATTAGTCATTACCGTTTTGTCAAGATCATGACCTAGCATTGCACACCACCCATATTGTTGGACCTACAGTTTAATGTTATCTTTGAGAAACTGTTCATGAGATTTTATGTTACTCTCAGAGTTTTTGTAGAACAGATTCATCATTGGCCCATATTTCTTTGAAAATGAGGACCGTGTAACCAGTACGATTAATAAAGACCGGCAACATGATAACCGATTTTTTTTATACCAGCTCTTTATGGTATTGAATGGTTGACAAAAGGATTGTAGTGAACAATTATGTAAATATGTACGTATGATACTAAATCTTATATGATCAAAAATAAATTGAAAATTTTTTTGGACATATTTTGGTTTGTTTCTCATAACACTTATTAGATTATCGTTATGCTTAGTTTCCTATTAAAAAATTTAATTAAAAACAAATGAAACACTCAAATGAATATTGTTGACCATTATAATTTGTGTACACAAACAAATAAGTTTTCTAAAAAGGACTAATCGTAGTACCCTTACTAAAGGCGAACTTTATTATTGTGGAAAATATATTTGGTTTCGAGTACCAGAAAATCGATTATTTGGTGCAAGGTTAACAAAACTGTTCACATACATCAATTATATCACACACAATATATCTCTGCATGCTGACATCTACATACATCTAGCTTGTCATTGTATTATTTAGGACGTATTTATATTTGCATAAGTGCGTATAAGTATTTACCATGAATCTGTTGAATTAATTATTGCTTTATGAATACAAATAAAGTTTGCTTTACGTTACGCACAAGTATTTGTCGGTCCAATCAATGTAGAATAAATTACATAGTTTTACTGGAAATTTACGATTGCAATACATGTCCTATATACTAAAGACATTAGTATTGTTATCGATAATGTAGAATGGAGGCATGCATACATTTTACATAAATTTTAAACATTTTTACACACTGTCTTATATGACCACAAACATGGGTTCATGTATTATGTTTACGCTATACTTTCTATATCCCAGCCAACAATTTTGAAAATTTAATCAAATTCGAGTCTTTTTTGATTCTACTGCGCGATTAAAAAGCTCAAATATGCGCTCATTTTCTGATCATAAAAGACTCTTTCGTTGCAAGAAAAAAGTGACTACGAGCGACTCTTTTTAAAAAGTCTCTTATGAGTCATTTTCTTTAATATTCAAGAGTAATTTTTAACTTTTTTTCTTGTAGCTTTATAATCAACTTTCGAATCACTTTTCTGATCATTTATTAAGTCTTATTTACTTTTCAGTTTAGATTCTGTTTTCGAGTCCGTCCTTTCAGTCACTTTCTGATCATTTTATTTCTATTTACCTTCGTTATGATTCTTTTTTCGAGTCATCTTTCAGTCACTTTCTGATCATTTATTAGTCTTATTTACCTTCGTTTATGATTCTTTTTCGAGTCATCTTTCAGTCACTTTCTGATCATTTATTAGTCTTATTTACCTTCGTTTATGATTCTTTTAGTCATCGTTTAATCACTTATGAGTCTTTTATGAGTTCTTTATTGTCATTTATGAGTCGTGTTCGTATTAATTTGGACTCAGTTTTTATGTCGTTTATGATTAAAATTGAGTCATTTATTATTCGTACTTATAATTCTATTTACTCTCTTCGAATGTTTTTATTAGGTTTCCTGAGTCCTACGTTTACACTACAGCGATTTTCAAAAATCACATTCGTTTGAACGTTAAGTATGAATAAAAGAATGAATATTAAGTTCACATTCGTGGCGTATATACATCAGACATCAAAATTTATTAAAAGAAATATTGTTTTTCTTTAAAAAAAAACAAAGAAAAATTTTCAATTTAACAAAAAATTTTTCTTTATTTCACAGCCGTCTTTTACATAAAAGAAAATTTATACAGAAAAGCAAAAATTTATTATAAAAATTTTGCTCAAAATATTATCATAAAATACGTAATTAGAATCACTTTTCAATCCCCTGAATGATCTGTTTTTGATTAAGCGTTTTTCAATCTTCAGTATAAGAAATAATGGCCACACTTTAAACGTCTGGATGATTAATTTCCGAATGCAATACAATTTTTTGTTGTATTTTAAATCGAATTCATTTTACTCATTGACTCGAATCAGTTTTGAGTCCTTTTTAAATCGTGTAGTTGACTAATAAGTTTTTGATCACCAAAAGTACTCTAAAAAGACTCATAAAGGTGATTTTTATAAAAGCAATCTTCCAAATGCTAGCTGGGATGTTTTATGTATAAATCTATAAAATACACGTAGTTATGCATACATTTTTAAAGTATCCTAAAGTTCAAGTATTTATGTCGCTCTCAAGACGATATGTAATAACAAATAATACATGCTTCCATATTAGGGAAGTAACAAAACACAGAAAGGTTATTAAAACGATTATAATATGTCGAGTTATTAATGCATAGCATTTTATTTTAATTTTTTTAATCTAATAAAATAATGGATTTATATGAATAATTGAAATTTTCAATGAAAATCCGCGCCGTTTACAAAAAACGATTGCTAGGCTCGCAGGTGTTAACCAAAAAACAGTTTTTAAGGAAAGAATAAGACAATATAAGAAGTCTTGGAGTATTAGGAGAAAGTGTTGAAGCGGAAGAAAAAAAGGATTTGCCGACCAAAACAAAGCAAGTAAAATAATACGTATTTATCCTAAAATACCCTAAAATGTCTGGAAGAAAAGTGACTCCGAAAGTTGGATGCTCTGAGACCTTTGTCAGAAAAAAATTTTGTACACAAAAGGAATTCAAATATTATTTACTTTAATTGAAATATAAAATGAAAAAAATCCGCCACTTAGTCTTATTTCAATAAGGAAAAGTGTAAGTCCAGTTTTTTTTTTTTTTTGTGCGCACTCCTTACTCATAGAATTTATGTTAGAAGTTTACAGAGAGAAAGTCGCCGAAGAAATATTGTTTCATATTTCATTTTGTTGGAGATGTCTGCTTTGAGTTTTGAACCTTGGCTTTACATCTAATAGCCTCACTATTTACTCTAGTAAACTACGGTGACTTCTTAGAGAAGTATTTCGCATTTTATAGTTCCTTTTGATAAGTATCGTCCGAAAATATTTAATCTTTTGCAATTGAAAATGACAACTATAGAGTGCACCTATACACATTTAACTTGACGACAAAGTACATTTATTTCAAAAAAGAAGCTTTTCATTAGGTTGCCATTTCCATTTTGAACATCCCTATTGTACTGTTGTATATTGTGTTCCATAATTTATTTGATTTTATTTGTTAGTTTCAAAATTTTCTAAATCATTAAATATTTAGTGTCGTAAACAGCAGGATTTAAGAGCCTCACTTGCTCTCTCTTCACTCAAAAACTTAAATGGGATTAATAATGTAAACACATACTCCTATAACTCCTTAGAGTTTATTTTTTAGTTACAGAAGGATAATAAAACTGATGTTGTATGATATTAAAGGAATGTTTTGTCAGTGATAAGGAGTCATGGCAAACAGTTTTCTCATTCATGTGGAGTTCTTGCAATCCAGTAAGAGAGCATAGCATAGTTTAAAGTTACTGGCAACACTTAAAAGATTTTAAATAAGGTTTCTAAAGGCAGATCATTTTTTCCCTTTCTGTTGCTAGTTGGCTTACAATTTTTAGTTTCTCATGCCTTGTAAGGCCTTAGACTATGCCCGATTTTCTTCTTCTTTTCCTTTAATTTTTTCGTTTTTTTTTTCTATAACTCATCTGCTTTCAATTTCTTTTATTTTTGTTGAACCGAAAAATAGCCTGAAGTCTGTTTATCTGTTTGGGATGCCTATTACATTGCAAAGGATAACAGAAAAAGGACAACAAATTTAATCGCCTTGAACAAATAAAAACAAATCTTATAGAAAAAATTTGTATTTATTGAATAAAAGAGGAAAATAATTACAATCCTTTGTTTTGCTCATAAAAATTAAATGAAGATTTAAAATACATTTTGTCAACAGCAGACATCAAATAATTGAGACATTGAGAACGTTAAATAACCCTGACCTTTCCCTAATTTATTTAGGGACTACATGGCCTAAAGCAAAATGTTGTATTTGATCGCCGTTAAAATTATTTGTAGAAATTTTTATTTAAATATAAATGGATGTCTGAAGCAAACTTCAATAGAAAACGTTTTAATTAATCATGACAAAAAAAAATTCTGAGAGTAAATAAAATTGCAATGAAAAGTTACTCAAAAAAATCTATCGTTCAGAGGCAACTTTAAACGGTAGGTCTCGCCTCTCATACAGGGTGGCTGATATGTATTGCAATCAACTTCAGGTTGTTATCATTTGTAAACCGCTTCGTCTGACAGCTGACATATGTATTCCAGTGACAGTTCATGTTATTATTTATAGGCTTACAAAAGCATTTTGATCTATTACATTCAGAAAAAAGTTATTCGTAATGGAATTCAAGCGTGGTAGTATGATTGCTTTAAATTTAACTGGCAAACCACAGTTGGCTATCGTTAGAGCCCTTCAGCATTTAAATGTGAATAAATCTTTTGTTTCTCGTACCATTGCTTATTACCGTGATACTGGCAGTATTGCACCGCGTTCAAAAAGTGAACGAAAAAAAAAAACGGTAACAGCACCAGAAATGATCCGAAAGTGAAGGCCAGATCTGATCAAAATCCTCGCCAAAGTGGTAGAAAAATTGCTCATGAGCTGAACATATCGCGAGAACGGATGCAAAACATATTGAAAAACGAGCTTGGACTAAAGCCATTGAAGTTACAAAAAGTACAAGAGCTCACCAAAAAAAGTTAGACTGAAAACAGCCAAGGAGTTGCTTCGCTCGGACGAAAGTGGCCAGTTGCAGAATTTGGTTTTCTCCGATGAGAAGCCATTCCAAATTGAGCAGTTTGTGAACAACCCAAATGATCGGGTTTACTTGTCAAAGAGGTCAGCTGAAAATTTACACCTGCGATTGGCCACCAAGCCAACCCTGCAAAGGCCGCCGATTGTAATGGTGTGGACCGCCGTAACGGCCGATGGTCGCTCCCATCTCGTATTCATCGACCGTGGGGTCAAAATAAATGCCGAATATTATCGGGAAAATGTCTTAAAGACAGTATTGAAAGCCTTGGGCAGGCAAACATTTCGGAATTAGCACACGTCAACCAAGAATGGCTTAAATTGGAGATTCCTCGCTTCATTTCTACCGCACAATGGCCACCACCAAAATCTCCGGATCTCAATCCGTTGGACATTTGCGACTGGTGCATTTTGGAAAGCAAGATTCACACTGAAAAATAACAAAGTATCTATCATCTCAAGACAGCGCTTCGCCGGGAAAGGGCCAAAATACCGCAGAGCCACTTTCACGCAGCCTGTGATGGCTTTGCCGGCCGTTTGAAGGCCTTAATTCGTACCAAAGGTGGCTAATTCGAACAAATCTAAACTGATTCTAAAATTTTATTTCCAACATTTTTTGTTTCTGAGCGCTTTACATTGTTGCATTATATATCAGCCACCCTGTATTTAAAATTAACACACACTTTTTCCCCTAATTTAGTTCATCATGTTGGATATATCAAATCTTTCTTTTTTTGCCTTTAGAAATCTTTATTTCGTTGCTTTATTTAAATTTATCCGCTCAGGAAAATTAATTGCTTGATTTAACGTAAATACCCGCTGATGAATTGCATATCATTGATAAACAATAAAATTGAACACAACAACAATAAGAACAACAACAACAATGAAAAGAAAAACAATTTTCATTTCAACATTCACGCATTACTGTTATGCTCTTTATTTAAAGCTTAAGGACTATGATGGTTACATACAGCGTTTTATGGGCTTAACAATATTTTCCTACGGTAGACGCATTTATTTTCATTCTTTTTTGTTTATTTTGCTGTTCCAAAGCCATCCGTAGTTGTCCTAGACCATACGAAACAAACAGGAAATCATAAAAATTCTTTTGATTTCATTTAACAACCACTAAACAAAATATTGATTTATTTTTGTCAGAAGAAAAATCGAATGTTTCTCCCTGTATTTCCTTTATCATTTCCAAGTGAAGCGTTTATTATGATAATTTTGTTGTCCAGGCATATCCTGCTGTTTGTACTTGCCATGCTTTTAATGGTCAATATGTGTATACACGTTCAGATCGAGGTGAATGCTTGTGAGAGATTTTTATTTGTTATTTTCATTTCATTTTAAATAAATTGAAAATTAAAAATGATAAACGAGAAAATCCCTGGCATGGGAAATAAATGTTAAAAGACATCGCTATTAAACCAAAGAAAAAAAAAATTAAAACATGAAGCCATACTTGCCGTATACATTAAAAAAAATAAATAAAAACATCTCCCCGAGGCTTAAATGGATTTTTTCAAAATGGCCATTTAAATTATTAAAAATAATATTGAAAAACACAAGGACAGGCATATTATTTTTGTTTAATTTATTATTATTATTCGGTTTTCTTTTCCTTTTTGCTTGAAAAATTAAGAAAATAAAAATTCCAGTATGATTTCATACATTTTAATTGTGATTGTGTCCGTCGGTCATAAATTATTTAATTGTGCCAGTAAAAGAAAAAGAAAAATTAAAAAGAAAATCAACTTAAATCATCCATTAAACATAAGAAATAAAATTTTGTAATTACTTTTACAACAGAACTTAAGAACGGAAGTAAAATTTCTAAGAAACATCTTAAGAATAACAAAACCATGTAGTTAGTTATGTCAAGTGAATGACTCGTAAGTGCATAATAATGACAGCGATTAAGTGCTTTGTTTAATGATGGAAAATAAAGGAGACAAATATACGAAAGCATTGCTTTAATAGTTGCCGCCTTAGTCTAGTAACCCAGCTAGCATTCGGAAGATTGTTTTTATAAAAATCACCTTGCTGAGTCTTTTTAAGTACTTTTGGTGATCAAAAACTTATTAGTCAGTTACACGATTAAAAAGGTACTCAACAGTGATTCGTATCAATGAGTAAAATGAGTTCGATTCAAAATACAACAAAAATTGTATTGCATTCGGAAATTAATCATCCAGATGTTTAAAAAATGTGGCTATTATTTCTTATACTGAAGATTGAAAAACGCTTAATCAAAAACATATTATGCAGGGGTGAGTGATTGTAATTACGCATTTTATGATCATATTTTGCGCAAGTAGGTGATTAAAAACTGCTTTTCTGTATAAATTTTCTTTAATGTAAAATACGACTCTGAAATAAAGTAAAATTTGTTTTTAAATTGAAAATTTATCTTTTTTTAACGAAAAACATATTCCTTTAACTAAATTTTGATGTCTGATGGACATACGCCACGAATTTAACCTTAATATTCTTTATTTGATACTTAAAGTTCATACGAACGTGATTTTGTAAATAGCTGTAGTGTAAACGTAGGACTCAGTAAACCTAATATAAACATTCAAAAAGAAGAATTATAAGACGAATAATAAATGAACTCATTAAAAGACTGCGTATGCGATTAAACGATTAACTAAAAATGACTCGAAAAAGAATCATAAAATCGAAGTGTAAATAAGACTAATAAATAAACAGAGAGTGACTGGAAAGATCCACTCGAAAAAGACTCATAAACGAAGGTACATAAGACAACATAAATGATCAGAGAGTGATTGAAAGATGACTCGAAAAATAACCATAAACGAAAGTAAATAAAGACTAATAAATGATCAGAAAGTGACTGAAAGATGGCTTCGAAAAAAATCATAAACGAAGGTAAATAGACTAATAAATTACCAGAAAGTGATTCGAAACTGATTATAAAGCTACTAGAAAAAGAGTCGAAAAGTTACTCTAAAATAATTAGAAAATAGCTCACTAGTAACTTTTAAGAAGAAGCTTCGCTCGTAGTCAGTTTTCGGGGACTCCAATGAACGTCTTTGACGATTTTTTCTCAAATATTTGACAATTTTTTGCTTTATTTATCTGGCAGCTATGTGTACACATGTTGTGATAGAAACAATTTCGTCTTTAAACTATTTCACCTCAGTTTAACTTCAATACGAATGTGATCCTGTCTATAAATTTAGACAAGTATAGTGCTGTGACATGGTTAAAATAGTCGTGGAAAGTAAAAACTTAATGAAAGTAAAAATTATTTCTGTTTCGCTAATCACTAGGATTACTGCAGAATTTCATGTAAGGTAAACGGAATCAGTATGACACCTTTTATGCGATTAGTATGCACTTCCTCGGTTTCTAGGTGATAGAACATGCCACTTAGGGAAGTGGCCGGTTTCAATTGGAGCTCGGGGTGGTTCAAACCTATCACTAACGAATCATGGCAAGAGGGCTTACCTAACACTGGCTAACACAAAAGCCCATATGTGCCACAGAGTGAACTTGAGCTAACTAACATAAACTAAAAATTATTTTCTTTTTCTATTATTAATGTCGAAAGTCCGATTGGAATTTTGAGTACAACTTTCAATGATAGTCCTGCTAACCTATCAAATTTAGATAGTAGCCTTTATAATGAGAAGCTCAGGTTACAGATAAAAATTATAATAAAATCCTAATGTCTAATAAAATTATTGAAACAAACTACTGCCTGACTTACTCTTCTCTATTATCTCCATTAATTGTTTTTCTAATGACAGCAAATTCTAAAACACCTTTTTTTTGCCTTGTTTTACCACAAAAGCCATCATTTTTATTAAGATAAGAGCCATAATCATCAGTTATACGCACATTAAAATGATAATTTTGGGTAAAAATTTTTATAATACAAACCAAAATTTAAAAACAAAGAAAAAACTCATCACCTTTACGGACCATAAACAATTATGTTTGATAAACCATGTAAGGAATTACCCTCAAGCCAAATGGGCCAAGCGTAACGTTACCAAATACATAACGAATGAAATGAATAGCAGTTGGCAGCAAAACAAAACAAAACATTAAAAATTGTAACTCTTGTAAGAATAGTTAGAACAACCTTATCAAACACTTTATTTGGAAAAGGGGAAACAAAAGAAAAGTGAGAAAAACCGGCCATTAAATATGGAAAGCTAATGAGGAAATAAAAACTATTTCAGTTTGTCTGACATTTATTAGCTGCTTCATTGTACCCAAATAACACAAGGTTTTTCATTTTCCATTTTGTTATGAATCACCAAAGAGGAGGAGGAGGTAAGGAATTCAATTTTACTCATTCCAAATAATAAATTGAATTGAATAGAATAGAATAGAATGGAATAGAATAGAATAGAATAGAATAGAAAGAGAAAGCCTAAAAAGGTTAAGGGATATTTGTTAGGTAAGGGACATGCATGAAATTGTCATTCTGGTAAAATATTTAATGAAGTAGCAGCCATGGTCACGTACTTAGTCACAAAGGATAACAATTGAAAAATATTAATAACCAGGAGGCCAGATAAATAAAGCAACAAATCGTCAAATATTTGAGAAAAAATCGTCAAAATCGTCAAAGACATTCATTGAAATCGTAGCAAAATACGTCAGAAAAAATAAATAAATAAATTGAGAGATTTTAAAAACAAAAACATATAAAATCAATGTTAATCAGCGATAATATTCCATCACCAATACCCATGTGTAGTGTAAATATAACGGAGTCAGAAGATCTTGACGATATGGCCATGAAAATTCAGTGAGATGCTCACTTGAAGTGACACACTTTTCAGTGCCTTGGTTTCTTAAGACGGTGCAATAAATACTTCACTTCATCGGAACTACTTACCATGTACAGCATTTATAATCGACCGAGAATGGAATACAACTCTTATATAAGGGCTGGCCCTAAAAGTCTACTTTGGGGCTTCTCTACCGTGTATAGGAGAGACCGTAGTATGGCTTGTGTTTCGCTATTTTATCGCTACTAAAACGGATACAGCTTGAGCGAAATAAGGGGACTTGTATATGAAAATCATGTATTCTTACGTAACACTCGTCTTTCTTGGCCAACACATCCGTATGTGGTCGATTGGACAGTGTATCGTACACTGCATTACAGACAAAGTTCGTTTGACGTTAGACGGACTATTCTTGAAACTACCTTCCTGCAGAGATCTTTCCTGTTACTTATGGTATAAAAATATTCAAACCTATTGTCAATAAATACTGCTCCCCTCTTTCCTCCTTCCTAATTCACAAGTAATCAAAATAACTTAAAAATATAATACTTTACCCCTTGCTATTCCGAGCATAAATTTCCAACAGTAACAACTGCAAAGCAAATACATAATTTAAGGAAGCTTTTAATGTACGAAAGTAAAGAAAATGAAGTAAATTTTTAATTGCTAAAAATCGTCAAAATATGATATTTTTGTATCACAAAATCGTCAAAATGACGATAAATCGTTAAATCTGGCAGCTATGCCACGAGGGCAAATTTACGCAACCCGATATTTGCTTTCCCATATTAAAGCAATATTTACGTCAGCAGTGTGGGTGTATTCCAATATTGTAGCGTAGTGTATACTGTAGTATTTTGATTTGGATAATATAAAACATTTACTCATTGTAACCCCCTTAAATAGAAATAACAGAACGCATCGCCGTTTATTTGATAAACAAAAATGTTCGTGTATTAATGTAAAATAGAAATAAATGTAGAGGAGTACAAACAGACATGAAAGTGTGACAAATTTAAATTTTTTGTTAAGGTAATTTCGTTGACGTATAACAATGAAATGCTTTAACAGGCACAGTATCCCATTATAACACAATAAAGCTCATTGTAGTTCAGAGTACAGGGTGGCTGATATATAATGCAACAAACTAAAGCGCTATATTTTTTATAATTTCATTATTCAAAAACAAGAAAATTTTGGAAATAACATCAAATTTTAGAATCAGTTTAGATTTTTTCGAATTGGCCACCTTTGTTAGGAAATGGCCCACAAAGCCATCACAGACTGCGCGGAAATGGCTCTGCGGTATTTTGGCCCATTTCCCGGCGAAGCGCCGTCTTGAGATGGTATTTTTTAGTGAGAAATCTTACTCTCCAAAATGCTCTAGTCGCATAAGTCCAACGGATTGAGATCCGGAGATTTTGGTGGCCATTATGCAGTAGAAATGAAGCTGAGGAACCTCTTTTTCAAGCCATTATTAGGTTGACGCGTGCTGAGTGCGGTGGTGCTGAATCCTGTTGGAATGTCCATGGTCTGCGGCCTAAAATGTTTGCTCTGCCCAGGGCTTCAATACTGTCTTTAAGACATTTTCCCGATAGTATTCAGCATTTATTTTGGCCCCTTGGTCGATGAATATGAGCGGGCAGCAACCATCGGCCGTTACGGCGACGCACACCATTACCATTGGCGGCATTTGAGTTCTGGTGGCCAACTACAGGTGTAAATTTTCAGCTGACCTCTTTGGCAAGTAAACACGATCATTTTGTTTGTTCACAAACTGCTCAATTTAGAATGACTTCTCATCGGAGAAAAGCAAATTCTGTAACTGGCCACTTTCATGCAAGAGAAGTAACTCCTTGGCTCTTTCAAGTCTAACTTTTTTTTGTCCATCGGTAAGCTCTAGCACTTTTTGTAACTTCAATGGCTTTAGTCTAAACTTATTTTTTAATATGTGTTGCATCCGTTCTCGCGATATGTTCAAATCGGGCCTTCTCTTTTCGGATCATTTCTGGTATTGTTGCCAGTTTCTCGGTAACGAGCAATGGTACGAGGAACAACAGATTTATTCACATTTAAATGCTGGAGGGCTCTAACGATGGCCACGTGTGGTTTTCCAGCTAAATATAAAGCAATCACACTATCAGGCTTGAATTCCATCACGGATAACTTTTTTTCTGAACGCAATAGATCAAAATGGTTTTTTAGGTTTGTAAATAATAAAATGAACCGTCTTTTGGAATAAATCTGTCAGCTGAAAGACGAGTAGTTTACAAATGATAACAACCTGAAGTTGGTTGCAATTCATATCAGCCACCCTGTAGTGGCAGTAAACTCGCCATAGACTAGTAGGTAGTGTATTGCCTTATTAGATCCAAATCAAGGTCAGATATCTGTAAAAAAAACCGAGATATGAACAAATATTTCTTCAGCGACTACATCTCAAAAGATTTCTGACAAAAAATCTGGGAATAAATAAAAAGCGCCATGAAAAGTTACTAGAAAATCTGTCCGTAGATCTTGCCACTCATGTATTACATTATCATGCGCAATATACGTGGTAAGAGAAGCTATGTTCATCGTTTTAGTATTCTTAGTTAAGACTGAGAAAGATTTTCGCAGGTTTGGAGGAAAAACAAAGAAAGTGCCAACAGACGCACGAATGTTTTTTATTAATACAATAAAATTACGAGCTCTATCGCAATTCCTTACACATACACCCATAAAATGGTAAGGGACAAACTACGTTAAGACAACACTTTCATTACAGAACAAATAAAATTAAAGAGGAACGTGCAAAAATTTCTTTACATCAATTGTTATCGTTGTTGTATATAAAATTTTAAATGTTTATGGTTGTATGTTATCTGTGGTATTAAAATGGGCCGCTATGTGTACTGAGGTGAGCTTTTTTAACTAAGCTACCATTCCAAGCTAACCTAACCAATGAGCGCGACAGAATGTAAGCGTAACAGTGTATCAGTTTAAGTTTATAACGCTTTAGTGTGCAGCATTTGTTGTAAATAAACATTTATTTTTATGAGAGTCATAAAAAGACTAATACTAACAAAACAAATAATTTATTTACGCTTTCCTCACGCTCTGACTTCCTTTCTTCCTTACTACATACATACAAACAAACAAATATTAAAAAAAAATTAAAGTTTAATGGCACGTGCAACACACGTTGGTTTGTTGGATATGAAAACAAGTTTTCAAACCAATGTGGCTGATTTTAATTTAAATACTAGGTAACTTAAATTCTCTTTGGTGAAATGTACAAAATGAGATGTACAAAAATAAGAAGTATCCATGCCCAAAATCGATGAATTTCTCTGATTTAATCACTTCCATCATAGTCTTTTGTACTTCGAACGATTTAGCAATAATTCGAAATGCCAAAATAGTGTTGTATTTCTCTTAGCTACGTTTAACAAGAAAAATTATTACTGCGCTGACATGCGTTCATGTGCGTTCACATGCGTCGGCATACGTCGACATGCGTTAGCATGCGTTTCCACTTAACGACCACTTGGAAACATTCAAAATCGAACTTATTTTTAATCTCTTTTTTAAAGTGTCAAGAAAACAAAGTTTCAATCCGCTATTGTAAACACTTTTGTTGTTTTTCCCAAACATTACAACTTATGCAAAGAGAAAAAAGATATATTAGAGAAACATTTTTTGCTCAGACATATATATTGGCATATTAGTGAGAAACAAGGTCATAATCCTGACTGAAGTGTATGTATTTATTAACCCATAACTATTCAATAACCGCACATAGCTATTACTTTTTTCTCTTATGAGGTGCAAAGGCAATGTAATACAGAGCGTTACCTCTGTGGTTCCTCACCCTCAATACTTAATAAAGTGCAGATCGTTTGCTAAAAAGAGCACAAACTTATATCAGTCGAACTTGATTTTATTCCACGACAAGAAGCATATTAATTTTTAAATTAAGAGATTCCGTTTTTCATAGAAATTCTAAAGCATCGATAATGCTTACATATTCGGTAGGAACTCAACCTTAATAACAATGTTTTTTGTTTATGACTGCGTCTACGTTGTACGTGTCATATCGTTTTATCACTGCTCTTTTGTGCCTACAGAAGTTATACCATGAAGAAGAGGCCATTGCAGCCGTAATCATCATCTTCTTTACCGTATACATTGATAAGGATGACAAGAATGACAATGTTTAAGGTAAAAAAGCAAAGAGAAATTCATGATGTTTTCATTGCCTTGATTCGGTATCAGTAATAAGGGATTCTTTGTTATTTTTGAACAAAAGCTAACGCAGCTACAATGCAAACGGTGTATGAGAGATAATAAAAAATTTAATATTATTTTAGACGGTAATAAAAACATCTAAACGTTGTTGCTGGCTGCTTAAAAGGAAATTGCGCCTGCTTCCGTTGTTACTGTAGTAACGTATACAACAGAAAAAAGTGTTAATATTTTGCCGCTTGTCATTAGTAATGCCTCGTCATGTCATCATACGTTGATAACGACACATGCTCTATTCCCTTCATCTTATTACCCTTTTTTGTAGCAGTAGCGTAGCAGCATTTTTAATATTTTTATAATTTCTTTAGATACGCCAAATTACGTTTATAAACATTGACTCTCTGGGCTCATTAAATTTGAAATGAATTTTGCGATTATCTTCGCAACAATGTTAAAGCAATGCAATGCGTTAAATTTTGTGTAAAAATTTAAATTAATTTCTAATGATTTGAGGAATAGAAAATAATTTGTTTTAACTATTTTGGTCAAATGTTTATTGTTTAGTAGGTACTGCTGTTTGGTATTTGACGTTTAACTTTATGCCTCATTTAACCGAAAATTCATATTCAGTTTTACATTTCTAACCGCCTTTTTAAATTACAAATGAAAACCAAGCCAATAAAAGAGCAATAGAAACCCGGTCGGTACTTATTATGGCAGTAGTAAGAAAAGTTCGTTTCTTTTATTATTGTTTAGTGATATTTAATTAAAAATTCTAGCACTTACAGCTGCTGAATATTTGTTTTGCGATGTTAAACGCATATGAACTGATTACGTCAAGTGACTTTTTAAGGAAGAAAACAAACGTAAATGAATTGTAAATGCAGTCTTTAATAAAGGATGAAGTAAAAGAATCCCTATCACGTTTAACACGTTTTAAAAATGATCTTCATCTGAGTTGACATAATTGATCATTACAACCCTTCAGTCAGGCGGTTTCAAGCCCCAGGTCAGACATTTACAACTCATTTTGAAATATGAAAAACATTTTTTCGGCGATAGATTTCTATCAAAAATACTGAAAGTAAATTAAATTCCCAAGAAAAATTTTTACATTTCTATTGTCAAACATTTCGGTCAAAAAATGAGCTTGATTTTTGAATCCATGGTCCGATTTCGGTAAAATTTGGCACAAACAGTATTTGGAGTATTTATATTGATGGGAATAGTTTTATTTTTTTTTTTTTAGGTGTCGTGTGGGCTTCTATAGGGCATAAGTATTTTTCTACCCACTTCGGCATAAGGGTGTTTTAAAATACAAATTTTTTCTCTTTGTTATATGGCGGCTAGACATCATAGTTAAGCTATTTTTGAGAGTTTTATTGAAAATACACACGTTTGTGACAATAATAATCTTGAGAAGAATGATAAATTCGCAAAAATTACTCCATTAAACAATGCTTTGAATAAAAAATTCATGCAATTTGACATATTTTCCCATAGTCTTTCTGTAGATGAACAGATGATCGCATTTTATGGTCGCCATTTGGCTACAAATACTGGGTGTTGGCTTCTATGACAGGATATTGTAATTCCTTTATCCCATATGCTGGCGTTTCTGCTGAAAATAATGCTGACTATGGCCTTGAAGAAAACGTGGTACTATGACTATTAGAGAATATTTAAGCTCCACGTCAATATAATGTTACATTAACAATTATCGTATACGAGTCCGTGAAAGAAAGTGGTATTGGCCATTACTCACTAAAGCTATTGACGCAGCTATGATAAACACATGGAAATTACCTCTGCGAAGGTTTGCCACCCATGAGTCGACTCGATTTTCGGATTAGAGTTATTCAAGCATTAGTAAAAATCGTATAAATCGACGTCGTGATAGAAAAGTTGTCGCAAATACGCAGGAAATATCAAAACATACTGACAAATTTGACTACATGATTGATAAAATTGAAAAACGCGGTAGCTGTAGGCAATGTGGTGGGAAAAACAGAGTAGAGCTGTGCAAAATACAGTTTGAATGTGCATTCAAGGGATTCTTTTGCAAAATTTCTTGCCGAAATTACCTAAAATATAAAAGAATAGAGAAAAATAAATGATTTGAAATTTCTATTTAAAATTAATTTTTCAAAGTTTTATGAAAAATATTTCACACCAATGCCTAAGTGGGTTTTTTTATACCCATGTCCTTAATTCGCAACTGTAGCTTAGGTAAGTAGACCAATTTAAGTGAAATTATATTCATCGGATAGAAGATTAACGTGGCATCTAAAGGGTTTTCTGTGAATATCATCCATACATATTCCACAGAAGTTCTTTCTACAAAAATTTTGATTTTGTAAAATTCATGATCTTTGACCTTTCGTCTGTCATCCAAAATATGTGAATATTATGTTTTATTAATTTTTTTTAAACAATTCTATGTGTTCTTTCTTCATTCTTAATTCGTTCTTTGGGCTCTCGTTTAGTTGGGTCAATATAGAATTTTTATAAAAAAAACTTCTTTTTTGGGTATTTTTCCACCAATTAGGCATTAATAGGTTAAGAACAATATTAAATCAAGTTTTTATTTTCGGCATAATACGACACAAACTCAAAGACAAAGAGACATTAAAAAACAATATCAATGAATGCAAATGACGGGTATGAAAATATTGACCAAGAGAGGGGGAGAGGGCGTGAGAGACAGATTCTCTAAAGAACTTTTTAATGCAAAAGGAAGAACCGCACAAAACGAAATACAAAACACACATAGACCAAGTACAAAAGAAAAGACAAAGAAGAGTGGATAACAATACTTGGGATTTTAGAATTGCATTTAATTTAGTCTCGTCCATATGGCGCCATTTACTCCTTTCTTTTCATTGTAGTTTGACTTGCGTGTTACTTTTTTAGTTTTCTTTCTTTGGAAAATTTTCATTCATTATAGTGGCATTAGGGACTATTGTTGAATGGTCAACTATTTGTAGTTGTGGTTTGTTTTTATCTTTTTTCTTTTAAGAAATTACAAACAGCCTAATACACTAATACCCCGGTTTGCGTAGCTAATAGGGCCTGAAGAAACGCGACGCAAACCGAAACGACGCAAAACGAAGCACGGTTTTCCATACATTTGTATTGATTTTCATTTAATTGGTTACGAGATTCATAATTTTAGCTGACAAAATAGATTTTTCCATTAAAAAATATTTAATTTACTAACGACCTACAACTTGCAACCATCAGACAGCATAAATACGCCTTTTTTTGTTTTAGCTTTGCACAAACATTTTTATATTAACGACGGAAACTGAAACAAAAACGACGCAACTTCGAATTTGCACTAGATTTAAACGGGAAATCCCCTTTTTCTGTTTTAGCTTTGTACAAACATTTTCGTATTAACGACGCAAATCGAAGCACTAACGACGCAACTTCGAAACATGCAACGCAAACCGAAACTAAAACGACGCAACTTTAAAATCGCGGAAATTTTAAAAGGACGCAACATCGAATTTGCACTAGATTTAAGCGGGAAATCCCCTTTTTCTGTTTTAGCTTTGTATAAACATTTTCGTATTAACGACGCAAATCGAAGCACTAACGACGTAACTTCAGAATTACAGAAATTTTAAAAAGACGCAACTTCGAAGTAGATGCAGCATGAGGCGACGCAAACCGGGGTATTAGTGTATTATAATTTTAATAATGAATACAACAACAAAATAAATTAAATATTCATTAAAGTTCAAAGAAATTATCTTTTTAAAGAGGCATAGTCGTCCTTTTCATTCTATTATTGTGGATTTTTAGTCTCATTTTTGTGTTCATAGAAATGCTATGAAAATTCTTTTATTTAAAAAGGATTTGATGTTGTATTGTTTTCATTTTTGTTTTTATTGTTGTTGTTGCTTGTTTTGTGTAATTAGTAAATATAAAAGTTTATTGTATGGTAAGGCCCCTTCCATTTCTTTACTAACTTTCCTGTATTCCAACACAATGCCCAGCATGATTAGGAGTTATATGCTGTTTTCGTTTATTTTTGTTTATTTTTTTTTTAAATTCCTTTTAAGGTTAAAAACTTTTTGAACAATTTTGTTGTTGTTTATACAAAACTTTTGATTGTCCCACTAAAATGTGGTCGATTTAATTTGACTGGAAAGCAAATGTTGAGTTAGGAAAAAGTCATTAGCGTTTCTTTGTGGTCGAATCAAAACCCTAACAGTGGTTTCAGCAGCAGATCGACTATTTTCTTTTAACATAAACATAGCAAAGCTTAGTGTTGCAAAAAAATATGAATAGAAACTTTTGGCAGACAGACTGTTGGCATATTTCGATTACAGCAGAATTCGTATAATTTTTTATTAGTAATGCTTGAAATTTTTAAAATTTAGAGCCTTCCGTACATTATAAATTGATATACCTTCGCATCCTGCAGCCTGCTTGCCTAAATATGTGCACATATCCATACATAATCGGTCATAACTGCCCTTCAGTCAGCACTACGACCTAGTTTCTCACACCACTTATGTAAAGTGTGTTAATTTTGTACACAAATGGCGTGAGTTACAGTTTAAAGGGGATTTCGAATGACAGATTTTTGAGCAAATTTCTCATGACAATTTTATTTACTCACAGAGTTTTTGCAATCTGCTGAGTAGATGTCGCCGAATAAATATTTTTTTATATTTCGTTTTGTTAAGTATGTCTGACCAGAGGTTTGAACCATAGCCTCTCGTCTAATAAGCCAAAACACTACATATTAGACCCCTGCAACTACAAGCCTGTTTAACTAGAATAGGAAATTAAGAAATTAATTAAGTATACGAACTAGTGGTGCTTGCGTTTGTAGTCAAGTAACTGCCTTCCTGGTAGACTATCTAAACTGAAGTGGCTTTTGTAATCATAATGCGGCCATAGCTGTCCCTCTACAGTATAATAGGACAATTAGTTTCTATTTGAAGTGTGGATTGTAGGCTACCAATTATGTGGATAATACCCGTAAAGTGGAAGTTTTAAAGCCTGCCTTTGGTACAACTTCAGGGACTGCCAACTCGCTTCCTACTGCACTACGGCGACTTTTGAAAAGGTCTTCAAAGTAATGCAACTCGCTACTTACTACAAATTTTTTTAATACCATATACCAAATCACCTTTATATCACGTATTACGTTTTGTATTCAATTTTCAATTTTATTTTGTGTACTTGTTGCTAAACAATGTTGCAGAAACTTTCAAACATGATACAATAGATTCTCCATAATAATTGGAAACTCAAATTCTTTCTATTATTTAAAATTTATGATTAATTCGTGTGTTAAGTATGTCTGTGTAATATTTCTTTTATTTTTCTTCTTAAAATTATTTTCAAATTCATCTTTATATGACATATTAAGTTTTGTACACAATTTTTAATTTTATTTTGTGAACTTGTTGCTAAACAATGTTGCAGAAACTATAAAATCTGCTGCAATAAATCTCCATAATAATTTGGCACTCAGATTCGTGTGTTATATATTTCATTGTGACTTTTTTATATTTTTCTCGTTAAAAATTTTTCTCAAATCCATTTTAAACTTTAATTCTAAATTTTATTTAATTTTAGTCCACTCTTTACTAAAACAAACACCAAGAAATCATTGTTGAAACATCGTAAAATTTTGTTTGAAACACAAAACCGTTTGACATTTTACAACCCCTTGTGTGAAAATGACAACGAAAAAATTACAACTGCCGCCTGCAGGCTGATAAACAAACCATTCAAGCAGACTTGAATAGTACACAAGCGTATACCAACACATCAATACTAACGAAAATAAATGTGAAGTCCTTACACCAGGTATACTCACATAAATATGAATGAAATACAGTCAACCACCAGTTAAGGGTAGTTTTTTGTACTATTATCTGTCGTTGATGTATATTTTGTTAAACTTACTACGTACAACAATAATAATACACTTGAACTACGCCGACACCACCACTTTAGCAATCACACAACAAATGAAAAACACAAGCAAAAAAGAAAAACGCAAACCGGCTAAAATTAAAGCAAAAAAGCATTCAACGAAATTGTACCAAAAAAAAAACAACAACAATAACAACGATTATTTGAGAAAGAGTCACTGTAATACGCTTCCACAATATGTGTGTATACTCGTGCTTACGTATATGTATTATACTGTTACTTGTGTATGCATTGTAAACATTGTTCGATTCATTCTCTTTTTTTCTCTTGCTATCCTTTCACTGTGTTTGTGTTTTCAAATAAATGTAAAGCATATGTTCAGGGGTCTCTTACAGAAAGGTAAAGTTGTATTCATTGTTGTTCTATGCTGAACTTATAACTGCACAATAATTTTGTTACAAAAAATAAACAACAAATTACACATACAAATGAAAGTATTCACATACATTGGCAATAGTGGTGATTATCGTTAAACGCATAGACATGCAATTATAATTACGATTTTAGTCTCTAAATTAATTTGAACAACGAGTGATGCTTTAGGAGAATGTTTTTTTCTTCTGAGTTGTATTAATTGTTGTCACCCACATTGTATTGCCGCAATAACAAAACAAACAAAAAGATTATGTAGATTCAGGTTATACAGGGTGGCCTATTTGAATGTTTAAATTTCAAACCGCAAAAAACAAAAACGATTTAAAATTTTGCCAAATTTATTTTGTTGTGTTGATGTACAATTGTTCCGGTTTGAAATGAAATATTATTTCATTCATATGACAGCCGCAACTGGCCTCACACTAAATCGTTCGATTGAACCAATTTTTCTCACTTTTTCAAGTGTATGGGGTTGTATCACGGCAATGGCATGAAAATGCTCAAATGTCTCTGGTTTATGGGCATAAGACTTTTCTTTAACAGTGCGCCACAGAAAATAGTCGAACAATGTTAAACCGCAGCCTTTTGACGGCCATTTCGCTAATTAAACAGCTATCAGGCGCAATAAATCGATTGTGGCATGAAATGTGTAGCCAGTTGCACTGTCCTGTTGAAGTCAAACATCATTCTCATTAACACCATGAAGAGCAGGCACAAAAAACTTGGCTATCATGGTATGATAGGTGGCTCAATTCATCGTAATGATTGAACCGTCCTCATTTTCAAAAAAATATGAGCCAATGATGCCTCCGCTCAACAAGCCACTCCAAACTATAATTTCTAATGGGTGCATTGGCTTCTGTAAGACCACATGTGGGTTTTCTAAGTCCCAAATACTGCAATATTGCTTAGTACCATAGGTACCGAGATGAAAATGATGTTCATCCTAGGAGATGATTTTCATATTTTTTTTGGTAATACAATTTCTGACCAATTGTCTTTGTTTTTGAAATTAATTTCTAATAATTCCCAAATATGCTGAAGCGTTAATCGATTCATTTCTTTCAGTGGAGATAAAATACAAAATTATGTAATAGAATTGAATGACATAAGTATTGGCAGATTCGAAAAAACCTGTGGTTCAAATTTAAACCAATAGATGGCTCACCCGATTCAAAGGATAATACAAAAGCTATTACAAAAAAGAAAACTTTACAAAGAAGAAAAATTGTTCTACAATTCCTAGAAACAAAAATGCATCAAATTCAAAAAATCTGTAGAATATTAAAAAGAAGAGACTAGTTTCAGCTATTCGCTACACCTAACGTTACGTTGACGAGCAATCGATGCCTTAATTTTGCATAATATCAGTTACACGATTCTCCATGTACATTTGTTTAAATTAAAGTGACTTTAACATCACAAGTGTGGACTAGATACTGTGGTTTCAATCATTGTTTAAATAGATTGCAAAAACACTTTCTTCCAACACAAGTTCACTTGAGAGTTATGCACTTCAATCTGTTGTTCATACGTCATGATGTATTGTAACCTTATAAACGCAGGATCTCTACCAGAGATCAGCAATAAGTATTCAAAACGATGAGAAGATTCAAGTCATACTTATAATTTCAGATACTTATACGCATTCATACTTATTTTGATATCTTACTCATACTAATCATACTCAAAATTGGAAGTACTTGTCGTATTCATACTTAAAAATTCGTACGATGTTATTGACTTCGACTCGTCTCTACTTAACATTTACACGAAGCACAAAATAAGTATGATTCGCGTATGAACACTACTACGCTCACAAGAAGATTGTGCGTATGCGTTGTATATGCAACAACAACAAATTGTTGAATTTATGAATCAAACATCGATTGTTAAGAGTTTGATATCAACGTTGTACTCATTGCAACTTCTACTTATAAATCAATGTTGTAGCGAGTACGAATGAATCAGAGTAGTTGAATTTCAATTCCGTTGATTCCTTCATACTCAAAATTGCATGAGTGCTTATGAATAGCGGAAAAATGATTCATTGCTGATCTCTGATCCCTACGTATATTAATCCACAGGTTAATATTAAAAACAAATGAAATTTGTCATGAGGATTGAGCAAATAATTTAAAAAGGGTACGCTTTTTGAATAAATTTGAGCCTCCTATAGATTAAATTTCATTCAAGCAGATCATCATCAATTTTGTCATCAGATTGTGTCTTCTATAGCCACTGTACTTTTGGTTTACGAAACAGACAAACAAAATAGAAACAAAAACAAACATGTTGACTCGTTAATAAGGGGTGGTTACATGTGGCATATGCAAGTTCCTTGTATAAATGTTCGTCTATCTGTCTCGCTGTCTGTTTGTCTGTCTCTCCTTCAGTGAACATGAACCAAACAACCCAAATATGGTTGTTGTTCACCTAACTATGTATTCGTACATATATTGACTTGGTTCTCTGCTATATAACCACGTGGGTGAAGGATGACTTGTGTGTATACTCTCTTCAAAAACTATGAAAAGTTCACATTTTCAACATGTTAAAGGCAAGAGAGCAATGACAAACAAAAGAGAAAAATGAAATTCTGTTTTTGTTTTTCTTTCCTTATGATGTTGTTACTTCAATATGTTTTTACCGCATTAATGATAATAATGATGACGATGATGAGTCATTGCTATACATGGTAAGAGAGTTCTTCTTAAGGTATACACAAGTAACAGTAATAACCTTAACAGTGGATGTTACTAAGTTTAGTTGCAGGATATATACCCTGGAATATTTTGTTCTTTTCTTTCGTTTGTGAGTTCTTTTGCTTCCCCACTAATGATTACCTAAATACTTACTTTAAATATCTACATATGTTCGTTTTAATTTTAGTTTTTATTTCAAGTTTTCGTTTTAACCCCTCTCCACTCCTTGGGTCAATTTGACCCAATTTTGATTTTCAAACTCAAAATATTTCCCTTTAATTAGAAGATATGATCGTGAAACTTTTATTTATCCATCACAGGCACAAAAACTATGTTTTTAAATGGAAACAATAAAATTTAAATTTTTCCTCCCCTTTTCACATTTCCTAATACGATTTATACACATTTAATATCCTTAAGGTCAATATGCCCCAACATGCGATACTACAAGTTTACCATTCAGAATCGTCGATCAATAACTTTTTCAGTCAAATATCAATTATGTATGGTACGTACGCACCAATTTTGCGTACCGTACGTACCAATTTTTGCGTACCGTACGTAACAATTATTGCGTACCGTACGTACGAATTTTGCGTACCGTATGTAGCATTTTTTACCTATCGTACGTACCAATTTTTGCGTACCGTAGGTACCAACTTTTGCGTACCGTACATGAAATTTTTGCGTACCGTACGTACCATTTTTGCGTATCGTACGTACCAATTGTTGCGTACCGTACATACCAATTTTTGCGTACCGTACGTACCAATTTTGCGTATCGTACGTACCATTTTTGCGTATCGTACGTACCAATTTTTGCGTACGGTAGGTACCAACTTTTGCGTACCGTGCGTGAAATTTTTGCGTACTGTACGTACCATTTTTGCGTATCGTACGTACCAATTGTTGCGTACCGTACATATCAATTTTTGCGTACCGTAAATACCGTTTTTTGCGTACCGTACGTACCAATTTTGCGTACCGTACTTACCACTTTTTGCGTACCGTACGTACCAAATTTTACGTACCTTACGTACGAATTTTGCGTACCGTACGTAACAATTTTTGCGTACCGTACTTACCACTTTTTGCGTACCGTACGTAACAATTTTTGCGTTCCGAACAAAAATGAAAATTGTCCGAACAAAAATGAAAATGTTCCGAAAAAGAATAAAAATGTTCAGAACAAAAATCAAAATATTCCGAACAAAAATGAAAATGTTCCGAACAAAAATGAAAATGGTCCGAACAAAAATTAATTTTTAATTAATTATTTCTTTATTTAATTTTTTTATGTTGCGTAAAATTTGCTTTTAAAATTTTCTTTTCATTTGTAGAATTTTATTCGAAATTTTCGAATAATAATTGAAATCTATACACAATTCTCCCCGTTTAATTAATCGAATAGAAAAGTGAACTCAGTAAAGTGCATACTTTTATCCTAATTTACGAAATATATTGTCAACCAGTGAGTGAGTGATTGAATGCTGATGATGATGAATAATATTCAGTCACATTCATTAAACATTCTTCACTTCCCTTTAATGAAATTTGATTAGCTTTCTAATCAAATTAATTAATTGCTACTCATGCAAACTGAATAAATAAACAGCCAGTAACCAGCAGCAGCAGCCAATGAATTTTTTTTTTTGTAAAAATACTCAGAAACTCATATCATAAGAAAAGAAAGAAAGAAAGAAAAAAAAATAATGAATGATGAACATCCTTCACATTGAATGGATAGAAGAAATATCAAGAATTTTTGAAATTTAAAAAAAAATTTTGTTTTAAAAATATAAACCAAAACAAGGGGCATACAGTAGTAGACAGTATGCAAATCTCTTTCGCAAACTCATTGTTTATGGAATGACCCAAAAATTTTTTGTTTGTTTTTGTAATAATTCATATGGCTGAGATTTTCACTTTATGGAATGCTATTTATTACTCAATATGTACAATTAATATTAATTAATTACATCAATTACAGTTTGCTGATGCGTAGATTTAACGTTTAAAAACAATTACAGCACCAGTTCTGGGTCTAAGCAAAAAGCAACGCATGCATGCATTAATGAATGAATTTAATGTTTGGAGTTGTTTTTGCATTTAATTATGAATTTACATAAATTTGTTATGCTCTAGAAGTTAATATGCGTAGTAAGCATTTTCTATATAGAAATGATTCGAACGACTTCTTCTTCTTTTCCAGGAAACATAATGCCTCCGCTCCACAAGTCAAATCCCAAAGTTCCTTAAGCATAAGTCGATTCATTACGTTAAGTGGGGATAAGAGATCAGCAATGAATCGTTTTTCCGCTACTCATAAATACTTATTTAATTTTGAGTATGAGTGAATCAACAGAATGAAAATGATTCGAAAGTCTTTTTTTTCCTTTCAAATAAATATAATGCCTCCGCTCCACAAGCCAAATCCCAAAGTTCCTTAAGCATAAGTCGATTCATTACGTTCAGTGGGGATCAGAGATCAGCAATGAATCGTTTTTCCGCTACTCATAAGCACTCATGCAATTCTGAGTATGAGTGAATCAAAAGAATTGAAATACGACTTTTCTGACTCATTCGTACTTGCTACAACATTGATTTATAAGTATAAGTTGCAATGAGTATGAGTACAACTTTGACATCAAACTCACAACATTCGAAATATGTTTGATTCATATGCTTACTCCTTCTGATTCATAAATTTAGAAAAATACTTATAATACTTATAAGTGATTTGAGTGATTCGAGTGGCTCGAATCATTTATCAAACTTTACAGCCTTAGTTGTTGTTGCGCATACAAACAAAGAAGAAAGGAAAGACAAAGACAACAAGCAAATCATATACACAATCTTCTTGTGAGTACAATAGTGTTCGTACACGAATCATATTTATTGTATGCTTCGTGTAAATATTAAGTAGAGACGAGTTGAAGCCCATAACATCATATATTATTAAGTATGAATATGACGAGTAGTTCCAACTTTGAGTATGAGTAGTATGAGTATCATATTAAAATAAGTATGAATGCGTATAAGTATCAGAAATTATAAGTATGACTTGAATCTACTTATCGTTTTAAATACTCGTTGCTTATCTCTGGTGGGGATACTATACTCAATTTTATGACAGGATAGAAGGACATAAGCACGTATTGTCGTATTTAAAATAACCGATGCTTCAGATTTAAACCGATAGATTGCACTCCCTTTATACCTTAATAGATTGAGTATTGATGTTAAATGATGCACAAATAAATTTTCTTATTTTCCCTAACAATTTAGATGAAACGAGTTTAATTTTTAAAGATTTAATTTTTCTCTCCTTCTCCCTCTCTGTCTAAGTTCTTGCCAATTACAAAAATCAATCAAACTGATAGAGATTGATGTTCAAAGAAATATTGCCACAATAAAAAATACACCCGCATACACACGCAGAAGGAATCGTTTCCCAATGCACTGTAATGTCATGTAAATCAATACCAACTATGCCATACGCTTTGGCAAATGGTGATGGTATTCGGACCACATGCTACATTCTTGTGATATGTGGTTGTAACAATGTATGCAGGAATGTGGAAATTGTATTTACAGAGGGAGAGAGTATTAAAATTTAATTCAATTTATATTTTCATCTCTACTAAGCATACCCAGTTACATAGATTATCGCCCTAATTCTGTGGATACTGTATACTCTTTCAACTAAACTGAAGCAAACATCACAGACAATTAATTCTAAAGTATTGATTACGATTTGTTTTCTTCTTTCCAGGTGTTGATGTGTTTTAAACAATTTTGATACGATTTTAAACAATTTTAAAAAGGATATGGGAGCCTCACCCCGTTCTCTCGTCAAGTTTTCTGGTAAAAATTCTGGAAACAAATAAAATTGCCTTGATTTTCTGAAATATATCGTTCACCGTCTTCTTTAAATTGTAGGTACTGCCACACCTGGATAAAATTAACGCACACAACAGAAGTGGTATCAGAAACTGGGTTGTAATCATAGTTAAAAGAACTAGTCGATACTCCTGTTTAAATGTACCTCGCTTATGTATTTTGCGACTAACTATAGATGCTCTACCGCCTTTTTTAGGAAAAGAGAAAAAGTTTGAGTACTAAAGGTATTTAGTATGAACAATGGAGATTACTTTTTACAAATATACGGAGGATGAATTCGCAGCAGTCCCAGCCGGACTAATGCAGGGTATGTTGCGATGAGGAAGAGACTGTCTGTAACTGCCCAGCCCTTGGTAGGTTGAGGTTGAGAACCCTAGGCAGGGCCTTCTTTGAGCGCTCGAGTTCTGTGTCGAGAGCTCTCCACAGATTCTTTAGCAGCTGGGCTGGTTAAGAGGTGCTAGGGCTTCATAAGTATAGTCGCGCTCTCACCCTCTTTTGTTTTGTGTCTGTTTCTTTCTGTATAATTCCTCCGATTCCTCGTGAAGGATCAATAATCTTGTTCCGAATATTGCTGTTGACGGAATTAATGTCAATATTTTTAGAAGCCAGTAACGCATGTTCACATAACAATTGGATTTTTTTTAAATCTTGCCTGATATTGGGAAATACACAATTTACTAATTCTTCTTTTGGTTGTGTCATTCTGGAAAAGTCTGATGGAAATTTTATATACTTTATTATTGGATCCATTGGAATTCTACCGTTACCAAAATCAAGCAATTGTTTGGAAAAAAGTTGAAGCTAAAGCATCACGTCTTAGTGGGTGAACATGTCGCCAAAGGCATGATGATTTTAGACATTTTAGACAGATTTTCGTATTTACTTTATATGGGAGCTGCCACACCCACTATTGTTATTTCGCCCATTTTTGTCCAAAATATTTATATTGAAACTGTAGTTATTTGTACAAAATTTAGGGTATTTTAAGGTATAAATATATAGACGACAGACAACATGAAACTGCCAAGTTTAGAATACACACGTTTATAGGAAAACGATTATATTGAAGGCAGCACTGAAAAAGCCAAGACAACAACCTAAGCAGCTCTTGCCCAAATTAAATTATTTTCCATTTTTGTGAGCAGCTAAAAGCAAATTAGTGATGCCAATACAACATATAAAATAATAATAAATTTTTAAAATTTTAGAAAAAATTCAAAGTTCATTATTAAAGTTATATGAATTGTTTTTGTGTATATAGAATCAAATCGTACTCATAATTGCTGATACTTTTACGCATTATGCATCATGGTTATCTTAATATCATGAAACCTCTACTCATAGTCAAAGTTTGAAGAACTCCGTCATATTCATACTTAACAATACGTATGGATGTTATTGATTTCGACTTTCCATAATTCAACATTTACAAGCATCACAAACTAAGTATAATTCGCATACGAATACTAAAATACTCACTAAATGGTAGTATGTTTCGCTAATGTGCCTTTTTTTAAATGCAACAACAACTAAGACTGTAAATTTTGATGAATGATGCGAGTTCCACGAACCTCATTTATAAGTATTTTTCTAAAGTTATGAATCTGAATTAATAGGCTTATGAATCAAACATATTTTGAATATGAGTATGCGTAGAAACTCATTTGCAACCTGTATTTATAAATCAACTTTGTAAAAGTACCAATGAATCAGAGTAAATTTCAATATTGTTGACTTACTTATATTCAAAATTTCATGAGTGCTTATGAGTATCATTGAGGATCTTTATCATATACATACATGCATATGTATGTGTGAGTATACATTTTTTTTATATTTGTAATTTTATTTTTGCGTACATAAAAAACTCAATAGTGACACCACCGAAATTTTTAAGAATTTAAATTATTGTTTATTATTTTGGTTTTTTATCAGCTGTTTTTTTTCAGTCCTGTCTTCAAAGAATTTAAGCAGTCGGCATACGGTTGGCACAATTTTCTGTCAAGCCGCCAAGCTGCTCTCTGTCGTCTATGTCTATGCTCTCTGTCGTCTGTCGTTTATTCCTTTACTGGCATATTTTTTCCAATATACTCATTTTGTTACGATAGTAGGTAACATAGTATATGTGGGCGTGGCCCTCACTCATTTGAAATTTCAACATAAAAAGTAGCCTATAACTCCTTATTCATTTCTATATTTATAGACAATAACGTTGGAACTTAAATTTGTAAATAAAATGTATGCTGCGCTATAGTAAACTGTGCTTGACAAGACATATCATCATCGTCAATAACTTTAACATCAATATTGTCGACGCCATCGTCTTCATTATGATTGTCGCCAGAGCTGATAATATCCAACTAGATATACGTGGATGAAATCCTGAATAAATTGTAATACGCGCACATACACTCTCATAGCTGTACAAACAATAAATTTCAAATAGACGAACAAGTAAATAGTCATACCTATGGACTAACAAATAAAGTTACAGAGAATCGAGGTGGCTAACCATATCTGTCCATAAGCATACAGAGTTCAATTGCTTAAGCAAATACATGATGTGTGGCTGTATGCACTCATCTGATATCTTTACACAATTCACCAACAAATCCATGCAAATACATACACACAGATACACTTATTGTAGTGATTGTAAATCTATTACCACTACCATTACGTGTTTGTATTACATGGCTGAGAGCGCCATAGGTTCAGTGAGGCACAATGTTTGTCAGTATTAACGTTAAAGTAGAATTCAATTGCAGAGCCTTTCATTTTCTTTTTCTCTTGTTTCATGTTTAGTTTTTCCTATCTTTTGTTTAGAATACGGGTGTTGCAAACAAAGAATGCAAATTAAATTTCATTGAAACAATGTTGATAGTTTAAATCAAACTACACTCAAACCATATTGTTAACGGCAGTCATAAAAATCTTTAAAATATTTTAAAGAGACAACATATTGAGACACAAAATTCAAACAAATTCAATTCATGCCCATGGAATAAATTATGAATACTCTTGTGTTAAGCTCAATAGCACTTTGAAGTATAAAATGACAATCCTTTTGTGATTATTTTTATTAAAAATTAAATGAATCAGAGGTCGCCGTGGTCTAGTAGGTAGTGTGTTGGGTTATTACACGAAGGACCTGAGTTCGAATCCCAGGTCAGACAGGCAAAAACTCTGAGAGTAAAAAATTGCCATGGAATGCTTCTCAAAAAATGTGTCGTTCGGAGTCGACTTTAAACTGTAGGTCCCGCCACTCATGTATAAAATTAACGCACACAACATAAGTGGTGTGAGAAGTTAGGACGTAGTACAATGGGTCAATTCGACCACCGAGTACTGTACTTGTCAGAATTTACAAGTACACGTCCTCTAACCTAACCTAACCTATATGATTTAAATAAAGTTCAGTCGCCGTAGTCTAGTAAGTAGTGTGTTGGTTTATTAGACATAAAGCCAGGGTTCGAGCCGCAGACCAGACATCAAATCAAAATACAGAAAGTATTTCTTCGGCGATTTCCTCACATCAGATTTTTGGGAAAAACTCTGAGAGTAAAAAAAAACCTGCCATGAAATCTATCGTTCGGAGTCGACTTTAAATTGTAGGTTCCGCCACTGATGTATAAAAATTAACACACACAACATAAGTGGTGTGAGAAAATAGATCAATAATTCACACTGAAGAGTTAATGATCACCAATTATGTATGTATGTAATAGAGTTCAGAGTTTGTATATAAAAAATCGGTGTTTGCTGAATAAGTTAAGTTATTAAGCTGAGAAAACTTACTGCTCTACTCCTGGGGAACAGCTGCTAATCCATTTAAAATAATAATTACCAATTAATTATTTTTCTGTTGTCGTTGTTTGGATTATATTTATTCTTTATGTTAGCTGGTCTTTTAATTTTATAATTTATGATAAGTATACGCACAGTAACTTTATCCATATGCTCAGTGTAGTGTGTAACAGACCAGATCTTCTGATGGGAATGGAATCCACGATCCTCACGCTAGTAGTGTAACACACTACTACGGATGCCAATCGGGAAATTCCGAATCTCGAAATCCCTGGATTTCCGGGATTCAGAAAATCTCTAATCCCGGGATTTGTAAAAACTTGTCCCGGGATTTTTCGGGATTGTGAATTCATACGTATTTTGACCCTACAAAAGGTCCTGAAAAAAATTCTAAATTACTTGACTTCGATATTAGCTACTCAGATGAGGAAAACCCCGCTTCCATTGATAAAAAGTTATTTGATGGCATCGAAGAAGGCAAAAGGTCTATAAGAGGAAGTAATAGGGTAACTGATTTAGATACTCAACTGGCCAAAGGAATAGATTTATTTACATCAGGAGGTGGTAGAGGTGAGTATTTATAAGCTGCGTACAGCTATCTTGGAACTATTTTACCATTAAATGTTCATTGCGAAAAATATTTTTAGACGGCAGCGTATGTTCTCAACAAAATTCGTTCAAGTCTATCAGATCACATGTTAGATGGTTTAATTTTTTTGTTGGAAATCAAATAATTTTCTTAAAACTAAGGCATTTGCATATGTACGTAGGAATAATTTTCATTTCTGTTAATTTACGCTTTTTTGTTACATTTTGGCTTGCTCTTTTTATATTTTATTTTAAACGATATATAATTCTGATATTCATAATTAGAATACAAATGATTTTGTTAACAAAATATTTTTATTATTAAGAGGAAATCGCGATTTTTCCCATGATTTTTCTGGTTTTTTTGGATCCCGAATTACCCCGGAATATCCCGAATTACGGGATTTTTATAAATCGATCCCGTTTGGCATTCCTAAGTCGTCAGTTACCAAAGCCAAATACTCAGCATGACGGTAGAAGCTTAAAATAAACCAGAGACAACTCATACCAGTAAAAGGCACACTTGCAACATGCAACATTCGTCAGTTATAATATTGAATGGGAACAAAAAATCAAAGAACACAGAAATGCATTGAAGTGGCGTAGTTTAGTAGGTAGACGATAGGCTGTAGTTCAAACCACAGTTCAAGCATTAACAACAAATCTAAATATCAAGAAATATATCTTCGGTGATCTTCTAACAAAAACTCTGAGAGTAAATAAAATAGGCATGAAAAGTTTCTTCAAAATCTGTCCTTCGGAGTTGATTTTAAACTGTAGGCCACTCATAAATAAAATTATTACAAACAACATAATTGGTGTGAGAAAAGTGGTTGTAATCCTGACTAAAGGGTTGTAATGACCAATCAAATAGGTACGTAGGTTAGTTTACTAAAATATGAATGGGTCAGAGTATAGGGTTATAGAGATAAAACTTATAATCATGAAAAGCTCTGACGAAACCAAAAAAATCTTGGTTAACAGGGTACGAATAAACCGGTAACTGAATTTGCCATATTAAAACTGTCGCTGTCTCTATTAAACAATAGCAATACACACTCACTTGCTGCAATACACTTGCTTACACACATTCTCAGTCTCTTATTTTAATTCCTTTCATTCAAACACTCTGTTTTTACATTATTTTTGTTTTCTTTTAAAATTTGCATTTCAATTCATAAACAAATATTTTGTAGTTGTTGCATGCTTTACTATCACTACTCTAACACAAGACTCTCACAATGAGAATGAAATAAATATAGCGGCTATTTGTAAAACAATTGGGAGAGTAATATGAAAAGATAAACACTTTCATTACTTTATTCCTACATGAACACTCAAAAAGCCGTTACAATAACTAAACCACATGACGAGCTCAACGAAACTAAATGCCATGTGGCTATGGCAACATAAACAAGCCTTTATTTAGTTGAAGCAACATTTAAACACGCAGCAACATGTTTAGCAGTGGTATGTTGATGATAAAATGTTGTCTTTTACGTGATGCAAAAGTTGTAACTCTAATTGGTGTAAGCAACATTATTATTTAAATGGATTCATACACGCAACAGTGCGCAGCAGTATACATGTGATATTTCTTTGTATACGATTTCGGTCGTGTTGTGTTTTTGTTTAAATTATTTATTAAAGCGATTGTGCATAAGTGGGAGATTTAAAGTCTTCATTTTATTTTTTTATTATTTTATATCCCTTGGATATGTACCTTTGGGTCAATATGACCCAACATTAAAATGTAAACAAAACTACATATTTAATATAAAAAATTTTATTTGTTTTGTTTGTTTTTATTTAGCATATTAAAAAATAATGATAACTAAAATAAATAAGCCCTTCCTGAGCAATTCATATATATAACTGGTCAGGATTACGATCTAGCTTCTCACAGCACTTATGTTGTGTGCTTTAATTTTATACATGAGTGGCGAGACCTACAGTTTTAAAGTCAATTCCGAACGACAGATTTTTGAGAAGCTCGTTATGGCAATTTTATTTGGTGTCAGAGTATTTGCCAGAAATCTGATGAGAGGTGTCTGACCTGAGATTTGAACTCGGGCCTAACGTCTAATAAACCAACACAGTATCTACAAAACTACGGCGACTTCTGAGCAATTGTTAATAATAATTATATTTTTAATACTAATGTTTACCAAATTTAGGAATTTTTGTAACAATTTATACACAATGTGACCATGTGCTCTTTGCAAATAAATGCTTATTTGAATTCCTTCCATGTTGACAAATGAAACAACCCGTCGTCGTTTATTTGATAAATTTCTGGACAATAGTGTATTTGTATTATTTTGTTTAGAACATTGCGGGGCATTTTTTTCTAGAATATTTTTGACAAGATTTCTTGCTGATGGTCCATGTGGTAAAGCATTTCTTCACTTTTCCATCGCTTAGCCATGCGCTTACATAAGTAATTCGCAACTAGTTGGTCAAGCGCACCAACTCCAGCTTTCGTTTGGTTGTAATGATTTATTTATTTCATGTTTTTTTTTTTCGTCATCTCTTACATCGGCTGAATGATAAAAAGAATCGTCTTAAGTTTATGAATTTATTTTTTTTAAGGCTTTATTTTCATATCCAAAATTTTTGATGGCAAAAAAGTTTTATTTTTACGGATAGTGGCAACTAATGTAATATTCCGAGAAGGAAGTTCAATGGCAAGATTGTATGTAGTAAGAAAATTATCGCATGTAATTGTGCACCACTATCTCACGATATACAAAACTTCCGCCTTGTTTTCTTTCTGGCTGTGTTTTCTTGCTCTGCCTGTATACACTTCCATATTCCTTTAGTAGAATCGCAAAGTGTTTAAATTTGAATGTCATATCTGGTCGACTTTGTTGGAATATATTTCCTAAAACTGCATCAATCTCGAAATGAAAGCAATTGTTCATCTACAGTAACATTTCCATGAGGATTGTAAAAAACTTTGAGCTTATCCCAAACGTTTATTATCGGTGATAGTTTGTCACGAAGTCGTGTTGCTGCTCTCCTTCAAAGTTGTCAAACCGTAAACACTTTGATATTTGACTGAAAAAGTTATTGACCGACGATTCTAAATGGTAAACTTGTAGTATCGCATGTTGGGTCATATTGACCCAAAGGATATTAAATCTGTATAAATTGTATTTTGAAATGTGGAGGGGGGAGGAAAAATTTAAATTTTATTGTTTCCATTTAAAAACATAGTTTTTGTGCCTGTGATGGATAAATTAAAGTTTCACGATCATAACTTCTAATTAAAGGGAAAAATTTTGCTTTTAAAAATCAAAATTGGGCCAAATTAACCCAAGGAGTGCAGAAGGGTTAATTTAAGTTTGAAACATTAATACATTCATCCCATTTGAGCTTAAAGAATTTTTATTAATACCAGCTAAGATTTTAACGACAATTGTGAGCATAATTCTCAACATGAATATCCGGAAACCAAGAACAAAAGAGATTAAGTAGCTTGTTGTTTAATAGCTCTCTGGACTTGACTATAACTCTTGTGCTTCTCTGTTTTTGTGGCATTTTTTATTTCAAAAAAGAAAAAAAAATTATTTGAAATCTTCGTTTAAAATTGAAAAGTTGTGTCTGTTTCCAACCCCCATAAACAAGCAAATGCATCAGCTTTACGATTTGGTTTTCCTCCCTAACATTTACGTTTTTTAAAATACCCCAAAAAATTGTTTGGTACTCCATACCTTTGCATGCTTCACTGAATAAACAACTTTCATTATGAGCAAATGTATTCGTATACTCATGTCAATTTCTGGTTCAACACATTTTTACAACACAGAGAAGAAATCGAACCAAAAGTGAATCAATTTAAAACGTATTTTAATGGAAAAACATCACACACAAATACGAAAGTATTATTGCAACTTGCAGTGGCATAAATCCTTGAAAGATCTGAATATCAGAGCATATCCATATCCAACAACTACATCCAAAGTCGATTACTATTTTTATATCACACACTCTTATGAGTTTACATCATATCTTCCTTTCTTTTTTGTTATCTCACTTAAGTGCATCTGTGATTTTGTCCTTGCTTTCTTTCAATCGCTCTCTGTCCCCGTTTTTCTCTTCTAGAGTCAGTTTATCATTTTGATGTAAATTCATTGATTTGGAAACCAAACATAAATGAAAGACCAACAATGATAAGAAACGTTAATTACGATACACATCTATACACCTGTGTTGTCTTAATGAATACAAAAGCAAAAGCTTCATGGTAATTGCATTAAGTAAACCAATCTTCTAGAATGATTTTGTTTAATTAAAGACAGCATTTGAGAAGCAATTTAATACTGAATTCTAGCTGTACTGATACTTGTAATGATTCTTTATTGGCAATTTGTCAAATTTTACCGTCTGCATTTTGAAATAGTTTTGTAGTTTACATAATGACGGATTTTAATTTATTTAGAACTTAGTATCAAGAGGTCCATCTATCGGTTTAAATTTAAAACATCGTTTATATTAAAACGGACAATATTTACGTCATTCAATTCTATCACAAAATTAATATATTATCTCCACTGAACATCATTTTATGCAAAGACATATATACAGGGTGGCTGATATATATTGCAACCAACTTCAGGTTATTATCATTTATAAGCCGTTCGTCTGACAGATGACAGATTTATTCCAGTGACATTTCATTTTATTATTTACAACCTTACAAAAGCATTTCGATCTATTGCATTCAGAAAAAAAGTTATTCATAGTGGAATTCAAGCGTGATGGCTTAATATTTGGCTGGAAAACCACAGGTGACAATCGTTAGAGCCCTCCAGCATTCTCGTATCATTGCTAGTTACCGTGATACTGGCAGTGTTGCATAGCATCCAAAAAGTAAACGAAAAAAATGGTAACAACACCAGAAGTGATCCGAAAAGTGAAGGCCAGATTTAATCGAAATCCACGCCGCAATGGTAGAAAAATTGCTCATGAGCTAAACATGATGCAACACATTGGACTAAAGCCATTGAAGTTCCAAAAAGTGCAAGAGTTCAACGATGGACAAAAAAAACTAGACTGGAAAGAGCCAAGGAATTTGGTTTACTCCGATGAGAAGCCATTCCAAATTGAGCAATATGTGAACAAACAAAATGATCGGGTTTACTTGCCAAAGAGGTGAACTGAAAATTTGCATCTGCAATTGGCCACCACAACTCAAGCGTCGCCAATGGTAATGGTGTGGACCGTCGTAACGGCTCATATTCATCGACCGTGGGGTTAAAATAAATGCCGAATATTATCGGGAAAATATCTTAAAGGCAGTACTGAAGCCCTGGGCAGACAAACATTTCGGCCGCAGACCATGGACATTCCAACAGTACTCAGCACCACCGCACTCAGCACGCGTCAACCAAGAATGGCTTAAAAAGAAGGTTCCTCGCTTCATTTCTATCGCACAATGGCCACCAAAATCTCCGGATCTCAATCCGTTGGACTTTTGTGCTTGAAGCATTTTGGATAGTAAGGTTCTCACTACAAACTACCAAAGTGTCGATCACCTCAAGACGGCGTTTCGCCAGGAATGGGTCAAAATACCGCAGAGCCACTTTCGTGCAGCCTGTGATAACTTTGTCGGTCGTTTGAAGGCCATAATACGCACCATAGGTGGCCAATTTGAACAAATGTAAGCTGATTCTAAAATTTGATGTTATTTTCAAAATTTTTTGCTTTTGAACAATAAAATGAAAAAAAAATTTAAAAAGTATAGCGCTTTACTTTGTTGCATTATACGTCAGCCATCCTGTATATTTTCCTACGAATGAATATACATAAAGAAAGACTAAAAGAGAATGTGTGCATGGATTTTGTAAACAATAATGACGATGTTGTCGATATCCGTAAATGATATTATTGCTCTCGTTATTGCTGCTGCTGCTGTTCATAACGTATGAGTAAATAAAGTTCAGAGTTTATTACACACTGGAATGGGCTTGAAATAACAACAAAAAAAGTAAAATTTTCTTACATAATAATGCTTTGCTCTATCAGGCATATGTTCATACGCTTTTATATTGTATCTCCAATTGATTTAAAGACAATTTTCTTTTAGAAATTGGACACAATACAGTCAAACGTTGCAAAAATTGATTGTGAACCAATGAAAAGAAGGGCCCTAATAACAGGGTTTAATAATAACATCATGGAGGTATAAGATCAATAACATCTATTCATTCGGTTATTATTAGAAAACAGAGACGCCTGAAGCATTTAATCTCAATCATTCATTTTGTATTTCTTTAATTGTATTATTGTATATTATAACTTGATTTATTTATTAAATTTTTACCGTTAAGTATTAACAAATCTATGTTTAAACTGCCATGCGTCAATATGCGTTGCCATGCGTCGTAATACGTCAATATCCGTTTATATAGAAAAATTGATTAATTTAATAAATTAAATTAAAAAAATTAATTAAATTATTAATAAACGGGATTGGCACTCATTTGTACGTATTGATTCCAACAGCGATGAACTTTTTCTATTAATTAATCTTAACAATATGTATTATATCGTGACGGTATGATTCCATTTTGTTAAAAAGAAGCGGTTTATTTCATTAAACAACATCTGAGTCCGTTTCACAACCGAAATGTGTTGTGCAAATGTGCTTTTGTTTTACATCATTCTTTAAAGTTATTCCCTTATACAGTCATGGTGTTGTATTTTTAATAACTATTACTTTAACACTATCGTAAATTTTATCATCTTCTTCCGCTTTTAACTACTTCTTACAAACAATAAGATTGTATAGAACCATGAAAATAAAAATTTAAAAATTAAAAACTATAAAATGAAGGCAAGTGAAAAGTTAAAATTGGTAAAAGACCGTCATATCAAAGACAATAAATCTATAAAGATGTTGAACACAGTGTAAGATTAGTGGTCAAATGGGAACATAAGAAATAGTACACTATACAGATTATATACAAATGATAGTCCAGAAGATGGTAGAAAGATAGCTAAACTAATATTGAGAGTTGAGATTTTCAATTTTAAATTTTGAAAAATCGATTTTTGGCCAAAAATTATAAACAAAATTCTGTTGAAGATCAGTGGCCACTTGGGAACATATAAGAAACAGCGCACTATGCAGACTGTATGTAACTGTTAGTTCAAAAGATGCTTTTTCCAACCGATGCAGTTTGATAGCTGTACTAATTTTGAGAGTTGAGGTTTGCAATTTTGTAAAATAATATTGGAAATATTTAATCTTGAAAAATTTAAGTGTTCCTATTATTTTTGTCAGGCCTTTATTTTACATTTTTTTTAAGAATTTGACAGAGCTGGTCAAACATTTTTATTTTATTAGTTAAACTATTTGAATAGCTTTAATTTAATGTACATACTTTGTAATGTTTATGGACAAATAATTAAAACTATAAGAATATATTGAAAAATTTAAGTGCCCCTATTATTTTTATTTTCCAGACCTTTATTTTACATTTTTTGTTAAGAATTTGGCAGAGCTGCAATAAGTAAACAAGGTTTGACATTTTGTCAAATTTATTTTGTTCTAGGGAAGCACGATTCCACCGGTTAGAAATGAAATCTTATTTCATTCATACGACTGCCGCTTATATTACCTCATTCGAGCAGACCAATTTCCGTGCACTTTATCGTGTGTATGGAGTCGTATCACGGTAATGGCATCATAATTGTTGGCCTTCAAATGCTCAGTTCTCACAGAAAATAATCCAACGATGTTGAATCGCAGGTTCTTGGTGGCCAATTGACATCAACATTTCGGCTAAATAAACGGTCATCAAACGTTTGACGCAATAAATCGATTGTGGCATGAGAGGTGTGACAAGTTGGCATCATCATGTAGAAACCAAACATCGTCCACATTAATACTGTGAAGAGCGGATATAAAAAATCTGGTAGTGTGGTGCGGTAGATGTCTCCATTGACCGTAATGGTTGCGCCGTCTTCAGTTTCAAGGAAATATGGGCTAATGACGTCTCCACTCGACAAGCCGCACCAAATAGTCACTCCTAATGGTTATATTGGGTTCGGTAAAACCACAGAGCGCCAAATGCGGCAATTTTGCTTATTAACGTACCCACCAAGATGAAAATGAGCTCTTTGGGATGGTGTTTTGGAAATCATCGTAAAGTTTCTCGTTGGCCTAATAAATTTCATCGTTGCTCAAGCGTAAATTATTTCATTACGTTCAGTGGAGATAATACATTGAATTTTGTAACAGACTAAGTATTGCCAGATTAAAATTATGCTTATGCAATATTATTTGAGTGCGAAGTCTTCAGAAACAAAATGTTTTGCGTACAGTTGTTCTTTTCAAAACATTTCGCAATTGAAAAACTGATTTTCGAATTCAATTAATCGAAAAACATATTATTGTCGTCGTCCTCATCAATTCACCAATCGAACTTGTCAAAGTACTTCAATTAACTCCTGTTGCTGCAACTACAAATGCAATTACTTAGCATTTCAAACTCAAATGAAATGTAATTTCTAAGTAAAAAAAGAAACTTCGTCTTCAGTTCATTTGGTGGGTATTTCTGTAACACAAATAAATGCCAGAAGTTCTTCAATTTTTTCTAACACTCTCACTTCCCGCCTTACTCTCTAACAAATGCAACGAAGCCACTTGACACCATTACGTTACAAATTCACTTCCGTTGCACTAGCATCCTTTGGCTTCTAGTACTTCTCTGGTGTAATGGATTGATATAATTTTCATACAATTCCATGCCATTTTCATTTCAATTGTCATTGTCTTTGAAATTTAGCAAAAAGCTAACAAACGAAATAAACTATCCTTGCTGCAATACTCACATAGATTTCGCATTCTTAGCTACCCATACTAATGGGCACTTTCTTTCAGCGATTCTTTTACGACACAAAGGACGAATTGCGCACGTTGTCAATGGTTCAAACAGAACAAAAGGAAGAAAAAAAAAATTCAAATAAATGAGAACAAACTGAACTCTTAATGTGCTGTCAAGACCATGTTTTCTATACAAACAGCTGATAACAAGGATTTTGTAATAGAAACATAGCGGATTTGTCGATTCTAAAACGAAAACCAATTACCTTCTTACGTACTGAGTTTTTTTGTTTTTTATTTGCGAAGAAAAATTATAGGAGATTTTTCCGGTAAAAAAAAAAAACATGAGACAAACTATGCTAATTAGCTCAGTACTGCTGTAAATATTTTTTAAGAACGTATAGTTTATTTTTAAATTTAAATAAGAGAAATACAGGGTGTTTGATATGTAATGGAACCAACTTCAGGTTGTTTTCATTTGTAAGCCGCTCGACTGACATCTGACAAATTTATTCCAGTAACAGTTCATTCGTCCAAAAAGTGGACGAAAAACCAACGGTAATAACACCAGGAATGATCCGAAAAGTGAAGGCCAGATTTGATTGAAATCCACGATGCAGTAGTAGAAAAATTGCTCGTGAACTGAACATATCGAGAGAACAGATGTAACACATATTGAAAAATGAGCTTAGACGAAAGCCATTGAAGTTCTAAAAAGTGCAAAAGCTTACCGATGGACAAAAAAAGTTAGACTGGAAAGAGCCAAGAACTAACTTCTCTTACACGAAAGTGGCCAGTTACCGAATTTGGTTTTCTCCGATGAGAAGTCATTCCAAATTGAGCAGTTTGTAAACAAACAAAATGATCAGGTTTACTTGCCAAAGAGGTCAGGTGAAAATTTACAGCTACGATTGGCCACCGGAACTCAAGGGCCGCCGATGGTAATGGTGTGGTTCGCCATAACGGCCGATGATCGCTCCCCGCTCGTATTCATCGCCCGTGGGGTCAAAATAAATGCCGATTATTATCGGGAAAATGTCTTAAAGATAGTATCGAAGCCCTGCGAAGACAAACATTTCGGCCGTAGACCATGGACATTCCAACAGGGCTCAGCACCACTGCACTCAGCACGCGTGAACTAAAAATGGCTTAAAAAGGAGGTCCTTTGCTTCATTGGCGACCAAAATCTCCGGATCACAATCCGTTGGACTTTTTCGCCTGGGGCATTTTGGAGAGTAAGGTTCTCACTAAAAAATACCAAAATGTTGATCAATTTAAGACGGCGCTGCGCCGAGAATGGGTCAAGATACCGCAGAGTCACTTTCGTGCAGCCTGTGATCGCTTTGTCGTCCGTTTAAAGGCCATGAGCTCCTCAACGACATGGACGTTGTACAGCGTATTAATATCCAGCGGCTGCGCTGGCTCGGCCATATCGTTCGAATGGAGGAGGATGCTCCGGCGAGACGAGTGTTTGATGCGGGGATCTGCGGAAGTCGGCGAAGAGGACGACCTTGTATCCGTTGGAAGGACCAAATCGAAGAAGCCCTGTCATCGATTGGTGTGACCAATTGGCGTAGGCGCGCAATCCGTTAATCGGGTTGTTATGGCCAATTAAGTAAGTAAGTAAGTAAGTTAAAGGCCATAATTTGTACCAGAGGTGGCCAATTCGAACAAATCTAAACTGTTTCTAAAATTTTATGTTATTTCCAACATTTTTTTGCTTTTGAATAATAAAATTAAAAAGAAAATTTATAAAAATATATATTAGCCACCTGTATTAGGAATATGAAATAAAATAAGGAAAAAAACAAAAATTTCGGGTTACGTTTTTTGTTTGTATTACTCTCTGAAGAATTAAAAAAATTAATTTAAAAAAAGAACAATCCATAAATTTGTAACAAAAACTGTAATTTAAATATCAATAACATGAATATGTTCCTTGAAATATGTATCAAATGTCATTAGTTTGTCAGTGAATACATTAAAAAGTGTTAGAATTTCATGTAAACTGAGTGTACTACCCCAAAGTGTGCTATTATTTCAGTGAATAGTTTATGTGTTACTATCTCCGTATAAGTATCTCACATTTAAAGTTTTTTTTTTACTGTCACTCTTTTTCTCTAGTTAGAATAAATTGAAATGAAAACTTTATTCTTTTGATTTTTTTGTTTTGTTTTTATTAAAACGACATGCAGTCCACACACCACAAGAAATATGAAATTGAAAAACCTGCAAGTACTGTGGGTTCTGGAAAAACGAAGTAAGTAAAAGTGAAACGTATGTAAAGGGGATTGAGAGAAGCGTTAAAGCAGACAGTGAATGAAAAATAAGTCTCAAGGAATGATTCTCTTAAAACAGATTGTCCGTTAACGTTGGTTCCGTCGTTCTGTGAAGGTATTAATTTCGGCTATTAGTAGGACCTTCATTTTTCAGCGTATCACATTGAATGAAGTGTTTCATTGAATTCATCATCAATCATGCCAGATGGAAGATAAAAAATACAACACCACCCGGAAACACCACAATGGTTTGTTGTTGACTGTTACTAAACAATAAAGAAAAAAAGAGCAAAGAGGGAGAAATTGAAAGAAAAATGACTGAAAAAATTAATAGTAGATAAACAACAAAAATATAAGAGATAGGATAAGAAAAAATTGGACTATCATAAACAGACCCAGTAAAAGTTAAATTTTCGTTGACACATGTCAGAGCAGAGTCATAAATAATACTGGGAAGCCTGAGGCTATTTTACCAGAAACTCTGCAAAAAAAAGGGATGTTCCTTAATCTCAAAGCGCAATCAATTCCTCGTTATAACAACTGTAAGACCTAAATATTGTAGATTTTGCCAGGTTATTTACTAAATCATTACCCACTAGCTCACAAAGCCTCTGAGCTTAGCACAGTATTGCCCAATACAAATTCAAGAAACTTGTGGGGGTGTTTTTATGAAATAAAATCAGGCAGGTGGTGACATGATGACCATTCAATACTTTTAAGGTAGCTTGACTACCTACGAGTTGATGTCGCCGTGGTCTAGTGGATAGTGTGTTGGCTTATTAGACAAAAGGCCCGGGTTCGAATCCTAGGTCAGACATTAAAAAAAACGAAAAATATTTCTTCGGCGACTTCCTCTCAGCAGATTTCCGGCAAAGTCTCTGAGAGTAAAAATTGCCATGAAAAGCTTCTCAAAAATCTGTCATTCGGAGTCGACGTTAAACTGTAGGTCGCGCCACTCATGTATAAAATTAACGCACACAACATAAGTGATGTGAGAAGCTAGGTCGTAATCCTGACTGAAGGGCTGTAATGGCCAATTATGTATGTATGTATGACTACCTACGTAAAGGGCTTACTTGGTGATTGCAAAGTCGCCAGTCTGAAAGTTAGAGGTTCTTATACAGCAGATTACAAAAATATGTTCCATCATTGCAGTTTACGTACTTAACAAAGATCAGCAATAAGTATTCAAAAGGATGAGTAGGTTCGAGTCATACTTAAAATTTCTGATACTTATATGCATTCATACTTATTTTAATATCGTAATCATACTACTCATACCCAAAGTTGGAAGTACTCATCGTATTCGTACTTAATATGTACGCATGATGTTATTGACTTCGACTCGTTTCTACTTAACATTTACGCGAACCGCAAAATAAGTATGATTCGCGCACGAACACTACTATACTCACAAGTAGATTGTGTGCATGCTTTGGTTGTTGTCTTTGTCTTTCCTTTCTTCTTTGTTTGTATATGCAACAACAACAAAGGCTGTAAATTTTGATGAATGCTTCGAGTCACTCGAATCACTTATATGTATTACAAATATTTTTCTAAACTTATGAATATGAATGAGTAGGCATATGAATCAAACATATTTCGAATATTGTGAGTTTGATGATGTGAGGTTGTACTCATACTCATTGCAACTTATACTTCTAAATCAATGTTGTAGCGAGTCCAAATGAATCAGAGTAGTTGAATTTCAATTCTTTTGATTCACTCATACTCAAAATGAGTGCTTATGAGTAGCAGAAAAACGATTCATGGCTAATCTCTGATACATAATATAATTGGTTGTTACAACTATTCAGTCAAGATAACAATCTAGCTTCTTACATCGACCAAGTTACGTGTGATATTTTTATACATTTCTGATGGAACTTATAGTTTAAAATTGATTCCAAATTATGGATTTTTGAGAAACTTTTCATGGCAGTTTTATTAACTTTCAGAGTCTTTTTTTTGCGAGAAATCTGCTAAGAGGCAGTCGCCAAAGAAATATTTGTTATTATATTCCGTTTTATTGAAGATGTGTGAGGTTTGAATCGTGGCCTCACGTTTAACAAGCCAACATTTTACCTACTAGACTGGTTTTGTAGTTTGAAATGCATAACACTTAAGAAGCTTCGATCTCGCTCTTGCTGAAGCATCTAATTCACATAGAAGGCATAACATTTACATTAAGAATCCTAGGATAGGTTTTTGAAAACATAGGTTTCAGTAAGAAAGGTTCCTCCCCAGTATACCGAACATATTTTCACTTGTCTACCAAAGGTGGCTCTACCATGTTATTGCCTTGAAACAACATTCTCTATGAAAATATATTGGATTGTTGTGTAGAGTGTAGCTTTACAAAAACTTGCCCCAATTTAATCATTTAAGTCTTCATTACATCTATAGGTGGATTATCCCTTTAGATTTTCATTTTGTATCCTTCTTCGTATATTACAAAACCGTTCATTTGATTTGTAAATTAAATTATACCAAATGAATTCAATTGTATGTCCTACAGTGTAGAAGTATTTTATATTCTCCTTTCTTAAGTCCTTTTAAGCATCTACTGATTCGAATAAACACTTACATCCACACACACACACAGTGAACTACATTTCCTTTTTGGCCAGGATAACAAGATGAATAGATGGAATAATAAAATGACAGTTTCAATTAATTTATTCGCTGACTAGTGCTACAATTTTCTATTGAAGCTTCAACTACAGTCGAGATATGTAATTACGCCAAAGCGATATATTGTGTGTGGTTATGACAACTGGCAAGGATAAAACAGAATAGAAGAGTGAACTGAGTTGAGTGGCTGATTTTTTCAAATTTCAATTTTTTTATGACTGTTTTGTTTAGGTTTCCAAAGATGTTGGTAACATTTTTGTTATGCCATCTCTATTTAGTCCCTGCAATAGCTGCATGTATAGGGTACTTCATAACCTTTAACTTACATTTCTATTATAATTTACTCCAGTTATTGTCTCTTTTTTCTCAGTTTTATTTTATTCTGCCTTTTATCACCACTTATTTTCAATTATCCTTTCCAGATTTTTTCTATTCATTTTTATTTCCAGCTTTTCGCCACATTTTTCAACATAATAGGATTTTGATTTATTTAAAGCGTTATTGGTTTCCTATTTTAAAGGAAAAATAAACATGATGTGCGTTTAAAGAACATTTTTTTATAAAATAAACATTGTTCCGGTTAGAAATGGAATATTATTTAAAAAAAAACAAAAAATTTTCGTGGACTTTTTCGAAGGTATGGGATCATATCTTGGCAATGGCATTACGAATGTTGGCTTTCAAATGCTTAATTGTCTCTGGTTTTTTAACAGTGCCACAAAGAAAATTGTCCAACGTTGTCAAATTGCAGCTTCTTGGGGGCCAACTGACGTCACCATTTTGGTAAATTAAACGGCCAGGCCATCAAACGTTTAACGTTTATTGTGGCATGACATGTGTGGCAAGTTACACCATCCTGTTGAAACCAAACATCGTTCACAGCGCTACCAAAAAGAGCAGGTACAAAAAAATCGTTTATCCTGGCGCAATAGATATATCGATTGAACGTAATGATTGTGCCAGCCTCATTTTCAATCATTTTCAGTGAAATATGGGCCAATGAAACCTGCGCCCTACAATCCGCACCAAACAATCACTCGTAATGGGTGCATTGGCTTCTGTGAGACCACGTGTAAGTTTTATCTGCTCCAAATATGGCAATTTTGCTTATTGACCAATTGCCTTTGTTTTGGAAATAATAAATTCAAGAAAATATGTGTTAATTGTTTTATATTTGAGTCTGTCAGGCATATATGTTTTTCAGGTACGGCATATATGTACTCTGAGAATAACTGATATTCTCATACGCTGCCAAGAAAATCTATGACAGTTGATAACCCCACATGCGATTTTTTATCGAACGTCCCCGGCCTCACACTAACCCACCCTCACCCGACCGCGAAAAGCTCGTCCCCATTAAGTAGGGACACGTACACACTGCAAACCGGACTGTAGCGGGTAAGGGAAAAGTAATGGCAACGAGAACATAAATCAGGTACAGAACTTAATAACAAGCTGAATAAAGTAACAATAAACTGAAATTCAGGTTACAAAGCAAGAACTCAGAATCGATATCACCTTTAATCAGATTAAAAACAAAGCATACCCCTAAAATAGCATTTCTACGTTCTAAAATTGAAAATTTTATCAAACCTAATCTAGCCTCATGTGACGGAAGACGATTGAGCTGAGATCGACAAAGTTTTAACCCAGTTGAAATAGCAAAATAAGAAGATACTTCTATCGCATATAGGCCCCTAAGCATGACTTATACTTAAGTTCCGATTTCGAGGTATCCCACCTATCCAATGAACGTAATACTAGTGGAAAACACATTACTGCTATCACTGAAGCAATCTTCTTAATTTAGTATGAGGCACATTACCCGATTGAGGTCGCTGTAGAAAAGTAAACTCGAGCACGTGGATCAAATTCCAGCTCAGATATCTCAGTAACTATAATTACATAAGTCAAGAGGTATCACAAAGGGCTTCAAATATTAAAAGATCACATGCAAGTATCAGAATTGCTGTTGCAATTTCCAATTATGGGGGGGGAAATTTGGATACATTTTTAAATATATTTTCATAAGTTTTTTACGCTATTTCTGTGTTTTCAATAAAATTAATCTCTGCGCCTTAATCTAGTTTAATTTATGGCAGTTATTGGCAATAAATTCTCCTCCAATATTAATTGTTTTCTTTGATATTTTCTTTCTTTTTTTGTTTTTCATTCAAAGAAAATGTCCGCAATCAAATCAATTTCTTATTTCTGTATGAATTCGTGCAATAGTTTACCCTGTAAGTATGCAATACTTTGATGATTTTCTTAATACACAGTGTGTTTGTATGCGTATGAGTAATATTTTATTTTAATATTAAATATTCATCATACGTACAAGTCAACAGGTGATATAAACGATTTCCATATTCCGATATTAATTCAATAAAAATAAGTTTATTAGAGAGAAAATAAGTTGGTAGAATTTATTTATTTACAGCCATAGAAAAGTGTTAGTAATATACAATATTTGCATTTTTATTTCATCAACATACATATGTAAAGCTTTTTATTTTAGATAATTAAAAATAAAATAAAAATCCATTCTTTTTACTATTGAAACATTAAGCTATCCATCTTTGGCTTAAAAATTATACCTAATTTCTTAGATAAAGAAAAATAAAAACCTAATTTTTTATTAATAGACAAAAGCGAGCATTCCAAATCATTTAAAAAAAAAATTGTACTACATATCGCTCCTTTATTGCAAGATGGTCATATCTCAAAAAATTAAAAATTTGTAGTTACCTAAGCAAAACTGCTCTTTTAGACCTTCCGTACATGTTGAAAAAAATCAGTTTTATATCCCAAGCTGAACCGAAGTTATAGCAAACAGTGTTTGCGGCGATTAGATCATAGGACTTATGTCTTGAAAACTTAAATCGCATTTTGCCAAGTTCAAAGAGGCGATATGTGACAAAATAAAAAAATTAAATACGGCCAGCTAATGACATAGAACATTTTTATATTTGGGTAGAGGCCGTGTACTTGTCGGTTAAGACAAGTATAGTACCTGGAGGTCTAAATTGACCCATTGTACTAGAACATTTTTAACATAAAATAATTTTTGAATGTTATTCTGAAATAAAATGATAAAACACCCATCACACATGGGTTCTTGTCGCAGTCTGATCGAAAACAAAATCAAAAAACACATGGATGCGTGTGAGTCCTCTCTGCACAATTCTGCTATGAAATGGTAATCCCTGCTTTAAAATAACATTATCTATAAGCTTTTAGAATTATACATTTAATGCAGAATCATATCCATCCTAATCTACACACATAATTGGTCATTACAACACTTCAGTCTGGATTACGACATAGCTTCTCACACCACTTTTGTTGCGTACTTTAATTTTATACATGAGTGGCGGACCCTTCAGTTTAAAGACGACTTAGAGCGACAGATTTTTGATAAACTTTACATGGTAATTTTATTTACTCTCACAGTTTTTGGCAGAAGTCTGTTGAGGGAAAGTCGTCAAAGAAATATTTTCGTTTTGATGTCTGACCTGGGGTTTGAACCATGGTCTCACGTCTAATAAGTCAACACATTACTTACTGAACTACTTCTATCCTCATCTACACATTTATTGTTAATCATTATTACGCGTAAGTGCAGCTATCTGTCTAGTTGTAGAATTTGCTTTTATTTTTGGCCCAAAATCGATTCTTTTAAAATTGATAGTCTAAGCTCTCAAGATTAGCTCAGTACGTCATTACTATTCCATTACCACGGTTACAAAGAACTTCTTCTGGACTACCATTTGCATATAGTCTGTATGGTGCACTATTTCCTATATGTTCCAAAATGACCACTGACCTTCTAGAGAATTTTCAAATATTTTTGGCCTAAAATCGAGTTTATAAATTGAAAATCTTGGCTCTTTAAGTTAGTTCAGCTACCCCACTACCACGGTTGGAAAGAGGAATTACCTCTGAACTACCATTTGCATATACATAGTCTGTATGGTGTACAATTTCTTATATGTTCCATATAAGGAGTGCGCACGGAAAAAAATGGGCATACTTTTAAGCTTATAACTTTTATCATAATTGTATAAAAATGAATACCGTTACATTGTTTTTGTTAGTTATCTGTTTCAAAATCCATGTGCTAAATGTTTTTGTAATAGCAAAATTAGTTTTTTGAAAATGGGCACCCAACAAGAATGTCGTAAAAAAAGAATTGAAATTTTCAATGAAAATCGGCGCCACTTACAAAAAGCAGGCTGGCAGGCCGTAACCCAAAAAATGGTTTCTAAGGTAATAATAAAACAATATAAGGAGTCTTTGAGTATTGAGAGAAAGCGTGGAAGTGGAAGCGAAAAAGAATTTGCCGACCAAAACAAAGCAAGTAAAAAAATACGTATTTTTCTAAAACACCCTAACATGTCTGGAAGAAAAGTGGCTCAAAGAGTTGGATACTCTGAGACTTTAGTTAGAAAAAAATTTTATACACAAAAGAATTCAAATATTATTTACTTTAATTGAAATATAAAACGAAAAAATCCGCAACTTAGTTTTATTTCTATAATGAAAAGTGTAAGTCCAGTTTTTTTTTGTGCGCACTCCTTATATGTCATATGGCCATTGATCTTCTAGAGAATTTGCAAATATTTTTGGCTCAAAATCGATTTTTTTTTAAATTGAAAATCTTGGCTCACAAAATTTGTTCAGCTATCCCACTACCAGCACTACTAGAAACAGCATCCTCTGGACTATCATTTCTATATAGTCTGTATGGTTTACTATTATATGTTATAAGGTACCTGATCTAGTAAGCTCATCAACCCTGAGACGCAGAATTACTAAGAGAGTAGAGGAGACCCGGTAACCGGAGGGAAATTTCGATTTTCTCTGAAAGGGCACCACTAACAATACTCTCATCGATCGTGAGATAGCTCTCTATATATAGTATATCCTAATGCCAATTGCGAAATAAAAGCTAAAAAATGTAAAAAAACAATGCATTCCCTTAAAAATAATTCAAAAGAAATCACGTTATTTTAGATTAAAGTCAGCAGCTTTCGATATGAACACTAACCTGACAGCAATGCAGTGAATTTTAATAGAAAAAAAGGAAAAAAAAAATTGAAAACAATCGTATTTTCGTATAACGCAAAGACTTGACTGCAGTGCCTGAGAGTTTAAATGAGACAAGTATGCGCTGCGATCCCAAACGAATACTTTTTTGTTGGTTGTGAAGAAATTCTTTAATTCGCTCCATTCTCGTCTGACGTATGCATACATATATGCGAGTATATTGCACATGTGAGTGTATATGAGCTTGCTCTTGTCGAATGCCGTTTGTTGCGCTATGCTTCTTTGCCAACCAATCCTGATTGGCAGTGTTTTTAATTAAGAAACCATTAAATTGAATTTATTTAAACAGAACAGATTCGAATACAATTCAAATTAAAATACTTACAAGTGAAATGAAGAGAGAGAAAGAGAGAGAGAGAGCGAGATAGCGAGAGACAGTAATGAGAATAGCAATAAAAACCTCTTGTAATATGCAGTAATATGTTAAAGACTACGATACAAAGAGAATTGCAAGCGTATAAAAAGCATTTTTGTCTTGAATCGATTTTTTTTCCTGCCATACGTTATTTGATTAAAAGCCCGAAATAACAATTTACCAGAGAATTTATTTCAAAAGCCACATTAAGAGCTGAGTAATATGAATTGTGTCTGATGCCATGATAATGGCCGTTGGCAAATTTATTTCATTTTTATTTAAAATTTCTTTTGAAGAACAGAAGTAACAGAATTGGTTACAAATGACAGGACAAATTTATTGATTGTGTGTCCTTTTAACCCTTATCACCTGATGGGCTCTTATCGAGTGGTGTGGGTTGGTTGTTGGTAAAAATTATTTGATGTCATTTTCTTGCTTGGTCACCCCACCGTTCCTTTGTTTTAAGGATATCTAAAAAAATCTTAAGCCTATAAAAAAGAACACAAGCCGTAAGGGGCATTTAAAAGAGTGCTTTAGTCCGGTTTTGTTTATTTATGAATTTTCGCCTTCCTAGAGAGTTTCATTTCCAATTTATGCTGCTGTTACTTTTGCAGTTTTCCATGCAAACTGTCTTGGTACTTGGACTGATATGCTTTTGCCCTAATATTCAACCTCGTGTTCTTTAAGTCGAAGCCATTCATACGATAATATACTCCTCTATCTACACCAGAGATCAGGAATAAGTATTCAAAACAATGAGAAGGTTCGAGTCATACTTAGAGAAGGACCAACAGTAAAGCAAGTGAAGCGTGCTTGTAAGAGATCAGCAATAAGTATTCAAAACAATGAGTAGGTTCGAGTCATACTTATAATTTCAGATATTTATACGCATTCATACTTATTTTGATATCATACTCATACTACTCATATTTAAAATTGGAAGTACTCGTCGTATGCGTACTTAACAATACGCACGATGTTATTGACTTCGACTCGTCTCTAATTAACATTTACACGGAGTACAAAATAAATATGATTCGGGTACGTAATACTCACAAGAAGATTGTGTGTATGCTTTGCTTGTTTTCTTTGTCTTTCCTTCTTCTTTGTTTGTATATGCAACAACAACAAAGGTTGTGAATTTTGATGAATGATTCGAGCCACTCCAATGACTTATAAGCATTATAAGTATTTTACTAAATTTATGAATCAGAATTAGTAGGAGTATGAATCAAACATATTTCGAATGATGTAAGTTTGATGTCAACGTTGTACTCATACTCATTGCTACTTATACTTAGAAATCAATTTTGTAGCGAGTGTGAATGAATCAGAGTAGTTGAATATCAATTTTGTTGATTCACTCATACTCAAAATTGCATGAGTGCTTATGAGTAGCAAAAAAATGTTTTATTGCTGATCTCTAATCTACACCCACGGCAGAAGTCGTCAGATGGGAGTAACACATTCTCTACATGTCTTCTAATAACACAATGATCTTTAAGACCAATACTATCAAGTCCGCGTAGTTGGTTCATGCGTTTTCCATCTATCGTGGGCCAAGTAAATTTGGCAGTGAAGCAAGATACCTTCTTTCGCCTAATAGGCATTTAGCTGGGGGAAGTTGCATAGCTAAATCGATTGACGAGGATTCCGGGAGGATTGCACCAGCTCTGGTGAGCTCGTCGGTCTTGCAGTTGCCTGAAATGTAATTGTGCCATGGAACCCAGACTAATGACCCTCTGAACCGTTCATAGGAAACATAAAGGCAGCGGTGATACTCCTAATAAGCCTAGAGTTAATTACAACTCTAGATAGAGATCTTATAGCAGCCTGAACATCAGAGAATATTGAGATGCGGGTGAAAAGAGCACCGTTGATGAGGATCCAGATGTTCTGGAGGAATATTCATGTTGCTCTTAATGTTATCGCTTTAGGCAATTCAACAAATTACGAACTTAGAGACCTGGCCACGTAACTAATAGTCTACTTCATAATTGTTTGCCAATATCAATGTGGTGTTTTACTCGAAACCGAAATATATGTAATAGCCGCCAAAAAAAATTCATTTTCCTTTTATTTGTCCACCTTTAAATATGAATCGCGTGACCAGTGACAATTATTAACGCTTTCTTTAGACAGCTACAATAAATTTTTCGGTAGTCAAATTTTTATATTCTTTTTTCTTTTGCTTTCTCTTTTGAAAAACAAAGATAGTACGACTTGCCACATTTAACAAGTTAATGTCTTCCGTCTAGACGTAAAATAATGACATACACACAAATTATTATGTTTAAATGGAAGGAAAAAAAAAGAAAAATATTTTGGAAATATTCTTAGAAAAGACCAGTGATATGGAGGAACAAACCTGCCCTCTATTGAGTGAAGTAAAAGTGTTAAAGTGCTTGTTAGCATGGTGATTAATGTTTACGGCGGTCTTTTTCCAACGTAGAATACTATAAGGCATTTTATATTCTATTTTATATTCCAGATTCAATATATAACAGAATAGTGGATATTCTAGTGTAAGGTTGTATGGGGTCCTAGATATACTATTTGAATATTAAAGTTCATATGGCTTTGGCGCATATTCAAAACAGTTCAATTAAAATGAGTTTTTTTTAATTCTGTTAAAAATTTCCAAGATCTTTTTATAGAAACGCATTAAAACACATACAATCACTTTCAATTTTGCTCATAAACTAAATGGGCTCTTATTATCGTGTCAAAAGCAGTTTCATTTCCTTTTTATAGTCGAGAGATTAAACGAATAAAAAAAAATCAAAACTTTCTATTCCTTAGAATAGACAAGTAAGAAAAGGCAGCCAGAAAACCAAGCCAAGCCAGCACTATGTGAAATAAATATGTATGCGTATGTATAAACGTCTTTTTTGTCTATCTTTTCTTACGTTTTCTTACGACTCAAACAACAAATGAAACGGAACCCACTTGACACCGTTACAGCGAAACATCCTTTACACGCCAAAGCACTTTAACACTCACTCATGCTCACGTTGATTGACACTAACACTAACACACATACACAGAGACACACACACACGCTCATTTATACAAACAGATTACGATGCGTACATTTTTAGAAAGAATTTATAGAAGAAGAGGAAGGAGTGATGCAGGACTACATCTATGGTTTAATGTTGGTGTAGCATGCAATATTTTTTGTTTTTTTTTTTTGCGTTGAATGTGCTGTCACTACAATTAGTTTAAAAGTTTTTGTTGTTTCCATCAAGCAGCCACGAACCATAAACGAAGTATAAAGGAAAAGTATTTTAGAAAATGAAACAAGGAACTGTGCATGGTGGAACAAATAGTTTCCTTGATTACAATCATTACAACGATGACTGACTGACTTAAAGAAAATGAAATGCCACAAAGAGAAGTAAAATGAAATATTTGAAATTTATGGTACATCATGAGAGAGACATTCCTGTTATTATACTGTATATAAATTCATATGTACATACTTAATATACTTCTTGTTTCGGCAGAATATGTACTAAAATTGGAACAATATAGAGAAGATTAGCATGGCCTGCGCAAGGATGACACGCAAAATCGTGAAGGGTTCCACATTTTTTCTCTGCCTAATCTACATTTCCTCCTTTTATCCTATATCCTCTATTTCCTTCTTGAATCCTACACCACTTATATTGTTTGTGTTAGTTTTATATGTGAGTGGTGGAGCCTACAGTTTTAAATTGGCTTTGAAGGACATGACAATTCTATTTACACTTAGAGTTTTTGCCAGAAATCTGCATAGAGGAAGTAGACGAAAAAATATTTTTATTTTTCTGTTCGTTACAGGCAAACAGATATCTGACCTGGGCTTTGGACTGTGACCTCACGTCTACACACTTCCTACGAGACTACTGACAACAAAATTAACAATGGATCAATTTACTAGGCGGCCATGAAGAGAATATCAGGATGTGCAAGCATTCCTGTCTACAGAAACCTACAAGGTAGCAATATAGCTTATGAACTTGTGAAGGCTGTTAGAACTTATAATTCAGATGTAGTCAGACGTGGCATTGGCATTTCATTCCTGAAAGGCAAACAAAGAATGACGCTCTTGCCACACATCTCATGCCACAATCGACTAAAGGCGACAAGTGTTTAATGGCCGTTCAATTTGCCGAAGTGGTGTTGCCAATTGGTCACCAAGAAGCTGTGACTTGATACTGTTGGTCTATTTTATGTGGCGCTCTGTTAAATAATACTGTTATGCCAACAAACCACTGACAATTGGGAATTTGTATGCCAAAATTCGAGATCCTATGCACTCGAAATAGTGGACAACAATTTGTTGGATTGATTGAGGTACTATGAGGCCATTTACTTTCGATATATGAATGAAATAATCTTCAATTTCTAAATGAAAAAATTGGACACAAAAAAAAAAGTTAATTTGCGATATTTTAAACCAATAAACAAAAAGACGCCACTGAATAACTTCCTTTTCGTTGTATTTAATGTAAAAAGAAAAGAACAGAACTCATCTCACCCGCAAGAATTTGTATAAAATGCTTTCACAATATTCACTCAATAGCTGAGATTATTCACCCCTTTTCTCTAATTCCTTCCAACAAAATGGAATATGAAAAAGGAAATAATTCTTTCGCAATTTGCTCCCAGCAGATTTATAGCAAAATCTCTGAGAGTAAATAAAATCGCACATGAAACATTTCTTATGTCATTTGAAATCGACTTTAAACTTTAGTTCCCGCCATATACAGGGTGGCTGAAATGTATTGCAACCAACTTCAGGTTGTTATCATTTGTAAACCGCTCGTCTGACAGCTGACAGCTGACAGATTTATTCCAGTGATAATTCATTTTATTATTTACAGGCTTACAAAAGCATTTTAATCTATTGCAATCAGAAAATAAGTGATAGTGTGATTGCTTTATGTTTGGTTAGAAAACCACAGGTGGTTATCGCTAAAGCTCTCCAGCATTTAAATGTGAATAAATCGTACCATTGCTCGTTACCGTGATACTGGCAGTGTTGCATCGCGTCCAAAAAGTGGACGAAAAAAAAAACGGTAACAACACCAGAAATGATTCGAAAAGTGAAGGCGAGATTTGATCGAAATCCACGCCGCAGAGATAGAAAAATTGCTCGTGAGCAGGACATATCGCGAGAACAGATGCAACAGATATTGAAAAAAGAGCTTCTACTAAAGCCATTGAAGTTCCAAAAAGTGCAAGAGCTCACCGATGGACAAAAAAAGGTTCGACTGGAAAGAGCCAAGGCATTACTTCGCTTGCACGAAAGTGGCCAGTTACCGAATTTGCTTTTCTCCGATGAAAAGCCATTCCAAATTGAGTAGTTTGTGAACACACAAAATGATCGGGTTTACTTGCCAAAGGGGTCAGTTGAAAATTTAAACCCGTGATTGGCCACCAGACCTCAAGCGCCGCCGTGAGGTCAAAGTAAATCCCGATTATTATCTGGTAAATATCTTAATGACAGTATCGAAGCCCTGGGCAGACAAACATTTCGGCCACAAGCCATGGACATTCCAACAGGACTCAACACACAATGGCTACCAAAATCTCCGGATCTCAATCCGTTGGACTTTTGCGCCTGGGGCATTTTGAAGAGTGAGGTTCTCACTAAATAATACCAAAGTGTCGATCATCTCAAGACGGCGCTTCGCCGGTAATAGGCAAAAATACCGCAGAGCCATTTTCGTGGAGCCTGTGATGGCGTTGCCGGCCGTTTGAACACCATAATTCCTATCAAAGGTGGCCAATGCGCACAAATCTAAACCGATTCTAAAATTTTATGTTATTTCCAACATTTTTTGCTTTTGAACAAAAAAATTAAAAATAAAATTAAAAAGCGCTTTACTTTGTTGCATTATATATCAGCCACACTGTAAGTGGTGTCAGAAACTAGGTCGGTATTCTGACTGAGCGGTTATAATGTTCAAGTATGTATACATGTGTGGTTGTTACGAAATAGTCTTAAATGTCGATCATCAAATCATAGAATCACAAACTCATATGCAATGGAATGGAAAAAGGAGCCAACGCAAATTGACTTTGGATAAACTAGATCATCCCAATTAATTTTTCCCAGTCTAATCAAGATTTAATATTATTTTTAAGTTAAATTTCTCTCTCACTCTATCTGAAAGCTGTTATCATTCACCTTGAAAAGTGATCAAAAGTATATCAGAACATATTCATATGTATTGTTCATTAACCAAGGCATTGTACATCATGACGTATGAAAATTATATGCCAAATAAATTGTGCACAAATATTACTCATACGTTGTGTTAAGAAAATTGTATTACCTTTTAAGGTCATTATTACAACTTGCCGTTAAACTTGGGCTTAGTTAATGGTACATTCAGCTAAATGGAACTGCAAAGTTACCATTACCAGATTTTCGTTATTACAACTTGCAGATAAAATAAAATTAAAATATGGCAGTGCCGGTCGATAAAATTGCTCAATTAAACAAGTTTTGTTTTTTTTAACGCAGTGGCAACAGCGGACTATGTTTTTTGTGTTCATTTGTTGTATGTGCTCATTAATGTGTAAATTTAAAGTTGCCATATCGAAAATAGTAGTTTAACGATCACTTCTATCTTATTGGGTACTCATAATAATGATAAACGATTTATTTGCCCGTTAAAATCCTCCCTTTAGTTAAAGGCAAGTTGTAATAATGGCCCTAAGAACATTTTGTTTTCGATTATGGTATGCGTATGCTATACGTGTGTTAAGAGTGTAAACCAGTAACAATTTGGAGAAACTTTTCATTTCCAGAGTGTCTGCTAGAAATCTGCTGAGAGGAAGCTGCCAAAGAAATCTTCTTTTAAATTTCATTTTGTTTGGGAATGCTTGATCTGAAGTTTGAACAATGACCGATCATCTAGTAAGCTAATACACTATCTAATAGAATTACATTGACTTCATATTTTTGTGGTATTCATTCTTATTTTTTGCATGTCAAACATAGCTTGAAATATTTAATGAACATTTCATACAAGCTTTTTCTCTTGTAATTTTTCAAAAATTTCTTTGTATTTTTGTACTTTTTTGTGTAACCGGAAGTGAAATATTTGTTGACTACAAAACAAAACGGTGGCTTTCCAAGCATATAGAAAAAATTTATATTTTTTTTTTGTACAGCGAATGGTTACAAAAACAAAAAAACAAAAATGACATGTACAATAATAAATATACGCAAACCTTCCTTAAAACACACATACAGTGAGCGTCAAAAGAAATTTTACATTTAAAAAAATATTTACATTAAAACCAATTACAGTTATTTTTATTTTAAAATCGTTTCATTGCCAGGGTTTAAAATTGAAATAAAAAAAAACTACAAAAAATATCGAAATAGTGTAAAATTTTTTTGTACACTTTCCTCAAGTGGAAAGAGTTGAGTTTGATGTTTGTCAGAATTTTTTCTTTTAACGTGCACTGTAAACACAAAATCCCTTACACACTTTCTCATACCATCTAAAAATTAGAATACATGCAGAGATTTATAGTTCAGTGTAGATAGACAATATTAACCATTCCAAGCAACAGCTAAAATACAGAGAGAGAGGCAATAAAAATAACAGAAAAACGTATAAAAAACAAAATAACTCAACTTAACTCATTCACGCTCTCTTTGTCAATTGTAAACGATAAGAAGTACAGAACAAAACGGGGAATGGATAAAAAATAAAAATAAATAACAATGATAAACAGCGTACAGTGTTGGGAGAAATTGTGCGTTTCGAGAAAATTTTTTAGACTAAACTTTTACTGATGGCACTCACTCTTAAAAGCCTTTCAATTGAATTCTGATATTATTGGATCGTGTCAAGCAACATCTGTGGCTCCAGCGACGTGGTTTTAAGAATATTGGTGACACGTATGGAAGTCGCCGTGGTCTAGTAGGTAGTGTGCTGACTGACAGACACAAGTACGTAGGCAATAAGCTGTCCTGATCGACAGTGTACTTTGTTTCTCTACAACCAAGTCAATATTTGCTTCATCAACGATCTTCTGTTGAAGAACGGGTTTCTTTTTGTGGATATAGACACATCCTGTCGAACTCTATGGTTCTTTAAAACTATCTCAATAGAAACGGAATGGAATGGTCTACAGATCCGAACGTTCCTAATGGCAAGACTGCAAGACTTTCCGTGCGAATGTTATGACAATTTTGAAAGCGACATAATGCATCTTAAATAGCGAAACTTTTCCTGAAAATCTATATACTTTACTGTGCCAACCAGACTGCGATTAATTTCCCAACGACCGTACACTAATACCCCGGTTTGAGTCGCCTCGTTCTGCGTCTGCTTAGAAGTTGCGTCCTTTTAAAATTTCTGTGATTTCGAAGTTGCGTCGTTTTTTTTTTCAGTTTGCGTCGCATATTTCGAAGTTGCGTCGTTAGTCCTTCGATTTGCGTTGTTAATACGAAAAAGTTTGTACAAAGTTAAAACAGAAAAAAAGGGGATTTCCCGTTTAAATCTAGGGCATATTGTGTCTTTTTAAAATTTCTGTAACTTCGAAGTTGCGTCGTTTTTGTTTCAGTTTGCGTCGTTAATATAAAAATGTTTGTACAAAGCTAAACAGAAAAAGGAGGTTTCCCGTAATTTATTTTTTCAGCTAAAATTATGAATCTCGGAACCAATTAAATGAAAATCAATACAAATGTATGGAAAATCGTGCTTCGTTTTGCGTAGCATTTCTTCAGGCCCTATTAGCGACGCAAACCGGGAGATTAGGGTATTAATTTTATCTATTGAATTGCGGGACGTACAAGATCGACTCTGAATGACAAATTTGCGCTAATAGAGCCGGAAGAAACGCAACGCAAACCGGGGTATTAGTGTAATTGAATGCCGAACGTATCTTAAGTAATTTGCGAACATTCAAAGGAAATTTTTGTGTGGGTCTCTGAACATTAGACTATTGTTGGACATTGCATTGCCGATTAGCTGCGTATATTGGTACGTAGCTTGCAATCTCTGATATGTTACAAGGTATAGCTATTCCCAAAAACCTTAGTTAAACCTTGTTTAATAGGAAAGCAAGAGAATAGGCATTATATAGGTAGACAATACTGGATATCTATTGGTAAGAGAGGAGCTGACACACTTCTGTTACTGTCAAATGGAAATGCTCTGTTCGTAGCTCACCAGCGATTTCACGGGACACTGGCCTTTCGGCAGGTATTTCGCCGAATAAGATTGTGTTTAACCGCATGTGGCAGTGGGCTGTTCTTGGTATGAAGGGACCAGGCTTTCTGATTCTCATTTTCTGTCATCATTGACTAAGATTGCTGCAACAGCAAGATTTATTGGGATTAGTTTCCTCTAGGAAACGGTTGACCCCCAAGTATAATTAATTGTGGTATCACAATGGTTTTAAATGCTGGCCCAAATCGGACCTCTTCCTTCGAGGGAGTCCACCACCTAACCTAGCCTAACCTAACCTAACCTAACCTAAGTGCAAATTATTATGTTTTAACAATTTAAGTGAAGGTAGAAATGCCGTTAAGCCATTACTATTATTTTATCCAACATTGTGAATTCAGTATAACAGTTATTACGATTGTATGAGTAGTAGTGAAACACGAAATACATTTTAATGAATCAATGTAACGGTATTTGAAATAACAGAGCAGAGTTAACATAAAAATACTACCGCACAAACACTGTCCTTATAATGAAGTGGTACTTATTTTGAAAACCTTTACTGTAGCTTTGTTTTAAAGTGACTGTTTGTGTGTGTTTGTGTATTTGTTTTATAGAACAATATTCATTTGTTATTTGGCTTAGTACCACTTAACCACTAAAAAATATTTTACCTTCTCTCTCTTTCTCTCTTTCTAAATAAGATAGACAATGAAATACAAATTTTTTCCATCCGTTTTGAAGCCATAAAAATACGAAAATAAAAAAAAAATAAAAAAACGAATACGACAACCACAATAAAATCTCTGATAAACCAGGAAATGCTTTGCAGTTTTAGTCGAATATTATCATGCAATTAAAAATGACATAGTAACACTGTTTTTTAGTTGTTATTACTGATGCTGATGCCTTTGTAGCGATTATAATATGTGTAGTCGTTGTATAAATCAAGTCAGAGATGGAAGGCATTTTTAAATGGTTACGTTTAAAGTACAACAAATTAGTTTATTTTTTTCCTTCTGTTTTCGAAATGCAATGAAATGCAATAAATTCCAACTGTATTAGCTCTGAGGTACGCTAAACGTAATTGACAATCTGAGAACTCAGTAACTCAGAGAATATTTGTGTAAAAAACCTCAAAATTTTAACTAAAAAAACAATGACGTTTTTTCTTTGATTGCCAACTTTGAATGCCAAATTTGATTGTCAACTTAGATTGACAACTTAGATTGTCAACTTAGACTTCCAACTTGAATTGCCAACTTTGCGTGCCTAAAATAACAATGTTGAATAAATGCAATAGGCAATCGAAGTTGGCAATCAAAGGCAAAATTTGAAGTGAATTGCAAAGTCTATCTCATGTAATGTTCATCCAATGTTGGATATTCACTTAAAAAACGAAGAATAACTATTCTGAAGAGATATCATTTGGATATCATTAACCGCAAATTCAATATGTCAACTTAGATTGTCAACTTTGATTGCCAACTTTGATTGCCAAATTTGATTGTCAACTTAGATTGACAACTTAGATTGACCTCATGAAATGTTCATCCCATACTGGATATCACTTAGAAAACGACGAATAACTACTCTGAAGAGATATCATTAACCGCAAATGCAATATGTCAACTTAGATTGCCAACTTTGATTGATAACTTTGATTGTCAACTTAGATTGACCTCATGAAATGTTAATCCAATGCTGGATATTCACTTAAAAAACGAAGAATAACTTTTCTGAAGAGAGTGACAAAAGCAATCACTTTCTTTTACTCCAGAATTTATAAAATTTGTGCCTCATAACTGGCAAGACATTACAGCCAAGTTAAATGAGCTTTTAACATTTAATTTATGTTTGTTTTTTACGCCTAACTAAAGCCTTTGATAGCCATTGAAACCAGAACGCTATATGGGGTAATTTAGAAATCCATGAAATCATTACTCGAGCAATTCTTCGGATTTAGGACTAAGTGAGTATTGCTTATTTCCAAATCTGAAGATTTGGCTCCACGTAGATAGCATTGCCTCTCATAATGTAATTATTTGACATAAAAATCTGGCTTGAAGACCTTATCGAATCTTATTTGAAGATAAAAAAATTTCAAGAAGATTATGCACAGAATTTAAACGATATTTTTAAAAGGAACAAAAAGTGTGGAATTTTAAGTACCAATATTGAATTCATAATTGACATACTTTGTAACGTCAGAATGTCCCTAATGTTCATGGAATGCTGCAACAAATGGCTATAAAATGTTTTTAAAAGCGCAGATACAAATGCATTGACTTTATCGCTGTGTACATGTATGCATACTAGAGATGCCAATCGGGAAATCCCGAATCTCGAAATCACGGGATTTGGGACTCACAAATCCCGATCCGGGATTTAAAAGTTTGTCCGGATTTTTCGGGATTTTCGGGATTGTGAATATGTATTTTGACCCTAAAAAAGGCCCTGAAAAAAAACACTTGACTTCGATATTAGCTTCTCTGATGAGGAAAACCCCACTTCCATGATAAAAAGTTATTTGATGCCATAGAAGAAGGTAAAAGATCTATAAAATCAATTAATAGGGTAACTGATTTAGATACTCAACTGTCCAAAACGATAGATTTATTTACATCAGGCGATAATAGAGTTGAATATTGCTATCTTGGAACTACTTTACCAACAAATGTTGATTGCGAGAAGTGTTTTTCAACGGCAGCTTATGTTGACGACAATATTCATTCAATTCGTACAAAATCCCAAATCCCGGTATTTTTAAAAATCGATCCCGTTTGGCATCCCTAATGCATACGTAAAGGCAATGTATGTATACCAAGCCAATATATAAAGAGACAATAACTACAAACGCAAATAACACAACACATGCACGATATCATTCGTATGTGTGGTAAGGATATCTGAAAGTTTTTATAACTTTGTTTGCAGCGCATGCATGCATGCTGTTTAACAATATTTTCCTTGTTTTTCTCAATAGCCTGCATCAGTCATGCAGGCAATACAAATATTTGTATGTTAAATCCACGTGAGGCATATGCTATTTGCATATAGAAAACATATGAAATGGGTTCTTTTAAACACTGATAGAAAAAAACATCTTTTTTTAGAAATTTTTATGAAAAGGATCTCCACACATACATACAAACTTCATCAAATATTTTTAAAATATTTTTATTCAACTATTCAACTAATTTGTCAATTATACAATAATTTATTCAATTAAATGCCAAGTATTCGTTTAATTATCAATTAATTTATAAAGTAATTGTGGTCCACAAGATTTTTTCTCTGTTTGCGTAATTAGATTTTCAAATTATGGGCGATAATTTATAATTGAATTGACTGTGGGAAATGGTTAGAAAACAAAATCACTTTTATGTTGGTCGATAGTCATTTGAATTGAGAATACCTTTGAGGTTTTTAAAAGTTCGTTAATAACTTTTCTTAAGGAGAGTACGCTGTAAACGGCTATGGGGAACTCAAAAGCCAATGTTTGAAATAAAATTTTTTAATTAATGGAATATAACTTAAGGCTGTACATACATTACTATTCCACTATATACAGGGTGGCTGATATGTATTGCAACCAACTTCAGGTTGTTATCATTTGTAAACCGCTCCTCTGACAGATTTATTCCAGTGACAGTTCATTTTATTATTTACAAACTTACAAAAGCATTTTGATCTATTGCATTCAGAAAAAAAGTTATTCGTAGAGGAATTCAAGCGTGATAGGGTGATTTCTTTATATTTGGCTGGAAATCCACAGGTGGCTATCGTTAAAGCTCTTCGGTATTTAAATATGAATAAATATTTTGTTTCTCGTACCATTGCTCGTTACCGTGATACTGGCAGTGTTGCATCGCGTGCAAAAAGTGGATGAAAAAAACGGTAACAACACCAGAAATGATCCGAAAAGTGAAGGCCAGATTTGATCGAAATCCACGCGGTAGTGGTAAAAAAATTGCTCGTGAGCTGAAGATTTCGCGAGAACGGATGCAACACATATTGAGCAATGAGCTCACCGATGGACAATAAAGAGTTAGACTGGAATGCGCCAAGGAGTTACTTCGCTTCCACGAAAGCCGCCAGTTACCGAATTTAGTTTTCTCCACTGAGAAGCCATTCCAAATTGAGCAATTTGTGAACAAACAAAATGATCGAGTTTACCTCCCAAAGAGGTCAGCTGAAAATTTACACCTGCGATTGCCCACCAGAACTCAAGTGTCGCATATGATAATGGTGTTGGCCGTCGTAACGGCCGATGGTCGCTCCCCGCTCGTATTCATCAACCGTGGAGTCAAAATAAATGCCGAATATTATCGGGAAAATGTCTTAAAGACAGTATTGAAGCCCAGATGAAAATTTCTAAGTTGGTATGACCAATATCCGATAGGTGGTGCCACTAAAAATTACTCAAAATGAATTAGATCTTAAACTGTGTATTTTTTAAGAAAGTTGTTACATATAAGTCGACGGATATTGGTGCAATTAATTTCCGATGGATGGCGTCACTGAAAGTTATTCAAAATCAATGACAAGCAATTGGTCGACCTACACACCAAGCAAGGAAGAAAAGAGCAATACGAGGCTCAGAATCAGACGAGCACTGTGACTGGAAAATCTTCGAGTATATGCCGATAAGACCCGGTTGCATGAACCACTTGAACAAGTGAGAAGTGAGATTAGAAACTGATTGGATGCTTACTACTCAGGCCCCGTTCATCTGAATCATCCGGACAACGGGAAACAAACTCAATAAAATGATTCAAAATTAATTGGACATTGACATGTGTAATGCCTTTCCTTCAAATTTATTTTAGTTGGGGATACAGCTAGTTTTTTATATATTCCAAGATGGCCACTGATCTGCTAAAGAATTTTCAAATATTATTGGCGCAAAATCGACGGCTACCACGGTTGCAAAGAGCATCCGCTAGATAAACCACCTGCTTATAGTCTGTTTGGTGTACAATTTCTTAAGTAGGTTATACTTTATAAAAAATAACTCCATACTTTCTATTTTTAGCCATGGAAGGCATATTTAACAAAAAAACTAATTTGGATAAAAATATATTCGGAAATTGATTTGGTTTGAACGTTTATCTCTGAATTGTCGTCATTACTTGTAGTCACCTACACCAGCAATGTCTCTTTTTTTTTTTCTTTGTATTTGCCAAACGACAAAATGTCAACGAACGAACGCTTAAATGAGAGCAATGGGTTCCAATAAAGTCATTGACAAAAAAGGAAAATCGAAAACTCAATTGATTAGTGTTCGAATTTAAATTTGGCGTACGAAATTTGCAAACGCAAACGTTTTTCAAAGAGTGACAAAAAAGAAAAGAAAAAAAGGAAGAGGAATTGATAACATAAAGATTAGAGCAGAAGGATACATTCATTGGCACTGTAGAGTAGCTTTACAGTTAAAACGAACAGTTCTTTGACATTTACACAAAGAGAGAGCAGAAATAAAAAACATGATAATGAATGAAACGATAAAAGCCCATTTGCTATGGAAATTATTGCGTTGAAAAGGAATGCATTGAAGGCAAATCAATAAAGTTGAAGAGTTGAAGTATTGAAATGGAAATACTGAACGTATTTATCTAAAAAGAAGGATGCCTAGGATAATCAATAACTCGCATATTTTTGTATTTCAATAAAGGACAAGGAAATCATTAGTTTTATAAGCGATCGACAAGCTTATCAAACTACGTTTTTGCTTGATCTGTTCTATTAAAAATTTAAAACCTTTTTAGTTTCCCATTTTCGTTATTTGCATTGCATTATTCATCGCCATTTATGCGAATTTATGCGTTCCGTTTTAGAGCTCTCCAGCCAATGCCTTTTAACTGAAACAATTTTTATGTTTTTCTTCAAACATACGATGTTTAGCGAACAATTTCAAACATTTTATTAAATTCTTCTAAAAAAAAATGGAAAAATTTTTTCAACTTTTTCTGACTCTATGTTTTTTACGTCAGTGCGCAGTTTACAAATCATTACAAGCTGCAAAGCGAAAAATACGCACTGAAGCACACGTGTGTCCATATGTTGTACATACGTTTATCCAGTCGTATACAATGTAGCTTCCGTCTGTGTACGTAAAAATGTTCCTTTGGAATCGAAATTCTCTCCACCTTTACTTTCCTTCATTTCGTTTCGCTCGTAAACATTTTTTTTTGTTGATTTTCTAACACTTTTTATAGCCCAGTTTCATTATTTTCATATGCGTCCGTAAGCGAATATGTACGTTTTGGAACTTTTTCCAATGTTTTTTTGTTCATTTTTTGTTTGTTACAACACTATCATCAGTTTGATTGAAATCTTATTCCGCTACAATCAAAAGTAAGAAAAAAAAAGTGGCATAAAAATGAATAGAAAAAAAAGGGAAGTGAAATCAACTCGTTAGCTTTATAGTTTCAAACATTCGCTTCATGTTTGATGGGTTTTTCAATTGAAATTTTAAAAATGAAAATCAAAATAAGATTTTAAATTGGATTTATTTGAGAATTGGTATTGATTCTCAAGTGATGGGTATTACTTTTAGATTTACATTTATGAACGCTGAGTTAGTTTAGGTTTAGTTAGCGAGCAGCTTGCCGTTGACAGGAAAGTTCATTCAGTGGCTGTTGTGTTACTCTGTGTACACCTTATCATGATCTGTTAGTGGTGGGTTTAAACCAGCCCGAGCTCCGCATGAAACCGGACTGCTCCCTTAGTTGCACTTTCATCACCATGCTTTGATCTTCAAACGTTTTGTCATCCAAAAACCGATTACGTTTGTCTAGAACTGCAGGGCATTCGCATCAAGGGTGCTACACTGATTTTGTTTCTTGCACATATGGCAGCTTCTGCAGTAATCCTGACAGGGCAGATTTAGCTTGCCAGGGAAATTCCCAATAGCGCAGAGTCTCGTTAGAGTTCCTATTTGAGAATCTAAGCAAATATCTTAGTTTTGGCCACAGCACTTATGAAATTCGGCAACCAGGTATGTCAAACCATCCACGGTTTGTTAAATTCTATACCATTTTTTCCAATTTGGAAATGTAATCCTGTATAGGCTCATATATCCTCTCTAAAGTCTCCTCCTCAAACATCGCCGAATCCTTCAGTGCGAGTTCGTCCGCCTTATGCTCCTCTGCTACTGTAGCCCGGAACCCAATAGAGGCTGGTATTGTGTCGACGTCTACGCCGTCAAACATGGAATTAGAACCGAAACAGTATTCTAAGTGCTCTTGAAACGAATTGACTGCGGCCAGCAGAATGCAAACCACTATTTATGCTAGCAGTCTGAGGGACAACGTTACCCCTACCATTGTTACATTCTAGGAGTTTCCAATTCGTAGTATTTAAAAACACTTTTTACCTTGATATAAGAAAAAACTTATCATTTCAGGAATAGAAAAAATTTTCAACAAGAAAAGTATCAAGTGCGACATGTTGACAAGGAGGCTTATTTGGTTTCAAACTCACTTTCTTTCATTTTGTCCCCAATTTCTTAATAAAAAAATCCTTTTCTTCGCTCTCTCCAGTTTCATAAACTTTAGCATTTTTACACAACTTACTCAACCATAATACATTCAGACAATGTGTTGCAAACATATAAAATATTCATACACTCACTTAAATTAGTAAACTCTTGTGCTTGTGTGTTGTGTCATGAGTGTGACTCTGATGCTGTCGGGAGTTACTCCATTACACTTCAGCAAAAGATTTTTTTCTTGTTTTTCTTTGGCTCTTGTAACTTGACTCAGGTATCTGTTGAGTAGAGTCCTCAAGAATAGTTTTAGTCAATTTCTTAATTATTTTATGTCTTCCAATCTCTGTCTGACTGTTTGTTCAGTTCAAAAGAAAGCGAGGCAAGACAAGCTGTTGACAATGATATTTTAAGAGCGTGAAGGGGGAAAGTTGTCGTAATCGTATCACTAAAAGAGTGTTGGAATAGTAACTTGTGTCGTAAGTTTTATAAAAAGTTTCGTAAGACTGTTTAGTAGGATGTATAGAAATAGAACCTGGCGGTAGGAAATATTCTTTATAAAATTGGAATTGCAAAGGTTAAGGGACTGTATGTTTTCGAAAGTGATACAGCATTTAACGAAAAAGTTGTATTATTGCATAACATGCATAATTTTATTAAAATAAAATAAATTGCTATCAGTAAACAATGCTGCTTAGAGAATATTTTGTACTCCTAGAAATATATGCCTCTTTCCATATAGTAAACATTATTTTCTTTTTATTTTAAGTAATTTTTTTTTGTCGTTACTAGTTTTATTTACAATTTTAGCAATTATTTTCATACATATATCTAAGAAAATAAACATTTTCCAAACATTCGCGCCTTGACGTATCATGACGCATGACAACGCACTGCGACGCATAGTGGTTTAAGCTTAGAATTTTTCGAGAATTTAATATAATTTGTGGCGGTAACATAACTATCTAAGAAAATGAACATTTTCTAAATATTCGCGTCTTGATGTATCATGACGCATGATAACGCACTGTGACGCATAGTGGTTTAAGCTCAGAATTTTTCGAGAATTTAATATAATTTGTGGCGGTAACATAGGACAGCAGGTAATTACTATTGTCATGATGTATATACATTTTCCAGTCAATAATTCCTATTACATTTAATAACTCTTCCATTAATATACACCACTGACACACTTCAGTGCTTTGATAAGATGAATTTGCTTTAATTTCGATAAATCGTAAACATTTACAAAGTTCGAAGGTAATGCCACTAAGCGTTAGCATGCATCACAATGCGTCATAATACGTCAATAAGATACAAACATGCATAACAGACATAATGGGTCATTACAACCCTTCAGCCCGGATTATGACATAGTTTCTCACACCATTTATGTTGAGTGTGTTAATTTTTTATAAAAGATTTTTGAGGAAATATTTCATGACAATGTTTTATTTACTCTCAGAGTTTTTGCTAAGAGGAAGTCGTCTACCTGTCGTCTGAGCTGACTAACTACTAGACTACGGCTACCACAATTTTAATTTCCTTGCAGGTTGTTGTACCAACAATAATATTACTTTAAAAATTACAAGTCATCTTGATAATTTCTATAAAATATATTTTTATAATCTTTTAAAGTAATTTCAAACAAATTTTTTTGTTTAAACTCTAAACACAAAATTAGGGAATTTATTATTGAAATATATTTTATGAAATATTTTAAATTAAATTAAAAGCCTAAATTCTTATAAAAATAAATCCTATTCACTTTATCTGTTGTTAGGAAGAAAAACAAAAGAAAAGAAAAGTAAAAAATTCAACTCTTTTGGAAACTTATTTAAAATTTTAAAAGTAAAACCACTCTGAAAGTGATTACCCTGAAATATTAAATATCATTTCATTCATTCACTATCTGTTACTGGAACCTTTGACTGTGTTGGGGCGTATCATAAGTCAAAAAGAAAATTGTCTTACAGTCAATTGGAAAAGCAATATAAAAATACATGAGCGTATGTGTAATATACAGTGAAACGTCTATAATTTGAACTGCTATTACTTGAAGTTTCTATAAATTGAAACTCATCTTGTGGCAACATCATCTATATCACTTGTAAATTTACTTCTCAAAGTTGAAGTTTCTATAAGAGGAAGTTTTTTTCTGGATAATAGTGATTCAATTTATAGAAGTTCCACTGTATTCAAGTATTATTATGTGTAAGTGTATGAAAACTTATGCTTTTTTTTTTGGATAGAAGCCGTCCATTCAAGTGTATAATAAACTCTGAACTTTATTTACTCATACATTATGAACAGCAACAGCAGCAGCAGCAATAAAGGCTACAGAAATATCACCATCTACAACGACAACATCATGTTGTAGACAAAGGAACATTTTTTTGTATTCCTTTCTTAATTTATTTAATGTTTAATCAATATATGCACACTAAATATATGCTCATACTAGTATATAGGAATATGTGCTCTCTTTACATACATATTTTTGCATAAAATGTTACTGTGTATGGCTGTGTAGATGTGAAGAAAATATGAAACTTCTTAAGCTTAGTATGTGCTTAAACTTTAAAGGAAAAATTATTACAAAAATTTCTTTATTCTTCTTCTTTTTTTTTTTGTTGTAAATGTAAGTTTTTTATTTAAAGTTAACATTTATCAGACACTCAGACAACATTTTTCAATTTAAGTCACTTTAAATAATTTTGTAATATTTCATATTTTATTGTTTAGCAAAAGCCAAGATAAGTATCCTCTACTTTCCATTTTGAATTTTAACTAAAATCTTAAAAAATGTATTTCGTCCCGCTCCTTTTGTGAGAAGACTAGAATTTTCACATCAGCAACCTCAGAGAGCCTGCATTAAACATAATCACTCACTTCCACAGTGACTATCCGTTGTTGTCAGAAATCTGCATAGAAACTCTATAACAGTTTACTTACAGGGTGGCTGATATGTATAGCAACCAATTTCAGGTTGTTATCATTTGTAAACCGCCCGTCTGACAGCTGACAGATTAATTCCAGTGACAGTTCATTTTATTATTTACAAGCTTACAAAAGCATTTTGATCTATTGCATTCAGAAAAAAAGTTATTCGTAATGGAATTCAAGCGTGATAGTGTGATTTCTTTATATTTGCCAGGAAAACCATGGGAGGCTATCGTTAGAGCCCTTCTGGATTTAAATGTAGATAAATCTTTTGATTCCCGTAGCATTGCCCGTTACCGTGATACTGGCAGTGTATCATAGCATCCAAAAAGTGGACAAAAAATACGGTAACAACACCAGAAATGATCCCAAAAGTGAAGACCAGATTTGATCGAAATCCACGCCGCAGTGGTAGAAAAATTGCTTGTGAGCTGAACATATCGCGAAAACGGATGTAACACATATTTGAAAAATATGCTTCGACTAAAGGCATTGAAGTTCCAAAAAGTGCAAGAGCTCACCGATAGATAAAAAAAAGTTAGGCTGAAAAAAGCCTAGAAGTAACTTAGCTTGCACGAAAGTAGCCAGTTACCCAATTTGGTTTTCTCCGATGAGAAGCCATTCCAAATTGAGTAGTTTGTGAACAAACAAAATGATCGGGTTTACTTGCCAAAGAGGTGAGCTGAAAATTTACATCTGCGATTGGGCACCAGAACTCAAGGGCTGCCGATGGTAATGGTGTGAGCCGCGGTAACGGCCGATAGTCGCCCCCCGCTCGTATTCATCGACAGGTGCGGTGAAAATAAATGCCGAATATTATCGGGAAAATGTCTTAAAGACAGTATTGAAACCCTGGGCAGACAAACATTTCGGACGCAGACCAACAGGACTCAACAGCACCGCACTCAGCACGCGTTAACTAAGAATGGCTTAAAAAGGAGGTTCCCCGTTTCATTTCTACCATTCAATTGCCACCAAAATCTCAGGATCTTAATCCGTTGGACTTTTGCGCCTGGGGCATTTTGGAGAGTAAGGTTCTCACTAAATAATACCAAAGTGTCGATCATCTTAAGACGGCGCTTCGCCGGGAATGGGCTAAAATACCGCAGAGTCACTTTTGTTAAGCCTGTGATGGCTTTGTCGGTCGTTTGAAGTACAAATTTAAACTGATTCTAAAATTTAATGTTATTTCCAACATTTTTTGCTTTTGAACAATAAAATAAAAAAAACTAATTAATTAATTTGTTGCATTATATATCAGCCACCCTGTAGGATTGGAGGAGATATTTGAATTCTACTCTTTAAAGTTTGAGAGCAGCGTAATTGATTGAATGGTCACAGTACTAAGGCAACTTTTAACAACAACAATAGCTATCCAATCAACGATGCCAGAACACCGTTCGACAATGTTTGACAGCTTTAAGCGATAGAACAACTTGAAAACCCTCCTAATATTGGAAATTTGAACGCTAAGTACAAGAGTATTACTAAGTATTACAGTCCATACGTACGACATCCAATATCTTATAATTTCTCCTCACACATTTCCGATGTGTTCCGTGCCATTTCCTTTGCCTCTGTGCCACTGTGGCTTGGAACTTATTAGAGCTGTTGAGCCGACGTATACAGCGTAGAGAGTCCAATATCTAGTCCTACAGTTACTATGCCCGTTATGTAACGAAGTTTCATAAAAGCATCTTAGAATCTTTTTCCGCCGTACTATGTTTTCTAATAGAAGGGCTCTCAGCGATAAGTTTGCTGGTTTAATACTAATTTGATAATTTCTAAAGAAATTGAAATCTATTGATGTGTATAACGTTGACAATATACACACACAGTAAAATATTAGGAGATTGCCATTAAAGATGCAATAAAGCGCTCTTCTCCATACACTCACAATCAAATTTCTCTCCGTTACTTCGAATCGAATCTGCATAAGTAACAAGCCGTTACTGTATTTATTATGAGAGTATAGGTGTTTATATAACGTGCGAATATGTGTGTATGTATGTGAATATTTGACGTTACTTATCATTGTTGGTCTTTCATTTATGTTCTGTTTCCAAGTCAATGAATTTCATTAATTAACATTAAAACGATATACTGGCTCATGCACAGAGAACGGAGGATGTAGAGAGAGAGAGAGAGCAAAATGACAAGCTTATTAATACATACGTATGTATGTACATATTTTAGACGAGTTTACATAATAGAAAAATTAGAAAAATTCTAAGCTGAATATGGTAGAGCTTGAGGGGAACATTTATAAAAGAATGGGGAATTGAAAATTTACTCTGATTTGACTGCAGATAGTAATGGGAATTCTTTGCAAAATTGTTGATTTTTTTCAAGGTTTTTTCTCTTGTGCTGTAAGCTCCAGTAACACTTCCATATGATGATACTTTTTCATTCAAATGCCATTTAAATCGATTTTACATTCTACTTTTTCTTCTTATTCTTTGCAAAAAATTATGTTAATTCAGAGATTGGCAAAAGTGCCTGATGTTTTATACAACAACATAGGCATTTCCTAATAATGAAAGTCATGTTTATTCATCTGGCAAAGGTATGGAAATTTTAGGGTGTTTTACAAAACAATGTAAGGGAGAGAATAGAACTGCATGTTTGTTTTTAAGGGATAAAATAAAGAAAACAAAAATAAAAATACCTGAAATCCAAATCAGAAAGAGCTTCTCTTTAAAAATGCATTTCAAGTATAACAAATTGGGTTACAAACAAAAACAATTCTTTAAACAAGCAACGAAACATACAGCAGTGAGAGTAAATCTTATGAAAACAAGGCCATGCAAAATTCTTAAATCGTATTGGTGATTTGGTTCTCTATAGTATACCATAGTGTACCCACTATCGGTTGGTAAATAGTATTGTTTTAATAGCCTCCATCTAAAACGAAAAGATTTGGCGGATATCAAATCATACACCTATTAAGTGGAATTTTTTTTATGGAAAATCGATTTGCTTGATGTTGGAAAAGTATTTCTGTAGAAGCGTATCTATCCCTTATAGTTTCTTCGCCTCACACATTTCCGATAACTTCCGTGCCAGTTCGGTTGCCATTTCGTTTCCCTCCGTGTCACAGTGGCCCGGAAATTAGTAGAGGTATCTGTTGTGCAAACATATGCAGTGTAGAATGTCTATGCATCTCCTGACGCCCTTTGATTTTTTAATACACCAATAACCCGGTTTGCATCGTCTCCTTCTGCGTCTGCTTCGAAGTTGCGTCCTTTTTAATATTTCTGTGGTTTCGAAGTTGCGTCGTTAGTTGTTCGATTTGCGTTGTTAATACGAAAATGTTTGTACAAAGCTAAAACAGAAAAAGGTGATTTCTCGTTTAAATCTAGTGCAAATTCGAAGTTGTGTTCTTTTAAAATTTCTTTATTATGTTTTTTTTTTTTGCATTACTTCAAAATTAAATATTTTTTATTGAAAAATCTATTTTTTCAACTAAAATTATGAATTTCGGAACCAATTAAATGAAAATCAACACAAATTTATGAAAAATTGTGCTTGGTTTTGCGTCGTTTTGGTTTGCGTAGCGTTTCTTCAGGCCCTATTAGCGACGCGGACCGGGGTATTAATGTAGTTACTTAACTGTCCATAGATATGATCGAGCGTGCAGCTTGTTCGATAGCAAAAATCTCCGACTGAAATACTTGATTAGGTAATCTGTGATTAAAACAAATAATAATCTGAAGGTAAAAAGTCTTTTGAGAAATTGAAAGAAGCCTTTATAATTGAATTGCTTGTCCATTCTGGACAGTAGGGATCAAATTCAATGGGTTTACTGTGGTTATAGAATCTGATAAAGAACAATTCCCTTCAAAATTCAATGCGTACACAGCATTATCTCCCTTTTCCAGATTATTGTCGAAAATGATTACTTTCCTCTCCATTTTTAGCAATTCGCTAACAAAGAGAACATAAAAATTATGGGATTGAAAACAAGCACACAATTTCTCAGCAACTTTTCTAGTTCAGTTGTTTGCAACGAATTTCTATTTTTTATTATAAAAAAAAAGCAAATGTTTCGAGGTTTCGCAGATTTATTTCTTTATAAAATTTCTTCAAGAAATCAACAAAATCAAGCTTAAAATCGTACCGTTCTATCAAGCTATAGTGTTGTCATATGCAATTAATATTATCTAAGATATTAGAGTCTCTCTTAAATACAAAGTCAAAAAATTTTAGTGTAAGATTTTCAATTTCAAAGCAGTTTTTTTACTTTCAGAATCATTGCTTCATCCTTTATGTTGAAAATTAATTTTCAATTGATTTTCGTAAATTTAGCCAGTTTAGATTTGGTATTGGATTTAATAAAGCTTCCAATTGAAATTTAACAAAACTCTGGAAAATTAAAGGGAAGTATAAAAAATAATTCATTACTCCCAGCCTTGCTTTAAAACCACAACGACTTCAGTGCACGAACCAAAACTCAAATACAAACAAAATTAAAACAACATGTTTGATGTCATACCTCACATACATATTTACTTTGCATATTCTCTTATAAGAATTAATTTTAAACAAAAATGTTGCTTTCACCAAGAATACCAATTTTAGCATCATGTTGCAAGCACTTTATTAAATCAACATATCACAATGAAACATGTTTATTAAATGTTGCTTACATCAATTAGAATCCACACAGCAATTTTAGCAACATGTTTGCAGCAACATCTTAATAGCAACATATCACAATAATCATGTTGAATAGTTGGCTTCACTAAATAATGGCTGCTTTATGCTGTCTCAGCCGTATGCCATTTAGTTTCGTTGAGCTCTTCGTGCGGTTTAGTCATTGTAACGGCTTTTCGGGCATTGGTGTACGGGTAACGTAATGAATAAACGGTTCAAGTGAGAGAGTGTTTATATTTTGTTTGTTTTGCTCATATGCTTGCCATACAAAAAAAAAAACCGGTATTTTTTGTTTATTTTCATTGTCTGCGTATGAGAGTTATGTTTTAATGTATATGTGGATAAGTGAGTGTGGTCTATTAGTGGTAGTAAGGCATACAACAACAAAAAGTTTGTTTATGAATTAAAAATTTGTAAATAAAATAAAATTATAAAGAAAAATATTTAAAAATGTCAACAACAAAATAATAAGAAAAATAGTGTGAATTAAAGGAGAATCAAATGAGTGAGTGTTTGAGTTAATAAGTAAGTGGAAACAAGTGTACTTTTAAATGTGAGTGTAACGGCGTCAAATTCAGTTACCGGTTTTTGTTTTTCTTTTGTTCCCCCCGTTTTGAACAAACCATATTGTTTTCTTCTGCAATGCTTATGTTGATGGTGATTTTTTTACTTAAGATTTCCAAGACTAAAACCCTGTATTTTGTGGTTTGTTTTTTTTTTTCTATTTGCCATTATTCAACATTCTAAGTGACGCGTGTTGCATTGAAGCTGTGTGTGTTGCAAGTGTGCAGGTCACTTGTATAAGATGTCTTTTGTTCATTTAAAGCTTTAACAATTATGCTGAGTTTTTATACTTGGCCGATGCTGACTGTTTTTGTCGCTGAGTTATGGCTTTCAGTCTTTTGTGGGCTTCTTCAAATTCTCTTCTTTCTCTTTCTTTTTCAAAAGTCTTTTAAAATTAATTTTTTTTTTAGTTATCCTAGCTTTAAACCAGTTTTTCTTGTCCCCTTTTAAGCCATTGCCAGGCATGTTTAAATTTTAAATGTTGAGCTGTTAAGCTCTTACTGCTTGCCACAATATGCTGCTGCAGCTGTTATTGTTGTTGCATTGATACAATAAATGAAATAACCAGTAAATAACAAGATTATATTTTCTCTCTTCTCTGCTTCTTACATCTTAGTCTTATTATTCCTGTACATTATGGCCATAATAAATAGATTTTCAAATAACAACCAACAACAGCAACAAATGTTAAGCCATAAGACAACAATAATGGAAAAATTTTAAAGAAATAAAGTAAGTGAAAGGAAATTGTGCTGAAATATCAAATTATTGCGAAAGCTTAGAAAAAAAAATTAAATTAAATTAAAGAAACCAATAAAATATATTTCAAAATAAAAAACTTAAACGTTTTATAAAAGGAATACAAATTAAAAAAAAAAATTATTTTCAAAGAAAATTTTTCTTTAAAATTCAAGTCACAAAACGAAATAAATTTAAAAGGGAAAAAATAAATAAAAAAATATGTTTAAATAATCTTATAAAAGAAATTATCAGGAGTATATGTGTATTTAAAAAATTTTCTTTAATAAATTAAATAAGAAGCAAAGGAAATTATTCTAAAGGAAAATGTCATAAAAAAAATGCAATGAAAATCCAAAAAAATTTCCATTAAAGAAAATAATAACAAATAAAATAATTAACAATGAAACCATAACAGCCTATCTTTAAGTTCGTATAAAAAAAATAAAATAAAAAATAGAAGAATAAATTTTTATAAGACCATAAAAAAGAATATAATAAAATCCCCAGGTTATTTCAAAAGATATTAAATTAAGTTTGAATAATTAAAGAAAATAATTTTAAAATCTTTTAAAAAAGAGTTGAAAAGAAATTTAATTAAATAAAAGATATATTTAATCTAAACACCAACAATAACAAAAAAAGAAACCAAATAATTGGAAAATCTTTTTTTATATGGATTAGCCGTTAACTCTAGGAGAAGCGATGTAAGTATTTCACAGCTTAAGAATTTTTAAACCTGTTCAAAACCATACTATCTTCTTTTTTTTCATAAGAAATCTACTCGTATCGGGCATTGTACCTACACACATACATAATTGGTCATTAGAACCCTTCAATCTGGATTATTAACCTAGTTTCTCATACCATTTATGTTGCGTGTATTAATTTTATCCATAAGGGGTAGGACCTACAGTTTAAAGACGACTTTCGAACGACAAATTTTTTGAGAAACTTTTCATGGCAATTTTTTTTTACTCTCATTTGTCAGAAATCTGCTGAAAAGAAATCGCCGAAAAAATATTTTTTGTAGGTTTTATTTTGATGTCTGGCCTGGGACACGAACTCTGGCTTTACGTCTAATAAGCCAGGACACTATCTACTAGACCAAGGCCATTTATTTAGTCTGTGTTGTCATATCATGCATATAGAAATCAACAACACGTTGAATGGGCGGTGTATTCGAATTAACATCGAATTGAAAATTATCTTCAGCGTTTAGGTTCGAAACAGAAAAACAGAAAAACACAAAAAAAAATTTTTTTGAATTTTTGACGAAACCAATCCACATGAGATTCAAGAGCGTCTAAAGGAAAACGAAAAATGCCAATTCATATGAAATTCAACAGCCTTCTAAAGATGCTAAAAAATTCACATTTTTTGTGTGAACTTCAGTATGGTGGCGTCAAAGGTCCACTATTTTTTTGAAAACAACGTTGACCAGGTTAACAATTTCGTTTGGCATGAATTGAACAATCCAAACACAATGCATTACAAAGATCATGCCACATTGAATATTCTACATGATCGATTTAAGGACATAGTCACACGTCACATAGAGATGCTAGAAATTGACTGCTAAAACCATGCGTTTTCTTATACCTTTTCTTACACCTTTAAGCTTCAGGCGTGATTCTCAAAACCAACATAACATAATACATACCAGAGATTAGCAACGAGTATTAAAAACGATGAGTAGATTCAAGTCATACTTATAATTTCAGATACTTATACGCATTCATACTTATTTTAATATCATACTCATACTACTCATACTCAAAGTCAGAAGTACTCGTCGTATTCATACTTAACAATACGCATGATATTATTGACTATGACTCGTCTCTACTTAACATTTACACGAAGCACCAAATAAGTATGGTTTACGTACGAACACTACTATGCTCATAAGAAGATTGTGTGTATGCTTAGCTTGTTGTTTTTGTCTTTCCTTTCTTCTTTGTTTTATGAATGATTCGAGCCACTCGATTCACTTATAAGTATTATAAGTATTTTTCTCAATTTATGAATCAGAATCAGGCGTATGGATCAAACATATTTCGAATGTTGTGAGTTTGATGTCAACGTTGTATTCATGCTCAGTGCAACTTATACCTATAAATCTATGTTGCAGCGAGTACGAATGAATCAGAGTAGTTGAATTTCAATTCTGTCGATTCATTCATACTTAAAATTGCATGAATGCTTATGAGTAGCGGAAAAACGATTCATTGCTGATCTCTGATATATACACACTAACTTCTCACACTTGTTGTGTGTGTTAATTTCATACATGCGTGGCGTGAATACAGTTTAAAGTCGACTCTGAACGACGGATTTTTGCGAAGCATTTGATGCCAATTTTATTTACTCTTAGAGTTTTTGCCGAAAAAATATTTTTTTTCTTTTTGTTTAAGATGTCTGACCTAAAGTTTGAACCGTGGCCTCAGGTATAATAAGCCAACACTAGACTAGACAAGATCATGTAATTTGTTCTACATTTTTTTTCTTTTTTAAGCTGTAGGCAATCTTTAAAGCTAATATAACCCGTATCATCGACCATGTTCATCAGAGTGTGCATCAAAGTAAACGAGAATTTGACATTTCTACTGCATTCCACTCAGAAAAGCTGTGATTGACGATACTCCACACTTAGTGCCATCAATAATGTCGATGATATTTCCCAAAAAATTTTTATTATTTTAATTTAAAGATGGGAAGTGCTTAATAAAAGATCCGTTATAAATAGATAACGAAACAACAATAAAAAATCTCTACGAAATATAAAATTAAAAATAATTTGTAATTTCATTAAGCCTTCCAAATGAATACGATTTTTAATGCGATTTTTTGTGATTTTCTTAATGAGATTGTACCATATTCATCTCAAGTTTTGTAGCCTTTAAAGGGTTAAAAGTATTTTTTTTATAAACTTCCATTTTTATAAATTTTAAAAACATTTTTATGTTTTTCACTCATTGGTTTGTGCTGGTATAGTTTGAGAATAATTCTTGGTATTGACAAACAGCATGACATTTAGTTAACCTTGTTCCCCTAAAGATGGTTAAAAAAGTTCTTGTGAAAATGTTTACATAAAAAATTTTTTTTAATAAAACGTGATGACAGTAGATTTAAAAAATAAAAACAAAAAAAATATTATTTTTTCTGCTACTGTTCATTTAAATAACAAAGTTTTGCTTTAAGCCAAATTCAATATGAAATGCTCAATGGAACAGAGCTGGAAATGAGTGGCTGTTAATATTTTTGTTTTTGAAGCTTAATTTACATAAAAATTAAAACAAAAGAAAATGAGAAATAACTAATAAAAAAAAATATTCTACGATGGTTATCTTTATTTGTTTTTATTTATTTTAATTATTTTTTTATATTTTTTTCTTTTGTTTTTATTTTTTTTTTGTCTACTTCAAAACTTAAGTATGGCTGGGGCTATTGAAATAATTTTTTTCTTGAGCTGCCAATATCTGTTTTGTGAACGTGTTTTATGAAGCCAAATACTTGTATTTGTATGTAAATTATATGTACATATACATACATATATAGCCAGCTTGAGTAATACCGGTTATTGTTACTTCTGGCCACAATTTACAATTTTTTACTTTGTATAAAAAGAAGCGAATGGTAAAAAGAAGTCAAAAAAGTAGTCAAAAAAGAAGTGTTGAAAGAATCAAAAAAAAAAAACTTTAAAAATTTCATATTCCAGTTTGAAGTTGAAAGAGTCAACTGCTGTTGTTTAATATTTCAGGTACAAAAACTAAAACTAAAAGCTATGAAAACCAACAAGAATGTTTTAACAAATGCAGTCAATGACAACCAACGATGTTAGAGAGACTTGTTTAGAACAAAAAAACAGAACAAAAGGGAAGAAAGATAGAAAATTCTGGTAATAAAAACAAACAAACAATTCTAGACAGTTTTTCTTCCATTAAACCGAATACAAAAGACGATTGAATTACTAGTGAACTTCTATTGTCGTCTCCAGCAAAAGTTTTTCTTTGAAAATATTTGTCTAAAACCATAACTGGCTTGAGTATAATATTTCATTGTCTTTTAACAACAATAATGTTCCGTTCTGCCTCTACTCTACTCTAATATTTTAATTCACGTCTTTCTTATTTTCTTATTGTTTGCCTTTGTTATGGAAAAAAGAGTTGAAAACCCAGTAAACAAGGTAACAGAAGGAATTAGAGAGGGAGTTAGTATTGCCACTATTTAAAAGCAAAGTCAATAGAAAAACAAAAGAATAAAATTATTGTAGGCCAAGCCTCTTTCATATACTAAATACCCTTCACCCATTTACAAAGTCAAATTGTAAATAGTAACGTAGTCTTTACAGTCTTTAAGTAGGATTTTTATTTCATTCGTTTGAAAATCGTATTCATTTGGAAGGCTTAATGAAATTTCAATTTATTTTTGATTTTTTATTGTTGTTTCGATATCTATTTATAACGGATCTTTTATTAAGCCCTTCCCACCTTTAAATTAAAATAATAAAAATTTTGTAAGAAATATCATCGACATTTTTTATTTGTTTGAATAATTAAATTGATGGCACTAAATGTGGAGTATTATCAACCACAGCTTCTCTGAGTGGAATGCATTTGAAATGTCAAATTCTCATTTACTTTGATGCACAAATTAAGCTGAACATGGTCGATAAATACATACATAATTGGCCATTACAACCCTTCAGTCAGGATTACGACCTAGCTTCTCACACCACTTATGTTGTGGGCGTTAATTTTATACATGAGTGGCGGGACCTACAGTTTAAAGTCGACTCCGAACGACAGATTTTTGAGAAGCTTTTCATGGGAATTTTTACTCTCAGAGTCTTTGCCAGAAATCTGCTGAGAGGAAGTCACCGAAGAAATATTTTTCGTTTTGATGTCTGACCTGGGATACGAACCCGGGCCTTTCGTCTAATAAGCCAACACACTACCTACTAAACCACGACGATTTCAAACATGGTCGATACTATGGGTTATATTAGCTTTAAAGATCGCCTACAGCTTAAAATGAAAGAAAATGTAAAACAAATTACATGATCATTGTATCTTAAGGCCACGGTTCAAACCCTAGGTCAGTCATCTCCAACACAGCGAAGAATGAAAATATATTTCTTTAGCGACTTCCTCTTAGCGGATTTCAGGTAAGAACTCTGAGAGTAATTAAAATTTGCAAAGAAAATTTAAAAAGAAATCCATTATGCGGAGTCGACTTTAAACTATAGGTACTGTCGCTTACATATAAAATTAACATACACAACATAAGTAGTAAGAGAAGCTAGGTCGTAATCTTGTATGTATGTATGCAAACATAAGACCACTATCTTTTTTTTATTTAAAATAAGGTTCTTTTGGTTAAGAAGTTGGTTTTCTGTAGCAGTTTAGCAGATTCTAAAAGAATAGGGTTGCCGTCTGCTTGAATTTCCTGTATTAATTTAATGACTGTCACGAATCATTTATCCATCTTCTTATTATTTCTTTGCTTAATTACATTATCATAAACAAAGTTTTTCTGGTTAAACAATAGGTTGGTCACTTGCAGCAGGCCCTAGAAGGATAGGGTTACAACGGTTAACGTTACATAGAAGGAAGGCCCAGGGCCGGAATATAATACAAACAAATAGATTTTTGAAGTCGTTCAGTGTTTATCGTCCTTTTTAATTTCAATTAAAATCATTGCATCTGCAAATGCTTTAAAGTTTGATTTTTATACTGATAAGCATGTAATCAATGATTTTAATCGACTTTATAATTGAATTCATCAATATCGTCCCCTTGTGAATATATTTCTTCGTTCTTTTTTTTAATTAAATCCTGTTTTTCTGTTGTATCTTTATCGAGGGTACGCAAAATTTTATGTGATGCGTGTTGGTATTTGGTATGTGGCACATTGATTACAAAAAAAATATTTTTGTTTTTCCATTTACTAAACATTTTCATTTTTTTTTTATTATTCCACTAGTTGTTGCAACAAAAATACAGGGTGGCTGATATATAATGCAACAAAGTAAAGCGCTATACTTTTAATTATTTTTTTTTTTAATTTTGTTGTTCAAAAGCAAAAAATGTTGGAAATAACATCAAATTTTAGAATCAGTTTAGATTTGTTTGAATTGGCCACCTTTTGTACGAATTATGGCCTTCAAACAGCCGACAAAGCCACCACTGGTTGCACGAAAGTGGCTCTGCGGTATTTTGGCCCATTCCCGGTGAAGCGTCATCTTGAGATGATCGACACTTTCGTATGTTTTAATGATAACCTTACTCTCCAAAGTGCCCCAGACGCAAAAGTTCAATGGAGATTTTGGTGGCCATTGTGCCTTTTTGACGCGTGTTGAGTGCGGTGGTGCTGAATCCTGTTGGAATATCCATGGCCTGCGGCCGAAATATTTGTCTGCCCAGGACTTCAATACTGACTTTAAGACATTTTACCGATAATATTCGGCATTTATTTTGATCCCACGGTAGATGAATACAAGCGGGGAGCGACCATCGGCTGTTTCGGCGACCCACACCTTTACCATCGGAGGCGCTTTAGATCTGGTGGCCAATCGCAGGTGTAAATTTTAAGCCGACCTCTTTGGCAGGTAAACCCGATCATTTTTTTTGTTCACTAACTGCTCAATTTGGAATGTCTTCTCACCAGAGAAAAAAAAAATTCGATAACTGGCCCCTTTCGTGCAAGCAAAATAACTCCTTGGCTCTTTCCAGTCTAACTTTTTTTTGTCCATCGGTGAGCTCTTGCACTTTTTGGAACTACAATGTCTTTAGTCGAAGATCATTTTTCAATATGTGCTGCATCCGTTCTTGCGATATGTTCAGCTTACGAGCAATTTTTCTACCACTTCGGCGTGGATTTCGATCAAATCTGGCTATCACTTTTCGGATTATTTCTGGTGTTGCTACCATTTTTTTCGTCCACTTTCTGGACGCGATGCAAGACTACGAGTATTACGATAACCAGCAATGTTACGAGAAACAAAAGATTTATTCGCATTTAAATGCTGGAGGGCTCTAACGATAGCCACATGTGGTTTTGCAGCTTGAATTCCATCACGAATAACGTTCTGAATGGAATAGATAAAAATGCTTTTGTAAGCTTGTAAATAATAAAATGAACTGTCACTGGAATAAATCTGTCAGCTGTCAGGCGAGCGGTTTAAAAGTGATAACAATCTGAAGTTGGTTGCAATACATATCAGCCACCCTGTATACTTTCAGTGTAGTGTGTTGTGTTTTCATTACTGGAACTTTTTCCCTCTCAAAAAAGGAAAAGAAATCTGACTGTTGTAAACCGGTTGGTTTTACTAAACTCAATCTACTCATAGTTTTTGTTTTTGTTGCTATTATTTTTATTAGCAGACTTTGGTGGAATGGTCTAGTCTAGCAGGATATTTACAGGTGTGTGTGTGGTTTTTTATATTTAGACTGAAATACATAGTAAGGTTATATAGATCCTTAAGAATTATTATTGTAATGCAGCTGCATATATAGGTACATATATGTATATACATACGAATTCATACATTCATGCAACGTATAGAAGTTAATTGTATGCCTCCTCAAATTGGCCTCATGTTTAGTTCTATGTTGTTATAACAGAAGTGGCATAACAGCATTTCTGTTGTATAGTTTTCGTAACAGTTGCACTTGCGCATGTCATGACTTTACTGTGCAGCGCATATGGCTGTCATTGGTATAGAGCACAGGTGTTACCTGTTGATGTTTTCTTTCATTTGATTTTGCTTTGATATACCCTACACGAGCACTTTCATTATGGGATCTTTCAGTAAGTAGTTCTTAGCATGCGTAATTGGTCAATGCAACACTTTAGTCTAGATTACAACCAAACTTCTAACATCACTAATGTTGTGTGTGTTAATTATATACATGATTGGCATGTCATACAATTTAAAGTTGACTCCGAATGGCAGATTTCTGAGAAATTTTTCATGGCAACTATTTTTCACTTACAAAGCTTTTGCCAGAAATCTGCTGAGAGACAATTATCGAAGACATATTTTGTTATACTTTGTTTTGCTGGAGATGTCTGACCTGTGGCTTGAATCATCTTGGCCTCATGTCTAATATGCCAACATACTACCTAATAGTCTTACTAGTCTACTACTAGTCTTATGGATCTACTAATGGAACAGTCACGCTCTTCTAAGTTCGAAAAATTGGAATTCATTGTGGAACTTTTCCTTACCTAGTAATCCGCTTATAGTAGCCTTAGTGTAGTAGATAGTGTGTTGATTTATTAAAGATGAAGCCACGGTTCAAACGCCAGGTCATACATTTCGTTATGGTCTTGCTCTCTACAGATTTCTTGCAAACACTCTAAAGTTAAATAAAATTACAATGAAAAAGTTTTTTAAAAAATTTTTTTTTCGGAATCGACTTTACACCCTAGGTCATGGATAGAATTAACACACACAATATAAGTGGTGAGAGAATTATACAATTTGGAATGTATGTGTGATGTATCAACAACATTTTTTTAACATTCAAAAGACATTATTGCCATTGTGTGTGAAGTACAAGTAACATCGTTCAAATGTTCATCAAAAATGCCAATTTTCCACGATTCTGGCATGTAAATCAGGTTGAATTTAATAGCTGGGATGGGTTATGTCGCCGTAGTCTAGTAGATAGTGTGTTGGCTTATTATACGTAAATCCAAAATACAAAAAGTAAAAAATACCCGCCATGAAAAGTTTCTTAAAATAAAATCTATCGTTCGGAGTCGAATTTAAACTGTAGGTCCCGCCACTTATGTATAAAATTAACATGCAGAACTTATGTGGTGTGATAAACTGGGTCAATAATCCCGACTGACCAATTACGTATGTATGTGATGGGTTTTTTTGGTTTTGAAGGCACCGTAGTTTAAGGAGTGCGGACGAAAAAAATGGTCCTACTTTTAAGCTTATAACATAATTTGGAAAAAATTAATACCGTTACATTGTTTTTATTGGGCATCTGTTTCAAAATCCATGTGGTAAATTTCATTGCAAAAGCAAAATTAGTTTTTTGAAAATGGACACTCAACAAGGATGTCGTAAAAAAATAATTGAAAAGTTCAATGAAAAACCAAGCCGCTTACAAAGAACGATTGCTAGGCTCGCAGGTGTTAACCAAAAAACAGTTTCTAAGGAAAGAATAAAACAATATTAGGAGTCTTTGAGTATTGAGAGAAAGCGTGGAAGTGTAAGGAAAAAAGGATTTGACGACCAAAACAAAGCAAGCAAAATAATACGTATTTTGCTAGAACACCTTAACATGACTGGAAGAAAAGTGGGTCAAAAAGTTGGATGCTCTGAAAACTTTGTCAGAAAAAAATTTTATACGCAAAAGGAATTCAAATATTCTTTAATTTAATGGAAATATAAAACGAAAAAAATCCGCCACTTAGTTTTATTTCTATAACGAAAAGTGTAAGTCCAATTTTTTTCGTGCGCACTCCTTAGTTGCTCATTAAACTTAAGCCTGTGGTTCAGAATTTCATTTGGCAATTTCATCTCAATAGTTTTCTGGCCAAAACTCTGTAAGTAAAATAAAATTCCCAAGGAAAGTTGCTCAAAAAAATTTGTCATTCAGAGTTGACTTTAAACTGTAAGTCCCGTCACTTAATGGACAAAATTAATGCACACAAGTTGAATCCATATTTCATGCATGAGTATGCTAGTCTCTTCCTTATCCGCTGTAAACAATTTTATAATTTCCCATAACTTTGGCTGGCACTCGTAAGCTGATTGATTAATGATTATTGTATGGTAGGGCTTAAGATAGGTGGCTTACACTGAAGCTTCTTCTCTTTTACTTGCTTTTGATCTTCTCTTCATTTACTTTTCTTTTAAGATATTGTAACTTGTATCCATTAAATATCCATGCAATTATTGTATCTCCATTTTGTTACTTCTTTGACTTCGTAACTTCTTTATTCCTTCATTGCTTATGTAAGCTGTGGAAGATTACCTCCCCTTTTTTTATGATTCCATTCCTATTATATTTTTAATGGCACTTTTAAAGGCAGAATATGAAATTATCGTAATCGTATGTAAAACATAAAATAATCGAAAATTTTCTTCTTTTATTCTACATTTCCACTATTCCACTATCTTGCTGTGCCTGTTTCTTGGTTAAACATGTTCAAGGGCTTATCTTCTATTTTATATGATTAATTACGATGTATTTTTGGTATGTTTTTCTCTTTTTTGACTTCACAATAATTGTTAAATAGAACATGATTTATGGTTATTTAATGTGGTATTCCATCTATCAATTCTCATTTGGTGTGTAAATTTTGTGAAAACAAAAATTAGATCAAATTTCTATTCTTTTTTTGGAAGGAAATAGAAGCCTTAAATGGCAGGCATTATTTGACAGCCACATGAAGTGCAAGAGCAGCAGGTAGAGGAGATAAGTATTACGAAATGTAATTAATTTGTAGCGGTTTGGCTAGATAACTGACAGCAGTTAATAATATTTGGATAGAAATTGGACATGTTTTTGTGTGAAATCTATTAACATACGTATGTGGTTTGAAAATTAGTTCACACGATACAAAAATAAAAAAACAGCAATTTGTAACAAATTCGTATGAAAAAAAAAACATTTCTTGTTCACATTCACACCATCTTGTTAAGGTCAAAACAAAGCCATTAGCAAGTTCCTGTAACGAATGAAGTTTACTTTTTTCTCAATAGGCCATTAACAACCCATTTGTCGGATTTCGGCCTGCTGCAACATATTTTTTTGAATTCACCGTGGTCTAGTAGATAGTGTGTTGGCTTATTAGACGAAAGCCTCGAGTTCGAAACCCAGGTCAGACATCAAAACGAAAATATGAAAATACTTTTTAGGCGACATCCCCTCAGCAGATTTCTGGCAAAAACTCTGAGAGTAAAAATTGCCATGTGTCGTTCGGAGTCGACTGTAAACTGTAGGTTCCGCCACTCATTTATAAAATTATCGCACACAACATAAGTGTGTGAGAAGCTAGGACTTTGTAAATGGGTCATTTGGACCACCGGGTACTGTATTTGTCAGAATTGACAAGTGCACGTCCTCTAACCTAACACATTTTCCCAAACGCCTCTTTCTAAACGCCTCAATCGATGATAAAGCTTTCTCAATATGAACCTTCCAACTTAAACGAGGTCGTCCTGTTCGCAGACTTTCGCTTCTCGCCGGAACATCCGACTGACATCGCAAGGCCTGCTCACTCTAGATCGAATACTCTCAAAACTGGTGCATCGGAGCTTAAAGCTGCCAATGCTAATGCGGCGTAAAGAATCAAGAATGAACTACTTGTAGACTATAAGTTTTGTTGTGCGAGAGTGACTTCTGCTACTTAATTGCTTGCTGATACCATAATAGCACTTGTTGGCAAGACAGATCCTAAGTCTGATCTCCAGACTGAGATCATATTTGATGGTAGCGGCTGAGCAAGATAAATAAATTCCTTGACAATATCGAAAGTATAGTTATCGGCCGTAATCTGCATATGCCTACTTAACGACAACATATTCTCCATTTTGCCCTCATTGCCTGCCAGGCCATTATTGATAGACTTCCGTTGGATAGCACTAAATGTAGCAGTAGCATCTTGCTTGATACGCCCTATGATGTCAATGTTGTTAGCTTACGCAAGCAACTTTTCATTTTTGAGGAAAATAGTGCTATTGCGCTGCATTCCACCCACTTTCACAGAACACTGTTCATAAGAAAGTTAAAGATGTCGTATGATAAGGAATCACTTGGTCTGAAACCTCGAGCGGTATCAAAAGCTTCGGCGAGACCTGTTTCTACTTTGCTAAGGCTGCAGGAGTTGATTAACGTCATTCTGCATAGTCTTATCAATAACGCAGGAACAGTGAGCCTAATTACTACGGCCGTTTACAATTTCTATAATTTGGATTTCTTCTTTTAAAACGTAACAGCCGTTTATTGATGGGGTTTCAAGACCCAAATTCAAATGCAATGTCTCCTTCAACGTATTGCCGGCGCTTTACATGAACTGGTATGTTGCTATGAGCTCCTGAGGAAACTGAATTTTGTCCGTATGAAATTTAAAGTTGTTAAGAACGGTTTAGGATTTATCTTTTCGGGTTTCCGGGGACATTCTCTTTTACAAGAGCAATGTTTTTCAGAGGCTCATTGGTTCGTTGACCCGCCAAAGGCTAATTGCCGATAGAGCAGACATATGTATGTTAGTATGGAATACAAATAAACCGTGTGTTGTCCAATGAACCTGGTTACAGAATTTCAAAACTGCTGTGTCCAATAGTAGACAGCAGGAAAACCTCTTACATTCTAACAGGAATTTTAATGAGACACTACGCTCTTAGTAAAGTCGCCGTGGTCTAGTGGGTAGTGTATTGTCTTATTAGACAAAAGGCCCGGGTTCGTATCCCAGGTCAGACATCAAAACGAAAAATATTTCTTCGTCGATTTCCTCTCAGCAGATTTCTGGCAAAGACTCTGAGAGTAAAAATTGCCATAAAAAGCTTCTCAAAAATCTGTAGTTCGGAAGCTAGGACTTTGTAAATGGGTCATTTGGACCACCGGGTACTGTATTTGTCAGAATTGACAAGTGCACGTCCTCTAACCTAACACATTTTCCCAAACGCCTCTTTCTAAACGCCTCAATCGATGACAAAGCTTTCTCAATATGAACCTTCCAACTTAAACGAGGCCGTCCTGTTCGCAGACTTTCGCTTCTCGCCGGAACATCCGACTGACATCGCAAAGCCTGCGCACTCTAGATCGAATACTCTCAAGACTGGTGCATCGGAGCTTAAAGGTGCCAATGCTAATGCGGCGTAAAGAATCAAGAATGAACTACTTGTAGACTATAAGGAGCAATGTTTTTCAGAGGCCGACTAGTACATTGACCCACCGGAGTCTAATTGCCCATAAACATCACAAATTGGCACAAATTGGGAAATGCCTGAGGAGAAGACGATTGAGGGAACATATGTATGTTAGTATGGAATACGAATAAACCGTGTGTGGTCCAAAAAACCTGGTTAGAGAATTTCAAAACTGCTGTGTCCAACAGTAGACAGCAGGAAAACCACTTACATTCTAGCAATAATTTTAATGAGACACTGTGCTATTAGTAGTTTCACTGATAGGCTAGATCTTCCCCACTTGGATTACTGCAGAAACTCCCATGATGTGGAAGAAAAGAAATCGGTACAATACCTTTTATGTAAGTGCCCTGCACTTTGGGGCAGACGTTATTGGTTTTTGGAAGACAGAACGTTTGAAAATCTGGGCATGCTGGCGAACGTGCCACTGAGGGAACAGACCGGATTCATCCGAAACCACTAACGTATCATGACAAGGGGTTTACATCAGACACTGTAGCACAATGGGGCATACAGACCTTCGAGTGAACTTGCCTGTAAATGGCAAACTAACCGCTAACCAAAGCTAACCTACTAAAGAAAATTCTTTTGCCTTCAAAATTTACTTCCGTTTTTTCTTCAATTTAAATTTAAATAAAAAAAAAAAACTTTTTAATTTTGTATATAAAAAAAGAAAAGAATTAATAAATAAAATTAAAAACAATTGAAATAGAATGAAAGAAATATTTTTAGTTTTCATTTTTTTATTAAATTTAGTTAAACTTTGTTTATATTTTATTTTTTTTCTGCGGACGTGTCCAAAACTTGCGATTTTTAATCAAAACAAAGTTTTTCAACTTTTTCCTTTTCTTCTTCTTTGTATTTTTGTATTCAAATTGAATAAAATGTCCTTGTAAGTAGTTTTTTGTTGGTATTTAGTTGTGAGTCTATAGTTTTAACTAACAAAAATCATTCGTTATGAAACTATAGAAGAGAGAGAGAGGCAAAACTGTTGCCAAAAGACAACGAAGAACAACATGAAAAACAATTCAATTTGTATACGATTTTAGTTTTCTTCTGTAGAACCAAAAATTTAGTTAAAATAATGCTGCACAGAAAACACAACTAAAAAGTTAAAGCAAAAGAAACAAAAAACAAAAAATTTTTAAAACTTACCTTTGAATAGCAAGTTTTCAACGACAATATTTGATTTATGATGTGATCGCCAAATAAAATCAAAAAATGTTGGACATAAATACACCGAGAAAACAATTAAATCAGCGAAATATATGCTAAATTGTTTCTTCTAAGAAAAACCACGACAAGTTCAAGTTAGTAAAAGTGATTTTCGGTTATTGATTTTTCTTAGCAAACGATTATTAAAAAATTTGAAGTATTTCTTTGAAGTCGCTGTGGTCTAGTGGGTAGTGTGTTGGCTTATTAGACAAATGGTCCGGGTTCGAATCCCAGGTCAGACATCAAAACAAAAGATATTTCTTCGGTGACTTCCTCTCAGAAGATTTTTGGCAAAGACTCTGAGAGTAAAAATTGCCACGAAAAGTTTCTCTCAAAAATTTGTCGTTCGGAGTCGACTTTAAACTGTAGCTCCCGGCACTCATGTATAAAATTAACGCACACAACATAAATGGTGTGAGAAGCTAGGTCGTAATCCTCACTGAAGGGTTGTAATGGCCAATTATGTATGTGTAAGTATTTCTTGCTCCAGTGATGACCAATTAAGGCAAATCTCCATCGTCTACATCGAATTATAACTCGAACAATGATGCTCCTATTTCCTTAGGTTTCGGACGACGAAACTTACACATATTCTACGAGTCGTTCATCCTTGCTTCTTTACGGCGCATTAGCATGAACATATTTAAGCATGGATGCAGAAGCCTTGAGAGCATTCGGTCTAGTGGGAATTGGCGATGATTGTGGGTTTCGATCCAATAATGTGCTTTATTACGAATAGTCAAGCACACGTGGCCAACATCATGAAAAAAAATTACGTAGGCGTAGAAAAGATTCGGATACAATTTCTGAAACGTATGGTCGTTCTTTAAAATTGGTTTCTAGCCATTTCAAATGATTATGATGAGTCTAGAACCAATCGCTCTTCTATCACAGCCACTGGCACTAGCACTCATCGCAGTACAATAGTGAGTTTTACACCATCTTTCCTGCCCGACATTACCGAATATGTTCAGGCCGCCATGCCGCCGGAACTGAATGTAGTGTAAAGTCTTCAACTATTTCCCAGTGTAAATAAACCCATATATGCACCACGCTGGTCTAGCCAGTTGCCTCATGCCTACATGCAATCACCACCCAATATGGGTAGATGGTAGCAGGTAACCGATTCCGATAATGAGCATATCCATCATGACCAGAAAATGACTATCTCATCAAATCTTTTACCCAATCTTGATCTCTCCGATACCTCTTACCTGGAACAGCATCATAATATATTCATGACTCCTTTGATATTGCAAAATGTGTGCACCGCTAATAGTTACGATGATCTAAAGTGAGAAAGCCTGTATGGGCGAAGCTTGTGCAATATGAGGGCATAGCAGACAGGCTTAGATATTTTAAAAGATTTTTAAAAGTAGTGAAAAAGACCAGTGGTGGCTACCAAAACCACGCCTCTCACTCTAATAATACACTAGCTCACTATTGCATTACCATTTGAAATGTTTTCTTAATTCCTTTAATAATTGTTGAATTATTATAAATAGACATACATTCGCACTCTTGTATTATACGGGGTGGCTGATATACAATGCAACAAAGTAAAGCGCTATATTTTTTTAATTTTATTGTTCAAAGCCACTTTTGGTACGAATGGCATTCAAACGGCCGCAAAGCCATCACAGGCTGCACGAAAGTGGCACTGCGGTATTTTGGCTCATTCCCGGTGAAGCGCCGACTTGAGATGCGCCCCAGGCGCAAAAGTCCAACGGATTGAGATCCAGAGATCTCAATTGTGCGGTAGAAATGAAGCGAGGAACCTCCTTTTTAAGCCATTCATTGTTGACGCGTGCTGAGTGCGGTGTTCTGTTGGACATTTTCCCGATAATATTCGGCATTTATTTTGACGGCATTTGAGCGATCAACGACCGTTACGGCGGCCCACACCATTACCATCGGCGCCGCTTGAGTTCTGGTGGCCAATCGCAGGGGTAAATTTTCAGCTGACCTCTTTAGCAAGTAAACCTGGTCATGTTGTTTGTTCACAATTATGGTAATATGAGTCAAAGTATTTCTGAATTCATTAATGTTTCACAATTTCAAAAAATGTATTCCAATGATTAAATTTCATCGTCACACAGTCCCGCTTCACTGCTTACCTTACCTGGCCCTTGATAGATAGTAGGCCTAACAAACAGTTATTTGGACTTGGTCGTGGCATTTTTTTAAGATGAGATGAGGAAGAAGAGACCACTTTCTTTGCCAGTGCCCGTCTCTAGCAAGGTGCAAATATAGGTTAATTGGCTCTTAATTTCTTGTCAGCTTGACGGAGTTATCGTCTATTGATATCAAGGATAAAGCTTCGTTTATCAAACTTTCTGGCTCGATTTCCAGAGTAGGCTAGTCGTGCTGTCGATGGCCAGCCCCTGTGCTGACCAACTACTTCATCTTCTCTGGTTTTCGGTAGAACTTCGTCAGTACAGAGACTGCGTTCACTTGTGGCTTTACAATGGGTCGCTATGCATACTCAAGTGACCTTTTTGATATCAAAGCTGCCACTCCGACCTAAACTAACCTAGCCTAACCTAAATAAAATATTTTCTTTACCAATTGGAATAAAATAACTTAATTTTCTTATACTGTTTTATACAGTACATCCTAGTAACGGTAATTGGTCGCTCTAAATTTTACATAAAATTTTTCAAAGTGTAGTTATAATTTATTCGGTGGCTATAAATATTTTTTTTATTGCGTTATTGCCAAACAAGCTAGAGTTGAGTGTCTCCATATGTGCATACCTGGAAGCAATATTTGTTTGTATTGAAAACACACACTCAAACCCATTTTCATACGTTATTCTCCTTAAATAATTTCAATCTTATAGCGAATGCCGTACACAACAGGGTTTGAGTGTAGTTTAGCTTTAAACTACAAAAATATCTTTGAATTGTAATTTAATTCGTTTTCTTTGTTGTCACACCAGTATTCTATACAAAAAATAAATGAGAAAAAGAGAGAGAGAGAGAGAGAGAGAGAAAAAGTAATGAAAACCCCTACAACCGGATTTGTGTCTGATGTTTTTCTTGTTTTTGTTTTATTTCTAGTTTAACGTTAATATTGACAATTATTGTGGCTCTCTGAGCCTACGGCGCTCTCTGCCCAGTACTCTGGCAAACAAATGTAATGGTAGTGGTAATGGTTTCAAAAACCACTCCAACAAGTATGTGTTCATGTGTGTGTTGGTTTTAATTGTATAAAGAAGATATCAAATAGAGGTGTATACACAACCACATGCCATGTATTTGTTTAAGCAGCTCAGCTAAGCATGCTTATGGTACGATATCGTAAACTGACCTGAGTCAATGATCGTTGGTTGGTTAGCTGTCTCGCTTCCCCGCAACTTTAATTCTACGTCCCCCCATTCCATGTAGTTGTTTAGTTATCTGGCTGTTTGAAATTCATTTTGTGGACAATTGTAGTCGAGTAAGTTTGTGCCCACGAATTGATGGGATGTGGGATGGGAGGGCTTTTGTTCGTAGAAGTAAACCTCAACTTTATTGACAACATAATGACGATGACGATGACAATGAGGATGGTGTTGGCGATGATGATGTTAAAATTGTAGACCGTACTGATAAGTCTTGTCGTACAGTTTATAACAGAGTTACTCACGAGTTTTTCATAAATTTAAGCTTCTGAATTGTTATCGTATTTATAGCATACAGCACGGAATAAAAATAGTATTGTTTGGTTATAAAAATACATCCACGATAATGAACAGAGATATCTCTGAATAAATAGGCGCCGTGTAGTCTTATAACACCGCAACGTATTGAATGACATGCTCCCGCTGGTCTTTATATAGAAGACATCAACAACCAAAAGAGTGCAATATGAAATCATACAGATCATCAGAGCATAGTCGAAAGACCGAGGATGCATAGCTCTCAGATCTTGACATTAAGAGCATCAGAATGCTTCCTGTTATACGAAATTATCCAGATTAATATCCAGAAAACTGACTAGAAGTCACCGTAGTCTAGTAGATAGTGTATTGGCTTATTAGACGTAAGTTCCGAGTTCAAATTCCAGGTTAGACATGAAAATATTTCTTCGGCGACATCCTCTTAGCAGATTTCGGGCAAAAGTAAATAAACTTGCTATGAAAAGCTTTTCAGAAATCTGTCGACTTTAAACTGTAGGTCCCGCCACTCATGTATAAAATTAACGCAGAAAACATAAGTGGTATGCGAATCTAGGTCGTAAACCTAACTGAAGTGTTGACCAGTTATCTAGAAAACTAAAGAAAATCTAGAAAATAATTATAAAAAATCTTACCACACGAATATAGTTTCTGCTGTATAGCCAATATAGTAGCAACGAAGGGAGGTACAAAAAATAAAAACGTTAAGAGTTGTGTCAACCTCACTACAGGGTGGCTGATATATAATGCAACAAAGTAAAGCGTTATATTTTTTTAATTTTCTTTTTTAATTTTATTGTTCAAAAGCAAAAACTGTTGGAAATAATATCAAATTTTAGAATCAGTTTAGATTTGTTCGAATTGGCCACCTTTGGTACGAATTATGCCCTTCAAACGGCCGATAAAACCATCACAGGCTGCACGAAAGTGGCTCTGTGGTATTTTGCCCATACCCGGCGAAGCTCCATCTTGAGTGGATAGACATTTTGATATTTTTCAGTGAAATCCTTACTCTCCAAAATGCCCCATGCGCAAAAGGCCAATGGATTGAGATCCAAAGATTTTGGTGGCCATTGTACGTTAGAAATTAAGCCATTCTTGGTTGACGCGTGCTGAGTGTGGAGGTGCTGAGTCCTGTTGGAATGTCCATGGAGAAAAACAAATTCGTGCAAGCGAAGTAACTTTGGAACTTCAATGGCTTTAGTCCAAGCTTATTTTTCAATATGTGTTGCATCCGTTCTCGCGATATGTTCAGCTCACGAGCAATTTTTCTACCACTGCGTAGTGAATTTCGATCAAATCTGGCCTTCACTTTTCGGATCATTTCTGGCGTTGTTACCGTTTTTTTTTTTGCAAACTTTTTGACGCGATGCACTGCGAACACTACCAGTAGCACGGTAACAAGCAATGGTAGGAGAAACAAAGATTTATTCACATTTAAATGCTGGAAGGCTCCAACGATAGCCACCTGTAATTTTCCAGCCAAATATAAAGCAACCACACTATCACGTTTGAATTCCATCACGAATAACCTTTTTCCTGAATGCAATAGATCGAAATGCTTTTGTAAGCTTGTAAATAATAAAATCAACTGTCACTGGAACAAATCTGTGAGCTGTCAGACGAATGGTTTACAAATGATAACAACCTGAAGTTGGTTGCAATACATATCAGCAAACCTGTAGAGAGGCTTTGGAAAGATTGAAACCAGTATGAAGAGGTTAGAAAGGTAGGGACTAATCAAGGGGGAAGTGGGAATCAATAGCTTACAAAGTTCCCCTAGCATTTGAACCATGGCCTCGTCTTTAATAAACCAAAACAATACCTATTAGACTAGGGCGATGTCGAATACCAAACAATGTTTCGTTGAATATTATAGTTTTTTTTTTATATTTTTTTCTTTCTTTTTTTATATTTAAAAAAAAACCAAACTTATGTAGTATTTAATTAATTAATTAAACATTTAAATTTGTATGTAAATTGTTTCAATTTGTTTTTTGTTTTTCAGATTTAATTTCAATTGAAATGAAAAAAATTTGCTCTAAAAATCTAATTTTATTGAAAGCAAATGCTGGAAGTTATTTAAATATTTTAATTAATATTTAAAGGATTTAAAAGCAATTAATTGGTAAGTTGTCTACTTAATATACATATGTATGTACATTTAAATATATTATAAAAATATTTATTTTTCATTTGAATAAAAAGTGGTTTGTAGAAAAATTGGGGGAAAACGATTATACTCATGTTGGTTTTGTTTATTTTATTTAAAATTTATTAGAATTTCTTAAATTGAAAGACAAATACCAGACTATATAAAGGATTTATTATTTTGATTGACAATTTAAAAACAAATTTAGAAGAAATATTTGAGTTTCTGTTTTGCTTTTAGTATCAGCTAAGAAATATCTCATATATATAGTAAATAGGGTGAGTGCTAGGGATGCCAAACGGGAGCGATTTTTAAAAATCCCGGTATTCAGGATCCCTATACCGAAATCCCGGGAGATTTCGGGATAATTCAGGATCTAAAAATCCCGAAAAATTACGGGAGAAATCGCGATTTTCTCTTAATAATAAAAATATTTTGTTAACAAAATTATTTGTATTCCAATTATGTATATCAGAATTATATATCATTAAAAATAAACTATAAAAAGAGCAAAGAGATTCTAACAAACTAACATGTGATCTGATAGGCTTGAACGAATTTTGTTGTCAACATACCCTATCGTTGAACACACTTCACGCAATCAACATTTGTTGGTAAAATAGTTCCAAGATTGCTGTATGCAGCTTGTAAATGTTCACCTCTACCAAATCCTGATCTAAATAAATCTATTCCTTTGGACAGTTGAGTATCTAAATCAGTTACCCTTTTAATTCGTTTTATAGGGCTTTTGCAATCTTCGTTGCCATCAAATAATTTTGTATCAATGGAAGTAGGGTTTCCTCCTCTATTATTTTTTTTTTTTTTTTTTTTTTTTTGGCGTGTGAGGTAGGGTTCAAAATGCCTTCGCACTTACAGTGATCGTCATCAGCTGCGTCGAGTGGTGCTTCCACTAAAACAATCCCTCCTCCTTCTGGGGATACTCCCTTCCCGGGACGGCTATCTGCATTACTTCGGGAAGGGCCCAGAACGGCGTCCAGTTAAAGACCGTTTTCTACTCTCCCACGTCTGGGTACGCCATATTTGAAGCCAGCTTCATGCTATTGGCTCGTCTTCTCATGTATCATTCCGTTGTATTGCATCAAGGTCGAACTTCTTTCTGCGGAGTACATATTCACCGTATCTTCTCACAGCGTTCCATTTTATCTCACTTTCGAGCATTGCGTTCACAATGGTGTCGGGTGTAAATTCACCAATTTGTTCCATCAACATGTTCTTCTCGTCTTGCCATTTAATGCAATGGAAGAATGTATGTTCAACGTCGTCAATCATTTCCTCGCAATAAATACAGCTAGGATTAGTCACCTTGCCCATACGGTACAGGTATTTTCGGAAATAACCATGACCAGAGAGAAACTGGGTCAGAAAATAGTTAGTTTCCCCAAAGGTTCTCCGTATCCATGCCTCTATAGATGGGATAAGTTTATAGGTCCATCTTCCGCATGTTTCCTCGTTCCATCTACTTTGCCATCGCCGTAGTGTTTGAGATCTGAGATCTACGCTACTAATGGGAAGATTTTCCCTCTTCATTCTCCAAGATTTTCTTCGCTCAAATGCCTGCAGGTCAATAGGTATCTCACCGGCGATCACTAGGACTGCGGCGCCCGATACTGTGCGGTAGGCCGAGGCAACTCTTAATGCCGCTGTTCGCTGCACCGCTGCTAATATTTTTCGCTTAGATTTAATCTCCAGCGCATCTCCCCATATCTCGCTTCCGTACAGCAATATCGAGTTCGTTGCCGCCATAATCAATTTTCGTTTGGCTTGTGTTGGTCCGCCAATATTTGCCATCATCCTGCTTAGCATGCCCGTTAGTTTTGCTGCCTTGGTAGCTGCATGCTGTATTTGGGCCCAATAATTAAGTCTGCAGTCGAGTCTTATGCCCAGATATCTAACTGCCCTTTTTGTGACCAGCGATACATCACCTATCTGCATACCAATCTCGAGTGGGATGCGAGCCATTGTCATCAATATGACCTCAGTCTTGTTCTTTGCGAGCTCTAGACCATGATCCTCAAGCCATATCTGAGTCCTTATCATGACTCGATTCAGTTTTCTCCTGGCATCCTCAATGTCGCGCGCTGAAATGACTGACACTATATCATCCGCGTATCCCACGAGGTATGTGTCCTCTGGCATTTCTATACCTAAGATTTCGTCATAGCTCAGGTTCCAGAGATCTGGACCAAGAATAGATCCCTGAGCTGCACCAGACGTGATCTCCACGACCCTTCGGCCATCGGGTGTGTCATATAGAAGCTTGCGATCCTTCAGATAGCTGCGTAATATTCTCAGAAGGTATATAGGAATACGAAATCTTTCTCGTAGTGCCTTAATAATATCCTCCCATCGTAGGCTGTTGAAAGCATTCCTCACATCCAGCGTGGCAAGGACAACAATGCGCTTCGGATAGTGACGTCTGAGCCTTGTCCGTTCAACGCATTCCACTACATCCGCTATGGCACCAAGCGTTGACCTACCTGGTCGGAAGCCATACTGCCTCTCCGATAATCCACCAGCTGTCTCAATGGCCGCTGCCAGTCTGCGCTGGAGAAGTTTCTCCAATAATTTACCGGCACTATCCAGCATACAGAGGGGGCGATATGATGATGGATGTGTCGGGTCTCCTTTTCCCTTGCTGATCAGGGTTAATTTCTGCAGCTTCCATTGCTCAGGGAAGACACCTTGGGCAATGCAGGCATTGTACATTTCCAGGAGTGCATTTGGTCGATTTTCAGCAATTAATTTTATCACCTCGGCCGGTACTCCATCTGGACCGGGAGCCTTGTTTGCTTTGAGACTTTTCGCCGCTGTTATCAATTCTTCATCCGTGAAGGGTATTGGCGTATCAGCTATCGGAGGATCACGTTCCTCACGCAATGGTGGGTGCACGGGGAACAAATTCATCACTATATTGTCGACGGCGTCGCCGTCAAGAAGTGGCACAGCAGAATTTGCGCCCAGCTTTCTGGTCACAATTTTATAAGCTAGGCCCCAGGGATTCATGTTCAGTTCAGTACGGAGCTCCTCCCATTTCGCCCTTTTGGCGGCTATAATTGCCTGTTTCAGTGCCCTTCGGGCGCGTTTGAAATTCTCAGCCTCATGTGCTGCATGACCATCTCTTCTAGCCCTAGTGTATCTTCTTCTGCACTGGAGGCAAGTTCGTCTGAGTTCAGCAATTTCAGGTGTCCACCAGTATACAGATTGCCTTCTGGGATGTTGCGATACGCGAGACATTGAGGCGTTGCAACTACGAATTATACGCTGCATAGTTTCGCTAGCCAGAGTGATAGCATCACTACTGGTTCGTGAAAGTGAGGTCTCATCGAATCTCTCCAATAATGCCGCGCTATTGAGACTCGCGACGTTCCATTTTCGTGTTCCCCTGGTCCTGGCTGTTAGGATAAGGTTCGCTCTTTCCGCGATTCGGAAACTAATGTAGTGGTGGTCACTTCCATTGTAGTCTTCAAGAACTTTCCATTCCGCTATTTTTCTGGCCAGATTTTCAGTCACCAAAGTGATGTCTGGCGTGGTATACTCGCATCCAGGCCGCCTGAAGGTTGTGCTGCCAGTATTCATCACTATGAGACCCAACCTTGCCGCCATATCCAGAATGCACCTTCCTCGGGTGTTCGTTGTCCGATCGCCCCATTCAACAGCTTTAGCGTTGAAATCGCCGGCCACTATGAACAGTCCACCAATAGCGAGTACTCTATCCTCGATAAAGCCGATCTTCGTCCTAAATTGCTCCATATCATCGCTAGGAGTGAGGTAGCAGCTCATTATGGTTAGGAATCCGGTTCGAAAATACGTATATCCAGAGCCGGCTCCGTGTTCCGTAACTGCAAACCTACGGCCGTCAGGTATCCAAAGTGCGGCCGTGCCTGTTTCGTCCTCAAACCAGGAACCCCTGGCAATCCGACCATATTGCTCGCTGATGATGACTGCATCTATTTGTCTTTCGACAGCTATCTGCCCCAGTAGAGCATCCGCTGTCCGGCTTCTATGCAGATTCGCCTGTAACAATCTCATGATCGTTTGGCCAACGGACATTTCCTAGATCCGGGTAAGTGATCGGTTCCGTCCCTTCTAGCATCCGTGCAGAGGGCGCATTTTGGGGCCGATCTGCATTCTTTCATCTTATGTCCCACCTCTCCGCATTTAATGCACATGTTCCTTCTGTCAGGACCAGAGCAGTTCGCCTGAGAGTGACCTGTTTCGAGGCATCGATAGCATCTTCGAATATCCTCACAAACTCGCATCTTCGCCCGTATCCATCCGACCTTTACATGTCCGACCCTGATAAGTCTCGCCGCACTTTCAGCCGACAACGTGACGAAAGCTCGAACTTGCTCCCGCACATTTGGGGCAGTAATCCGCGTTTGCAATTGCTCGCTGGGGTCTGCAATCAGTTTCCGAATTGCCGTTTCTACTTCATCTCTGACTGTAAAAGAATCTAAGTCACGTATCTCGATTGTAGCTTTCTGTTTCAATTCCGCGACTGAGGCTGTTTCTTGTACCGTACTTCTCAGTTGTTGAACAAAATCCGGTTTGACTTTTTCACCTCTGCTGAACTCCAAGAGTATGGCACCATTCAGCGTTCGCCGAACTGCTTTTATCCTGTCAGAGTCTTCGGTCGTTATGTTGCCGCGTAAGTTCCTCAAGACGTCGGCATATGTGTGACCTTCTGCAGGCTTAATTACCAGCGCATCTGGTTTTGTTCGCCCCAGTCGGGGTCTATCCATCCTGTCTCGTTTATTTGAAATTTCCCTCGGCTTTTTCTGAGTACGTTTCTTTGTCACTGTTACCCAGTTTTCCTCCTTCCTTTTAGGGGTCTGTTTCACCTCATCGCTAGGCTCCTTTGCCCTTGCTCTCTTACTGCTCTCTGCACCAACAGGGCTGGTGGCAGTTCGTTTTGGGTTCGCTGTCGTGGGTGTTGGGGCATCTACTAACTGCTGGGTAGCGGTCTTTTTCCGGAGGTTTGAAGTGGTTCTTTCCTCTTCAGCCGCCTTCCAAGTACGTCTGTAATTCAACATAACATCCAGAAGTTCAGCCATTCTGGATATTCCGTTCCTAACGTCAGTACTTGCATTCTTCTGGCGACGCGTAACACGCTGCATCATATCCAGAGTGTCCCTACACTGGGACATAGCATCCTCCTCCATTTTCCTCATCCTACCGATAAGTTCCAACGTAGGAGAGCTTACCGCTGTTGGTGTGCCTCTTTGTTCTAGGCCAGAGCATACATCAATCGGCGTTCTGCTAGCATCATTATTACCTTTATCCAGGTCATCCTCTTTCCGTAGGACGGTGGCAGCTGACTGTGTTGCCCGCGGTTGCGAAGTGTCCGACTCATTTGGTGTATTATCACCCCTTTGTAACATGGTCGTCTGTGCCTTTTTCACAGGCGACCGCCTTATACGTGGGCTGCTCATAAATGCAACCTCTCCTTGCATCATCTTCTCTACTTCAAATATACCTTTATTCATTTTCATCTGGGTTCCATCTTCAAGCCGCTATCTCATATCGATTATGCAGTTATCCTTTGAGACCCCGAGGGTGCCTATGGTATCCAGTGAGGTCCTCGCGAGGGTTGACGCAAAACCTTATGGGTGTTTGCGTTCAGAGCCAGGTCGGACACTAATTAGGAGTCCTCTCAACTAAACCTGCATCACCAACCAAATGGCGACGATAATCGAACGTACTTGAAGCCCTGCCAAGGATTTAACAGAACGGAGGCGCCTGCAACATTAGCCTGAAAGCCATTTCCACCGGAGTTCACTCGGTGTACTCAGGTAACAGAATACTGCAGAACGTCAGCCCTATTGCGTCATATCCAAATCGAAGTTCCAATCGTAGTCAAGGTCATGCCGAATCATTTATCTTGCCTTCTCACATTAGCAAGTACCCAGCGGTTGCCAGATACCAGTACCCGGGGAGCGCCTGATCTAAGATACGGAGGCTGTGAGCTGCTTGGCATGTACCTGCAAGGATATCACTGGGTTTTGCCAAGTTAAAACCGGACAGTGGCTTTACCTTGCAGTTACATACCCGCTATTATAGAAGTCAAGTGATATAGAATTGTTTTCAGAACCTTTTGTACGGTCAAAATACATATGAATTCACAATCCCGAAAAATCCCGGGACAAGTTTTTAAAAATCCCGGGATTCGGGATTTTGTGATTGCCAAAAATCCCAGGATTTCTGGATTCGGGATTTTCCGATTGGCATCCCTAGTGAGTGCTTTTTAAGTTTTAATTTAAAAATTTTGCCAAATTTATTATTTTGTTGTGAAGTAAAAGACGTACTATGACGTCATTAGATCAGACCAATTTACGTAGTCGAATTTCGGTAGTGGCATCACGAATTTTGACCTTCAAAAGTGCAGAGTTGAGTTGATGAAGCTTCAGTTTGATTTTAGTGGGTACGTTAATAAGCAAAATTGCCGTATTTGGAGTTCAAAAAACCCATACATGATCTTACAGAAGCCAATGCGCCCAATTCGAGTAATTGCTTGATTGGACTTGAATTGAATAGGGAATGAATCATTGGCCCATAATGAGGACGATGATGAGTTGATGTTGATGAATTCTCATGCACACTTTCAGCGATAGCTTCAAATACCGGGTACTGGTGGTCCTTTCTTTCTTTTTTTCGTACAGTTTCTGACCAATTGTTTCGGTTTTGTTAGTAAATTTCCAATAAATCCCAATGTTGCTCAAAGGTAAATCAATTTATTACGTTCAGTAGAGACATTCAACTAAATTTTGTGATAGAATAGAATGACATAAGTTCCTTCTGATTCGAAATAACCGATAGTTCAAATTTTAGCCGATAAATTGTCCACCTTATAGTTATCTTAGTTTTATCAAATTCTATCTTAAGGCATACTTAATTACTCATTTGAGGTCGCCGTGGTCTAGTAGGTAGTCTGCTGGCTTATTAGACATAAAGCCAGGGTTCGAGTCCCATTCCAGACATCAAACTAAAATACAAAAAATATTTTTACGGCGATTTCTTCTCAGCAGATTTCTGGCAAAAACTCTGAGAGTAAATAAAATTGCCATGAAAAGTTTCTCAAAAAAAAAAATCTGTCATCGGGAGCCGACTTTAAACTGTAGGTCCCGCCACTTATGTTTAAAATTAAAACACACAACATAAGTAGTGTGAGAAACTAGGTCAATAATCCTGACTGAAGGGTTGTAATGACCAATTATGTATGTAATTGCACATTACAATCCTTTAATACTGATTACAATCTATCTTCCAATACCATACAAGTTGTGCGTGATAATTTCATACATGAGTGGCAGGACCTACCTCTTAGTGAGAAACATTCCATGGCAATTTTATTTGCTCTCAAAGCATTTGGCAGAAGACTGGTGAATGTAAAAAAATATTTGATGTACCATCTCAAACTAGAAAAAGAAACATTTCAAACGTATTATGTGAATAACTTTTTGGAAATTTTATGTCAATTGGTTTGTAAAGATCTCCAAATCTATGCGGAATATTTAACGCCCTCTACCCTTATTGACTTTTACCATCATCTGTTCCAAAATAGCTTTATTTTTCGTTGCAAAATTGCTAAAATCACATCGAAAAACTTCATACGAAAAATAAGAGAATCAATTGCAATCAATCTTTTAGAATTAATTGTCTATGACGTTTACTTCAGTTTAATTGATATTTGAGATTGAGAGATTGAGAGTTTCTCTGCCAAATTTGTGAATATTTAAACTAAAATTGAAAAACTATTCAACTGTGAACTCAAACTCCCTTACCCGCACATTGTACACACAAGAAGAACCAAGAGAGAATTTATGTATGTATGTGTGGTGCGTGATGCACAGATTGGATCAAATTGTGAATTTAATTAAATTTTAACACTCTCTCGCTCTCCCCCTTTCTCTTTATAAATACACTTATTTACACATTCCCACATACATTGTTACAACCACATATCGCAACACCAACAAAGCGTAGTAAGTGCCCCAAATATATTGAATACCAACACCATCATGTTCAAAAGGGTATGCCATAGTTGATGATAGCATACATGAGATTACATTGTTGTGGAAAAACGATTCTCTCTTCTTGGTTAATGTATACAGGTGAACTATTTGTTGTGACACAATTCCTTTAAACCCCCAATATTCCATCAATTTGATGGATTTTTGTTGTAAGTGGCAAGAATGTAAGATACAGAGAGAGAGAGAAAGGGAGAATAATAAAACAAGAGGTTGAATGATGAGATTGGGAAAATGGAAGAATGAAAAAAAGAATTCATTTTATTTAAGTTGTTGTCCAAAATCAGTGGGATTTTCATTAACACAGAGTATATTAAGGTAATTTGTGTAAGAGTCAGCTATTTAAAGGTATGCAATCTTAATTATTGAGGTTCTGTTGAAATCAAATGAGAGCCAGTTGCCATTTTGTTGGAGAAATTTGACCAGGGATTTAAAACCTGGGGTAGCAAAAAACTAAATCTAGAAAAATATTTCTTCGGTGACTTCATCTCAGCAGATTTCTACCAAAAACTCTTAATGTAAACAAAAACTTGCCGTGAAGTTTAACAAAAAATTCTGTTGCTCGGCCTTGCCACTAATGTATAAAAATATGACACACAACCTAAGTGATATAAGAATCTAGGTCGTTATCCTGACGAAACGGTTATAATGACCAATTATATACTGTGTACTCTCCTAATGGACACCCCTCTTAAGCGGACACCTTCACTGAATGGACACTTTTTTCAGTACCAAAAAAATTGTAAGGAAAAAATATTTCTCTCTTATGCGGACACTCTTCATAAGCGGACAAATTTGTCAGTCCCATAGGTGACCGCTTAAGAGAGAATACATTGTATATTCATACAGGGTGTCTGATATATAATGCAACAAAGTAAAGCACTATAATTTTTTAATTTTTATTGTTCAAAAGCAAGAAATGTTGGAAATAACATCAAATTTTAGAATCAGTTTAGATTTGTTCCAATTGGCCACCTTTGGTATCAATTATGGCCTGAAAATGGCCGACAAAGCCATCACAGGCTGCACGAAGGAGGCACTGCGGTATTTTGGTGCATTCCCGGCGAAAAACCGTCTTGAGATGATCGACACTTTGATATTTTTTAGTGAGAACCTTACTCTCCAAAATGCGCAAAAGTCCAATGTATTGAGATCCGGAGATTTTGGTGCCCAATTGCGGTAGAAATGATGCGAGGAACCTCCTTTTTAAGCCATTCTTGGTTGACGCGTGCCGAGTGCGGAGGTGTTGAGCCCTGTTCGAATGACCATGGTCTACGGCCGAAATGTTTGTCTGCCCAGGGTTTCAATACTGTCTTTAAGACACGGTCAATGAATACGACGGCGTTTGGGTTTTGGTGACCAATCGCAGGTGTAAATTTTCAGCTGACCTCGTTGGCAAGTAAACCCGATCATTTTGTTTGTTCACAATCTGCTAAATTTGGAATGGTTTCTCATGGCAGAAAACCAAATTCGGTAACTGGCCACAATCGTGCAAGCGAAGTAACTCCTTGGCTCTTTCCAGTCTAACTTTTTTTTGTCCATCGGTGAGCTCTTGCACTTTTTGGAACTTCAATGGCTTTAGTCCAAGCTCATCTTTCAATATATGTTGCATTCGTTCTCGAGATATGTTCAGCTCACGAACAATTTTTCTACCACTGTGGCGTGGATTTCAATCAAATATGGCCTTCAATTTTCGGATAATTTCTGGTGTTGTAACCTTTTTTTCGTTTATTTTTTGGACGCAATGCAACATTGCCAGTATCACGGTAACGAGTAATGCTACGAGAAACAAAAGATTTATTCACATTCAAATGCTGGAGAGCTCTAACGACAGCCACTTGTGGGTGTCCAGCGAAATATAAAACAATCGCACTATCACGCTTTAATTGCAATGGTACGAGAAACCAAGGATTTATTCGCACTTAAATGCTGGAGGGATCTACCGCTTGAATTCCATCACGAATGACTATTTTTATGAATTGCATTCGAAATGCTTTTGTAAGCTGGTAAAAAATAAAATGAACTGTCACTGGAATAAATCTGTCAGCTATCAAACGAACGGCTTACAAATGATAACAACCTGAAGTTGGTTGTAATACATATCAGCCACCCTGTATGTATGTAAAACTTTTTTTGCTGTTTCAGGTATTTCTTGTTTTTGTTGTCAAAATTAGCATTTTGTGGAAATCGCTCGACACACTGAGCTTTTGATACAACGTATTCAATGTATAACAAACCAAACCAACGGAAATGGATTTTGACTGTTAAAGAACTGCACTTTCAAATGATGTATACATCGATCGGTTTTTCTTTTTTTTTAGTTTTAATTTGTTTTCATTTATTTAAATCCCCTTCTCTCTGGTATATAATGACTGCTATTTTACTTGTTTAGTCACTTTTAAAGTGAAAAATAATGTCCTGCTTGTGGTGGTAGTCATGGTGAAACACTTTTGTAGTTGCTTGTCAATTGAAACAGAATGAAAGAGAGTCACTTTTATTGCCAACAAATTAAACATCAATAGCAATACCAATAGCAATAGTAACAGTAACAATGTTGCTTACATCTACATCAGCATAGATACACACATACAATAAATAAAGGCTTGAGAAAAATAAAAATACAGTCAAGCGTCCTATAACGCGGTACTCACAAAACGCGGTTTCCATATAACGCAGGGCTGAAATTGCGACAGCCCTCCCATAACGCGGTACTCTTATAGCGAGGTTTACATTTAACTTCATACCATAAGTTTCTTCTGCATAGCCTATGAATGAATAGTAACTAGACAATAGCAGTTGGATTTTCAATTAACAAAAAACAATGAATGAAGATGAACAAAGTGAGGAGAAATATTAAAAAATTACATTATTTTACGAGTCTTTCTTAATTTTGTTGGAAACTAGTCTTTTAGTTTCGTTTTTATTTCATATTTTTATCAATTCTTATATGAACTCTTGAATTCAATAAAAATAATATATAATTTATTTTGCCTTATGTATTTCTTGGTCTCCATATAGCGCGGTAAGAATGATGTGATTTGTACTAATTCTGGGTTTCTTATAGCGCGGTTTCCATACAACGCGATAGACGGTCTCCACAGAACGCGCTATGAATTAGCCTGGTTTGTGTCTGAAATCCGAGTTTCCATATAACACGGTAAGCACTCACCATGTTATAGGAGGGTTGACTGTACTACAGTTTTTAGAATCATTGTATCCATTACGTTGTTGGCAACTGTTGTGTTTTTTGGAATATCCAATGAAAATCAGATTGTTAAGAAGGACAAGAATTAATAGTGAAAAAAAAGGAAAGATGGAGAGCAAAATAGTAAGAGACCGTATCATTATTTAATGTTTTCGTCAAATCCCTTTAAAGGTAATACGTTCAATACATTAAAGTGGTAATTTAAAAGCCATGTAAAGAACTATGAAGCAATAGATTAAGGCACTTTGCTTTCTTTATTGGAAAAAATTTTGCTTCAATACAAACTTTTAGGAACTTTAAAATATAATACTTTACACCTCGTTATACCAAGCTTAAAAAGCCTTTGATGTACTAAATTAAAGAAAATGATGTAAATTTTTAATTGCAAAAAATCGTCAAAATAAGGGCATAAATCGTCATGTCGTCCAAATGACATTTTGGGTGCTCAAAATCGTTAAATCTGGCAGCTATAACTATTATTACAACTTCCCGTTAAAGTTGGGCTTAGTTAAAACTACATTTAGTTAACGGGAAGTTGTAATAATGGCCCTTAAACTATTCTTGATTTCAATGCTTTTAAAAATTGTTAGAAATTCGTCGTTTAAAAATAATTGTTTCAAACGAGAGGAAATACAACTACAAAGCTAATTAACTTCTGTTTAATTAGAAGTTACGACAATTATATTTAAATTATTTTATTTTTATGTTTAAAGTCATATTATAATTCTGAAAATTCTGTAACTGGTCTTCAATTATTAAAATAAAAAAAAACAAAAAATTATTGAAGTCTATGACCCAGATAATGAAATTAATTTACAACCAACATATTTAAGCGTTTAATCATACTCTGTGTCGTTTGTAATTAATTCAGTTAATTTATTAAATTTTGTTTCAAATTATGTACATATGGACCATAAAAAATTTAATTAATTTTAACACACACATACTCACACACATCATTTTTATGTGTGGAAAAGTGCTCATTATGCATTTCTGTATCTTCTATGCGAGAGCGAAATAATTTATTAAGAATTTCATTGAAAATGATAATTTAATTTGGAAAATATTTAATTTAATAATACTTGGCTACCAACCAGTACATTATGCATAATATACATACGCACATAATTATTCGTAATTAAATGCTAAAACATGAACTACGGAAATTAAATTCTGTGCAATGATTAAATGGTTTTTGATTACATTAACACTGGAGCTAGGCTCCTTTTTTTTCAAAATAAAAAATTACGTTGAAACTATAACAACAATTACGATGTTTAAATTTTTTTTATTATTTTTTTTTTATTATTAAATTTAATTAACCCATTAACGCCGAATGGGTAGAATAATACCCAAAAAAAGTTTTTTTTTTTAAATTCAATCTTGACCAAACTAAACAAAAGCCCAAACGTTTCTTTAAGAATAAATAAAGAAGACATAGAACGCTTTAAAAAAAATTAGTTAAACTTAATATTCACATATTTTGGATGACAGTAGAAAGGTCAAAGATCACGAATTTTTCAAAATCAAAATTTTGTAGAAAGAACTTCTATGGCATATGCATGGATGATATTCACAGAAAACCCTTTAGATGCCATGTTAATCTTCTACCCGATAAAAATACCTGGATCTGCGCTAGAAGTACTGCTTTCCATCTTACTGAAAGTGGTTAAATTTGGACTCATCAGACTAGATAACATATTTCCAATCAGATGGATAACACGTTCCAATCAGTACTATTATCGAAGACCTGGGGAACGTGTTCAAAGATACCATGTGAAGCAAACTGTTAAATATAGTGGTGAAAATATTTTGGTTTGGGATGCTTAATATGGTGGCATGTTGGCCCTCTACATTTAGTAGATGGTATCATGTGAAAAAAGACTATCTAAAGATTCTGCAAGCCCATCTTCCGAATTTTATGGACAAATGTGCTTATCCCAAATAAGAAATAATTTTCCAACAGGATGGTGATCCGAAGCACACAGCAAAAATTGTAAAGATATGGGATGGGAAACAAAATTTTCAATTGCTGGAACGGCCGCACAAAGTCCCGACCTCAATCCGATAAAAAATTTTTGGCCATTCGTGAAAATCCGGCTCGGGCAGTATGAAACAACCCCAACAAACATGGTCAAACTTTGGGATCGTATAAATGCGAAATGGCATCGAATTCCGAAAGATTTTATTGATCATTTGGTAGAAAGCATCTCAAACCGCGTAAATTAATCTATTTCTAATAAGGGTCTATGGACCAAATATTGAAATTGGGCTAGTTTCTTGAATTTTCTTGAAACGTGCAAAATTGAGTTTATGTGGGTTATTTTAGTTTTTTCATTCAAACTCATTGAATTCATTTCATTAATTATTGTTTTTTACTGCTATTTGTTAAGAATAAAATAAAGAATTAAAATAAATTTTTTTTTTGTATTTGCTTGTATGGTTTTGTTTTTGTGGATGACGAAACTCAGAATTGTGAACATGCACTCGCTTGTGCTCGTCACTGTATGTTCTCTAGCCGCCATATAACAAAGAGAGAGAAATTTTATTTTAGAACACACTTATGTCGAAGTGGGTAAAAAAATACCCATGCCATACAGAGGCACCCACGGCACTTAAAAAAAAAATAAAAATATTCTTGTCAATAGAAATACTCCAAATACTGTTTGTGCCAAATTGCACCGAAATCGGGCTACGGCTTCTGGGGTCAGGCGTTAATGGGTTAACGTATAGTCCTTTACTAACCGGAATATTCCAAACGAAATCCAATTAAAATAAATACTTGAAATTCCTTGTCATCAAATTGAATATTTTAACTTATTTAACTACCGAGAGCTGTTCAAATTGACAACTGTATTCATAAACGGGGCTATTACAAGGGAAAATAAAAACAATTTTTGATTAATGTGGCAAGTTTTTAAACAATTCCTGATGTATATTGAATAACAAGTCTTTTTACTAAAGAGTGGGTGAGTTAAAAGTTTAAATTTAAAACCACAATACAACAAAAACCGTTTGAAATTTTGCTAAATTAATTGTTTTTTCTGTGAAGTACAATTATTCCGGTTGGAAATGAGATATCATTTCATTCATACGGTTTCCATGGCTGGCCTTACACAGCATCTCAATCGATCGGAAAAATTTTTGTGCACTTATTCAAATCTATGGGCTCGTACTCGGCAATGGCATTCAAATGCTCCAAATTTTTTTTTTTTTTATTAAACCTGCCCTCAGGGGATGACCTCCTACTCATGTAGTGCATTATGCAGATTTAGGAAAGTTGGAAAGAGGGAAGATGCGAACGGTAAGGAAACGAGTTGGTGATGGTGACAATAAAATGGCCAGTGTTATACCTTCACCATTAGACAGTCTACAGCAATCGTCTCCAAGAAGCCCGCAGTTTCTCACACCACTTATGTTGTGTGTGTTAATTTTATACAGAAGTGGCAGGACCTAAAGTTTAAAGTCGACTCCGAACGACAGATTTTTGAGAAACTTCTCAAGAAGAGAAAGAGAAAAAGCGCTGAAAAAATTCTTTTTTGTATTTTTTTTTCTATTTTTGATGTCTGGCCTGGGACTCGAACCCTGGCTTTACGTCTAATAAGCCAGCACACTACTACGATATTCTCAGTTTCGTCAGCATATCAATTTTATTTAACGGAAATAGATGTGAAATCCCATCTTCTTGTCGGCCAATTGACATCATTATTTCGGCTAATGGAATGCTCATCAAACGTTTGGCGCAAAAAATAGATTGTGGCAAGTACCACCATCTTGTTGAAAACAAATACCGTTCACATCAATACCACGAAGAGCGAGTACAAAAAAAATCTGTTATCATGATGCGATAGGTATCGCCATTGACGGTAATGGTTGCGCCATCCTCATTTTTAAAGAAATGTGAACCAATGTTGCCTCTGCAAGACAAGTCATTAGACAGTCACTCGTAATGGATGCATTGGCTTCTGTAAGACCACGTGTGGGTTTTCTGAGCACCAAATACGGCAATTTTACTTACTAACGCATCCATCAAAATGAAAATAAACTTCATCTGAAGAAATGATAATTTTTGGTAAAATCAACTTCATCGTGCAGTTTCTCATTGGCCCATCTAACGAAGCGAAAACTTAGCGGATGGTCATGCGTTTTCGACTCTTGAATCTGTTGGGCTTTCTTTGGCGTCCTACAGAGATCTTTCTGCAAAATTCAATGAAATTTGTATCTGAAATGTTTTAATTCTTAGGAACGATGATTCATTATTCATTATTTCATTATTTTAGCGTGTTCATATCTATAGTAGAGCACACTCACTTGCGTATACCGGACATTGGTGGCTCTTTTCTGTGATCAAATTTTATACGACATTTTCGTGTAATTTCCGACCAATAAATAAATCATCATCAAGTTCCTGAAGCATAAATCGTTTCATTACTTACAGTGAAGGCAACCTACTGAATTTTGTGAAAAGATAGAAGTAACGTAAGTCGGTTTCAAAATAACTGATGATGCAAATTTAAGCCAATAATGGCACACCCTATATATCGAATAGTGAATCTCTTTAATATAATTTCATAAATTCAAGTTTAAAACATTTGCAGGAATTTAAGAAAAATTTCTTTTCGTATTGTTTTTTGTATGCAAATAACGACCCTCGCTTTTGTTTAACATCAATTTAATAAATCTGTTTAACGTGTTCATATGCTAAAAAGCAAGTAAACTGATGTTGATTTAATAAATTAATTTTAGTTTTGTACATCGGGAAATAAATCAGACTCTATAAAGTAAACAACTGAGCCATATGTGTTTAAAAACTGTGAGCCATTTCACGAGCAAAGCACTAAAGTAAAGAAAACTTGAGTGTAACTTTCCTTTTGTTCATTCATAAAATTTCAGAATATTGACTGTGAACTGACTCATATTTAGAAATTTTTATTTTTGCTTCTCTTCAATTAACTATAAATGGAAAGTATTTTTTTTTCTTTTACTTCCTTTCTATGGTATGAATACCAAGTTTTATTTAACGGAAAAAAAAGAGAAGAAAATAATTTTGTTTTCATGCACGCATATCATCAGTTGGCAGCTAATGTCTAGTTGTTTTTATTTATTAGGTCTCGAGGAGACCCCAAATAGCATTTAATTAATTTGATTAGAATTGAAAAAATGTTAAATAAATAAAAGTGATATACAAAAAACAAATATTATCCATCATCATTATCAAACTTCATTCAGTTGTTGACAATTTTCTTTTGAAAGGAAAAACGTATTCAACGTTTCAGAGTTCGATACGTATTTGCAGTTTGCAGTGCGCTTATTTAGGCGGAAATTTTTGTAGAAATTTTAAAATATTGATTTTAATTTCATCTCATACATACATACATAAGTGATCAGTGCAACTTTTCAGACACGATTACGACGTCGTTTCTCACACCGCTTATGTTGTGTGTTAATTTTATACATGAGTGGCCGGACATGCTAAATGACCAATTTTTCAGAAACTGTTCATGGAAAATTATATTTACTCTCAGAGTTTTTGCCAGAAATGTGCTTAGAGACAGTCGCTGAAGAAATACTTTCCATGTTTCGTGTTGTTGAGGATCTCTGCCCTGGGTTTTGATCCACGTCTAATAAGGTAACATCTATTACTAGGCTACGGCGACATCGTCTGAAAATACATTGCCGTAATTTTTAGCTGAGGATGACTGTAAATACGCTTTTAAACTGAGTTCAACTTGTGCATACAATACCATATTATTCTGTGGTCCACATCATGGAAACAGTGATTTCGAATGTCGGTCTGAATGCCAAATAATGTTGCTACATGCAGTCCTTTGTCTCTCCTATACAAGTTGAATTATGCATATCTTTCGATGGCACATACTTCGTTCCTGTCCTACTATTTGCCTTTTATACCACAAAATAGTATATTTTTTAAAAATGTAGCTTCGCATGAATCTGGCTTTAGGCGTCTGCTCGATTATGTTGATCCTGTGCTCAATTCCATGATCTTTCTAACTAAAGAAAAGAGGTTAAATATAGCTAGGCAATGACTTTTAAAAGCAGTGTACGGATTGATTTAAAACGTACCTCGGAGAAGAAGGTATAGTGAGCCAAAGTGCAAGCGTAATAATAACCTTAACGTAACTTAAAACCTGTGTCCGTCTTGGAGGGAACAGTGGGAGTTCTATTTGAGACGGGGAAGTACCAACAAAGTAAACAATTTTTAACTGTGGAACTATCCCTCTGTCTCCTAGACATCCAAATTACTATTAACGTTGTCTATCTATCTTCTGAGATCAAGTAGATAGTATGCTGGTGTAAGTAAGTAGATGTAAGAATGTTGAGACGTTTTCAAAACACTGTCGTTTAAAGTTGACTCTAAATTGTAGTTCGCCATACTTACACGGTGGCTAATATATCATGCAACAAAGTAAAGCGCTATATTTTTTTAATTTTATTGTTCAAAAGCAAAAAATGTCGGAAATAATATCAAATTTTAGAATCAGTTTAGATTTATTCGAATTGGCCACCTTTGGTATGAACAATGGCCTTTAAACGGCCGACAAAGCCATCACATGCTACCCGAAAGTGGCTCTGCGGTATTTTGGTCCATTCTCGGCAAAGCGCCGTCTTGAGATGATCGATACTTTGGTATTTTTTAGTGAGAACCTTACTCTCCAAAATGCCACAAGCCCAAAATTCCAACGGATTGAAATCTGGAAATTTTGGTGGCTATTGTGCGGTGGGAATGAAGCAAGGAAACTTCTTTTTAAGCCATTCTTGGTTGACGCGTGCTGAAATGTCCATTGTCTGCAGCCGAAATGTTTGTCCGCCTAGAACTTCAATACTGACTTTAAGACATTTTCCCGATAATATTCGGTATATATTTTGACACCACGGTCGATGAATACGAGCGGAGAGCGACCATCGGCCGTTACGGCGGCCCACACCATTACCATCGACGGCGTTTGAGTTCTGGTAGCCAATCGCAGGTGTAAATTTTCAGCCGACCTCTTTGGCAAGTAAATCCGATCATTTTATTTGTCCACAAACTGCTCAATTTGGAAAGGCTTTTCATCGGAGAAAACCAAATTCGGTAATTGGCCATTTTCGTGCAAAGCCACTTAACAAGCAAAGTAACTCCTTGGCTCTTTCCTCTAATGTTGTTACCGTTTTTCCTCGTCCACTTTTTGAACGGGATGCAACACTGCCAGTATAACAGTGACGATTTATTCACACTTAAATGCTGGAGGGCTCTACCGATAGCCACCTGTGGTTTTGCAGCTTGAATTCCATCACGAATAACTTTTTTTCTGAATGTAATAGATTAAAATGCTTTTGTATGCTTGTAAATAATAAAATGAATTGTCACTGGAATAAATCTGTCAGTTATCAGACGAGCGGTTTACAAATGCCAACAACCTAAAATTGGTTGCAATACATATCAGCCACCTTATATGTATAAATTTAAAACACAACATAATTAGTGTGAGAAACCAGATCATAATCCTGACTAAAGGTTGTTACGACCAATTATGCATTAGTACACAGTACACGTAATAAACTAGTTACTTAAAATCAAATTATTTTCCTGCAGATTATAGGAATGACATCAGATGCTGGGTATAAATACCAAAAGGTAAGAGAACTTTGGCCTGTGGCTCTTGAAACGGGAAATGAGGATATTTGTTATCACCTTCTGAAGAAATATAAAAATAAAACGAAGGGCCTTGACGTTCAAACAAATAGGCCTACTCAATGCTTACATCGCAGAGTTAGTTCTGGAAGTTAATCTTTGACCCGCTTTGGTGTATCTGCAATAAAAACCTGTGCAGAATATGCATATTCGATACGAGTATCTATAAATTGTTATGGCAGAGGTTCCATCATTATTTGATTCCATCTTATTAGAAAAAAAAGCTTTTTGTAAACAAAGTTTAAACTGTATTTCATTAAATTGTAACCTCTTTAAACCATGTTCTAGAAATTTATAGAGCAACCCTTACTTTTTACTTTCACTTTTGCCAAATTCTTGACATTCCCTGCTGTCACTTTAGTAGTAAAATATTTAATAAAATTCCACATAATTTTACTTTCACTTTTGAACATTTAAAAGCCAATTTCTCTAGAGAGAGAGACAGACAGAAAAATTGCAAAAATTTTACAAAATTATGATAATGGAACAACTTCCATTTACGTACTTCCCGATTTCCATGAGAAAAGACAGAATCATAAGCGTGCCACACAATTGGGAACAGAATAAACAAGAAGAAAAATTCTAAAACTACTCAGGAACCCCATGCAGAGTTGAAAATCTGTGACGCCAGCTAAAGTAGAATCATTACAGGGTTGCTAATATGTACGCAAATAAACGAACGATTTAATAAGGGTTGATGCCGGTTGCTGTTTTTAATATTCAGTCATGAGTAAACAAAAGTACATAGAAGCTGTACTTTTTAAAAATATAGAGTGAGAGAGAAAGAGAGAGAGAGAGAGAAGCGGGAGATTTTAAGAGCAATGATTATTGCAATGATTTTTAATTTTCTCTCTTCTTAATGTTTTTGAACATTTTTATTTATTTATTTATAAATCCTTCAATCATTAACTCTATTGTTATATGCAGTGCTCTCTGTCTCTGTCTCTCTATCTCTCTGTCTCTGCATGATAGAAATAAACTGTTTTATAAATGATAAAAAGTCTTAAACACAGAGACAATGATTAATGGTGTGGTAAGTGGATAAATCTTTTCATTTTCGATTTGCATTATTCTCCTCGTTAGAGTAGAGTAGAGCAAAGACAGACAGAGAGTAATAAACAGAGCAATAAAGGGAGGCATTAGAGATTGCGAATTATTTTGAAAATAATAGAAATTTATTTGAATTTTACGTAAATAATCCTTTTAAATATTTATAGGATTACGTAGTCCATAAATTAAAGGATTTCTTCACCGTTGCTTTCCCACATTCTTTTATCCTTTGTATGGCTGTGTTATTATATGATAATGATTCCTTTTCCTTTTTCTTTCTTTTATTTTATCATACATAAATTATTCTGATATATTGTGATATTTAAATTTGCATAAATTTTATAAATTGAAAGGTCATGTGAGGCAAGCTTTAAAAGCCTTAAAGACCATCAACAGATAGGAGATAAGGAGTGCGCACAAAAAAAAAAAACTGGACTTACGCGTTTCGTTATAGTTATGTCCGACATTCTCCCTCAATCAATCCAACAGGTTGTATTCTGTAACTAGATTTATTTTCCGTAACTAGATAATATTCAAATCAAAACGATCATACATTCTTCATCAAAGATTGAACAATATTGACTGGAAACGCAAGCGAGTTAACACTGGACCTAAGGGCGCATAAGCTGCTAAATATTCTTCTCCATACTTAGGCGCACCAGGTGGTAGAATTCCATTCCTAGGGTAGCATTATGGCTCCAACCATAATGTTAACGAAAGAAATGTCATTGGCATATATGAATATAAAACTCTACAGGTTGTGGAATATAGGTGATTAGAAACTCTTTTAAATTTTTAAGACAAACAACATGGATTGCTTCACTGGTTGGTAGTCTAGTAATAGAACTTAAGTGGTAGCCGAATTGCAAATCTTCTGTGCCCAGTAGTGGACAACAGCAAAACTAAGGTACCACTTGAGTTCAACAAAAGAACGGTACTCATTGTAACAGGAATTTCAATGGGACACTCCCCTATCGGCAGTTTTGCGGTTAAGCTATCTCTGCTCCACCAGAATTACTGTAGAAGTTACCAGGATGTGGAAGAAAGGAAATCGGTTAAATACCTTTTATGGTAGTTCATTGGTTTTTGGATGGCTGAACGTGTCGCATGATAACTAAGGAGTGCGCACAAAAAAAACTGAACTTACACTTTTCGTTATAGAAATAAAATGAAGTGCCGGATTTTTTTTCGTTGTATATTTCAATTAAATTAAATAATATTTGAATTCCTTTTGTGTATAAAATTATTTTCTGACCAAGGTCTCAGAGCATACAATTTTTTGAGTCACTTTTCTTCCAGACATTTTAGGGTGTTTTTAGAAAAAATACGCATTGTTTTACTTGCTTTGTTTTGATCGGACAAATCCTGTTTTCTCTTCCACTTCCACGCTTTCTCTCAATACTCAAAGACTCCTTATATTGTTTTATTCTTACCTTAGAAACCTGTTTTTTGGTTAACGGCCTGCCAGCCTAGCAATTGCTTTTTGTAAAGTGGAGCGATTTTTCATTGAAAATTTCTAATAATTTTTTTACGACATTCTTGTTGAGTGCCCATTTTCAAAAAACTATTTTTGCTATTGCAATGAAATTTAGCACGTGGATTTTGAAACAGGGGACTAACAAAAGCAATGTAATTTTCAATTATGATAAAAGTTATAAGCTTAAAAGTAGGTCCATTTTTTTTTTTGTGCGCACTCCTTATAAGAAAATTTTTGTTTTTAAACTCCCCATAGTATAGAAGGTAGTGTTTTGGCAACATGAGACCACGGTTCAAACTTCAACAAAATGGCATATGAAGCAATATTTCTAGGGCGACTGTCTCTTATCAGATTTAAGAAAAGTTTCTCATAAAAAATCTGATATTCGAAGAAACTTAAAACACTCTTGTATTAAATTAGAACACACAATATGGGTTGTGTGAGAAGGTAGTTTGTAATCGTGACTAAAGGGTTGTAAATACGAATAATGTATGTATGTACAGTCAACCGTCCTATAACGCAGTAAGTGCATACCGCGGTGTCTGAACGGAGCTTTAGAAGAGCCATGTGTAATAAATCAACACACAATCCACTAGACTACGGCAACATTTTCTTCTCACACATACTTTATTCTCCTTACATTTAAACACAGAAAGCGTTTATTATTAAGCCCAATATAAGGGTAAACAATTTTGGTTTGCATATTCTTTGATTTATTAATTTACATTGGAATCTATTTTATTTCATTGCAATCATATTAGTTTTGAATTTTAAAATAATTTCATTTGAAATGCCTGAAATATTTGAAAACATTTTTTGTCTCTCATTTTTAAAGAATTTATTTCTTTTTCTGGTGTCTGTCTAAGTAAACATTATCTCTCAATTATTGTTCGTATTAAAATTTTTCCCATTTTTTTTATAGGTTTTCATTTCCTATTGTTTGATTTTATTTTGAAAGTCATTTACGTTTGATGATTGCCATTAAACAAGAGTTTATAGCCAGTCTTGTGAAAATGATTTATTTAAACGATAAAAATGTGACGAATAATATATGTATGTACGTTAACACTATATACATACAAAATAATTTATAAAAACATTACTTTATTGTTATTGTTGTTATTGTCCTTATAATTTTTTTTTTTTTTTTTGGCTTCTGTACTTTTAAGGGGAGAATCATAAATTTACTTTTATTACGATGATGATAAAAATGTTCCACTAACTACACTCTCTCTCTCTCTCTCTCTTGTACTATCTTCCTTTTTTCCGGTTTTTTTTTATCGTATATATCATGGCCGTAAATAAAACTATTTAGACCAACAAGTTGATAAAGAAAAACCAAAAAAGAAAAGCAAAAAAATTTGCAAACTGCCATCCCCCCGGGCCAGACAAAAGACTATAACAAGGAAGAAGAAATCAAGAGAGAAACGCAAAAGAATAAAATTTTCCACAAAAATAGTTTTTGTGGCATTTTTCCAGGACAAAAATATGAAAACAAAAAAAAATTCTTTTCATTCAACACTTTCCATTGTTCTGTGGTGGGCCATAGACCACAGGTTTGCCTGCATATATGTCTACGGACCAGACACATAAACCTCATATTTATTCCATATTTTTTGGTTGCTGAGAGAAAGATTTTTATTTAATTTTTTATCAATATTTTATTACATTGTATTCGTATACATATGTAAATTATTTTCATGTGTGTGTCTGTGTGTGTGTGTGTGTGTAGTAAAAAAAAAATTTGCAAGAAATTTTTTCGTCAATAAATCTTTCCTACAGTTTTTCGTTTTTCATTTTATTTCTTCTTCTTTCAATAATAAATTATGAAATATTTTCAAAAGGTTGACACATTTAAATTCTTAAGGGACCTATTGGCAGATTTCTATTTACTTTACTTGCTTTACTGATAGTTACTAGGGTTTAGTTAGGATTAGAACCTATCCTCTAGCATCACCCATATTATGTATGTCGAGTTTGAGTGGCGGCTCTACAATATCGTCTACAAACAAGAGATTAGAGAACAATTTGCACGATTTGAGCTTTAGAGTTTTCGTTCAGAATAGAATAGAATAGAATAGAATAGAATAGAATAGAATAGAATAGAATAGAATAGAATAGAATAGAATAGAATAGAACAGAATAGAATAGAATAGAATAGAATAGAATAGAATAGAATAGAATAGAATAGAATAGAATAGAATAGAATAGAATAGAATAGAATAGAATAGAATAGAATAGAATAGAATAGAATAGAATAGAATAGAACAGAATAGAATAGAATAGAATAGAATAGAATAGAATAGAATAGAATAGAATAGAATAGAATAGAATAGAATAGAATAGAATAGAATCGAATAGAATAGATAGAATAGAATAGAATAGAATAGAATAGAATAGAATAGAATAGAATAGAATAGAATAGAATAGAATTAAATAGAATAGAATAGAATAGAATAGAATAGAATAGAATAGAATAGAATAGAATAGAATAGAATAGAATAGAATAGAATAGAATAGAATAGAATAGAATAGACTAGAATAGAATAGAATAGAATAGAATAGCCTCGAATAGAATAGAATAGAATAGATAGAATAGAATAGAATCGAATAGAATAGAATAGAATAGAATAGAATAGAATAGAATAGAATAGAATAGAATAGAATAGCCTAGAATAGAATAGAATAGAATAGAATAGAATAGCCTAGAATAGAATAGAATAGAATAGAATAGACTAGAATAGAATAGAATAGAATAGAATAGAATAGAATAGAATAGCATAGAATAGAATAGAATAGAATAGAATAGAATAGAAAGAATAGAATAGAATAGAATAGAATTGAATAGAATAGAATAGAATAGAATAGAATAGAATAGAATCGAATAGAATAGCCTAGAATAGAATAGAATAGAATAGAATAGAATAGAATAGAATAGAATAGAATAGAATAGAATAGAATAGAATAGCCTAGAATAGAATAGAATAGAATCGAATAGAATAGAATAGAATAGAATAGAATAGAATAGAATAGAATAGAATAGAATAGAATAGAATAGAATAGAATAGAATAGAATCGAATAGAATAGAATAGAATAGAATAGAATTGAATAGAATAGAATAGAATACGAATAGAATAGCATAATAGAAGAGAACTAGAATAGAAAATAGAATAGAATAGAATAGAATTAGAATAGAATAGAATAGAATAGAATAGATAGAATTAGAATAGAATAGAATGGCATAGAATGCGAATAGAATAGAATAAACAGAAGGCCAAAGTCTGGGCTATAACGCAGGTGAAGAACAGTTTCCATTGACTGTTTCAAATATTTTTAACCGCTGCCGTAATATGTGCTTTCTTCATAATAAAAAATTACGTGGCAGGTAGCATATGCAGGATGTTTTTTCAGGTCAATGCTAGCTTCCAGCAAATTAATATTCGTTGAACAGATTTTCCATGATAGTCCTGATCCGGTTTAGTAGCTCATAGTGAAACGCAACAATCTGATCTTACCAAATACAGAGCAAATTGATCCAATTGATATACTGCTTGGCCGTAGATTTTACTCGATGGACGCGTTGATAACTTGTTCTTGGAGTTGTTATAACAAATCGCCAATAATAACTGCAAATAAGATTTCTTTTTGAAGCGATATCAAACAGCAGTTTGACATACAAAATCTTCTATTAATTATTGTTCGGGTTCAGTTCATGTATCATTCAGTTCTCTAGATTTTACATAAATCATTTTAAACGCTTTGAAATGGCTGTTTGCATTACGCCCAATAATTGTACAAGCTTTCATTCCCTTTGACACAAATCTTGATCCAAATTCATTGTTATTAAACTTTTTTAGCTGCCCCAGACATTCTTTGTATTTGGTGTCAGCACCGCAAGGGTCTAAACCCCTTAATACATTATGTTTCCGATAGAATGTGCGCTCTTATGCGCAGTATTTTTCCCAAAAAATATTACTCAAAAAAATTGCCTAAAAGACTTTCTATTGTGAAATAGAAACATAATTATGATGTACACAATCAAACCAAACAATATTGGCAGATTTGATAGGCTCAAGCATTGCTCTTTATTATCATTTTTAAGTTGAATTATCATAGCAAGGACATTGATCGGTAAACAATCATAGAAAAGTGCATATGCTTGGAAAACAAATATCACAAAAAAATTTATGATTCAGAATCTAGTCATGATTGAACACCTACTCATGATTGATGATCTGCAGTAGATTTGATCATTAAACAACCATAGAAAAATTACCTATGCTTGGAAAGAATAATCAGAAATAATTGTTTAAAGCCATTCATGGTTAAATGCTAATTCATGACTGATAGCCAATCCATGATTGAAGAACTGTAAATGATTGAAAGTCAATATACGATTGAAGGCCTATGTATGATTGATGGTGTTTAGAAAATAAATACAGTAAGATTTTTATGAAGATAATAGCTGTTCTTATTATGTTTTAAGCACTTTTGAAAAAATTTTCTGGTATTTCCAAAGGACATCAAGGAACTTTTCTTGTCAATTTTTGATCAAATATACTGCATCTATACTATGATGCCAGAATGTTCGCATACAGAATAATTTTTAGTAGACATATAGGGGTTAAACAGAAAATCATTGTCTGGCAGAGTGTATCAATAATCGAAAATTGATGCCAACAATGGTAAAATAAAATGAAGAGTAGAATTTAACAGAAAGAAAAATAAAATGCAAAACATGTTTTTTTTTATTTGGATTTGGCAAGTGATTTCTGGTGGATTTAACATACATTTTCTACCAAATTTCAACAGAATTATTTGCTTTTCGTCCTGGCAACTGAAATGCACTTTACATACATATGTATGTATGTAAGGCGTTTTGTCACAGAGCCAAAATAACAAAAGGGAAATTTTGTGATAAAAAGATCGATAAAAAATTTATTTACAACAAATGAGAAAAGATTGGGAAATGCATACAATAGCAATAAAGAGCTTAAAGTTGCAATTTATCAATGAATTAAAATCTTAAACGGATGCAGAATGTGGAGAGAAAGTTTATGAAGACAGACTAGATTACGGAAAAAACCTTTACCTTTTTTTTTTGCTCAGTCCTTGTATATGTTATACCAGAGAGAGTATAGACATCAGGCCATGGTTTAAGCCCCAGGTCTGGAAAAACTCTACAAGTAAATAAAATTGCCTTGAAAAGTTTCTCCAAAATCAGTCGTTTGGTGTGGACTTTAAACTGTAGGTGCTGCCTCTCATGTATACAAATTAACACACACAGAACATAAGTGGTGTGAGAAGCTAGGTCGTAATACTGACTAATTAATTATGTATGTATGTAAGCCAGTGAGATATCATCGAAATATTTTATTTGTTTAAAACGCCATTTGATGACATTGTTGAAAGAAGTAGCCTTCTTCAGTACTTATTTGGGCTTCTGCTTTACTTTTACTCTGATTGTGATGGTGCTTGCAACTGAGAACTACTTCAATCGCGCTGTTTGGTTTCAATGATGCTAACTGCACAATATCGAGGCGTTCGTAGTTTTTTTCTGTAGCGGGATAAATTTTCACTTCTATGTTCTCAGTGCTAGATAATGGTGTTAAGGGCGAGTTTGAATGATATGACCTTACGTACACAAAATCGCAGAGAAAATATTACAAAATTCTTTCCGTATTTTAAAACTTAGTGTACAGGGTGGCAGATATATAATGCAAAAATGTAAAGCACTATATTTTTTTATTTTTATTTTATTGTTCAAAAGAATAAAATGTTGGAAATAACATTAAATTTTCGAATCAGTTTAGATTTGTTCGGATTGGCCGCCTTTGGTACGAATTATGGCCTATAAACGGCCGACAAAGCCATAACAGGCTGCACCAAAGTGGCTCTGCGGTATTTTGGCAAATTTCCAGCGAAGCGCAGTCTTGAGATGATCGACACTTTGGTATTTTTTAATAAGAACCTTACTCTTCAAAATGCCCCAGACGCAAAAGTCCAACGGATTTAGATCCGGAGATTGTGGTGGCCATTGAGCGATAGAAATGAATCGAGGAACCTTATTTTTAAGGCATTCTTGGCTAACGCGAGCTAAGTGCGGTGGTGCTAAATCCTGTTGGGATCTCCATGGCATGCGGCCGAAATGTTTGTCTGCCCAGGGCTTCAATACTGTTTTTAAGACATTTTTCCGATAATATTTGACATTTATTTTGACCCCACGGTCGATAAATACGAGCAAAGAGCGACCATCGGCCGTTACGGCGGCCCAAACCATTACCATCGGCGGCGCTTGAGTTCTGGTGGCCAATCGCAGTTGTAAATTTTCAGCTGACCCTTTTGCAAGTAAACCCGATCGTTTTGTTTGTTCACGAACTGCTCAATTTGGAATGGCTTCTCATCGGAAAAAACCAAATTCGGTTACTGGCGACTTTCGTGCAAGCGAAGTAAATCCTTGGCTCTTTCCAATCTAACTGTTTTTGTCCATCGGTGAGCTCTAGCACTTTTTGGAACTTCACTGGCTTTAGTCCAAGCTCATTTTTCAAAATGTATCGCGTTACGTTCAGCTCACGAGCAATTTTTCTACCACAGCGTCGTAGATTTCGATCAAATCTGGCCTTCACTTTTCAGATAATTTCTGGTGTTGTTGCCGTTTTTTTTTTCCTTCACTTTTTGGATGCGATGGAACACTGCCAGTATCACGGTTACGAGTAATGGTATGAGATACAAAAGATTTATTCACATATGAATGCTGGAGGGCTCTAACGATAGCCACCTGCAGTTTTCCAGCCAAATACAAAGCAATCACACTATCAAGCTTGAATTCCATCACGAATAACTTTTTTTCAGAATGGAATAGATCAAAATGCTTTTATAAGCTTGTAAATAATAAAATGCACTGTCACTGGAATAAATCTGTCAGCTGTCACGAGCGGTTTATAAATGATAACAACCTGAAGTTGGTTGCAATACATATCAGCCAACCCATAAAAATGAATATAAAAACGAAAATTAAAATCCAATGTAATATTTTCAGTTTGACTTTTATTATAAAATTATTCTTTTCTTTTTATCTCATTACTATCGTATTTAATGTCCTCAAGAAAAGTACCCAACATTCACTTTTCCGTTATCCTTTTGGATCCCCTAACTTATGGGTCATAAATTTTAAACATTCTATGGCCATTATTGAAAGTTTTCGATGATGAGTGTCTATCAATATCAACATTAAAACCTATATAAAATAAAAAAACATAAACATTGAATTTCGATAACAAAATGATATTAAAAGGAAATTACGTATGAAAAATTCATTCAACGGAAAATGGTCATAAAAACTTATCCCCTTCAACAGCTTACAAATAAATAATTTTCGTTTATTTTCTTGTTTTCGTATCAATAAACATGACATTATTTAGTATGCAGTTGTTGTTGTTAATGGCTCTTGTTGCTTTTGGGTAACTGCCATCATATATTATCGACAATTTGATATGGTGCGCCATAAGATGACCTAAAAAATGTACGGAAATTGTAGAAGAAAAAACGAGAAAAGTTGTACAACAAATAAAAGGAATCTAAAAAAGGAGAAAAGCAAAGAAAAGAAAATTAATAGGAATTGTATGAATCGATGAAAGTCATCTAATTACATTACAATGTTTAGATAGAAGAGTATGTCAAATACGAAAGAAAGTTACCCTATTTTCTGACCGCCATTCAATGTTTGTATTTGCATCCTGTTTATTTCAAGTGTGGAGATGGTTTAGTATTATTATTGTCGGCAAGAGGTCTTATAGTAAAACAACTATACGATCTAAGATATTCTCCTCAAATTTTGTCTACTCCCTACAGGTTCCCGATAAAAGTATCTTTGTAAACTTACTAAAAAGTGACGATTTAGAGATGTCAAAAAAAATAATAACTTTAGAGCTGGACACGGCGTAAATATACCTTAAGTCTGCTGCAGGGAACTTTCAAACGAACTATCATAATGAATTGCGAATAAAATGGGTTTCCGAGAACATAGTCCAATCAACAGAGCTTTGCACGAGTATGCCAAACACCTACTTCGGCACTATAGGAGCACTAGTTAACCCCACTAGAAAATATCATAGGGAAGGTTTGTTTTGGCACACAAGGATTTGTATAAATAAGGTCGGGTTTTGTAACAGGGACTTCCGAAATTTAATAGCCAATAATGAAGGTAGTGTGATGGGTTATTAGATAGGAGGCCGCGGTTTAAACCAGCACCACACACAGTGACCACAGTAGATATGAATTCGCTCAGTGGGCTCTCGACCAGTAGGCAATTGATCTTAAATCATGTTAAGCGATAAGGCCCATTTCCGGAGGCAAATTTCTGGTTAAGTGATGAAACAAAATTATGGAATTTAGGTCGATAACACTCTACATGAGATCCAAGAGCGTCAAATGCTTCACGAAAAAGTCAATGTTTGTTACGAATTTTGTGCTGGCGATGTCATTGGCCCCCATTATCAATGACGAACGCTAAAGATTGATGCCTTACACACATAACTTCGCAATACAGGCCTTCAGTCAGGATTACGACCTAGTTTCTTACAACTCTGATGTTGTGTGTGTTAATTTTATACATTAGAGGCGGCTCCTATAGTTTAAAGTTGACTCCGAATGACTAATTTTTTAAAGAAACTTTTCTAGGCAACTTTAATTTACTCTCAGAGTTTTTGCCAGTAACCTACTGAGAGGAAGTTATCAAAAAAAATACTTTTTTTTTCGAATTTCGTTGAATTGGAGGCCCATGACCTGGAATTTGGGCCGTAACGCGCTACCTTCTAGACAGGAAATGATAGAATTGGGTCTTCAACAGAAAGAGATTGATGACTTTCAACTCCTATTTGATCTGATTCGGTAAAGTTGAACACAGGAAAGCGCTACTTGCTACGTAGCACTTGTTATATTGAATTTTTTGCACGAGCGATTTGGGAACTCAGTCATTTGGCGTAGAGCTGAACTGGCCATTTAGATCTTCAGATTTAGACTTTTTTTTATCACAGGTCTATGCAAACAAGCCATAAACTACAGCGGTCCTCAATGCCAGCGTAATCAATACCATCGGCAAAAGTCATGTAATGAGTCAGACTCATGGAAAATTTGACATTTCCACCTTAAGCATTGTGGTGGAATATAATCTTCACTCAAAAACAAAAATTAATTCCTGCAAATAATTTTATGTCTTTTAAGTGAATAGCGTTTTAAATTTCTCCACCACTGTGTCAGATAACAAATTTCGGTCACACCGTTAGTCAACACCCAGTTTTAAAGATAATAATAAAAACAAAACGTTGCGAAATCCAATATAATTTATATAGCATATTAGCCATAATATTGAAAAGAAATGGCCATAAAACAGTAGAAAGCATATAGAAAAAAAGTAGAACACTAGACTATAAGGAAGGCAACTAAACACAGTATTTATTGTGGCATGAACAAGAGAAAGTAAGCATTGAAATAGAGAACGAGAACGAGAAAGAGAGAAAGAGTGGATGAAAGAAGTGTCGTTTTAATTAAGTGTTTATCGGTCATTGATACTCTCTGGCTATCGGTGTCACCATAATAGAGTGTCGCACTCAATGATTGGAAAAGGAAGCAGGAGTAAAAAATGTTGCCATTTTTTTTATTACTTCTACTTATCATGTGCGGCGATATCTTATGGTTTCTCCGTAATATTGTTCATAAATTCTAGTTTTTCTATGCTTTTTTGTTAATTAATTAAATCGAAATTAATTATTTGTTTGGCATTTCATTACATAGTCGATTATTATTCATGTGGTAGATTGTATTCATATGTGGAGAAGTGTAAACAATTCAATATTTATGTTAATGGTTGGTGTTTTTGTTTTCCTATAAAAACTTATTTATTTAAAGATTCGTGTTATTTTCATTTTTGTAATGATGTCACCTTCTGTAGTCGTCGTAGTCTAGTAGGTATTATACGTAAGGCCACGGTACAAACACCAGGTCGGACATCTCCAACGAAACGGAATATAAAAAAATATTTCTTCTCCGACAGCAGATTTCTGGCAAAAACTCTAAGAATCACTAAAATTGCCATGAAAAGTTTCTCAAGTATCTGTTAGTTCGAAAACGACTTTGAACTGTAGGTCCCGCCACTTATGTATAAAATTAACACACACAACATAAATGATATGAGAAGCTAGGTCGTTATCCTGTATGCTGTTGAGGAGTTTAAACAGCTCACTGTTGATTGGGATGTGGAAATCATCGTTGCCATAAACAGAGCCTTACAAAAGTCCATCAGCTATACAGGATACTTCAGACAACCGTGCAGGGAAGCTGATAAGAAAAGGCATGACTTCCAAAAACCAAATTCCATTATTAATGGAAAGAAATGGAAACAGAAAGCAAAGGTAAAACCACAAAATGATGTACAGGCTGACTGATATGTATTGCAACCAACTTCAGTTTGTTATCATTTGTAAACCGCTCACCTGACAGCTGACAGATATATTCCAGTGACAGTTCATTTTATTATTTACAAGCTTACAAAAGCATTTTGATCTATTGCAATCAGAAAAATAATTTTTCGTGATGGAATTCAAGCGTGATAGTGTGGTTGCTTTATATTTGGGAGGAAAATCACAGGAGGCTATCGTTAGAGCCCTCCAATATGTAAATGTGAATACACCGTACCATTGCTCGTTACCGTGATAATGGCAGTGTTGCATCGCATCCAAAAAGTGGACGAAAAAAACGGTAACAACACCAGAAATGATCCAAAAAGTGAAGGCCAGATTTGATCGAAATCCACGCCGCAGTGGTAGAAACATTGCTTCTGAGCTGAACATATCGCGAGAACGGATGCAACACATATTGAAAAATGAGCTTGGACTAAAGCCATTGAAGTTCCAAAAAGTGCAAGAGCTCGCCGATGGACAAAAAAAATTCCATTGGAAAGAGCCAAGGAGTTACTACCCTTGTACGAAAGTGGCCAGTTACCGAATTTGATTTTCTCCGATGAGAAGCCGTTCCAAATTGAGCAGTTTGTGAACAAACAAAATGATCGGGTTTACTTGCCAATGGTAATGGTATGGGCCGCCGTAACGGTCGATGATCGCCCCCTGCTCGTATTCATCGACCGTGGAGTCAAAATAAATGCCGAATATTATCGGAAAAATGTCTTATAGACAGTATTGAAGCCCTGGGCAGGCAAACATTTCAGCCGCAGACCATGGACATTCCAAAGGAGGTTTCTTGCTTCATTTCTATCGCACAATGGCTTCCAAAATCTCCGGATATCAATCCGTTGAACTTTTGTGGCTGGGGCGTTTTGGAGAGTAAGGTTTTTAGCTAAAAAATAGTGAGGATCATCTCAAGACGGCGCTTCGCCTGCAGCCTGTGGTGGCTTTGTCGGCCGTTTGAAGGCCATAATTCGTACCAAAGGTGGCCAATTCGAACAAATCTAAACTGATTCTAAAATTTCATGTTATTTCCAACATTTTTGCTTTTGAACAATAAAATTAAAAAAAAAATAGTTTTAAAAATATAGCGCTTTACTTCGTTGCATTATGTATCAGCCACCCTGTACACATCGGCACATTTCTTCTTCATAGACTAGTAGGCTTATTATACGTGAGGCCACTGTTAAAATCTCAGGTCAGATATCTCTAATAAAACGAAATAAAGAAATATTTCTAAGACGACTTTCTCTTAGCAGATTTCTAGCCAAAAAGCCTGAGAGCAAAATAAAATTGCCACCAAAAGTTTCTTAAAAATCTTCGGATTCGACTTTAAACTGTAGGACTCAGGCCACTTATGTAGAAAATTAATACACACAAGTGGTGTGAGGGGCTAGATTGTATGTATGTGTCTTACTTCTCGCCATTCGTTTATGCTTTGTTTCCTTGAGTTGGAAGCATCGCATGCAGTACATAGGACTTTATGTATAATGTATCGCCATATTCAATGCCAGCTGCTAAATACTCTTGCATAGTGATTCATGATTTAAGTAGCCAGGGACAAAAGCTGACTCTATGTCTATGGAAAACGTAAGTAGGACTGTATTACAGAGTGCCGATACTTCTACTCAAACAGAATTTACCACAAAAATGGTTCAAAAAGTTGGAATATTTAAATAAGGAGTGAGCGCAAAAAAAAATTGCCCTCTTTTTAAACATAAAACTTTTATAATAATTGAAGAAAATGAATACCGTTGCATTGTCACCCAACAAGTACAGTAGCGAGCACAAAAAATGCAACGTTGGGTAAAATTACTTTTAAGTGCGATAATTTTAAAAAAATGGTGACCAGTTCAAAATATTTCTTTGGGATATTAATCCCTACAGTTATAGATACCTATTATCAATAAGATTATCTAAATATTTTTAATTAATGATATATATTTTGTCATTTATTAAAAGAGTGCGAATTTCATGGGAGCAATAAGAATGCAACAGCATAATTTAATGTGTTTATTTAAATTAAATAGTAATTCTTACAAAAAATTTTAAAATTAATATTTAGTGGCGTAGCCCTTATTTTTTATGACTTCTTGCAACCTAAAGGCATAGAGTCGACTAAAGCTATTAATGTGTTAATGGATATTTTCTCCCATTCACTTCAAAATTTCTTCTAATTGCCTCTTATTTGACGCATGTTTCCTCTTAACTTCCCGATCTAATAGCTCCCATAGATTTTCTATGGGGTTTAGATCGGGAGACTGTGATGGCCAATCCAAAACATTGACATCATTGTCGCTTAAAAAGTTTCGAGCTAAGCGACTGAGTGCTTTGGATCGTTATCCTATTGGAATATGCTACCAGGAGGCATTTTTTCCCGCAGATGAGGAAGCATGTGTTCTCCAAGGATTTCACAGTACTTCTTGGCGTCCATTTTTCCTTCGATTTGAGTTAAGGGACCTACCCCATCACGGGTAGCCCACACCATTATTGATCCACCGCCATGTTTTACGATTGGAAGTTGATATCTTGGAGAATATCTCTGTCCAGGCGGACTTCGAATAAAATTTATCCCATCGGAGCCAAACAAATTAAATTTGCTTTCATCGCTCCACAAGACTTTAGCCCATTGTTCATTTGACCAATCCTTGTAACGTTTTGCAAATTCCAGGCGCTTCTTTTTATTGATTGCACTGATGAGAGGTTTCTTTGCGGGTCGTCCCGCATGCAAATTAGCCTCTTTCAACATACGGCGAACAGTGTGAACGCCTATAGAGACTCCTATTTGCTCATTTGCGAAATTAGCAACGTCCACTGCGGTCTTTCGTGGATCTTTTTTAACCAGTGCAATCATCTGGCGGTCTTGGCGAGAGGTAGTTTTTCGAGGATTACCACTACCTGATTTCCTTTCCACACTATTTATCAAGGAAAATCGAGATTTAATCCGCCATACGGTCGATTGATTTACACCAAAGAGGTGTCCAACTTCACGCATGGATTTTCCTTCTTCTAAGGCTTTAATGATTGCAGTTTTGCTGTCAGCTGAGAGCTGCTTCTATTACAAAACACATGTTGTATAACTTATTTAAGAAATTTTCAATTATAATTAAATAAATAACTTACTTTAACTACTTTTTTTATTATGTTGCATTTTTTTGCTCGCTAAAAATTTGCACTTTTTTCACTAATTCAAAAATATTTAACTTTTAAAAGCAGAATTTGGAATAAACTGTGGTTAACTTTGAAAACATTATAATTGAAAGAATTAACAGCAAAGGAAAATAATATACATTAGTTACCGTTATTTTGAAACAGAATCTTATTAAAGATCATATGACAGCTAGTGTTGCATTTTTTGTGCTCGCTACTGTATGTCGTAACAAAATGATTGAAATTTTCAATGAAAAACCGCACCGCTTACAAAAAACGTTTGCTAGGATCGCTGGTGTTAACCAAAACAGGTTCTAAGGAAAGAACAAAACAATATAAGGAGTCTTTGAGTATTGAGAGAAAGCGTGTAAGTGAAAGACAATAAACGGATTTACCGACCAAAACAAAGCAAGTAACATAATACGTATTTTTCTGAAAACACCCTCACATGCTGAAAGAAAAGTGGCTCAAAAAGTTGGATGCTTTTATACACAAAAGAATTCAAATATTATTTACTTTAATGGAAATATAAAACGAAAAAAATCCGCCACATAGTTTTATTTCTATAATGGAAAGTATAAGTCCAGTTTTTTTTTCGTGCGCACTCCTTAATCAAATGGTGTACACCCTTCGTTTTCTATTTTGTAATATGTATTATTGTGTTTTTCTTTTTATAACTCGTACTCATTTTTATCGTTGCCATTGGGGCTATCATCGTTGTTTATATTGTTACAAGTAAAAGTGATTCTTTCTCTCTCTCTTCCCTCATTTCTTTATGGTCTCCTAATAAATTTCTTCATGTATTCTTCCACATTCATTTCTTTATTTTAATTTAAAGAGAAGATAAGAGACATTTTACAACAACTAGTTTGTATAGCAGCTAATAAAAACATTATGTTAGAGTGTGTAGTGCATATATCTCGTGAAAGAGTGAATGATAAGTTACGTTGTTGTTGTTTGTACTAATATAACTATTCTTATGTCAGTCACGCTTGACATTTTTCTTCCGTTTTTTTCTTTATTTTACTCATGCTCTCTTGCCTGACTATGGAAACCAATTTCTAGCAACTTTGACTAATAGAATGCATAGAATACAATACAAATGATATTAAAATATAACAGAACAGCGTAAAGATACAATAAATAACAATAACAACTACAAATACTATAAAAACAAGGATGGAAAGCAGTATGGAAAAGAAAATAACAGAGAAATTTAATAAATGAAATGCAATTTGTCAACATTTATTTGCCTATTTGCACATATAAAAGGATGATGTTGTAAAAGGGAAATACAGAATGTATGTGTGGGAGGGTTTCGTAGTTTGATGGCAAAAAAAAAACAATTTTTTATCGTTCTCTTGTTAAAATAAGAGTATCAGTATGGGTTTATACAACCATTTTAGTTCTTGCTTTTTGTACACTTTTTCAAAAATATTTTACCAAATTTGCAGCAAATTTTACAAAATAACATTTTATAGAAATAGTTGTCTCTGGCCATTTACTCTTATTTAATATCAGCACTGCTGCTTCACTGGGCACTGGGCTTTAATTTATTTAAAAATTTAGAACGATTATATTCGTTATTGTATTTGTAACTTCAGTATTATGAAGAGCAGTGCATGTCATCTCTACATGAAATCTCTACTAAAATACAATTTTTTTATGTTTTTTAAAATCAAAATCAAACTTAGGTTTCTCATAGATAACACGACAGAATTCTAATACATCCTATCCCTATTACTCACCCAAAACTTAACCTCTGCAAAGACGGTAGTTTACGTCAACAATTTTACCGCTTTAGGTAGTTTTTTTTTTTTTTACGCCGAGGAGGGGCAAATGTACCTAACCGCACCATAGAGGAAGTCGTCACGTCCTCCGTGTGTGGGGCCCTCACCCACTAAATCCCCCCTCGTACCGTGGACTGTTGTGTCCGCTCCGGAACTACGGTGGTATTACTTCGGAGTGGAGTTCTTTTTGGCCCTTTGGCCGCCTTCATGCTCACATCCGCGTCCGGACTGCGTAATGAAGGTTGGGGAGACTTCTAATTGTCTCCACTATTCCTTCCGTCCAAGTTCCCGACTGGGACCTCGTTTGATACGTGACATGCTTCGCAGCCTCCAGATCTCTCTTCTACAGTCTCAGAATGCGCTCCACATAATTCGCTACTGAGGCCCAATTCTCTCTGCTCGCAATCATAACCCCGACAATGTTAGCGGCCGTTATCGTTCCGATCATCGACGTCAGTGCAGAGCGATAGCTCTGTCAGCGTGCACATTCGAAGATAGTGTGTTCCGCATCATCTATTTCCTCCCCTTCTTCGTGAAGGCAGTAAGGGGAGGTGGTCTTGCCCATTCTGTTGAGATATTTCCTAAAATATTCGTGGCCCGATAGCATCTGTGTAACATAAAAATTTACTTCTCCAAATTTCTGACAGATCCATGGCTTTATTTCCGGAATGAGTCTCGCCGTCCACCTTCCTCTATCCTCGTCGTTCATCGTCGTTGCCATTCTGAGATGGTGTTTTCCCTGAAGTGACCGGTTATGTGGTTTCCAGCCGATTTCGCCTTATAAATCTTCATCCGCTCTGCTGCCGCTTTAGGTTGTAAACCCATCATTTAATGCAATATGTACAGGGTGGCTGATATATAATGCAACAAAGTAATGCAAGTTATCTTGAATGCATGCTTTTCTTTCTACAACATAATTTACTGAATTTTTTCTCTGTACTATATGCATACGTAAGTACAACTGAGTTATTTAGACGGTTTTCTATTTGTTTTCTCCAAAAGATATTATAAAAACCAAAGATAATGATTATCACATTTCTTTATAATATACTTAAGTCGCCGTGGTCTAGTACGCTACCTACGTTGGCTTATTAGACGAAGGACCCGAGTTCGAATCTCAGGTCAGATATCAAAACGAAAATTTGAAAATAATTTTTCGGTGACTTCCTCTCAGCAGATTTCTGGCAAAAACTCTGAGTAGTAAAAAAATTGCCATGGAATGCTTCTCAAAAAATGTGTCGTTCGGAGTCGACTTTAAAACTGTAGGTCCCGCCACTCATGTATAAAATTAACGCACACAACATAAATGGTGTGAGAAGCTAGGACGTTGTACAATGGACCAATACGACCACCGAGTACTGTACTTGTCAGAATTGACAAGTACACGTCCTCTAACCTAACCTAACCTAGCCTATACCTTCATACAATCACATAGGCACACTCTATCTTTTCCTAAGTAAACACATAAGAACTGACAGGATTAACATGTTGTTGTTACTGTCACTTGTTTCCTTCATTGTTGTTACTGTCATCGTCGTTTGCTGTTCCTTTTTTTGTTTTGTTTCCTTGTTTTTTGCTGTTTATTGTTTATGTTTTCCTATTTATAATTGTCATTGTTGTTGTTCTTATTCATGCTTTAGTAATTCGATTTTCATTGTGAAATACTAACAGGCAGTTAACAGCATTAGAATTGTGAACGAGAGAGAGGGAAACGGAAGTAAGAAATGAAATTGTAAACAAAATTTTTTTAAAAAACTTTTTCCAATTTCAATAACTCTTTGCAAGAAAAGTAAGTAAAGGCAAATAAAAGTATTCTTTTGATATTAATTTTGTTTTTTCGAATTTTAATTTACTTGAATTAAAATAAATCTTTTGCAATTACACTGTGAGACCGCGAAAATACACCCGAGTAACTACATAGTCCACATTATTCAGTTGGTTGAATAGAACTCAAAAATACCTCCTTTATATTTCTCGAACCTTACAAACTTGTTTTATTTGACAAAAACCGTTTCTTTACTCCTAAAATTCTGGATTACTCAAACATTTCTGACCCGATTTCCAATGTTTGAGTCTTGTTGGAAAGGGGAGAGATGGACCTTTAAAACGGTATACAACTATCTATTATTTGGATGGTCATGCGGCTTTAACTCTGGAACCAATTGAACTTTGTAAGCCGTAATATCAATATCCACATAACATACATACCTAGCTTCTCACACCACTTATGTTGTGTGCGTTAATTTTATACATGAGTGGTGGGACCTACAGTTTAAAGTCGACTCCGAACGACAGATTTTTGAGAAGCTTTTCATGGCAGTTTTTACTCCAGGAGTCTTTGCCACAAATCTGCTGAGAGGAAGTCGCCGAAGAAATATTTTTCGTTTTGATATCTGACCTGGGATTCGAACCAGGGCCTTTTGTCTAATAAGCCAACACACTGCCCACTAGACCACGGCGACTTCCAATATCAATATCTTTTCGCAAAATTCGGTGCGTTAAATGTTCAATTCTTCAGAACGACGACCACTCTTTCAGCCACTGCTTCGATAATTTCGGGTGTATTTACTGTGCGAGCACATTCACTTGTTGATGCGCCTAGAGTATTGTTGGTCCTTCTACTGCAAGCAAATTTTGTACGATATTTCTCTGCTTTGGAAATAAATTTCCACTAAATCCTAACTTTGTTCAAGCATAAAACGATTCAGTGGAGAAAATTCACTGAATTTTATGACTGATGTGAATGGCATAAGTATTGCCAGATATGAAACAACCGATGATTTCAAATTTAGAATCGATAGATGTTCCACCCTGATATTCAACAGACCGTCCTTTAGAAATTAAATCCATTTAAACATTTTTCTTTACTGCTTGTTCTCAAGTTTCCTATTTCAAGTTCATCTTTCTCACTTGAGTTTAATTGGAATTCCGTTTAAAGAAATTCCTGCATTCCTCAAGGACTTTTAATTCCCTGTATCACAATTTTCATTTAATTTATTTTTCTTTTTTTCTATTTCCTTTTGATTCTTTTATTTATTTTCTGTTTTTTTTTTTTGTATTGTTTATTATGGCGTGTAAAATAATTAAAGAAATGAAGTATCATAGGATTCATGTTCACATATGAGCTCCTTTAGCATATAAGTTTACAAAACACCGGTTGTTATAACAACAACAACAACAACAAAAATAACAATAAGGAAAAAAAGCCAGACATTAACGACATGTTAAAAAGTACTTGTCAATATTATAACAAAAAGAAAAATTAAAGGAAAAGCAAAAGGAAAAGTTAAAATGCCACAACATACTGAAAGCAGACAAAACATTCTACCCAATAGGAATTTCTGCCACAGGAACCACGCGATAAAATGTTAGTAGCTTTTCACAATCCAATTTAAAAGCATCTCTTGAATCTCTATTCAGGCTATTTTCTCTCCTCCAGTTAGTATCTCAGACTGGTCTATGAAAAACAGACCTAGAAGTTTTATTCCATTTTGGGCTCGTAAAGCAAAGAAACAACTTAAAGTGAACATCTGAACAGAGACTCTGTCAATAGATCCCCTGGAGGATCTATAGCTTAAAGTCGACTTCAAACGACAGATATTTTGAGAAACTTTTTCATGGCATTTTTATTTACTATAAGGGGCTCATTAGACAAAAGGCCCGACTTTAAACCCCAGGTCAGACATCAAAACAAAAAATATTTCTTCGATGACTTCCTCTCAGCTGATTTCTGGCAAAAACTCTGAGAGTAAAAAATCGGCATTAAAAGTTTCTCAAATATCTGTTGTTTGGAGTTGACTTTAAACTGTAGGTCCCGCCTCTCATGTATATGATTAACGCAAACGGCTTGAGTGATGTGAGAAGCTAGGTCTTATTCCTCGTCTTGAGATGATCGACACTTTGGTATTTTTTAGTGAAAACCTTACTCTCCAAAATGCCCCAGGCGCAAAAGTCCAATGGATTGAGATCCGGAGATTTTGGTGGCCATTGTGCAGTAGAAACCTCCTTTTTAAGCCATTCTTGGTTGACGCGTGCTGAGGGCGGTGGTGCCCAGTCCTATTGGAATGTCCATGGTGTGCGGCCGAAATGTTTGCCTGCCCAAGGCTTCAATACTGTCTTTCAGACATTTTCCGATAAAATTCGGCATTTATTTTGACCCCACGTTCGATGAACACCAGCGGTAAGCGGCCATCGGCCGTTACGGCGGCCCACACACTTGAGTTCGGGTGGCCAATCGCAGGTGTAAATTTTCAGCTGACCTCTTTGGCAAGTAAACCCGATCATTTTGTTTGTTCACAAACTGCTCAATTTGGAATGGTTTCTTATCGGAGAAAACCATATTCGGTAACTGGTCACTTTCTTGCAAGCGAAGTAACTCCTTGGCCCTTTCCGGTCTAACTTTTTTTTGTCAACGGTGAGCTCTTCCACTTTTTGGAACTTCAATGGCTTTAGTCCAAGCATTTTGTTCAATATGTGTTACATCCGTTCTCACAATACGTTCAGCTCACGAGCAATTATTCTACCACTGCGGCGTGGAATTCGATCAAATCTGGCCTTCACTTTTCGGATCATTTCTGGTGTTGTTATCGTTTTTATCGTTCACTTTTTGGAAGCGATGCAACCCTACCAGTATCACGGTAACGAGCAATGGTACGAGAAGCAAAAGATTTATTGACATTTAAATACTGGAGGATTCTAACGATAGCCAACTGTGGCTTTCCAGTTACATTTAAAGCAATCGCACTATCACGCTTGAATTCCGTCACGAATAACTTTTTTTCTGAAGGCAGCAGATCAAAATGCTTTTGTAAGCTTGTAAATAATAAAATGAACTGTTACTGGAATAAATCTATCTGCTATCAGACGAGCGGTTTATAAATGATAACAACCTGAAGTTGGTTGCAATACATATTAGCCACCCTGTATTAGACAAAATTCTGCGATGCAAATCTCCCCAGCGAAAAAAAATATTTCTTCGCCAACTTTCTATCAGCAGTTCTCTGACAAATACTCTGAAAGTAAATAAAATTGCCATGAAAATTTTCTCAAAAATCTGTCATTCAGAGTCGACGTTCAACCCTAGGTCCCGCTACTCATGGATAAAATTAACGCACACAACATAGGTATTGAGAGAACTTTTGTTTGTAGATTTCCTAATGGGCTTTAAAAAATGTCTGCTGCTTTGAAGTCATACAACACACCTACCCATGCACAGATTCTTGCAGACACTTTTATAAATCAAAAGTTAAGTTTGTCTACCAACGTAACATATGCTCGGGATATGTTCCTACATGCCTAGGAAAATACAAACAAAATGCAATAAAAAGTCATGCACACAGACAAATTAAAATATAATAAAACCGTTAAGAAAAACAAGTCAAATAGGAAAAGAATAACAACAACATTATGTGGGAAACATCAATTCTTAGGAAAACTGTAGGGTTTGTTGATTTATTTTTATTTTTACAAATACATGCACTCATGCACTTGGGGAAATATATTTAAGCTTTGAAAGCCACTCTCTCCCTCTCTCTCACTTTCATTTGAAAATTGTAAAATTATAGACGATAAATAACGGTACATGAGATACCTTTACCTAGACGGTAAGAAATAGCGAGAGAGAGAGAGAGAGAGAAAACAACTATACTTGTTAGGTTAATAAATGTTTGTTTTAACAAAGAGAAGGACTGACGTGTTTCTTATTTATCGTAGGATAAAAGTAACTTCGTGCAACATATATAGGGTGGGCCATTTATCGGTTTAAAATCGGTTTTCGTTGTTTCGAATCTGACAATACTTACGACATTCCTCTGAATGTAATGAATCGATTTACGCTTAAATAACGTTGAAATTTATTGGCGCCAACGAGAATCTATAGGATGATGTCGATTTTTCCAAAAAAAATCGTCTATTCACAGAAAGCTCAGTTTTATTCGGAGGTTCAGAAAACCCGTACGTAGTCTAACAGAAAGAAACCAATGCTCCCATTACGAGTGACTGTTTGCTGCGGCTTGTTGAGCAGAGGCATCATTGGCTCATATTTCTTTGAAAATGTCGATAGCACAACCAACGAAAACGTCTATCACACCATGATAACAGATTTTCTTTTGTATCCGCTCTTCATGTTATTGATGTGAACGATGTTTGGTTTCAACAGAATACTGCAACTTGCCACACATCTCATGCCACAATCGTCTTATTAGCGCATTGGTAATGTCAATTGGCCGCCAAGAAGCTACGATTTAACACCATTGGACTACAGGGTGGCTGATATATAATGCAACAAAGTAAAGCGCTCTATTTTTTTAATTTTTTTTTAATTTTATTGTTCAAAAGTAAAGAAATGTGGAAATATCATCAAATTTTAGAATCAGTTTAGATTTGTTCGAATTGGCCTTCGAATTATGGCCTTTAAATGGCCGACAAAGCCATCACAGGCTGCACGAAAGTGGCTCTGCGGTATTTTGGCCCATTCCCGTCGAAGTACCGTCTTGCGATGATCGACGCTTTGGTATTTTTTAGTGAGAACCTTACTCTCCAAAATGTCTAAGGCGCAAAAGTCCAACGGATTGAGATGCGGAGGTTTTGGTGGCCATTGTGCGGTAGAAATGAAGCGAGGAACCTCCTTTTTAAGCCGTTATTGGTTGACGCGTGGTGCTGAGTTTTGTTGTAAAGTCTGCGGCCTAAATGTTTGTCTACCTAGGGCTTCAATACTGTCTTTAAGACCTTTTTCCGATAAATTCGGCATTTATTTTGATCCAACGGTCGACGAATGCGAGCGAGGAGCGAACATCGGTCATTACAGTGGCCCACACCATTACCATCGGCGGCGCTTGAGTTCTGGTGGCCAATCGCACATGTAAATTTTCAGCTGAGCTTTTTGGCAAGTAAACCCGATCATTTTGTTTGTTTACAAACTCCTCAATTTGGAATGGCTTCTCATCGGGGAAAACCAAATTCGGTCACTCGCCACTTTCGTGCAAGCGAAGTAACTCCTTTGCTCTTTCCAGTCTAACTCTTTTTGTCCATCGGTGAATTCTTTTCAATATGGGTTGGATCCGTTATGTTTAGCTCAAGAGCAATTTTTCCACCACTGCGGCGTGGATTTCGATCAAATCTGGCCTTCACTTTTCGGATAATTTCTGATGTTGTTACCGTTTTTTTTTTCATCAAATTTTTGGACGCGATGCATTGCGAATACTGCCAGTATCTCGGTAACGAGCAATGGCACGAGAAACAAAAGATTTATTCACATTTAAATGCTGGAGGGCTCTAACGATATTCACCTGGGTTTCTTCAGTCAAATATAAAGCAATCATACCTTCACGCTTGAATTCCTTTACGAATAACTTTTCTTCTGAATACAATAGATCAAAATGATTTTGTGGGCTTGTGAATAATAAAATGTACTGCCACTGGAATAAATCTGTCAGCTGTTAGACGAGCGGTTTAAAAAAAATAACAACCTGAAGTTGGATGCAGTATTTATTAGACACGCTGTATATTCTGTGGGGCGCCATTAAAGAAAAGTATTACGCCGCCAAAGCAGGGACAATTCAGTATTTAAAGGCTGATGCCATTGCCGAAATACGACCTCATACACTCGACAAAGTGCACGAAGCGTTCCGATCGAATGAGGTATTGTGAGGCCAGTCGCGGCACCCATAGGAATGAAATAATATTCCATTTTTAACAGCAACAGCAAAAAATAAATTTGACAAAATTTCTAATCATTTTTAAATTTAAACTTTTAAATGGCCCACCCTTTACATACTCACAAAGTCTTTACATTAATTTTTTTTGCTTTATTTTCCATAATTTTTTTGTATTTCTTTTGTTTTCATTTTCCTTTAAAATGTGTAAAGGTTACCTTATTGCTCAGCATTATGTAGTGTTTGGTGAGTAACTCTCTTTTTGAAAGTTAAGCAAAAACGTCAAAATTTTCTCTGTTTGTAAACGTTGTTGTTCACTGCCAGGTATTACTCATTTACTCTTCAGTTTATTGGAAAAAATAAAAAACGATTACCTAAGTATTTACAAGGAGTTGAAGCAATACAAAATGTAAGGAGCCTGCAAAGAAAAAAGGAAAAGGATGTGAAGGTGTTGTGGCAGCCATTTTAAAAGAGTTTTAAGTTTTAATCGGCTTACATTTTGCATTTAGACATGCTTAATTAAAGAAAATATTTGTAAATCCCTTTCAAGGTTAAATTATTTTCTATTTTGAACGTTTCTTGTTTATGTTTTAATAGTTTTTATTTTAATTTAAATTTCTTTTATTTCAGTTCTAAATAACATATGCATCAGTAGGTAAGTTTATTTTTAAATTATTTTGAAACCATTTACGTACGCTATTATGCTCAGGAATTAAATGTACGGTAGAATCTTCGTAAGGACTATTATTAGAATAGGTTAGGTTAGCGGGTAACTTGCCCGTTCACAGACAAGTTCACTCGGCAACCCGTATGACCTATTGTGTTATCCAGTATGAGGTAAGCCCTCTGGTCATGATCCATTAGTCATGGGTTTGAATTGCTCCGAGCTATGAGTGAACCTGGCCAGTTTCCTCAGGTAGCACTTTGGCCACAATGCCCAAATCTTCAATCTAAAGGGCTGGATGCTCCCATTAAAGATGTTGTACCAAGATTCCATTTTCTTCACATCAAGGCAGCTTCTGCGGTAATTCTGCTGGGGAAGACCGCGCTTGTCAGCGAACTGCTAGTAGCACAGTGTCCCGTTGGATACTTTGTTAGAAACCAAACCTTTGTCTTGTTGAACTCAAGTGGTCCATTGGTTCTCCCTTCCTGTTGCACCTGCTAGAATTCATCAGCCAGTATATGGCACCTATTCGAATGAGGTCCGGTGGCTATATAGTGATTAGAGTGAAGCCAAAAGGTTTCTTGCGATTTCTTCTCAGCGAATTTCTAAAAACTCTGAGAGTTTTCTGCATAAAGTTTCTAAAAATCTCTCGTGGAGTTGACTTTAAACTGTGGTCAGTATAAAATACACCACAACTCAACATATCGATGAAGGATTGTAACATCTTTTTTCCTAAGTTTTTCAAAATCCGATTCCTTCCCGACTCTTGGTTCCGTCTTTTCGTTTCCCTATATGACACAGTGGCCCCGACCCAGTAGAGAAGGGTGTTCTGTCTACGTATACGGTATACGGAGTCTATGCAACTTCTAACTTCCTTCCATGCCAAAGTGGCTCTAAACCCAGGCGAGTGTAAAGAGGCCATGCAACTCCTAACACGCTTTGATTTGAAGAGATTCGATCTCAGTACTTTGATTGTTGCTTAACTATGCTTAACATATGATTAAGTTTGAAGGAGGTAGGACATCGGTTTCAAATATATCTCCGCCTGAAAAAAGCTGGCCTGATTAGGTAATCTGTATGACTTGCTTTGTGTCAGGTTATAGAAAGAGAATCCCACCATACGACATTTATGTTTTTTACACAATTCTTTACATTTTTCAGGCCTTTCCTTTAAAATGAGGCTTACGAAAGCAGGTTAATGACATAAGAAATGTTGCTTTACTTAGATGTCCAACAGATATTTGTTCAGGATCTGTGAAAAGAGCGCTTATAAATATCGTTGGGTCGTTTTACGTACACTTCATATACACTAATGCCCCGGTTTGCGTCACCTCGTTCTGCGTCTGCTTCGAAGTTGCGTCTTTTTAAAATTTCTGTGAGTTCGAAGTTGCGTCGTTTTTGTTGCAGTTTGTGTCGCATGTTTGGAAGTTGCTTCGGTTGTGCTTCGATTTGCGTCGTTAATACGAAAATGTTAGTACAAAGCTAAAACAGAAAAAGGGGATTTCCCATTTAAATCTAGTGCAAATTCGAAGTTGTGACTGTGACTTCGAAGTTGCGTCGTCTTTCTTTCAGTTTGCGTCGTTAATATGAAAATGTTTGTACAAAGCTAAAACAGAAAAAGGGGATTTTCCCTTAAAGTCTAATATAAATTACATACGTACGTATGTATTTATATTCTCTGATGTTGTAGGTCGTTAGTAAATTAAATATTTTTTGTTGAAAAATCTCTTTTTTCAGCTAAAATTATGAATCTCGGAACCAATTAAATGAAATTCAATACAAATGTATGGAAAACCGTGCTTTGTTTTGCGTCGTTTCGGTTTGCGTCGCCTTTCTTCAGGCCCTATTAGCGACATAAACCGGGGTATTAATATCAGTATTGCTCCAGACCATGCCATTTATAGCCATTTTATTAGCCCATTTTTAATGCATTGGATTGATTATACAAGTTTGTGTTCCATATTTGTCTACATATTTTTTTCATGTTATTTGAGTCCTTATTCCCAGTAACGCCTTTATGACTAGGTATTCATGTAATAAGGCTGTGGCGCGCCTGAGATTATTATTAATTGCTTTCTTGCATTCTATGACACTCCTTGATCTCATATTCGTGGGAGATATCACTCAAGATATTTAAATCCCTATGTGCCACTTTTACAGACGACAATTGATTTGTTTACACGTGCCTCTGTGTGGAAATAATGTTTGAAATACAAGGAAATTTTAGTTGTTTCTAGGAAATCTTCAAGATTTCTAAACTTACCCGAACATTTTAATTTGCCTTCGGATAACACAATATTTAGAATGAATTGGAATTATAAAAGGGAAATTCAAACAAATTTTTGAAAACGTATGTAAAAAATTAAGGAAATCATTAGTAAATCCTATACAAATACATACAACAGTCTGTCTGAAATATGGCAAAAAAAAAAGAAGAAGAAAAACACAAACAAAAACATGTAATCAGATATTTAAGCATGTTTAAACGAAGAAGAGAAAAAAAATCTAACAATGTTTACTACATTTACTACGAGCAACTAAATAACGTACACATCCACCCCCATCTCTTAGTCTATGCATGCTACACATACAGTTACAAAATGTACCTGGTGAAAAATCCTTGTACAATGTATAGCAATGACTCATCATCGTCATTGTTAAGGCAAAAACCTATTGAAGTAACAACATCAAAAGGAAAGAAAAACAAAAAAAACTAAACTTTGTTTTCTCTTTTTTCAAGTTATTTTGCTCTCTTGGCATTAATATTTGCTAAAAATGTGAACTTTTTGAAGATTGCTAAAGAGAGTAAAAAAGCAAACATTTTACTCTCACTCATCCACACACACACACACACACCTATATTGCAATACAAGGAATCATTTCGACTGTAACCCAATACGTATATTTTCCAATACATATTTAGGCAAGGAGCAACCCTCTGTAATGAAGCATTTCATGTTTAACGAAAAACACACATAAACAGACAGAGAGAAAACTAGACGTACGTACATGTAAATACTCATCATTATACACATGCATACATACATACATACATGCATGTTATTTCATTTATACCACATACACCACCCCTTATTAACGAGTCAACATGTTTTTCTTGTTCTTTTCTATCAAATTCTGCTCCTTCTTGAAATGTATAGAAAACCACAACACAGTGGTACAGCAGAGGATGAATAGAAAATACAATTTGAAAATTATACGAAGTTTTTCTTGATTAAAATTAAAATTATTGGAGGTTGGAATACAGTCAACCCTCCTATAACGCGGTGAGTGCGTACCGCATTATATGAAAACCGCGTTATATGGAAACCGCGCTATAAGAAACTCAGATTTCAGGTACAAACCCGGTTAATTCGTAGCGCGTTCTATGGAAACCGCATTGTATTGAAACCGCGCTATAAGAAACACGGAATGAGTACAATCACATCATTCGTACCGTACAAAAAGCAAGATAAATTATTTTTATTGAATTCAAGAGTTCATATAAGGATTGATAAAAAAGAAATAAAAACGAAACTAAAAGACGGGTTTCCAACAATATTAAGAAAGACTAGTAAAATAATGTAATTTTTTAATATTAAATTGTAAATCCAACTGCAATTGTTTTGCACGGCACTGTATCTCGGCTGAGCTTTAAACCCTCTTACAATATCTAGTTACTATTCATTCAAAGCCTTTGCAAAAGGAATTCATGGAGTGAAGTTGAACGCAAACCACGCTATAAGAGTACCGCGTTATAGGAGGGCTGTCGCAATTTCAGCCCCGCGTTATATGGAAACCACATTCTGGGAGTACCGCGTTATAGGAGGGTTGACTGTACATACATTCCCACATACATAATTGATCATTACAACCAACCCTTTAGGCAGGATTACTCTTTAGCTATGCACATCACTTGTGTTGTGTGCGTTAATTTTGTACAGGAGTGTCAGGACCTATACCTTAAAGTCGTCTACGAACGATCCGAGTGTTAAGATACTTTTCATAGCAATTTTATTTACTGTCAGAATTCTTGCCAGAAATCATAGAGTGGAAGCCGCCGAAAAACTAGATTTTTTCCATGTTTAATTTTGCTGGCGAGTGTTGACCTGGAGTTTGAACTGTGACAGCAAGCCTAATAAGCCATCACATTACCTACAACACTGTGGCTACTATTGTACAAATAATAAACTTGTTTTCATTCAAATAAGTGCTCCATTTAAACAACGTTTTAATCGAAAAACATCTTTAGCGATGAAGTCCATTTCTGAAGCCCAATTTCTGAATTGGCGAGATGATAAAAAATCCACATAAGAGTTCATTTTGAAAGCATTTTCCATTTGTTTCGCACAAAATTTTCTTTTTTTGTAATTTTTATTTGTTCTCTTATTGCACCAACAAGCTGTCAGTGTGTCACCAATTTATGCAATACAAAAGAAAAAATTCCTACAAAGCACAATTCGTTGTGCAAATTAATGTGGAGATTTTAAACTCGTAATTACAATTGCATGTCTATGCATATAACAATAATCTCCACCACTGTAAATGCATGCTTTGCATACGTCTGTGTATTTTTATGTGTAATTTGTTGTTTATTTTGTTTAACAAAATTATTGTGCAGTTAAAAGTTTAGTACAAAGCAACAACAAATACAAATTTACTCTTCTTTCGGGGGACCCCAGAACATATGCTATACATTTGCTTGAAATTATTCAATAGAATAAAAACGCACACACACACACACACACAGTGAAAGGATAGCAAGAGAGAAAACGAGAGAGAAAATTACACAATGTACAGAATGCATACACAAGTAACAGTATAATATACATACACATGGATGTATGCATGAGTCTACACATACATATTATAGAAGCGTATTTCAGTGACTCTTTCATTATTTACAAAATTCTCAAATAATCGTTGTCGTTGTTGCTATTGCTGTTGTTTTTGAACAATTTCGTTGTATGGTTTTTCGTTTTACTTTTTCGCCGGTCTTTTTTGTTTTGTTTTGTTTTTGTTTTTTTCTTTTTGTATTTCAGTTTGTGTGTGATTGCTAAAGTGGTGGTGTTGGCGTAGTTCAAGTGTGTTATTTTGTTGTTGTACGTAGTAAGTGTAATAAAATATACAACAAAAACAACAACAACAACAGCAATAGCAAGACTTGCTACAAAAACCTACCCTTAGGTGGTGGTTGACTACATTGCATTCAATTTTTTGTTCGCATAAGCATGGTGTACATAAGGGGGGTGTTAGTGTATGCTTGTCTAGTATTAACGTCTGCTTGAATGGTTTGTTTATCAGCCTGCTGGCGGCAGTTGTTATTTTTTCGTTGTCGTGCTATGCAACCATCGTTTTCACTGAGGGGGTTGTTGTAAAATATCAAATGATTTTGTGTTTTAAACAAATTTTACGATGTTTAAACAATGATTTCGTGGCGTTTGTGTTTTGTAAAGAGTAAACGTAAATAAAGCAAGAATTTAAAATAAAAGTTTAAAGAGAAACTAAAAAATTAATTTTTGTAGTGAAAATTTAAACAAAAGAAAGCATTAACAATAAAATTAGTTAAAAAAAATTAAATAAAAAGATAATCAATTTGTATTATGGAGAAAATTTTATGGTGTCTGCAACATTGCCTAGCAACATTGCTTAGCAACATGTTTACAATAATGAATGAATGAAATTAAAAATTATTTATTTAATTTAGGATTACAAAACAAATGTGTTTGTCGTATTGTCGTAAAAAAAACGCCACAGAATTATTCTGATTGGAAATATAAATTTAAAAGATAAGAAAAATTTTACAAAAATTAAAAAAAATATATATTAAAATAAATTAAAAAAAATATTTTTTAATTAATTTGAAAAAAAAAATAAAATTTAATATTAAAAATATATTAAATATAAAAGAGGAAAAATTATTTAAAATTTCACATCATAAAAACTATGCTTTAGCATTTTAATGATAAAAATAAATTAAATATAAAAGAGGAAAAATTATTTAAAATTTCACATCATAAAAACTATGTCTAAAAATATTTGAAAAATTTAATTCCATTAAAAATGCATGAATAAAAATATTTCTTTAACTGTCACATTATTAACTATTATTGAAAAAAATATAAAAATGAATTAAAAAAATTTTAATTAAATTAAAAAAAATTTAAATAAAATAAACAACACAATAAAGTAGTAATGTAAAGTGCAGTGAAACGTTACTACGAATCATATGTTCAAAAAAGATAACAAAAAAATAAATAAATTTATGCATATTTAAAATAATTTAAAAAAAAAATGTTGAAATAAAATCTTTATTAAATAAAACAAACGAATTAAAAAAAAAGAATAATACGATGTTAAAATATATTAATTTTCCTTCAACGTTCTGTGATAAAAAATTTTAGTCAGTGAATCATTGTACAAATTCACAAATATTTTATTAAAAATTTAATTAAAATTAAAAAAAAAACTAAATGTAAACAAAAAGAAACAAATTTATAATAATAAAATGTTATACAAAAGGTAACAAAAAAAATTATAAGGTTCAATTCAACTTGTATTGGAGGTAAAAACGAGAAAAAAGAATACTATCTGACAACTAGATCGCTATTAGAACACTTGGCTTTTATGGGATTAAATTGAAGATTAAATTAGTGACTGGTGTAGTGTAAACTGAATTCTTTGCAATGATCAGCTGATTTCTTAACGCAAGAGAATATTATGAGATCTAATACAGCCACTCCGTATATATAATGCAACAAAGTAAAACGCGATATTTTTAAAACTTTTTTTTTAATTTTATTCTTCAAAAGCAAAAAATGTTGGAAATAATATTAAATTTTAGAATCAGTTTAGACTTGTTCGAATTGACCACCTTTGGTACGAATTATGGCCTTTAAACGGCCGACAAAGCCATCAGAGGCTGCACGAAAGTGGCTCTGCCTTATTTTGACCCATTCCCGGCGAAGCGTTGTCTTGAGATGATCGAAACTTTGGTATTTTTTAGTGAGAACCTTACTTTCCAAAATGCCCCAGGCGCAAAAGTCCAATGGATTGAGACCCGCAGATTTTGGTTGTAATTGTGCGAAAGAAATGTAGCGAAAAACCCCTATTTTAAGCAATTCTTGGTTGACGCCAGCTGAGTGCGGTGGTGCTAAGTCCTGTTGGAATGTCTATGGTCAGGTCTTTAATACTGTCTTTAAGACATTTTCCCGATAATATTCGGCATTTATTTTGACCCCTCGGTCGATGAATACGTGCGGGGAGGGACCATTGGCCGTTACGGCGGCCCACACCATTACCATCGGCGGCGCTTGAGTTCTTGCGGCCAATCGCAGGGGTGTAAATTTTCAGCTGACCTCTTTGGCAAGTAAACCCGATCATTTTGTTTGTTCACAAAATGCTCAATTTGGAATGGGTCCTCAACGGAGAAAACCAAATTCGGTAACTGGCCACTTTCGTGCAAGCGAAGTAACTCCTTGGCTCTTTTCAGTCTAACTTTTTTTTTGTGCATCGGTGAGCTCTTGGACTTTTTAGAACTTCAATGGCTTTAGCCCAAGCTCATTTTTTAATATGTGTTGCATCGGTTCTCGCGATATGTACAGCTCACGAGCAAGTTTTCTACCACTGCGGTGTGGATTTCGATCAAATCTGGCCTTCACTTTTCGGAACATTTCTGGTGTTGTTTTTTTTCGTCCACTTTTTGGACGCGATGCAACACTGCCAGTATCACGGTAACGATGATAGGAGAAACAAAAGATTTTTTCACATTTGAATGCTGGAAGGCTCTAACGATAGCCACGTGTGGTTTTCCTGCCAAATATAATGCAATCACACTATCGCGCTTGAATTCCATCATAAATAATTTTTTTTCTAAATGCAATAGATCAAAATGCTGGAAAAAATCTGTCAGCTGTCAGACGAGCGGTTTACAAATGATAACAATCTGAAGATACTTGCAATACATATCAACGACACTGTATAAGTAAAAGACGATGAGCGACTCACTTCTCTTCTTAAATCGCACGGGCATTCTTCTCACAATAGCGATTCTTACGAGACATTAAGCCGACAAACAAACTAGAAGACTACGGCGGCTTTATAAGTTATATATCATAAGTTATTGTCTATTGTTTCCTTAATAAGGATCTTTGCCTTCTACAGTACTCGGTCGAGAAGCTTTTAAATAGTTATCGGCTCACACACGAGAGTTGTATTCTATTTTTGTGATTAATAAAGTGACCAGATAGAGTGAAAGGTGGAATTTTGTGCAGGGACGCATGAAAACGCATATGATCGCACATGAACGCATATTGACGCAATAATAATTTTTTTTATAGAACACAATTACGGCGTTTCCGAATATAAGCAAAATTGAAAATGCAAGGCCTGGTCTATAAAACCACTCGAAGTACTTGAGTGTTTCTTTCGACACTTAAAAAAAGTGTTGCTTTCAGAGAACATCATATTGAATTTCTATGAAAAGAACACCAAAAGCAATAAATTTAACAAGAAAATCTCTTTTCGTTTTTCACTTTGTTTATCATTCTTTTGTTAAAACATGTTTGCTGTTGTGTTTCTTCTAATTTTATTTGCTTAGGGGAAATAAAACTTTTCAATTCAGTTTTATTTCTCTCAATTCAGTTTAATTCACATAAACTTTTTTTGTTGTTGTTGTCGATTTGACAAAAAAGTGTTTCTAATTTCTAATTAGTTTAGAGGCGATTTGAAATTGAGTCCTTGTTTATGACTTTTCTGTGAGAGGCAATCACAGAAATAAAGGCTTAGAAAGCTCAGTTGGAAAAGCATTAAGAGAGAGAGAGAGGACGATAAATAGATTCTCTATAAATAGAACTTTATAATTTCAAGGGAAGTAGCAAACAAAATAAAAAACACACACACACACATACATACATAAAAAAAGGAAATGAAAAAGAGCAGACATTATCTTGTGTATTGAAATTGCATTTAATTTAGTCTCGTCCATATGGCGCCATTTACTCCTTTTTTCTGTCAGTCGTTTGGATTTCGTGATAGTATTTCGCTGCTTTCTTGTTGTCTAAAAATTCATTCATTGTAGTGGTATTAGTAGCTGTTGTTGAACTGTGTGCCAACTGTTGTCGTTGTGGTTTACTCCAGTACTACCAAAGAGCGAAATGTTTTCATTTCAATAATGAGTAGAGCAACATACTGAATTAAATATTCATTAGAAACCCCCCAAAACAAAGCATGTTGAATAGAGTAGAACATTATTATTTTGTCTTCTGTCTGTGTATCTTGTTTTAGAGACCATTTACTGGGTTTTTTTTTATAGATTTTCCATGTAAATCCTCTAGCAATTCATTTATTGTTTATGTTTTTGTATTATTATTGCAGTTGTTGTTTCTATTCAAAGAAATTTTTTCATTAAAAACAAATTACACAGGACATCGTAGTTTTCCTTCCACTTTTTGTTTATTTTTGAAATTTTTTTGTGGCCATTTTTTTTTAACAATTTTGTTGTTGTTGCAAAACTTTTGATTGCCCACTAAAATGTGGTGAATTTAATTTGAATAGCAAACAAAAATACTAAGTCAGGATAAAAAGGACCATTAGCGTTTCTTTCTGGTCGTATCAAAAAACCATTTCTTTTTACCATTGAACACAGCACAACACAGTGAATTTAAAAACAAAAAAAGGGCAACATACTATAGGGTGGGTTATATGAAAGTTTAAATTTAGAAATGCAGTTAAACTAAAACGGTTTTCCATAATTTTTTTTTTTTTTTTTATGAAGTACAATTTTGGAATATTATTTTCTTCATATGGCTGTTGCGGCTGGCATCACAGTACCTCAATCGATCAGAATAATTTTTGATCACTTTTTGGAGAGGATGGGATCGTATCTCGGCAATGGCATCACAAATGTTGGCCTTCTAATGCTCAATAGCGTCTGATTTGTCGACAAAAAACTTTTTTTAAAGGCACATAAAGTTATGGGCAACCCTTTACTTCTTGTTGCTGCCGTCAGCAGATGCTTTATTACTGCCACCATACGATACAAGTTTATATCTTCCAGGCCAACATACTGATCCTAGCACCTGATATGTGCCCTGATGTCTTCCTATTGAATCCTTTAATGCCTCATAGTTTTCAAGAATGTGTTCCAATGATTCAATATAATTTATATATTGGGATCGAAACTAACCCCTTGCCGAAAGGTCGTTTACCAAGCTTAGGTCATTCCTGAAGATTCTTACTCCACAACAAATGTTTTGAAAGCCTTAAATTTACTTATTTTGAGAAAAGTCCAATAAGGTGACTGATATGTATTGCAACCAACTTCTGGCTGTTATCATTTGTAAACCGCTGACAGATTTATTCCAGTCTCAGTTCATTTTATTATTTACAAGCTTACAAAAGCATTTTGATCCATTGCATTCAGCAAAAAAGTTATTCGTGATGGAATTCAAGTGTGATAGTGAGATTGCTTTATATTCGGCTGGAAAACCACAGATGGCTATCGTTAGAGCCCTTCAGCATTTAAATGTATAAAAATCTTTTGTTTCTTATAGCATTGCTCGTTACCGTGATACTGGCCGTGTTGCATCACGTCCATAAAGTGGACGAAAAATTGGTAACAACACCAGAAATGATCCGAAAAGTAAAAGCCAGATTTGATCAAAATCCGCGCTGCAGTGGTAGAAAATATTGTTCGTGAGCTGAACATATCGCGAGAACGGATGCAACACATACTTAAAAATGGACTTGGACTAAAGCCATTGAAGTTCCAAAAAGTGCAAGAGCTAACCGATGGACAAATAAAAAGTTAGACTGGAAAGAGCCAAGGCCAGTTATCGAATTTGGTTTTCTACGATAAGAAACCGTTAAAATTGAGCAGTTAGTGAACCAAGAAAATGCTCGGGTTTACTTGCCAAAGAGGTCAGTTGAAAATTTACACCTGCGATTGGCCACCAAAACTCAAGCGTCGCCGATGGTAATGGTGTGGGCTGCCGTAACGGCCGATGGTCGCTCCCCGCTCGAATTTATCGACCGTGGGGTCAAAATAAATGCCGAATATTATCAGGAAAATGTTTTAAAGATAGTATTGAAGCTCTGGGCAGACAAATATTTCTGCCGCAGCATCTCAGCACCAGCGCACTCAGCACGCGTCAACTATCGCATAATGGCCACCAAAATCTCCGGATCTCAATCCGTTAGACTTTTCCGTCGATGGCATTTTCGAGAGTAAAGTTGTCACTAAAAAATACCAAAGTGGCGATCATCTCAAGACCGCGCTTTGCAGGGAATTGGTCAAAATACCGCAGACCCACTGTCGTACAGCCTGTGATGGCTTTGTCGGCCGTTTAAAGGCCATAATTTGTGCCAAAGGTGGCCAATTCGAACAAATCTAAACTTATTCTAAAATTTGATGTTATTTCCAACGTATTTTGCTTTTGAACAATAAAATTAAAAAAATCTATTGTTTTACTTTGATGCATTATATATCAGCCACCTTGTACATACATTTCCAGTAAACTCTAACACATTCTTGATCCTCTTCCCTTTAAGACAATTAGATGATATCGAATTTAATTGTTCGATTGTATCTATCTGTGCCCTGTAACTCAATAATTGTTCTTCCCTTACTTAATTCGTCATTCCAAGCCTGTAGGCTGGATTACAACTTAGCTTCTCACACCATCCATGTAATTTTATACATGAATGGCGCGACTTAACTTCAAAGACAGATTTTTGAGAAACTACATGGAAATCTTATTTACTCTCAGATTATTTGCCAGAAATCTGCCGAAAGGAAGTCGCTGAAGAAATATTTTTGTTGTATTTCGTTTTGGTCACGATGTCTGACCCAAAAGTTCAAACATGGCCTCACGTTTAATTAAGCCAACTTACTATCTACTAGAATACGGCGACCTCAAGTAATTGTTACCCTTAATCCCTTCCCCCTGTAATCTCAATGGTGTGCTTTCCTGTCTCCTTTAAGAGGTTACTTGCTGGAGGCCATTCATACACTACTGAGATTGCAAATTAAATATTCAACAACATTACCGGCTAGAAGTTTTAATTAAATTTTAAAATTCAATAATAAAGGAAATGAATTTTAGGAATCTTAAAATTATTTTGAACATTCTCTGCTATTTTAAGAGCTGATAGCATTTCTTTTGGTCTTCCATGGTCTTGGGTTTTTATGTGCATTTTAAGAAGGTTGTTAAAATTGAAACATCAAAAATTAATTTCACGCTAAATGAGGCGTAAAGTTAAACGGCAATAAAATGTTGCCAATTTAAAATAAGATAAACAGCAGCAGAAGCAATATCAAGAGTAGTACTAGCAGCAGAAGCTATTAAACACAATAAAAACTTACTAAAATTAGTTGAAATAAATTAATTTCTATTACCACGAAATCTCAAATCAAATCGTTAAAAATTAATTTAAATTTTTAACTCATAGATTTATCAGATCTGAGAACGTTACGTACGTATAATGGTTGTCATTGTTCTAAAAATATTCGCAAATTCACTTTAAATCCCATTAGCCCTGAGAGAGAGTCAATGTTTATTAAACGTGATATTGGCGTGTATAAAGAAATTATAAAAGCATTAGAAGTACTACTTCTATGCTAGCATTAGAAAGGTTCTATGATGTGGGGGGGTATCCAAGAGGTAACAGGTCATGCATGATGGGAATATTTGTTAGCAACGTTTGATGACATGACGAGGCGTTAATAATGACAAGCGGTAAACACTTTAACACTTTGCTATTGCTATTGCTGTTGTTGTTGGTTGTAGCAACGGAAGTAGGCTCAATTTCCTTTCGAGCATCAAATAACAATGCGTTGATGTTTATACTACCGGCTAAAATATGATGAAATTTTTTATTTAATCTTTCCATACACGGTTATCATAGTAGCTGTTTATTTTAATTTAAAAAGAATTTGCCGGAGTTTTTTTTCATTTTTTTTTTTTTTTCAAAAATAACAAAGAATACCTCATTAATGACACCACATTCGAGCAATAAAAACATCAAGATATTCTTCTTCTTGTTTTTCGATTTTCCTTGCCTTTAACAATGTCATCATCATTATCATCATCGTTACCAATGTGTACGGTTATGGCAACAACGATGACTTCGCCAATGGTTTCGACTTCATGTTATGACTTGATGGAAACACGGAAGCACTCAAATACCATGATATGACACGTACAGCATAGACGCACTCAAAAATACATAAACACGTACATAGAACCTCATACTTATTCTCTTGCCATGTAGAGAAGAACTCGAAAAATGTACACAGAAAAAAATAACATTGAAAAGTTCATAGGGCAAGAAGGCATTTATGAATTCTATACATCAACGAAATGCCTAAGGTTTACGATACGAAATCTTTTTAAATTAAAAATTCAAAATAAATTAAAAAAAAATTTGTTGTGATTCGTGACATGTGAAAAAAAATAATACTTAATAATAACATGAGTTTTTTACAAGTAGCAATAAATATTTTTGTGCCAACAAATAAGCAAGTAAACTCAACTTCTTTCCACTGACCAAACGCATCTTAAACTGTTATCAACATTTCTGCCTCGTGGCATGTGAAAAAAATCATGTTCAACTGATATAAGTTTCAGAAAGGTATCAACAAAATTTTTGTAACAACAAAGAAACTAATAAGCTCCAATTTTTCCCAAATTGACAAAACAAGCCTTAAATTATTGTCAACTAGAAGTTCCTCTAACTAAGGGCTGCAGGTCATAAAATACAAAGGAATCGTACAACTTTATTTTGATATTTACCAACAAATGCTTACTTAATTAATCACTATAACAAAACATACTCTGGATTATATAATTTCTGAAACTACGCTACCGATTCAATGATTTAAAAAAGTCAGAACATTGTCCCCTAGAGTGAGCGGGAAATTATAACTAGTTTTCTAGCTAGTTCTCAAAATAGATTAAAAATCTATTCAAAAAAGTTTGCAATATTTCGCCATATGAAGCTGGAACGCATAAAAACGCATGTGAACGCATATTGACGGAATAATAATTTTTATAATTTCTAAAACTACGCTACCGATTCAATGATTTAAAAGAGTAAGAACATTGTCCGCAAGAGTGAACGGGAACTTAAAACCCATTTTCTAGTCAGTTCTTAAAATAGATAGAAAATCTATTTAAAAAGGCTGCAATATTTCGTTATATGAAGCTGGGACGTGTGAAAACACATGTCAACGCATATTGACGGAACAATAATTTTTATAATTTCTGAAACTACGCTACCGATTCAATGATTTAAAAGAGTAAAAACATTGTCCGCAAGAGTGAAAGGGAACTTAAAACCCATTTTCTAGTCAGTTCTTAAAATAGATAGGAATTCTATTTAAAAAAAGTTGCAATATTTCGCCATTTGAAGCTGGGACGCGTGAAAACGCATGTGAATGCAAATGAACGCATATTGACGGAATAATAATTTTTATTATTTACCTTGATTTAGGGAAATAGAACACAATTTTAACGTATCCAAATATTAAGAAATATTGGAAATATAAGAACTTGTCTATAAAACCACGATATTTTAACAAAATAAAAAATGGAAAATACTGTGGTCTACGTTCGATATATAATATTACTCCAATTGCTTTATATGTTCCAAAAAGTGAGACTGATAGAGGCTACTTGTATTAGTTTCTGAATGTGGTAGTCTTGCAATTTCTTCTGGCTTGATTTGAGAAAGTATTTCATGACCCAATTCATGGTCTTTTGTGATGAAAACTAATCAACAGAATTGCCATCACTGACTGATTTAAGCGATGCAAAAACGCGTCCATATTGCAGTTAACAACTGTTGCGAAATTATTACACGATTGTGTTTAGTTAATTAGTAATGCGAGATCACTATGTATCGTAAACTCTGCACCCAAAACCACACCCTGAATATTTTTAATTGTTTCAGATATGGAGACCTCAGCTGATTGTCAGACATCTGTCTTTGAGCAGACAGTTTCAATAATACTTATCAGTTCTGAATAGTACCCTTGTTCTGAATCCTTGATCCTCCATCATGTAGTCGGATCTGATATGTCAATAAAAAGAAGGCCGGGGAATTTTTAAATAATAGAACAGAAATGTTGTTTCATTTCTTAAGCATTCCTTTGCTTTGTATGGAGGAATCTTATTGAACGCATACTTAATAGAAAGCGTTTCTAAACGATACAAATGCGGACAATTACCATCAAACTAAATAGCCATTCCAATATACAAAAACATAAACCAAGAGCCCAACGACTTAACTCTCTATGCAAATCAAATTCAATGAGAACAGGAACAAAAACAAAATCATAAACAACAACAAAAATAATCGTAACAGGATGGAAAATTTTTTCCACACAAGGGATGTTTACTTTTTAATAAACCCCAACAACTGCAGCATCAACATGATGAGATGAGAATGTTTTTCTCAATAAACCGCTGTTCGTAGCCTGAAAATATTCAATTCTACAGGCCACTATTATCCTTACCACCAATACTGTATACCGTTATTTCAGCACAAACTCACTCGTACATATGCACGAGTCTATACTCTGGCATTCAAAGAAAATACAACCAAAACTAAACAACAACAAGAGACAAGCAGTTCCTTTTCCCAGTTTCGATTCTAACTCCTGTGTGAGTCATTTCAAAAAAGTATTCAAGAGTTTATTTTCATTTTGTTGTTGTTATTTTTATTGTTTCCCATCAAAGGCATTGCGTTAATTCCATTATTTCATACTGCTGACGCCCGTTGCTCTTCTAAAAAAGTTTTAGTAGAGAACAGAGCTGCCAAGTAGTGCAGCATAAAGTTGCGGAAGAAAATCAATAAAAATTGTACTTGAAAAGAGCGTGCACACTGGGATACTTTTTGTACACACACAATCACATACAGTATGCTTATGTGAAAGATAAATGAAATCGAGTTTAGCACAAAAGGGGGGATTAAGGAAAAACAACACAACCACAGTCTATATTATCGTTGCGTAAGGACTAAATTCTTGTAATATATAGCGACTGTGAAAAGAGCTACAGTAAAGGATTTTTTCAGATTTTGTTGAATTAAAATGATCCTTTAAATGCACTCGGGAGTGTGTCATATGTAAATGACAGAAGTTTAGAAAAGTTGTTTTCAATCAAGCAAACAAATCGAGAATTAAAATTTCTCTCAAATAAACTAACTTGTCATGGAATTGCTTGTCAAATTATTGATTGCTTTACAGAAAAGCTGCTATAAGTAATGCAGTTCTCTTTAAAAGGAATCACCTACACACTGGAAGAGAAAAAACCGACGCAAAATATATTTCTCTATTACAATGTCTACTGAAAGAAGAAAAATCTCTCTAATTAATTCAATTAAATCTATGAACGCTTGTCAACGCGTGTTAACGCATGTTGACGCATAGCGACGTATCAATAAATTTTCTTGTTTAACGTAGCTTTGGTGCATAAAAACCAATTAAGTGAAAATTTATTGTCATTTAGCCTTTCCTGTTCTGATCAAATTATAATCCAAATATGTTAAAAATAAAATAATAAGACTTCCTTAAGTTTTACATAATGACGCATTAAGTTGAGTCAAGAGGGACGATCTATTGAGTATGGGAAATGAATTTGGCCACATTATAAGTAAGAGTTGTATGTTGTATTATCTGCATGTCATATGGCTATTGAGCTGAGGGCTAAATTGGGCCGCGTCTTATTTAATCGGAAGTACTTGCGGAAAACAATATTGATTGAAAAATCCTAAAATTCCTGAAAGCAAGCAAGACTGTTTGTCTGCAAATAAACAAAATGTTTATGACGTTCTAAGCAAGGAAACATATTTCTATCGATACGACCGAGCATCTCTAGAAAACTGATCCACCCATGCCAAAGTGCTGTACAGTACAATCCCAAAAGGAAATTGAGCACTCTGAACTCTATCTGATAGCCACGTCAAGTTTATTATAGGATTGCTTCTCATGCAGGACACGGACTTCAGCATTAATATGATATGCTCGGTAGTGCGATCAACTACGGGAACCCTGCAAATTCCTTAGGCGTCAGATGTCAACGCAGGTGGTACCAGCAATCGTTATACCTCCAAGTCTCTTTTAAAACTTGATAAGATTACATCCTGCAATCATTTTACAGCCTCGATTATTTCTATTCTTTTGTTCTAGCAGACACTTTCAACTTTCATCTTCTGAAATCGCAAATTAATCTCAACCGGTTTACGGTACCTATCTTGCTTCAGCTGACTTTAATTGGTCATTATAATCTACATTAGTCCAAGGCTTAACTTGAGTTCCGCCATAACGGCATACCCCACGGTGCTCAAACCACAAGTGGAAACAATGCGTCTACCAGCGCCCACACGCACAATGATGTAACCCTGCGCAATGCATTATCACATCACCATACGAGAGTACCAATCCAAAGTCTTGCATTTGGACAAGACTTTCCCTCTTAGTTAGAGGTGAGAGAGTATTTGATCTCCACTTTTCACAGTGGAACGTCACACCGAACATGAGCTCTTCCCGCGATTTAGGTCCAAACCATAGCCACCACGTTGCTCCCACAAGGTGGCCGCACCAATTACAATCTACAGTTAAAATTCAACTCCGAACGACAGATTTTTGAAAAGCAATTTTTATTTGTTCTCAATGTCTTCTCAATCTACTGAGAAGACGCCGAAGAAATATTCTTCATTACATTTCTTCATTTGTTGGAGATGTCCGGGCTAAAGTTTGTACTACAGCCGCACGTTTAATAAGCCGGCACACGACCTACTAGACAGAAATACTCTATGCAATTTTGTGTCCTTCAAACTAGCGTTTGGTATGGTTGAAGGATGGTCATTGAGATTTATTTTCCAAGATTTATTTATATGCCGTCTTATAAGCCAACACACTATCTACAATACAATAGCAATTCTAACTACTGTTAGTTATTGTAGCTATCTAGCCTTCAAGAGGAAAGGTTGCCGCCATTGTTATGCTAAAAGAGCTTCACCTACTGAATGATTGTAGTAAGCTTGGAATGATTTTAGCATGAAGGCTGATAAATGGGTCTGAAAGGACTCAGTTAAACTAAAGCTAAAGAACGCAACCACCTTTTAACACTGTCCATAATACCAACCTTAGCTAAACTCTTGACGTCTTTCTATACCCTATACCTCTTGAGTGAGCACTGGTAATAGAAAAATAACCACAAACCGAAATGAAATAAAAAGTTCAACTTAAAGTTGAAGTTCATATCGGCCATATTGAATTAAAAATTTGATTTCATATCCCACCAAACAATTCATGTTGTATGTGTGTGTGTGTGGCTTAAAGTTTGTCGTTAACAGAGTGAGTATTTTGTATGAATGAGTGGTGAGTGTAATTGTATGGTTTTCATTTCTTTTTTTTATTTTACTCTCATAAAAATAAATGTTTATTTATTTTATAACAAATGCTGCAATTCTCTTTTTCTCTATCTATCTCTTTCTCTCTTTCTATGTTACTTACATACACAATAAACATTAAAGCTTTGATATACAACTACCATCACATGAAAGGAAAATAAATGTTTGCACGTTCCTTTTTAATTCTATTTGTTCAGCAATGAATGTGTTTTCTTAACGGGGTTTTTATCATTTTGTACGTGTATTTGTGTGTGGGTGTATGGGATTGTATTTGTAATTGTATTGTATTAATAATTAATGTTTGCGTGTATATGTGACATTGCCAAAGACGAAGTCTTTTTAAGTGGAGAGAATTATTTGTGCAGTTTATGAAAAAAGGGGTAAAAGACACTCAAGTATAACGCTGTATGAATACCCTTGCACAGTAAAACCTCTGTAGAAAAGACTGTCATTTAAAGGATTTTTTTTAAAAATTTAAAGCCTTTTACATGTGGTGGTAAATAAAACAACAGTATTTTATGTCTACTAATACATAAAAAAATTGTATTTTAAACGCCTTTAACCCATTAACGCCGAATAGGTAGAAAATACTCAAAAAAAGAAGTTTTTTTTTAAAAATTCTATCTTGACTTAACTAAAGAGAGCCCAAACTTTTTTTAAGAACGAATAAAGAAGACACAGAACGATTTAAAAAGAAAATTAGTAAGGCTTGATATTCACATATTTTGAATGACAGAAGAAAGGTAAAAGATCACGAATTTTTCAATATCAAAATTTTGTAGAAAGAACTTCTGTGGAATATGTATAGATGATATTCTCAGAAAAACCTTTAGATGCCCTGTAATATAATATATCTTCTACCCGATAAAACTACTTTCACTTAAATTGGTCTACTTACCTAAACTACAAGTGCGATTAACTGACATGGATATAAAAATATCCACTTAGGCCTGGGTATGAAATATTTTTCATAAAACTTTTTAAAATGAATTTCAAATAGAACTTTCAAATTATTTATTTTTCTCTATTCTTTTATATTTTTGGTAGTTCCGGCATGATAGTCGCCGTGGTCTAGGGGGTAGTTTGCTGGCTTATTAGACAAAAGGCTCGGGTTCGTATCCCAGGTCAGACATCAAAACGAAAAAATATTTCTTCGGCGACTTCCTCTCAGCAGATTTCTGGCAAACACTCTGAGAGTAAAAATTGCCATGAAAAAAGCTTCTCAAAAATCTGTCGTTCGGAGTCGACTTTAAACTGTAGGTCCCGCCACTCATGTATAAAATTAACGCACACAACATAAGTGGTGTGAGACGCTAGGTCATAATCCTGACTGAAGGGTTGTAATGGCCAATTATGTATGTATGTAGTTCCGGCATGAAATTGTGCAAAAGAATCCCTTGAATGCACATTCAAACTGTATTTTACACAACCGTACTCTATTTTCCCACAACATTGCGAACAGCGACCGTGTTTGTCAATTTTATCAATCATGTGGTCAAATTTGTCAGTGTGTTTTGCTGCGCATTTGTGACAACTTTTCAATCATGGCGGCGATTTTCACGATTTTTGCCAACGCTTCAACAACTCTAACATGAAAATCGATTCGGCTTATGGGTGGCAAACCTTCACATCAACTGGACAAGCAGAGTAGTTTCCATGCGTTTACCATAGCTAGGTCAATAGCGTTAGTAAGTAATGGCCAATAGCACTTTTTTCCGAGGAGTCGCATACGATAATTGTTAATGTAACATTATATTGACTTGGATCTAAAATATTCTCTAATAGTCGTAGTACCACGTTTTCTCTTAGGTCGTAGTCAGCCTTATTTTTAGCAGAAGAGTCAGCATGTGGGATAATGGAATAACAATATCCTGTCATAGAAGCCAATACCCAGTATTTGTAGCCAAATGGCGACCATAATATGCGATCATCTGTTCATCCAATGAAAGGCTATGGGAAAATATGCCAAATTGAATGCACTTTTTATTGAGTGCATTGTTTAATGGAGTAATTTTGGTAAAATTATCATTATTACTGTCACAAACGTCTTATTTTCAATAAAACTCTCAAAAATAGCTTAACATTGTTGTCCAGCCGCCATATAACAAAGAGAAAAAAATTTTATTTTAGAACACACTTATGCCGAAGTAGGTAGAAAAATACCCATGCCCTACAGAGACCCCCACGAGACTTAAAAAAAATAAAAATATTCTTGTCAATATAAATACTCCAAATACTGGTTTCTGGCAAATTTCGCCAAAATCGGACCACGGATTCTGGGATCAGGCGTTAATGGGTTAAAATCATTTCTACTTTACGTTGTTGTTGTGTATTAAGAGAATTCAAATGAAATTGCACTAAAAAAAATTTTTATTTACGTTAAAAAAAATTTATTTCTATTGATATCCTGAGTAAATTTACAAACACCACCTTTTCCATTTATTTTTCTCCGTTTTTTTTTTTTTACTAAATTTACAAGAGAATATATTTACTGCATAGAATTTTTGATTTACCCCCCTCTAAATGTGCAATGAAAGTGACTGTCAAAGCACTTTCATTTTGTACATTCCCTTTCAATAAATGGGGAGACTAAAATCAACCCCAGTTTTGTGTTAAATCCACTGGACGTTGTGCATTAATTAAAGGATATAAAAATTGGAAAAAAATTTTAAAAAATATTGCACAGTTTTAGGGGACGATGTGTTTTTTATTTATTGCCTGAAATATTGATGTTTTCACAGCCATTCATTTCCAAGGGATTTAAAATATTAAAAAAAAAAGAATTTCATGTAAAAAAAAGAGTTCTCAAGTAACCCTTTAAAATAAAAAAAAATTTCTGAATTTAATCCAAAGTATTAGTCTTAAGAGGTAAAGGCTGCAGTAAAAAATATCGAAATATTGTTTAAATAAAGTAAACAGAGTTTTTGTGTCGTTATCCCCCCTTCGAAGGATGTCAAATCCACAAGAAATTGCCATTTTATGCCATTTAAGAGTCGCTTTCATTCGATTACCACGTAACTTCTTCGCCTTTCTTTTTATATTTCGTATTCCAACAGGGACTTTGATTCGAAAGATAACAATTCCACAAGGCTTCAGGTTCAGATTCAGGTGTAGTCTCATCAGGGTAGGTCTGATATCACAAAGCTCACTTGCGCATGCATGGTGGCGGACTATGATAGAGTCTGATGACCCTGATGTATAAATCCGACTATGTTTGACTGATGCCCTGGCTAGTAATGGCTTTAAGCACTGCTGTGCTTTATGGCTTATTGGCATATACCTGCGTTATAAGAAAACCCTACTAGAAAATGTTTGAAGAGTTCAAATCACAAGTTTTCGGTGGTCAGTTCACATCAACTTAGCGTGAGTTAAATCGCTCTGGTCCAATAACCCGTCTGCCATGAGTTACGTGACACATAACGCAGTTTTGGTGAAAAAGAATTTGATGATTATTGAACTACAGGGTGGCTGATATGTATTGCAACTAACAAGGTTTCTACTTTGTTCTAGATGGCATTTAATCCAACCCAGTATCAATTAGTCTACGACGACTTTAGGCTGTAAAACCATTTAATATAAAATGGCAGACTTCAAATAATAATACTATCGATAAAAAACCCGAAGTCTGGTAGGTAGTGTGTTGGCTTATTAGACGTAAGGCCATGGTTCAACATCCCAGCTCAAACATTTCCAACAAAACGAAATATGGGCAAATATTGCTATGGCGACTAATTCTCAACAGAACGAACCCAAAAATCTGTCGTTCGTTGTCGACTTTACCTGTAGGTCCGTAATTCTGACTGAAGGGCTGTAATGTATGTACAGGGTGACTGATATGTATTGCAACCAACTTCAGGTTATTATCATTTGTAAACCGCTTCAACCTGAACCTGAAAATGAAGCATAACTAGGAATGCCTTGCGTCTTATTGTTATTGTTCGCATCAAAGTCCCTGTAGGAATGCGAAATATAAAAAGAAAGGCGAAGGAGTTACATGGTAATCGAATAAAAGTGACTCTTAAATGGTCATCAGAGTAAAAATTTTAAATTTCGGTTACTCTTCACACAGAGAAACTGTATCATGTTCCAAACATAATGGGATTGCAAGGTTTTTCAAATGAACAAAAAAAATTCGATGATATTTCAAACACACGCCTTATGAGGGATCCTTTAGTTCTGAGCCAATTAAGTATTGAAAGTTATTGAATTTTTGAAAATTTTTTTAAATACAAAGTTTCATCAAAGCAAATTTGAATTTGTCTTCCTACCTCTTTCCTATTTATTCGTCCTCTGGACTTCTTTCTATCTCTCTATCTCGCTCTCGCACTCTTTCTCTTAGTAGTTAATGAACGTTTATGAATTTTCGTTTATTACAGAAAGGCTGACACGTTCTCTTATTTCTATTTGATTTGGTTACAAAGTGTAACGGTTTTATACACCCCCTCTAAACACAAGGGTATACACACCAGAAACACAGACAAGCATACACAAACACAAACACAAGCATACAAGCACACTAATATAGGTTTTATAAGGGAAGGAAAATGTATGTGAATTTGGTTTCCTTTGGCTTGTTATATGACTAAGAACGTGACTGCTGCTACTGCTGCATTAATCATTGTACTCGGTGCGTGTTTATTTGAGTGTATCTATCCCTTTACCTTTCAAACACTCCCCTCTCTTCCTCGCTTATCATGGTTTTCGATTTTATTATTTAGCCGGAAGGTGTAAAATTGTATTTCTTACATTCCCTATATCTTCCAATGATTCATAATAAAACTGAAAATGAGTGAAAAGAGAAAGAGCAGTAGTTGGGGATACAACCTGGTGTTATTTGATGACTTTGAAGCAGCTGATAAATGTTAGGCAAACTAAAATAGTTTTTATATCCTTACTAAACAAAAACAAAAAAAGGAAAAGGAAATTATTTTTACATTCTCTGTTCAGGTCTGTTGTTTTCCTTTTTTTTTTGCCGATAAAGTGTTTGATAAGGTTTCTCTAATCACTCTTACAAGAGTCATAATTTTTAATGTTTTAAATTGCTGACATTGTTGTGTTGTTGTTCATTATTTCGTAACGAAACACTTGGCCCTTTTAAGGTTAAGGGTTGTTTCTAATATGGTTGGTTCATCAAAAGGGGGTTGTTTTAATTATCTAAACGTGTAGCCTGGAAAAAAAACTCTGCCACACATTTTGTCTTCCTCTTTTCTAATTTTATTTTTGTGTTTGTACGTTTCTTACCCAAACATTGTCATTTCAATTAATGGAACGCCTAATGATTATGGCCCACAACATAATATTTTCGTTAAAACTATAGCTTTTGCTGCATAACAAAATCAAAAAACAAAGAAATTTTAAATTTTGTTATCATAAGAATTAAATGCGATTATAAAGTTTATGTTATTCGTTTAGACAGGCATTAACATTTTGTTTAGAATTTTCTTCCATAACATGACCTTTTCTATCCAAACGTTAGCATCTAAGGTAATGGTGTTAACAGGATTAACATTAAGAGTCGTATTTAATTGTTTTGCAGGTAACCATTAGAGTTTTAATGCTTACTTACTTACATTTAATTGGTCTTTACAACACTTTAGTTAGGATTACAACCTAGGTTCTCACACCACTTATGTTGTGTGTGTTAATTTTATACATGAGTGGCGGGACCTACAGTTTAAAGTTGACTCTGAACGATAGATTTTTATTTGAGAAACTTTTTATTGCAATTCTGTTTGCTTTTAGAGAAAGTCTGCAAAGAAATATTTTTTCATATTTCGTTTTAATGTCTAACATGGGATTCTAACATTGGCCTTACGTCTAATAAGCCAACATACTATCTACTAGACTACGGCGGCTTCAAATTACTGCAACACAGATTCTTATAGAGAGATATCGGTTTATTTTAAGACAATGTGCTCAACGTAGTCTAGTAGATAGTATGTTGACTTATTAGATGTGATTTCTTCTGCGACATTTGCAGATTTCTGGCAAAAACTCTGTGAGCGCAATATCTGTAGGTTCCACGCGTCAGTCAAGCTCATTTTTCAATATGTGCCGAAATGTTTGTCTGCCCAGGGCTTCAATACTGTCTTTAAGACATTTTCCCGATAATATTCGGCATTTATTTTGGTCCCACCGGTCGATGAATACGGGCAGGGAGCCACCATCGGCCATTACGGCGGCCCACACCACTACCATCGGTGGCACTTGAGTTCTGGTGGCCAATCGCAGGTGTAAATTTTCCGCTGTCCTCATTGGCAAGCAGACCCAAAACTGCTCAATTTGGAATGGCTTCTCATCGGAGAAAACCAAATTCGATAACTGGCCACTTTCGTGCAAGCAAAGTAACTCCTTGGATTTTTCCAGTCTAACTTTTTTATCTATCGGTGAGCTCTTGCACTTTTTGGAACTTCAAAGGCTTTACTCCAAGCTCATTTTTCAAAATGTATTGCATCCGTTCTCGCGATTCGTTCAGCTCACGAGTAATTTTTCTACCACTGCGGCGTGGATTTCGATCAAATCTGGCCTTTGCTTTTCGGATCATTTCTGGTGTTGTTACCGTTTTCTTTCGTCCACTTTTTGGATGCGATGCAACACTGCCAGTATCACGGTAACGACCAATGGTACGAGAAACAAAAGATTTCTTCACATTTAAATGCTGGAGTGCTTTAACGATAGTCACCTATGGTTTTCCAGCAAAATATAAAGCAATCACACCAACACGCTTGAATTCCATCACGATTAACTTTTTTTCTGAATGCAATAGATCGAAATGCTTTTGCAAGTTTGTAAATAATAAAATGAACTGTCACTGGAATAAATCTGTCAGCTGTTAGACTGATGGTTTACAAATGATAACAATCTGAAGTTGGTTGCAATACATATCAGCCACCCTGTATGCCATCTGTTATTTAAAGAAATTATTTAAATTTTAATAGAAAAAAATATGTTTGTCTGTGTTCTTTCTTTTTTATGCTTTATATGTGCAAATAAATTTTTAAGTGAACAATGTACTGGCATATGAGTTTCTTAGGGTTGAGTTCAGTTGATTCTGTTACAATCCAAATCATATATCCTTTATACATATTGAGGACATATATTTTATTTCAATTGCGATGTTTGTATAGTCTATGAGTTTATGATTATTGTTCTCGTTATTTCGCTGTTATGATTGCTGTTCATTGTGTAGAATGAAAAGTTTGTTTTTCATTTCAATCGGCAGCCAACGGAAGAGATGTTATTGTACATTGTTTGCCAAGGCTAACCCCATTTGCCATTGAGTAAAATTTGTTACATGAAATAAATGTTTCTCTATTTCTTTCTTTGGCTGATTTTCTCTGGCAACAAACATAATTCAATTTCACTATTAATTTTGAAAATTGAAAAATTTCAAAGCAGACAGACAGCAAGGCAGATCCTTAATTTTATGCTTAACAGAGTGTACAACTGAATAGCTGATGTTACAACCGACAGGCACAAGTCAGTATTTATGTACGTATGTATGTACATACATACATATATTGTTACGACAACCAAAACAAATCAAACAATAACAACATATTGTACACAAACAACGTCATGAAAAAGTTCTAGAAGTAAAATCATAACAAACTAAGAACAGCAAAAATTAACAAGATAAACAAGACAAAAACAAAACATACACATTGTAAGGTAAAAAGAAATAAAAAGTGAATAAAAACGTACTAGAATGAAGACAAAATAAAAAATGAGCGAATCGGATTTAATAGAAAATCGTGATATTTCCAGATATAAATTCAGAGCTAAGAACAACGCTACCAGTCAATACTGATGAGTTGTGAGTCATCATTGGGAGACCGGGGACATTAAGCACAATGGTTTTGAACCTTGAAAGATTCATGTTTGTTAATACTTAAATAATTGGACATTACAACCCTTCAGTCAGGATTATTGACCTAGTTTCATACACTACTTATGTTGTGTGTGTTAATTTTATACAGACCTACAGTTTGAAATCTACTCCGAACGACAGTTTTTTGAGAAACTTTTCATTGCAGGTTTTTTTTACACTCTTAAAGTTTTTGTCAGAAATCTGCTAAGATGAAATATTTTCGTCTAAGAAATATTTTTTGTATTTTATTTTGATGTCTGTCCTGAGACTCGAACCCAGGCTTTACGTCTAATAAGCAAGCTCACTACTTAATAGACCACGGCGACTTTGATGTTTGTTAATAAGGATCGTAAATATAGCGGAGAGAGAAATAAAAAAGGAATAATATTGCTCTATATAGCAAAGAAGGCCGTTGACAAGATTTATGATCACCTTCTCGATTTATCGGGCGTATATGAAGCATTTATTGATTTTTGCGTGTCATGTGTTAACATCAGTGTTAATATCAGCTAATAAACACTGTACGCCAGCAGATAGCTGTTCCAATTACTACAGTCTACTGCTCTACTCACAATAAAACATTTTTTCATATGCTATAACTATCCTTTAACTGCTTATGTCTTAAAGCAGAGCACTTAACCGGTAACAGTAATGCTAAATGCTGTGAAATCCTGGCTAAAATCGGGAATATGGACATTCTGTAATACCCGGAAGCCACAGGAAAGTTCGAAACTCCAAAGCTTCTTGTTATTAAAAGTAGATTGTAATTTATATTTTCAACTATGGACTTTTCGTTGAATAAGCAGGGAATTTCCGGTAGGTTTATGTAATCATTTAAAAAGTGCTTCGTTAGAGTGCACTGCGTTGCAGCATATGTTAGATGTTTTATATTGACTGCCTTACTGCATGCTTACATACACAATTTAGTCATTACAACATTGTAGTTAGCATTACGACCTAGCTTCTCACTTACTTATGTACTATGTGTGCTAATTTCATACATGAGTGACGGCGACCTACAGTTCAAATTTGACTTCGAACAACAGATTTTTGGGAAACTTTTCATGGCAATTTCATAAAAATCCGATGAGATGCAGTCTCCGAAGAAATATTTTTTCCTTCATATTTCGTTTTGTTGGAGATGTCTGACCTGGTATTTGTCCGACGTAGCCTTTTGTCTAATAAGTCAATGCAATATCTGCTAGACTACGGCGGCTTTTTCTTGTGTCCTTCAACATAATTTTGTGTCCTTCAAACTCGATTTTAGAATTGTTTAAGAAGAAGATGTCTTTCCCATAATTTAGAATTTATTTCAAAGAAATAAGCAAAGAATTATTTTTTAGTGCTACCCAATGCTACTTATATGTACAGTCAACCCTCTTATAACGTGGTGAGTGCGTACCGCGTTATATGGAAACCGCGCTATAAGAAACTCAGATTTCAGGTATAAACCAGGCTAATTCGTTGTGCGTTCTATGGAAACCGCGCTATAAGAAACACAGAATTAGTACAAATCACATCATTCCTACCGCATTATATGGAGACCAAGAAATACAAAAGGCAAGATAAATTATAAATTATTTTTATTGAATTCAAGATTCTTATAAGGATTGATAAAAAATGAAATAAAAACGAAACTTAAGGACTGATTGAAGTCGCCGTGGTCTAGTGGGTAGTGTGTGGGCTTATTAGACAAAAGGGCCGGGTTCGAAGCCCAGGTCAGAGATCAAAACGAAAAATATTTCTTCGGCGACTTCCTCTCAGCAGATTTCTGGCACAGACTCTGAGTGACTCTGCCATGAAAAAGCTTCTCAAAAATCTGTCGTTCGGAGTCAATTTTAAACTGTAGGTCCCTCATGTATAAAATTAACGCACACAACATAAGTGGTGTGAGAAGCTAGATCGTAATCTTGATTGATGGGTTGTAATGGCCTATTATGTATGTATGCAAGGACTGGTTTCCAACAAAATTAAGAAAGACTTGCAAAATAATATAATTTTTTAATATTTATCATCATCAATTGAAAATCCAACTGCTATTGTTTTACACGGTACTGTATCTCGGCTAAGCTGTTACGTCGAAAATAGAACTTATATTAAACCCTCTTACAGTATCTAGCTACTATTCATTCAAGGTCTGTGCGGAAGAAAGTTATAGGATGAAGTTGAATGCAAACTGCGCTATAACAGTACCGCGTTATATGGAAACCGCGTTCTGAGACTACCGCGTTATAGGAGGGTTGACAATACATAAAAAAAAAACAAATCCACAAATACGTTTTACATGACCCAATACCAATTGCAATAGCTTTGAATATGCATTAGTTTTTGAGGTTTTCTGTCTAATAATTTCGACCCCTACAAGCATTTACAAATTGTTACAAAATAATTAGATTTTTAGCCAAATAATAAAATTTATTCAAACGAAACGTTGTTATTTGTGGTGCAATAAATGAACATTCCATTGAAGTTTATTTTGAACATTTCGATTAGTTTTTGGTTTGGTTTTCGTTACTGGGATTCTGTAAATTACGCAATCAAATTGAAATGTTTATGAAAACACTGAGAAAAATGACAAATTTTTATAAAAAAAAAAAATGTTTAAATTCAATTCTGACAAAATGGTCAAATAAAACAGAAATTGGCGTCAATTTTCAAGCAGAGGCTTAACATAATCTGAATAAACTCACACTGTTAGTGAACCGCAGAGATCAGCAATAAGTATTCAAAACGATGAGTAGGTTCGAGTCATACTTATAATTTCAGATATTTATAAGCATTCGTACTTATTTTGATATCATACTCATACTACTCATACTCAAAGTTGGAAGTACTCATCGTATTCATACTTAACAATGCGCACGAAGCACTAAAGAAGTATGATTCGCATACGAACACTATTATACTCACAAGAAGATTGTGTGTATGCTTTGCTTGATGTCATTGTCTTTACTTTCTTCTTTGTTTCTATATATGCAACATCAACAAAAGCTGTAAATTTTGATGAATGATTCGGGTCACTCGAATCACTTATAAGTATTATAAATATTTTTCTAAATTTATGAATCAGAATGAATACGCATATGAATCAAACATATTTCGAATGTTATGAGTTTGATGTCAATGTTGTACTCATACTCATTGTAATCTGTGCTTAAAAATTGCATGAGTGCTTATGAGTAGCGGAAAAACGATTCATTGCTGATCTCTGTTGTGAATGTATGAAATAACACTTCCCTCTGTTGCTCGCTCTCTCTCTCTATTTAACACACTTTTATTCTGTTGTTGCCGTTTCTCTGTTTTGCAATTTTGCAAAACAAACAAATATACTCTGTCTCCGCATATAAACAAAAACATTCCCACACCATAGAAATGAAAAAAAAGAAACGGAAAGAAAACTTGGAAAATATAATGTGAGTGCATGAAAGAAAACAAAAACAAAAGCAATAACAATAGAAGTGTTTATAAAAAGAAAAACTATAAAGAGAAAACACATAAAAAAAGAAAATAGAAACAAAAAAAAATTTCAAATGAAAACAAACAAATAAAAAACTGAAATGCCATAAAAATAAACAAAACTCAACTCACATTCACACTCAAACCTACTGCCATACAACACTAACATTTACGAACACTAACAAAGGTTAATCACCTCCAGAGGCGGCCATTAAAAAAAACTTACAAACACTAGAACAACTTTAACGACAACTAAAGAAAAAGAAAACAACAAAAACAAAACATTAAATCTACATGAATCTGAGGTATTAAACATATATTAAAACACAAATCCATATACAACAGATATGGACATTAAATTAGCGCCAAACTTCGTTATCAAAACAATCAGATTTTTTATAGTATTTTAGGTCTATTCATAAAAAAAAATTTAAACGTAGAAGCTTAAGATGGATAGTGTTCTTAAAAAAAATCAACAATTTTGAAGAAATTTCCAATCGTGTGCTCTTTCTGGAATAAAAATTTTATATTTTAAGAAATAGTAAAAATTTGATCAATATTTAGTAAAGTACCCTCTATTTTCAAGTACCGCTTGATATCTACGGTAAAAAATTTTTTGGAAAAGGTTTTTGGGAATCGAGTACCAACCGCCCAATCCACAAATCGTCCAAATTTTTTTATTTTTGTTGTTGTTCGCATCGTTCCAAGGGTCTTCAATCGAGTTTAAGACAGAACTTTGCACTGGCCAGTCAAAAACGGGAAGTGCTCTTTATAAAATCAATCCTTTGCCAGCTTAGATGTATGTTTGGGCCACTATCTTGAAAAAATATAAATAAAACTGGCATGTATTTAAAAGGGTCGTTTTGTTAATTCTTTGTTCAAAAACAGATAACGATCTATTTTTTTTTTATTAATTTCCACAATGTTACCTACATGAAAGTGCTACCCGCGCCATTGTGCTTTATCGACCATGTGTTATGATCCTTTGATCATAGCTTGGATTTATCGTCTGATATTTTGACCGTTAAACAACCATTCTACCATCCGGTACCAAACGATTTAGCATTGTTTCATCACTCCAAAATATTTTTTTTTCCAGAATGGTAGGTCTTTATCCTTGTGGGTGCGAGCAAACGTTAAACGTTTGACTATATTTTTCTTTTGGTAGAAGTGGGTTCTTTCGGCAAAAGCGTTGAAAAAGCTTTCCGTGATGAAGACGTCATCGAATGAACCTGTCCGATAAATTGAACTTAAATTGGGAGTTAGGTTAGAGGTCGTGCACCTGTCGGTCAAGACAAGCACAGTACCCGGAGGTCGAAATTGACCCACTGTACATGGCCAAGTTTCTGACACCATCCTTATTGCATAAGGTGGGAAATTTTAAAATTTTAAATTTAAAAACCGAATAAAACAAAAACGGTTTGAGTACAACTGCCACGGCTGGCCTTACAGTACCTCATTCGATGGGACCAATTTTCGTACACTTTTTCGAGTGTATGAGGTCTCGGCAATACCAGTTGTCGCGACAACATTTAACTTTAACAACGCCATAAGGAGAATAGTCCAAAAGTTTTAAATCGCAGCTTCTTGGCGGTAAATTGACATCACCATTTCGGCTAATTAAAAAGCCATCAAACCCTTGACGCAATAAATCGATTAGGACATGAGATGTGTAGCAAGTTACACTATTCTGTTAAAACCAAACATCGTTTAGATGAGTACGATGAAGAACCGATACAAAAAAATCGGTAAGCATGACGCAATAACTGTCTCCATTGACGGTAATTGTTGCACTGTCCTCATTTTCAAAAAAATATGGGCCCATGATGACAACGCCATACCAAATAATCACTAATAATGGATGAATTGGATTCTGTAAGACCACGTACGGGTTTTCTAGGCTCCAACGTACCCACTTAGATGAAAGTGAGCTCCTTGTGAAAAGATGATTTTTGTCTTTGTCAAAATCAACATCATCGTGCAGTTTCTCGTTAGTCTAGATTACAGGACGAGTACTTGTCGGTTAAAACAAGTACAGTACCCGGAGGTTGAAATTGATCCATTGTACAATGTCCTTAGAGAAGGAAGGAAATAGAGGATATAGGATGAAAGGAAGGAATGTAGTTAAAGCACAGTACCCGGAGGTCGAAATTGACCCATTGGGAGTTAATTTCGTTCAAAATATCGCATGACGACATGAAAGACTCCTTCTTTGTCTTCTGGAAAATAGCACGGTCTACAACTTCGGTTGTTTCCTTGACACATGGCTTTAGTTTTTTGTTTTCTGCGACATTATTATGTTTGTTTTGAGAGATATGACGTTACGTACGTTATAAATTATTTTTCACCAGAATTTTGAATTTCGTCAATTTTAGTCTGATTTTTCCCATCGTTCTACAAGTTAACGATAATGAGCTTCTCCTCTGGCGAGCAATGTTTTCAAAGTAAAATTTTTACAAAAAATTATAATGAATGCCACGAAATTAAAAGAACATTTTTATGCACGTTGTGATAATTTATTGTCCAGCTCGAATTTAGCTACTGATTCAAATTTATACGATATCGGTAATATTTTTTGTTAAAGAACATCTAGAGGTCATCGTGCAACATTGCAGACCAAAACAATTGGCCTAATTAGGATAAAAATCAGAAAAAAATCACAATCAAACTATACATGGATTTTGTGCTAATTTAATGTCCATGGCTGTATTTATATATACATTTATAGGCTTATACTTGTGTATGCTCTCTCTCTTTTATTTATTAGCCGACATATGCATATACTTTTACACGGTTTGTATTAAAAATATCTGCCATCAAATATTTTATTTAAGCTCCATTTGAGCAAATTTTTTCTTCATAGTTTTTCATCTCTCTTGCGCTACGGTATCATAAATTTTTTTCCTATCACAGTTTTACAGGCGCTTCTTAGTTAACACGTTAATAAATATTTTATTTGGTATTTCGCCATTCAATATTTTTTTTTATACCAAAATTCGTTTATTTTTTATTTACGACTATGGATGTTAAAGCTGTTGCATTGCAAAATATTTAATTCACTTAAATCTGTTTGAAAAGAAAAGAAACTTAAGTAATAGTAAACGTGAATGGTTTTAGGGGGAAAAAAACATAGAGACCAAATAAAATCAAATGTTTTATGGGAACGTAAAAAATTAAAATTTCTTCAAACTTAAAAGTCCATTCTCATTCCCCTTCCCTACTTTCCTATATCCTCCTTTTCCTTCCTCCCCTAAGGACAATGTACAATGGGTCAATTTCGACCTCCGGGTACTGTGCTTGTCTTGGCCGACAGGTACACGTCCTCTAACCTAACCTAACCTAAAAGTCCTTTCAGCCAATCACCCACTATAACTTCAAGGTGATAAATTTTGGCAATTTCGTCGAAGGTGGAGGGTTGTTAAGATACTGAATACCTAGGAAATATTAGACAATTGACTTGATAAGTTTTCATAAGTCTTCTATGGCTTTGAATTTCTTCTAATTTCTTGGTAGTTACCTACTTTACTTTACAGGACATTATAGTTCTTTACACAGAATTACGACCTAGTGTCTCACACCACATTAGTCACATCACTGTACTCGCCGTAAGGCCAATGTTTAAATCTCAGGTCAGACATCAAAATGAAAATACGAAAAAATATTTCTTCGCAGATTTCTGACAAAAACCCTGAAAGCAAACAGAATTGAAATGAAAAGTTTCTAAAAAATCTATCAGAGTTAACTTTAAACTATATTAACACACTCAACATATGCTAATGTGAAAAGTTAGGGGATAATCCAGTCTAAAGGGTTGCAGCGATCAATAATGTTAGTAACCATAGGTTATACAAAAGGATTGTTGAGTCCATAACTGTGATGCATGACCATGCGATTCAAGTAAATAATGTAATTTATCGTTTGTAATACTTTAAGTGTTCTTATGCTGCTAACGATGGTTAGAGATATGAAGAAATGCAACGCAAACCGAAATGACGCAAAACGAATTACGATTTTCCATACATTTGTATTGATTTTCATTTAATTGCTTCCGAGATTCATAATTTTAGCTGAAAAAATAAATTTTTCAATAAAAAATATTTAATTTACTCACGACCTACAACTTGCAATCATCAGACAACATAAGTACGTGTGTCTGTATGTATTTTCATTAGACTTAAATGGGAAATCCCTTTTTTCTGTTTCAGCTTTGTACAACATACATAATTGGCCATTACAACCCTTCAGTCAGGATTACGACCTAGCTTCTTACACCACTTATGTTGTGTGCTTTAATTTCATACAAGAGTGGCGGGACCTAAAGTTTTAAAGTCGACTCCGAACGACATATTTTTGAGAAGCTTTTCATGGCAATTTTTACTCTCAGAGTCTTTGCCAGAAATCTGCTAAGAGGAATTCGACGAAGAAATATTTTTCGTTTTGATGTCTGACCTCGGTTTCGACCCCAAGCCTTTTTTCTAATAAGCCAACACACTATCCACTAGATTACGGAGACTTTGTACAAACATTTTCATATTAACGACGCAAACTGAAGCAAAAACGACGCAACTTCGAAGTCACAGAAATTTTAAAAAGACACAACTTCGAATTTGTACTAGATTTAAAGGGGAAATCCCCTTTTTCTGTTTTAACTTTGTACAAACATTTTCGCTTTAACGACAGAAATCGAAGCACTAACGACGCAACTTCGAAGCATGCGACGCAATCTGAAACGAAGACGACGCAACTTCGAAATCACAGAAATTTTAAAAAGACGCAACATCGTAGCAGACGCAGAACGAGGCGACGCAAACCGAATATTGTAAACTCTGTTGCTTTCCTTTCCTGCTTAACGGCAATTCAATTTCCAAGACTTCCATAAGAATTCAATTAATTGAAACGTATCCATTTTTAATTGAAGCGCAAGCTATGCCTCTTAAAGTTTGTTTTCATCCTCGAACCTATATTTCCCTTATGCTCAATGAAATTTATTCTCAAATTAATTTTTAATATTACTTGCTTCCCTCTAAACATCATTTTAAAAGAAAATTATTTCATTTCAAACTCAAATACAATATTTTGCTTCAGGCATAATAGGCCCTAAAAAAATAAAATAAAATAAAGGAAAGGTCAGGTTTATTTACCATACCCAGCATCTTAATTTTCCTGTGACTGCCATTGACAGTGCCTTCATTTAACATTTATAGGCCATAAGTCTACAAAAACGAAAGATTGCAATTATTTTCCCTCCATTTTTTTCAATAAAATAAAGTTATTTTCTTATAAGATTTGTTTTCATTTATTTGAGACGATTAAATTTGTTGTCCTTTTTTGCCGTTATCCTTTTCATTTCATAATAGGATCGTAAGGAAAAAAAACTTTCAATTGACATCCCAAAAAGATAAACAGTCCCGAAGAGCTGTTTTCCGAGTAAATAAAATAAAATAAAAGAAATTGAAAACAGTTGAGCTATAAAAGCAAAAAAGGAAAGAACATCCTTACTTATCCTTCGGCTATTTAGTGTATGAAAAACTAAAAACTGTAAGCCAAGTATTGTGTAACAGCAAAAAGGGCCACATTTCTAATGAATGATGATGCAATTAATGATCTGGCCTTTATAAACTTTATTTTAAATTCTTCTTAAGGGTTTTCTTATAAAATATTAAACTATGAATGTATGCCTGCTCTCTTATTGGGTTTTTATCACTCCATATGGTTGGAAAATTTACTTTATGCTGCCTTTGTTATCTTGTTGCCAGCAGTCTATATACAGAGCAAGAAAAACATTTCTTTGGTGGCATACAATATCAAGTTTATTAATCCTGCTCAAATAACATTCATAAAGTGTAAGAATGCATGTGTATTTACATTCTTAAACTCAAAAATATATGTTCATACATACAGGGTGGCTGATATGTATTGCAACCAACTACAGGTTGTTATCATTTGTAAACCGCTCGTCTGACAGCTGGCAGATTGTTTTCAGTGACAATTCATTATATTATTTACAAGCTTGCAAAAGCATTTTGAGCTATTGCATTCAGAAAAAAAAGTTATTCGTGTTGGAATTCAAGCGTGATAGTGTGATTTCTTAATATTTGGCTGGAGAAACCACAGGTGGCTATCGTTAGAGTCCTCCAGCATTTAAAAGTGAATAAATTTTTTTTCTCGTACCATTGCACGTTACCGTGATGCTGGCAGTGTTGCATTGCGTCCTAAAAGTGGACGAAGAAAAGCACGATAAAAACACCAGGAATGATCCAAAAATGATTGCCCAGATTTGATTGAAATCTACGCCGCAGTGGCAAAAAATGTATCGTAACCTGAACATCGGGAGAATGGATGCAACACATATTGAATAATGAGTTTGGACTAAAGCCATTGAAGTTGCAAAACGTGCAAGAGCTCACCGAAGGATAAAAAAAAGTTAGACTAGAAAGAGCCAAGGAGTTCCTTCGCTTGCACGAAAGTGGCCAGTTACTGAATTTGGTTTTCTCCGATGAGAAGCCATTCCAAATTGAGCAGTTTGTGAACAAAGAAAATGATCGGGTTTACTTGTCAAAAAGGTCAGCTGAAAATTTACACCTCCGATTGGCCTCCAAGCGCCGCCGATGGTAATGGTGTGGACCGCCGTAACGGGCGATGGTTGACGCTCGTATTCATCGACCGTGGGGTCAAAACAAATGCCGAATATTATCGGGAAAATGTCTTAAAGACAGTACTGAAGCCCAGGGCAGGCAAACATTTCGGCCGCAGACCATTGACATTTCAACAGGACTCAGCACGCGTCAACCAAGAATGGTTTAAAAAGGAGGTTCTTCGGTTCAATTCTACCGCACAATAGCCACCAAAATCTCCGGATCTCAATCCGTTGGACTTTTGCTCCTGGGGCATTTGGGAGAGTAAGGTTCTCACTAAAAAATACCAATGTATCGATCATTTCAAGACCGCAAAGCCACTTTCGTGCAGGCTGTGATTGTCGGCCGTTTGAACGCCATAATTCATACCAAAGGTGGCCAATTCGAAAAAATCTAAACTGATTCTAAAATTTGATGTTATTTTCAACATTTTTTGCTTTTGAAAAATAAAATTAAAAAAAAATTAAAAAATGTATAGCGCTTTACTTTGTTGCAGTATATATCAGCCACACTGTACATATGTATGTGTGTGTGTGTGTGTGAATTTAAATCCTATATTTTATGACAATCAAATATTTAATGATGGAGAAAATTTCTAAAACCATAAATATAATCAAATATTATGTGAAATATTTAATGTTTGTTACACAACAAAAACATAATAAGGAGGCTCAAGACAGCGTCAAAAAAGAATATTTTTTTTTTTAATGGAAGTAGAATTTTGTTCGTTGAGCTAAATGTGGTAGAAACTCTTTGGATAATCTTAAAGTACTCCATGATCTACGATAGTTGTGTTCATCATGTGGTTTAAGAAAGTGACAATAGTGCTTTACAGCTTAAATAAGGACCTGCACATGCTGGCACTATCATGCCGTGGTAGAGTGTAGCAAAATTGGCTAGTGGATATATTTAGCAGACAGAGAACGCAGGCACTTCACTGTCCTGATCGTCAGTGTAATCTGTTCTACTCCAACCAAGGGATTATTTGCTTTGCTTCATTGATTTCTCTACGGTCTTCTATTATTTGGTTTAATTTTAATAAATAGACATGTTCAATCCCATTTATGTTTCCTTAAAACTTTCTGAATGAAGGATTTGTATTTAGAATTCTGTCCTAAAGATCCCTTGGTTTCTAATGAGACCCTTGAGGTCAATATAACTGTAGTAGTATATTTATTAAGGATTCTGATATTAAACTTTTCTATAGACTGCCTGCTTGCTGCCAGTTCTCTCTGGGTATAGACTATGGCCATTTAGAGAGCGGCGCCATTAACTTAAGTAGCAGAATTTTCCCTGAAAGTCCTTTGACAACAAAGCAGCGATCCTTTCTCTAACAATCATATTTATAGTGTCAGTCCTTGAATGCAGTGGATTTTACAAGTAAATTTCGAGTCATACAAAGTTAACTTTTATGTGGATTCCGGGCAGTGGTGTTGTGGTAATTTTTTTTTGCCGGAACGTGTATATTTCCTGGGTAGGCGCCTGCAGGTCTCATGTCCCAAATGTAACGATCTGGGTGATTTTCCATTATAATCCTGGCGGCAGTGTTTTATTTTTTTATGTTCTCATGTCCCAAATTTGACGATGGAGGGAGGGAGATTTTCCCTAAGTTTCGAAACGCGTTCCTATCCAAAAAGAAAGTATGGGAGCATTCCGGCACGACAACTTTTAACTTAACCTGGATGGCAGTCAGAGAGCAAGTGGGATATTGCTAGAGTGTGTTGGACACATGTGGGTATACCGATTCACTTCTGCTATTAAATGGAATATCCATGCATTGCACAAAGCAATTTTCACATGCCATTTTGGGTAAACTGTGATTGTGTTTCACCGCAAGTTTTCGTGCAATGTTCTTGCAATATAAAGATGGAATATTTTGACTTTTAATTTTTTAACATCTTTGACCGCGATATTGATGAAGCAATAAGGATTTGAATTGGTTTCCTCTAGGGAATGCTTGAATCCCGAGTTGAATTTTGATTATGGCATCACAATGGTGGCTTAATTGGAACTTGTTCCTTTAAGGAAGATTCACTATGCCTATCCTAACCTAACATATTAGTTTTAGTAACAACGAAGAAGAAAAGAATGGCGCTTATTAACCTAAGAACTGCATGAACATATGTTATCTCCCTAATATAAAAAACATGCGTTACTTTATATCACATATTGCCTTAAGGCAGACATAAACATTTGAACTTTAAGATGTTTTGGAAAGTATCTTATGCGCATAAATACACTTACATACATATGTTACATAATAGTATATGCTTACAACACTACTGAATATATTTATCGAAATGTGTGTAAATATGTTTTAAATTTACTTATGTAAACTTTACTACCAATATCGCAAACAATACTTCTAACGCTATGAAGAATTTGTTTAGATTTGTTTGATTGAAATGCTTAAACATAACGTAACGTAAACTTTATTCACAATATCAAAACGATAATTAGAATGATTCATGATAAAAATGTAATCGATTAAATACGCATACACGTATGTACGTACATATATTTTTAAGCTATTGGTATGTGGTCTTCCAATAAGGTTTTCCTAACTTTGATAGCAGATAAGGGTTTTCTAATTTCTAATGTTTTCAATCTTGTTTGCCAAAACTCCACGGATGGCTCTACATACATAAATAACACAGTGCGATAGTGAAAATACATCCGAGTAACTACATAGTCCATGTTATTCAGTTAGTTGAGTAGAATTCAAAAATATCTCTTTTATATTTCTCGAACCTTCCAAACTTGTTTTATTTGACAAAAACGGGTTTTTTTCGACTTTACACAGAAAATTCTGGATTACTCAAGTATTTCTTATCCGATTTCCAAAATTTAAATCTTAAAAAATTATGAAAAAATTCACAACCTATACTATGTCATTAGCCGGCTGCATTTATTTTTTTTTTTATTTTGTCACAGAGTGTAATTAGCCGTTACAACCCTTCCTCCTCCACCAAGGGGTAGCGGAAGTATATAGAGGGTGGGTTCAGTACGCAGACAAAATTGATGATGAATCGTGCACCCTTTTGTTGGATGAAAAGGGTCTTTCGAAGATTCCAACCTCTGGCTCAAGAAAAAAAAAATAAATTAGAACCTTTCAGTCAGGATTACGCCCTAGGGTTTTAAATGTGTGTTAAGTTCACTGCCTTGACTGTCAACGACAGAGCTTTTACCAGAAGTCTACTGAGAGAAATTCACTGAAGAAATATTCATACATAATTGGTCATTCCAACCCTTTAATCACAATTACGACCTAGCTTCTCAAATCAGTTATGTTGTGTGAGTTAATTTCATACATGAGTAGCGGGATTACAGTTTAAATTCGATTTCGAACGACATATTTTTGAGTTTTTGCCCGAAATCTGCTGAGAGGAAGTCGCCGAAGAAATAATTTCATATTTTCGTTTTGATGTCTGATTTGGGATTTGAACCATGGCCTTACGTCTAATAAGCTAACACACTACCTACTGGACTACGGCAACTTTAAGAAATATTACTTTTCATATTTCGTTTCGTTGGAGATATTTGACCTGAAGTTTGATTGGTGGCCTCACATCCAATAAGCCATGACACTACTTACTAAACTACGACGGCTTCAGTATCTTACACATACTTTGTTGTAGTTAAATTTAGTAAAAGACCCGATATATGTATGTATTGTACACATATGTACGGCATGCCTAGTGTACATTATCAGTTTCATTTTTGTTTTGTTTGTAACAAATAATTGGTTTTATGGACCACAAATTATAATTTGTTTGTCTCAATAATAAAATTTTCCTTTGGCTAGGCATGATGTATGATTTTCTTAAGAAAATCTAGAAACAAATACAATGATAGATGCCCTAGCATTTGTTAGCGTAGGCATATGCCAACCACAATTATGTTTAACAATATTTATTTGGGCATACATATACATATGCATGTAATTGGTTTGTATCAGAGGCTAGCATGTAATCCTTACAAAAGGATCAAAATGGCCAATATATTCTGTGTATCATTTTGTTGGCATATTATTATTGGTTTTGCATCATGATTGTTAATATAAATGCAAATAATTGAAAAGATATTTGAAATTATTTTTGAATTTTAGAGATGTTTAAAGATAATTAAATACCAAATACCCGAATAATGAATCAAAAAAAAATTTCCTATAAAATTGTAACCCCCTAGTGTATTAATATCAGCATCGTCTGTATTTATTTTCTTTATTTAACTTGAATTTCCATACTGAACTCACACATGACCTGATGATTTCCCATTACATTTTTGGTTTTCTTCTTTTTCTTTTGTATGATTTTCAATTTGTGTCAGTTTTAATAACAATTTTATGGCTGTTAATCGAATAACCCATTAACCGTATAAAAAAAAAATCAATTGAAAACGTATGGCATACAAAGCAAGTATGGAGATACGAAAAAATCATCGAACTTTTGAACTTTGATTTGTAATCGTTCAATCAATAATAAAAAAGGAATTGCAATAAAAAACAAAAATAAAAAAACGCCTTAAATTACTATGTATTTATGAAATTTAACACAAGCCATGTATGCAGCAGAGGCGCAACAGTAGAATAAATTTGATAAAATATTGCAAATGTTTTTGTTCAAATTTCTTCGTTCAAAAGTATGAAATTTCCAATACAATTAGGTTAGTGTGTTGGCTATTAAAACGTGAGGCCACTGTTTAAACCTTAGATCAGACATCTCCAAAACAAAATGAAGTACGAAAAATATTTTTTTTGAAGTTAGGCGTCGCTTTATGTTGAGAAACATAAGTGCTGTGAGAAACTTTGTCGTAATATTGACAGAGAAGAGTTGAAAGACCAATTACACTCTGCGACAAAACAAAAAAAAAAATTAAATACACCCGGCTAATGACATAGTGTAGGTTGTGAGTTTTGTTAAATAGATCTCAAAAAATTTTTCGAACCCTCCAAACTTTTTTTATTTGACAAAAACTGTTTTTTTGGACTTCACGTACAAATTTCTGGATTACTTAAACATTTCTGATCCGATTTCCAATGTTTAAATCTTATTGGAAAGGGAAGAGATGGAGTTTTAAAACGGTATACATATATTTATTATTTGACTTAATATACTATGAGGTTTGATGAGGTAAACTTGGAAAACGTGAATTTTTTCATATTTTTTTTTAGAAGTTTCTCCGTTCATAGTAGCAAAATTTACTTAAGAAATATAGGATAATTGATGACATTCTGAAAGTGCATTATCTTGCGAAGATATTGACGCTTTATTTGATCATATTGGACGGAAATTACCGTAGTTATTATTTAAAGAGTCTAACAGTCGACTTATATTTTTTATATATCTGATCTTATCAAATGAACCTTCGGTTTAAAAATTTTCAGACTTTTTGATGAATCTTGATTGTTTATCGGAGAATGTATCAATTCCAAGTTTTAGCGATCACCAGAAGTTGGCTAATGTTTTCGCAAAGAGAAATAATAATATTTGCAAAAACTACAAATATTAGCCGATTTCTGGAAGTCGTGCAAATGTGAAATTGACACATTTTGTGATAACCAATCAAGATCCATCAAAAATTCTGAAAGTCTTTGAAGTAAAAGTACATTTGATAATAACTACGGCAATTTTTGTCCGATTTGATCAAATGATGACTCATCTCTTCACAACAAAATAGACTGTAAGAATATTATCTCTTATCCTATATTTTTTTATTAAAGTTTGCTCCTATGAATGGACAAACTTGACAAAATGTGAAAAAAATTCGAATATTCCAAGTTTGCCTTTAAATGTACGTCTCTCCCCTTTCCTACAAGATTTAAATTTTGGAAATCGGATAAGAAATATTTGAGTAATCCACAATTTTGTGTGTAAAGTCGAAAAAAAAACTGTTTTTGTCAAATAAAACAAGTTTGTAGGATTCGAGAAAAATAAAATAGGTATTTTTGAGTTCTACTTAACTAACTGAACAACGTGGACTATGTAGTTACTCGGGTGTATTTTCACTGTCGCACCGTGTTATGTATTTATCAGGTTAATACGTGTTTTTTTAGGTCCTTATATACTGATATGAGCACTTTATAAACGAGTATTTATTTTATTTATTTATTTAATAATTACAATACAATTACAAATTATATTATAATTCATATACGAGCTGAGTAACTTCGACCATATGCCCGGTGTAGTGTCACAGACCAGAGCCTCTGATGGGAATCGAACCCACGACCCTCACGCTAATAGTCTAGCACACTACCCACTAGACTACCAGGGCGCTCAATATAAACGAGTAAACTCACTTTTTAATTTAGAAAATCATGACAAATGAATATTTATCATCTGTATATACAATTTTTGGGCTTATAATAATCCTTTTACGCGTTCTACCCCGTATAATATATCATTATAATAACAAAGACTGCGTTTATTTACTTACGTACTTACTTAATTGGTCATAACAACCCGATTAACGGATTTCGGCCTGCCGCAACACATTCTTCCAGGCGACTCTGCTTCTTGCGCGCCTACGCCAGTTGATCACACCAGTCGATGACAGGGCTTCCTCGATTTGATCCTTCCAACGGATACAAGGTCGTCAACTTCGCTGGCTTTCGCATATCTCCGCATGAAATACTCGTCTAGCCAGAGCATCCTCCTACATTTGAACGACATGGCCGAGCCAGTACAGCCGCTGGATATTAATACGCTATACAACGTCTATGCCGTTGAGGAGCTCATACAGTTCATTGTTAGATCGGATGCGGAAATCATAGCTAACTCGCACTGGACCGAAGATGTAATGTAGGACTTTTTTCTCGAATACTCTCAAGGCTGTTGCATCAGTTCTTTGTGGGGTCCATGCTTCTGTGCCATAAAGAAGCACGATTAGGATGAGCGTCTTGCAGAGTATTAGTTTTGTCTTACGAGAGAGGTCTCTGCTACTCAATTGCCAATTGAGACCATAGTACCACCTGTCGGCAAGAGTAATTCTGCGCTTGATCTCCAGATTGATATCATTTTTGGTGGTAACGGCTGAGCCAAGATAAATGAATTGCTTGACTGTATCAAAAGTATAGTTATCGGCCGTAATTTGAGAATCAATACGCCGCACGGCTCTACTTGTCGTTAACATACACTTTGTTTTGCCCTCATTTACTTAGACTCCCGTTCAATAGCACTAAAGGCAGCAGTGACATCTCGCTTGATACACCCTATGAAGTTGATGTCGTCAGCGTAAGCAAGTAGTTGGCAGTAAACAATAGTGTCATTGCGATTTTCTCCCGCCTTTCGCAGAACACTCTCCATTGACGAAGTTAAGAGGTCGCGTGATAAGGCGAAAGACTGCTTTTGTAGACACTAATTTCAATAATTTTTAAAAAATTTTTCTTAATTTTTCACTACGAACTTTTAGCCAGGATTACAACGTGGCTTCTCATGACACTCATATTGTGTTTGCTAATTTTATCCATAGAGAAGGGATCTACTCTTTAGTGTTTACTCTTAGAGTCCCTACGAAATAATTTTTGATATTTCTTTTTGTTCGAGATATCTGGCAACAACAAAATCCTATTCAAATTATGATTTTTGAATTCCAACATGATGGCATTGACAGAAAAAAAAAGAAATTCCTAATAATTTTCTCTTCTCCCTTAGTTAACTCTATGATGTGAAAATATTGTAATAAAAATGATTCTTAATTTCACATATTGTATGTCAATAACACTGAAACATATTGTACGAGTATTCAAATGATTTCATCATTATCATTATGCTGTCATTATTGTTGTGATATCATAAAACCATATCATTATCACTACAAAAAAAACAAAAACAATTTTTTGTGTTCTGTTCGTTCATCTTCTTTTGTTCCACATGTTTTTATAAATTTCGTCACACTTACACAGTTTGAAAGGATCTTTTATTCTCATATTATGCAGGAATTTTTATGCATCATACTCGTATTGTCTGTTACATTAAACAAACTTATATGGCGTCACTTATGTAATGTAAAACTGATGGAAAAAATGTAAAGAAGATGATGGTTTTTTTCGGCTCCCTTTGTTTTCCCAGTTAATTGAGTATTTAATGAATACGTGAAATTCGTTGGTTGTGGCATGATATGATTTTAAGGACTTGCTGTTGTTGTTAAAGGACATGTTAAAAATGAAGAAGAATATTTTTGTATTTATGAAATCGGAATATCAGTTATTAATAAGTTATAGAACTAAAGATATTCGTATTAAAAAATGTATAAAGAATACTTATTAAGGCAATTTGAAAAATAATAAAATTTTTTTGTTTTTATTTTCAGCTTAAAATTAAGTAATTGAACAGAAGCAGGTCTAACTTAGATTTATTGGAAAATTGGTAAGTAATATACATAAACATAAACCCACAGAATATTAATATGCCTTGCAAAACGTAATTAGTTCTTAAATCGCATGGTGACCTCTACCATGATTTAATAAATTTTGGTTCATTTTCATTTGGGGATTTTATTTAACGAACCCTAAAAGGTGGTCAAATCAATCTTGTTTTATGGTGTAGATCAGAGTTCAGCAGTGAGTATTCGAAACGATAAGTAAATTCGAGTCATACTTATAATTTCAGATACTTAAACGCATTCATAATTATTTTAATATCATATTCATACTACTCATACTCAAAGTTGGAAGTACTCATCGTATTCATACCTAAGAATACCCATGATGTTATTGACTTCGACTGGACTCTATTTGTATTTGTCTTTCCTTTCTTCTTTAATTGAATATGCAACAACAACAAAGGCTGTAAATTATATGAATGATTCGAATCACTCACCTGATGTATTTGACTTAACATTTACATGAAGCACAAATTAAGTATGATTCGGATACTACCACTGCAATATTCACAAGAAGATTGTGTGTATGCTTTGCTTGTTGTCTTTGTCTTTCCTTTCTTTTTTAATTGCATATGCAACAACAACAAAAGCTGTATATTTGTATGAATGATTCGAATCACTCGAATGACTTATAAGTGTTATTATTATTAACACCAATTCTAAGAGAAATTAGGTCGCAATCCTGACTAAAGGGTGGTAGTGATAAAGGGTGGTAGTATATGTATCAGAGATTAACAATAAGTATTCAAAACGAAGAGTAGGTTCGAGTCATACTTATAATTTCAGATATTTAAACGCATTCATAATTATTTTAATATCATATTCATACTACTCATATTTAAAGTTTGAAATATTCATCGTACTCATACTTAACAATATGCATGATGTTATTGACTTCCACTCGTCTCTACTTAACATTTACCCGAAGCACAAAATAAGTACGAACACTATTATACTCACAAGAAGATTATGTGTATGCTTTGCTTTGCAAAGGCTGTAAGTTTTGATGAATGATTCGAGTGATTCGAACCATGCAATTGGCCACCAGAATGGACTGGGCCGCCGTAATGGTAGATGGTCGCTACCCGCTCGTATTCATCGACCGTGTGGTCAAAATAAATACCGAATATTATAGGGAATATGTCTAAAAGACAGTATTGAAGTCTTGGGCAGACAAATATTTCGGCCGGAAGATCCATCAAAATTTCGGAAAATTTTTTAACCGAAAGTTCATTTCATTAGATCACATATAAAAAAAATATAACTTGGCTCTTAGACTTTTTAAATAATAACTACCGTAATTTCTGTCCAATTTGATCAAACAAAGTGTCAATCTCTTCGCAAGATAATGCACTTTCAGAATATTACCACTTATTTCATATTTTTAAGTAAAGTTTGCTACTATGAACGGACAAACTTAATGAAAAAATTCACGTTTTCCAAGTTTACCTTATCAAATCTCTCAGTATATTCAGCCAAATAATAGATATATGTATATATACCGTTATAAAGCTCCATCTCTTCCCTTTCCAATAAGATTTAAATATTGGAAATCGGGTCAGAGATGTTTGAGTAATCAAGAAAGATGTACGTGAAGTCCAAAAAAAACAGTTTTTGTCAAATAAAAAAAGTTTAGAGGGTTCGAGAAATATAAAAAAAATATTTTTAAGATCTATTTAACACTATGTACATTAGCCGAGTGTATTTAATTTTTTTATTTTGTCGTAGAGTATTACCAGTGAGTGGTTCAACAAGAAAAATTTTATAAATTTCGCTATTGATTTGTATTTAATTCCATAATTTTTTATATTGAAATAAATGTAGTGGTTAACGAAAATTTAAATTGTTATTATTATCCTAAAATCCTAATTTATCCTCACTCAGATCATTATGTTATTTTCATGTCATAAAGTTTATTTAACAAATCACTATCCTTATGGGAATTTTCACATCCGATTTTTAACTCATTCCCTCTCTTAAAGCTATTGCTGTAGCATACGTTTTGAAACAAATTTAATTAATTTTATTACAGGCCAACTTTTGTTTTTCCACGAATTCATGTTGGAAAATTATTTCTACTTCATTTTTGTTGTTGTTATTACTGTGTGTGTGTGTGTGTGGGTGTGTGTTTATTTTAATCTAATAAAACAAAAAAAAAAACAGAAAAAAAGTTGCTGCCATAAATTAATAACGAATCACCGCACATTTATAACAAATTTTCACCACTGCCAACAACAACAACAACAACAACAAGAGTAGTAATATGAAAAACCATTACAATATTGCCACCAGCAACAAAAATTACTCCAATTTTTTTGTTTTTGTTTTTTGTTTTGCAACAAAATAAATAATTTTCAATAATATTTGTAAAAAAAGGGCTTAAAAAGTCATTAAATACTCAATGAAAAGTAAAATTTCATTTATTTTTCAATACGTTTGCACAAAAATTTGATTTCATTTTTATTTGATTTTAATTCGTTTTCAATTTAAACAATTTAAATTATTTTTACACTCTCTAGTTACTTCAGTAGTATGTGTTGTTGTTGTTGTAATTTTCATTTCCAATTAAATTTTTATTAGTTGAAGTGTAAATTAAATTTATTTTATTTACTATTGACTGCATATGTAAATATATTTGTGAAGTATTTTTATTTTGTTTATAATCACAGTATTGTTTATGTCAATACATATTTTGATTACTTAATGAACTTTTTTTCAAATATTTTTCATTCAAATAATCAAAATTAAATGCAATCATTGCTGGAGTAAATCTATTTAATTTATTATAGAAAGTAAGAAGCATACTTACTTACATACGGTGACTGATATATAATGCAACAAAGTAAAGCGTTATATTTTTTTAATTTTTTTTTTTTTCAATTTTATTGTTAAAAAGCAAAAAATATTGGAAATAATATCAAAATTTAGAATCAATTTAGATTTGTTGGAATTGGCCAACTTTGGTACGAATTATGGCGTTCAAACGGCCGACAAAGCCATCACAGGCTACACCAAGGTGGCTCTGCGGTATTTTGGCCTATTCTCAGCAAAACGCCGCCTTGAGATGATCGACACTTTGGTATTTTTTAGTACGAACCTTACTCTACAAAATGTCCCCGGGCGCAAAAGTCCAACGGATTGAAATCCGGAGATTTTGGTGGCCATTGTGCGGTAGAAATAAAGCAAGAAACCAACATTTTAAGCTATTCATGGTTTACATGTGCTTACTGCGATGGTGCTGAGTCTGCGCCCGAAATGTTTGTCTGCCTAGGTCTTTAATACTGTCTTTAAGACATTTTCCCGGCATATAATCGGCATTTATTTTGACCCCACGACCGATGAATACGAGCGGGGAGCGAACATCTCCCGTTACGGCGGCACACCATAACCATCGGCGGCGCTTGAATTCTGGTGGCCAATCTCAGGTGTAAATTTTCAGCTTACCTCTTTGCCCAGTTAAGCCCGATCATTTTGTTTGTTCACAAACTGCTCAATTTGGAATGGCTTCTCATCGGAGAAAACCAAATTCGGTAACTGGCCACTTTCGTGCAAGCGAAGTAACTCCTTGGCTCCTTCCTGTCTAACTTTTTTTTGTCCATCGGTGAGCTTTTGCACTTTTAGGAACTGCAATGGCTTTAGTTCAAGCTCATTTTTCAATATGTGATGCGTCCGTTCTTGCGATATGTTCCGCTCACGATCAAATTTTCTACCACTGCGTTGAGGATTTCGATCAAATCTGGCCTTCACTTTTCGGATCATTTCTGGTGATGTTACCTATTTTTTTTTTCATCCACTTTTTGGACGCGATGCACAATTGCCAGTATCACGGTGACGAGCAATGGTACGAGAAACAAAAGATTTATTCATATTTAAATGCTGAAGGGCTCTAACCATAACCACCTGTGGTTTTCCAGCCAAAAATAAAGGAATCGCACTATCACGCTTAAATTCCATCACAAATAACTTTTTTCTGAATGCAATAGATCAAAATGCTTTTGTAAGCTTGTTAATAATACGATGAACTGTCACTGGAATAAATCTATCAGCTGTCAGACGAGCCGTTTACAAATGATAACAACCTGCAGTTGGCTGCATTGCATATCAGCCACCCTGTAATTGATTCAACCATTCAGTCTGGATTACTGACCTAGTTTCTCACATCACTTATGTTGTATGTGTGTGTTGATTTTACACATAATTGGCGGGACCTACAGTTTAAAGCTGACTCCGAACGGCAGATTTTTTTTGAGAAACTTTTCATGGCAGAGTTTTTGCCAGAAATCTGCTGAGAGGAAATCGCCAAAGAAGTACTTTCTGACCTTTGTTTTGATGTCTGGCCTGGGGCTCAAACCCTGACTTTACATCTAATAAGCCAACATACTACCAATTAGACTACGGTGACTTCTATTTGCAACTTGCTGAACATTAATGCATTCCAAGTGCTAGCTCAGAAATTGTCATTATTGCCACTGAATCTCATTCAGAAATTTGTCAAGCCAATAGACTTGATATGGACGTTATGGGGATATACCATCAAGTTTAAGGGGAGTACAACAGAACGTATGGTCGCAGTACACTTTCGAGATAACAATCAACAGGAAAGGTAAATCACCTGAGTTTTCAACAACAGCCATCTGTTAATTTAGGCTTCAGAGCCATTAATAACTACGATGAATTTACAAATGATGTGGTTTAATAAAAATTACAAATCATCCCAAAGTACTGTTAAACAAATCTAATGTTTTCTAGCCTTGTAGCAAATTGTGGAAAAATCTTCTATTTTCAATTGAGGACAACATTTCTCTGCTATTCTGTATCTTCTGTCTTAATTTTCAACATTTTGGAAGTAGTTTCTGCAACCTGTTGAAATTTAAATTTATTTTTATAAACGTACGTGATTCACTAAAGGTTTGTGGGATTAATAAAATAATTTTTGCAAAGCAATTGAATTAAAATTTTTGGAAACAAAAATCCAAACACTTATAGGCACGTTGTCTAAATGCTGATGGCAAATATTTATGAATTGTTTAAATAAATAAAAAATAAATAAAATAATCTTTTAAAAAGAAAATAAATAATTTGTTTTTTGTTTTGTTGTTATTGTTGCACAATTTTATGCTTCAAATACAATATTTAATGAATTTATTAAACAATGCTTTTGTCTTTTAAACTGTGTTGTTTAAAGGACAAAAGAAAATCTGAAATGATGATAAAATATTATTAAATTAATGGAATACAAACAAATATAAAAAAAAAACATTTTAAATAAACATATTTTTTTCAACGTATTGTTTAATTAAATTAACAACAAATTCGAGTAGAATAATTAAAAAAAATTTTTTTCATTTCAAATGTCATTCATTCATGGCTACGCTACGTGTGGAGTATTTAAAAACGATTTTTTTTGTAATAAAAACAAGGATGAGATATTCCAGTTGAATTAGGGTATACCACAAGAAAACAATGGAACTTTGCATCATAATTTATAAATCAAAATTATATATTTATGCAGAAGGCACGCATAGATAACATGATGCATTATTATTCTACAGGTAAAGCGGGATCTACAGTTTAAATCCGACTCAGAACGATAGATTGTTAAGAAGTTTTTCATAGCAATTTCTTATTTATTCTTTGGATTTTTGCTAAAAATCTTCTAAGAGGAAGTCGCCATAGAAGTATTTCGTTTTGCTTGAGATATCTGACTTAGGATGGCCTTACGTCTAATAAGCCAACACACTATCTACAACAGAGTGGCTGAAATGTATTGCAACCAACCTCAGTGTTATCATTTGCAAACCTCTCGTCTGACAGCCACCCAGTAGACTAATGCGAGGTCTTGGTTTTTTGATAACGACAGTGGCAACATTATCAGCCTAGTCCTTAATCGGTGGACTAATCCCTTGCTTAGTTATGAAAAAATAAAAACTTAAGTAATATTAAATCATCTCTCAGCATGAACTAACCAATTTATGAATTTATCAAAGGTCTTCCAACAAATAATTCCGAATTGAGGCTGTTGATAACGGCCATCTTGTTAAAGCGATATCTGTCGAATTAGTTATCACTAGGGATGCCAATCGGGAAATCCCAAATTCCGAAATCCCGGGATTTTCGAGATTCTCAAATCCCGAAACCCGGATTTTGAAAAACTTGTCCCGGGATTTTTCTGGATTGTGAATTCATAAGTACTCTTGACCCTACAAAAGGTTCTGAAAAAAATGTCTATATCACTCGACTTCGATAATAGCATCTCAGATAAGGAAAACCCTTCAAAAAATTATTTAATGCCATCGTAGAATGCGAAAATAATCCTATAAAACGAATTGATAGGGTAACTGACCTGAGATATCCCTGGATCTCGGGATCGGGATTTACAAAATCCCGAATCCAGGGATTTTTAAAAATCAAAGTCCCTAGTTATCACCTATTCAATCTGTTTTGCCAAATCACCAGGGATTTTTGCTTCAAAATGCATTTAGCAACAGATTCTAATTTCGATCTAAAATTTTTGTCCAAAAATGGTGCCCAAGTTTAGATGAATAGGAACGTGAACAAACAATGTTGTCTACTATGGGACAATAGATGACATCCACCAACCCTTTAGTCAGAATTACGATCTAGCTTCTCACACCACTTATGTTGTGTACGTTAATTTTATACATGAGTGGCGGGACCTACAGTTTAAAGACGACTCCGAATGACAGATTTTTGAGAAGCTTTTCATGGCAATTTTTACTCTTAGAATTTTTGCCAGAAATCTGCTGAGAGGAAGTCGCCGAAGAAATATTTTTTCGTTTTGATGTCTGACCTGGGATTCGAACCCGGGCCTTCTGTCTAATAAGCCAACACACTACCCACTAGACCACGGCAACTTCAAACACAAACTTAATTCGAAACTCAATTCAAAAAAGTTATTGTTTAATCACACACAACTTTAAGAATTCTTAAAGCCACTTCTGCATAAAATTAACACACACAACATAAGTGGTGTGAGAAACAGCGGGCTTCTTGGGGACGATTGCTGTAGGCTGTCTAATGGTGAAGGTATAGCACTGGCCATTTTATAGCTCACCAGCAGCAATTCGTTTCCTTACCGTTCAAATCTTCCCTCTCTCTTTCTACCTTTCCTAAAAAACCTGTACAATGCACAGCATGAGTAGGTGTCATCCCCTGAGTGCTGGTTTTATATAAAAAAAATCCTCAAGGCTGACGATTACCAAGTCTGTTTAGTCTAAATTGAATGATTTCAACACCGTAGCCGCTGTAGTCTAGTAGGCAGTGTGTTGGCCTAGTAGAAGTGAAGATGATGTAATCTGGCTACCGTCACCATGTGATTTGACCTACTTAGCCTCTTAATTGTGGGCGTTCTGTAGTTGTAGGCCCATGCCAAAGTTTAAACTTTGACTGATTTATGGAAAAATTCAACATTTATAATGAGCTCCACCCAGAGAGGTCGCGGTAGGCATTTAGATGATATTCTATTCCACACATAATGACATCAACAGGGGTTTGAAACGAATAAAGAATTTCAATGAAATTTTCACACGCACGTTATTCTATTCAAATTTAAAGATAGGAAGCATTTAATGAAAGACTTAATACTACCATAATTTATTAGAAATTATTGTATTTGCTTGGATTTGTAAATGTAGCTACTATTTATATGAACATGAAAGCTGCATAATCCCTCTTCCCGACTCTTAAAGGATTATGATCCTTGGAGCGCCCCTAATATTTATTTAATCAATACTTTGTGTATGAAAATCATATGAAATTGAATCCAACAATAACACGAGCTACGAAAATAAAAAAAAAAATAACGAATACACGATACAATACAAATATTAATTTAATATTTGTTTACGAATTTTTCTTTTTTTTTATTATTTTTGTTTTTCATAAAAATCCACCCACTTGCAATCGTTTCGTTAAGAGATTGAATGTTTAATGCAATCAAGCGCGTGGTGGCTTTCAGAAGGTTTGAAGAAAAATCCAAAATTTTTTTAATTCTGCTTAAACTGATTGTATACGTTCGTTGAAAAAAAAAACACACTTCTGCAACTACCTACGTATTTGTACTCTCAACTGTTCGTTTATACAATAAGAAGATAACAGCAGCCGTAATGTGTGCATCGTTAAGCTTATTTTCTGTTTTTGTAATTGAAAATATTTGAACCGTTTACCCACCACAAGTCACAAGTTTGAATTGGGTTTCCATTATCAATTCGAAATAGACAAGGCAACACATAGCACAAGGCTGAAAGATGATTTTTTTTTTTAATAATTCAAAAAACCTATCACGATGTGTAAAATATAACGTCGTTCAAGTAGCCCCTACTAATTTTTCAATGAGCCTGGTGCATAAATCTGGTTGAATTTGAGCAATGTCTATCGGTTATGCTTGGCTGTGAGAGCTGCGGTGGTTTCCCATACATCTGACACATCAGAAAAGCTCCACAAATTACACGAACTCAAGGCCCGTGCAAATCACCACATCAAGACGCCGTAGTCTATAGGTAGTAATGTTACCTTAATAGACGTAAGGTTATGGTTCAAACTTCAGGTCAAACATCTCCAACAAAACCAAAATTTTAATTTTTTAATCATTTTAAAAACCTATCACGATGTGTAAAATATAACGTCCTTTAAGTAACCCCTACGGTTTCTCTGGCCAGAGTGAAGCCAAAATATTAATTTTTCTATGATCTTGGTGCATAAATCTGGTTGAATTTGAGGGATTGCATGGGGTTTTTTACATTGAGGACTGCTATGGTTAGTGACTTATTCTCATATATCTGTTACATAAGAAAACTCCGCAAGAATAAATCTCACGAGACCAGTTAACATCACCTTCACATGACACGACCACGCCTTTAAATAGCTCGTGCACAATATCTTAAGTAGCAAAAGAGGTGTGGAATATAATGCAGTCCTGATGGACAACACATGTCGTTGGTGTCCCTATCATTGACTTCATGCCAAAACAAGATAATAATCATGAACCTATATATAGTTCACGCTGAGTATAGTAATGGTCTGCCCAACATATTTTTTTAAAATCTATGGACCAAGGTCAAAAATCCACTCCAAATCCTGGTTTTTTCGATACGCTCTTGGTCTTATATGGATTGGTATTTTCGTCCATTTATAAAATGGACTTCAGAAATGGCATTTTGCTAGAATCAATCGTGTTATTTGCATGGTAGTAGGCATAGTCTAGTATGTTGTGTGTTGGCTTTTCAGACGTCAGCCAAGAAATAAATATCATGGGGTCAGTTAACATAACCTTCACATGACACGACCACGTCTTTAAATAGCTCGTGGCAAAAGAGGTGTGGAATATAATGCAGTCCTGTTGACAACACCTGTCATTGGTGTCCCTATCATTGACTTCATGCCAAAAGAAGACAACAATCATCGACCTATAGTCCATGCTGAGCATAGTAATGGTCCGCCCAACATATTTTTTAAATCTATGGACCGATGATGCCCTTGGTCTAAAATCCACTCCAAATACTGATCTTTTAATATGCATTAGATGCTTATGGATCTTATATGGATTAGTATTTTCGTCCATTTAGAAAATGGGCTTCCGAAATGGGCTTCAGCGCTGAATATGATTTTTCGATCATTACGTTGCTCGAACAAAACGTCGATTTGGCTGGAATCAATCGTGTTATTTGCGAGACAGTAATTATAGTCTAGTATGCTGTTGGCTTTTCAGACGTGAGCCAAGGTTAAAGCTTTAGGTTAAACATTTCCAACAAAATGAAGTATGAAAAATATGTCTTCCTGGTCGACTTTCTCTCACCAGAATTCCAACACAAAATCTTGAAAGTAAATAAAAATTGCCATTAAAAGTTTCTCATAAATATGTATGATTTTGGATTGCAGATCCTGCCACTCATGTACACAAATTAACACACACAACCATAGCTGTCAGATACAAAAACATCAAATCGTCAAAATCGTCAAACACGTTCATGGAAATCGTCAAACTAATCGTCACATAATCGGCATGAAAATTAAGTGTGATGTACGTTAGAACCGACACATTTTTCAGTGCCTTAGTTTCTTAAGAGAGTGTAAGAAATGCTTTCCTCCTCTTATATCCAAAAGCGAACGGAATACAACTTACAACTGTTCACATCTGTTTAGAAGAAAGGGTGAAGTTGCCCTGTTCATGACGGTAGGGTATCCAACTCCATTAAATTATTGGAGAATCGTTGCAATGTGATCTAGTTTCACTGTTGTATCGTAATTTTATCGGATTTTGTTCAAGCGAAATAAGGGACTTGTACCCGAGAATCATGTATTCCTACTCAACACTCGCCTTTCTTGGCGGGTACATGCGGTTGATTGGCCAGTGGATCGCTCACTGCATTACAGACAAAATTCGTTCTTTACTCGGACTATTCATATGTGGAGCTCCGTTTGTGCAGAGATTGTAGTTTTTTGGCTTTTAAGGACATAAGATACAGAAAAATTTAGCAATAGTAGTAACTGCAAAGGTAAATACAAGCCTTAAAGTGGGTGTTAATGTACTGAAGAAAAGAAAATGATGTAAATTTTTAATTTCCAAAAATCGTCAAAATAAGGGCATAAATCGTCACATCGTTAATACGATATTTTTAGAGCACAAAATCGTCAAAATCGTCAAATCTGGCAGCTATGCACACAACATAAGTGCTGTGAGAAGCTTGGTTGTAATCCTGACTAAAGGGTTTTAATTACCAATTAGGTTATGTTATTGCAAATACTGTTGCAAATGCTTTATCCAAACACAGGTTCTTGACTAAACTTTCTCCTTCTCGGTAGAAATCTATTGAGAGGAAGTCATTGACGACATATTTTTCTATACTTCAGTTTTTGGGAGATGTCTGACCTAAGATTTGAATTGTGGTCTCACGTCTAATAAGACTTCAGGCGCCAAGATACCCTACTCTTAAATTTAAATACAAAAATCCTTATGTAAGTAGTAGGTTAACAAGTCGTCCTTTATCACCTCTAATCCAATACAAAATAAATACGCAAAGAAATCAGCTTAAAAGGAAAGGAAAAAAACTATACGAACAGCACGTACTTCTTTCACGAGTATCGGTGTTGTTTGTGAAAATTTCAAATTTGTTGTGGGATTTGAAATCACTTGTTTTGCTTTTAATAGATATTCCATAGACGTGAGGAAAAACTAATTTACATGAGTTCGAATACTCAAAAAGAAAATAAAATGAAAAACAGAAAACTTGTGTTGTAAAAAAACTTGTTTAGAAATTAGAAAAACTACTTTTGGGATTGGGAATTTGCAGATATTTTCTCTCACTTAAGAAGAAATTTAAATTGAATTTAATTTTGCATTTGCTTCAATTAATTTATTTTTATTACTTCCAAGTGTGTTACGAAAAGGTGCAGTTGCCAAAAGCGTTTGTATTTCCATTCGTTTATTTTGAGGAGAAATTTCTTTGAGCTGGAATTCTGATAAAGTAAATGGAGGTTGCCGAAATCCGTTGTAAGTGGAAATGCCAGTAAAAATTTTTCTTTTATTGTCTTTTTATTACCGTTATAAAGTTCTTTTGCTGCAATTAATTTTTCAAATACTTTATTTGTATGCTTAATTAGCATTTTGTTTGAAAAGCTAGAAATTAATTGAAATCGGTTTGCTAGTGGCTCAGTGTTCTATACACTATAAAGCTGTAAACACAATAGACGCACCGCGGCAAGTGAAGCAATCTCAAGGTAGTGATCGCTTTAAAGGCAACGCGACGACAAAGATTCTACAGCTTTGCTCTAAGGCTGATTTCCAATTTTTATCGTAGCAATGTACTTGCATGAAATAGCAAAGATTCTATAAACGTAATATATGAGACAAAACACGTAAAAATGTACATCCAGATCTCCTAGGGGCTGCAGTTGGAGAATTGTTGTACTTGCTACTAGTTGCGTTTATTCTGTTTATAGCATACGAGGTGGCTGATATATAATGCAACAAAGTAACACGCCAAAAGTTCGACAATAATCTGCCATTCAAAATCGACTTTAAACACATGAATAAAATTTTGAAATAAACTTGTGATATGGAAAACTAGAACACAATCCTGACAGAAGGATTTTAATGATTAGCTATGCATGTATACAGGGTCGCTGATATATATTGTAACAAATTAAAGCGCTATATTTTTTTTAATTTTTTTTTTCTTAATTTTATTGTTCAACAGTAAAAAAGGTTGAAAATAATATCAAATTTTAGAATCAGTTTCGATTTGTTCGAATTGGCCACTTTTGGTCCGAATTATGGTCTTCAAACGGACGATAAAGCTATCACAGGCTACATGAAAGTGGCTCTGCGGTATTTTGGTCCATTCCCTGCTTTGCGCCTTTTTGAGATGATCGACACTTTGGTATTTTTTAGTGAGAACTGTACTCTCCAAAATGCCCCAGGCGCAAAAGTCCAACGGATTGAGATCCGGAGATTTTGGTGGTCATTGTGCGGTATAAATGAAGCGAGGAACCTCCTTTTTAAGTCATTTTTGGTTGACGTGCTGAGTACGGTAGTGCTGAGTCCTGGTGGAATGTCCATGGTCTGCGGCCGAAATGTTTTTCTGTCCAGGGCTTCAATACTGTCTTTAAGACATTTTCCCGATAATATTCGGCATTTATTCTACCGCTCGATGAATAGGAGCGGGGAGCGACCAACGGCCGTTACGGCGGCCCACACCATTACCATCGGTGGCGTTTGAGTTCCGGTGGCCAATCGCAAGTGTAAATTTTCAGCTGACCCCTTTATCAAGTAAATCCGATCAATTTATTTGTTCACAAACTGCTCAATTTGGAAAGGCTTCTCAATGGAGAAAACCAAATTCGGTAACTGCCCACTTTCGTGCAAGCGAAGTAACTCCTTGGCTCTTTCTAGTCTAACTTTTTTTTGTCCATCGGTGAGCTCTTGCACTTTTTGTAACTTTAATGGCTTTAATCCAAGCTCATTTTTCAATATGTGTTGCATCTGTTCTCGAGATATGATCAGCTCAAGAACATACACGCTCTACCACTGTGGCGTGGATTTCGATCAAATCTGGCCTCCACTTTTCGGATCATTTCTGATGTTGTTACCGTTTTTTTTTTTTCGTCCACTTTTTGGACGCGATGCAACACTGCCAGTATCACGATAACGAGCAATGGTACGAGAAACAAAAGATTTATTCACATTTAAATGTTGGAGGGCTCTAACGATAGCCACCTGTGGTTTTCCAGCCAAATATAAAGCAATCACATTATCACGCTTGAATTCCATTACGAATAACTTTTTTCTGAATGCAATAGATCAAAATGCTTTTGTAACCTTCTAAATAATAAAATGAACTGTCACTGGAATAAATCTGTCAGCTGTCGGACGAGCGGTTAACAAATGATAACAACCTGAAGTTTGTTTTAATACATATCAGCCACCCTGTATATACATTACAGTCATTCAATCAGGATTACGAACCTACAGTTAAAGTTGACGCCGAACGACAGATTTTTGGGTTTTTGCCAGAAATCTGCTGAGAAGTAGTCGCGATAGTAATATTTGCCCATATTTCGGTTTGTTGGAAAAGTCTGAGCTGGGGTTTTGAACCATGGCCTCACGTCTAATAAGGCAACACATTACCTACCAGATTTGGATTTTTTATCGTTAGTATTTGAAGTCTGCCATTTGGTGGTTTTACAGCCTAAAGTCGTCGTAGATTAATTGATACTGGGTTGGATTAAATTCCATCTCAGCATTCAGGCCAAAATCTGAGAGTCAAATACAATTGCCATTAAGAGTTCTCAAATATTTGTCATTGTGGTGTGAAAAAGTAGGTTGTAATCCTGACTAGAGAAGGGCAGTGGGTCGTATTACTTTTACAAAAAATCCAAGACAAAACTGTGAAACCAATTTATTGCTTAGCTTTCTCTTAAATTAATTTCTCATTAAAATTTTATAAGTTAGGATTATGCTATCATTTTCCTCTTGAGTGTTGTTGAAAGTGTTATTTAATATTTTGCATACCAAAACCCGTGTACACAAATTCATTTGAAATACAAATAGCATGAAACAAAGTGGTAAAAACACAATTGAATCTCGAATAAATATTGACAATGTTAAGCAACGTAATATAGCAGTTAGGGTGTCCCATAAACAGAATTGAATTAAATTTCAAATTTTTTTTTTTAGAAATGTGTTTACACAAGACATACAAATAAAAACAAAGCCTTTTTGGTAGAAGAATAATTCTTAATATAAATTTAATGAGGATAGGAGGTCTTGCCGAATACACAGTTCTGTTGATGAATAGAAATTTTATTTACAAAATGGACGTTGTTTGAAATTGCTGCAGTTTAGTCGGTAGTGTATTGGCTTATTAGACGTGAAGCCTCAGTTCCTAACAGTCTTTTTCTCAGCAGATTTCTGACAAAAACTCTGTGAGAAAATGAAATTGCAATGAAAAGTTTCTCAAAAAGGTGTCGATCAGGAGTCGACTTTAAACTGTAAGTCCTGAAACTCATGTATGAAATTAATGCACACAATATAAGTGGTGTGAGAAACTAGGTGGCAATCCTGGCTGAAGAGTTGTAATGGCTTTTATGCCCAGGATATCGGCAATCAGGTAAACAGAATTCGATTGAAATTTTTTCAACCGATAAAAACTGGTATGGGATCTAAGAAAATTCTTTATTTAAAGGGAACCCCTATTTGATACCACGCGACTATTTAATATTAGTTTGTAACCCCTTTGAATAAATGAAAGAGCAGCTGAAAAATAAATAATAAAACCTGATTGGTGCCTGTTTCTTTTTTGCAAACAGAATCACGCACAGTTTATCTAAAGATCAGACGGAAAACAAAAAAAAAACTCGGCCAACTGAAATCCTGTTAAGCGTAACAACAACAACAACAAAAATCCATAAGAATAACAACTGAACCATGGTATAGCGAAAAGTGGTTGTCAGAAAAATAAATGAAAAATAAAAGTGTGGCACACTCATTTTTTTAATTACGTTTTCGAATTTATGTTGTGTGGCAATAATTGCCAACAAAATAAAAATTCCACAAAAAAAAAAAAATTATCAAATAAATTGGTTTAACATTGCAATGGAATACAATTTGTTTATAAGAAATTAAATTTAAAACATTTCTGAGTTTAATTTCGGAAAAATAAAAATTTTAATAATTTTTTTGCACCTATGGAGTGGGCGAATTAAAAGTTTAAATTTGAAAATTTAATAAAACAAAAACGGTTTGAAATTTTTTGTTATGAACTACAATTGCTCCCGTTAGAAATGGAATATTATTTCATTCATATGGCTGCCAAGGCTGGCCTGACAGTACTTCATTCGATCATCTTAATTCAACGAACCTAAAAATATGATCTACAATCATGTATTATAGGGATTGACGCCAGTTGGTATCCCATGCTTAGTGGAAAGTTAAAGGCAAATGTTCCAAAAAATTTACGGTTATCGCTGTATTAAACATGATAGGGAAATTATTTTTTTTCCTAGCCATCATCTTTATCACAAGAAATTGTATGGAAATGAAAAGCAAACAAAAAAATCTCGACTTGAGAGAACTTGTGTGTACCTATGCTATGTACATACACTTGCTAATGAAAAAGGTGCAAATTTTCTGTAAGAAACATGAGGAACCAAAGTATGTATGCAGCACTCGTTCTTCATTCCTCTACTTTGCTGGATAATAAATTAATTTAAAAATGGAAAAAGAAAAAAGAAATATTGAAGAAACAGTATGTGAGAGTAATTTATACTGAAATCTTATACAAACGTTGCATGCAACTGCAATAACAGAAATTTAACAGCATATTTTAAGTGTGGGAAAATGATTTCAAGCGTAAATAGCAATAATTGTTCCAAACAAACGCAATACACTTGCTAGATAAACACATACAATATGATAAATAATTATGTACAGGGTGGCTGTTATGTATTGCAACCAACTTCAGGTTGTTATCATTTGTAAACCGCTCGTCTGACAGCTGACAGATTTATTCCAGTGACAGTTCATTTTATTATTTACAAGCTTACAATTCAAGCGAGGTAGTCTGATTGCATTATATTTGGCTGGAAAACCACAGGAGGCTATAGTTAAAGCCCTACAGCATTTAAAAGTGAATAAATCTTTTGTTTCTCGTGCCATAGCTCGTTACCATGATACTGGCAGTGTTGCATCGCATTCAAAAAGTGGACGAGAAAAAAAACAACACCAGAAATTATCCGAAAAGTGAAGGCCAGATTTGATCGAAATCCACGCCGCAGCTCCTGAGCTGAACATATCGCCAGAACGGATGCAACACATATTGAAAAATGAGCTTGGACTAAAGCCATTGAAGTTCCTAAAAGTGCAAGAGCTCACCGATGGCCAACAAAAAGTTAGACTTTAAAGGGCCAAGAGTTACTTCGCTTGCACAAAAGTGGCCAGTTACCGAAATAGGTTTTCTCCGATGAGAAGCCATTCCAAATTGAGAAGTTTGTGAACAAACAAAATGTTCGAGTTTACTTGCCAAAGAGGTCAGCTGAAAATTTACACCCCTGCAATTGGCCACCGGAAGACAAACGCCGCCAATGGTAATGGTGTGGGCCGCCGTAACGGCTGATGGTCGCTCCCCGCTCATATTCATCGACCGGTGTGGTCAAAATAAATTCCGAATATTATCGGGAAAATGTCTTGAAGACAGTATTGAAGCCCTGGGTAGACAAACATTTCGGCCGAAAACCATGGACATTCCAACAGGATTCAGCACCACCGTACTCAGCACGCGTCAACCAAAAATGGCTTAAAAAGAAGGTTCCTCGCTTTATTTCTTACGCACAATGGCCACCAAAATCTCAGGATTTCAATCCGTTGGACTTTTGCGCCTGAGGCATTTTGGAGAGTAAGGTTCTCACTAAAAAATAGTGAGGAAATGGATTAAAATACCGCAAAGCCACTTTCGTGCAGTCTGTGATGCCATAATTCGTACCAAAGGTGGCCAATTGGAACAAATCTAAACTGATTCTGAAATTTGATATTATTTCCAACATGTTTTGGTTTTGAACAATAAAATTAAAAAAATATACCGCTTTACTTGGTTGCATTACATATCAGCTACCCTGTAGTCATGTGTTCTCCAAATGTAAGCATTCTATGGAAAGTTCCAGGAATACATCAACTAATCGAAGTCAATCATTAGACAAAAAGGCAATAAATTACTGGGAATTTTATTCATTTAAATTTATACAAAATTGTATGTTCTATAACGAGGGGTGGTTGGCATAAATAAAATTTTTGAAATAAATTTTTGAAATAAAATTTTTGTGGGATACAAAGAACCTTAACCTTTACAACGAATTTCAAACATGCTTCGAACGGCAGTTGCTGTGTAAAGTAAATTTCAGCAATTTATAAGACTTACAACAAGAAAACATAAGCAATTTATAACATGTTACGAAACATTAAAAGAAAATTTTTGGAATATTTCGATAAAGTTTCTTTTTTGCTAAATTTTGGTCGTGTTCGACAATATATAGAATCAGAAGACAAAATCGGCTCTAAACTCTGCATCTTAGGAAAAGCAGCAGATAAGGAAGGGAAAATAAAGGAATGCAAAGACTCTTCTCAAATCCATTGGGTTTGAGACAAACGAAACTTCTGTTAGGAAATGACAATAAGACGAGATCTGAGTTACCCTTCAGTTTATCCAGGAGTAACTTAAGATTGGAAGCCGGTTTTCTCAGCAAGTTTTTTGGCAAAAGCTCTAAGAGTAAAATAAAATTGCCATGAAAAGTTTCTCAATATTTGTCATTTGGAGTTGACATTAAACTGTAGGTCCCGCCACTTATGCATAAAATTAATACTCACAACATAAGTGGTGTGAGATGGTAGGTCGCAATCCTCACTAAAGGATTGTTATGACTAATTATGTGTGTTATAAACGTTTGTACCTATAAAAATAAACGTATTCTAAACTTTCGCATATTGACGTATCATGACGCATACTAACGCATAGTGGCAGAAACTCCGAATTGTGTAAAAAATTATAGTTTGTCGAGAATTTAATATAATACCTTATGTCTCATAAGCCAAAACACTATCTACTAGTCTATGGCGTTGTACTCACCTGTTATGTATGTATGCATACCAGAGATCAGCAATAAGTATTCAAAACGATGAGTATGTTCGAGTCAAACTTATAATTTCAAATACTTTATACGCATTCATAGATATTTTGATATCATACTCAAAGTTGGAAGTACTCGTCGTATGAATACAATACGCATTATGTATTGACTTCGGCTCGTCTCTACTTAATATTTACACCAGGCAGAAAATAAGTATGATTCGCGAACGAACACTACTACAATCACAAGAAGATTGTGTATATGCTTTGCTTGTTGTCTTTGTCTTTTCTTTCTTCTTTGTTTGTATAGACAACAACAATAAAGGCTGTAAATTTTGAGGAATAATTCGAATCACTCGAATGACTTATAAGTATTACAAGTATTTTTCTAAATTTATGAATCAGAATGAGTAGGCGCATGAATCAAACATATTTCGAATGTTGTGAGTTTAATATCAACGTTGTACTGATACTCATTGCTATTTATAAACCAATGTTGTTGCGAGTACGAATGAATCAGAGTAGTTGAATGTCAATTCTGTTGATTCATTCATACTCAAAATTGCATTAGTGCTTATGAGTAGCGGAAAAACGATTCATTGTTGATCTTTGGTCACTATGTGCCACACATGGCTGTCTAGTTGAAGGCGCTATTTAAAGTCCTGACCATGTGATGTAAGAGTGATATGAACTAACCACTCTGATCTAGTTAGGCTATTTCTTGTGAGGTTCTCGCAACTCAATGCAAATAAGAGAAGATATGGGAAACATTTGAACGATGTTTTATTTCACATAAAGTAACTTTCCTTGTCCAAAAGGGTAAACTATCAAGGGAGAAAGCGTCAAAGTGCTTTACAGCTTGAATAACGACCTGCATATGCTTGCACTATCGTGCTGTGGTAGAGCCTGGCAAGATTGGCTAGTGCATATATTTGGCAGGCGGAAGGTATGTTCGATACTGACTGATAGACAGAGTACGCAGGCAGTTCGCTGTCACGATCATCAGTGTACACTGTTCTACTCCAACCAAGGCATTATTTGCTTTGCTCCGTTGAATTCTCTCCGATCTTCTATTAAATAAGAGGGCTGAGATCGTGGCATGAGTGCTTATGAGTAGCAGAAAAACGATTCATTGCTGATCTCTGGTATGTACATATATGATAATCGGTCATTTGAGAGGGCTGTGCAGAATCAAGAAACACTCAGACTAGGGATTATCACGTGCTCAGCATATATATTCCGCGACGAGTATCAATAAATAAAAAATCTATTTTTGTAATACATTGTATCGACTATAGAGGTAATATTATGTACAGATAGATTATTTTTTGATATTGCATATATGGAGCAGCAAGTATTACTATTTATCGCCATAATAATTCTTTTTTGATAAAATTTTTTAATTCTAATAAATTGCATTGAATAGAAATAAATTTAAAAAAAAACTTATTTTTTTACTGCAACTTATGATGATATTTGGAAATGTTATGCCAAAAACAAATTAAAATATTTTGAATATTAAAAGTCAAAATATTTATTTATTTATTACAGCAATTATACTCGAACATATATTTGTTTGAAATACTTTTTTTATTTGTTTATTTATTCTAAATGAATAATTTATTCTGCATTTTTTTAATATTCATTTGAAAGATAGGCGATAGAGTATATTGCAACGTACGACTATTACATATAGAGTTGCCTGCCTGGCTGGACTTGGCTGGATTGTCCAGATTTTTTGATGCTTGTCCAGTTTCAAGCCAAAATTTAATTTGTCCAGCTAAATAGAAATTTTTTAGAGTGCACTACAATAACTTGGGCAAACAATTATGGTAGTCAACACTGAGTATGCATTTGTTACACAACTAAGTTATGATTTCCCTTTTGTATCATCACTGTCAACCTGTCTCAACACTTGAACAGCTGATGTCATAGTTAATATTATTGCGTACAGCTTTTATTTTTTTTTTACAGGAAAACAAAAATAATTTACAGAAAATCTTGAAATGGATATTGATGAAGAAGTTGTGTCCATTAAAAAAACGTCTTACAATTTTCTGCGGAAATAGATGGAAATAGTTAGCAAAATATGCTAATTGGATACGAAAAAAAGATAATTACACGGCAAAGTATAAACTGTGCCAAACAGATAAACACAAAAAGACATAATAAAATGGAGATGTCGCAGAAGTTGGCTCAAACTAGTCCCAACAGAGACAAAAATGGAAACAAAACTTACCAAAGCGAAGCTGGTCTGTGTTTAACACAACCTTGTTTTGTCCAGCTTTTTAAAACTCGATGTCCAGCTTTTTGCGAATCGGAATCTGGCAACTCTAATTACATAAAGTATTAAAAAAGAAAACTGCAGAGACAAAAATGAAAAGACAACTTTCCACGGACTAGGCTACAATTAACATTTTCTCAATACTTTTTTTATGTCCAGCTTTTTTTGTTCTGTACATCTTTTTGCGAATCGGAATCTGGCAACTCTAATTACATAAAGTGTTGAGAGAAAAAAACTGCAGGATGTTTCGTTGTTTTGTAGGATTACATAATTGGTCATTACAACCCTTCAGTGAGAATTATTGACCTAGTTTATCACACTACTTATGTGGTGTGTGTTAATTTTATACAAAAGTGGTGGGACCTACAGTTTAAAGTCGACTCCGAACGACAGATTTTTTTTAGAAACTTTTCGAGGGAATTTGATTTACTCTCAGAGCTTTTGCCACAAAACTGCTGAGAAGAAATTGTCAAAAAAATACTTTCTGTATTTTATTTTGATGTCTGGCCTGGGACTCGAACCCTGGCTTTACGTCTAATAAGCCAGCACGCTACCTACTACGCCGTAGGTGTAGAATTGTAGCAAGGTTTTGCTTCTTTTAACTTAGTTATATAATCGGTTTTTACAACCCTTCAATTAGGTTAACAACCTAGCTTCTCTCATGATGGCACCATAGTCTATAAGGTAAGTAGTAAGGTATAAGGTGATGTCCCAGGTCAGACATCAAAACGAAAAATATTTCTTCGGCGACTTCCTTTCAGCAGATTTCTGGCAAAGACTCTGAGAGTAAAAATTGCCATGAAAAGCTTCTCAAAAATCTGTCGTTCGGAGTCGACTTTAAACTGTAGGTCCCGCCACTCATGTATAAAATTAACCCACACAACATAAGTGGTGTGAGAAGCTAGGTCGTAATCCTGACTGAAGGGTTGTGATGGCCAATTATGTATGTATGTATGTTAGCTTATTAGATGTGAGTTCGTGTTTCAATCCACAGGACAGCCATCATCAACAAAACATCTTCCGGGGTCCACTGTAAACTGTAGGTTCCGCCATTCATATATAAAATTAACACACACGACATAAGTAATCTCGTCTCCGAGTTTCACCAGCAGCATCTCGTTTCCTTACCGTTCGCATCTTCCCTCTCTCTTTCCATCTTCCCTAAAAAACCTGCACAATGCACTGCATGAGTAGGGGTCATACCCTGAGTGCTGGTTTTATAAAAAAAAAAAAAATTTGAGAAGCTTGATCGTAATCCTGACTAAAGCATTGTAGTGATCAATTATGTTTTTTTAAACTTTTCTTATTATTTTCTTGGTATTTTCTATAAATTTAAACTTTTCTAATATAATACCCAACACAACACAACACCTTAGAGGGTTAATGAATTCCCCAATTTAATTTCAAAGCGATTTATATGCGCAACAATTTTCGGTTTGTTTGTTGGTCTAACTGTCTGTGGTTTTTACATGACAATAAATTTCACAGACAACAATAACAACAACAACAAACAACATAAAATATCCTGTATGTACAATAACAACAATAATAATAAGAATAATAATTAATGTTTGGTGTACAACAAAACAGCTCCAGGCTACATAGACTGACTATTCACAATGCCAGTCAAATTTTACATTTTAAATGAATGCCAGACATTGTGTTTAATTGCATACACAATGAGTCAAATTTAAAAGTATTTTTGGAAAACATTTTCAAATGAATCTGTGTTTTGGCATTTAAATTATGTATCATTAAATGGGTAATGTCATGTTATCAAATTATTTTCTTATCAACGAATTTCTTAGTAAAACATTCCTCAGCCGGGTAATAATCATGTGTTGACTATGATGGCAATTGAATTGCGTTTAAATGTCAATGAAATCTGAAGGCAATTCTTTTTAAATTTTAAAAAGAATTTTTCTATCCAAAGGCATATCATTTTGTCATTGTGGGAATTGCTTTACAAACAGAATTTTATTCACGTTTTATTAATGACACAGAAAAGGAAGAAACAAAAAACAAAATTTTTTTACAATAAAATTCAAATCATAAAATTAACATCAAATATACTGTATTGGTAGAAATAATAGGAACACTTCCTTCCTTCCCTTAACAAAACGTCAATAATTCTTGTGTTATAAGCTTTTAGTGATACGTCCCACTGTAATATTTTTGGAAATAAAATGGGATTTCACATTTTTTCTTAAACTTTATCAGCATTCGGACAAGGTTTTAACATCGCCTATAAACATTTCTTGAGAAAGATGGTATTGCTGGTCAAAGTCTTATAGAAGAACATCTTTTCAGAAAAGGTAATTCTCGAAAACGATATAAGTTTTCCTAGCTACACAATGGAAACAATGCCTAAAAGTCCAGTAAAAGATGGGATATATACGCCATTGGTCATTACAACCCTTCAGTCAGGATTACAACCTAGCGACATACATCACCCATGTTGTGGGTGTTAATTTTATACACGAGTATCGTTCGACTCCAAATGACAAATTTTTGAGAAACTTTTCATGGCAGTCTTATTTCACTCGTAGAGGTTTTGCCAGAAATGTGCTGCGTGGAAGTCACCAATGAAAAATGTTTGAATTTTTCGATTTTGAGATGTATGACCTGCAGTTTGAACGGTGGGTTCTACCTACCAGATTTTGGGCAATGAGACGGCGAATGCCCAAGCTAGGTTAGATTCACTTTTAGGGGGCGATTTGATAGTCTGCCACCTCTATGGCCTCTTCGATGGATGGGTCAGGGAGGAAGAGCAGAGGCGTTGGGGGAACGGAACGAATTGTTCTGTTTCTAGACATCTATGACCTGCAATAGACAGTAAGAGAACAGATTGGCTGCTGGGCTTGGTTAAGGCCAGCTTAAGATTGGTTGTTGGTTTTATCACGGGTCACAATGCGAGATTAGGTCGCTGACGGAGATCTGGACCAGATCCCAGCCGGACTATTGCATCGTATGTTGCGATGAGGAGGAGTTGGAGACTGTCGAACACCTCCTCTGTAACTGCCCAGCCTTTGGTAGGTTGAGATTGAGAACCCTTGACAGGGCCTTCTTTGAGAGCTTGAGTTCTCTGTCGGGAGTCGACATCAAGGCTCTCCATAGATTCATCAGCAGCTTGGGCTTATTGAGAGGTGCTGGTATAGCACCCTCTTTTGTTTTGTGTCTGTTTCTTTCTGTGTAATTTCTTCGATTCTCATTCTCCCCCCTCCTTTCATCCTATATCCTCTATTTCCTTCCTTTTTTAAGGACATTGTACAATGGGCCAATTTCGACCTCCGGATATTGTACTTGTCTGAACAGATAAGTACACGTTCTCTAACCTAACCTAACCTACCAGACTCCGACTTCTTCTATTATATAATAAACGTCGTAATAATTGACATCAGTCAACCTTGTTTGAATTGAAATAGTTTCAGAACAAACTCCTGTATTAAGGATATCGTTTAATTTATTTTACTGTCACAGGGTTATTTGTCTCTGTTTATGAATTACAATTCAGCAGTCCTATGATATAAGAAAATTAATTTTAAAAAATTATGCTTTTAACAAAAGAAATAAATTTAAAATATCTGTGGTTTTATTCTCTCTCTCTTTGCAGATTCCTGTCGTTTTCATAATTTCATTAAAGGATTTTACGTGCATGTAAGTTTACAAACATTATCAGTCACGACAACATTTTTCAACATTTTTTAACATTTCTTTTCCAACATTTATTTTGATATACTATGAGGACAGAGAGAAACATAATGTAAATAGGGACGTAAAAGATATTTAATGTCAAGCGAATTTTGTCTCTTGTAAATGCACTTTTGAAGATTGTCTTTTTGGTAATGACAGCACAATAACGGAAACAATTTCAGATAATTTTTCAATGTGAATGCGTCTATTTTTAATGAATAAAGAGCAATTACAGGGTAAGCCATCTATCGCTTTAAATTTCAATCATCGGTTAGTTCGATTCAAGCAATACTAATGCCATTCTCCACTGAACGTAATGAATCGAGAAATAATACGATGATGTAGATTTCGCCAAACAAAACGACATCTTTTCCAATGAAGTTCATTTTCATCTTGGTGGGTACGTTAATAAGCAAAATTGCCATATTTGAGCCTTAGAAAAGCCATACATGGTCTTACTGAAGCCAATGCACCCATTACGAGTGATTGTTTAGTGTGGTGTTTGGAGCGAAGGCCTCATGGGCCCATATTTTTTCAAAATTACGGTCAATGGAAACACATATCGCATCCTGATAATCGACCTTTTTGTACCCCCAATACCATTGTATTGATGTGAATGAAGTTTGGTTTCCATCTGTCATGTCAAAATCGATTTATAGCGTCAAACGTTTGATGGTATTTTAATGAGCCGAAATGGTGATGTCAATTCGGCGCTAAAAAACTGCGATTTGACACCGTTGGACTATTTTCTATAGGGCTACGTTAAAAAAAATGGGGTTATGACGACAAACCTGAGACAAGTGAGGATTTATAGCCCAACATTCGTAATGTCATTGCCGAGATAAAACACTGGAAAAATTAGTTCAATCGAATGAGGTACTGAAAGGCAAGCCGCGGTAGCCATATGAATGAAATAAGATTCCATTTCAAAACGGAACAATTATACCTCAATTATCGTTCGGAGTCGACTTTAAACCGTAGGTCCCGCCACTTCTGCATAAAATTAGCACATACAACATAAGTGGTGTGAGAAACTGCGGGCTTCTTGGCGACGATTGCTGTATACTGTCTAATGGTGAAGGTATTGCACTGGCCAGTTTAATAGTCATCCAGCAGCAACTGGTTTCCTTACCAGTTCGCATCTTTCCCTCTTTCCACCTTTCCTAAACCTGCACAATACCCTGCATGGAGTAGGGGTCATCCCCTGAGTGCTGGTTTAATAAAAAGAAAAAAAAATATGCTCCTCTTTACTGTAATTCTTTTGTAGTCTCCATGCCGTTTATATGCTCGAGCCGTTTTGTGGAGCGGTGGCATATATTTGGAAAAGCATACTCAAGAGTAGATTTGTCTCATGTATCAGACTATCCGGGGATAACCTAAAGTGATCTATTGACAAGCTGCTGTAGATTCAATGTGCAGTTATCAGAATTGGGGCTGCTGTTTCACGGTCTAACTGTATGTTCTGTGACAGTGAGTATGAATGATCGAAACAGCTTCTTTAAACCTGTAGAGGATTAATGCCTCTCAGCAAGCAATATTTGGATCCTCATTAGGTTTTGTTTTTCTATAGCTTTACGAGCTAAAGGTTGGCAATCTGCGAAAGGCATTGGTAGCCCGGCAAGACTTGTTCTCGGCTTGCTAAATGCATACGTACTGAACTCAACTTCGGGACCACAATGAAGTATTACATGGGGGAAGGTAAAGATTCAGCGGGTGCTGCTATCCATTTCTGCTGTTCTTGCTCTCTCTCTATTATCCTCTGCTGTATCAGAACTTTTTCCGCGAAGAAACATACTGCGTTCCCGGTTTCGCATGATGTTAGCATCAGGTTAACCACCTTAATGGGGGTCACCTAGGATCCAATTGTACTCTCCAGTAAATATCATTGATATTCATAGCGGAGGCAAGCAAGTAAAGAACATAAGCTCCGCTGTTTCGCTTGTATTTTGACATGATGGCACGTCATGCCCATTCTTGTAGAGGTATGTCCTGTAGTAACCGTGATCCACAATAGGTTCAAGGCAGGGAATTGTCGTTGTTGACACAGAATAGCATCTGTAGATTTTTTAAGGCAATAGGCTTAGAGAAGACGATGTATGGATATGCTGTAAAGTTAGAGGGGATGTAAAATAGATCGTCTAAGGCATCGTTTCACGATTATAATGTCGAAATAAGAGTGTTGTAGTGTGAAATAATTGCTTAAATTTGAATGTTAAACCAATAATAAATCGGCCACTCACCAAATGTTAGATTCAGGAAGCATTTTGCTTTTCTCAGAGAGGAAGACTTGACTATTGAAGGTGAGACAAAGCTAAGGAAGTAGGGAAGCAAGTAAAGAAGTAAGTTAGGAAGTTGGAAGGAGTGTGTTGCGTCTGCCATTTGTCCTTAAGGGAAACAGGGAGGAGTACTATATAAGATAAAGGTCAAGGTCCTATTAAACACCACAATTCCGTTTCTATCCTAACTTTTCTAAATAAAGTTTCTACTGTTTAGACAAATTCAAGGAAAGCTGTACCAGATTGATAGGTTTTGTGGCAACATCTTTTAATTTTTTTGCTTTTGTTTACCAAACATAAAATTCAATTCAATTTCGGTTTTCAATTGAATACACAAACCAATACTACTTGTATTTTATAGCCAAAATGAAATGTTGTTGTCACTTAAAAATGTTGTTTGAAATTATTTGAAATTTTTTTTAGTTTCTTGAAATTTATTTGCAACATATCAATAACAATTAAGGCAGTAATTGAAATTGAATTGAAATTTTATTTATTTTAAAAGTATGTTTTGAATTAAAAACAAATTTTCAATTTAATTTCCATTTGATGAAGTGATTTTTCCATTTTTTTAAAGCCTTAACTTGTAAAACCTGTCGTAAAGTTAGTTTAAAATAACTGCTCATTTACCACAAATTAAAATGAAAAATAGAGACACGAAAAAAGAGGGAAACAATTTAAATTGAAACCAAATTATACTTGATATACCATGAAAAGACAAGTAATTGGCCACTTCAGAAACAACATCATTATCATCAACAACGATAACCACTTTATTTTTTAATCGTCATCATTAGCTAGAAAGGCAAAAACTTTGTTTAAAAAATAGAAAAAAAAACAGAAATTTTAAAAGCAAAACTAGAAAATTTTAATGAGTAACAGTGGCAGGAGCCAAACTGCCAACAGCCAATGCCATCATATTTCCCTTCTATTTCAGTTAATTTTACCACCACCTGTCTGCCCCAACTCTATTACCTGAAATACCACTTCTACTATACTTCCATAGAACCACTTCAAAATAAAAGTAAACGAAATAAACTTAATTTGCTTCTGGTATATGCGTAAATTTACATACAGAACCGTAACATGTTGAAAGTATCGACAGTAAGAACATCGCGCTTTTATTGCAGCCTCAGGCAAACACAAAATCCTCGTTTAGCGTTTTCAAGATAAAAACAAGTTTTATTTGCCAGTGAAAACAGTTTACTTTTGTTGGTAGTTTGTTATACAAAAATAATTAGAAAAGTTTTGATTTTACAATCAAGAAAACAAAGTCTATCGAGCTAAAAATGAATTGTAAATGTTATCGTAAGTAATCTCCTTTTGTCAACTGAACATCAAGCATTTAAATTTGTAACAGAACTCTTTGGCAAACACCCATTTACAGAAATACATACATACAAGGATGGCTGATATGTATTGCAACCAACTTCAGGTTGTTTTCATTTGTAAACTGCTCCTTTGACAGCTGACAGATTTATTCCAGGGACAGTTCATTTTATTATTTACAAGCTTACAAAAGCATTTTGATCTATTACATTCAGAAAAAAAGTTACCTGAAATCTGCTGAGAGGCAAAAATTTTTATAATGCTTCACTGTGTCAACAATGGGCATTTCGTTCTTAGCAACTGATATCCTTCCAAACGTGTCCTCCTGAGATGCATTAATAATCCACAGTCTTAAGGAATCTGTACTGTTGTTTCAGTTCTCATTGTCAAAGAATTTACAGATTGTGCTTGAAACGTCAGCTCACTTTCTGATAAGTGCCAAAAGATCAGTAAACAACCTTATGTTATCCCTGGATCATCGGATGCATTTAACAGGTCTACACTTGAACATGCCTTCCAATCATCAGGCTCTACTTCACAAAAGGTTTCTGTCCTATAAGCGGCGTAGAAAATTCCCCCACGAAAGCTTGCCTATTTGCTTATTGTAGAAAATTCCCATGTGACATGTGAACCAGCAGAGAGTAGCCTGACTGACTCAGCTTTTTAAACGTAAAGGCAGGGTCGATCCCCAGGCCAGCAAAAGAAATAGCAAAATACAAAATGTGTTTCGTAGGCGATTTCCTCTTAACAGATGTCTGCCGAAAACTTTGAGAAATTGCCATGAAAAGTTTCTCAAAAATCTGTCTTTCGGACACGACTTTAAACTGAAGGTCCCGTCAACATAACTGGTGTGAGAAACTAGGTCAATAATCCTGACTAAAGGGTTATAATGACTCAGCTTCTCACACCATTTATGTTGTGTGCGTTAATTTTATACATGAGTGGCGGGACCTACAGTTTAAAGTCAACTCCGAACGACAGATTTTTGAGAAGCTTTTCATGGCAATTTTTACTTTCTGACTATACTATAAAGCTAACTGACCCTTATTTGATCAAAAATTAATACAAAAATTGTGGATTTTGGGGATGATATCGAGATCAGAAGCATTAAAATTACTGTTTGGCCTGAATATTTCTCCATATTTCTTTGAAAACAGATCAACAACGGAACGTACTGTAGTTGGATTACCAACATATTTTTACCAGAATTAGGTAAGCAATACACTAATGACTCGCTGTCTCAATACATTTGTTATCCTGCAATTACATGATCATAATGCGAATGAGATATGAAATAAGCATTGAGATTGTTCCTCCATTCGACCATATTAGACTTTTACTTAAGGGGCTTTCATAAAATGCAGTTGCATGCAGATAAACAATAAACTACAGAGGCCCTACAAGTCCACATAATCCATGCAATCGATAAAATTCTGCCTGGTTTTTTGACTTGAGACCTGGAAAATTTAATATTATGTTTGCAAACCATTTGAATGATTTTAGATTCCACATGATGATTATATCTCATACATTCTTTTGTTTTATTTAAATTTAAGGATAGAAGGTGCTTAAAGAGTCCCCATAGCGACAAATTTTTTTGTTAAAAACAATTGACTTTTAACCTCAACCAAGCATATGATTAAAATGAGCTATGATTTGATGCAGCTATGATGATACCAACCGTGTTTTTTTTTTCCAATTTCTGAATAGTTTTTTAATTCACTGGCAACATAAATATTGAAATTAGCCTCCCATTCCAAACATTTTTGTATGCGTTTACAAATTGTTAATCAAAAATTTTCCTACACCTTCGTCGTGTCTATAAAGAATTCTCTGCTTCATCTAATACCAAGTTAGTTATAGCCACGTTAGAATGTTATTAATTAAACAAATTTCAGTTCTATGTACGTATGTCTGTATATCTGTGTATGTACATAGAGCAAAGCAGAATGAAATGTTAAAAATTCCACACGTTCATGGGTCAGTGACCACTTTATATCAACCACTTCACTACACTCTCTACTCAATTATTCATTTTGCAAACGTTCTACTATAGTCATACAGACTAAGCGGTGCGATGTATTCACTAGTATTTCCCATACCTACTCATATACACTCACTTGTGTTTGGCTACAATAATAACAACTACCAGTACTACCACTACCACTGTTATCACTACAACTGGTTACAACATTAAAGCCGTCAAAACAACAGCCATCACTGACAGTCAACAATACCGGCATCATCGTCTACTACACATTGTGTTTGCAGACTGACGATGACTGACGACACTTGAGAAATTTAACAGCAATAATGTTGGTTACACTATGATTGTATGAGTACTTGATGGTAAGAACAAAGTATGATGACGGCAACATATGCAGTAATAAAGGGTAATTTATAAAGAGCTGTGAAGATCAGCATTATCAGACGAAGTCTGGGAAATTCGGTTTCAAAAACAAGTTCAGTAGCAAAAACTACTCCCTTTTTTTGCCTTCCTATAACCTATTTTCCTAAACCTGCACAATGCACTGCATGAGTAGGAGCCATTCCCTGAGTATTGGTTTTACCAAAAAAAAAAATTACTTTGTAATTAATAAAGTAAAGTCTCCGTGGTCTAGTAGGTAGTGTGTTAGGTTTGTACGCATAAGGCCTGGGTTCAAACCCCAAAGGAAATTGAAAAATATTTTTTCATCGACTTCCTCTCCGCAGATTTCCGGCAAAAACTCAAACAGTAAATAAAATTGCCATGAAAATTTTCTAAAGCTCCCGCACACTTATGTATAAAATTAATACACAGGCCATAAGTAGTGTGAGAAGCTTGGTCGTAATCTTGACGGACTTTACAACCAGTAAACTCAAATCTTCTTAGAGTTGTCTGCGGTTTGTACCATAGCCTTACATTTAATAAGCCAATACACTTCCCACTAGACTACAGCACCTACAGATTACTCTGAAATGTACCAGAGATCAGCAATGACTCGTTTTTCTGCTACTTATAAGCACTCATGCAACTTTCAGTATGAATGAATCAACAGAATTGAAATTCAACTACTCTGATTCATTCATACTCGCTGCAACATTGATTTATAAGTATAAGTAGCAATGAGTATGAGTACAACCGTTGACATCAAACTCACAACATTCGAAATATGTTTGATTCATACGGCTACTCATTCTGATTCACAAATTTAGTAAAATACTTGTAATACTTAAAAGGGATTCGAGTGATCCGATTCATTCATCAAAATTTACAGACTTTGTTGTTGTTGCATATACAAGAAAAGCATACACACAATCTTCTTGTGAGTATAGTAGTGTTCGTACGCGAATCATACTTATTTTGTGATTCGTGTAAATATTAAGTAGAGACGAATCGAAGTGCATTATGCGTATTGTTAAGTATGAATACGACGAGTACTTCCAACTTTGAGTATGAGTAGTATGGGTATCATATTAAAATAAGTATGGATGCGTATAAGTAACAGAAATTATAAATATGATTCGAATCTACTCATCGTTTTGAATACTTATTGCTGATCTTTGGTGCGAATGTTGCAAGTAAGAAACCATTATTAAGATAGATCGTCTACTGCCTTACGGACATTCAAATAAGTAATCGTACAGGCCTAAAAGTCTCACCTAATCGTTCTTAGAATATTGCCAAGGATTTTGAACAACAATATACTGTCTAACCAAAGTCGACGTAGTCTAGGGATTTGATTTCAAGTTTTGTTTTCATATTATTTTGTTCGATGGGTAGTGCGTTTCTGATTTTTTATAAATAATTTTCCAATAGGTGGTGCGGCTGTAGACTTAGCAAATACATAAGTATGAGTCTGATATCAAATTAATTATGAATGCGTGTAAGTATCTGAAATTATAAGTATGATTCGAAACTACTCATCGTTTTGAATACTCGTTGCTGATCTCTGCTCTTAACTAACAAGGCAAAATGTAATGCTCATTATTATTCAAAATTCGCTCACCTTTTTGTTCCACCCTTTTGTTACATTCTACGTAGACTCTCTTGTCTTTGGCTTGTTGTCTTGCCTGTATGTTCTGAAGAAAGTTGGTTACAAGTACAAGTAAATTATTTGCTGGTGTAGTTGTTGTTGTTGTTGCATTTGTTATTATTTAATATTCCACTTGGCAGTCATCAAATGTTGTTCTTCTTCTTCCCTACTATCTGGCGGTTATATAACCCGAGAAAAAAACCCTAGACCAAGTATACTATGAGCCAGCCAGCCCGATGCGTTGCATAAATTTTACAATTTCAGTTAATATTGTAAATTTTTGTTGTTTTTGTTGTTGTTGTTTAGACAAAGGGGAATTCCATGTGTATGCATTAGAGTTACTATTTACATTGTAATTTATTTATTTGCCTTTCTGATGTTGCATTTGTTGTAATAGAAGAAGTAGAAGAAGACAATATAAATAATTTACAACAATTCCAAGGTAATTTCTAAAAAAAATGGTGGGTATTCCTTTGTATGATAAAATTGAACAGGTTGTGGATGTCAATGGGTATTTTGCCTTTTCTTATATGAAATTCGTGGCTTGTGTGATTAAAAACTATGCTTAGATGACATTTTTATGAAGTATCGTTTTGATGAAGTACATTTCATTTCATAAAGCAATTCTGTTGACCATACAGTGCTCGCAAGACAGCACAGGCAGGAAAGGTTCACTAGTAGTTTTACAAAAAAAAAATTTTCTATTGGATTAGAGTTACAGGGTGGCTAATATGTATTGCAACCAACTTCAGGTTGTTATCATTTGTATATCACTCATCTGACAGCTGACAGATTTATTCCAGTGACAGTTCATTTTATTATTTACAAGCTTACCAAAGCATTTTGATCTATTGCATTCAGAAAAATAGTTATTTGTGATGGGATTTAAGCGTGCTAGTGTGATTTTTGTATATTTAGCTGGAAAACCACAGGTGGCTATCGTTAGAGCCCTCCAGCATTTAAATGTGAATAAATCTTCTGCCTTCTCGTACCATTCGTCCAAAAAGTGGACGAAAAAAAAACGGGAACAACACCAGAAATGATGCGAAAAGTGAAGGCCAGATTTGATCGAAATTCACGCCGCATTGGTAGAAAAATTGCTCGTGAGCTGACCATATTGCGAAAACGGATGCGACACATATTGAAAAATGAGCTTGGACTGAAGCCATTGAAGTTCTAAAAAGTGGAAGAGCTCACCGATGGACAAAAAAAGGTTAGACTGGAATGAGCCAAGGACTTACTTAGCAGTTACCGAATTTGATTTTCTCCGATGAAAAGCCATTCCAAATTGAGCAGTTTATGAACAAACAAAATGATCGGGTTTACTTGACAAAGAGATCAACTGAAAATTTATACCCTCGCGGTTGACCACCAGAACTTCAAGCGCCGCCGATGGTAATGGTGTGGGCCGCCATAACGGCCGATGGTCGCTGCCCGCTCGTATTCATCAGGAATAACTTTTTTCTTGAATGCAATAGATCAAAATGCTTTTGTAAGCTTGTAAGTAATAAAATGAACTGTCACTAGGAATAAATCTGTCAACTGTCAGACGAGCGGTTTGCAAATGATAACAACCTGAAGATGAGCCACCCTGTACAGAACATGTCCAGAACTTAGGAACCTAAAAAGAAAAATTCTAAAACACTCAGTATTTATTGAGAGGACATTTCTAGGCAAACTTTTTGCAAATTTAAATATGCTTTCATAAAACTTTTGACTTTTTTGGATATTGTGAAGGGACCTTAGAGGACTCAAGAAAGCTACGTGAGGTAAATATTAGCTAACATTGGCTAATATTTGTGATGTTTTGCCTTTGAATGAAATCACTTTCTTTTTGAAAGAAAGCTAAACATTTAAGTTGAAATATTGTTTAAGGTGGTAATGAGTTCAAATTTTATGCATCAAACTGCTTAAAACTTATTGTGTTCGTCAGAAATAAAAATATAAAACCTTGCTCTGTAAATTAGAAAAGTTTGGAAGTCTTGAATTATAGTTCCAAGCTTTATTAATGATAAAAAAAAAACTGTGTCTTTACTGATAGGTTTTCGCCAAGTCGACTTGAACTGACATTTTCAATAGCTGTCAATTATCGTACATTTTGTTTTTGTATGAACCAGCCTATATAATCAAATTGCTTGAAATCTAAGGCAACAACAAAATGCTCTTTTTCTGAAATTATGTTGCGTGTTTTAAAGCATTTTATTTAAATTTTAGTTTTCTGTTGTTGTTTTTATTTTAAGAACCATTAAGACGTCCAATTATCTTTGACTTTTGCATGATCATTAACATTACTGAGGTTCCAAAAAAAAACAAACAATAAAAACCGACGGAAAGGTTGAAAAGACTTAGAACAGACGACGCAGTAGCCTTTTCATTTAAATTTAAGGCATTTAATGATTATTTTTTTTTATTCCCTTTATTTTGTATTCGCTTGACTTTTACTCTCAAGGTAATTTCGTTTATGTTTTTAACAATCACAAGAATACAAAGAAAATAAAAATGAACCCCCTAATAAGTAGTTAGAAGCAGTAAAAGTATCAAAAGTGATGGAATTTTCATTAACGTTTCCTTTGTTCAAAAATATATGGCAATTGGTGGTTGCTTTCGTATAAAATTTTCATAAAATACTTAAAAAACCTCAAACCTTATAGAACTTGAAAACCGAAATGACTTTGCATGAAATCGAAGAATGTAATTGCAGTGTAAACAGCGTGGCTGATATATAATACAACAAAGTAAAGCGTTATATTTTTTTAATTTTTTTTTTTTTTAATTTTATTGTTCAAAAAATTTTGGAATTAACATCCAATTTTAGAATCAGTTTAGATTTGTCCGAATTGGCCACCTTTGGTACGAATTATGACCTTCAAACGGCCGACAAAGCCCATCACAGGATGCACGAAAGTGGCTCTGCGATATTTTAGCCCATTCCCGGCGAAACGCCGTCTTGAGATGATCGACACTTTGGTATTTTTTAGTGAGAACCTTAATCTTCAAAATACCACCGGGCGTAAAAGTCCAACGGATTGAGATCCGGAAATTTTGGTGGCCATTGAGCGGTAGAAATGAAACAAGGAACCCTCTTTTTAAGCCATTCTTGTTTGACGCGTGCTGAGTGCAGTGGTGCTGAGTCCAATTGGAATGTCCACAGTCTGCGGCTGAAATGTTTGCCTGCCCAGGGCTTCAATACTGTGTTTAAGTAATTTTCCCGATAATATTCGGCATTTATTTTAACCCGACGGTCGATTAAAACGAGCGTGGTGCGACCATCGGTCGTTACGGCGTCCCACACCATTACCATCGCCGGGACTTGAGTTCTGGTGGCCAATCCCAGGTGTAAATTTTCAGCTGACCTCTTTGGCAAGTAAACCCGATCATTTTGTTTGTTGACAAACTGCTCAATTTGACTTCTCATCCAAACCAAATTCCCTAACTAGCTACTTTCGTGCAAGCGAAATAACTCCTTGGCTCTTTCCAGTCTAACTTTTTTGTCTATCGGTGAGCTCATCCACTCTTTGGAACTTCAATGGCTTTAGTAGAAGCTCATTTATCAATATGTGTTGCATCCTTTCTCGCGATATTCGCGCGGATTTCAATCAAATCTGGCCTTCACTTTTCGGATCATTTCCGGTGTTGTTACCGCTTTTTTTCGTCCACTTTTTGGACGCGATGCAACACTGCCAGTATCACGGTAACGAGCAATGGTTCGAGAAACCAAAGATTTATTCACATTTAAATGCTGGAGGGCTCTAACGATAGCCCCCTGTGGTTTTCCAGCCAAATATAAAGCAATCACATTATCACGCTTGAATTCCAACACGAAGAACTTTTTTTTTGAATGCAATAGATTAAAATGCTGTTGTAAGCTAGTAAATAATAAAATGATCTGTCACTGGAATAAATCTGTTAAAAACGACCTGAAGTTGGTTGCAATACATATCAGCCACCTTGTATTGTATTCGTAAATGTTTATGTTCATAAATTTTTAAAGTTTAAATTCGTACTGGTTTTTGCATTTTTTTACAACAGAAATACAGAAATTACGACAGAAATGTGTGTGTGAGACTTTTTTAATGTACATGCTAATATTTTAAAAATTTTCCTGACCATTTGCTCTGGTAATATAATATTTTAAGAAATGCAAAAACGAAATAATTCCTCGAAAAAATTTCAATTTTCTCTCTCTCTATTCGTATGGCTTCTATTCTAATTTATTTTCCTTTTCGTTTTTGGCTTTCCAGTATCAAGTATAATTTTTTTGAATTTAAAAATTTTATAAAAGTTAAGAAAAAATTATTTCAGTAAAGAAATATTAAAAAATAATTTAATAAACAAATATTAAATGTTAGAACGAATGACGAACTGTGAATTTCATTTCCAATTTGAACAAAATCCTTAAAATAATTTCATTTTTATCGAACCAACCAATGTAAAACAGAGCCAAATGTCTGTTATTAATTCAAATTTTAAAGTTAGAGGGATGTGATCTCCAGTTTTTTCTTCATTATCTTTTTTGTATCAGGACATTGAAGGCATTGAAGAGCACTATGCCATGTACTGTCCTTCAATAACTTTACAACCAGTTGCCCTTTTTTCAATCACTACTTAAAAGATCCTCTGATTGATAAGAGCCTTTCTTTCGGAATTAAGGAGGGCGCACAAAAAAAACTGGACTTACACTTTTCCTTATAGAAATAAAACTAAGTGGCGGATTTTTTTCATTTTATATTTCAATTAAAGTAAATAATATTTGAATTCCTTTTGTGTATAAAATCATTTTCTGACCAAGGTCTCAGAGCTTCCAACTTTTTGAGCCACTTTTCTTTCAGACATTTTAGGGTGTTTTAGTAAAATACGTATTATTTTAATTGCTTTGTTTTGGTCGGCAAATCCTTTTTTTTCTTCCACTTCCACGCTTATCTCTCAATACTCAAAGACTCCTTATATTGTTTTATTTTCACCTTAGAGACTTTTTTTGTTTAACACCTGCGAGCCTAGCAATCGTATTTTGCAAGCGGTGGGTTTTTCATTGAAAATTTCAATTGTTTTTTTATGACATTCTTGTTGGGTGCCCATTTTCAAAAAACTAATTTTGCTATTCCAATGAAATTTAGCACAAGGATTTTGAAACAGATGACTAACAAAAGCTATGTAACTGTATCCAATTATTTCAATTATGATAAAAGTTATAAGCTTAAAAGTAGACCCATTTTTTTTTGTGCGCACTCCTTAGGTTAGAGACTGTTTTCCCTTTTGCCTTCAGAGATGATGCAGTTAAGATTAAAGTTTTGATACTCTATTGAAATTATTCAGAAGGTCGTTATGCACAAACGGACAATAATTTCAGTTCAACAATTTAATTTCAGTGTTTTCGCAAATAGGGGATCATGGCACTGGTTAACTTGTTGGTATTTTAGTGATTATTAGTTAAATGCATACTAAGCACCTCTAGTCTGGTGGCTGTTCTCTTAATTTGGCTTACTAGATTGTGATTCAAATCCTTAAATTTACTTTCATTCTTATCGTATCAAAGTTTTCAAATTTTGATATCTCTTCACTCCCTTTTTTCTTTGCTTGGCAAATCGGTAATTTTCTAAAATAAAAAACAAGCAAAAATTTTCCTTTTTCCAAAATTTCGTTGCCATTTGAAGTACTTTATGAAAGTAGAATTACTTCAGATCAGGCTTATGTATTAATTAGAGCAGCAGTAGTAGTTTAGAAGTTTAAATGATTTCAGCTGTTGCATTTGAATAATATTGCAGATATTCTTTCTTCTTAATGTTGCAATTTAACAAAAACAGCAAATGACAACGAAAATTTAATCAGATTTTCTGCTGCATTTTTTCGTAAACTTTTTGCAAATTGATATCGTTTTGTTTGTCCAGAAGAAGGAAAAGCAATAACAGCAACAGTACACGAAAAAGGAAAAATAACTCAAAACGAAAAAAAACGGTATTAATTTGGTACTAAAAAATAAAAGCGGACAACGAAAAAAAAGAATGAAAAGAAATACGAAAACCTGATTGCAAAAAACGTAAAACTAAACCAAAAACATGTTTTAGAGATAATCTGACTGCAAACGTTCAGATTACATGGAGAGTACAAGAGAGTAGTGGATATGAAAATAAACATAAAAACACATACAGTATCCCAAACAATTGTTCATACTCCAAAAAATATTTTCAAAATTATTCATCAGATTTAAGGAAAGTAAAATTGTGTAATTTCTGTACCTATATTTGGTATATTCCAGACATCTGAAACTATGTAGTCGTTCAGTATTTGCTTATTAGTTACTGTATGCAGTCAAGTTTTTGTTTTCTAAATTTCTCCAACAAATATAAAATGCCAGGCACTCGAATTGCTCCTTACAACACCACATATTCTATTGTTGCTTTTAAAACCTTTACCTGCAACACAGTGTTACTATCCTCTTACATTTGTATATATTTGGGGGCGTAATATTCTCCTCTGTTATAAAAGTCTTCTTACATTCGCTCATAAGCCAAGAACTCCTTAAGATTTGTGCATTTAATATAACGCTTTTAGGTTTAATCAAGCTATCCATTAGATTTTTCTTGACAAAGAAGCATTGAATGCTTGTAGAGACCTGTGGTGACCATGCTTTTTTAGAAACAACATAAGGAAAATGATTTCAACGGTCCGAAAATACGATATTGATGTACCAATTGGAGAACGTGGAAGACTATCAAACTATTTGAAGTTGGAAGACGTTTAATAGCAAACAATATCGAATGAAAATAATACTTGGCAACAGAAACAGATGAAAGAAGTGTTAAATGCTGCAAAACAAATAATTTTTAATCGCTCAAAAGCCACCGAAATGTACCAACATAATCTGTAAAATCAGTGCCACATGAAATTAATTGACAGACAGATAGAGAACAGAAAAACCACTTGAGAAATTATCTTAAAAAAAAATATTGATGAAATCAGTGTTGCATTGAATTGCCAGTGGCCAAGTAAAATCGGTTATCTTCAAAATCAAAAATAAAAAAAACTTTGTTTGACCCGGGACAACCATCAACTTCGTCTGCAAAACAAGAACGATTTCACAGGAAGACAATGTTGTGTGTTTAATGGCACCAGAAGAGTGTAGTGTACTACGAGCCGCTAAAACCTCGTGAAAATATTAATACAGATCACTTTCTACAACAAATACTCGATTTGAGCCATGCACCCCTTCATTCAGGTCTACGACCTAGCTTCTCACACCAATTATTTTATGTGTGTTAATTTTATACATGCGCAATGGAACCTACAGCTTAAAGTCGATTCCAAACAGCAGATTTTAGAGAAACCTTTCACGGCATATTGTATTTAATCTCAGAGTTTTTGCCAGAAATTTGCTAAGAGAAAAATTTTGTTTTGTTGGAGATGTCTGACATGGGGTTTGAATTGTGGTCACATATGTAATGAGCCAAAATAAAGGCCAGACTCAGCACCACAGCACTCAGCACGCGTCAACTAAGAATGGCTTAAAAAGGAGGTTCCTCGCTTCATTTCTACCGCACAATGGCCACCAAAATCTCCGGATCTCAATCCGTTGAATCTTTTGCGCCTGGGAAATTTTGGAGAGTAAGGTTCTCACTAAAAAATACCAAAGTGTTGATCATTTTAAGAAGGCGCTTCACCGGGAATGGCCCAAAATACAGCAGAGCCACTTTCGTGCAGCCTGTAATGGCTTTGTCGGCCGTTTGAAAGCCATAATTCGTACCAAAGGTAGCCAATTCGAACAAATCTAAACTGATTCTAAAATTTGATGTTATTTCCAAATTTGTTTGCTTTTGAACAATAAAAAAACAAATAAAGCGTTTTACTTTGTTCCAATATATATCACCCACCCTGTACTCTAACACATTCTTGATCCTCTTCCCTTTAAGACAATTAAACGATATCGAATTTAGTAATCCGATTGTGTCTATCTGTGACCTGTAACTCAATAATTGTTTTGGCCTGTAGGCTGGATTACAACCTAGCTTTTCACACCATCCATGTAATTTTATACATGAATGGCGCGACTTAAAGTTCAAAGACAGATTTTTGAGAAACTGCATGGAAATCTTATTTACTCTCAGATTATTTGCCAGAAATCTGCTGAAGGGAAGTCTCTGAAGATATATTTTTCTCGTATTTCGTTTTGGTCACGATGTCTGAGCCTCACGTCAAATTAAGCCAACTTACTATCTACTAGAATACGGCGACTTCAAGTGATTGTTACACTTAATCCTTCCTTAAGCTGTATGGTGCGCTTTTCTGTCTTACTTAAGAGGCCATTCATACACTACTGAGATTAATTAAATTAAATTAAAAAAAAAAAAATTTTTAAAATATAGCGCTTTACTTTGTTGCGTTATATATCAGCCACCCTGTACTATGCTACGGCGAAATTGACTTTTGATTTAAGACAAACGTTGAATGCAAAACGGCAAGGTAATTGTGCAACATGATAATGCACCTGCACACGAAGCAAAACCGTTTTAGGATACAATTTAAGTATAGTGCTGGGAAATGCTAAATCAATAGTCTTTTTCATCAGACTTGAGCTCTGATGATTAATTCTTTGACTCAGTGTCTGAGTATTGAAATGTTTTTATTTAATATGGTTTTAGCCTTTTTTTCTCTTCTCTGTACTCTTTTATTCCTTTTTGGTTATAAATAAACCAGTATTGCTTTACAAAGAGTAAGTTTACAGAAGTTTTTCTAGTACATACACCAGGCATTCGATGCCTATTTTTTATTTTTTTTCCTTACGAGATTAACACACTTTTACAGCGGCAATATGTATGTGAGCATTGCATGGCAATAATTTTTTTAAAATTTTTCTTTTTTTTGGTTTTTTTATTACTTATGGATCCGTTTTTTGGTAGTCAGGTAAAACAAGTATTGGGTCAGTTGGTTTATACAATTTGAAGAATATTTACATGTAAATAAGAATCTTTGAGTAAAAACTTAATCCTAAAACAGAGCGAAATGCCTAGCATTGCTTCGTAATTCAGAATTGAAGTGATCATTTGAATTCTATGTGTTCTACAGGTTTTTATTTATCAAGATATTGCATGCACTGATGAGCTCTGGGCCATATACAGTCGCAAATTGGTTGAAGTTATTATCGAGCTCTCAATAACTTTTTAGCCATTCATTCCATTTAGGAATCACTTCAAAGATCCTCTGACTGTTAAGAGTTTTTCTCCATTGCCTTCAAAATTTTCGGAATTAGATTAGAGATCGTTTTACCTGTTGCCTTTCGAGGTAATGCAGTTGAGGTTAAAATTCTTGTGATTCTATTTAACTTATTTAGGTGGCAGTCTTGCATAAACGGACACTAATTTAAGCAACTGTTGCTTCTCTGTCGCCGTGGTATAGTAGGTAGTGTGCTAGCTTATTAGACGTAAAGCTAGGGTTCGAGTCCCTGGCCAGATATCAAAATAAAATACAAAAAATATTTCTTCGGTGATTGTCTCCCAACAGATTTTTGGCAAAAACTCGGAGAGTAAATAAAATTTCCATGAAAAGTTTTTCAAAAAAATCTGTCGTTCGGAATTGACTTTAAACTGTAGGTCCCACCACTTTTGTATAAAATTAACACACACAGCATAAGTAATGTGAGAAACTAGGTCAATAATGACCAATTATGTATGTATGTTGCTTCTCTGTGTATTTGCAAATTGATGACCGTGGCCCGGGTTAATTTGTTGGCGTTTTAACAGTGAAGTATTAACTAAACGCATACTATGCAGCTCCAGTCTGGTGGCTAGATAATATATTGGCTTAAAAGATCTGATCCCTGTATACGAACTTTCATTTTTACGACAACCATTTCCCTCCCTTCGGTCTAAAAATAATCCATTGCCATGAAAAAGGTGCTCAATGGAATCAATGGTACTCCATTCCACCACTACTGGGTAGAATTAAAACTTGTAACATTTTTCAGTGTAACTAGCTAGAGTGGGAGTCCCACCCTTAGTTATATCAAGTAAATACGAAATAAAATTTCATTCGTTGACTTTCCCAAAGCAGTCATTTGCCTAGAAAGAACGTCGCTGGAAGTCTGCAATGTGTTTCTGTATTGAATGTAGTCAATGGTTTAGTGCTAATTTTTTTTTTTTTTGCGGGAACGCGTATATATAATTATATAGACAGGGCCTATCCTGGGTAGCCGGCCGCTGTGTGCGGTCTCGTGTCCCAAATTTAAGGAGGGGGGTGATTTTCCATGATAATCCTGGCGGCGGCGTTTTTTTTTTTTTGCTCCCACGTCTCAAGTTTTTCAAAACGTCTGTCAATTCTCGTTATCAGAAATCATCTTTAGTTCTGGAACGCGTTCCTGTCCAATAAGGAAGTTCCGGAACGAAGTCACTTGTTTCAAAATCCTTGTGCTAAATTTCATTGGAATAGCAAAATTAGTTTTTTTAAAATGGGCACCCAACAAGAATGTCATAAAAAAACAATTGAAATTTTCAATGAAAAACCGCGCCGCTTAAAAAAACGATTGCTAGGCTCGCAGGTGTTAACCAAAAAACAATTTCTAAGGTAAGAATAAAACAATATAAGGAGGCTTTGAGTATTGAGAGAAGGCATGGAAGTGGAAGAAAAAAAAGATTTGCCGACCAAAACAAAGCAAGTAAAATAATACGTATTTTCCTAAAACCCTTTAACATGCCTGGAAGAAAAGTGGCTTAAAAAGTTGGATGCTCTCAGACTTTGGTCAGAAAAAAATTTTATACTCAAAAGGAATTCAAACATTATTTACTTTAATTGAAATATTAAATGAAAAAATTTGTTTTATTTCTATAACGAATATTGTAAGTCCAGTTTTTTTCTTTTGTGCGCACTCCTTAGTTTTTGACTAACACGGCAATTAGTGGCCGAGTATTATCGTGATGGGAAATTACAGCCTCAAAATAAATTTTTTTTTTTGTGCGCACTCCTTAGTTTTTGACTAACACGGCAATTAGTGGCCGAGTATTATCGTGATGAGAAATTACGGCCTCAAAATCCAGTTTTTTTGGTGCGCACTCCTTACTTTAAATTTATCACGTTCCCTTCTACAAATTATATTGTAATTTTTTTTTTTCTTCCACTTTTGTTTAAATTTTATTACAAAGTTTTTATTTTCAATTTCTCTTTCCATTTCTCTGGCAACAAAGAAGCCCGGCAAGATTTTAATTTTTTTGTCTTAATTTTTTCAAGCAATCTTTTCATAAAATTTCAGAGAAAAACCTATTTTTTGTTTCTTTTGTTTAAACAAAATTTTTAATAGCAGAGCAGAGCATCATCTTTTTTCTTTTCACATTCCAGCATTATTTGTTCTACTTTTGAATTCTAGCCCCTACAGCTTAAGGGCAATTCTTCTGTTTGTTGAAGTAATTTAAAATAAAAAAAAAACAATTTTTTTTTTCTCGTTTTTAATGTTAAATTTTCTATTATTTTACTGACCTAACCATACACAATAATTTTTGGCCAATATGTTTTGCAGTAAGCTATGGTCTTATAGAAGCTTATTTATGTGTGTTGAAGTGCAATTTCTGTTGCAGAAATGTTGCAGAAAGTTCAAGAATTCGAAAGATTACAAAAGAAACAAAGAATAGATAGGATTTAGAAACTAAAAAAAAAATAACATAATTTAATATTTTACAAGTAAAGGAAAACAAGAAAATTAAAAAAATATATAAACTGCATACCATACATGACCTCATTTTTAATGATGCTTTTCTTTTTTTGGGGGAAATTATGTGTTACATGAAGCAGTTAAAACGAAAGTGCTGCTTGGAGAGTAAGTAATGTTAAAAGTATTCATGGCAGTAATAATGCAACTAGAATTTAAGCCTGTGGCACAAGAATACAATTTTAAATATCCAAAATAGCCATAGAAAACATTATAGGAGTAGTCTCTCTTAAAGAGCATGTTTATACTTTCCAGACAGTTGATTGAAAAATTTGATTTGAAACTTACAGGGTGGCTGATATGTAGTTCAACCAACTTCAGGTTGTTATCATTTGTAAACCATTCGTCTGACAGCTGACAGACTTGTTCCAACGACAGTTCATTTTACTATTTACAATCCTACAAAATCATTTTGACCTATTGCATTCAGAAAAAAAGTTATTCGTAATGAAATTCAAGCGTGATAGTGGCTGCAAAACCACAAGGTGACTATCGTTAGAGTCCTTCAGCCTTTTCATGTGAATAAATCTTTTGTTTCTTGTACCATTGCTCGTTAACGTAATACTGGCAGTATTGCATCGCGTCCAAAAAGTGGAAAAAATAAACGGTAACAACACCAGAAATGATCCGAAAAGTGAAGGTTAGGTTTGATCGAAATCCATGCCGCAGTGGTAGAAAAACTGCTCATAAGCTGAAGGTATCGCGTAAACGGATGCAAGACATATTGAAAAATGAGCTTAAACTAAAGCCATTGAAGTTCCAAAAAGTGCAAGAGCTCACCGATGGACTAAAAAAGAAGGCAGACTGCAAAGAGCCAAGAGTTACTTCGCTTGCACGAAAGTGGCCAGTCACTGAATTGATTTTCTCCGATGAGAAGCCATTCCAAATTGAGCAGTTTGTAAACAAACAAAATGATTGGGTTTACTTGCCAAAATGGTCAGATGAAAATTTACACCCCCCCGATTGGCCACCAGAACTCAGCCGCCGTCGATTGTAATGGTGTGGGGCGATGGTCACTAACCGCTCGTATTCATCGACCGTGGGGTCAAAAAAAATGCCGAATATTATCGGGAAAAGGTCTTAAGGACAGCATTGAAGCCCTGGGCAGACAAACATTTCGGCCGTAGACCACATGGACATTCCAACAGGACTCAGCACCACCGCACTCAGCACGCGTCAACCAAGAATGGCTTAAAAAGGAGGTTCCTCACTTCATTTCTACCGCAAAATGGCCAACAAAATCTCCGGATCTCAATCCGTTGGACTTTTGCGCCTGAGACATTTTGGAGAGTAAGGTTCTCACTAAAAAGTACCAAAGTGTCGATCATCTCAAGACGGCTCTTCGCCGGGAATGGGCCAAAATACCACAGAGTCACTTTCGTGCAGCCTGTGATAGCTTTATCAGCCGTTTGAAAGCCATAATTCGTACTAAAGGTGGCCAATTCGAAGAAATCTAAACTGATTTTAAAATTTTATATTATTTCCAATATTTTTTAAACAATAAAATTAAAAAAAAAAAATTAAAAAAATATTGCGCTTTACTTTGTTGCATTAATATACAGGGTATACATGCATAGCTAATCATTGCAATCCTTCTGTCGGGATTGTGATCTAGTTTTTCGTATCAGTTATGTTATGCGTGCAAATTTTATTTATGAGTTTAAAGTCGATTTTGAATGGCAGATGCTCTCACAGTTTCTGGCAGAAACATGCGGAGAGGAACAAATATTTTTTTTTCATATTTCGATTTGTTCGAAATTGTCTCTCCTGGGGTTTTAACCCCAATACAGTGCCTATTAAACTAAGACTTCAAGAACTTATCGGTCCTCAATAGTATTTAATTTTCCTTATGGTAAATAATCAAGGGAACTTTCAAACCTCAAGCTCTCATTTAAAACCAAACCAATTTAGAGAACTAAGAAACCAACCACACTGTGCCATACCTACAGCACAACCGCAAACAAGATCTGCGGTCTTAGAGCAACCACCGGGCCGTATATGTTTAGTGCACACCAATGCTACTGCCGACAGATAGACAGAGTATGCAGGTAGTAGGCTGTATTGATAACCACGGTACGAGTACTCTGTTCCATTGAATATTCTACTGGCTCCATCTGCCTTTCTGTTAAAGAAGAGTGCTGAGATAGTGACACTAAGGCCCAAAGCAATTAAATACTGGGCCAACCTAATTATGGCCGTTCTAATTTTCTGGTAGAGTATGTACATTGTAATCTTGAAAATAGAAATTATAATTTTGGAATTCCAATCAGAGACTGTCAATCTGAAGATCTCCATGATTTCCAAATTAGCCTCTTGAGATTAAGGCTGATTTACCCTGAATATCTCATGATTTTTTCAGACAGCAAGGCAGTAATGAAGCTCGTATTTACTTATTTATTTACTTCTCTCCTTCAGTTAGGAATACGACCTAGCTTCTCATACCACTTATGTTGTGTGTGTTAATTTTATCTATAAATGGCAGGAACCTAGAGTTAAAAGTCAACTCCACAGAAACTTTTAAGAAACTTTTCATGGCAATTTTGTTTTGGCAGAAATCTGCTGAGAGGAAGTCGCCGTAGAATATTTGTTCATATTTTATTTTGTTGGCAATGTCTGACCTGAGGCGTGAACTAAGGGCACACAGCTTATGGACAAAATTAATGAACACAACATTATTGGCTTAAGAATTGAGATTGTCATCCTGGCTAAATGATTGTTATGACCTTTTAATATGCTTATTAGCGGATTTAATAGGGCGAACCTATTTTGTTCGGATGTCGTATGTCTTGAGTATCTAGGCTAAGTGATAAATCAAATAGAACTTGAATGAGAACTGATTTACCAAACCTAAATGTTTATAAAACTTGTCTCACCTTTTATTGAAGGCTACCATCGAAATGACCAACACCCATCAAATACCTCTTTAAGCCAGAAAAAACTTGTTATTGTTGTTGTTAGTTTATCTCCTTAGACAGATATGCCTCTTTAACTCTGGAGCAGTTTCTATATAAAATGCTGTTTGAACTTGTTTTTTATTTTTTTAACGTTCTCTTTAACGTTTTACAAATTGTCGCCGCTTTGCCTTTAGCTTTCGTTTTTCACATTTTCAACGTCTCTTCCTTGTTCTTTTTGAATTTTTATACTCTTTTCATGCCATTGTTTTCTAACAATACTGGCGTTTTATTATTTATGGAATGAACGTGGAAATTCTAGAGTCTGCTGTTTAGTCTTTGTTTTCTTTTTTAGTTTTTAAGAAATTTCAGTAAAAAAAAGAGGCGGGAAAATGAATTTGTTTTTGTTTTAAATGCTCAGATAAATCTTGTAAAAATATGAACGGAAAAATCATTTGTTTTGATTTTCCTGAAGTATATGCTCAGCTAACTGCTATAAAGTAAATTGTTGACGATTTTCGTAGTACATACAGTTGTTCTAACAAGTGAATATGGCTGAGGTATATAATCGGGTGATTTTTTAAGAGATATAAGAAAATTTTTCAAAAAAAAAAAAACACATTAAATTCAGAAAAATCCATGAAATCCTTATTTGAATCTATAGCACGGTCCATATAATTTAATGTTTGAAGATTATTTCGTGCAAATGTTGACCACGACTGAGCCTCAAAAGGTCTATCCGCTTATTCCACTTTTGGCACACTTTTTCAACATTTCGGCCGGTATCTCAAGAATAAAGGCTTCAATGTTGTCTTTTAATGCATCAATTGAAGCGGGTCACACAAAAAATAGTCTAAAGGCATTAAATCGCACGATCTTGGAGGCCAATTGACCGGTCCCGAACGTGCAATAAAATGTTTACCGAACTCGCCTCTGAATAAGTCCATTGTTACGCATGCTGTGTGGCATGTGGCCCCGTCTTGTTGAAATCACATGTCATGCAAGCTCTTACATTTTGAGAAAAATAATTTGGATATCATCTCACGGTAGTGCTCACCATCCACAGTTACGTTACGATTCGCAGCATCTTTGAAGAAGTACGGTCCGATGATGGCACCATCACATAAGCTACACCAAACTCTGGCTTTTTCTGAATGCATTGATAGCTTTTGCAATGCTTCTGGCTGATCTTCATTCCAAAATCAACAATTCTGCTTATTTACGTACCCATTGAGCCAAAACAGAGTTTCTTCGCTGAACACAATTTTTCGATAAAGAAGTGGATCTTAAGCCAACTTTCCAAGAGCCCATTCCTTAAAAATTCTGCGTTGTGGTAGGTCATTCAGCTTCAATTCTGACACCAGCTGTATTTTGAAAGGCTTCACACCTAAATCCTTCCGTAAAATTTTCCACGTTGTTAAGTAACAGAGGCCAAAATTGCTGCGAAAGGCGAAGAATCGATAATTGATGGTCATCATTAACACTGGCCGATATCGTTGCGATATTTTCTTCAGTTCGCACTCTACGTAAGTGTGTTGGCGGTTTAATGTCCAGCAATGGAAATTTGGTGTGAAATTTACTTACAATAGCCCGAATAGCCGCTTCAGTGGGTCGATTAAACTGACCATAAAATGGAAGAAGCGCGCGATGAACTTTCTTTACAAAAAACGCATTTTGATAATAAAATTCTATGATTTGCACGCCTTGATCGTTTATAAGACGATTCATAGTTCCATTATAGACTAAACTGAAGATGTTTGACAGTGAAACAAAACACGAAACGTGTGTGAGCTGTTTAAACCAGAGTTGACAAAAAGATAATAGCTAAAAAATCACCCGTTATATATGAAACTATCACTGAAATCTTTACTTTTCTCAATATTTTTTCTCATCATATATGGGTTATTAAAGAAAAAGCGCAAAACAAACCAAGAGCTTTCGTTAATCCCTTAATCTTTACTTTACTTTTAAAATATTTTTCTGATGTACAATAACTAACTTACTTATTTACTTCATTGGGCATAACAAATCCTTTGTCAAAATTACAACCTAGTTTCTCACAACACTCACGGGACATAGCTATTTTATTTCCCTCTCTGGTCTTTAACCAGAAGACCCACTGAAAGAAAGTCGCCACAAGAACTACACATATGGCTATGCTATGTTTGGCAACCATTAATAGACATTAGGAAGCCTTAACTTACTTACTTAACTAGTCATTGTAGCTCTTAAGCCACTCTTATTGTGCGTGTTCATAAGTGCCGGTACATAAAGATGAATTTCGGCTTTGAACAATAAATCTTTGAACAGAATATCACGTATCTTCTTATGAGCATAGTTTCCCTCTTGAGATCTTTATATTTGCCTAACCCTGTTAACATTAAAAGCAACAGAAAAAAGTATAAAGTAAATAGAAAAAACTCTTAATTTTTTTTCTTCTTAAGCATCTTGAAACATATCTCATAAAAAAAAAGTTTAACAATCTTTTACAAAACTTTCTGAAATAAACATTGAAACAAAAATAGAAACACAAAAGCCTTAAAATGTAAATAATAATGTTGTAAGGCATAGAAGACAAAAATGTTTTAAGAAACAATTACAAAAGAAAAAAAGAAAAACTAAAGGCAACATAAAGATGCAAACATATTTTGTAAAAGCCTACTGAAAGTGAAGGCAAATGAAATTTGGTTCACTCACTTCCATTCTCACTTAAACCCATTGTGAGACCAGAATACTTTTTACCTGGAGTCAACTGCTCTTTAGAGAAACCCTTTCTATCCAATTGCAGCAATTTTTATTATTGGAAAGCACGGTCAAAAAGTCTGAAAATAAACTTCCAGATACTTCCTTATCTTCATAACAAAAGCAGTGCGCTGATACCTAAGGTGAAAGATGGTCTCTTGCTTCTGCTCAAATCCACAGCTTCAGTTGAAATCATAAGTCGAAATGCCGCAAAAGCTCACAATTGTATGATGAATGGCCCCGCGATTTAAGCACAGAAGTGAGTCAGTCCTTTTCTTGTCCATACACGTCCAGCAGAGTCTGTCAATGTTCCACGTAACTTCAGGCTACCAACGAAGCAATAGAAAGAAGAAAAATATTCTTTCATATTTCATTCTGCTGACGATGTCTGACATGGGGTTTGAAGCTTTTTTTTACGCCGAGAAGGATTAAATATACCTAATCGCACCATAGCCACGTCCTCTGTGTGTGGGGCCTTCACACACTTAATCTTTCCCTCGTGCCGTGGACTGTTGTGCCCACTCCAGAACTATGGTGGTATTACTTCCTTTTGGCCCTTTGGCCGCCTTCATGCTCACATTCGCGTCCGGATTGCTTATTGAAGGTTGAGGAGACTTCTAAGTGTCTCCACTATTCCTTTCGTCCAGGTTCCCGACTGGGACTTCGTTTGACACGTGAGCTAGTGTCATCTACGCCGGCGTGCCTACATGCTCTGCAGCCTCTAGATCTCTCTTTTCTGCAATCTCTGAATGCACTCCACGTAATTCGCCCAATTCTTCCTGCTCGCAATCATAAACCCGACAATGTTAGCGGCCGTTATCGTTCCGATCATCGACGGCAGTACTCTGCCAGCATGCACATTCGAAGATAGTGTGTTCTGCATTATCAATAACCTGCCCTTCCTCGTAAAGCCAGTAAGGGGAAGTGGTCTTGCCCATTCTGTGCAGATATTTCCTAAAATATTCGTGGCCCGATAGCATATGTGTAACGTAATAATTTACTTCTCCAAATTTCCGACCGATCCACCTTCCTCTATCCTCATCGTTCCATCGTCGTTGCCCTTCTGAAATGTTGTTTTCCCTGAAGTGACCGGTTAGTGAGATTTCCAGCCGATTTCACTTTATAAATCTCCATCCGCTCTGCTGCCAGCAGATCCACAGGGACTGTACCTGCTATCACAAGTACGGCTGGGGCGAACACTGTACGATATGCCGATGCGATACGTAGTCGAGCCGTTCTCTGTAACGATAGAAGTAAGTTCGCCCGTTTTCCAACCTTTAGCGTTCCATCTCGCCGGTAGCGGGGCTCCAATACGACAGCCAGTGATCAGCAGTAATTCCGTTTTATGCATGGCCAAGTCTAGGCCGTGGGAATCCAACCATCTTTCCGTCCTTAGCATGACACGTCTCAGTTTTCGCTGCGCCTTTTCCGTATTCCTGGCCGTAATAACGGCTGTAATATCACCTGCGTATGCAACCAAAAAAGTTCCATCTGGCATATCCTCTCTTAGGATTCCATCGTAATTAACGTTCCATAGGTCGGGGCCAAGGATAGATCCTTGTGCCGCTCCTGATGTTATATGTTTCACCCTTGGTCCCGAGCTTGTGCTATACAACAGCTGTCTGTTACTCAGACAACTATTTTTCATGGCCAGGATGTAATTTGGTACCGAGAAATTGTACTCCAAAGCATTTAATACATCGCTCCATTTTAGACTGTTAAACGCGTTTCTAATGTCCAAAGTCGCAAGCAGTAGCACAAGCCTCGCAGAGCTACTTCCACGCTTTGTGACTATGGCCGCTTCTGTCACCTCTCTCAAGGCGTCAATTGTAGACCGACCGGATCGAAATCCATATTATCTCGCAGACAGTCAGCCACTATCCTCACTAGCCGCAGTAAGCCGTGGCTTCAAAAGCCTCTCGAGCAGTTTTCCCGTCGTATCCAGAATGTACAGTGGGCTGTACGCGGATGGGTAATCTTTGTAATCTTTGTAACACTTCCAGATATGCGTATAAAAATAATGCCAAACTAGTTAGTACCCAGTTTCTATTGTAGGGCACATAAAAAACATTTTATGAAAATATATTTTCCTTTACAAATAATAAGAGGAAAACGAAAAACTGCCAAACAAACTCATTCCTGCATAGTGGCATGGCAAACAATATAACAACTAAACAAGAAATAGAAACAAAAACCAAAAAAAGGATCATAAAGGAAATGCACTACCATACCTACATATAAAGTTACAGTTTCTTTCATAAACACTCAGCATACATCCTATTTGAACAAAGAAGGCAGTGAGTTAAGAGAAAAAAAAAGGATATTAAAACTACTGAATAATTGTTGGCAGAAGAGTTATTGTTTTCTTTTTTGTTTAGTAGGAGTAGGAGGCTTTAAAAATAACAAATCTTATGAAGAAAAGAAAAAACTTTTCAGGGAAAAGTGCTCCATTTTGTTCTTATGACCTTTATTTAGTTTTTACCTCTTAACCTATTGACCAAAAGCTAATTATATTTAACAAACGGCTATCAAGTCTCGTATTACCTGTAACAATCTCTGTCGGTTCTGCTTTCAATTAAAATTTTTCTCTCCTTTCTTCTGTTTGTAATTTGTTAAATTCCTTTTCAAGCCATTTTTCAAGTGAAATCCTTGGCTAGAGTAAAAGAACAATGAAAAAAAGGAAAAGAAGTTTATTTAGAAAGCAAAATTACATTAATTTGTGTAATTTGCTCAAACATCATTTGTCCGCTAATTAAGTTCTTTCACTTTAAAGCCTTTTCTAGCACTTGAAAGCGGAAAAAAACTGATTCTGATTTCCTTCCTTTTTCTCTCTCTTTCTTTGGCTACTAAGTAAAGCTGTGAATGGAAAATTTAATTTGAAAAGAAAATTGAAAAAGTTTCTTAACAAATTTAACAAATAATTTTAAATATATGCCTTGGCATTACAGGGTGGCTGATATGTATTGCAACCAACTTCAGGTTGTTATCATTTGTAAACCGCTCCTTTGACAGCTGACAGATTTATTGCAGTGATAGTTCATTTTATTATTTACAAGCTTACAAAAGCATTTTGATCTATTGCATTCAGAAAAAAAGTTATTCGTGATGGAATTCAAGCGTGATAGTGTGATTGCATTATATTTGGCTGGAAACCATGGGAGGCTTTCGTTAGAGCCCTTCTGCATTTAAATGTGAATAAATCTTTTGTTTCTCATACCATTGCTCGTTACCATGATACTGGCAGTGTTCGCAGTGCATCGCATCCAAAAAGCGGACGAAAAAAAAGGTAAGAACACCAAAAATGATCCGAAAAGTAAATGCCAGATTTGATCGAAATCCACGCTGCAGTGGTAGAAAAATTGCTCATGACCAAAACATAATGCCAGAACGGATGAAACACATATTGAAAAATGAGCTTGGACTAAAGCCATTGAAGTGCAAGAGCTCACCGATGGACAAAAACAAGTTAGACTGGAAAGAGCCAAGAAAGGTACTTCGTTTGCACGAAAGTGGCCACTTACCGAATTTGGTTTTCTCCGATGAGAAGCCATTCCAAATTGAGCAGTCTGTGAACAAACAAAATTATCGGGTTTATTTGCCAAAGAGGTAACCTGAAATTTACATCTGCGATTGGCCGCCGATGGTAATAGTGTGGGCCGCCGTAACGGCCGATGGTCGCTCCCTGTTCGTATTCATCGACCGTGGGGTCAAAATGAATGCCGAATATTATCGGGAAATTGTCTTAAAGGCAGTATTGAAGCCATGGGCAGACAAACATTTCTGCCACAGACCATAGACATTCCAACAGGACTCAGCACCACCGCACTCAGCACGCGTCAACCAAGAATGGCTTAAAAAAGAGGTGCCTCGCTTCATTTCTACCGCACAATGGCCACCGATTTCAATCTGTTGAACTTTTACCCATGGGGCATTTTGGAGAATAAGGTTCTCACTAAAGAATTACCAAAGTGGCGATCATCTCAAGACAACGCTTTGCCAGGAACAGGCCAAAATACCGCAGAGCCACTTTTGCGCAGCCTGTGATGGCTTTGTCGGCTGTTTGAAGGCCATAATTTGTGCCAAACGTGGCCAATTCGAACAAATCAAAACTTATTGTAAAATTTTAACAATTAAATTAAAAAAATAAAATAAAAAAAAAATAGCGCTTTACATTGTTGCATTATATATCAGCCACCCTGTAATTTTAAAAATATTCTCTGACCCTGTCACTCTCGGCATTAGAAAGCTTCAAACTCTGATATTTCTCTAAATAATCTGTTTTCGTAGGTCAAACCAGCAAAATTTTACTTTAAAAATGCAATAAAAAAACGATTTGAAATTTTTCCAAAATTTATTTATTTTTTATTATGAAGTACAATTGTTCCGATTAGAAATGGAATATTATTTCATTCAAATGGCTGCTGCGGCTGGCCTCACAGTACCTCATTCGTTTGGAACAATTTTCATATACTTTTTCTTGTGTCTTTGGGGTCGTATATCGGCAATGACATCATGAATGTTGGCCTTCAATTGCCCAATTTTCTGTGGTTTGCCGGCAGAATATGTTTTCTTCAATGGCGCTCCATAGAAAATAGTCCCACGGTATCAAATCGTTGCTTCTTGGCAGCCTATTTAGATAACCATTTCGGCTCATTAAACGACTATTAAACATTTGATGCAATAAATCGATTGGAGCATGGGATATGTTAAAAGTAACCACGTCCACATCAATACCATGAACACCAGATAGCAAAAAATCGGTAGTCATGGTGCATTAGGTACCTCCATTGACCGTAATAATTCCGTTGTCTTCATTTTCAAAGAAATATGCCAAATAATCACTCGTAAGGGGTACATTGGCTGCTATAGAACCTTGTTTTGAGTTTTCGAAGCCTCAAATACGGCAATTTTGCTTATTAACGTACCCAGCAAGATGAAAATGAGCTTCATTTTAAAAAATATGATTTTTTGACAAAATCGATATTGTCGACATACAGTTTCTCTTTGGCCCATCTATTCTAATAAATCTTAACGTTGCTTAAGCGTAAGTCAAGTCATTATGTTCAGTGGAGACAATACACTGAAATTTTTTGTCAAATTAGAACGACATAAGTAATGTTAGGATGATTCAGATTTAAACCAATGGATGACCCACCCAATACTTTTATTTCAAAAACTCTAAACTACAGTAAATCAAAATCTTAACAATTGAGTTTGATTTGAAGCCCATTTCAACGCTTACAATTTCCTTTAATTTTATTTTTTATTGAAATTTTGTTTCCTTCATCTTATTTACTGCCTTCCTTCCTTCGTTTCTCTTGAACAATAGAAGAAAGTAGAAAATAAAATTGTAAAAATCAAATTATCATCAATTTATAATTCTATGCAGCAACAATGCAAATAGAGTGCTAATTTAATATTAAAAAATGTAGAATGCGAAGCATTTTTTCACTTTCAACAGTTTTATGGAAAATTAGGTCAAAGGCCACTAGGGATGCCAAACGGGATCGATTTTTAAAAATCCCGGGATATTTCGGAATAATTCGGGATCAAAAAATCCCGCACAATCACGAGAAAAATCGCTATTTTCTCTTAATAATACAAATATTTTGTTAAGAAAATCATTTGTATTCCATTTATGGATATCAAAATTATATCGCATTAAAAATAAAATATAAAAATAGCAAGACAAAATGTAACAAAAAAGCGTAAATTAACAAAAATAAATTTTATTCATACTACCTATTCAAATGCATTAGTTTTAAGAAAATTATTTGGATTCCAACAAAAAGATTAAAACATCCAATATGTAATCTGATAGGCTTAAACGAATTTTGTTGTCAACATAGGATGCCGTTGAAAAACACTTCTCGCAATCAACTTTTGTTGGTAAAATTGTACCAAGATAGCTGTATGCAGCTTGTAAGTATTCACCTCTACCACATCCTGATGTAAATAAATCTATTTCTTTGGACAGTTGAGTATCTAAATCAGTTACTCTTTTAATTCGTTTTATAGGGCTTTTGCATTCTTCGATGCCATCAAATAATTGTTTATCACCGGAAGCAGGGTTTTCCTCATCTAAGATGCTATTATCGAAGTCAAATGACATAGAATGTTTTTGTTCAGGACCTTTTGTAGGATCAAAATACATATGAATTCATAATCCCGAAAATCCCCTAAAATCCCGGGACAAGTTTTTAAAAATCCTGGAAATCTGGATTTTGTAAAACCCCAAAATCCCGGGATTCGGGATTTCCCAATTGGCATCCCTAGTGACAAATAATTTCCTTTCATTTGACTGAATGCTACAGTTTTTAAACGCTTGAAAACTATTGCTTGAGACAACAGCATTAGACTTTTCTCCCATGAGACCTAACTTTTGTCTCGAAAGTTTTGACCTTTCCTACTATATGCAGCAGACTCAAACCCAACAAATCTTTTAGTTTTCTGACTGCCCTGACAATTCTGACAATCATGGCGAACGCTTTTATAATTAGTCATTACACAACACTTCAGTCAGGATTACGACCTAGATTCTTATACCACTTCTGTTGTGTTGTGTGTTCATTTTATACATGAGTAGCAGAACCTATAGTTTAAAGTCGACGCCGAATAGCAGATATATCAATAGCCTTGCATTGCCAGTAATAAATTGAAGAAAATTACGAAAATATTTCATAAACAGAACGGAACTCGTATGCCATCAAATTCAAGGAAAGGAAAGAATGAAAATAAAAATCAATTTCCATATTTTGTTTTACCCTGAATCTCACAGATATTCCAGGTTTTCCTTAGCTTTTATTGCAATTGATTGTTGTTGTTGTTGTTATTTCCACTTCATCTAGTTCCAGGTAAAGATATTGATGTTTGAATTTAACTGAAATCATTTATACGTTAAAAGAGAATGGCATCAATGCCCCATGCTGTTGAGAATCAAGACCATAAAAAAGGCAGAAACAGAACAGTAAACACAGAAGCAGCAGTAAAAAAAAAAACTTACGATGAAGAACAAATGTTCCAGTCATTTAGTAAGGGAGCCAATGTATAGTAAAACATAAGAGAAATCAGCAACAGTAAAATAGGTTTTAAAATGAAAAATAAAGTGCCAGAAGAATGCAAAAGAAAAATATTTTCTTTTAAGTCCCTTACAAAGTGGAGGTCACTCAGCTACAAAATGATTCAAGCAACGAATGTTATGTTGCTGCTACTGCTATTTTGCTGTTGCTGTTCCTATTCTACAACCAGTTTTCTTGCCAATAACTTGGTTGTAAAAGTACAGGCTTAAATAGCAAATACCTTAACAACAGCCATAACAGCAAGTTGCAAGAACTATAACAAACAACATGTTTTCTCTCTCTCTCTCTCTCTATCCGGAGGAGGAGAAAGGAGAAGGTTGAAAGGAGAGCATTAAATTATGGCAAAAAAAAAAAAAAATTGTGCAAATTTGTTAAGAAAAAACGAAACAAGAAATTCCATTTAATGCTGCAATTACAACAGCTGCAATAGCAGTAACGAAAATAAATTGCAGCAACATCTTATATAATGGAGAAGATAAAAGAAAATGGCGGACAAGGCAGCATTGTTTATGGAAAAGTCTGTAAATAAAATTTATATTTTGTTGTTTATATTTATTGTGTATATATGTACGCATATTCGTTAATATAAACAGCGATAATAAAAATTGATAAATAAAAATTTAAGCCTCGACGTTGATAAACTTCATCAAGTACAGTTTGATTAACTTTTTAATTGCCTTGGTCAACATTATTTGGCAGCCACAACTGGTTGCCAGAAAAGTTAGCATCTGGACAATGTTTTTAAGAGTTCTTAAACACAACATTTTAAAAAGTTTACCATTATCTGTCGAATATCTTAGAATAACACCTAATTAACATAAAGGGCTCATAGAAAAAGCCATTCAGGAAGACATTGGATGTATACCACTAGTCCCTAGGGTATTGACTTATGAGATATGAGGCAACGACTCAAACCACAAATCAGATATCTCCCGCAAAACGAAATACATATGAAGAACTTGATGACTTCTTATTAGCAGATTTCTTGCAAAAACTCTGAACAAAGATCCCAAACTGTAGGCCCCGCCACTCATGGATAAAACTAACACACTCATCATGATTGGCTTCAAAAGCTAAGTTGCATTCCAAACTAAAGATTATGAATAGGGACAGTAGTCAGTAGTGATGCCAATCGGTGAATCCCGACAATCCCGGGATTTTTAGAAACTTTTTCTGGATTTTCGGGATTGTGAATTCATATGTATTTTGACTCTACAAAAGGTCCAGAAAAAAAATTCTATATCACTTGACTTCGATAATAGCATCTCAGATGAAGAAAACCCCACTTCCAGTGAAAAAAAATTATTTGATGGCATCGAAGAATGCAAAAGCAGGGTAACGGATTTAGATACTTAACTGTCCAAAGAAATATATTTATTTACAGCAGAACGTGGTAGAGGTGAATATTTACAAACTGCATACGACTATCTTGAAACTATTTTACCAACAAAAGTTGATTGCGAGAATTGTTTTTCAACGGCAGCGTATGTTGACATGCTTTAATCTTTTTGTTAGAATTCAAATAATTTTCTTAAAACTAATGCAGTTGCTTACGTAGTATGAATAATTTTTATTTTTGTTAATTTATTCTTTTTTGTTACATTTTGTCTTGATGTTTTTATATTTTATTTTTAATGCGATATAATTCCGATATACATAATTGGAATACAAATGATTTTGTTAACAAAATATTTTTATTATTAAGAGAAAATCGCGATTTTTCTCATGATTTTTCGGGATTTTTGAATCCCGAATTATCCCGGGATTTTTAAAAACCGATCCCGTTTGGCATCCCTACTAGTCACGTACAAGCAGATATCAAGACGGTTGATTTGGAACCGCCATAATAAAGCCTAGTCGTATGTTAGCTTATTAGAACTGAAGCCACAGTTCAAATCTCGGGGCAAACATTCAGCGGCATCCTCTCAGCAGATTTCTGGCAAAAACTCTGAAAGTAAATAAAATTGCCAAGAAAAGTCATTCAAAAATCTGTCATTCGGAGTCGACTGAAAGTGTAGCTCCCGTCACTTACATATAAAATTAATGCACACAACAGAAGTGTTCTGAAATGCTAAGTCGTAATCCAGGACTAAAGGTTTGTAATAACCAATTACGTATGTACCAGAGATCAGCAATGAATCGTTTTTGCGCTACTCATAAGCACTCATGCAATTTTGAGTATGAATGAATCAACAGAATTGAAATTCAACTACTCTGATTCATTTGTACTCGCTACAACATTGATTTATAAGTATACGTAGCAATGAGTATGAGTACGACGACGACATCAAACTCATAACATTCGAAATATGTTTTGATTCATATGCCTACTCATTCTGATTCATAAATTTAGAAAAATACTTATAATAGTTATAAGTGATTCGATCATCTTTATCAAAATTACAGCCTTGTTGTTTTTGATATACAATAAAGAAGAAGGAAAGCAAAGACACAAGAGCAACACAACTAGTTTGAGTATAGCAGTGTTCGTACCAAACTGTTGTCGTGTAAATGTCTAATAGACCAGTTCGAATAGTAACGCTATTGTTAAGTTGAATACGAGGAGTACTTCAACTTTGAGTATGAGTAGTATGAGTATGATATCAAAAATAAGTATATCGTATAAGTACAACATTGATAATTATGACTTGAAACTACTCATCTTTTGAATACTGTTTGCTGATCTCTGTTATGTACATATGTATGTATTTTTGTATGTGATGTAAGTTTTTAGGTTTTGTATGTATATCTACTCGTATTGCTATACAGAGTTTCTTCCAACCAAGACTTTTTCCAAAAATTATCATTTCTGGAAGGGTTAAACCTGATGGGTAATAAAATTTCAACATTACAAATAAAATCTAAAATTTCTATTCTTCTTCACACTCATATTAAAAGTTTTCCGAAAATTAATTCTACATATCAATTTCTATTACAAAAAAATTTATTCGACAACAAAGTTTTTCTAACAAAGTTGCCTTAAGAACTTAAACTTGCTACAGCAATAGACAAGAAGCAAATTTGCAATGAACTGGAAACTTTTTTTTTTGCACAACACTACTCAACACTGGCAAATGTTTCGTTCTTCTACAAAACTTAATTGCATCGGTACCTTGGGACCAATAAAACAAAAACAAAAAGGAAACTTTACTGCAGACAGTTTTAACTTTCAAAATAAAATTCAAAAGGAAAATACAGAATAAAACTTGGAATAAAAATGGAATTTGAGACTACGAAACTTTTATGAATGACAACCAACCCCATCTCCAACATCATGTGTTAGAAGCAGGCTCATATGCTGATTGATCTCTCTACTTACTGAAGATGGTGTAGGGCATGGATGCCAGATAAATAAAGCATCAAATCGTCAAATATTAGAAAAAAAAAATCGTGAAAATGCTCAAAGACGTAGATGGAAATCACAAAAATAATCGTCACAAAATCGGCATGAAAATTCAGTGTGATATTCGCTAGAACCAACAAATTTTTCAGTGCCTTAGCTTCTTAAGAGAGTGCAATAAATACTTCACTCCAGCTATTTACACCACTCAAATCCGAAAGAGAATGGAATACAACTATGTATAGGTCGGTGCCTTATCATATATTTTAAGACTTCCGGACCGTGTACCCCTCCCTTGTACGACCGTTAATGACAATGGGGTATCGAACTCCATTGATTCATTGGAGGATCATTGCAATGTGGTTTGTCTTTCGTTGTTCTATCGCTATTATAACGGGTATTGCTAGAGCGAAATAAGGGACTTGTTCCGTATACATATGTGGTCGATTGACCAGTACATCGCTCACTGCATTACAGGCAAAATTCGTTCTTTAGTCAGACTATTGTGTATGTGGAAACTTCGTGCAGAGGTTGTAATACTGTTGGCTTTTAAGGGATGTAAAAGACCTAAGATCCGAAAAGTCATCATTTAAATAAGCAACAGTAATGCTGTTGTGAAGTATAATTGTTCCAATTAAAAATGGAACACAGTACCTCATTCCGTGCACTTTTGCGAGTGAATGGAGCCGTATCTAGGCAATGGCATCATGACATGATGTTGGACTCAATTGCTCAATTGTTTCTAATTTGTCGGAATAACACTTTTCTCTAACTCTACCCCACAGCAAAGGGCCAACTAACATCATAATTTCATCTAATTAAACGACCACCAAACGTTTAACATAAAGTGTTGCCAGATTCAAAATACCCCTGGCTCAAATTTTAACCGCTAGATGGGCAACCCCGCTACACTGTGCATAAGTTGTGTTCTTATAACGTCATTCTATTGAAACCACATGTTATTTATGATCTGGATATCTAATTAAGGCCAAAAGAAATTGATAACCATACCCCTTTCATGCTCGCCATTAACAGTAATGTTGTGGCTAATTTCGTTCTCAAAGAAATATAGGCCAATGACGTTGCCAAACTAAAATCCTCAACAAGCAGTGACTTTAAATACTCTTATAGTTAAAGTCACTATAGGCTAGTAAGTAGTGTGCTGGCTTATAATACGTAAGGCTACAGTCCAAAACCCAGGTGAGACATCTCGACGAAAACGAAGTATGAAAAGTATTTCTTCGGCAACCTTCCACCCAGCAAATTTTCGTAGGTCCTACCACTCATAAAATTAACACTCACAACATAACCGGTAGGAGAAACAAGGTCCTTATCCTCACAAAAGGGTTGTAATGTCCTATTGTGTATGGTTGTCTTAAATACTCGTGAATCTCTTGGGTTTGGTACCAACTCATCCAGAAATAGGCCTATTTGCTGGAGGTGTTGTCTAGACAAATTCAGGTAGCATATGTTATTGTCCCTAGTCGTTTAACTTCAGTTTCTTGGTCCCAAGAATTTTGTGCAGGTTCTCGACCTAAAAATTCTGAAAAATTATGGTCTGCGAAAGATCGAGATCGTATGTGAACGAATCACATACGACAGACTCGGATTCTCCTGCACACTCTCATAGACAAGGACGATTGTATTGCTCAAATCATGCGATTCGCCAACGTACGAATGGTGGTCGAACGTATACTCAACCAGTGATTCATTTATTCATTACCCATCGGATGATTATGAGGACCACCCTATTTTACAATTTTATATTCACGTATTGCTAAAGCCTATATCCGTGGACGGTAATTTGTCAAAAGAGAATGAATAATTAAAATTTAATTTTGCCGATATAGCTTCCAATAGACAAGCGTTATCAACAATCAAAATCCGAAAGTAACTGTTGAAAGACTCGATACATCTAGTATTCTCTCCTCTCCTAGATGTCTAGCAGTTGTAACTCATTCAAGTTAACAATGCAGCTAAACAGCGATGCAATTCAATTTCCTCGGCAAGAAGAGATTGTATGATGAAGTCTAGACCTGGAAAAACAAACGAACAAAAAAATAAAAAAAAATAAAAATGGAAACCAATGACAACAAAAGATGATGACACAAGTGTTCTATTCCTGTGCTGGTATTGTTGTCTTTGTTAAATTGACAAAACCCTGATATTGTAACAAAACACAACAGCGTTAACCTTGTTATTGTTGCCCTGCTATAAAGCCATGTAAATACAGCTGGAAAAACAAAACAATTGCACGCGAACAAAGAATTTTATTTCGTTTGCTGCCTATAGAGAAAGGGGTACGTACGTACTTTCTTTCAAAGTGTTGATGCCAAGGATGAGTATTTAAGGGGAGCCTCCAAGCTTTGAAAAAAAGAATTTTTTTCCCCATTTTGAAATGAACGTGTCATTTTAACAGCCAGCACAAGTGTTTCTTTTGTTTCTATTGCTGTTTGAAAAGTGTTAAAACCAAATAGATGATGAATAAAGCAACAAAAGTACATTTTTTTTGTATATTTTGCTTTAGGGTGAGCCGTATGTAAAAATATTTTGTGCTTTCAGTAAAGTCCTAAACTTTCTGCGGAGTTGTTATGAAGCATCATCCAACGCGTCTGGCAATGCTTATGTCATTCATTCTATTCTGGCAGAAAATTCAGCATATTATCACCACTAAAAGTAATAAATCGATTTGCGCTGGAGCAACATTGGAATTTATTGGAAATTTATTTCCAAAACTCAGATAATTGGGTGGAAATTGCATGAAAATTTCACAAAAAATTTGGCCACAGAGGAGGATTAATAGTTTATGCAAGTTTATTGCTAAAGTTTGTGAAACTGATTTCACTATTGATACCCCACGACGTAAGCATCAGAGATCAGCAACGAGTATTCAAAACGAGGAGTAGATTCGAGTCATACTTAAAATTTCTGATACTAATACGCAATCATATTTATTTTAATATGATACTCATACTACTCATACTCAAAGTTGGAAGTACTTGTCGTACTTATACTTAACAATACGCATGATATTATTGACTTCGACACGTCTCTACTTAACATGATTCGCGTATGAACACTGCCATGCTCACAAGTAGATTGCATGTATGCTTTGCAACAACAAAGGCTGTAAGTTTTGATGAATGATTTGATTTTCACGCAGGCTGTTTCTGAACAGCTTCGATATTTCCGGGCGTACACGCTGCATGAGCATGCCTACCAGCTATGAATCGTTTTTCCGCTACTCATAAGTACTCATGCAACTTTGATTATGAATGAATCAACAGAACTGAAATTCAACTACTCTGATTCATTCGTACAATATTGATTTATAAGTAGCAATGAGTATGAGTACAATGTTGACATCAAACTCACAACATTTGAAATATGTTTGATTCATACGCCTACTCATAGTGATTCATAAATTTAGAAAAATACTTATAATACTTATAAGTCATTCGAGTGGGTCGAATCATTCATCAAAATTTACATCCTTTGTTGTTGTTGCATATACAAACAAAGAAGAAAAAACGACAAAGAAAACAAGCAAAGCATACACACAATCTTCTTGTGGGTATACAGTGTTCGTACGCGAATCATACTTATTTTGTGTTTCATGTTAAGTAGAGACGACTCGAAGTCAATAACATCATGCGTATTGTTAAGTATGAATACGATGAGTACTTCTAACTTTGAGTATGAGTAGTATGAGTATCACATCAAAATATGTATAAATGGGTATAAGTAACCGAAATTATAAGTATGACTTGAATCGTCGTTTTGAATACTCGTTGCTGATCTCTGGTATGTATGTATATTTGAGTCACTGTTGTCTGTTAGTAGAAAAAGAATTCAATTTTAGATGCGTTTTCCCGATGCGGTTTCCCGTAAACCGATTAAAAATATGCATACAAGCCCTACCCTCCCATCATCCAGTGTTTCTTTGAGGCTAATTTTCCAAATTGGAAGTTAAAAAAAAAAATTATGAATGATTCACTTAAATTTGCTTATATTTTCAAATACTATTTCATTGAAGTAATTACATTTTCATAGTTTGAAATTTACGTTCATTTTGAAACACAATACAGAACTTAAAGCTCTCATTTGTCGGCAACTTTTGAAGAGCAGAAATTAAAAAATTTATGACTGAAAATGGATTGTGCTTAGACGGCAATGACTAGAATACACACTTGCACAAAAAAATATCTTTTTTAAACATTTTTTATAGCATTCAACAAGATTTCACTGTATGTGCGTATTTAACGTCATCATATTGCATCAGTACGTTATATTCCCCCTCTTAGCAGCTGTAAAGTATAAAAGCGCACGTCAAAACAGACGTAAAGTATTAATACGAGTGTAGAGAATTATGCTTGAACGTCATAATAGACGTAATTTTTAACAGAATTTTTATGTTCTTTTTTTCTGAAATCCAATTTCAGATGAGATGCTATTTTTAAATTACTCTTGTTTGCAAGTTTTGATTTGCCTACGAAAGCAACGTGGAAAAAGCGGAAAACATAAGCAATACACCTGAAAATGATTATTCTATTTTCCTTTACCTTTTGCCTTCGTTGCTTCCTTTTGTTTTATTTCTTTGTCCTTTCTGTGAATAAATTTAAAAGTGGAGCGGGGATTGAAGGCAGTAAACACATTATTGGTTTGACAAGTCTATTGCTGGTTGGTGTGCAAATTTCTATCATTTGGACGCATAAATCAAGCTGAATTTTATCAATGTCATAAGTTATGATGTCATTACTGCTGTGTCAGGAACGCTATGCTTGATAGTTCATTCGCATACACTTAGGACTTTACGAACATCACAAGAAAAATTCTAATGGCTACAAATTGCCTGGCCAGTTTACATTATTTCCATAAAAGATGACCATGCCCTCAAATCGCGACTGTAGAATATCCACTGCAACTTGAGCAGTATGGCATATAACACCGTCGGAATCCACATCATAAAAAGCAGACCATACGTAGTTGATTATATGCTACATATAGCGCTCGCCGTTGTCAATAGTGGCTTGGGTAATGTTGTCCTCAAAGAAATATGAACCGATAAGGTCGCCAGCTCATAGTTCACAGCAAATAGTAACTTTTTTGGCAATTCATTGAAAGTTATTGAATCTTGAATGGGTTCTTCATGGCTCATGTTCGACAATTTTCTTTGTTCACGTGCCCATTCACTCATATACGGAGTGGCTGTACTGCAACCAACTTCAGGCTATTATCATTTGTAAACCGCTCGTCTGAAAGCTGACAGATTTATTCCAGTGACAGTTCATTTTATTATTTACAAGCTTATAAAAGCATTTTGATCTATTCCATTCAGAAAAAAAGTTATTCGTGATGGATTGGATGTAGCTGGAAAACCTACAGTTGGCTACCGTTAAAGTCATCCAGCATTTAAATGTGAATAAATCTTTTGTTTTTCGCACCATTGCTCGTTACCGTGATACTGGGAGTCTTGCACTGCGTCCAAAAAGTGGACGAAAAAAAACGGTAACAACACCAGAAATGATCTGAAAAATGAAGGCCAAATTTAATCGAAATCCATGCCGCAGTGGTAGAAAAATTGCTCGTGAGCTGAACATATCACGAGATCGGATGCAACACATATTGAAAAATGAACTTGCAATTGAAGTTCCAAAAAGTGCAAAAGCTCATCCAATGAAAAAAAGTTAGACTGGAAAGGGCCAAGGAGTTACTTCGCTTTCACGAAAGTGGCCAATTACCGAATTTGGTTTCCTCCGATGAGAAGCCATTCCAAATTGAGGAGTTTGTGAACAAACAAAGTTATCGGGTTTACTGGCTAAAGAGGTCAATCGAAAATTTACAACTGCGATTGGCCACCAGAATTCAAGTGCCGCCGATGGTGAAGGTATGGGCCGCCGTAACGAACGATGGTCCCTTCCCGCTGGCATTCATCGATCTTGTGGTCAAAATAAATGCCGAATATTATTAGAAAAATATCTTAAACGCTGTACTGAAGCCTTGGGCAGACAAACATTTCAGCCGCAAACCATGCACATTCCAACAGGACTCAGCAGTACCGCACTCAGCACGCGTCAACCAAGAAAGGCTTAAAAAGGAGGTTCCTCGCTTCATTTCTAACGCACAATGGCCACCAAAATCTCCGGATCTCAATGCGTTGGACTTTTGCGCCTGGGGCATTTTGGAGAGTAAGTTTCTGACTAAAAAAAAACCAAAGTGTCGATCATCTCAAGACGGCGCTTCGCCGGGAATGAAGCAAAATACCGCAGAGGCATTTTCGTGCAGCCTATGATGGCTTTGTCGGCCGTTTGAAGGCCATAATTTGTACCAAAGGTGGCCAATTCGAACAAATCTAAACTGATTCTAAAATTTAATGTTATTTCCAACATTTTTTGCTTTTGAACAAGTGCTTTTTTGCATTATATACCACCCAGCCTGTATGAGCCTTATCGTCGAATATGATTTTTACATTAAAATTAGTGTCCTGTGCAAACTACTCCAGATCCTGTGTCCAGTCGTCACATGTCTTTGCCTATGGTGGTCTTACTTGAGCTTCAGATTTTGCATGGGTACAGGCCCAAGTTCAAGGTCCGTTTACTTATGAGCTATGCGAAATCAACTGTGTTTGAATCTCCTGCACCTCCGCATTAACTGCGGCAATGTTTTCGACAAATCTTGCGAGTGTTTGTCTATGTTTATTGAGTGAATAAAAGTGAATTTATCTACCACATTTGCGAATAGTCCTTGCTGTAGAACAATGATGACTATCGTAAAATGGGTGAAGCGCACATTAATTTTAATCCTACGGAATGCCTATTCCGATTAAAAAACAATTTTTAAAAATTGCATGTGTATTGAATGCTATTAAAGTCGTCGTGATGTAGTTGGTAGTGTGTTATTAGACGTGAGAGGTTGATGCCTTACGCAAGACATTTCCCACAAAAGAAAATATGAAAAAATATTTCTGCCTTTCAGCAAATTTCAGGCAACAATTCTGAGGGTAAATAAAAATTGCCATGTAAAGGCAATCTGTCTATCATATGACTTCCTATGGTGGAGTATTGTTCTTATTTTTTTTGAATTTTTCAAACAAATTTCAAATTAATTTATGAATTATTTTGAATAGCGAAGCTCGTTAAAAGGTATTATTATTGCTGTTGCTTTAATAGTTTATTTTTGCAGTGTCTCAGTTTAATTTTAACTTTTTTGACTGGCCATTATTATATTTTATTTCTATTTTTTATTAAAAAATCCTTTAAAAAATGGCCAACAACAAGGAATGGCAGCATAACATAAAAAAGCATAAAATCTACGAGCACTGTTGAAATATTTTTTACTTATTTTTCGTATTTTTGCTTGTCTTTTCCATTTCTATGTCTTCAGTTAATGGGTTTTAAGATATTTTTTTGCTTTTTTTTAATATAAAATTATACTCCATAATTTTGACTTCCATATCCACCATTTTGCTGCGTCAACAAACATAGAATAACGTGATTCAAAATGGCTACGCTTTAAGCAGTTGTAAGCATTGCACTGTTGAACAATTTTTACTTCGCCATTAAATATGTCGTATCGTAAATATTTTCCAGTATAATTTTCTCTTTCACATTTTATTACATTTCCAAACTCCGCCATCTTCTGACTTTTTTTCTATTCATTTTATTACCCCAACACTTATGGTTTTGGGGTTGGCTGACTTAAGGCAATATGGGCCATACGATTATGAAGAACATCGTTTTTAGGAGTTTTTTATTCGATTTAATACAGCATTTACAGCATTTTCTGCAACATTAATAGTGTTCGCCATAAGATTTTATAGCAACTAAGAATGATAAAAAGAATTTTGCTATTCCCAATGCATAAATGAAAGCAGCGTTATTGACTCTCTATTATTGACACTGACAGTGCTTTGATGAACACCAGAGTATGTTGTATAAAACGACTGTGATTTTCGAAAGACAACTTTTCAGCTTAATGCAATTTAGTCTGCGTCAATATGAGTCAACAATTCTCCCTTCCTCCCTTGTATTCGCAATAGTCCAGCAGGTAGTACGTTGGCTTATTAAACGTGAGGTTACGGTTCACCCACAGCAGGACAGTGGCCCATGATATTTCCTATTGAGCAACGGTTGTCCATGCGATATAAAAATAGAAGTAACTTGGTTCTATTCTTATCCATACGTGTTCAATAGATTCTAGCAATATTGCACGTACCCCCTTTACTATCAACGTCATTGAGGCTTTCTATAAAATGAGTACTGAGGCAATCAGAATACATCTGCCCTGTAATATATTGGAGATTGCAATCCTCGTATCGTCCCTGGCTAGCCAAGAAATATTCCTATATCACAAAAACACACAAGAGTCTTTACCGCCTTTGAATGATCCGAAATTATCCAAAGAAATCCTCGGCATTCATGGCTGAACGATGAACAATGAATACACGTTCGCAGACTGATTGCCAGAATATAACTAGAGAAATTTCGCAATTCAGCACGCATTATACTGTTGTCAAAATGGTCATGATCTCAGACTGCAGTCAAGCAGTCGCAGTATTCTAGTAGATTCTGGAAAAATTTCTGAGAGAGTACTTTAAGCTGCAGTTTGCACCCCTTATGTATTAAATTAACTCACACAACATAACTAAAGGGTTGTAATGAGCAACTATGTATGCACTAGGGATGCCAATCGAGAAATCCCGAATCTCGAAATCCCGGAATTTTCGGGCTTCAAATCCCGGGCTTTTTAAAAACTTGTCTCGGGATTTTTCGGGATTATGAATTCATATGTATTTTGACCCTACAAAAGGTCCTTAAAAAAATTCTATACACTTGACTTAGATAATAGCATCTCAAATGAGGAAAAACTCTACTTCCCTGCAAAAGCAGGGTAACGGATTTAGATACTCAAGTGTCCAAAGAAATAGATTTATTTACATCAGAACATGGTAGAGGTGAATATTTACAAGCTATCTTGGAACTATTTTACCAACAAATTGATGATTGATGTTGATGGCGAGGAGTGTTTTTAAACGGCAGAGTATGTTGACAACAAAATTCGTTCAAGCCTATCAGGTCAAATGTTACATGCTTTAATCTTTTTGTTGGAATCCAATTAATTTTCTTAAAACTAATGCAACTGCATATGTGTGAAATGATTTTGTTAAATATTTTTATTATTAGGAGAAAATCGCGATTTTTCCCGTGTTTTTGGAGATTTTAGGATCACGAATTACCCCAGGATTTCGGAATCGGGATTTGCAAAATCCCTAATCCCGGGATTTTTAAAAATTGATCCCGTTTGGCATCCCTAGTATGCACGTATGTATTTACTAAACATGTATGATCCGAAATCCCAGGTCAGACATCAAAACAAAAAATATTTTTTCGGCGACTTCCTCTCAGCAGATTTCTGCCAAAGACTCTGAGAGTAAAAATTGCCATGAAAAGCTTCTCAAAAATCTGTCGTTCGGAGTCAACTTTAAACTGTAGATCCCGCCACTCATGTATAAAATTAATGCACACAACATAAGTGGTGTGAGAAGCTAGGTCGTAATCCTAACTAAAGGGTTGTAATGGCCAATTATGTATGTATGTATGATCCGAAATTTTCCAGAGAAATCCACGTCATCCTCTGTTTGGTAAACGATCTACATTAGTGAGGCGACCTATAAGAAAGTTTATATACCATAGCCCCCTCAGTATGTATCTACACCAACAGAGATCAGAATATGCATACCAGAGATCAGCAACGAGTATTCAAAACGATGAGTAGATTCAAATCATACTTATAATTTTTGACTCTTATACGTATTCATATTTATTTTAATATGATACTCGTACTACTCATACTCAAAGTTGGAAGTACTTATTGTATTCATGCTTAACAATACGCATGATGTTATTGTCTTCGACTCGTCTCTACTTAACATTTACACGAAGCATCAAATAAGTATGATTCGTGTACGAAGACTACTATACTCACAAGAATATTTTGTGTATGCTTGGTTTGTAGTCTTTGTCTTTCCTTTCTTCTTTGTTTGTATATGCAACAACAACAAAGGCTGTAAATTTTAATGAATGATTGGAATTACTCGAATCACTTATAAGTATTATAAGTATTTTTCTAAATTTATGAATCAGAATGATTGTGAGTTTGATGTCAACGTTCTACTCATACTTATTGCTACTTATACTTACAAATCAATGTTGTAGCGAGCACGAATGAATCCGGGTAGTTGAATTTCAATTCTGTTGATCCACTCATACTCAAAATTGCATGAGTGCTTATGAGTAGTGGAAAAAGGATTCATTGCTGATCTCTGATGCATACATATGTTGTTTTCAGAACTGGAAAAACTTTAACAGTGAAACTCCTACAAAACCGAAAATAGAAACATAAACCGAATAAGTTTCGTTGAATTTCTTAGGCTTATAAATTCATTTTATACATTTATAATTCCATGAATTTATTTAAAAATAATGAAATGACTAATGGATTGAACCATCTGTCTTCTCGTGTTTGCTCCTACTTAGCCACCATCATCATGCTTTGGACTTTGGATTTAAAAATGGCAGAGAGAACCTTACATCATTGCGTGAGTTGTTTAATTATCTTTCACATTCCTTTCCCTTTAATAGAGCCTATTAAGTGTAACGAAATTACAAGTAAACTTAATTTACTGTCAGCTACAGGACTCTTGTCAAAGGACACAAGTGCCGTACTTGGTTGACAATCCAATATCTGTCTGTCTGTCTGTCGGTTAAACATTTTTCGATAAAGTTTATCAATTGGTGTTCTGTTTTCATTATTGTTTTCATTATTTTCTTATTTTTCTTATGAAAAATATGTTTTGTTTCTAGGGAATCTCTTTTTCTTTGATAAATATTTCAAAAATTATTCAATCATTTTAGGAAAAAATAAATTCTCTTAAATTTGTTAAAAAATTGAAAAACTTTCTTTTGCTAGAATTTAAATTATAAATACACATACACATTAAAATATTTCAAATTTTTATTATTTCTTTTAAAGGATTACGAGCACTTTATTTATGTTTTTAAATTTTTCTCCGTATTTTCATTTCTTTTTTAGATTTTTTTAATGCCACCACAATGAGGCTTTCCAGCTGCCACAATGATGTGAATTCAATTACAATCAACAAAACTTTAAGACAAGAGGTAAGAATTTTAAGGAAAAATATTTCTTATAAAACTAGCAACAAAATATCAGGATAACAACAACAACAAAATATAAAAACTTTTCAAAAGGCTTCATGTCATAGAGGAAATCTTATTTATTTAAGTCTACATGTGTTGAAACGAAGAAGGCTATAATCTTGTTATAGTTTTGGGGACAGGCTCCGTACACATAAAGTTTTTTGTTTAATAATACTGGTGATGAAATGTTGATTTCTTATACATGAGTGGCGGCACCTATGTACAGTTTGAAGTCGTCTCCGAGTGGTAGATTTTTGTGAAACTTTTCATGGCAATTTTATTTACTGTCAGAATTGTTGCCAGGAATCTGCTGAGAGGAAGTCGCCTAACATGTGTTTTTGTTATTTCATTTGACTTCTGACTTTCGCTTATTCCTGTATCAAATACACTCTTTATCGTTACATTCTATTCCATCTGGCTGACATGATCGAGGCAGGGAATTATTAGCCCGAATAACAACCACCTCATTGAGGACCTCAAACAGTTCATAGTTGGATTCAACTTTTTAAGGACTGAAATCTTCACTCAAAGCTACTGCATTAGTTCTTAATAGTGTTTAAGCTTCTTCACAGCAAAGTAATGCGGGAAGCATTTTTTTTTAAACCAGCACTCAGGGGATGGTCCCTACTTATGCACTGCATTGTGCAGGTTAAGGAAAGGTGGAAAGAGGGAAGATGCGAATGGCAAGGAAACGAGTTGTAGCTAGGTAACTATAAAATGGCCAGTGTTATACCTTCACCATTAGACAGTCTACGGCAATCGTCTCCAAGAAGTCCGCAGTTTCTCACACTACTTGTGTTGTGTGTATTAATTTTTATACATAAGTGGCGGGACCTACAGTTTAAAGTCGATTCCGAATGACAGATTATAAATTTCGTTGTAGAAGAGAGGTCTCTACTACTCAATTGCCTATTGAAACCATACTAGCACCTGTTGGTAAGAATGATCCTACGTTTGATGTCCAAGTTGATATCCGTTTTGCTGGCGACGGCACTGCCAAGATAAATAAATTCATTGACAAGGCGAGAGTACAGTTATCAACCGCATCCGATATGTTGCCTATCTACTTGTCGTCAGCTTTAAATTCATTTTGCCCTAATTGACTGCCGGAACCAGCTTGTTAGACTCCCTGTTCGGTAGCAGTAACATTTCGCCTGGTACGCCCTATGATATCAGTATCGTAAGCGTATGCAAGCAGCTAAACATTTTTGTGAAAAGTAATGTCATGGACATGGACCCCCCACCTTTCGCAGAATATTCTCTACGATGAAGTTGAAGAAGTCACATGATAAGGGATCACCTAGTTAGACAGCCGTTTGAACCTCAAATCCAAAATAACCTATGCCAGCGGTTAACTTCAGTTTTATTTGTGAGCCAGACTCATGGATGCGCTTCACAGAGATAAACACTCATATTGATTGCAAATTTTGTGTTTTTAATTCGACTTAAGAACTTGGACGTAGAAACCAGCAACAGTAGGCCATGCGATTAAGATCTTAAATACTTTCTACGATTGGAGGCCTATTTTCCTAACTATAACACAATTTGAAGCAATTTATTAAGAAAAGTAAGCAGAATTTAAAAATCGAAATAAATCTTGTGGGAATAAGCAGACATAGGCGTAAAGAAGATTACAGTTGCCTGCATACAAGAGGAGAAAAGTTCTGCTAATGAAAAGAAAAACACAACAACGGATCCAAGAGTTAAATATAGGGAAAAGGAAAACAATTTTCTAAGTTTTCTTTTGTGTGTGTTTTTCTAAACCACAAAACCGGCATTCAGTAGAGTCATTAGGCCAACAAGAAATGAACACAACAAAATGCCTATCATTAGAGTAGGAGTTGCGTATCTCTTTGACTGCATGTTGCTCTGTACACCTGCAGGAAGTCTTTTACCTTTAAGGAAGTATTTTAGTTGTAGTTTGATTGTTGTTGTTGCTACTGTTTCCATGGCTTTTAAGTATCACAATCTATGTTGTGGGCAATACAATACAATTGCAGAGGTTGATTGAATCTTTTTTTAAAAACGGAAAACAATAATAATCAGAACAGCAAAAGAGGAATGAAAGATTGTAGAGATAACTAGGACTAGAAACGTAATTTTTATTATTTGGTTTCGTGGCTAGAAGCTTAATTTATCCTTTAATGAGGGACATAGTGGTACGTACGTATGTATGTGATACAAATACTTGAACATTACATATGAATGTGAATGATTATTATTATCCTTGGAGTAGCCTAACAAGATATTGATGTTTATTAAGATATTGACAGTGGCATATGGTGAGAGTACTCTGTATTGAAAAAGTGATTACAGGTGGCGCAAGATTTTCACCAAGGGTCGAGGAGTTGTAAATCACCATCTTTCTACAAACTCACTGGTATACGATCAGTACACGATCAACCAAGACTCGTTGGGTTTTCCCTCACCATCTAGGCTCTTTATTCTTCCGAAGCTCCTAAGACCATGCGTCAAGCAATTTCTGCTCACTGTCGCTTAAGGCATGGAACTCTTCGAACCGTTTGATTCCTCAAAGCTAACATAACCTATGCATTACATTTGTAAACACCCGTTTTTGTTTCAATATGAGTATTTACAATGCTATTTATCTGTGTGAAGCGCATCCATGAATCTGACTCATAAATAAGGCTGAAGTTAACCGCTGGCATAGGTTATGTTTGCTTTGAAGTTCGATCTGGCTTGTTGCTTTCTCAATCACATCTGAGACTTATGAAAACCCTACAAGAAAAAGTTTAAATGAGTCAAATCGCTTTACTTCGATGGCCAATTATTACCTCCACGTGACCATGTCCTCCAATCTGCCGTGCAGGTAATCTAATTTGGCATGAGATAAGTGACATGTAAACTACATCTCACAGGTGCCTCGATCGTCCAATTTATGTGAAACAAACCATCAACAGTGAGGAAGGAATATGGGGCTGATAATGCCGTCAACCGAAAAACCAATTCAAACAATGGTGAATATATATGGTCTGATAACTCTCTCAATGCAATAACCACTCCAAACAATGGTGAAGTAATTTGGAACTGATAGTGCTACTCCAGATATTGATTTTTTTAGAATGCATTGGACATTCATCAGCAAACCCACAGCATTTTTTGTGATCGTCCATCCTGATTTAAGCAAAATAGAACGAATAAATCCCTATTTCAAAGCTTTAGCTTTAACTGTTAAATTTCGAAAGTTTCTGTTGGAAGGCACCCTTCAATCGAGAAATTTTTAACCTCTAGTTAATCAAATTTAAGCCAATTGATTGACTGTTAGCCGTCAGGCCTAGTAGGTAGTGTGTTGGCTTATTGAACGTGAGGCCTCGGTTCAGGTCAGACATTTCCAAAATCCCGAATCCCGGGATTTTTACAAATCGATCCCGTTTGGCATCCCTAGTCATGCACGTATTTACTAAACATGTATGATCCGAAATTTACCAGAGAAATCCCCGAAAAATTTCGTCATCCTCTTGTTTGGAAAACAATCTGCAGTAGTGAGGCGACCTATAAGAAAGTTTATATGCCACAGCCCACTCAATTTGTATCTACATCAACAGAGATCAGCATATGCATACCAGAGATCAGCAACGAGTATTCAAAACGATGAGTAGATTCAAATCATACTTATAATTTCTGACTCTTATACGTATTCATACTTATTTTAATATCATACTCATACTACTCATACCCAAAGTTGGAAGTACTCCTCGTATTCATACTTAACAATACGCATGATGTTATTTACTTCGACTCGTCTATACTTAACATTTACACGAAGCACAATATAAGTATGATTCGCGTACGAACACTACAATACTCACAAGAGGATTGTATGTATGCTTTGCTTGTTGTCTTTGTCTTTCCTTTCTTTTTAATTGTATATGCAACAATAACAAAAGCTGTAAATTTGTATGAATGATTCGAGCCACTCGAATGACTTATAAGCATTATTAGTATTTCTCTAAATTTATGAATCAGAATGAGTGTGAGATTGATGTCAACGTTGTACTCATACTCATTGCTACTTATACTTATAAATCAATGTTGCAGCGAGTACAAAGGAATCAGAGTAGTTGAATTTTAATCCTGTTAATTCATTCATACTCAAAATTGCATGAGTGCTTATGAGTAGCGGAAAAACGATTCATTGCTGATCTCTGATGCATACATATGTTGTTTTCAGAAGAACATCAACAGAACTGAAAAAACTTTAAGAATGCAACTCCGACAAAATCGAAAATAGAAACATAAACCGAATAAGTTTTGTGTAATTTCTTAGGCTCGTAATTTCATTTTAAAAGGCTCATAATTCCGCGAATTTTTTTAAATATAATGAAACGACTAATGGATTGAAACATCTGTCTCATCGTGTTTGTTCCTACTTAGAAACGTTCATTATCTTTTGGACTTTGGATTTAAAAATGGCAAAGAGAACCTTACATCATTGCATGAGTTTCTTAATTATCTTTCACATTCCTTTCCCTTTAGTAGAGCCTATTAAACGTAACGAAATTACAAGTAAACTTAATTTACTGTCAGCAACAGGACTCCAGCCAAAGGAGACAAGAACCGTACTTGGTTTACAATCCACTATCGGTCTGTCTGTCGGTTAAACATTTTTCGATAAAGTTTATCGATTGGTATTCTATTTTCATTATTGATTTCATTATTGTTTTCATTATTTATTTATCCCTGAATTTCGGGATCGGGATTTACAAAATCCCTAATCCCGCGATTTTTAAAATTTCGTTTCCCTTTGGCATCCCTAGTACATACATAATTGGCCATTAAAACCCTTCAGTCAGGATTACGACCTAGCTTCTCACACCACTTATGTTGTGTGCGTTAATTTTATACATGAGTGGCGGGACCTACAGAGCAAAGTCGACTTCGAACGACAGATTTTTGAGAAGCTTTTCATGGCAATTTTTACTCTCAGAGTCTTTGCCAAAAATCTGCTGAGAAGAAGTCGCCGAAGAAATATTTTTCGTTTTGACGTCTGACCTGGAATACGAACCCGGGTCTTTTGTCTAATAAGCCAACACACTACCCACAAGACCACGGCGACCACATGGCATCCTTAGTGTGAATGCTTTAAAAGTGTCATAAGAACTGCTGTCATTCAATAGCTTAACTTTTGCTATCCTGCTATTATTTAAAGTTTATTTAGCGTTCAAATGATGGCAAAATAATCATAATAACCCCACCAATTCCATTATAAGTCATCATGGTTATAATGCAGTCAACCATCATTGTCTTCGTCGTTGTTGTCATTATTATCATTATATTTTGCTTTACCCTCCACTATATTTTTGCCATTGTTCTTAAGAGCTTAAAGCAATATTTTTTACAATCTTTTTTTTACTTTCTTTTCGATTCTTTGTTCTTTTTTTTGTTGTCTATTTTTGCTTCTTTCCTAGAAAAAAAAACAAGACTTTTTGTTTGTTTCCTTTTTTCTATTCTATTCCAGTTTTTTCTCTCCATTTATCATCGATTATTTCAGCAACATTACAGGTTAACTTAGACTATGTCGTACATTTGTAAGTGTGTATATACCTTAACATAATGATCCCTGTGCAGACATATGTATGTACTTACGTTAGTACATCTTAGCAACAATTGTTGCTGTTGTTACTTGGATAACATTGTTAGATTTCCTTTAAACTCAGGATGATTGTTTTTGTTGTAACAATAGGATAAAAACTGGGGATAAATTTTCCATTGTTAAGTATGTAGTAATGAGTTATGATGCCACAGTGATATGCTATAATGTGTCCTTTAGTTGGAACATAGCTTTTGTCTATGATATACAGTTGTGTACAAAGTAATAGAAGTGTTAGCACACAACCGAGTAATTTATAAACTAAAGGCATAAAAATTAGATATTATCTTAAAATAGAAAAGCTAGTTTAGCATTTGGTTGAATAATCTTTGTTTTTAATGACGTCAGCACATCTATGAGGCATTGAATCAATAAGCTTGGCATCTAGGCATCTGTTTAACGCTCACTGTAATCCATAGATCTTCTGCATTTGAATGTTGTTTCTCTGCAGCATACTTTTTAACATCTCCCCATAGATGTTCTATGGGATTAAGGTCAGGAGAATGAGCTCGCCATTACCTTATTAATTCGAAACCACTTATTTGCCAATTTACTGGTGTATTTCGTATCATTATCTTGTTGGAATATCTATTTTAGAGACGTGGAATATGATAACATCACTTCTTTAAAATTGCCGACATAGACATTCCTATCCATTATGTCTTTAATTGGATGTATTGGGCCTACACTATTAAATGGAAAGCTTTCCCATATCATTAGTTTTGCACCACCATGTTTAACTGTCTTTTGTGTATACTGAGTTTTATATTTGGTGTTCGGCAGACGTCTAACATATTGTCTAAACCCAGTGGCATCAAATAAAGCAATTTTGCTTTTGTCGGTCCACAGTATGTTTCTCTATTTTTTTTTCGGATTTTTTATATGTTCTTGTACCTGTTTTTTGACCTCTTTGCGAATAAATTGTTTTCCATCAGACGCGTACGAACAGTAGGGCCACTTGCGACAAGATTCCGAACCTTTTGAATCTTTTTTGAAGACGCCGAAGAATTTATTTTGCTGTATCGGACAATTCGGCGCCCAGTTGACAGTTGATGTTTTGTCCTTGCGCCCATGCATTTCGAACTTTTTTTTATATTTCAATGCATTTGTGATCATTTGATCGTAGTAACTTAAGATTTCCTTAATTTCTTTGTAAGTTTTGCCTTTTTTTCGAAAATTTTTAATTAGTTCTCTCTTTTCTTCAATAGAATGCTTCTGTCGTCCCATCTATTTCAAAACTTATGTGAATCACTGTAGAAAAAGTTTAAATTACATTTTTCCTAACTTACTGTTCACTTTTTTTTAAATTAAATGTTTTGCAAATCGGGTAGAATAAAAATTTTTCACTTTGAAAATTTTACATGATAGCACTCCTATTATTTTGAACACAGCTGTACGTATAGAATGCAATTTACAGATTTTTTCCATCAGGAATACTATTCAAGATAATTCATGGGCCAGATAGGGTAACAAAATATTCGTTGTATGCCTTTTGAGTTCTTTTGGTAACTGTCTTAACCTGCAAATTATTTTTAATTGCACTGAAAACAACAAAAAAAAAAATGGAGTTTTAAACCCGCAATTGCAATCATAAAACAGATCATCTCTACTCGTTGTATAGAAATGAAGACGGAAAATAAACGTTTTGTAATGTTTGCCTAGACAAAGACTAAGTAATTGATTATTTTTCTCTGACTCTCCATAGCTCCTCCCAGAAGTTAGTTTAAGTAATGACAAGTAATCTGTTGTAATTAAGAAGTCAAAACAAAAAAAAAAAAAAATTCTTTATAAAGAGTTTAACAAAAGGCAGCAATTTAACGTCATAGTGCTAAGCTCCAATGGCAGCTTGATTGTCAGATAGTATTACACACACATATGCATAACATAATTGGTCATTACAACCCTTCAGTATTGACCTAGTTTCTCACGCTACTTATGTTGTGTGTGTTAATTTTGTACATAAGTAGCGGGACCTACAGTTTAAAGTCGACTCCGAACGGCAGATTTTTGGGAAACTTTTCATGGCAGTTTTATTTACTCTCAGAGTTTTTGCCAGAAATCTGCTGAGAGAAAATCGCCGAAGAAATATTTTCTGTATTTTATTTTGATGGCTGGCCTGGGACTCGAACCTTGGCTTTACGTCTAATAAGCAAGCACACTACCTACTAGACCACGGCGACCTCACACATTACACACATATGTGGTCATTACAATCCTTACGTTAGGATTAGGACCACTTATGTTGAGTGTGTTTATATATTATATTATTTCGACCTGTCCCTACACATCATTCCAAGCGCCTACGCCAGTTGATCATACCAATCTATGACAGGGCCTCCTCGATTTGCTTCTCCAACGTATACAAGGTCGTCCTTTGCGCCGACTTTCACAGATCCCCGCATCAAATACACGTCTCATTAAAACATCCCCCTCTTTTCGAACGACATGACTGAGCCAGCGCAGCCGCTGGATATTAATACGCTGTATAACGTTTATGTTGGTCTTTTCTCTCGAATACCCTCAAGGCTGCTGCATCAGTGCTTGATAGGGTTTTTGCCTGTGTGCCATAAAGAAGCATGGGTACAATGAGCGTGTTGCCGAGTATTAGTTCATCGTACGAGAAAGGTCTCTGCTACTCAATTGCCTATTGAGACTATCAAAGTACCTGCTGATAAGAATGATCTGGCGCTACAGATTGACGACATTTTTGGTAGTAACGGTGGAGCCAAGACATATAAATTCCCTGACTATATCAAAAGTATAGTTACCGTCCGTAATCTGAGTATTATTACGCCGCACGTCGCTACTTGTTGATAACATATATTTTGTTTTGCCCTTATTCACTGCCAGACCCACCATAGTTCTTCCCTGTAAATATTCTTCAATTTAGAAAGCTTTCTTCTTTTTATAAATGATTCTATTAGTGGTTTTGCCAGGGATTATTATCATGCCCACTATCAAGCAACAACGACTCAAAACAATCTCAAAACCTCTTTGGAGGATGTCGCAAAGAGTTCTTTTAAATCTAGGCTGTATTCTATGTTGTATGCACTTAGCTTATGCTTCTGACGATCATGCGTTTAGGCTACGACGAAGTGTTAGTCCCTGTACTGACCAAATTCCAACGAACTGGTAAAAGAAATTGATCAGCGCAAGGGCTGTACACATTAGAGATCAGCAATGAATCGTTTTTCCGCTACTCTAAGTACTCAAGCAATTTTAAGTATGAATGAATCAACAGAATTGAAATTCAACTACTCTGATTCATTCGTACTCGCTACAACATTGATTTATAAGTACAAGTAGCAATGAGTATGAGTACAACGTTGACATCCAACTCACAACATTCGAAATATGTTTGATTCATACGCCTACTCGTTCAGATTCATAAATTTAGAAAAATAGTTATAAGTAATTCGAGTGATTCGAATCATTCATTAAAAATTTACTGCCTTTGTTGTTATTGCATATACAAACAAAGAAGAAAGGAAAGACAAAGACAGCAAGCAAAGCATACACACAATCTTCTTGTGAGTATTGTAGTGTTCGTACGCGAATCATACTTATTTTGTGCTTCGTGTAAATGTTAAGTAGAGACGAGTCGAAGTCAATAATATCATGGCGTATTGTTAAGTATGAATACAACGAATACTTCCAACTTTGAGTATGAGTAGTATGAGTATCATATTAAAATAAGTATGAGTGCGTATAATTATCTGAAATTATAAGTACGACTCGAACCTACTCATCGTTTTGTATACTTATTGCTGATCTCTGGTACACATGTTTCATCCATCTGGATAACATAGAGTTCACAACTCCTCTATGATTGCGTGAAGAGTGCCTTTATGTGAAGAAATACTGCTGCACGTATTTAAGTACAGCTGAATATTGCCCATTAAATCTATTATAGCTGACCTAGTAAATCTTTGAGTATGAGTTGTATGAGTACGATATCAAAATAAGTATGAATGCGTATAATTATCTGAAATTACAACTATGACTCGAACCTACTCAACGTTTTGAATACTTATTGCTGTTCTCTGGTACACATGTGTGTCATTCATCTGGATAACATAGAGTCCACAACTCTTTTATGTTTGCGTGAAGAGTGCCTTTATGACAAGAAATACTGCTGCGCATATTTAAGTACACCTGAATATTTCCCACTAAATCTATAATACCCGACTTAGTAAATCTGTCCGCCTTATAAGTTAAGTGTTTTCAACACGTAAGACGATTACATACAATTAAACCTGATAAGTTTGTAAATATTTCAAAGCCTGGATAGTATTTCTAATATGGAGGCGATTATATCCCAAAGTTATTGACTCTTGAGAATTTTTTGCCTTTAGCCGGGTGTCCTAGAAACGTTTACCGTTCCTTTCCCTTGTTTACCTTCGTTATAAAAACAATCAAATTTGACTTTCTAACATTACTGCTCTGTTATACATTTGAGTAGAAATCAAATTCTATTCAATTCAGTAAATTCAGCACTCCCATTGCATTTTCTTCCTTTATTTTTTCCCCCTTTTTTTTAGCGAAACTCGAGTTAAAATTAATTCTTCACTTCTATTGTTTCAACTTAAACAAAAGAAAAAAAATGAACTTTTTTTGTTTATTTTACTTAAAAAAAAAACTTTAAATTTTTGAAAATTATTTAACTTTTCAGTTTTTGTTTGCATTCCTGTGTAGCCAGGCTGTGTAACATTTCTTTTAGAATAGAGCTCCAGCCATTGTGCATCTTAAGGAATTATTGAAAGCAGAAAATTCGAACAGGATTTTTACTTTGCCCGTAAGGAATCTAAAGAAGATGAAGTAGAATAATATTTTTACAAGAGGCTTTTGTTCTTTCCCTAATGGAATAGCAGTGTCAGTTAAAAGTTGAACTAGGGAATGGAAAGGCCTATTTAAAAAGGCCCAATTTTTTATTGCTTCTTTGTGATTTGAAAAGGCCATCAAAATAGATTTGTTTGTATGATGATTTCATTGTTGAATATCGAGGATATCTCAAGGAATTATGTAAACATTCTAACGTAACGTAACGTATGGGTTCCAGGATATGGAAATATCGTTGGAAATTGTCAGCCTAATGACCTTTTGAAAGCTGGAAAGGTGCTCATAGTCTTCGATTTGCCAAAGGGCATGGATACTGCGATTATACACATAGGAAATTGGCCATTACAACATCAGCAGATTACAACCTAGTTTCTAACATTACTTATGACTCTGAACGACATATTTTCGAAAAAATGTTCATGCCTACTTTATTTATTCTTAGAATTTTTGCTAGAAATCTGCTGCTAAGAAGAAGTCGCCGTCATATTTCTTTTTATTGGAACTGACTGACCTGGGCTTTGAAACAACACATTCGCTACTAGGCTACGGCAACAACAAGTTACTCCAATTGCTGAGTTAGACTGGATATTATTTCCAAATTTTATAGAACGGCTCAAACACGCAGGCTGTAAAAGGTTACGGGCAATATTGCTAGACGCTGCTGGTCACGTATGTATAAGAAGAGCAGCAACTTACTTCTAACCATAAACAGCATTGCCATTCATTGCACAACAAAGTTTCTTATAAGCCACTGTTGTTTACCTAAGTCTTGACAATCTAGCAGGATCTGTGGGTCTGAGAAGAAGGAAGAGACTGTTTTTAATCTCATGTGTGAGGTTTTTGACGTTTCATTTTTTTTACATCCTTGAGAAAGCTCTCTTATGCAAAGATTGCTGCAATAGCATGATTTATTTTAGGCTCCGATAGGCTTACTGCAGAAAATGTTTGATTCGAAGGTGGAATATTGATTGTGGCATCAGAAGGGCTTTAAATGCTGGACTCATTTCTGTCCTTTAATAGCACAGCCATCCATCGTACAACAGCTTTTCTAACGAGGCACTGTTTTATTGGTAGACTTGTCGAAAGGCTTGACATTCCAGCAGAATTTGTGGGTCTGAGGAAAGGCAAGAGACTGTCTCTAAAAATAGGTTTTCTCCGTCTTAGATTTTGTTACCCTTGAGTGGAATATATGCTGGATGAAGATTGCTGCAATAGCATAATTTATTTTAGGCTCCGATAGGCTTCCTGCAGAAAATGTTTAATTCGAAGGTGGAATATTGATTGTGGTATCACAAGGGCTATAAATGCTGGACTCACTTCTGTTCTTTAATAGCACAGCCATCCATCGCACAACAGCTTTTCTAACGAGCCATTGTTTTATTGGTAGACTTGCCGAAAGACTTGACATTCCAGCAGAATCTGTGGGTCTGAGGAAAGGCAAGAGACTGTCTCTAAAAATAGGTTTTCTCCGTCTTAGATTTTATCATGCTTGAGTAGAATATTAATTATGGCGTCAGAAGGCCACAGCAGCATTTCTAACGAGCCACTGTTTTATTGGTAGACATGCCGAAAAACTTGATATTCCAGCAGCATCTGTGGGTCTGAGGAAGTGCAAGAGATTGTCTCTAAAAATAGTATTTCCCCATCTTAGTTTTTTGTCATCCTTGAATGGAATATTAATTGTGGCATCACAAGAGCACAACAGCTTTTCTAATGAACCTCTGTCTTATTCGAAGACATGCCGAAGGACTTGACATTCCAGCAGAATCTGTGGATCTAAGGAAGTGCAAGAGACTGTCTCTAAAAATAGGTTTTCTCCGTCTTAGTCATAAGAGCACAACAGCTTTTCTAATGGACCTCTGTCTTATTGGAAGACATGCCGAAAGACTTGACATTCCAACAGAATGTGTAGGTCTGAGGAAGGACTTGACATTCCAGCAGAATCTGTGGATCTAAGGAAGTGCAAGAGAATGTCTCTAAAAATAGGTTTTCTCCGTCTTAGTCATAAGAGCACAACAGCTTTTCTAATGGACCTCTGTCTTATTGGAAGACATGCCGAAAGACTTGACATTCCAACAGAATGTGTAGGTCTGAGGAAGTGCAAGAGATTGCCTCTAAAAATACATTTTCTTCGCCATAGATTTTGTCACCCTTAAGTGGAACATATGTTGGATGAAGATTGATAGCCGATAGGCTTCCTGCAGAAAATGTTTATTTCAAAGGTGGAATATTAATTGTGGCATCACAAGAGCACAACAGCTTTTCTAATGAACCTCTGTCTTATTCGAAGATATGCCGAAAGACTTGACATTCCAGTAGAATCTATGGGTCTAAGGAAGTGCAAGAGACTGTCTCTAAAAATAGGTTCTCTTCGTCTTAGATTTTGTCACTCAAGGGCTCTTAATTTCACAATTTATTTATGGGATAGGTTTTTCCTGCAACAAATGTTTAATTTCGGGATTGAATATTAATTGTGGTATCACAATGCGCCTAAATGCTAGCCTAACTGGGGACCTTTTTTTAAGAAATGTTCAGCATCTTACCCTAAAGGGGAAGACCTTGTAGAGAGAGATACAACTCCCTTTAAATTTAATTAAAAATTTTTAAAGGCCCCTTTAACCAAGGCCTTGTCTCCCAATCCCCTTCAACTTGATAACCAAAAGAAATCTAAAAAAACTGCAGGAATTTTGAAAGTGAAAGAGGTTTCTTTTGTGTATTTTTTTTTTAAAGATTTTTTCTTACAAATTTGTTTCTTTTTTTTATTTTGATTTGCTTTTGTATTCGAAAATCAAAAAATCAACTGCAGCAATAACAACACAGAAAAACTAACAACGAAAGAAACTTAACTTAACAAAATTGAAATTGATGGCATTTCCATTAAAATGCGTTGTGCTTGTTTATTTGTACTTCGGGGGAAATTACAAAAAAAAAAAATGAAAAATAGATTCTATGGGAACTTTTAAAACAAAAAACTGCAAAAATAAAATTTGACAAACGCCAAATACATGAAGGAAAATTGCGTTATTTTTGGTTTTTAACAAACCATTGTAAAATAAATTCAATGACAAATAAAATAAAATTAAAAAAAAATCTAAATATTGAAGGCTTTTCATTGGGAAATTTTTAATTAAATGTCAGTCGATTTTTAACAAAATTCCAAAAATTTAATACATTTTACATTGAAAAAATATTCATTAAAAACAGAAGGGCTTTATCCAGTTGAGGTAGTTGCAAATCTTTTTTGATTTAAAGTAACTTTTTAAAGTTTAATAATTTAATGTAAATCGGTTTAGCAGATATAGTGAGTATAAAAATGAAAAGTAGAGGAGCAACTCCTGAACATAGTCGCTTCTGTGGCTACCAATGAACGTATAAGTATATGGAGCCTGTATGCCATTGCAGAGGTAACAGTTTCTTTTTTATGCACATACATACGAATTGTGCATTACAATCCTTTAGTCAGGATTACAACCTAGCTTCTCACACCACTTATGTTGTGTGTTGCAATTTTATACTTTAGTGCCAGGACCTACAGTTTAAAGTTGTCTCGAAGTGAAAGATTTTATGACAATTTTATTAACTCTCACAAATCATCTGAGAGAGATATGTTTTCATACTTGAGACTTGAGGCTCACGTCTTATAAGCCAACACACTACCTACTAGGCTACTTAGGCTTTTTATTTGTAACCTCATGTTAATTGTTGATAGTATGATGCCCACTTTGAGACCTCCCCTTTTATTAGAATTTTTTAAAAAAGTTTAAAAAGGGAAGAACCTTTATCTCTCTTTATCTTGTCAAATATACTGCCGCACGCTACAGAAGAATACCGACCAAATCTACGACGTGGAAGCTTACCTACCAGCACACTACTCTGCTTGCGCATTGACTAAAATTTACGCGAGACCTGAGACCCAGCGAAGTGTAATTGTACTTTATTTCGCCTACTTGGCTGATTTAGCTTCTCCACATAGTACCATACTATCTCGTACTATCTTCAGCTTCATTTATTTTTGTTTCGTAAGTCTACTGGCAAAGTCAGAAAGACTGCTTGTTCTTTCCAGCAGTTGTAAGCTAATCGATTCCTTACATATATACATACAGTCAACCCTCTTATAACGCTGTGAGTGCGTACCGCGTAATTTGGAAACCACGCTATAAGAAACTCGGATTTCAAATACAAACCAGCTTTCTATGGAAACCGTCTACCGCGTTGTATGGAAACCGCGCTATAAGAAACACAGAATTAGTACAAATCACATCATAGGCAAGATAGTTCAAGAGTTTATATAAGGATTGATAAAAAAATGAAATTAAAACTAAACCAAAAGACTGGTTTCCAACAAAATTAAGAAAGACTTGTAAAATAATGTTATTTTTTAATATTTATCCTTACTTGGTTCAATCTTCATTCATTGTTTTTCTAAATAGAAAATCCAACTGCTATTGTTTTGCACGGTACTGTATCTCGGCTGAGTTTTTGCGTCGAAAATAAAGTTTATATTAAACCCTCTAGTTACTATTCATTCATTGGCTGTGCGGAAGAAACTTATGAGATGAAGTTGAATGCAAACCGCACTTTAAGAGCACCGCGTTATAGGTGGGCTGTCGCAATTTATTTATTTTGTTTTTTCTTCAAGTTTTTGCAACTGAAAGGAAGTCACCGAAGAATCATTTTTTTAAAATTTCGTTCTGTTGGAGATACCTGACCTGCAGCTTGAACTTTGGCCTCATGCCTATAAGTCAACACACTACACACACGAGACTATGGCAATTACATCGATTCCATAGGCTATAAGATTTCCTAATGACATTAGAATTCTATCAGTCTCCAGATCTTTGGCAGTCGATATCGTGCCTGTGGTAAGACTATAGAGGGAGTCTAATATTAAATTCCCATCGATCTAAACACTGTCTCTAAATCTTTGGTAGGAGCTGAATTTAATTTTCATTGCCCCTGTTATTCCATTGCACGCTATCCTCTGTATGTTACTCAATTCTAGCACTGTTTTTATGATTTCTATAGAAGCCGTCTGCATTCATTATAGCATGTCTAACCTTTTCTAAGTTGCTCCCTTTATGAGCCCTAGATATTTTACCTCCATTTTCTTCTAACATTATTTCACCCATGTCACGAATATTCTCTCATTTACAAAACTTCATTTTCCTCGTAAATAGTATTATTGTGCTCTTGCCTGGGATTATCCTCAGAGGGCTCAATATCAAGATCTCTTTAAATGAAGCGTTTTTAAAGTATTAGTTTTTGTATTTTATTTTTAATTACACAAAAATGCTACAAATACCAGCTTTTGCATATTCACCCTGTAGAGTTAAGTTTTCATTTCATTTTCGTTTGTTGTAAAGCACGAATGACCATGTAATACAAATGAAATATGCCACCGAATAAATGGTCATACATTGTTAACGGATCAAAAGTGTTAACAACACATACACTTGTTAAACAAAAAACACACACACTTACACCCTCACAAATACAAACATACCCTAAACACGAATACGAATATAAAAATTTAAATTTTCCCAGAATTTTTCTACCAAAACTTATACGAATGCATACAAAAAAGGCCCACATGTATGCATGAAATTATATTTCTTATTACGTACACATACGTATGAATGTATGTACATTGCAAATAGATGTGCATGACATACAACATATTTGCAGTTGTTACATGCTACATGGAGCAGAAAAAATTTAAAACAATTTTACAATGAAACCTCCTGTAGAATGAAAGCAAAAATAAAAAAAAAATTTTTTTTGAAAAAAAACTGGGCATTAGAACCTGAATCGAATATAAAGTAAAAGATTAAAACAACAACAGCAACAATTGCATAGAAAATGAAAAAAAAGGTGTGAAAATTTATTGAATTTTTTAGTGTGTAGAAAATAAAAACAACAACAGAAGTGGTGTGTATGCACATGTATATGGAATTGAAAATATTGTTACCCATACACCGACATTTATTCGAATTATTTTAGTAATTTTAAGTAACTCATTTAGTGACTCATTACTATTGTTACTGTTGTTGTCATTATTATTGTTGTTATTTGCAATATTGTGACTTTTAATGACATATCCGCCCCCCGCCCCCCTTCCCCACTAACGCTTGTAAATCACTTATTTAATGATGTTCATACGTTACACCTACTTGCCGTTCATAATGATAATATTCATGTGTGTGCAGGACAAGTGCTAACAGTTTAAGAGAAAGATAGCGAAACGGCAAACATACTACGCTAGTTAAGGGATGTAAATAAGCAAAAGCCCTTATCTGATCTGATCATATTGACAGGGGACCTCAAACTAAGGTTAGGGTTATTCACAATGGGAGTTGATTTTCCTAACACGAATTTAAACCATCAGTATACTTTCTTGGAACCTGTGGGTCACCAAGTGTCCCATCTATCGGTTTAAATTCGAACTATCGGTTCTTTCGAATCTGGCAATACTTCTGCCATTCTACATACATACATAATTGGTCATTACAACCCTTCAGTCCAGGATTATTGACCTAGTTTCTCACACCACTCATGTTGTGCGTGTTAATTTTATACATAAGTGGACCTATAGTTTAAAGTCGACTCCGATCGACAGATTTTTTGAGAAACTTTTCATGGCAATTTTATTTTTACTCTCAGAGTTTTTGCCAGAAATCTGCTGTCTGGCTAAGGACTCGAACCCTGGCTTTACGTCTAATAAGCCAACACACTACCCACTAGACTACGGCGACTTCATTCTACTTTGTAACAAAATTCAGTATCTTATCTCTACGGAAAGTAATGAAACGATTAACGCTTGAGCAACTTTGAAATTTACTGGGACAATGATATCGATTTTGCTAAAAACAATCATCTATTCGGATGAAGTTCATTTTCATCTTAGTTTTTGCAGCTCAGAAAATCCGCACATGACTGTTTGATGCAGCTGGTAAAACGGAGGCATTATCGATCCACCTTTCTTTGAAAATAAGGATGGCGCAACCTTTACGTCAGTGGAGACCCCTATGGCACCTAGGGATGCAACATCGTTAAAAAATCATCGATGTTGGCAACTTCGTTGTATCAAAAAATAAAAAAACGTCGGTGTTAAAAAACACGATACATCGATGTTTTTCGATGTTTTGTTTTCGCATCGATAACATCGATGTATCGTTTGCATCCCCATAAAAATCGATTTTTTTTTTTGTAGCCGCTCTTCATGTCATTGATGTAAACGATGTTTGATGATTTGATTGGTGAGATTACGACAATGTGCACGAAAATTGATCTTATCGAATGAGGTACTGTGGGACCTGGCGTGGTAGCCTTATGGATGAAATTATATTCCATTTCTAATCGGAACAATTGTAATTCGCGACAAACAAAAAAAATAAATTTAAAACAATTTTAAACCGTTTTTGTTCTATTACATTTTCAAATTTAAATTTATTAACTAGCCCATCTTATACTAAAGCATCCAATAAAGAAACTCTTGGGCACATTGCAGAGGCTAGGCATCTGCATTCTGAAATTTATCACCAGAACAGGCTCATAGGAGAGTGGTGGCTGAAATATAATGCAACAAAGTAAAGCGCTACATTAAATTTTGTGCAAAAGCAAAAAATTTTGGAAATAACATCAAATTTTAGAATCAGTTTAGATTTGTTCGAATTGGCCACCTTTGGTACGAATTATGACCTTCAAACAGCCGACAAAGCCATCACAAGCTGCACGAAATTGGCTCTGCGGTATTTTGGCCCATTCCCGGCGAAGCGCCGTCTTGAGATGATCAACGCTTTGGTAATTTTTAGTGAGAATCTTACTCTCCAAAATGCACCAGGCACAAAAGTCCAACGGATTGAGATCCGGAGATTTGAGTGGCCACTGTGCGGTAGAAATGAAGCGAGGAACCTCCTTTTTAAGCCATTCTTGGTTGACGCGTTCTGAGTGCGTCCTGTTGGAATGTCCATGGTCTGCGGCCGAAATGTTTGTCTGCCCAGGGCTTCAATACTATCTTTAAGACATTTTCCCGATAATATTCGGCATTTATTTTGACCCCACGGTCGATGAATACGAGCGGGAAACAACCATCGGCCGTTACGGCGGCCCACACCGTTACCAATCGGCGGCACTTCAGTTTTGGTGGCCAATCGCAGGTGTAAATTCACAGCTGACTTCTTTGGCAAGTAAACCCGATCATTTTGTTTATTCACAAACTGCTCAATTTGGAATGGCTTCTCATCGGAGAAAACCAAATTCGATAACTGACCACTTTCGTGCAAGCGAAGTAACTCCTCGGCTCTTTCCAGTCTAACTTTTTTTGTCCATCTGTGAGGTCTTGCACTTCTTGCAACTTTAATGGCTTTAGTCGAAGCTCATTTTTCAATATGTTATGCATCCGTTCTCGCGATATGTTCAGCATACGAGCAATTTTTCTACCACTGCGTCGTGGATTTCGATCAAATCTGGCCTTCACTTTTCGGATCATTTCTGGTGTTGTTACCGTTTTTTTTTTCGTCCACTTTTTGGACGCGATGCAATACTGAGAGTATCACGGTAACGAGCAATAGTACGAGAAAAAAAATATTTATTCACGTTTAAATGCTGGAGGGCTCTAACGATAGGTCCCTGTAGTTTTTCCAGCCAAATATAAAGCAATTACACTGTAACGCTTGAATTCCATCACGAATAAGTTTTTTACTGAATGCAATAGATCGAAGCATTTCGTAAGCTTGTAAATAATAAAATGAACTGTCTCTGGAATAAATCTGTCAGCTGTCAGACAAGCGGTTCACAAATGGTAGCAACCTGAAGTTGGTTGCAATACATATAAGCTACCCTGTATAGGAGATTCCCTATAATGTGTATAGTATTAAGGCATTCCTTCACTGATTCAATGATTGTTACCCCAAATGTTCATTAAAATATGAAATAATTTTACCGTCTGTCATAAATAGTCCGATACGGTGTAATGTAAAGTATGTGTTAATACACACTGTCCCCCTGTTGCTGCCTATGAACGTGATTGTAGGTTGGCTAATTATATTCTGTTGGTTTCATGTTATTGTTGTTTTCATTATTGTTGTCGATGTTGTAATTATTTAAATGCCAAATTGACAACAGCTTTATTATAATTTAATCTGTAATAGTGCTGAAAAGTTAATTAATAACTCATGGTAGAGAGTCTGATGGTCAAATTTAAATTAGATTCTTTTAACTAGATGAGACGAGAGTTAATTAACTGAAATGCTAATAACGTGTTGTTGCAGAACATGTATTTAAAATTTACCCCTAGTCAGATATCTGCAACAAAACGAAATATGAAAAATTATTTCTTCGGTGGAGTCCACTCAAAAGATTTCTAGCAAAAATTCTGAGAGTTAAAAAAATTGCCATGAAAAGTTTCTAAAAAAACTATCGTCCGGAATCGACTTCGAACTGTGCGTCCGGACACTTATGTATAGAATTAACACACGCACTATAAGTGGTATGAGAAACTAAGTAGTAATTCAGAGTGAAAGATTGTAATGACAAATTATATACGTATGTGTAGTACCTTGCATTACTTGTATTCAACGTATTTATTATATCCAAAGCTGACTGGATTGCATTAAATGTACTTCTGTTACCTATAGTATTTCTAACCTGAACAGCTTCCAATCCAGCATCTTGGCATGATTTAAAAAATATAACATTTCGATTAATTATTCAAAAACTGTCAGTATCAGAGATCAGCAATGAATCGTTTTTCCGCTACTCATAAGCACTCATGCAATTTTGAGTATGAATGAATCAACAGAATTGAAATTCAACTACTCTGATTCATTCGAACTCGCTACAATATTGATTTATAAGTATAAGTAGCAATGAGTATGAGTACAACGTTGACATTAAACTCACAACATTCGGAATATGTTTGACTCATACGCCTACTCATTGTGATTCATAAATTTAGAAAAATACTTAGAATACTTATAAGTGATTCAAGTGAATGGAATCATTCATCAAAATTCACAGCCTTGGGTATTGTTGCATATAAAAACAAAGAAGAAAAGAAAGACAAAGACAACAAGAAAAGCATACACACAATCTTCTTGTGAGTAGTGTTCGTACGCGAATCATACTTATTTTGTGCTTCGTGTAAATGTTAAGTAGAGACGAGTCGAAATCAATATTATCATGAGTATTGTTAAGTATGAATACGACGAGTACTTCCAACTTTGAGTATGAGTATCATATTAAAATAAGTATGAATGCATATAAGTATCTGAAATTATATGTATGACTCGGACCTACTCATCGTTTTGAATACTTATTGCTGATATCTGGTTTCTCATTTGTATCACCATAATTTGTAACAAATATTCTTGTATTCCTTCCTATATAAGTGCAAACAATATTTAATAAAAAATTAATTTTTTTTAAAGCAAAGTTTAGTTTTATTTTCTCAATCACTGTTATTGTTATTGTATTTTTTTTATATTTATTTTCCATTTTAAATTGTTGTTGTAATTGTAGTGAAAATTAACAGATGTTTGCATAAAATTAAAAGCTGATGAAAAATATTTTCTTTTTTTCATTCATCATCACAGAGAAAAGAGGAAAACAAACAATAACAGCTTCAGCAACAAAATACACAAACAGCCCCAATGATGTATACTCCCTAGGAATTTCTTTCCCATTGATTTTTCTCGAGTAAAAGTTTATTCAATTAAAAAGCAAAATTCCAAAAATTTAAGGGGACATTTTATTAATAATAGTGATGGGGCTATAAATGTCAGGAATAGTTAATTGTAAGGAAATAGCTAGAACCTGTCTTAAAACATTTCATTAATTTATGTACCCTTCAGATGAATTTATCATTTATATGGCATTTGTTTGAATTAATAATGAATTCTTGAATTTTTCAAGTTTATCCTTCTAATCAAAAAACCATATTGTTTTACATACATATGGTGGTTCATCTATCGATTTAAATTTAAACCATTCTATTCTGTCACAAACTTCTGTATATTGTCTCCACTGAACGTGATCAATCGATTTACGCTAGAGTAACGTTGCACGAACATCATTGGGGGAACGCATCGGGTTGCTCTAGACGTCTATGGCCTGCAGTGGACGGTACGATAACAGAGTGGCTGCTGGGCTTGGTTAAGGCCAACTTAAGGTTGGTTTCCGGTTTTCCAATGGGGCACTACGAGATTAGGTCGCTGACGGGGATCTTCAACAGATCCCAGCCGGACTATTGCAGGATATGTTGCGATGAGGAGGAGTTGGAGACTGTCGAACACCTCCTCTGCAACTGCCCAGCGCTTGGTAGGTTGAGGTTGTGGACCCTTGGCAAGGCCTTCTTTGAGAGCTTGTGTTCTGTGTCGAGAGCCGACATCAAGGCTCTGCACAGATGCATTGGCAGCTTGGGCTGCGTGAGAGGTGCCAGGGCTTCATAAGTGTAGTCGCGTTCTCACCCTCTTTTGTTTTGTGTCTGTTTCTTTTTGTGTAATTCCTCCGATTCCCATTCTCCTACCCTTACCTACATTCCCTCCTTTCATACTAAATCCTCTATTTCCGTCCTTCTCTAAGGACATTGTACAATGGATTAATTTCGACCTCCGGGTACTGTGCTTGTCTTAACCGACAAGTACACATCCTCTAACCTAACCTAACGTTGCACGATGATGTCGATTTTGCCAACAAACAAGAATCATCTTTTGGAAAAAAGTTCAATTTCACTTTCGTTTTAATTAAATTTTACAAATTTGTTCGCTTGTTGGGAAGAACAATTGTTCCGATTAGAAATTAAATATTCTTTCATTAATAAGGCTACCACGAATGGCCTCACAGTATCTCATTCGTTCGGACTAATTTTTATGCACTTTTTCTAGTGTATGGTTTCGGATATCCGTCATTGCATCACTAATGTTGATCTTCAAATGTCTCTGGTTTGACGGCATAACACAGAATATAGTCTAATAATATCAAATCATTGCTTCTTGGCGGCCAATTGACATCATCATTTTGGTTAATTAAATGGCCATCAAACGTTTGACGCAATAAATCGTTTGTGGCATGAGATGTGTGGCAAATTGCACAATCATTCACAACAATGCAATGAAAATCGGATACAAAAAAATTGGTTATCATGTCTCCATTAATCATAATGGTTTCGCCGTTTATGATAGTCATAGTCACTATCCCTCGTGTGTGGGGCTTCCAACCACTAAATCTCCCCCTCTTTTGGACCCATTTTGCCCACTTCGGAACTACCGTGGTATTACTTCGAAGTGGAGTCCAATTGGCCATATGGTAACTTCACATTCATATCCGCGTCTGGACTGCGCAACAAAATTCGAGAAGGTGTTTAAACATCCACTCTATGTCTACCAACTAAATCAATTTTCTTCGCATTCAGTAAGACTTCACCGTAGGTGACTATACTGTTCCAAATTTCCTCACTGTTCAGAATTACACTGCAGAAATTCCGACTGTACAGGCGCCGACTTTAGCCTCAAGATTCCTTCTTTCCAATTTCCATCTCTCACAGTGAGAGAACGTGTGTTCCGCATCATCAATCGGCGCATCATTATAGATGCAATTTGGTCGCATCATTTTCCCCATTTTAAATAGGTACTTACAAAAATAGCCGTGTCCAGATAACAGTTGTGTAAGATAGTAGTTAACCTCCCCAAATTTCCTCTCCATCCAGTGAGTATTATCTGGAAGAAGTTTTGCCATCCATCTGCCACTCCTCTCAGTGTTCCATTTCTCTAGCCGTTGTTGTATTATTCGCTTTCTGGCGTCATCGACATTTACTGTCTCTCCGTGCACGTTTTTAACCTCCCACACTCTCTTCCGTTGGTTTGCCTGCAGATCTATAGATATTACACCACTAAAATTACCAGTATTGCTGACTTAGATACAGTCCTATACGCCGATACCATTCTAAGTGCAGCGGTTCGTTGTACCGATGTTAAAATTTTCCTTCTACATTCGGCCTTAAATTCTTCTGCCCAGACCTCACTACAGTAGAACAAGATAGAGTCCGTTACTCACTCTTAATGGGGGCATTGGCTTCTGTAAGATCAGGTTTCGGGTTTCATAGCCATACCAATCTGAAAATGAGCTTTATTCGAAAAGATGGTTTGTTTTGCTCAATCTCCACATTCAGTGGAGATAATATACGTGAATTTTGTGACAGAATAGAATGACACAAATATTGCCAGCTTCTCAATTCCTTGTACTTCCATTTAGGACGACCTGTTAGTCTACATGATATTTATTATATTTCCTTTGTTTTCCTTTGGATTAAAATACATGAAATTTTCAAAGATCAAACAATTAAAAACCTTCTCTTTATGATGACATAAATATGTCTCATATGTTGTCATAAAACGAAAAACTTCCTTTCAAAAACCTAAAATAAGTAATGACAACCTTTCGAAACTTTTTTAAATATTTTTCAATTCCATGCTTATAATACCACAAATCTACTCTTTGGAAGCATATTGGATTCAAAAGTATAAAAATAAAATCAAAGAAAAATAAAAGAATAAAATTCAGCACTTAAAAGTGAAACCCCATTGGAATAATATGAAAAGGCTTTGCCAAGCAGTTTTGAGTGCATTTTACTACTCAATGAACTTTTACGGAAACTTTTAATCTGACCCGTCTTACCAAACATTTTTGCATATTCAGAATAAGAGAATCCAAAAAAAAAATATGGAAATATGTTACAAGCAACTACAACAACAAAAATGACAGATTTTTTGGGGTAAAATATGCTTCTTCTATTTGCTTAATGTTAATTTAATTTCAAGTTTTATAAGGATCTCCTTACATTATACTATATACAGGGTGGCTGATATGTATTGCAACCAACTTCAGGTTGTTACCATTTGTAAACCGCATTGACTCTCTACGATTTTGCCACAGAAATCTGAGAGGAAGTCATCGAAGAAATATTAATTCGTATTTCGTTTCTGACCTGGGATATGAATAGTAGCCCCACGTCTACGAAACTACAACAACTTCCCAAAAACACTTTCATTGATATAAATTTAAGGATAGGAAACGTTTAATTAAAGACGTTTTTGTATTGCAATCAACTTCAGGTTGTTAGCATTTGTAAACCGCTCGCCTGACCGCTGACAGATTTGTTCCAGTGACAGTTCATTTTATTATTTACAAGCCTTCAAAATCATTTTGATCTATTGCATTCAGAAAAGAAGTTATTTGTGATGGAATGCAAGCGTGATAGTGTGATTGCTTTATATTTGGCTGGAAAACCACAGGCGGCTATCGTTAGAGCCTTCCAAGATTTAAATGGCTTGTTACCGTGATACTGGCAGTGTAACATGGCATCCAAAAAGTGTACGAAAAAAAACGGTAGCAACACCAGAAATGAAGGCCTGATTTTCTCGAAATCCATGCCGCAGAGGTAGAAAAATTACTCGTGAGTTGAACATATCGCGAGAACGGATGCAACACATATTAAAAAATGAGCTTGGACTAAAGCCATTGAAGTTCCAAAAAGTGCAAGAGCTCACCGATGGACCAAAAAAAGTTAGACTGGATAGAGCAAGAGTTAGCTTCCCGAAGTTACCGAAGCCATTCCAAATGCCAAAAAAAGGAGGTTTACGCTTCATTTCTACAGCACAATGGCCACCAAAATCTCTGGATCTCAATCCGTTGGACTCTTGCGCCTGAGGCATTTTGGAGAGAAAGGTTCTCACTAAAAAAAAGACCAAAGTTGGGCGGGAATAACCAAAATACAGCAGAGCCACTTTCGTATCGGCCATCTGAAGGCCATAATTCATACCAGAGGTGGCCAATTCGAACAAATCTAAACTGATTCTAAAATTTGATGTTGTTTCCAATATTTTTTGCTTTTGAACAATAAAATTAAAAAAAAAAAATCAAAAAAGCATAACGCTTTACTTTGTGGCATTATATATCAGCCACCCTGTATTTACACACCTTGGATGTTTTTCCCTTTTTTGCCTGCTGGTAGAAGGGCGGAGAGTAAGTAGTAGGGCAAGATTATGTATTTTGTGTTGATTTCTTTTTAAACACAGTTTTTATCATTTTTATTTTGAAATTCCTTTTTTTTTTTGTTGTTTTTGTTTTAGAACTCAGCTCATAAATATTCATAACAGACTCCGTTTTTAGCATAACAAACGATGATATGATGATGGTTTTTCATTTCTCTTTTTATCTTTTTGTCTTTATTTGGAATAATAGGGTGTTTGTACAGACGTATAATTTAAATTTCGGAAAATGTTACAAGAATTAAAATGGGATCAGGGTTCTACTGATCAGAGTTCTAGTATCAAGGGTTTTCATAACATTAGAACCGTTCAGTCAGGATTACACCATAGGTTCTCAAACCCCATATATTATGTGTGTTAATTTTATCCATGAGCAGTAGAATCTCTAGTTTAAAGTCGACTCTGAAAGATAGATTTTAGAGAAACTATTCTTGGGAATATTATTTTAATCTCAACAACAGATTTTTAAGGAACTTTTTATTGCATTTTTATTTTGCCTTCAGAATCTTTTGCCGGATAACTGCTAAGAGAAAGGATTCGATAGAAATAATTTTTTACATTTCGTTTGCTAAAGATATCTGAGCTGGGTTTATAATACATCTCTTGTCTAATGAGCTTACCTACTACACTACGGCTGAGTATTTACAGTCAAAAGTCATAGTCGTATAGGCGGATACGTGCTAAGCTTCCAACCATAAATTTTAACAGGTTCCATATCACCAAGGATGACCATAGAAAACGATGTTTGTATACTCATTAAAGGAGTTCTGAAACAGTTCGCAAAAGTCACTGTTTGTTGAGGATTTTGTGTGATGTATTGTGCAAGGTAGGAAGGGGAAAGTGTTTATTGTAAGTGAGAGGAGTAAGTTTTTATGAAAGAGGCTTTTAAAAAATTTATAGTACGGATAAAGAACAAATTCTTTGAGGCACAAAAATTCCATTAATTAGCAAAAACCTCAAAGAAAGTTACAATACTCGTGAAATAAATCTCTGAACAATATCAGTTGATTACGCCCATCTTGTTGAAGTTACCTTTAATCAGATGGCAAGTGATTGTAATTTCCATTGAAGTCCATTTTTGTTTTGATGGCCAAGTGCACATACAAAATTATAGAACTCGATACGATATAAAATCGCTTGAGACCTGCGAGAGTGTAATGGATTTCCAAAAAGCCACTGTTTAGTGTTTGGTTTGTGCTGTCTGGCTATGTTATCAGCCTATATGTCTAGGCCTGTAACAGCCTATATGTCTAGTACTGTAGGACAATGACTATCAACTACTTTTAATGAGAATTAAACAATCTGGACTCCAATCATAGGTGGTTTTAAAATCATGTCACTACGTGCCGCACTACTCATATCAGATTAGATATTCTGCTCGAGCGATTTAAGAACACACAGCACGTGGAAGTGATATGAATTCAGATACCTTGTTAAGCTAAGCTTGTTTAAGCTAAGCTACAAACCACATCTATTCTCAAATCCAACCTTAACCCATGTTATCGAATTAATTCAGGCTGATTAATGCTCTACATTCACGGCGAAAGTAGAAATTTCGAATGGCCTCCAGACAAGTCGTGGCGGTCATTTTATCGATGCAAAAATAGGTGTTTCAAAGCATTAAAAAGTTTCGATAATGCCTCACACATACAGTTAAGATTGGTTAGGACGCATTAATTCCGAACGACTGATTAATTTGAGAAACTTTTCATGGCAGTTTTTATTGACTCTCTTCGATTTTTGCCGCAGAAATCTGAGAGGAAGTCATCGATGAAATATTTGTTCATATTTCGTTTCTGACCTGGGATATGAATCGTAGTCTCACGTCTAATAAGTCAACATACTATTTGGTAAACTATCGGGACATAAGGACATTCCCGGCAACTGCAGAGATGATTTGGCTAGAAGGAGCACCACCGTTGAGCACTCTAATGAATTCTCCACATTGGAGATCCCTTTAAATACCTGTGGGCTTATGATTGGCAATGCAATCGTGGACCTTGTCAACAGTAGGTGGGCAGGTTCGGATAAAGGCAGAGCGGCGCATAAAATCTGGCCAACGCTGGATAAAAAGCACACGGCAAATCTGTTTAAGCTCCAAAAAAGCATGCTCAGCGCTGTTACCGGGGTTATTATGGGACATTGTATGATAGGAACAGATGCGAGGCATATTGGTCTTGGGCACCTCACGAATAATTTCTGCAGAAGCTGTGGAGATGAGGAAGAGGATGAAACTATTCTTCACCTAGTGTATACATGCCTGGCGCTTGGTCGGAGGAGAAAGAATCACCTGGGTGCCTAGTATATGGAAGACCTAGATGAACTGTCCTGCATGGCAGTCTGAGTACCTTCACGGGAAGCTTCGAGTGGTTCCTGGAATAGGGGAGAGGATGAAACTGTGGAAACACAATACGCCTGTATGCGGTCTAAGTGTGTCTGCTTATCGGCTGGACAGCCCACTATCTACCTACCTATCTATCTACTAAACTCCAACGACTTCCCAAAAATACTTTCATTGATTGAAATTTAAAGTTAGGAAACGTTTAATTAAAAACCTTTCAGCCTAAGCACTATAGTGAGCTTTTTTTAGAAAGAATTCTGAAAATGTTGAACAATTATTTTAAAAATATTTTTTAACGGAACACCCTGTAAGGGAACGAATATATTGTTATTCTTGTCTCCATATTTATGCCAAAGCATAAAAATATAAAATTTTTACTCACCGTATTTTCATACAAAGGCAAACAGACTGCATTGAAGGAGAAAGAAATACGAGATAGAAAAGGACACATATTAAGAGACAGAGTGAGAGGGAGAGAGAGAGAGAGTACAGCCACATAATAAAACATTATTTCTATGAATGCCGTGAATGTATGAGTTTTATTTCTTTTTCTTTTTTTTGTTCTTTTTTGAATAGATTATATCGAAATGTAAATACCTTGGGATAGAAAATATTTTATTTTTAAATTTTCTCTTTCTCTTTGAACCAAACAAAAAAGAGAGTAAAATGAACCTACTTATACGAGTACACATACACATATGTAACGTGGCTTTACCATTACCCAGAGTGCAGTGTAGTGCAAACCTGTTGAATGTCTAGTAAATATTAAGTATAACACGAGATGCCAAGGCATGTAAGTGTATGTGTTCGTGTGTGTACATGGATTTCTGTGCTGCATAGTATTTTATATGGAAACTTACTAGTGGTTCTCAGTTGTTCTCATGCATGCAAGTGTACTCCAATATATGCGGTAATTTTGTAGAAGGATTTGTGGCTGTATTTGTGCATCTCTGTATGCTTTGTTATTATTTTGTAAAGAATGCACTTCAATTTACAAACTTATACTCGTAAATGGTGTACCTGTTATACCTAAAAGCTAAAGTATGTTGTTTGCCTAATAACAACAACAAGAGCAACAATTACAAACAAGTAACAATACAGTACATGCAACCTCATAAACATACAAATTGTAATCATTAAAATGTTATCTTCTTGAAATATTATCATATACGAGGGTAAATCAATAAGTCGTTGTTGATTTGAAATAATCGACAATTATGTAAGAAAATAAAACTGGTTCTACCAACAGATATCCGGTGATTTAAGCAGAAATTTGAAAAATTTAATTTCATTTTCTCCTTAAACATAATATTATGCGTGTGAAGTACTTTGAAACCATTCAAGACTAAAGCCCCGATTAGCCAGACGTCCATGTAATGTAACGGAATGCGCGTGTAAAGTCGAAAAGTTTCTCAAAAATCTGTCGTTCGAAGTCAAGTTTAAACTGTATGCCTCGGCAGTCATGTATAAAATTAACATACACAACGTAAATGTCCTGTTGTATGCGTGCAAGTGTGTGATAACAGCGAAATTTTTATTCGTTCAAATGCCTGTCAAGACTTCTTTGTCAACTGCATTTGAAATATCAAATTTTATATTACTCCCGAAAACACATAAATGAGTTTAAATTTGACTGAATCGATCTGTTCTCCTGGCTTTGAAGAACAGTGTGGCTTGTAGCTTAGTTATTTACACCTGTGACTTAAAACAACTCCTCAGGAAAAAGGCTAACGGATATAAATCTTATGATCTGGGTGTTTAGTTAACAGCGTCTCCACATGAGATGACTTTGAACCAGAGAACAGGAACGAGTATTCAAAACAATGAGTATATTCAAATCATTCTTAAAATTTCTGATACTTATACGCATTCATACTTATTTTAACATGATATTCATACTACTCATACCCAAAGTTGAAACTACTTGTCGTATTCATACTTAACAATACGCATGATATTATTGACTTTGACTCGTCTCTACTTAACATTTAATCGAAGCATAAAATAAGTCTGATTCGCGTATGAACACTGCCATGCTCACAAGTAGATTGCATGTATGCTTTGCTTGTTGTCTTTGTCTTTCCTTTCTTCTTTGTTTGTATATGCAACAACAATAAAGGCTGTAAATTTTGATGAATGATTCGAATCACTTGAATGACTTATAAGTATTATAAGTATTTTTCTAAATTTATGAATCAGAATGGGTAGGCGTATGAATCAAACTTATTTCGAATGTTGTAAGTTTGATGTCAACGTTGTACTCATACTCATTGCTACTTATACTTATAAATCAATGTTGTAGCGGAGTAGTTGAATTTCAATTCTGTTGATTCACTTACTCAAAATTGCATGAGTGCTTATGAGTAGCGGAAAAACGATTCATTGCGAATCTCTGCTTTGAACTCATATCACTCGTTCAAAATATTTAATTATGATATGAGCTGTGTCGTAAGTAGAGTAGACCATTTCAGGGCACACAGTTGAGTTGTCAATCACCATCCTATAGTTATTCTTCTCTTCTTTCGGCAAAAATTTATTTTCTAACTTATAATATACACTCCCTCCCGCCTAAATATTAACCTGTAATGTCGTGGTACCTAGCCTGGGTGTCTGGGAGATTACCATCAGTAACAACCACTCAAAAATAGTGAACACCCATGAACTTACGATCCGACGACGCCAAGGGTGGTAACAACACCCGTGCATTGATCCACGTTCACTGTTTGACTGCTACGCGGCGCAAAAGCGCTGCGTGATTTTGTTACGAAAATCACATTTGCGATGCGAATTTCAGTGTAAAACTTTAGTCAAAAAGCAAAAATAAAATTAAAAGATGAAAAGGCCCTGTCAATCTTTATATACAGGGTGGCTGGTATATAATGCAACAAAGTAAAGCGCTATATTTTTTAATTTTTTTTTAAATTTTATTGTTCAAAAGCAAAAAATTTTGGAAATAACATAAAATTTTAGAATCAGTTTAGATTTGTTAGAATTGGCCACCTTTGGTACGAATAATGGACTTCAAACGGCCGACAAAGCCATCACAGGCTGCACGAAAATGGCTCTGCGGTATTTTGGCCCATTTCCGGTGAAACGTCGTTTTGAGAGGATCGACACTTTGGTATTTTTTAGTGTGAACCTTACTCTTCAAAAGATTTTGGTGAGCATTGTGCGGTAGAAATGAAGCGAGGAATCTCAACCATTTTTGGTTGACGCGTGCTGAGTGCGATGGAGCTGAGTCCTGTTAGAATGTCCATGATCTGCGGCTGAAATGTTTGTCTGCCTAGGGCTTCAATGCTGTCTTTAAGACATTTTTCCGATAATATTCGGCATTTATTTTGACTCCTCGGTCGACGAAACAATGGATTAGGGGTTCTAGTGGTGATAGCTGCAGACCATGCAGGCTGTTCTTATGTAGGTGGTTGGTTTTTTAAAAAAATCAAGCAAATCATCCTTCAGTTCACCACGTTTCTGAAGTACTTTGTTAACATTTTGATTTTTAAAAGGCTTCCCCTGCCTATTTCATTCAGTTTTACACCAGAAAATAAACTTGCTGGCGATGTGTTGTATTGGTTAAGCTGCTGGAATACAAGTACAATGTATTCAGTTTCCAACTGTAGAGTAAGTGAACAATATTTTAATTAGGTTTTTCGTATTAAATCAAACTAATTATAAAGCCATAGTCTCTGTTAAAGCTTTTATTAAATTTTTTTTCGTTGTTGTTCTTTTTTTAAATCTCTTTGCAGATTTTAACTTAAAATGTTTCACAATAAAATTGTGGGCCTATGGGGTAAAATGAAAAACGGATATCAGCAGTAACAATGTTGTTGTTTTATTGCAAGAAACATTTTTGATGTGCGGTTAATTACAGTCACAACCACATACTGACCACATCAATCTCAGTTCTCTGCATTACAATCGTATTGAATAGACCACTTTACACTTGTATTCAATACGCAATACGTACGCATATTACACATACATTTACATACACACACTTTTGTAATCACTTATTGCATGGATGGAGAGCTGAAAAAAAGGATTCCACAACCGCATTTTTACACACACACACACACATAAAGAAGGAAAGCAGAGAAAAGGATACATTGTAACAGTAACGAGTGGAAAAATGTATTCTCAACAACACCCACAACATGGCATGCCATACAGAAAAAGCAACAGAAACAGCAATAACGACAACAACAACAACAATAAAATCATTAAAATCATCAACATTTACGTCAAACACAATAACAGCGACAACAGCATCATCACCATCAAAATCACAGTCACCGCCATTGCCGTCACTGGCAACAATAACCAGAGGAAATTTGATGAGTAACAATAGCAAAAACAATAAAAGCACAAAGAATACAACAACAACAACAACAACAACAACACCAACAACGTTACCAACATCAACAAAATCTAGTAAAGCAAGTCTGCTTGTCAAATCCTTTTTAATACTCCTGTTCACCCTCTGTCAAACAGTACAAATTTCTTACGGTTACTTGATAATCGTACACGAGGATGCTGAACCCGGTACGGTGATATTTAATGCTTCAGTTTATAAGCTAGGCTCAGAGCGTCATTATAAAATTAATGCCCATAAATCAGCACATTTTGTGCATCATCTAGTCGCTGTCAATCATAGGGACGGGCAAATCCAATTGAAGAAATCCTTAAAGTGTGACGGCATCTACTATCCGAATTTATTTACCTTCTATGTGGATTCCACCTCGAATCGTTTGCGCAGCATAGACTATTATAGTCTGCCTATAAGGATATTTATATCGGGCCACACTTGCAATGAGGATCGCCGTGTGGAGGAGGAAATTCACAATCGCCATTATGAGGAGGAAGACACAGGCTATACGAGCAGAAGAAAAAGAAGAGAAGCTCCCGTAATCGAGCTTATAGATAGCAATTCCGTGGAGAGTTATAATCACAATCACACTTTTAATGATTTCCGGGAGGGGGACTTGCTATTCGGTGATGCCTATGACAATGAAATGCGTCATCGTATTTTGTCACGTAAACGTCGCAGTTTCAGTAACAACAACGATGCCTTTATGGTGGAAACTAATCTTCATCGCCGCATTACTGATGCAAAACAATGGATTTCGGAAACCTATGCCTCTTATGCCATACACACCACCGACAAATGGAATCAGATCTGCTTGAAAAAGTCCCAATTCATTAACAATTTGAATGCCTTTTTGCCGCGTTCCATATGCCAGTATTGTAAGGTCAATTTCCTGGATGTGAATGATGAACGCTTTGCCATTGAACATCAAAATCGTGATTTGGTTGCCAGCCGTGATGTTTGCATACACGAGTCCATGTGGAAGGTCAGCATTACCTTTAACATACGTTGTGAACGTCATGACATAGTGGACTCCGATCATCGCCTAAAGATTGTCTATCATCATCAGGAGTTCAATGACACCGATATAGCCAAACGTGTTAGAAGAGAGTTGCGGAATCAGTCACCCTACTTTGAGCAGGCTTTATATGTGGCCTCAGTGCTTGAGGAACAGCCAGCAGGGGCCACTGTGACCACTGTTAGAGCCCGTGATCCAGAGGATTCTCCTGTAGTATATTCAATGGTTTCACTTTTGGATTCACGTTCCCAATCGCTGTTTAAAGTGGACTCACGTACGGGTGTTGTTACCACCTCAGCTTCTTTGGATCGTGAACTAATGGATGTTCACTACTTTCGAGTGGTGGCCACGGATGATAGTTTTCCTCCCAGATCGGGTACCACAACATTGCAGGTTAATGTTTTGGATTGCAATGATCACAGTCCCACATTTGAGGCTGAACAATTTGAGACTTCTATAAGGGAAGGAGCAACGGTAGGTTCAACAGTCATTACTTTAAGGGCCACAGATCAAGATATTGGGAAAAATGCTGAAATTGAGTATGGCATAGAGAGTGTAACGGGTAAGTGAAAATATTACTGTTAAGGTTAAAGGTTAATACTGTTATGAATATCCTTATTGTTTCTTTTTCTTTAAAATCTTAATATCTTACAGATGGCACCGGTACTTTACAGGACCAGGAAATACCCATTTTTCGAATTGATGCCCGCAGTGGTGTAATAGCCACACGGACCTCTTTGGATCGTGAGACTTCCGACAGCTATAACATTGTAGTGACGGCTTCGGATATGGCTTCGGCTCAAAGTGAGCGTAAAACGGCCACAGCCAGTGTGTTAGTAAAAATCCTGGACGACAATGATAATTATCCGCAATTTAGTGAACGCACCTATACCGTCCAAGTACCTGAAGATCAGTGGGGCGATGATAATGTCGTTGCCCATATACGAGCCACCGATGCCGATCAGGGCAATAATGCTGCCATACGTTATGCCATTATAGGTGGCAATACACAGTCCCAGTTTGCCATCGATTCGATGAGCGGTGATGTAAGTCTCGTCAAACCTTTGGATTATGAAAATGTGCGCAGTTATCGTTTGGTTATACGAGCCCAAGATGGTGGTAGTCCTTCGCGCAGTAATACTACACAGTTATTGGTTAATGTCTTGGATACGAATGATAATGCACCACGTTTCTATACCAGCCAATTTCAGGAATCGGTTTTAGAGAATGTGGCCGTTGGTTACAATATCATACGAGTACAGGCCTATGATTCGGATGAGGGCGCAAATGCCGAGATCCAGTATAGTATTTTAGAAAGAGATGATAATTTCCCTTTGGCTGTAGATTCACGTACGGGTTGGATACAAACCATTAAGCAGCTGGATCGTGAAGAACAAAGTCGTTATGCTTTCCAGGTTATAGCCAAAGATGGTGGCATACCTCCCAAATCGGCCAGTTCCACAGTGGTTATTACGGTGCAAGATGTCAATGACAATGACCCGGTATTCAATCCCAAATACTATGAAGCCAATGTGGGGGAAGATCAACCGCCTGGTACACCAGTGTGTACTGTTACGGCCACCGATCCCGATGAAGATTCACGTTTGCATTACGAAATAACTTCAGGCAACACAAGGGGACGTTTTGCCATAACCTCACAAAATGGACGTGGCCTAATAACGATAGCCCAGTCCTTGGATTACAAACAGGAGAAGAGATTTCTATTAACTGTTACAGCCACCGATTCGGGTGGCAGGACTGACACATCCACCGTCAATATCAACATAACAGATGCCAATAATTTTGCTCCCATATTTGAAAATGCGCCCTACAGTGCCTCGGTGTTTGAAGATGCTCCCATTGGCACTACGGTTTTAGTAGTTTCGGCAACCGACAGTGATGTGGGTATAAATGCCCAGATCACGTATTCTTTGAATGAAGAGAGCATTAATGGTTTAAGCAGTCCCGATCCATTCTCCATTAATCCCCAGACAGGTGCCATAGTAACCAATGCTTTGCTAGACCGCGAAACTACCAGCGGCTACTTGCTTACTGTAACCGCCAAGGATGGTGGTAATCCGTCTTTAAGTGACACAACAGATGTAGAGATTAGTGTTACCGATGTTAACGATAATCCGCCACAATTTAAGAATCCTTTGTATCAAGCCTCCATATTGGAAGATGCCTTAGTTGGTACTTCTGTTTTGCAAGTATCAGCTTCGGATCCCGATATTGGTTTAAACGGACGCATTAAATACTTGTTAAGCGATAGAGATGTAGAGGATGGTTCATTTGTTATCGATCCCACCTCGGGTACCATTAGAACCAACAAGGGTTTGGATCGTGAAAGTGTAGCGATATACCACTTGACAGCCATAGCAGTTGATAAGGGTTCACCGCCAATGTCCAGCACGGTAGAAGTACAGATACGTTTGGAAGATGTTAACGACTCACCACCCACATTCCCCTCGGATAAGATTACTTTATATGTACCGGAAAATTCACCCGTAGGCTCCGTGGTAGGGGAGATACATGCCCATGATCCTGATGAGGGTGTTAATGCCGTAGTCCACTATTCCATTATAGGTGGTGATGATTCAAATGCTTTTTCCTTAGTCACAAGGCCAGGCAGTGAAAGAGCTCAACTCTTAACCATGACGGAGTTGGATTATGAATCCAATCGCAAGAGATTTGAATTGGTGATACGTGCCGCCAGTCCGCCTCTGCGTAATGATGCCCATGTGGAAATACTGGTAACCGATGTTAATGATAATGCGCCTGTCTTAAGAGATTTCCAAGTGATATTCAATAATTTTCGTGATCACTTTCCAAGCGGCGATATAGGCCGCATACCAGCCTTCGATGCCGATGTCAGTGACAAGCTAACATATCGCATATTGTCGGGCAATAATGCCAATTTGATAAGATTAAATCAAACCTCTGGGGGCTTAAGCCTCAGTCCTCAATTGAACACAAATGTGCCCAAATTTGCAACCATGGAAGTATCGGTAACGGATGGCATTAATGAAGCCAAAGCCATTATGCAGTTGGCGGTGCGTTTGATTACCGAAGACATGCTATTTAATTCTGTCACCGTACGACTCAACGAAATGACAGAGGAGGCGTTTCTCTCACCCTTGTTGAATTTCTTTTTGGATGGTCTGGCGGCCATAATACCTTGCCCCAAGGAAAACATTTTCATTTTCTCCATACAGGATGATACCGATGTTACGTCACGCATTTTAAATGTCAGCTTTTCGGCCAAACGTCCAGATGTCTCTCATGAAGAATTTTACACGCCACAATATTTGCAGGAGAGAGTATACTTGAACAGGGCTATTTTAGCTAGACTGGCCACTGTAGAGGTTTTGCCGTTCGATGATAATTTATGTGTACGTGAGCCATGCTTGAACTTTGAGGAGTGTTTGACGGTCTTGAAATTCGGCAATGCCTCTGAATTTATACATAGCGATACGGTGTTATTTAGGCCCATTTATCCAGTTAACACGTTTGCCTGTTCCTGTCCGGAGGGTTTTACTGGCAGCAAAGAACATTACTTGTGTGACACCGAAGTAGATTTGTGTTACTCTGATCCCTGTGCAGAATGGCGGCTCCTGTGTACGACGCGAGGGTGGCTACACTTGTGTTTGTCCACCCTCTCACACGGGTGTTCAATTGCGAAAACGATATTAGGAAACTGAAACCCTGCATGTCAGACATATGTGAGGGTGGTTTATCCTGCATGAATAATTACTTGAGCTCCCAACCGCCACCCTATACAGCCACGTGTGAATTGCGTTCGCGTTCGTTCTCACGCAATTCCTTTCTTACGTTCGAAAGTCTTAAGCAACGACATCGTTTCAATGTGAAATTACGTTTCGCCACCGTACATGAGAATGGTTTGCTGTTGTACAATGGCCGTTACAATGAATTGCATGACTTCATAGCCTTGGAAATAGTACACGGTCATGTTACGTTTTCTTTTTCTTTAGGCGATCGCATTGAGAAGGTAAGCATACGTCAGCAGTACAAGGTATCCAATGGCCAGTGGCATGAAGTGGAGGTAGTTTACCTTAATCGCACGGTCACCTTAATTCTGGATAACTGCGACACAGCGATTGCTTTGGCCGGCAACTTGGGTGAGAAATGGAATTGTGCCAATCAGACTTCCTTAAAGTTGGATAAACGTTGCTCTTTGCTTACCGAAACCTGTCATAGATTTTTGGATTTGACTGGGCCTCTGCAAGTTGGTGGCCTGCCAAGGATACCTGCTCACTTTCCCATTGAAAATCAGGACTTTGTAGGCTGCATATCAGATCTGAGAATAGATGAACGTTTTGTGGATTTAAACTCTTACGTGGCGGATAATGGCACCATATCCGGTTGCCCGCAAAAGAATCCTTTGTGTTCCTCTGAACCGTGCTTTAATGGTGGCGCCTGCCGTGAAGGCTGGAATATCTACAGTTGTGAGTGTCCTGAGGGTTTTGCTGGCAATCAATGTCAAGATACTATACCCGCTCCATGGCGTTTCTCAGGAGATGGCAGTCTAAGTTTTAATCCATTACTAAGGCCCATACAACTGCCCTGGATTACCTCGTTATCGTTGAGGACTCGCCAAGAGGATGCTTTCCTCATACAAATACAAATTGGCCAGAATAGTTCTGCGGTAATATGTTTGAAGAACGGTATCCTGTACTATATTTACGATAATGAACCCATGTTTCTGGCCGGTGCTTATTTGGCTGATGGTGAGTGGCATCGCATTGAAATCAAATGGTTGGGTTCGGAGCTACAATTTTCGGTGGATTTTGGACAACGTGTGGGCTCAGTGCCAATCTCATTAAAAATTCAAGGCCTCTATGTAGGCAAAATAGTAATAGGAAATGCTGACACAACAATAGGCCAAGCAGGAGATCTTCTGCCTTATGAAGGCTGTATACAAGACGTACGTATAGGTGCTGCTCAGTCGGTCCTTACGCGTCCAACAATACGTGAAAATGTAGAGGATGGTTGTGTGTCAAAAGCTGAATGCCCTGCTGCCTGCCCTAGTCATTCGACATGTGTTACCAGCTGGGATAAGGCTCAATGCGAGTGTTTGTCGGGGTATGTAGGTATTGATTGTCAGCCCATTTGCACCGTTAAACCTTGTGCGGCGGGTATATGTCGCGCCAATGTCAGTGACTTAAGGGGATATCACTGTGAATGCAATTCAACATATCAACATGGCGAGTACTGTGAGAAGACCGTGCAACAGCCTTGTCCAGGCGGCTGGTGGGGTGAGAAAGTGTGTGGTCCATGCAAATGCAATGTCAAGCAGGGTTATCATCCCGATTGCCATAAAACCACCGGCCAATGCCATTGCAAAACTAATCACTATCAGCCACCAAATGAAACAGCCTGCATACCATGCGATTGTTATTCCATAGGCTCATTCAATAGTGCCTGCAATCCTTTAACGGGTCAATGTGAATGCCGTGAGGGCGTAATTGGTCGCAGATGTGATTCTTGTTCCAATCCCTATGCCGAGGTGACTTTAAATGGCTGTGAGGTAGTATACGATGCCTGTCCTCGTTCATTTGCCGCTGGAGTATGGTGGCCACGTACTCCGCTGGGTAGTACGACCGTAGAAAATTGTCCTCATCCCGCTAAAGGTAAAGGTCAACGTTCTTGTGATAATTTATCTGGCGGCTGGAATATGCCCGATATGTTTAACTGTACTTCAGAGCCGTTCGTAGAACTGCGCAAACAATTATCGCAAATGGAGAAAATGGAACTGGAACTGAACTCTTTTGTGGCCATTAAGACAGCGGAAAACTTGCAAAAGGCCTGCGTTATAGTAGATCGTTCGAAGAGCCATAAAAAAGCGGTGGTAAAAGACCATAGACGTTACAAAATGGAGTCCTCCTTCCTAAACACCGAAAACACTAATGTCTGGTCCAATGAAATCGAAATGGAATACCTGTCGGATGAAATGAAATTTAGCCATGATCGATTATATGGTGCCGATCTATTGGTAACGGAGGGTCTGTTACAGGAGTTGATCAATTATGAGCTCATGCAGAATGGCCTGAACTTGACACATTCCCAGGATAAATATTTCATTAAGAATTTAGTGGAGGCAGCCAGTGTCATTTTGGATCGCAAGTATGGTCAAGAATGGAAACGAGCATCGGAATTGATACAGCGGGGGCCGGATGACCTACTAGATGCCTTTAACAAATACATGGTGGTATTGGCTAGATCACAACATGATACGTACACCAATCCGTTTGAAATAGTCCAACCAAATGTAGCCTTTGGCCTAGACATTGTCACAATGGAGTCGTTGTTTGGCTATGAACCTGAACAGTTAAGTGAATATCACAAAACCAAGTACCTAAAGCCCAATGCTTTTACCACCGAAAGTGTTATTCTACCAGACACCAGTGCCTTTTTGCAGCACTCAGCCAAGCAGAAGCCGGTTATAACCTTTCCCAAGTACAATAACTACATACAGGATAAAAGTAAATTTGATAAGTTCACCAAAGTATTGGTACCTTTGGATATGCTGGGCATAAGTCCCCCGGAGAGTAATGAAGTAACACACGGTTCCAGTGATTATAAGGCCATCGTTTCATATGCCCAGTATAAGGATGTGGGTCAGCTATTGCCGGATATGTTTGATGAAACTATAACACGGAGATGGGGCGTAGATATTGAGGTGGCTTCACCAATACTATCCCTGGCTATACTAGTGCCCTCTACCGAGGCTGAAGAGAAACGCATTGAGATACCCTACAGAAAGATTTCATCACAAAAAACGTTTTCAGTGTCCGGATCCTCAGAACAAGAGTTCATAGAAGTGTTTGATGTGCCCAAAAAACCATCATCATCTTCGGGTGGTTCCACTTCATCGGGCTCAGCTAGCGAAGAGCATATGATTGAAAATATACGCATAACAGCTCATGAAATACCACCACCACCAGCGATCTCTTCCCGACAGGAGGACAGTAATGAAGCGATCGAGATAGAGGATGTTGAAGAACCCCATATAAATGTACACTTCGATGATAACATAGAATTCCATGGTAATTCAGGTGAAGAGGTTATCGATTCGCCCGAAAACATACACGACAATGATAATCCGCATAACAATAATAACTATGACACGGGCTCACAGGAGCCTATAGATTCCCAAGAAAAGGGTGAAAATGAGGCTTTCTATCGCAATCGAAGATTGGTCAAACGCCAGGTGGAGGTTATCTACCCGAATGAACAACAGCAATCGCCCAAACATATAACCTACAGATCCCTAGGTTCACCACATCTCTCGCAACCCATCAAACTGCAAATGTGGTTGGACATCGATATTACACGCTTCGGTCCACGCTCTAATCCACAGTGTGTACGCTGGAATTCTTTTACGAATCAATGGACACGCCTAGGCTGCCAGACGGACATACCCGATTATGATAATATGCTGCATATGCTGCCTCAACAACCGATTGTGGTCAATTGTACCTGCACCCATATCTCCAACTATGCTGTCATTGTGGATGTTATTGATCCCGAAGATATACCCGAACCATCTTTACTCGTGCAAATCACTTCATATTCTGCTTTTTTGGTTTCTCTACCTGTTTTACTGAGTGTACTTATCGCTTTGGCTTTGCTGCGTGGCCAACAAACCAATTCGAATACCATTCATCAGAATATCGTGTTGTGTGTGTTCTTTGCCGAAATGCTATTCTTTGTTGGCATGCAATCACGACGAAATCTCTTGGAGAATGAATTCCCCTGTAAGTTGATTGCCATTTGTTTGCATTACTTTTGGTTGGCGGCATTTGGCTGGACGACGGTTGACTGTGTGCATTTGTATCGTATGTTGACGGAGATGCGTGATATTAATCATGGTCCGATGGGTTTCTACTTTGCAATGGGTTATGGTGCTCCAGCCATTGTTGTTGGTCTATCGGTGGGTGTACGAGCGCATGAATATGGCAATAGTTTATTGTAAGTATTTGCTAATGAATTAAGTATTAGAGTTACTGTTAAGATATGTTTAAAGCCATAGGTTGATTATTAGGACCAATTCTTGACTTAGCAATGACATCCTTTTCCCATTACAGCTGTTGGTTATCCGTCTATGAACCAGTGGTCTGGTGGCTTGTGGGGCCTATAGCCGGCATGTCAGTTGTCAATCTGCTGATACTCTTTGTTTCCGTAAAGGCAGCATTTACTCTAAAAGATCATGTCCTTGGTTTCGGTAATTTACGTACCCTATTATGGTTATCGGTAGTTTCACTTCCCCTAATGGGTGTCATGTGGGTATTGGCTGTATTGGCAGCATCCGAAAGTTCCCAACTCTTGAGTATGTTACTATCAGGTGTGGTAGTATTACACGCCATATTCTGTTTGGTTGGCTATTGTATCATTAACAAGAGGGTCCGGGAAAATCTTCAAAGAACCTTCTTAAGATGTATGGGACGCAAGGTACCTTTGCTGGACTCTTCAATGGTGGTTAGCAACAGTTCACACAATGTGAATGGCACTAATCGGCCCAATAACTTTCTCAATGCCAACGGCTATGATACTCAACGGAGAAACGTGGGTATAAGTGTATCCAGCACAACATCAAGAAGTACAGCCAAGACCAGTTCAAGTCCCTATAGGTTAGTAAAAGTGATTTTCTGTTTTTAATTTATCTTAGCAAACGAATATTAAATAATTTGAAGTCTTTCTTCTCCCAGTGATGGCCAATTAAGGCAAACCTCTACGTCTACATCGAATTATAACTCAAACAGTGATGCTCCCAGTTTCTTAAGAGGTTTCGAATCGTCAACCACAAGTGGTCAACATCATGAAAGAAAATCACGTAGACATCGAAAAGATTCAGATTCAGGTTCAGAAACAGATGGTCGTTCTTTAGAATTGGCTTCCAGCCATTCCAGTGATGATGATGAGTCCAGAACGAATCGCTCTTCTACAACAGGCACTGGCACTAGCACTCATCGCAGTACAGCGGTGAGTTTAACACCCTCTTTCCTGCCCAACATTACCGAACATGTACAGGCTACCACACCGCCGGAACTGAATGTAGTACAAAGTCCTCAACTGTTTCCCAGTGTAAATAAGCCCGTATATGCACCACGCTGGTCTAGCCAATTGCCTGATGCCTACCTACAATCACCGCCCAATATGGGCAGATGGTCCCAGGAAACGGGTTCCGATAATGAGCATATCCATCATGGCCAGAAAATGACCATCTCACCAAATCCTTTACCCAATCCTGATCTCACCGATACCTCTTATCTGCAACAGCATCATAATAAAATCAATATGACCCCTTCGATATTGGAAAACTTACAAAATGCACGCACCACTGATAGTTATGATGGTCTGGAGCGAGAAAGTCTGTATGGTCGAAGAACGGATAATTACGTGCAATATGAAGGCATAGCAGCCAATATCAGTAACTATAAACCACCCAGCCATTATGGCAGTGAACAGGACTATAATGGCTCCACGGCCAATGGCAATCAGAATCAGAATGGCAGCCATAATGGCAGTAGCAGCGGTACGAATGGCAATAATGGCTCCACTAATGGTGGTGGTACACAGATTGTAAATCATATGCGGACATTTCACAATGACAATGCTTACTTAAGTGACAGCATTTATGACAAACAACGAACCTTGGGTTCACCCTATATGTCCAAGGAGCGCATAGCACCTGATCTCTATGGCTCACGGGATAATCATTATAGTTTGAAGAAACAACCGCCCATTTATCCAGGCGATTCTATGCATTCGGTACATTCACTGCTGCGCAATGACTATCAACAGCAACAGCAACGGCATTTACAGCATCAGCAGCAACAACATCCTGATCATCATTCGGATCGCATGTCCGAGGGTTCGGATAAGAATGGCTATCATTTTCCCTATACAGCCGAAGAGGATCATTTGGCTTCGGCACGTAAACATAGTCTGCAGCATAATCAACAATCCCCTGCCTTACACAGTTCACAACAGATCCTCAGTAGTGGTGGTCATCATAATCAACATCATCCACATGCCCATCATGCGGGCCTGGTCAATGATATCAACAATCCGGGTCTTATGCATCGCCATACTTTGAATGGCTCACGCCATAGTTCAAGAGCCTCGTCGCCACCATCCACAAGTATAGTGGCTCCCATGCAGCCTTTGGCTCCTCTCACCAGTATAACCGATACAGAGTAAGTTTTTCCTTTTCTCTCTCTCTCTCTGTCTCTCTCTCTTTTCTTTTGTGGAAAGGTTCATGTTGTTTTTTGTATTGTTTTTTCTTCTTCTTCTTAACTAATTGTTTGTGAAATTAAGCGGTGTTTTGTTTTGAATAAAAAAAAAATTATTTTCCTTCTCTTTCTTTTGCTCTCTATCTTATGGAAGTGCAATTATAGTTTTTGTAATACAAAATAATAAAAAAAAAAATTCAATATTGTTTGGAAAAATATGATGATGATGGTTAGTAAACGGAGGAATTAAATGAGCTATTGACGGGAAAAAATGAGATTCCCAAACTGTTTTTGAAAGTGCTTTAAATCAGTTCTATGTGACTCATTAGAACAATTAACCTGGTCCTCTATCTAAGAGGGCTGATGAGCACAAACGAAGTGAAAAACAAACCGAAATATGAATCCAAATAAGACAGAAATCAGGAAAGGATACGAAATCCCTGAATTTCGTAAGCCAATGAAATGAAGTTCCATAAAAATGATTAAACTAGACGCTAATAGATTGTTATGACTTTGTTGAGACGGTCAACTTGTCTTTCACTTTGAAAAGCACTTTTTTCATAAGGCATATCTGAATCTGCTATCAAAAAATGTGAACCTTTGTAATCTTCTTTTTACAAGAAGATTCATAGCCTCCTTAGGACATACTCAATCGAGAAAAGCGCATGTCGTTGATAGGATAAATTAAATTATCAGTCGCCTCGAGAGTGGGTTGCTTGGGTCCTATAAAAGATCCTGCAAAGTCGCCGAAGTTTAGTAGGTAGCGTGTTGGCTTATTAGACGGGAGGGAACAGTTCAAACCCCACAAAACAAAATATTAGGGAAATATTTCTTCGACGACTACCTCTCAGCTGATTTCTGGCAAAAACTCTGAAAGTAAATAAAATTGCCATGGCCTTCAAACGCTTAACTGGCTTAACTGGCTTGCGGCATAATACATACTTAGAGAAGTCGCCGTGGTCTAGTGGGTAGTGTGTTGGCTTATTAGACAAAAGGCCCGGGTTCGAATCCCAGGTCAGACATCAAAACGAAAAAATATTTCTTCGGCGACTTCCTCTCAGCAGATTTCTGGCAAAGACTCTGAGAGTAAAAATTGCCATGAAAAGCTTCTCAAAAAATCTGTCGTTCGGAGTCGGCTTTAAACTGTAGGTCCCGCCGCTCATGTATAAAATTAACGCATACAGCATAAGTGGTGTGTGAAGCTAGGTCGTAATCCTGACTGAAGAGTTGTAATGACAAATTATGTATGTATGTATGTACATACATAATTAATTATGTATGTACATACATACATACATAATTAGCCATTACAACCCTTTCTCACACCACTTACATTGTGTGCCATAATTTTATTCATAACTGGCGAGACCTACAGTTTAAATTCGACACCGAACGATAGATTTTTTTTGGGAAACTTTTCATGGCAGGTTTATTTACAAGCAGAGTTTATGCCAGAAATCTGCTGGAAGGAAATCGCCGAAGAGATGTTTTTTCGTATTTTGTTTTGCTGCCTAGCCTGAGCTTTACGTCTAATAAGCCAACACACTAGACATACTAGACTAAGGTGACTTTAATGCGGCATAATAGTTTTCTTTAATGGCGACCCACAGAAAAGAGTTCTTCGATGTGAAAACGCACCAATTGACATACCCGGTATTAAACGTTTAGCGCAATAAATCAATTGTGCCCTCAGATGTGTGGCAAGTTGTACCATTCTGTTGAAACCAACATCGTTCACATCAATACCATGAAGATAGGTGTCTCCGTTGATCGAAAATATTGTGTCCTTCTAATATTCAAAGAAATATAGGGCCAACGATGCTTCTGCTCCACAAGCCGTACCAAACAGTCCCTCGTAATGGGCGCATTGGCATCTGTAAGACTACGTGTGAATTTTCTGAGCCCCAAATACGGCAGTTTTGCTTATTAACATGCCTACCAAGATGAAAAGGAGCTTCTTTCGAAAGAATGATTTCTTTCTTGGCAAAAGCGACATCTTCGTGCAGTTTCTCGGCAGCAAAATAAAGCCCAATGTTGCTCAAGCGTACACTTCATAAAACAACCAATGCCATGACAATAATGACATTACTAAAATGGCTTTTACAACCTTATATATTATTATGTGGAATAGCATTACAATTAAGCGACCCTGTTTATCGCACTTGATCTAACAACTACTGCAAAGTATTGCCAAAACAGCTCTTTTTACAACTTAATATCCTTATTATATATAACTGACTTAGTAATAAACCGCATTATAGTAAATAGAGGTATTGCCAGAATGGATTTTAATAGACACTATATTATGTAGAACTGCATTACTATTAAATGACCCTGTATTATCACACTTGATCAAAAATATATAATCATAACGACAACAGTATTATCATGCAGTTCTATATATAATATAATTTTTAGCAATGAAAATATTAATTTTTCAATTTCTAATTATTTTTTGCCATTAGTGTTAGATATAAGCTTTAAAATGAGATATTGTTCATTAAATTTAATGCGGTGATATGGGAGATATTTGCAACCGACAAAAAAAGTGCTTTAGACATAATATGTATGATACTGAATTTTGAGACTGAATATAAATAGCAGATTCAAAATAGTAAAATGTAATACCTCTGTAAATTTTAGGGTTATTGTAAAAAGTTGATGAATGATTCAAAATAGCAGTGTTAAGTTGATTGAACCAAAACTTAAAAGTCACTATAAGCCACATCCAATATCGTGTGGAATATAATGGCTGGCTTCAAATGTATCTGTCATCATCGTATAATTGTCTATGAGTTGATTTCAAAGACATGATATACAAAGTATTGTATTAAACTAAAACTGCTAAACTAAAAAATAATCATCCCAGATAAGTAGGCGTTCTTTTCGTTTAACCATCATCATTATATTTTTCCAATACGATTTATTTAAAGATAATCTTGTTTGGTGTCTATTTAAAATGGCTTTTTGCATTAAATTTTGCTTTTTAGTGGTTACGGCTTAACAAACTTAACTTTAGAAAACAAAACAAAAAAATTAAAGCAAAAGAAAAAATTTAAAAAAAAAAACTTATTTTTTGTAGTATTAAATTTACAAAAACAACAAAACAACTGTAATCTTATTATAAACAAAAAAATTAAAAAAAAATATGAAAAAAATAAATTAAAATGAAACCTCTTTATCATATTGTTTTCCCCTTTCTTTTATTTCTATTTTGTTTTTCTCATTCACATCCTCTCACCTTCAACTACCTTCTCAAAAAAAAAAAAAAACCAACAACAACCACTATCACAACATTGTTTGTTTGATTATGGACACAAAACAAAACAAAAATCCTTTCAATTCAACATTAATCCTTAAAAACAAACCGGAAAAAAAAATAAAAAAAACTGAAATGATATGAAAAAAATAAAATAAATAAAAATGAAACCAACAACAATAACCATCCTGTTTTCCACGCCATTAAATTGTAAAAACATATACAAACACAAACATTTACCCATAACCTTTATACTTTATACACACACATACATACATATAAATGAACTAAACAAACAAACAAAAATAAAATTACTCACGTCCATTCCAAATAAACAACAACAAATAACAAAAAACTCATAAAAAAAAATCAACAACAACAATTTGCTTTTAACCATTTCGGCCATTGTTTGTTTTACTTGTTGTTTTCCATTTTCTTTTTTCTCTCTCTCTCTCTCTACTCTCTCTCTCTTTTGATTTGAATTTTACTTTTCTTTTGTAATTGTTTCCTTTGTTCTACTGTGTTTCTGTTTTTCTTTTTCATTTTTTGCTCCAACATTCGTTTGTTTTTTCTTTGTTCTCACATTATTTGTTTTCCAACAGCTCTTGGTCTTGGGAACGCTTAAAGAAAATCTAATCAGTGAAGTTTATTTCGTTTTCTTTTTCTTGTTCTCAATCTTTTTTCTTTTTCTTTTTCCTTTTCAAAATGCTTACACTTAATGCAAACCGCTCTTTTATCATAAAACGTGTGTGTGTATATGTGCGTGTGTTTGTGTCTATAATAACACAATGAAAAATCATTTTATTTCTCTTTGTTTTCCATTTTCATTTTGCTTGTTTTATTTCGCATACATATGTGGCTTCTCAAAATTTCATTTACACTTATGCTTGAATAAATATAAAAACAAATACGTACACACACAAATATACACACGTATAAAACCAATAAACTGTGTTTGAATACAATTAATATCACACAAATACCAACAAACATAATACAATACAACGCAATGCATCTCTCAATGCTGTACAATATTTAATGATTTCTTATACGAACATGGATATTGGTAAACTACAAACACTTGTACATGCACACAATCCGAACACACAACATAAATCTTGAAAACAACGAAACCTAAACAAAACTGCCGAACATAATGAAAATATCAACATCAACAACAACAATGATGTGCTGCTCTATAAATTGTTATAATTTACGACTATCACCACTACCACTATCACTACAACTACTCCATATACTGTACATATTCTACAACATAATTAAAAACAATGTGTCCTTGTTTATGGCATACCAAACACATATAAATTGCTCTTCATCTTCCTATCTATTGGTGTGTGTCTCTCTTACTTTCACACTCACTCTCACTCTGTCGCGTCTTTGTCGTTTAACATCTCTTCTATTGCTCTCGTATACAAACATACATTTCAATATAAATGCAGATCAGAGGTAAACCACAAATTCATTTGAATATTTTTGCTTTTATTTAATAAACTTAACTTGAGTATGAGAATTTTTCTTTGTTTTATCATTCTATACTGTTGTTGTTTTTGTTTTTGTATTTGTATTCAATTTGATTTTATTGTTGTTTATGTGTATATGCTGTATATGCTTTGATGTTTTTTTTTTTCTCTCTCTCTCTATGTATTAACATTGAGTTCTCTTTTGTTTTCATGTTTTTTTTTGTTTCTCTTTAATTATGTTTCATTTGTTTTTCATTTGTTGTTAAACGTGTATGTGTTTATATTTTAGTATAAAGTTTTTTACTTAATTGTCCTTTATATTAAAAAGAAATTATAAAAAATATATACACAGTGGCAAACATAAGTGGTTATAGGGTAGAAGTCTTCCTAATTCCTAATAATACAAGATTTTACAAATAATTGATGCAGGAATTTACATGCAGACATTCATTCATACATCTAGTATTTTGTTCATTATCATCCTTTAGTCAGGATTACAATCTAGCTACGCACACCACTTATCTTGTGTGTGTTAATTTTATATGTGAAAGGCGGGCCCCACAGTTTAAAATCGTATTCGATCGACAGATTTTTTTTTAAACTTTTCATTGCATTTTTATTTGCTCTCGGATATTGTCTAAAATCTGCTAAGAGGAAATTGCCCAAGAAATATTTTTTCAAGTATCGTTTTATTCAAGATGTGGCCTCACCAAAGCTGCCAGATTTGACGGTTTATCGTCATTTTGACGATTTTATGCCTCAAAAATGTCATATTGACGATGTGACAATTTATGCCTTTATAATGATAATTTTTATAAATTAAAAATTTACATCATATTCCTTACTTTAGTACATTAAAAGTCACTTTAAGTTTTGTAATTACTTTGCAGTTATTACTATTGCAAATTTCATCCCTTAAAACTCAAAAAAATTACAATCTCTGGAGGAAGGGAGTTCCCTGTACGAACATATGAATAGTCCGACAAAGGAACGAATTTTGTCTGTAATACAGTGTCCGATCCACTGCCCATTCGACCGCATTCATATGTGCTCGCAGAGAAAGGACGAATGTTACATACGAATCAGAGATCAGCAACGAGTATTCAAAACGATGAGCATATTTGAGTCATACTTATAATTTCAGATATTTATACGCATTCATACTTACTTTAGTATGATACTCATAGTACTCATATTCAAAGTTGTAAGTACTTCTCTTTTTCATACTTAACAATACGCATGATGTTATTTACTACGACTCATCTCTACTTAACATTTACAAGAAGCACAAAATAAGTATGATTTGCGTACGAACACTTCTATGCTCACAAGAAGATTGTATGTATGCTTTGCTTGTTGTCTTTGTCTTTCCATTCTTCTCTGTTTGTATATGCAACAACAACAAAGGCTGTAAATTTGTATGAATGATTCAAATATCACTCGAATCACTTATAAGTATTTTTCTAAATTTATGAATCAGAATGAATAGGCGTATGAATCAAACATATTTCGAATGTTGTAAGTTTGATGTCAGCGTTGTACTCATACTCATTGCTACTTATACTTATAAATCAATGTTGTAGCGGGTACGAATGAATCCGAGTAGTTGAATTTCAATTCTGTTGATTCATTCATATTCAAAATTGCATGAGTACTTATGAGTAGTGGAAAAACGATTCATTGCTGATCTCCGATACGAATACATGATTCTCGGAAACAAGTCCCTTATTTCGCTAAAACAAAGTCCGTTGTAATAGTGATAGAACAGTGAAACATAAACCACATTACAACGATGCTCCAATGAATCAATGGACTTTGTTACCCAACCGTCATTAATGAACCACTTCGCCCTCTTTCTTGTATGCGGTCAAAAAATCTCAAAATAGACCTTAAGACCATAAGAAGTTAAGACATTGAAAAATGTGTGGATTCTAGCGAACATCACTTTGGATTTTCATGCCAATTTTGTGACGATTAGTTTTACGATTTCCATGAACGTCTTTGATGATTTTTTTTCTGATATTTGGCAGCTATGAGCCTCACTAAACTATCTACTAGACATCGGCGACTGCATGGCAGGTTGCTGACAAAAAATATAAAGTTTACACTAAAAAAACAGCAGCAAAATGTTATTCATACTGACTACTGGAATATGACAAGAAATCATCTTTATGATCCTATAAAAGCCGATAATTCGGATTTAAACGGGAAAAATGATGTGATGTATAAACAGAGCACTTGGAGACAGGGCACTAGTATCCAATTATAGATAAATGCATGACCAATCTAATGATTAGCTCAATAGCACAGTATTTCGATCATCATACGTTTAGTTTTATTCTCGAATGTTAAATATTTTTCCGGAAACTGACAGTTTGTTTGAACTTCCCTACTATATCATAGTCAGAAACCTTGTAGTTTATAGGACAAAAGCAAAAGGGGATAGTGTGCCAAATATGACTAGGGTATATGCTGTCATTACTCTATATTCGAGAATTGCTTTATAGTTTTTGATCTAATAATTTAATGATAGACCTCTTACACCTTCAGATTATCATTTTATTTGTGATCTCGCATTAATATAAATTCTGTAGTTTCCTATAAACTACAATTAAATCAGTTTTATGCTAAAAAATCGCCAAAAGATCTACACTGTTGGAATATCTTTTTTACTTCAAAAAAAGAGTCACAATGGTTAGAGAACGTGCACCTGTCGGTCAAGACAAGCACAGTACCCAGAGACGAAAGAGACGCATTGTGCAAGAGGCACAATATTAGTAAAACTTTTTTTCCGTAAGTAACCAAAATTAACAAAAACTATGTTAGATTGATCCTAAGAACTCAAATAGATTTACGGAAAACTTTTGCTTTAGAAATATTGTTTTAAATAAAAAAAATTAAATAATAAAGACAACTCTACCCATTAACCACTTATGCAATCCATTGTATTTCGTTTTATTTTTTACAATCTTTTAATGGTTAGCATTTCATTTAATTAAAACTAACATAATATAGAACCCCTTGTAAATAAATAAAAGTAGTTTGAAAATGTTTTTTAAAATATTATCTAAAAATATTATAAAAAATTACAACAAAAAAATTCGGGATATTTTTTTTATGGTCTAAAATTTTTGAATACAATATTTTTGTAATCATCAGTCTTTAGTTTTGAATTATTTCTCTGAAAAACGATAAGGTTGGCTACATCATGTGTGGTGGACCCCTCGAATGAAGAGGTCCCACTTAGGTTAGCATTTCGGCCCATTGTGATGGCTGCTAATATTAGTAATTAGTAATCATACTAAGTTTTCCCAAGCAAATGTTTTGGAATACTAATATTTTCTTGAAGAGGTTTATTAAAAATCATATATTTTAATTCGATCTGTGTTTGTCAAGATAATGCTTAGGAAACGTTACGTATGATCAATATTTAATAAAATAATAATATTACGTATACGCCACATATATTTCGTAAATAAATGAATTGTAAACAAAACCCTAATTAAGATTGGGGTTATTCCACTCCCTTTTAACGACCGAAACTGTTATTCACTTTTTTTGCCAGTGCCCATCTCTAGCTAGGTGTAGATATAGGTTATTTGGTTATTATATCATCTATTGATAACAAGGATATAGCTTCGTTCATCAAACTTTCTGGCTGGTTTTCTGGTAGGGTTTTTGTGCAGCCCTTGCGCTGACCAACTTCTTCTTTTACCCTGATTTGGCGGAACTTTGTTAGTACAGGGACTGCATTCACCCGTGGCATCACAACGGACCACCATGCGTGCTCAAGTGAGCTTTGTGATATCAGAGCTACCACTCCGACCTAACCTAGCCTAACTCAAAGTTTTCTGTAGTATATGATTATATTATGATTAGCTCAGTAGCACAGTATTTTATTTCCAAATGTTAACTGTTAACATCGGAAAATGATAGCGTATTTGAAGATCTCAACAAGTTAAGCCCTAGAGCATACGAAAACTTTGTGTCGGGTATTAAATGACACTCCTTAACCAACGCATCCTGGACAGAAAAGATAAACTACTTATCTACCTGATTGAGCCGGACAAAGTAGGGCAAAACATCTGTTTTTTCTCTCTCAATTGGATGTTCGAAAGGAATATTGTCTGAAAGGCAGATATACCTCTATAGAGAAGGGGGAGAAACAGATAATCTGTTACTCAATTTGTCACTGACTGTAATATCAACTGCATTAACGCGTTTAGGCATTCCCTTTATCTCTTATGGAATTGAAGTTAAATGTTTAACAGAAAATATAGTCTGCAGTAGAGATTATGAAGATTGGTCTAAAAAATTCCATTTTATTTGAATTTGAATAATTCCCTGTGCCAAATGAATTGGTTTAAATAGAACGTATTTGCGTACTCTTTAAAGTTTAAAAAAATTGAGATTCTAATCTAGTTCCAACACAATGCACTACATTAATAGCTACCAATTATCTGCATTGATGGTTGTAAAGAAAAATTAATTCCTTTCCAAGTAGAAAGAAAAGCGAAGAAAATCGGTCCACATCAGACCCACTCCCCACGGTCAAATGCCTGATTCAATATTTTCGTGGAAGCCGAATGTCCTCAAAAGGGCCTCAATATCCTATGTGGCTCTCTTTTTCAAAAAAAGCTGGCCAATGGTGAAAGATGGAAGCTAAAATATTTCGTCCTATCTTAAATAGGTGGAATAATAATTGATAGGGCCCATTTATTAAGCATTTCTTTGAATAATCTATTTTGCTTTCATCATAACTTTAGTTTAATAAATAGTTTGCTTTCTTAAAATCTTATGGTCATTTACTCGTTTATTATTTCGTATAGAATCTTTACATATTTATCTTCAATTCAGTTTGTTTTTTATTTTTGTGCTACAATTTAGAGAAAATATATTCTTTTTTCCATCCACAAATATTAAAATAAGGAGTGCGCACGAAAAAAACGGGACTTAAACTTTTCATTATAGAAACAAAACATTTTATATTTCAATTAAAGTAAATAATATTTGAATTCCTTTTGTATATAAAACTTTGTTCAGGCAAAGGTCTCAGAGCATCCAAATTTTTGAGTCACTTTTTTTCCAAACATTTTAGGATGTTTTAGAAAAATAAATGCTTTGTTTTGGTCGGCAAAATCCTTGTTTTCTTCCACTTCCACGATTTCTCTCAATACTATAAAACTCCTTATATTGTTTTATTCTTACCTTAGAAACTGTTTTTTGGTTAAAACCTGCGAGAATAGCAATCGTTTTTTGTAAGTGGCGTGGTTTTTCATTGAAAATTTCAATTATTTTTTATGACATTCTTGTTGGGTGCCTATTTTCAAAGAAACTAATTTTGCTATTGCAATGAAATTTAGCACGTGAAACTGATGACTAACAAAAACAATGTAACGGAATTCATTTTTTTCAATTATGTTAAAAGTTATAAGCTTAAAAGTATGGCCATTTTTTTTTTCGTGCGCACTCCTTAAAAATTGTTTTTATAAATATTTATTTAGTTTACCAATAAATCTCCTTTACTTTATAAGAAACACCTACAGTTTTAGCCAAAAAGTAATCACACACTCTAATAGAAAAATAGACTCACTGTTGTAAAAAAAAAAAACAAAAATCTTGAATAACTTATCATGCAAAAATAAATCTTAAAAACTATAAACAAAATAAAACAAAAACATATTTTTTTTATTATTATTTTCTATTCTATTCTTATATTCTATAAATTTTACAAAAACAATAAAAACAATAAAAAAAAAACAAACAAACAACAAAACATTTATCACAGTTGGACATTTTATGGCTACATCGACAACGGCGTCTATATCCTTGGTCCTTAACAGTCTGGTAGTTTATGGATTCATTTAAATTTTCTTCCTTACCAATAAATACCAATACCAATAAACAAATACACCAATATTTACAAGTACTTTAGAGAAAAAAAACACACACAAACTAAACATATTTGAATATACATACACACATACATCCATATACACATATTGAAGTTAGAAAACCTATACAAACCTATACTTACAATAGCATAAAGTAATATTGAATCAACGTCATTATCAACATCAACTTCATCATGATCATTATTATTATTATCATTATTATTGTTATTATTATTATTGTATTACTCGTACTATTTATTTGTTTAGTACTCTACTAATATGTACTCTGGTCTCAAAGCGTATTTTTAAAAGTATTTAAAATTGATTCATACAGGGTGGCTGATATATATTGCAACCAACTTCAGGTTGTTATCATTTGTAAGCCGCTCATCTGACAGCTCACAGATTTATTCCAGTGACAGTTCATTTTATTATTTACAAGCAAAACAAAAGCATTTTGATCTATTGCATTTAGGAAAAAAGTTATTCGTGATGCAATTCAAGTGTGATAGTGTGATTGCTTTATATTTGGCTAGAAAACCACATGTGGGTATCGTTAGACCCCTCCAGAATTTAAATGTGAATAAATCTTTTGTTTCTTTTACCATTGCTCGTTACCATGATACTGGCAGTGTTGCATGGCGTCCAAAAAGTGGACGAAAAAATACGCTAACGACACCAGAAATGATCCGAAAAGTGAAGGCCAGATTTAATCGAAATCCACGCCTCAGTGGTATAAAAATTGTTCGTGACCTGAACATATCGCGAGATCGGATGCAACACATGTAGAAAAATGACCTTGGACTAAAGCTATTGAACTTCCAAAAAGTGCAAGAGCTCACCGACGGACAAAAAAAAAGTTAAGTCGCTTTGCACGAAAGTGGCTAGTTACCGAATTTAATTTCTGATTTTGATTTGATAAGAAACCATTCCAAATTGAGCAGTTTGTGAACAAACAAAATGATCGGGTTTACTTGCCAAAGAGGTCAGCTGAAAATTTAAACGCCTGCGATTGGACACCAGAACTCAAGCGCCGTCGATGGCAATGATGTTGGCCGCCGTAATGACCGATGGTAGCTCCCCGATTACCCAAAAAATGTCTTTAAGACAACATTCAAGCCTGGACAGACAAATATTTCAGCCGCAGACCATGGATATTGTGCAGCCCTTGCGCTGACCAACTTCTTCCTTTTCCCTGATTTAGCGGAACTTGGTTAGTACAGGGACTGCGTTCACCCGTGACATCACAACGGGCCGCCATAAGTGCTCAAGTGGGATTTGTGATATCAGAGCTACCACTACGACCTAACCTAACCTAACCATAGATATTCCAACAGGACTCAGCACTACCGCACTCAGCACGCGTCAACCAAGAATGGCTTAAAAAGAAGGTTCCTCGCTTCATTTCTACTGCGTAATGGCCACCAAAATCTCAATCCGTTGGACTTTTACGCCTTGAACATTTTGGAGAGTAAGGTTCTCAGTAAAAAAAACCAAAATGTCGATCATCTCAAGACAGCATTTCGCCAGGAATGGGCCAAAATACCGCAGAGCCACTTACGTGCAGCTTGTAATGGCTTTGTTGGCCGTTTGAAGAACATAATTCGTACCAAAGATGGCCGATTCGAACAAACCTAAACTAATTTAAAAATTTTATGTTATTTCTAACATTTTTTTGGTTTTTGAACAATAAAATTAAAAAAAAAATTATAAAAATATAACGCTTTACTTTGTTGCATTATATATCAGCCACCCTATATATATATACAATGCACTCTCTCTTAACCGGACACCTATGGGACTGACAATTTTGTTCGCTTATGAGGAGTGTCCGCATAAGAGAGAAATATTTTTTTCTTACAATTTTTTTGGTACTGACAAAAGTGTCCGGTTGTTGAAGGTGTCCGCTGAAGAGGGGTGTCTGTTAGGGGAGAGTACACAGTATATAATTGGTCATTATAATCGTTTCGTCAGGATAACGACCTAGATTGCTTTTGAACAATAAAATAAAAAAAAGAAAATTTTTAAAATATAGTGCTTTACTTTGTTGCATTATATATCAGCCACCCTGTAACTAAATAGTTGTTTATTATAAGCCTTCATTCAGAATTACAACTTTGTTTCTCATGCCACTTATGTTGTGTGTATTAATTTTATACATGAGTGGCGGAACCTACAGTTTAAAGTTGATTCCGAACGATCGTGCTTTTTGAGGAACCTTTCATGTCAATTTAAATTAAGCTTTTGAGTTCTGCGTATTTGGATTACTTTATATTTCATTCTATACAATCAGATTTAAAAGTATCGCTAGGATATAAGATAGCTTATATAACATAGATGCGCTCCATTTTAGTTGGTTAAAAGTAAATTTTAAAAAGATTTTTAATAATGCTAGGAGTTTGGCAATATCTTATAAATGAACGTGACTGAAGTGTTTATAGCAGTCGACGCTGTTGAGGTGGATTTTAAATACTTTTTTGAACTTTTCGCTAGTAACTTGGCTTGTAATATTGATTTTCAAAAGCTTCAAGATCATAGCTGGAGGATCAATGCTGGAGGGCTCTGACGATAGTCACCTATGGTTTTCCAGCCAAATATAAAGCAATCACACTATCAAGCTTGAATTCCATCACGAATAACTTTTTTTCTGAATGCAATAGAGCAAAATGATTTTGTAAGCTTGTAAATAATAAAATGAACTGTCACTGAAATAAATCTGTCAGCTGTCAGACGAGCGGTTTATAAATGATAACAACCTGAAGTTGGTTGCAATACATATCAACCACCCGGTATGCATGTATTAACATAGCACATCGGTATCAGCTAGTAGAAGATACTCCTGTGCCTTTGGCTTTGTAGGGTTGCTAGATTTAGGAAGCACTTTAACTAGTCCTCTCTTCAAGGCAACATATTCAGAATGTAACAAAACCTGCTGTTAAGCATCTTGTTACTGATCCACTATACATATAGATAATATTGTGAACTCGAACTTGTTGGATAGAGAATTGTGTTTAAAAATGTATCAAGAAAGGTTTTTGCTAATTCTATGTTTATGAATTTGAATTCTTAATAAAATGTTGTTAAACTAAAACATTTAATTTAACTAATTTTGTACTTTAAAGGTACATTAAGTCTTTTTTTTTGTGAATAGGTGTCATGTGATCTTTAAAAGTTTTTTTTTAAATTCTGTTTTTAAACCAAAAAATTTTTTTTCTCAATATTTTTTATTTGACTTTTAAAAAATTTTAATTGAATGCATGTTTTGGTTTACTGATTTAAAAATATATGGACGTAATAAAAAGCATGCTTATATGATAGAATGGAATTATTAATCCGATTTAATAAAATTTTTTTTTTAACTAACTTAGATGCTACTAAACCAATGCCACTTAATATTGTATTTAAAAGCTTTTTATTATGGAGTTTTTTATATTAAAATTAATAACCATTTATAAAGTATATTAAATATTAACAACATTTTTTTATATGTTTAATAATATTTTTGTTTGACAAATTTAAACAAAATTTAATAAAAAAATTTCTCTTTTATTTTCTCTCTCAAAAACCATCAAATAACAGGAGGAATATTGATGATGATGAAACCACAGTATAAAAGCAGTTATTTTATGAAATAAAATTTCAAAATATAATAAAAAAAAAACATTAAACACATGAAAATAATTCAAAAGGAATACAAAATAAATCGAGAAAAACTATAAAAGCAACTAACAGAGTATAAATAAAGTAAAAACGCTACAATAAGAAAAAGGATAACTAAAGTACTTTAACAACAACATGCAGCTATAAAAATAAAATAAAATTTCTATACGTTTTTAAGCCACAAACCAACAACCGCAAGTATATGTATGGATATATGTATACATTGATAATAAATATTGTTTGAAAACAAAAAGCATAAGATATAGAAAAATAAAATAAAAAATAATACTAAAAAAATAAACAAAAATTAAATAAAATCAATGCCATATGTATGTAATTAAATAATTAGAATTGGTTTAAAAAAACAAAACAAAAAAAAACATTATATTGGTATTAAAAAAAAATTATTATAATAATAATAACTAACAGTTAAAAGAACATATTTACAGTTACAGCTATAATACAAAAGAATTAATATATATTTATTGCAAAAAAAAATTAAATATTATTATTGAGATTATTATTCATATTATAAAGTAAATTAAGAGAAATGAGGCCCATTTATTATAAACATTATAAAAAAACAAGAAAAAAAAACTACAATTTATTTATATACATACAAACAACAAATAACATGCATATTATATATAAACATATACATACATAAAAAAAAATTAAACAAATTATAGTATTTAAATAAGATAAAATCATATAAATATACATATTAGTATTAGATAGCCATGTTAAAAATAAAAAAAAAACACTATAAAAATGTTTAACAACATGTTTATAGAGAAAATGTTTAGCAACATTATGTATAAACATTTTACAAAAAATCTCAATATTATGAAGTTTGACTTACTATTGTTTAGAAGCCATCACAATATTAAGCAACTTTAGACTAATACTCTGTTCATATTTGTGAAAAATGTTGAGCAACATTAATAATTTCATACGGAAAATTTAATGTGTAGCCAAGTAAGTAAATATATATTTTTTTTTTTTCAGTAGGAAAACAATAATAGCAGATACACATAAATTTTAAAGTCAGCTGTTATTGAAAATTCCATGTGAAACAATTGGCACTTTGATTATTTCGGTGTGAAAAAATAATGTTGCCAGAAACATTTTATATGTTTTTCACAAAATAAACAGAATACTACTTCTGCAACATTTTTTCATGAAAATTTCATGTGATTTTTTTTAACAATGAAATTTTTTGACAACAATCCACTTGAAATTTTGAACAGAGTACTAGGCTTTATAGCTAATACTCTGTCCAAATTTGTAAAAAATGTTGCGCAACATTAATTATTTCATACGGAAAATTTAACGTCTAGCCAATGTTGCCTATCACGCGAATTTACATAATTTGACGATTTTTTTTATTAAAAGTATATCACATTGTTTTAGTTTTGTAAACAAAACACATATGTTTTACTTTATTTTATTTTAAAATCTTTATTTAAGAATTTACATACAATTTATAAAAAAAAAAACTTACGTATGAATATTCAGGTTCTTTTGCTTGTCATATTGTAGAAGTTTAAGACAAATCACTAGCATCAAAGAACATATCCTGTGGTGAATCAAAACAGGGAGAACAGTGCGGTTGCGATAAACTGGTTCGGAAATTGCAATCCGGAAAATGTTACTTTCGATTTTTTACTTATAAATTTAAATATTCCTACATACATTTGTATGTACATAGGAATCAATACTTACGTTCTTAAATTTGATGTTTCCGTTAAGAATTCTAAATCGTCAGAAAACTCCCAAGAATCGTCACAGTCGTCAGATATTATTTCCAAGCACTACCAGATTTCTTCCGTACCTTGCGTCTTTGCCTGTAATAGCGTTTGCTGTCAAGAATTCTTTTCCAGTTTTGTTGGCTGGCATCATTTGCAGATAATTTTCACTTAAAAGAAGCTAATGAAGGTGTATAACTCTTGTTACCAGGTTTATTGATCTCATTTGCAATTTCTCTCAATGCAGCTTTCATGGTATTCCGATAGGAGTGCAGCTTTTCTGCCTTGTTCCATATAAGACTTTTTATTCTTTACGGCTGATATTAATTGCCGCTTTTCTGCCTCACTAAATTTTATCTTTTTGTTTTCTTGATTACATACATAATTGGTCATTACAACCCTTCAGCCAGGATTATTGACCTAGCTTCTCACACTACTTATGTTTTGTGTGTTAATTTTATACATAAGACTAGACCACGGCGACTTCCAATTGCTTCTTCTTCTTAATTGCTTTCCATTTATAAGTAAATATTTTTTTTTTTTCAAAATGAAAACAATATTAGAACATACGCATAAATTTTAAAGTCAGCTGTTATTGAAAATTCCACTTCTGCAACATTTTTTCATGAAAATTACATGTGATTTTTTTAACACGTTCTCTGACAACAATCCACTTGAAATTTTGAACAAAGTACTAGGCTTAAGATCTATGTTTTAAATTACCAATAAAAAAAATTATTATATTGAACAGCAACATTGTTTATAAATATTTACGAATAACGGCTGACCGTTACAAAAATTTAGTGCAAAACCCTTAACGTATGAAAATCATGATTTAAAAATTACAATTCCGTTTTAAAGGCAAGACCTTGCAAATAATTACAATATTAAGCCTACATTTTCAAATATGTACACTTATTCCAAAAATATTGTATATGAAAATGTTGCTAAACATGTTGCTAAACATTTTCTTTTAAAAACATACTTTGTTTATAATAGAATCTAAAGTAAAATAAAGTTAAATTGTAATAAATAAATTTAAAAAATTAATTTTATTAACAAGAAAAATTTAACAAAAATACTCATTGAATAATAAAAAACAAAAAGAAAAACAAAGAAATGAATTCAAAATACTCTTAAAAAATATTCTCAAATACATGAAATTATTTCATTGTAAATAAGCATTTTAGTTTAATTCATTCAAATAATTTATTACAATACTAAACGCAAGAGAATTATAAACTAATTTAAGTCATACGTATATTTATATTAAGTTTAAGTATTTGAAAAAAAAACAAACAAACAAACAATATTTTTGTATTTAAGAAAGTAAAAGAGATTCTTTAAAGAAAAATTTACAAACAATTTTAAAAGAAAATTTATGAAAATATTTACGTTTTCAAAAACAAACAAATCAAAGTCAGACTGATTTTATTTTCTCATTGTAAAGTTTAAATTGCATTTAATTCATTAATTATAATTAATTAGGATTTAAGTTTATATACATATGATTAAAACAAAAACAAATTAATAAATTTCAATTTAAAATTAATTTTAATTTAAAACACACAAAAGAAATAACAAAATAATTACTTGTCCTATTTGAATAGAAAAAAGGAAGTATAGGTACAGCTGTCCACCTTTGGTTGTCATTATGTATTATTTTAATGTGGACCCACTACACGAATTACAGAAGATAGAAGTTGAATGCTTAGCCGCGCTTCTTTCACCACAAATATTAATTACTCCTTAACCGGTTAAGCGGTTATGAATGCCGGGAGTTCTTATCACCCACAGGCTGTAGCCATTGGAGTTAGTGCCTATGGAGTTAGTGCTAATTCTCAAATAGCCCCATAACGACATTTGGTATTTGAATTCCATACGGGCTAACTCAATTTTGAGGGACTTATGGAGGAAAATCCAGTTTGTCATATGTTTCAAGTATTTATCTTTCAATGGATATAAATTTTTAAAGAAGTCCATGTTGAATGAAGCCTTTTCTAATGAGGTATAATATACCAATTTGTTAGAGAAAATTTTAACCTTATGGTTAACCCATATAGTTTACCCATCACAGCGCTTATCTGTAACAGCTTCTACTGCTCCTGCTACTTTTATAATCCTCCAATGGTAAGCCCGTCTTCAGCTGCATTTTTAAGGAAAGTAAGTATTTAAATGATACTACTTAAGCCATATTCTTATGAAACATAAATACAACGCTATAGGGGTCGCCGTGGTCTAGTAGGTAGTGTGCTGGCTTATTAGACGTAAAGGCAGGGTTCGAGTCCCAGTCCAGACATCAAAAAATAATAAAAAAAAGTATTTTTTCGGCGATTTCTTTCTCTTCTTGAAAATTCTCTCAAAAATTTGTCGTTCGGAATCGACTTTAAACTATAGGTCCCACCACTTCTATAGCACTGGCCATTTTATAGTCACCAGTAGCAATTCGCTTCCTTACCGTTTGCATCTTCCCTCTTTCCACCTTTCCTAAACCTGCACAATGCACTGCATGAGTAGGGGTTATCCCCTGAGTGCTGGTTTAATAAAAAAAAAATAAAATACAGCGCTACGCTAAGTTACGTTAGCTGGTAGCTTGCCGTCCACAGAGAACTTCACACGGTTGCCATTAAACCCCATGTGAGGTAAGCCCCTTGTTCCACTAGTTTTGGGTTTCAACCCCGCCGAGTTTCGAATGAAACTTTCCAGTTCCCTTAGTTTAATGTTCGCTACCATGCGCTGATATTAAAACGTTCTGTCACCCAAAAACCGATGGCGTTTGTCCTGAAGTGCATGACTCTAGCGTAAAAGGTGTTGCATCGATTCAGTTTCCTTCACATCATGTCAACTTCTGCAGTAATCCTGGTGGGGCAGATCAAGGTTGTCAACGAAAGTATTAAAAGGGCTGTTATCGGTTAGACTTCCTGTTAGAATGTGAACCGTCCACTTGTCGAACTTAACACTAAACCTAGCGATACTTCATGTACTCCTATTCCTACCGAAGGGGTCACAAATGACCCCTTGCGGTATTTAAGATAGATTACGTATATTTCTAGGTAAAAAAAAAAAGTTAACGAGAGAGGAGTAAATCTTGGAAAACTTATTCGATGTATTTTGTAAATAAAAGTCGTAAAAAGTAAGGAAGGTAAAGTTCAAAATATGTCATTTGACCCGCCTATGTTAGGTTTAGTGTTAAATAGTTCCCTAGTTCTCAAGTTATGCACTACCGAAAACATTAGTTTTGAAATTCGCCAACCAAGTGTGTTGGACCACCCACGTTTTGTTGAATTCCATGATGTTTTTTCCAATTTGAAAAAATATCCCTGTTGAGACGTAGATATCCCCTCGATTTCCAATACCTTGGCTGACACCTTGTCCGCTTTTTCATTTCCTTCTTTGCCACAATAGCCCGATTCCTAGTAGAGACGGGTGTTGTGTCGATGTATATAGTGTATAGAGTCACGACATCTACTGATGCCCTTTGATTCGAAGAGATTGCAAAATACTCTTAAAAAATATTCTCAAATACATGAAATTATTTCATTGTAAATAAGCATTTTAGTTTAATTCATTCAAATAATTTATTACAATACTAAACGCAAGAGAATTATAAACTAATTTAAGTCATACGTATATTTATATTAAGTTTAAGTATTTGAAATAAAACAAACAAACAAACAATATTTTTGTATTTAAGAAAGTAAAAGAGATTCTTTAAAGAAAAATTTACAAACAATTTTAAAAGAAAATTTATGAAAATATTTACGTTTTCAAAAACAAACAAATCAAAGTCAGACTGATTTTATTTTCTCATTGTAAAGTTTAAATTGCATTTAATTCATTAATTATAATTAATTAGGATTTAAGTTTATATACATATGATTAAAACAAAAACAAAATAATAAATTTCAATTTAAAATTTATTTTAAATTAAAACACACAAAAGAAATAACAAAATAATTACTTGTCCTATTTGAATAGAAAAAAGAAAGTATAGGTACAACTGTCCTCCTTTGGTTGTCATTAAGTATTATTTTTATTGCGGGCCCACAACACCAATTACAGAAGATAGAAGTGGAGTGCTTAGCCTTGCGTCAATCACCACAAATATTAATTACTTTTAGCCGGTTAAGCGGTTATGAATGCCGTGAGTTCTTATCACTAATAGGTCACAACAGCTGTAGCCATTGGAGTTAGTGCCTATGGAGTTAGTGCTTATTCTCAAATAGAGCCTTGTCTTACAGCCCCATAACGACATTTGGTATTTGAATTCCATATTCTGCTGACATACAGACTAACTCAATTTTGTGGAACTTATGAAGGAAAATCCACTTTTTTACATATTTCAAGCATTTATCATTCAGTGGATGTAAATTTTTAAAGAAGTTCGTGTTAAATGAAGCCTTTTTAATGAGGTATAATATACCAATTTGGTAGAGAAAATTCAACCTTATGGTTTAGCCATATAGGTTACTCATTACAGCTACTACTACTACTACTGATACTCTCATAATCCTCCAATGGTAAGCTCGTCTTCAGCTGCATTTTTAAGGAAAATAATTATTCAAATGATACCACTTAAGCCATATTCTGATCAAACATGAATACAGCGCTATGCTAAGTTACGTTAGTAGGTAGCTTGCAGTCCACAGAGAACTTTACTCGGTTACCATTAGACCCCAATGTGTACACAGTCTGAGGTAAGCCCCCCTAATCTACTAGTTTTGGGTTTAAACCCCGCCGAGCTTCGAATGAAACCTTCCAGTTCCGTTAGTTCAAAAACCGATGGCGTTTGTCCTGAAGTGCATGACACTAGCGTAAAAGGTGTTCCATCGATTCAGTTTCCTTCACATCATGGCAGCTTCTGCAGTAATCCTGGTGGGGTAGATCAAGGTTGTCAATGAAAGTATTAAAAGAGCTGTAATCGCTTAGAATTCCTGTTAGAATGCGAACCGTCCACTTGTCGAACTTAACACTAAACCTTGCGATACTTCATGTACTCCTATTCCTACCGAAGGGGGTCACCAATGACTCCTTGCGGTATTTAAGATAGATTACGTATATTTCTAGGTAAAAAAAAAATTAACGAGAGAGGAGTAAATCTTGGAAAACTTATTCGATGTATTTTGTAAATAAAAGTTGTAAAAAGTAAGGAAGGTAAAGTTCAAAATATGTCATTTGACCCGCCCATGTTAGGTTTAGTGTTAAATAGTTCCCTGGTTCTCAAGTTATGCACTACCGAAAACATTTGTTTTGAAATTCGCCAACCAAGTGTGTTGAAAAAACATATCCTGTTGGACGTAGATATCCCCCTCGATTTCCAATACCATTGTCTGATACCTTGTTCCCGCTTTTTCATTTTCCTTCTTTGCCACAATAGCCCGAATTCCTAGTAGAGACGGGTGTTGTGGTCCGATGTATATAGTGTATAGAGTCACGACATCTACTGATGCCCTTTGATTCGAAGAGATTGCAAGATTTCTAAAGCCTCCATCAGAGCTAAATACAACAGATAAGTAAGATTACGGAACAATTGTTCATAAGTCTGTGTTTAACGATGTTGTTACAAAGAGGTTTGCAGCCAATTAAAGCATTCCAGGGTAATAAAATTCCAATACCTTCATTGTCCCATCTCTCAGCATGAAGCAGAGTAAGAGGTTTAATTTTGATTTTGAATTCTCCAGGTCCAGTTTATAGGATTATGAGAATATGATAATGAGAATATGAGTTCTAACATTGTAAACTTCATAACAAAAGACATTTTAATTTGCTTGCTGTTATTAATCTTTCTTTTTATTCACTTTTCAATTTGAGGACGTAGACTGTCATAATGTTAAGTGCACTCTGAGGCCATTGAACTTATTGTGATTGTCCCAGGAACTAGGTGGTAATCCTGACTGAAGGATTGTAATGACCAATTATGTATTGCATGTTATGTAAGGTTTATTAAGTCTCATTAAGTTGGCAGTGGATTACAAGACAGAAATCTTAGGCAGGCAACAGATGTCCTTGTCAATGATTGATTAATAACCATACTCCTGTATTACTTTCTACTTTAAAATGAATTTTAATTAAAATTAAAATGAAATGTAAATTTTATTAAATAATTTGAAATATTTTTAACAAAATTTGAAAGAAAGAATCAAAAGGAAAAGAATTGTAAAGGAATTCAAAACAACAAGTAAACGTATTGTATTGTTGAGCCTGTTTAACAAGTGAAACAATTTTGAGCTTATTTGCCATGTAAATTTATTTAAAACCAAATTGAATGGAAAAATGTTTTATTTTTTTTTGGTTCTTGTTTTTCATCAGCAAAAAAAGAAGAAAAAAATAGAAAATTAAATTCAGGTGAAAATAAATTCTTGAAAAGTGAAAATAAAATTGAAATAAAACAATTTAGGCAACAGGCAGCACTGGCAACGAAAGTGAAATTAAATTCATTTGAAGATAGAACCAGAAAAAAAATGAACATTTAAATAAAACACACACAACACAACACAAATATATATTTTATATATACAGTCACAGATACACAAATACATACATATCTAAAGTATACTTATAAATATTTAATGAAATAATAGAAAATGAAACGATATTGCATTTAAACGAAATTAAATATTCAATACATTTGTTGTCATAGAAATGTTTTCTTATTTATTTATTTTTGTAATAATAAACTAATAGGGGTATTCATATTAAAGCGCTAAACTTGCTTAAATCCATATGTGGTCCATATCCGATATCAGCAATGAATCGTTTTTCCGCTACTCATAAGCACTCATGCAATTTTGAGTATGAGTGAATCAACAGAATTAAAATTTAACTACTCTGATTCATTGGTACTCGCTGCAACATTAATTTATAAGTATAAGTAGCAATGAGTATGAGTACAACGTTGACATCAAACTCACAACATTCGAAATGACCGGTGCCTCAACCTCTATTTTGAGACTTTTCGACCGCGTAGAAGAGAGAGGGCGTAGTCGTTCTTTAATGATGGTAGGGTAACAAACTCCATTGATTCATTGGAGTATCGTTACAATGCGGTTTATGTTTCACTGTTCTATCACTATTACAACGGACTTTGTTTTAGCGAAATAAGGGACTTGTTTCCGAGAATCATGTATTCGTACCAGAGATTAGCAATGAATCGTTTTTCCGCCGCTCATAAGTACTCATGCAATTTTGAATATGAGTGAGTCAACAGAATTGAAATTCAACTACTCTGATTCATTTGTACTCGCTATAACGTTGACATCAAACTTATAACATTCGAAATATGTTTGATTCATACGCCTACACATTCTGATTCATAAATTTAGAAAAATACTTATAAGTCATTCGAGTGATTCGAATCATTTTGTTGCATATACAAACAGAGAAGAAAGGACAGGTAAAGACAACAAGCAAAGCATACACTTAATATTCTTATGAGTATAGTAGTCGCCATGGTCTAGTGGGTAGTGTGTTGGCTTATTAGACAAAAGGCCCGGGTTCGAATCCCAGGTCAGACATCATAACGAAAAAATATTTCTTCGACGACTTCCTCTTAGCAAATTTCTGGCAAAGACTCTGAGAGTAAAAATTGCCATGAAAAGGTAAAAATCTCAAAAATCTGTCGTTCGGAGTCGACTTTAAACTGTAGGTCCCGCCACTCATGTATAAAATTAACGCACACAACATAAATGGTGTGAGATGCTAGGTCGTAATCCTGACTGAAGGGTTGTAATGGCCAATTATGTATGTATGTATAGTAGTGTTCGTATGCGAATCATATTTATTTTGTGCTTCGTGTAAATGTTAAGTAGAGTCCAGTCGAAGTCAATAATATCATGCGTATTGTTAAGTATGAATACAACGAGTACTTCCAACTTTGAGTATGAGTAGTATGAATATGATATGAAAATAAGTATGAATGCGTATAAATATCATCGTTCTGAATACTTATTGCTGATCTCTGGTCCATATCTCTAAATATTTCCTTAGAGAAATAACTTTCTTGTATTTAAAAGGTAGTTTCACAGGAATTGTACAATTGTTTATATAGGGTAGGCCATTTATCGGTTTAAATTTGAACCATCGGTTCTTCCAAATCTGGCAATATTTATGTCAATTCTGACTCAAAACTTTGTATATTATCTCCACTGAACGTAGTGAATCGATTTATGCTTGAACAGCGTTGGGATTTATTCGGCCAACGAGAAGCCGCACGATGGTATCGATTTTACCATACAGAATCAGAATCAGTTAATTTTTATCATGGTGGATGCGCCAATAAGCAAAATTGTAGTATTTAGAGCTCAAGAAACCCACACGTGGTCTTACAGAAGATAATGCACCTACGACAAGCGGAGGCATCATAGACCCATTTGTCTTTGAAAATGAGAATGGCGCAACCATTACGGTCAATGGAGACAGCTATCGCGCCATGCTAACCGATTTTTTTTTAATTGCTCTTCATAGTATCGATGTGAACAATGTTTGGTTTCAACACGATGGCGCAACTTACCAAACATCTCATGCCACAATCGATTTATTGCATCAAACGTTTGATGGCCATTTAATTAGCCGAAATGGTGATGTCAATTGGCCGCCAAAAAGGCTGTGATTTGACACCGTTATACTATTTTCTGGGGGGCGTCGTTAAAGCAAATTGTTATGCCCACAAACCAGAGACAATTGATCATTCGAAAAAATGCACTGGTCCGATTGCATGAGGTAGTTTGAAATCAATTTCTAACCCGAACAATTGTATTTCACAATAAAAAATAAATTAATTTGGCAAAATTTATTTTTGTATTTGTTTTATTGCATTTTTAATTTTAAACTTTTAAATTTCCCACCCTATATTAACTTAAAAAAGTTACTTTTTCCAAATTTTATATTTGAAATACAAATTCCGAAAATTTTATACGAGTGTTTACATGTTTATAATGTTTTTAAATTTGCTTTGAGGATTTTTAAGACTGTGAATACCCGTAATAAATGAAAACTAATTCAGTTTTCGAATGATATTTTTCTCTCTCCAATTATTTTTGTTGTAATTTGTTCATTAGTTTTCATGGGAGAATTCAAAAATATGTTCATTTTATTTTTAATTTAAATAGTGTTTTTTCACAATGAATTCAAATTTTATTTTTATTTTATCGGATGTAGTTTATACAGGGTCGTTCAATTTCGAGTTTCTTTTTTCATTTGTTTTATTACAAGAAATACATAACAATAGAATACTTAATTCACTTTTGCTTTAACCTTTGCTTTGAATAGCCTATGGTTTTAATAACAACTTTTGCCCAGATCCACCATATAAATAGCAGCTGATCTATAAACTCTACTCTTGCTTTAAACATTTAAAACGGCATGCTTGCAACTCATATTGGAACGTATTCTTTTCTTAAGTCATCTTCTGGGTCACTTTCGAACATATTCATACTGAGATTAGGTTGCGGGGAGCTTGCCATTCACGGGCAAGTTCAATAGATGTTACCCAGTGTGAGATAAGCCCCCTAATCATGATCAGTTAGAGGTGGGTGTAAACCACAACGAGCTCTGGCTGGAACTGATCAGTCCCTAGTGTAAGGTAAGCCCCCTAATTAAGATTAGAGGTGGATTTAAACCACACCGAGCTCCGAATGAAACCGGTCGCCACCATGCCTAGATCTATTGTCAGCCAAAAATCGATAACGTCTGTCTTGAAGTGCAGGACACTCGCATAAATAAAGATTCTTGCTTGCCTCTTAATTTTATGAGCGAAACGCCGTCATGAGTTCTGTTTAAGGTGTGATCATATGCCAGGCTGGTATTATTACCTCAAGTGTAATATAGACCATTTCTTTAGGTCTATACACCATAAAAACCATATAGATGATATTAATGTAGCCACCAGGAACGTACGATTAATGCAAATATAGAGGCTGTTCAAGACATAGAACTCTTCATAAATATCAACAAGGCTAAGCATATATTCTCAACGAGAAAAATGGATTAACAAGAGCAAATTTCATTCCAAAACCAAAGCGGTCAATAAACTTGTACACTTAGAATCGAAAGTCTATATTCGTATATGGGCCCCCTATCTCCTCTTGTTGTAGAGAAACATGAGTGTTATATTCTAGGCCACCGTGTACAGAAACCTATCTAAAGACATTTTGTAAGCAATATATTCTGATAGTAGGGCGGTAAGACATACTCTGGGTTTGGATTACATTATACTCTGGCATTGAGGAACTTGAATGTCGACTACTACACTTTGGGATCAGAACCTATAACGTGGATATAAACTGACTGTCAAGAGAAATATTAGCGAATTGGATCATAGACTATACTTATTGATTCTGGTTACAGAAGTGTTGTAAATGGCTGTTGAAAGCCTTTAACTGTAACAGGGAACAGCGCCACGTGAGCAAAGCAATTCTGAGGTAACTTATTGACATGGGCAGGGTAATTATAAAGAAATTTTAACAAGTAAATACCATGATATGGAATCTATCTGTACAAAATGAAATAAACATTCGAAGTACTCTTTCGGAAACTGTTAAAAAAGTGCTTCTGTGGAGTATTCCGGTGTTCTAGACGCCGTAGTCTTGTAAGTAGTGTGTTGGCTTATTTGAACCCAGGTCAGACATCTTCAACAAAACGAAATATGAAAACTATTTCTTCGTCGACTACCTCCCAGCAGATTTCTGAGTAAAACTGTGAGAACAAAATAAAATTGTCATGAAAAGTTTTTTAGAAATATCTGTCGTTCGGAGTTAGGGATGCCAATCGGGAAATCCCGAATCCTGAAATCCCGGGATTTTTAAAAACTAGTGCTGGAATTTTTTGGGATTTTTGGGACTGTAAATTCATATGTATTTTGACCCTACAAAAGGTCCTGAAAAAAATTTCTATATCACTCGACTTCGATAATAGCATCTCAGATGAGGAAAAAACCCTACTTGCATTGATGCCATCAAAGAATGCAATAAAACGAATTAATAGGGTAACTTATTTAGATACTCAAATGTCCAGAGGAATAGATTTATTTACATCAGAACGTGGTAGAGGTGAATATTTACAAGCTGCATACAGCTATCTTGGAACTATTTTATCAACAAATGTTGATAGATTGTTGATGTCAAAAAGTAAAAGGTCCGCCCAATAACTTTTTTATTTTGAAAATGCTTTAAAAATAACTGTTGACTATTTTCTCAAATTTTTTTATTTGAAAGTACAATCCTTCGGGTTAATAATGGAAAATAATTTCATCCAAATGGCTGCCTCGGATGGCCATGCAGTAGCCTACACGATCGGTCATTATCGATTGTGTGCAGCTGCATGTCACTAATGGCTTCACGAATATTGTCCTTTAAAGCGTCAATTGTCTCTGGCTTGTCGGGGTAGCACTTATCTCTGACGGCACCATTCAAATAATAGACCAACGGTGTCAAATCGTAACTCCGAGGTGGCCAAAAGACATCAGATCTGCGGCTGATAATGCGATCTTTAAACTTTAAAAACAGGCCGCAAAACATCGAGTGTAGCTTCGGCTGTGTGGCTCGTATCACCGTTCTGTTAATACCAAATGTTGCCAATATCCTCCTCTTTAATTTTTGTGAACAAAAAATTCGTTTAATTTTGGCCCGATAACATCGCCATTGACTATAACGGCCACTCCTTGCTCATTTTCGAAGAAAAATTATCCAATTATACCTCTGTACCAAAATCCGCACCAAACAGTGACTCGTTTTGGATGCGTCGGGTTTTCAATGTATGTATGTGTGCGGGTTTTCTGTGCCCTAAATGCGACAATCAGCTGCACACAATCGATAATGTGTTTAAAAATTGGACCGATCGTGTAGTCTACTGCATGGCCCGCCGAGTTAACCATTTGAATGAATTTTTTTTTCCATTATTAACCGGAAGGATTGTACTTTCAAATAAAAAAAGAAATTTCACAAAATATTCAGTAGCTTTTTTTTTTAAGGATTTTCAAAAAAAAACGTTATTTAGCGGATCCTTTATTTTTCGACAGCAGCCTATGTTGACAATAAAATTCGATCAAGCCTATCAGATCACATGTTAGATGCTTTAATCTTTTTGTTAGAATCCAAATAATTTTCTGAAAACTAATGCATTTGCATACGTAGTATGAATAATTTTTATTTTTGTTAATTTATGATTTTTTGTTACATTTTGTATTGCTGTTTTTATATTTTATTTTTAACGAAATATAATTCTGATATCCATAAATGGAATACAAATGACTTTGTTTACGAAATATTTTTGATTATTAAGAGGAACACGCTATTTTTCCCATGATTTTGCGGGATTTTTGGATACCGAAATATCCCAGGATTTTTAAAAATCGAACCCGTTTCGCACACCTATTCGGAGTATATACAAAAGGGATATACGAAATTAACACACAAAGTATGATGAGTTGAGATTCTAGGTCATAATCCTAACTGAAGGGTTGTAATAAACAATTTTTTTTGAAAAAATAAATTCTAACTTGAAAGACCTGGTATATTTACATATGTATGTCCTGAAAACATATTGCATTTATTATTTTATTTATTAAACAATTTATTTTATTTGAATTTTTTAATAAAATTTACACCTGCCTATACGTATAGCTTTTGCTCTACTATTTGCTTAAATAAATAAACAAAAAATTGTTCAAATAATTTTAATTTTTTTTTTGGTTTAATCTTCATATCTCTCTCATTGTTTATAAGTGTAAAAAAACTATGTAAGCATTTGAAAAAAATAAAATAATTTAATAATAAAACAATAACTTAAGCAAATAAAGGTTTAACGAAAATGTTTATAATGAAATAAAACAAAAAATTAAATTGGAATAAAAGAATTGAAAAAATTATATACAAAAGCCTAAAGTAAATTATAAAAAAAAAATTTTAAAATTTAAACGGAAAATGCTATTAATTTTTACCAAAAAAAAAATTGAAGCACAGCACAGTCTGTCGGTGAGTGTATGAAACCATAAAAACACTTTTACCCACATAAACAATGTAAATTTGATAATGAAATTGAAATAACAGAAACAATACAAAAGAATGTACAATAAATGAACGAATGAATAAATGACTTTAAATAAATAAATCAACAAATATTGTAAAAATAATTTCAAAAGATAAAAAAAATAAAATTTAAAAACAATAGAACGTTAAATACATAATAAAATATTGAAAACAAAAAAAAGATTGAATTTAATGATCAGCATCATTCAATGAAAAAATAATGAAAACCTTAAAGCATAAAATCTATCAGAGAGTATTAAAATGGTTATTTATTAATGAAAATAAAAGCAAAAATAATTGATTAGATATCAAACAATAATTGTAAAATAAGTTAAATACGATATAAAAAAAATTTAATTATAAATAAAACAAAAAATAAATGTATTTAAAATAAAAACGAAATATTAAAACCAGAAATATTTATGATTTCTTTCCTAGGCAGGTAGGTACGAATCAGAGAGCAGCAATGAATCGTTTTTCTGCTGCTCATAAGCTGACAGTCATATAGGTGAAATCGTCGTATTCTTACTAGACGTGAGGCCAACAAAAAGCGAAATAAAAAATCATATTTCTTCGCCAACGGCCTCCCAGCAGATATCTCACAAAAACTCTGAGAGAAAGTTGTCTTTAAAATATTTCTCAAAAATCTGTCGTTCGGAGTCGATTTTAAATAGAAGGTCCTGCCACTCATGTATGAAATTAACACACATACATACATTCATATACAATTGGCCATTACAACCCTTCAGTCAGGATTACGACCGAGTTTCTTACCCCGTGAGTGACGAGACCTACAGTTTAGGGTCGACTCCGAACGACAGATTTTTTGGCAGGTTTATTTACTCTCACAGTTTTTGCCAGAAATCTACTGAGAGGAAATCGCCGAAGAAATATTTATTTTGTTCATATTTTGTTGATGCCTGATATGCCGAGCTTTATCTCTAATAAGCCGTGAGAAGCTAAATCGTAATCATGACTTTCTTTTGATGTGTACCAGAGATCAGCAATGAATCGTTTTTCCGCTACTCATAAGCATTCATGCAATTTGGAGTATGAGTGAATCAACAGAATTGAAATTCAACTACTTTGATTCATTCGTACTCGCAACAACATTGATTCACAAGTATAAGTAGCAATGGGTATGAGTACAACATTGGCATCAAACTCCCAACATTCGAAATGACCGGTGCCTCAACGTCTATTTTGAGACTTTTCGACCACGTAAAAGAGAGAGGGCGAAATGGTTCGTTAATGATGGTAGGGTAACAAACTCCATTGATTCATTGGAGTATCTTTGCAATGTGGTTTATGTTTCACTGTTCTATCACTATTACAACGGACTCTGTTAGAGCGAAATAAGGGTTTTGTTTCCGAGAATCATTTATTCGTACCAGAATCAGTAATGAATCTTTTTTCGCTGCTCACAAGTACTCATGCAATTTTAAATACGAGTAAATCAACAGAATTGAAATTCAACTACTCTGATTCATTCGTACTCGCTACAACGTTGACATCAAACTTATAACATTCGAAATGTGTTTGATTCATACGCTTACTCATTCTGATTCATAAATTTAGAAAAATACTTATAATAGTTATAAGTCATTCGAGTGATTCGAATCATTCATCAAAATTTACAGATTTTGTTGTTGTTGCATATACAAACAGAGAAGAAAGGACAGGCAAAGACAACAAGCAAAGCATACACATAATATTCTTATGAGTATAGTAGTGTTAGTATGCGAATCATATTTATTTTGTGCTTCATGTAAATGTTAAGTAGAGTCCAGTCGAAGTCAATAATATCATGCGTATTGTTAAGTATGAATACGACGAGTACTTCCAACTTTGAGTATGAGTAGTATGGGTATCATATTAAAATAAGTATGGATGCGTATAAGTAACAGAAATTATAAATATGATTCGAATCTACTCATCGTTTCGAATACTTATTGCAGATCTCTGGTACGAATGTTGCAAGTAAGAAACCATTATCAAGATAGATTGTCTACTGCCTTACGGACATACAAATAAGTAATCGTACAGGCCTAAAAGTCTCACCTAATCGTTCTTAGAATATTGCCAAGGATTTTGAACAACAAGATACTGTCTAACCAAAGTCGACGTAGTCTAGGGATTTGATTTCAAGTTTTGTTTTCATATTATTTTGTTCGATGGGTAGTGCGTTTCTGACTTTTTATAACTAATTTCCCAATAGGTGGTGCGGCTGTAGACTTAGCAAATACATAAACCATTGGGTTGTGTTCAACGATGTATGGTGAATATGTTTTCAGTGCTGTTATTTAAAGTATTGTTCAGTCTTTTTTCTTTTTTTGGTGTTAAAATTTTATTCAAGTGCTATTGGTGAACTGCTTTTGTTTAACAAAAACAAAAAATTATAAACGGTTAAGAGGCATTTTGATTTAGTAATTCGATAGCTTTTCGCTAGTGCTCTTTTTGGAAATGTATTCAAACCAATACTATAAACAGTCTATACGTCTGGCCTGCCAAGTTATGAAAAACTAACCATTCAGTCTGTTTTTACAAATCCTGGTATTCGGCCATTGACAACGACATATGTTCGCTTAATTGGGTCTGGTGAAGTTAATCTTTTTTTTTCTTTGAAAAATTGTCTTCAGCGATAAGAGTCGTTTCTGGATATATGGCTAAGTGAATTTAATTGCGGCCCTATGCTCCCTAGAGGAGTAAAGGGAACATACCAATACACATAGCATTACCGATGCATCATGAAAGAGTTACTTTTTAATAAGGATTTTGGGATGGCACAGTTATCAGTGCATACTTCTGTGAGAATCATGTTGACCAACACCATCATTGTTGAAGAGCGCTATTGGTCTATGATTACCAACTTCTTTCATCCTGATTTGGATGGTCTGGACACCAGCGACATGTGTTTTCAACAGAATGGGATCGCGTGCTGCATACCTCATGCCATATTGAATATTCTGCACGATGAGATCGTGCGATTTGACTCAGTATGACTTTTTCTTGTGCGATTTTCTTAAATCGCAGATATATTCGAATAAGCTAAATACCAGACATCAGCAATAAGTATTCAAAACGATAAGTAGGTTCGAGTCATACTTATAATTTCAGATACTTATACGCATTCATACTTATTTTGATATCATACTCATACTCAAAGTTGGAAGTACTCATCGTTTTCATACTTAACAATACCCATGAGTTATTGACTTCAACTTCATAGTAGTTGAATTTCAATTCTGTCGATTCATTCGTACTCAAAATTGCATGAGTGCTTATGAGTAGCGGAAAAACAATTCATTGCTGATCTCTGCTACATACCACAGTGCTCCCCAAAGCCAACATACTCCATGTCATCATTGTAACTTGGTCATTTCGTATACGCTTCATTCAGCCTTCAGAAAATTGATAGGTTTCCCCCTGAGAAGACACTTGGTCAGAGGATACGTTTCAAATCTACCCAAATATTTCTGATTGTCCTAAGTCGTGAGACCACAGAGTGTAAATAAAATTGCCTTGTTAAGGATTCTCAAATATATACTATTTGGAGTCGACTTTTAACTGTTGGTTCCTCCACTCATGTTTAAAATTAAGACACACAAGTGATGTGAGAAGCTAAGACGTAATCCTGATTGAAAGATTTTAATGAACAATTATGTTTGACTATTTCAAAACGGAAAGTTAATTGCTGACATTCACTTACCTGAGACCATCTGTAAAGATGGATGAATTTTTCAGTTTTGTACAAACAAATATCAAAAACAAAGTTACAAACGGCATATTTCTTACTTATACTCAACTACAACCTTGTATTAGCATTTTCGACTTTGTCACATGTCACGAAAAATTTTTTATACTGAAACTGAAAAAGTAAAAAAATTGCCCTTTAGGCATTGCGAGAATATGATGTGCATTAGAACTGCACTCAGAATCTATTTTAACAGGTTGACTGCCAACTACGAGATAACTCGTAGCTTGGCACTCTAGAAGGGAACAGGATCTACGAGTTATCGGTTTCAGTATAAAAAATTATTCGTGACATGTAAATTATCTCGTACTAACTAATGTGAAAAAAACAAGATTTTTTTTTTTTTGGCAAGTTTTCTAAAAATTGCCGCGACAGTCAACGTGTTAAAGAACATTTAACGGTTACAGGCATTCAAAATGCCGTAACGCCTTTTGCAAAAGCTGTAGTATTGAGAAAAAACAGAAGATTTTTCCTATTATTATCCGGCACTTGGGGACCTAAAACGAAAGATTTTTAGTCATAAAACTTTCCCAGCCAGATGGCTAAGAAATTATGCTAATATGCGGGTGCTAGGAATTTAAAGTTATTGAGAACCGATTTATTAAAATTATTAATCGAATATTAGCTTTTGGTTATTAAAGGTGTGCCAAGACAAAGAGCTTAAAAGAATTTAAAATTCAGTGAAATTTCTTTAAGAGAAATTGCATACAAAGTAGTGTGAATGAAGATGATTTAGATTCTATTGTCTTAAACAATAATTCTTTCTAATTTCACTATCGAAGTTCTATTTTCTAAATAATCTGACAATAGATTTTGATAATCTGACACAGTGAATATGTTAATAAAAGGCTTCTCTCCATGAAAGGTTTAACGAACTTTTACCCAATTTACGCGTATTCAATAATTAATAACAAAATGAAAAAAAGAAAAGAATTAATTTTTTTTATTGTTTTTGTTTTGCCAGAATACATTTTTATAGCCAATTTTATGTGTCTATTATATGACTAATAACCTTTAAAAGAATCCGCATATCTGCTGTTTTTAAACATAAAAATAGTGGGTTGAAGTTTATATAAAGACAACACACGTAAGAATGATGTCTGTCTGTCCAATCATATTCGTTTATCATCCATCAATCATTCTGTAATAAATTAAAAGTTAAAAAATAATAGTTTAATATACAGAAACGTGTATCAAACAATCAAAATTTGGCCAATAAACAAACACACACATGCACAGAGTGATATTTTGAAATAATGATTAAAATTTATAAACATTTAGAAAAAAAAAAAAACACAAATTGAAAAACATTAACACAAAGTAGGGTTATACACAACATACAGGGTGGCTGATATGTATTGCAACCAACTTCAGGTTGTTATCATTTGTAAACCGCTCGTCTGACAACTGACAGATTTATTCCAGTGATAGTTCATTTTATTATTTACAAGCTTACAAAAACATTTTGATCTATTGCATTCAGAAATAAGGTTATTCGTGATGGAATTTAAGCGTGATAGTGCGATTGCTTTATATTTAACACGAAAACCATCATTAGAGCCCTCCAGCATTTAAATGTGAATAAATCTTTTGTTTTCCACCGCCTCCACAAAGTGGACGAAAAAAAAAACGGTAACAACACCATAACTGGTCCGAAAAGTGAAGGCCAGATTTGATCGAAATCCACGCCCTAGTGGTAGAAAAATTACTCGTAAGCTGAACATATAGCGAGAACAGATGCAACACATATTGAAAAATGAACTTGGACTAAAGCCATTGAAGTTCCAAAAAGAGCAAGAGCTCACCGACGGACAAAAAAAGTTAGACTGGAAAGAGCCAAAGAGTTACTTTGCTTGCACGAAAGTGGTCAGTTATCGAATTTGGTTTTCTCCGATGAGAAGCCATTCCAAATTGAGCAATTTGTGAACAAACAAAATGATCGGGAGTCAAAAAAAAAAAAATGCTATTATCGGGAAAATGTCTTAAAGAGAATATTGAAACCCCGGGCAGATAAACATTTCGGTCGCAGACCATGGACATTTCAACAGGACTCAGCACCACCGCACTCAGCACGCGTCAACCAAGAATGAATTAATAAGAAGGTTCCTCGCTTCATTTCTACCGCACAATGGCCACCAAAATCTCCGGATCTCAATCCGTTGGACTTTTGCGCTCGGGGCCATTTTGGAGAGTAAGGTTCTCACTAAAAAATACCAAAGTGTCGATCATCTCAAGACGACATCTCGCCACACACCGCCGGGAATGGGCCAAAAAAACCGTAGAGCCACTTTCCTGCAGCCTGTGATGGCTTTGTCGGCCGTTTGAAGGTCATAATTTGTACCAAAGATGGCCAATTCGAACAAATTTAAACTGATTCAAAAATTTGATATTATTTCCAACATTTTTTTGCTTTTGAGCCATAAAATTAAAAACAAATTATAAAAATATAGCGCTTTACTTTGTTCCATTATATATCAGCCACCCTGTACATGGATAGGGTGGACCATTTAAAAGTTTAAATTCAAATCCCCAGTGAAATAAAGACGGTTTTATGTTGTGAAATATAATGTTTTCGGTTAGAAATGGCTGCTGCGGCTGGCCTCACAGTACTCTTTCGTTTGGACCAATTTTCGTGAACTCTTTTCAGTGTATGAGATGGTATGTCGGCTGTGGCATGATAAATGTTGGCCTTCAAATGCTCAATTGTATCTGCTTTGTCGACATAACATTTTTCTTTAAATAGTCCAACGGTGTTAGTTCGCAGCTTCTTGGTGGCCAATTGACATCTCCATATCGGCTTATTAAATGGACATTAAACGTTTGCCACAACAAATTGATTGCGCCATGCGATATGTAACATCGTTGACATCAATACCATGAAGACTGGGTACAAAAACATCGGTTATTATGGTGCGCTAGGTGTCTCTATTGAGCGCAATGGTTGCGCCGTACACATTTTCAAAGAAATTTGGACCTCCTATCTATAAACCGCACCAAACAGTCACTCGTTATGTATGCATTGACTTCTGTAAGACCACGTTTGAGTTTTCTGAGCCCCAAATACTGCAATTTTGCTTATTAACTTACTTACCAAGATAAAAGTGAACTTCAAACGAAAAGAACATTTTTTTTTTTGGCAAAATGCTGTTTCTCGTTGGCCCAATAAATCCCAATGTTGGTTAATTGTAAATGGATTCATCACAATCAGTGGAGATATATTCGTTTCACATAAGTACTGTCAAATTGAAACCGATACCTGGCCCACCTAATATGTACCTACATATGTGTTTGTTTTAATTACATATATGTGTTAATACTTTTAGCATACATTTACATACATCCATATATAATAAGTGGTAATAAAAAAAATCTATAAAGAATTTATAGCATTAGTAACGCATTACGAAGAAAGGAAATCCAAAACAAGTTTCAAAGACCCCAATATCATTAGCAAAATACAATACAAACGCTGTTTTCGTTTTTGTTTTTCAATTCTCCAATTCTTTTTGACGTCATTTAATCAAATTATTGATATGCCGTTAGATTTTGTTGCTATTTTCAGTTTTTAATTTGTTTTGGCCAATATTTTTATTTTTTTATACCATACCCCTCAACTTAGCTGTGATTATAAATATGGCAAAAGGCTGTTATTGTTAATCGCATTAAGAGGCACAGTGGTCATGATTTATTAACTTTAAATTTAATTTTTTAGTCCTACGGTTCTATATGTCGCAAGTTTTATATATGTATATATTAGGGATGCCAAATGGAATCGATTTTTAAAAATACCGGAATTCGGAAAAAAACGTTTCCCGCAATCAACATTTGTTGGTAAAATAGTTCTAAGACAGCTGTATGCAGCTTGTAAATGTTCACTTCTACCACCTCCTTATGTAAATAAATCTATTTCTTTGAACAGTTGAGTGTCGTAATTAGTTACCCTATTAAATTGTTTTATAGGGCTTTTGCATTCTTCGATGCCATCAAATAATTTTTTATCAATGGGTGTAGGGTTTTCCTATCGTTATTAACCTGAATAACTATAGAACACCGTTGTATAAATTAACTTTAATTTTGAATAGCGAGTTTTTGCCAGAAATGTTTTTTTAACCTCTCGTCTAACAAACCAATAAACTATCTACTAGACGATGGCTGAGATAGGGTCAATGTGGCCTTACTTGAGGCCAACGCATTACCTAATAGACTACGACTGAGCTATAGTATCACCAACAGAAGTATTTTTTTTTTTTGAACTACTAAGCCCTAGCTTAGGAGGCTAAAGGTCACTAGACGTTGTATCGCTAAATAAACCTCTTCTTCTATTTTTGTTTTCTTTAAATTAATTTCTATGAATTTTTCTCTCTTTTCAACCACTGTCTTTGATTTTGATTTGTATTTTCTTCTATCGATACCAACTCTTAAATTGCCTTAAGTATTCTTGTGATTTTGTTTTTTCTTCTTCTTTTTCAGTTTGATTACTCATGCAAGTGTAAAGTTAATTTCGAATGTGTTCGAATGTTGTTTTGGATGGTTGGTAATTAATTTATGCACATAATAATGCCGTATAAACGATTTAAGAGAAGGCGTTTTAGATACAAAAATTATTCTGGCAAAGAATAAGTGGGTGTTTTGAAATTCTATGAAATTTTATATAAAAATATTGACTTTTATTTGAAATAAAAAAAGCAATTCAAGGTTAGTGTAATAGGCGACTAAATAGAAAACTTTTATTTTTAAATAAAATGCATACATTGTTTTGTAACTAGAGGCCTATTTATGCAAGCAAGAGAAATAAAATATTTGTCTTAAGAAATTTATTGTTTTTTTGTCAATTTTCTGGGGATTTTTTAGATAAAATTTTTAATTTTATTTCTTTTCTTATTTCTTTTATAAATTCCTTATTAACTGCCATGAAAAAAATAAAAAAAAAAAAATTAAAAGACCCCAACATGATTTAATTCAACAGGACGTGCTATATTATCAATACCCCTGACATCTAGTAGTCAGCCAACTATGGCATACCAATTGGTAATAAATTTTATTAATATGGTTTATAGGCAATGTTATGGTCTTTATGTTTATATGCCGTGTAATGGGTGATTTTTTAAGAGCTATAGGAAAATTTTTCAAAAAAAAAAACACAAAATTCAGAAAAATATATGAAATCTTTATTTGGAACGATAATTTAATGTTTGAAGATTACTTCATACAAATATTGACCACGACTGAGCTTCAAATGGTCCATCCGCTTAGTGGAATTCTGGCATACTTTTTTCAACATTTCGGCCGTTATATCACGAATAAAAAATGCTTCAATGTTGTCTTCTAATGCGTCAATTGAAGCAGGCTTGTCTGGATAGGCATGAGCTTTAACATAGCCCCACAAAAAATAGTCTGAAGGCGTTAAATCGCACAATATAGACGGCGAATTGACCGATCCCCAACGTGAAATAAAATGTTCACCGAACTCGCCTTATTGAGATCATTGTTACGGATGCTGTGTGGAATTAGGCATCATCTTGTTGAAACCACATGTCATACAAGTCAAGCTCTTGCATTTTGGGCAAAAAAAAGTTGGATATCATCTCACGGTAGCGCTCACCATTCACAATTACGTACGATTCGCAGCATCTTCGAAGAAGTACGAACCAATGATGTCATCAGCCCATAAACCGCACCAAACTCTGACTTTTTCTGGATGTATTGATAGTTTTGCCAATGGTTCTGGCTGATCTTTACACCAAAATCGACAATTCTGCTTATTTACGTATCCATTGAGCCAAAAATGAGCTTCGTGGCTGAACACAATTTTTCGATAAAGAAATGGATCTTCCGCCAACTTTCCAAAAGCCCATTCAACAAAAATTCTGCATTGTGGTAGGTCGTTCGGTTTCAATTCTTGCACCACCTGTATTTTGAAAGGCTTCACACCTAAATCCTTTCGCAAAATTTTCCACGTTGATGAGTAACAGAGGCCAAATTGCTGCGAAAGGCGACGAATCGATAATTGATGGTCATCATTAACATTGGCCGATGCCGCTGCAATATTTTCTTCAGTTCATTCTCTACGTAAGTGTGTTGGTGGTTTAATGTCCATCAATGCAAATTTGGTGCGAAATTTACTCACAATAGCCCGAATAGCCGATTCAGTGGGTCGATTAAATTGACCGTAAAATGAAAGAAGCGCTCGATGATCTTTCTTAACAGAGTACGCATTCTGATAATAAAATTCAATGATTTGCAAGCGTTGTTCATTTGTAAGACGATTCATGATTAAATTATAGACCAAACTGAAGACGTTTGCAAGTGAAACAAAACAAAAGACGTGCGTAAGCTGTTTAAACCAGTGTTGTCAAAAACATAATAGCTTAAAAAATCACCCTTTACATTGGAAGACGATTTAATAATTTCTAAAAATAAATCTTAAAATTTTTACGTTCTTTTCATACTGGTATTGTTAATATGTACAGTTTAAGCCGTTCTAAAGACATTGTACGCGTACAAAAACAAAAACAAAATCAAACAAACATGCCAACACAAATAATACGGCGACACATAGTCACAAAAGTAAAAAATCGTTTTTCGTTTTCTCTTCCAATTGTAGGTAGGTTTCAACCCTATTGGCGGGCTGGCTGCAGAGATTTTGTCTTCAACAACAAGATGAAATGTTCAACGCATAAATATTTGGTCTGTTGAAGTCTAAACCCCAGAGATGCTAAAATTATCTACAAATAAACGTACAACAACAACAACAAAGAGTGTGAAATATCTTTAAGAGTTGACTTTGTTTTGAATTGACTAAGTTCGACTTAAATGGATCCCAGTGTTTGTCCACCGTGAGTAGAAAAGCCGACAAAACTCCTTTAAACGTGTAGGCTTTCAGAAGATGAATTAAATATTGAAACAAAAACGAGAACAGAATTAAAAAAGAGAGAAACAAAAGCAAAACCAAAGTAAAATAACTATTCCTTGACGTATTCCTTTTTGTTTTTTTTTTAGAGTATCTGAGTTGATTTGTGCCTTGAGCTTAAGTTCATATGTGAATGCGTAAAGTGTGTATTTAGCAAGGTACGTTACAGTCGTCTGCTGTTGTAGAGATAGATTCCCTATAAAAGATCACACTAGTTATCCGCTTTTCTTTATTAATTTTTGTTTTCATTCCATTAGCGCGTTAATGGAGCAAGCGAATATTGCGTTTAGCCTGTGAATGCAAAAATACGAAATATTTATAAAGGTGGGGATACATTGTCCTCACCTCTAGATGAGGCTAAGACATTGAATTTTATGTGTAGGTTTGGTTTTTATTCCTGTTGTCTTTGTTGTTGTTTTTGTTGTTGTGATATTATAATATTGATGAAGGCATCTTTTAAAAATAGCCAACATAATAAAGACAGATAAATTGTATGGAGACGTGATGTTGTTTTCGTAAAACATCAGTCCCATCATTACAAACAAATCATTCGTATCTTTCTTCAAGTCCATGGAAAATTATAAAACGTACACTGGCTGTCATAATAGACAAACAACCACTTTTAGAAAAACCCAAAACAACTACAACAAACCCAAAGAAAAAAAAACATCAAGAAAAAATGAAAACAATTTTGGATTTGTAGTTCTTCCCGGCATTATCCAACATATTGTTAGGAAAAAAGTAAACGGAATTTCGAAGCCACAAACTCACTTCAAAGAGGAACAATTTTGTTGTACACTGTATACAGCATAAGTAAAACTAGTGCCTTGAAACTTGTGAGCATCTTTCAAGCAGAAGTCGATCGAAGTTATCGACAAGTAGACACGTGCGACGTATTGATTCTCAGATTATGGCCCATAACTATTCTTTTAATCTCTCAGCAGATTCAATGTCTCAAAACCTCTGGGAGTAAATAAATCTGCCGTGAAAAGTTTCACAAAAATCTGTCGTTCGGAGTCGACGTCACGTATAAAATTAACGTACCCAGCATGAGTGGTGTGAGAAGCTAGGCCGTAATCCTGACTAAAAGGTTGTAATGGGCAATTAAGTATGTACGTATGTAACTATTCCTTTTATAAAGTCAAGGAATTTATTTATTTTGGCTCTGCCGTTGCCAAAGATGTCAGTCTAGAGATCAAACGCAGGATTACTTTTGCTATCAAGTGCTACTATATTCTCAATCGGGAATTGAGTAGCAGTGACCACTCTCATATGACAAAACTAATACTACAAGACATTTTTACTACCCGTGCTTCTTTATGGTGCAGAAGCATGGACCCTATTAACAACTGATCCAGCAGCCTTGATAGTATTCAAGAGAAAAGTCCTAAATACAGGCTGGCTGTTATATAATGCAACAAAGCAAAGCGCTAATTTTTCTAATTCTTTCTTTCAATTTTATTGTTCGCGTCAGTTGAATCAGTTTAGATTTGTGCGAATTGGCCCTCTTTGGTACAAATTATGGCCTTCAAACGGCCGACAAAGCGATCACAGGCTGCACGAAAATGGCGCTGCGGTAGTTTAGCCATTCCCGGCGAAGCGCCGCCTTGAAATGATCGACACTTTGGTATTTTTTAGTGAGAACCTTACTCTCCAAAATACCCCAGGCGCAAAAATGGCTCATTTTTCAATATATGTTGCATCCGTTCTCGCGATATGCTCAGCTCACGAGCAATTTTTCTACCTCTGCGGCGTGGATTTCAATCAATGGTACGAGAAACAAAAGATTTATTCACATTTAAATGCTGGAGGGGTCTACCGGTAGCCACCTGTGGTTTTCCAGCCAAATGTAAAGCAATCACACTATCACGCTTGAATACCAGCATGAATAACTTTTTTTCTGAATGCAATAAATCAAAATGGTTTTGTAAGCTTGTAAATAATAAACTGAACTGTCACTGGAATAAATCTGACAGCTATCAGACAAGCAGTTTACAAATGATAACAACCTGAAGTGTGTTGCAATACATATCAGCCACCCTGTAAGATCTTTGGTCCAGTATGTGTTGGCGATGAATGTGATGGCGGGAATAAACACAATGAATCTAAGTGGCTACAGATTGAGTCACATATAGCAAAAGTATGTCCATTATTTTGTCGTAGTTTAATAAGTAGTATGTTAGCTTAATATACCATCTTCAACAAAATATAAATATTGACAAATATTTCTTCAGCAACTTCCTCTCAGCAGATTTATATCAAATACTCTGGGATTGTTTTATGAAATTATCATGAAATCTGTCATTTGAATCTACTTTAAACTATAGATCTTGCCGCTCGTGTATAAAAATTACCGCACACAATATAAGTGGTGTGAGAAATTAAGGAGTGTGCACGAAAAAAAATTGGTCTACTTTTAAGCTTATAACTTTTATCATAATTGAAAAAAATTAATACCGTTACATTCTTTTTGTTAGTCATCAGTTTCAAAGTCCATGTGCTAAATGTCATTGCAATAGCAAAATTAGTTTTTTGAAAATAAGCATCCAACAAGAATGTCGTAAAAAAATAATTGAAATTTTCAATGAAAAACTGCGCCGCTTACAAAAAACGAATGCTACCCTCGCAGGTGTTAACCAAAAAGGTAAGAATAAAACAATATAAGGAGTCTTTGAGTATTGAGACATGGAAGTAGAAGAAAAAAAAGGATTTGCCTACCAAAACAAAGCAAGTAAAATAATACGTATTTTTGTAAAACACCCTAAAATGTCTGGAATAAAAGTGCCTCAAAAAGTTGGCTGCTCTGAGACCTTTTTCAGAAAAATATTTTATACACAAAGGAATTCAAATATTACTTACTTTAATTGAAACATAAAACGAAAAAATCCGCCACTTAGTTTTATTTGGATAACGAAAAGTGTAAGTCCATTTTTTTTTTATGCGCACTCCTTACGTTCACAGCGTTGATAGTACATTTCATCCATTTTACAGTAAACATTATTGAGCCATGGAAACTGAATTACTTCAATGACATTTTGTGCCAACAAAACTTTTTATACAGCACATTTACCCTACCAGGCTTAGATTTATATATAGGTTTTTCAAGTTTTTTTGTGCGTACTCCTTAGGTCGTAAAAATTACTGAAGGGTTCTAAAGACAAATTATGTATGTACGTCCACACCTGCAGACTAAACAAAAATTTACTGAAATTACAAAAGTAAGACTTTTAGCTATTAAAAACTATCAGCAGCTAGCTAGTATTTACAAATGAGTTAGTATTTCTAACAAATGGCCATCAACTGCACATTCTTAATGCAGGGTCTTATATGGTAACTCAAAATACAAATCATTCTATTGGTGAATACATACTAACTCAATACGAATATACAATATATTCTAAAGTTATTTACTTACTTAATTTTATGTATTTATGTATGTGCTTGCATAATGTTTTAACCAAGTACATGATACGTTCAAGAATTCTTTAAATGACAGTGCATAGTAACGTCACACAATTACTTACTCACTATAGTATGCGACCATTGACATTGTCGTTGTTTTTTTGAACAAAAAACAAAATAAAAATGAAAAAAAAAAATTTCAATAAAATGTACTCAAGAACAAATACACAAAAACAACAACAAGAAAAAATAAAAATTTTTATGAATGAATAAATAAGCCAATAACACATCATGAATTATTTAAAATGTGAGATTCATTTCATTGAATGATTATTTATTATCAGGAAGGATCTTTCATTTACTTCATATCGTTTACACATACATTATCATGATGATGGCTTAGGAAATATATTCTCTTTTAATAATTCTATGCTGCTTATAAATATGAAAAGAATAAATAAATAAACAAATAAAAAAACAAATACGTGGGATGTTTTAAAAGTCAAAACAGCAATCTTTCTGTATTCAATAAAAAATTAATAAAAAAATGAAAAAAAGTTTGATGTTGTCTTTATAATTCACATTGAGGTGTTAATGTGGAATTTGTTTAACATAATAATCAACACTGGAGGTGAGTTATAAAAACATTTGCTTGGATATAAGGTGCTACTATACATATGTACATACATATATACAAAATTGATCATTACAGCCCTTTAATTAGGATAACAACCTAGTTCCTCTCATCACTTTATGTCGTGTGCATTAAATTTATACATAAAGAAAGGGACCTGCAATATAGAAGTCGACTCCGAACAACAGAATTTTGAGAAACTTTTTCATGGCAATTGTATTTACTCTCAGAGTTTTTGCTAGAAATCTGCTGACCTGTCTTTAAACAAGTAAATTTTTCTGGTTACGTACTCTCGCATGATTCCATATGCTCGAATAAGTGTTGATGTATTGTGTTTTCAATTAAATTATCTTTTTGAGTTTGAATCAGTGACAGATTTAGGTGATAGTCCTGGGAAGAAATTCATATGAATATTATTGCAATAGCCTTATATCGTATACCAAGGTGTTGAATTGAATAGCACTACTGTGCACTACCGTGTCATATGTCATACGGAGTTATAGTATTATTCGCATCAATTCATGTTTTAATTCGAAATTTTTCAAGTGTACAGGGTGGCTGATATGTATTGCAACCAACTTCAAGTTGTTATCATTTGTAAACCGTTCGTCTAACAGCTGACAGATTTATTCCAGTGACAGTTCATTTTATTATTTACAAGCTTACAAAAGCATTTTGATCTATTGCATTCAGAAAAAAAGCTAGTCGTGATGGAATTCAAGCGTGGCTATCGTTACAGCCTTCCAGCATTTAAATGTGAATAAATCTTATGTTTCTTCTACCATTGCTCGTTACCGTGATACTGGCAGTATTGCATTGCGTCCAAAAAGTGGACGAAAAAAAAAAAAACGGTAACAACGCCAGAAATTATCCGAAAAGTGAAGGCCAGATTTGATTGAAATCCACGCCGCAGTGGTGGAAAAATTTCTCGTGAGCCGAACATATCGCGAGAACGTATGCAACACATATTGAAATATGAGCTTGGACTAAAGCCATTGAAGTTCTAAAAAGTGCAAGAGCTCACCGATGTACAAAAAAACGTTAGACTGGAAAGAGCCAAGGAGTTACTTCGCTTGCACGAAAGTGGCCAGTTACCGAATTTGGTTTCCTCTGAAGAGAAAACATTCCAAATTGATCTGTTTGTGAACAAACAAAATTACTTATCAGCCAACTTATATCTCGTATCGCGGCAATGGCATCACAAATGTTGGCCTTTAAATGCTCAAATGTTTCTGGTTTGCTGGCGTTAACAGCGCCCCACAGAAAATAGTTCCATGCTGTCAAATTTTAGCTTCTTGGCGGCCAACTGATATGACCATTTCAGCCAAATAAACGCCCATCAAATGTTTGAGGCAATAAATCAATTGTGGCAAGTGGCACCTTCCTGTTGAAGCAAACATCGTTACCAAAATATCGATTGTAATGCTGCAATAGGTGCCTGCACTAACCGTAATGGTTGAGCCGTCCACGTTTTCAAAGAAATATGCGCCAATGATTCGAGTCGCCGTGGTCTAGTAGGTAGTGTGCTGGCTTATTAGACGTAAAAGCCTAATTCGAGTCCCAGGACAGGCCAGACATCAAAATAAAAATGACAAAAAGTATTTTTTCGGCGATTTCTTCTCAGCAGATTTCTGGCAAAAACTCTGAGAGTAAATAAAATTGCCATGAAAAGTTTCTCAAAAAAAATCTGTCGTTCGGAGTCGACTTTAAACTGTAGGTCGCGCCACTTATGTAAAATTAATACACACAACATAAGTAGTGTGAGAAACTAGGTTAATAATACTGACTGAAGGGTTGTAATGGCCAATTATGTATGTATGCGCCAATGATGCATTCATTCCACAAGCTGCAAGATACAGTCAATCGTAATGGTTGCATTGCCTTCTGCAAGACCACGTGGTGTGCGTTTTCTGAGCCCCAAAGACGCCAATTTAGGTTATTAAGGTACCTTTCAAAACAATTTCTCGTTGACTACTCCAATAAATCACAATGTTTCTCAAGTGTAAATCGATTCATTGTGTACAGTAGAGATAAGATATTGAATTTATTACAGAATAGAATGATTGATGAATAGGCCCACCCGATAGAATAAAATCCCAACTATGTGTGAACTATCCAACTAGTCGAGTACAGGCCATGAGACTCTAGACTTTGAAACGTTTTAGACAATTTGAAAATGTTCAGGAAATTAAAAACTTTCAGACATAATTCTATGGAAAAGTCAGAGTAAAGTATTTCTATTTAATTTTATTTATCAAATGCTTCTTGTGAGCATTACTAATTAATTAATATCAACTGTAGGTTTTAAGTAAAACACAATAATATATGACTGGTATTAGGTGCGTATGTATTTTATTCTAAAAACGTTATTTCCAAGGCATTCTTGTTTGCTTATCTGCTGCTGTTATTCCAGTATAAACGAATAACGAATACATTAAAGAAACAAAAAATATCTGTTTGTAGCAGCACATGTGTATGTGTATTGATAGTAAATATTTATTATGACCCACGTACATGTTCTGTACCTCGCATATACCCGCGTTGCGGTAATACCACGAACGTGTGTGTACTCTTCTTCACTTAAACAAACCTGTGTTAACAATAGCAACAGTCGTTCAAACAGCCAACAGCCTATTAATTATTGATGCGTTTGTACGTACGTACATACGTACCTACATATGTATGTATGTATGTATATAAAGTAACGCCAAGTAGCTAAGGTACTGGTGCAAGAGTATTTAACAATTTTATTAAAAAAAAAAATTTGTTTTTGTTTTTTTCTTTCTGTAAAAACCATACTACCGCTACTGCACTACCATCGCCATTAACAATTACTACCGCTCTTCTACCAGCAAACCAAAGCAAATACTTATGAAATGTTATAAAAATAAAACGAAATAGGCCTGTGTGGGTGAACGAATAGTGGTTGTACGTTTAAGTTGTTCGTCAATAAAAAAAATCAAAAAAAAAAAATTATGCGAACTTGAGAAAGAGAGATAGAGAGAGCGAGACTTAGAGAGCCAGAGATCTTGAGAATAGCAAGTATTTTTAATAAAAAAACAATAAATAAAATTGTTTTTGTAGTATTAGTGAGGTTTGTTTTTTTGCCATCTTTTTTTTATTAAAACTGGCTATACCAGTTGCTGTTAAAACTACGTGAGAAGAGAGCCCATGTTTATACTGCATAGAATGAGTATTGAGTATGAGTATATAAAATTTTGCAAAAAGCCAAGTTTAAAACGTTGACGTCAAAATATTTCATTATGATTTGTCAAGTTACCTAACTGTGTTAGATTTGACAATTGGATGTTAATAGAGATGTCCTTTAAATAAAAATTTGGGCGTTAAAATTATAAATTTCAGCTCGAAGCGAATTCAAAAGTTAGCTACAGGCTTAGAAAATAGGCGTTTATACATAAAAAAATAACAAATCTGTCCTCTTGTAGTAATTTTTTTTGTGGTCTTATGTTGTCGCCGTGGTCTAGTGGATAGTGTGTTGGCTTATTAGACAAAAGGCCCGGGTTCGAATCCCAGGTCAGACATCAAAACGAAAAATATTTCTTCGGCGACTTCCTCTCAGCAGATTTCTGGGAAAGACTCTGGGAGTAAAAATTGCCATGAAAAGCTTCTCAAAAATCTGTTTAAAATTAACGCACACAACATAAGTGGTGTGAGAAGCTAGGTCGTTATCCTGACTGAAGGGTTTTAATGGCCAATTATGTATGTGTATGAGGCATACTGAGTGCTTGTCGCCTAAAACTGTTAAATTCTTTTAAAAATCAATTGATTAGCAGTAACCGTAGCATGTTTGAGAATGATAGGGTTAACACTCTGTCATTCTAGACTGCAAGCGTGAGTGATGGAATTTTGTTTATCCTTCCAATATCAGGGCATATTGGATAATGACATCCATAAGGCACTTAAATAGAGATCATTTCAAGAAGGCCCAATATAACACAACACATAGAAAAGGCTTGGGATGCAGCCTATAAATTATGCATTGGCATTATATTGAGTCAGGTCAGAGAGTACCTGCATCGCATAGGAAAATGATACTCACCATTCTGCATCTACGAGGAGGAGGAAATCTTAGACGATGCCGAACACACTTTCTTCGGCTGCAAACGATGGGACGAAAGACGTCAGTGTCTCGAGGCTGAAATCGGCATTATTAGTGTCACTAACGCCGTGCTGAAAATGTTAAACAGCAGAGAAAACTGGAACGCAGTAAAGCAATTTGCAGTATGTTCTGCGAAGCAAAAAAGTAGAATAATGGAAGGGCGGAGCCTGGACGCAGGATGACAATGATGAAATTGACACAGGTGTCAAAAAAGCGTCGACCTTGAAGTAATAAAACCAAGGTTCCGAGGTGGAATGATACCCCGATGAGGAGATAAGGCGGGTCTTTAGTCGGCATACCCAGGGGAAAGTCCGACATACCATGCGTGCTGACGACCTTCATGTATGCATAAAGCATTTTCCCTCCTTCCCGCAAAAAAAGAAAAAAAATATTGAGTCAGGTCAATAACAATCAAAAGGGCCTTTGTTCGAAACGATGTATATATACTAGAGAAACTGGCTTGTGTTGAACTATGGACTGAGGAATTAGAGCTATAAAGAGTGTAGTTAAAATAAGGAGTGACACATCCAACAGAAAACTCATCTGGGGCTATTTGTAGCTCTAGAAAAGACCGTATCCGTCTATGCTGTGTTCCGGGTCATAGCGGAATACTGGGCAATGAGGCTGGCGGATGCCCTCGCTAGGTTAGATTCGCTTTCAGTGGGCGATTAGATAGTTGGTCCTGACCCCCCAGTCTGTCACCTCAATGGCCTCATTGATAGATAGGTTAGGGAGGAAGAGCAGAGGCATTAGGGGATCGGACCGAGTTGTTCTGTTTCTAAACGTCTATGGCCTGCTGTTGACAGTAAGAGAACAGATTGGCTGCTGGGCTTGGTTAAGGCCAGCTTTAGGTTGGTTGTTGGTTTTATCCCCGCAATCACAAACGTTCCATCAGTAGACACCGTGCGGAAGGCAGAAATTACCCTGAGAGCTGATCTCCCGTTGGCCGCTTACATTCTTGCTCTATAGGACCTCTTATCCATGGCCTCGGCCCATATAGGGGCTGCATATATAGCGATCGATGTCACTACCTTCATCAGTAACCGCCTCCTCTTTTGTTTTAGGCCTCCTAGGTTAGGCATTATTCGGGCAAGTGCACTTGATGTCGCCGCACACTTTTCGCCGATGTACGTCAGGTGTTCCTTAAACGTAAGTCTGTTATCAATCATTACTCCCAGATATTTAATGTGGTCACCTAAGTGATATTAAATGTCATACATAATGGCATCAAAATAATATCGAAAATAACATCGAAATAATAGCTTTTGCGTGTGCTTTTTCTAATTTTAGTTATGAAACCGAATAAAAAATATTCTTTAAAAGTGCTAAGGTATCCCGTTAAGGTTTAAAAAATCTTAAATGGATTTCAAAGGCTTCAACTCAAGCATGAATTTTGTGTTTGTTGTTGCAAGTTTTGTTTAGAAATTCTTTTTGAAATAATTTTAATTAATTTTTGTTCTTACTAAAGAACATTTTTTTGTTTTCCTTAATAACGAAGTATAACGAAAAATTGATGAATTTATACTCCCTAGAGTGCATAACTAATTACGAATTGATGGATGTTCATTAATATTATGTAAGGAATTACTCACAGTAATTAACAGCTGATATACAATAAAAAAAACATTTTTATTCTGGGAATAATTCTTGAAATTGCTATGGTAAGTGTGAAAATAATAACCGCATCGTTTCAAATTATAGCCGTGTAATGTACGGAGAAATTTATTTAGTTTTTGGCTTTTTCTTCTTTTTTTTCTTGTTTTTTTAGAAAGAACAACGTTAATAACCATTAAAATAATTGATAAATGAATGTGAATAACCCTTCTTATGTAATGATGAGGTAAGAAAAAATTATTATCGGAAAGAAAATAAGACTCCACATGTTCCATCCGATCAATACACTTCTTGACTACGTTTTACTTTAAATCTAGGCATTTGGTGACACTGGTGACTTGAGTATTGTCTGCGAACAGGTCAAAAGTTTTTGATTTGTTCACAAAATCAATGAGAATGATTTTAACGTATTCACTAATAAGAATTTTTGTTTGTTCCGCAAAACCTTTTGGCTTAATAAACGAAAGCCTGTGCTTTAAACTTTAGCTCCGAAATTTCGAACAGAAGGAAATAAACAAATAAGGAGTGCGCACACGATAGTTCGCCCAATATTTCCTTTTTGTGTCAGAATGCAACTTCTTTATCTTCTTAGATTTTATTTTTACAAAAATCACGCTTAAAAGGTAATTTGTTAAGTCTAGAAGGTTCTAGAATGATATGCTTGACATTAGTTGTTATCTAGGTATAACCATCGTATCTGAAAATTAATTGTGTTGACATCAAGGTTTTGGTATTTGAGTTTTTCTATATGCACTGCAGCTTCACCTTCCTTATGATATTCATTGCTAATAATATCTCCACGTAGGTCTTTAAAAGAAAATGTGCTCTATAGCAAGTTACTCCGTTTTGTTGGCACCAAATGTCATTGAAGTAATTCAGTTTCCATGGCTCAATTATGTTGACTGTAAATATCAACTCTGTGAACGTAAGGAGTGCGCACAAAAAAAACTGGACTTACACTTTTCGTCTGAGAAATCAAACTAAGTGGCGGATTTTATTCGTTTTATATTTCAATTAAAGTAAATAATATTTGAATTCCTTTTGTGTATGAAATTTTTTTCTGGACAGATTCTCAGAGCATCCAACTTTTTGAGCCTCTTTTCTTCCAGATATTTTAGGGTGTTTTAGGAAAAATACGTATTATTTAATTTGGATTGTTTTGGTCGGCAAATCCTTTTTTTTCTTCCACTTAAACGCTTTCTCTCAATACTCAAAGACTCCTTATATTGTTTTATTCTTGCCTTAGAAACTGTTTTTTGGTTAACACCTGCAAGCCTAGCAATCGTTTTTTGTAAGCGAGGCGGGTTTTCATTGAAAATTTCAATTATTTTTTACGACATTCTTGTTGGATGGCCATTTTCAAAAAACAAATTTTGAAACAGATGATGACTATTAAAAACAATCTAACGGTATTCATTTTTTTCAAATATGATAAAAGTTATAAGCTTAAAAATAGGCTCATTTTTTTTGTGCGCACTCCTTATTTTTTTTTAGATTTTTTCGTTCAAAGTCGACTTTAAACTTTAGGTTGCGTCACTTATGAATAAAATTAACCCAAAAAACATGAACAGATGAGAAGCTAATACCCAATTAAGTAGGAAAGTGTGACAGTCCCATGAAAAGTATTTAATAAGCGTTAAATCTTACCCATGAGGAGGCCAGTCAAAAAAACTAATTTTTGAAAGAAACTGGTTAAACAGTTGAGCCCACATTTTGGAACAATGTTCGAATGGATCAATTGCCTTTGACATTCCTTGTAATCTTCAAGAAATCGCTGCAGTCAAGTAGGTAGTGTGTTGGCTTATTAGACGTAAGACCACTGTTCAAATCCCAAATACCCTGCGAGTACATAAAGTTGCAAATGAAAAATTTCTCAAAAGTCTGATGTTCGCAGTCGTTTTTATGAATAAAATTAACACACAGCTAGGCTATAGTCCTGATTGAAACGTTGTAACTAGTAGTTATCTAGGTACATATGTATGTAATTTGGCAGATGTGATAACAATTTTTTTTTTTTAAACCACAAGCTAAGAGAGAAACTGCGGGCTTCTTGGGGACGATTACTGTAGACTGTCTAATGTTGAAGGTATAGCACTGGCCATTTTATAGTCACCAGCAGCAACTCGTTTCCCTACCGTTCGCATCTTCCCTCTTTACACCTTTCCTAAACCTGCACAATGCACTGCATGAGTAGGGGTCATCCCCTGAGTATAGGTTTAATAAAAAAAAATAAGCAACAACCATTTCAATAGATGTTAACTATCGAAACCCTATTGACTGAATTATTAGCTTTGATTCTGATACAATATCATAATTGTAGTCATTTCATTCCAAATGCATTTATGAAGGTACATCATGCACCTGATCATGGCACTTATTAAAGTACTTGCACGTACTTGTTGCCTATAAGAGTGCAGGTGTGCACTGCTATAACTAACTGGCTTTGCACATGCACATGAGAGTAAATCTTTTCTTATACTGTCGTGGTGTATATGAGACGGTGTCTATGAAACCAACACCAGTTCATAAAATGAAATATCGGTGTTAAGGTGGGAAGTAGTTTTTTATTCATTCATTCATTCATTCATTCATTCATTCATTCATTTATTTATGCTTCGCTGCATTTACTTCAACTATTTCTTCTTCATGTTGTAAAATTGTTTGTTTTTTTTTTTTTTCATTCGATTCATACAATATGGCAGTCTATCTGTATGTCTGTCTATATTTTCTTTTATTTTTGTTTAAATTTGAATTTGATTTTATTTTGATTGTATTTCAAATTAGTGCAACTGTTTCGTGTGTTTTTGTTATTTTTGTAACGATATTTTTCATTAATGCTGTTGAAATATTATTTCCCCCTCGAATATAATAACACTTACGGGAAAATAGACTTCCATAACAAACAAAAAGTAAGTAGACGAAGAAAAAAAAGTTTAGTGTGAAATATTTCTTCTGTCTTTTTTTTTGTTTTTAATTTAATTTTTTATCTCATTGTCGGTTTGGTGTTTGTCTTTCTTTACTGGATTTTTACAAGTGTATGGCATAATGGTAGTTTGTTTGTTTTTTTCTTTTTTCTTCATCTTCTGCGCATGTGTAGCATTTATGGGCCATTGTGATGAGACGAGAGTTATGTTTTGACCTTCACCAAAAGAAAAATGAAGAAAACAAATCACAATCTATAAAAAAAGTGGGGGGAAAACCATAAGCAATCGTTTTCAAAAGAAATTTCAGATTATTTAAGAAATTTTATTGATGTAATCAACATTTGTAAGATGATTATAATCATCATCAACAGAAAATATCATTATTAGATGGCCTGTGTAAATATTTCGCACCTTTAGTTGTCATTTTTTAACATAAAATGAAAATAATTAATAGAAATTTTATAAAAAGTATAAAAATATTTGAGATCATAATACCATCACACATATTTACATACATACAAACATATGTTTAAATGCTTTTATAATACTTCTTTGAATACAATGTTCGAGGTAATAACATGATCATCGTTAACTTTTTGCCTGTACGAATCCTTAATACCAACGAAAATACCTATGCACTCGAGTAAAAGCCCCGTATAACTACCCATGTGAAAAGACCGGCTCTGGTAAATACAATTCTACCTTTTGCAGGGTTTGACCTTGTGTTCTGTTTATCGTCATAGCAGAAGCAACTTTCACAGGGACTTGTTTTCATGTCATTCGGAAAGGCACAGTTGGATCAGAAGGTGTAAGATTGATTCGGGGTATGAGTACAGTTTTATCGGTATGAATAATTTTTGCTGATATGATGTGCTCTCCCAAGTTTGTTACGATTAGCCTGGTAACATTTATTAAGCCGTATTACAACACTTCATAAAACAAACAATGCCATGACAATAACGACATTACTAAATTGGCTTTTACAACTTTATATATTATTATGTGGAATAGCATTACAATTAAGCGACTCTGTTTATCTCACTTGATCTAACAACTCCTGCAAAGTATTGCCAAACAGCTTTTTGCAACTTACTATGCATATTATATATATAACTGACTTAGTAATAAAGGGCATTATAGTAAATAAAATGGATTTTAATACATACTATATTATGTAGAACTGCATTACTATTAAGCGACCCTGTATTACCACACTTGAACAAAAACATAATCATAATGACAACAGTAATATCATGCAGTTCTATATAAAATATAATTTTTATCAATGAAAATATTAATTTTGCAATTTCTAATTATTTTTCGTCATTAGTGTTAGATATAAGCTTTAAAATGAGATATCATTCATTAAATCTGATGCGGCGGTATGGGAGATATTTGCAACCAACAAAAAAAGTGCTTTAGAAATAATATATGATGATCATAATCTATTAAGAGACTTTATGATGTAATAAATACAATTAAAAAAAGAGTTTTTAAAATAATTGTATTCGAAGTTATATGGTAAGATATTTTGCCATTAGGTTAGGTTAGAGGACGTGCACCTATCGGTCAAGACAAGCACAGTACCGCGAGTTCGAAATTGACCCATTGTACATTGTCCTTAGGGGAGGAAGGAAATAGAGGATATAGGAATGTAAGTAAGGGAAGGGAGAATGGAAAACGGTGGAATTACATATAAAAAATTTTGCCATTAAACTGTTGCAAAAATATTTGTTAAAATCCATAAACTACTTTGGAAGTTAAGTAAAATCTTAGGCGTACTTTACCAGCAAAGGGAGAACACATAGAGCGTATTTGGGGCTCAAAAACCACTTGTGTTCTTATAAAAGGCAATGCACCCAGTACTAATGACTGTTACGCTCAATGGAGACAACTATTGGGCCATGATAACCGATTTTTTTGTACCTCTTTTTCATGGTATTGATGGAGACGATGTTTGGTTTCAACAGGATGGTTCGACTTGCCACACTTCTCAGTCCTCAATCGATTTATGGCATCAAATGTTTGATGGTTGTATAATTAGCCGTAATGGTGCTGCAAATTGGCCGCCAGAAGCTGCGATTTGACTACATGTTATGCCGACCAATCAGCGGCAAATGGACATTTGAAGGCCAATATTCGTGATCCCATTGTCGAGATACATATTATAGGATATGATATACTCTCAAAAAATTGCATAAAAATTGATCCGATCGAATGATGTGCTGTGAGGCCAGACGCGGCGGCATCCATATAAATAAAATAAGATTCCATTTCTAACCAAAACAATTATATTTCACAACAAAAACTAAATTTGCAAAATTTCAAACCGGTTTTATCTTATTGCATTTTTAAATTTAAACTTTTAAATCACCCACCGAATTCCCCGAATAAAGTGACGAATAAATACTTACATACACACATAATTGGACAGCGGATATAAAAGCGGAGGAAAGAAGGACTTCCATACACAAATGGCAGTCACGATGGGAAAGCAGTTTAAAGGGAAGGTGAACATTTCAGCTTGTCCCTTCTATAACCCTTGGGATGAAGAACAAACATTGCGAGCTGAATTACTATGTGACCCAGTTTTTAACTGGTCATGGATGTTTTAGGTAGTACCTGCACTTATTTGGACATGATACTTCCTTCATATGCCCAAACTGTGTAGATGAAGAGGAAGATGTGGAGCATATTCTAACATGCTACCCCAGATTTAGATGGCCCAGAGAAACTAGATCAGAACCAAACCGCCATATCAAGGCTGTTGAATTCTAGAATGCTATACTCCGAAGGTTGAAGGAATGAAGGCGAAATTTGGGATAACGTGATAAAATTTTCTATCTAACCAGCCCTCTGCAAAGTAATACCTTACGGCAGTCCCGCGGGGGGAGAGTGGTTGAAGTGTGTAGGGGGTGGATTTAGTACGTAGGCACTAGGGATGCCAATCGGGAAATTCCGAAACCCGAAATCCCGGGATTTTCGGGATTCATGAAATCCCGAATCCCGGGATTTTTTCGGGATTTTCGGGATTGTGGTACTTAAAAAAAATTCTAAATCACTTGACTTCGATAATAGCATCTTAGATAGGAAAACCCTACTTCCAGTGATAAAAAATTATTTGGTGGCATCGAAGAATGCAAAAGTCCTATAAAACGAATTAATAGAGTAACTGATTTAGATTCTCAACTGTCCAAAGAAATAGATTTATTTACATCAGGAGGTGGCAGAGGTGAATATTTACAAGCTGCATACAGATATCGTGGAACTATTTTACCAACAAATGTTGAATGCGAGAAGTGTTTTTCAACGGCAGGTTATGTTGACAATAAATTCGATCAAGCCTATCAGATCACATGTCAGATGCTTTAATCTTTTTGTTGGAATCCTAATAATTTTCTTAAAACTAATGCATTTGCATATGTAAGAATAATTTTTATTTTTGTTAATTTACGCTTTTTTGTTACATTTTGTCTTGCTGTTTTTATATTGTATTTTTAATGATATATAATTTTGATATACATACATAATTGGAATACAAATGATTTTGTTAACAAATTATTTTTATTCTTAAGTGAAAATCGCGATTTTTCCCTTGATTTTTCGGGATTTTAGGATCCCGAATTATCCCGAAATATCCCAGGATTTCGGGATCGGGATTTACAAAATCCCGAATCCCGGAATTTTTAAAAATCAATCCCGTTTGGCATCCCTAGTAGGCACCATTGATATTGAATTGTGCACGCTTTTGTCGGAACAAAAGTATCTTTTGAAGATTTACCACCTACGGGTCAGGCCAAAAAAAAAAACATAATTGGTCATAATAATCCTTTAGTCAGTATTACGACATAGTATCTCATGCCACTTGTGCTGTGTGCGTTTTATACATGAGTCGCGAGACCTAAAGCTTAAAGTCGACTCCGAACGACAGATTTTTGTGAAGCTCTTCATGGCAATTTTATTTACTCTCAGAGTTATTGCTGAGAGGAAGTCGCTAAAGAAATATTTTGTCAAATTTTGTATAGTTGAAGATACCTGGCCTCGGATTTAAACCGAGGCCTCACGTCTAATAAGCCAACACAATACCTACTACACCACGGCGACTTCTAAGGTACTGTATACACTGGTCATTAAATAAAAATTGTACACCACTACTCTTCTATATACTATCTTTTCTGTATTCAAACACAATGCTTTACATGAATAGGGTTCATATCCTAAGCGTTTGTCTTACTATTCTACAAGTCGTAAATAATCTTGTTCGATAAAGCTGTGACAGTAAACATATTCTTCAATGTAATGCTATCATTACTTTTAATTACAATATGATTTTATAGCTAAGGGTGACTTCTAACAATTATTGTTTTTATCACTATTTTTTATTTCTTAAAATTGACCAAAAACCTAAGACTTAGGCTATGCCGACATCATTAAATTTTTTGAAATGCGGTGTTTATAGTGATGTGAGCCTATTTAGAAGAAGTTGTTGATTACGTTGATGATAAGCGTAACGCACCGTTTGCCTAGAAACTTACAACTATTAATACTTCTATAAAGTCACACACACTTACACATACATACACATACATTCAATTACAATTAGATGTAATGTGATCTGTTTGTTGTTTATAGCTAATGCAGGCAGGAGAAGAAGTAGAAGAACAAAATAAAAAAAAAGTAAACAAAGCATGACGACGACAACCGGACCGCAATAATAGCAATAACAACTACAAACAACAGCAACAAGTTAAGAAGTAGCTCTAGTAATTTACATGCATTTTGTTTTTATTTGTTACCCGGGTCCCCTTGGCTAGAAGTGTGTAGAAAAACAGACAAAATGTGCGAACATTAGGCAGACGCTTTAACACTCAACGTTTTTAAGTTATTGAGAGATTTTAGTTTTTGGTTTTTGTTTTTTTCACTGTTGAATACCTGGCAAAAATACTCTGAAACTTGGTAAGACCGGTTACCAATAAGAAAATAAATATTAACACTCTCTCACTAGCATTGTGCACACAACTTGAAAGACTGTTTACCACAAAAAAGAGAGACTTAACTTGGTTTAAATTTTGTTTTTGTTTTTCTGTTTTTTGATTTTCTCTTCTAAGATGTTGTACAGTGTGTTGTGTTTGTATAAGTGAGCACATGATGACGGTATATGTATTTCAAGACATTTGTAACTTGTCTACTACTCGTGCCAAACGTTTTAGTCTGAGCCAGGTTGGTGTGCTGAGCACAACACATTTACGTTGAACTTTTCCCACAAAGCGCGATAATAAAAATGAAACATTTTTAATAAAAAAAATTCAAACAAAAAAATTTTATTTTCTTTCTACAATACAAAACAAATTAAATCCGAAGAAAAATCAATTCTAATTAGAATATCTTAAGCACTACGGCAACATTAGGGAATAAAAAAAAGGTGTGTGTGTGTGCATAAGCAATTATTTGGAGTTAAAAAATTAAATCAAAGTATTATTATATAAATATTAAAATCTAAAATTTTAAGAAAAATCTCCAGTGCAATAATAAAATTTTTTTTATTTCATTTGCCTTTTGGTTATAAAAACAGGAAATCGTACATACTGTTCGCCCAAGTGGTGTTTGAGTACGTTTTGAAAGTGCTAAAATAAAGAGTTATCACAGTATTTGTGAGAGTTTTTGCATAAAGTTTTTAAATTTCATATATACACACATTCATACTGTACATATGTTTGCGTAAGAAGTGTATGTGTTAGTAAACTAACCTTGCTTTGAAGCTTAGTTTAAAGCAAAACAACAAAAAATATAACAAAAATGATATCATTTTTAACAAAAAAAAAAAGCTAAATGGTTTAAAGCAAAAATTTTAAATAAAAAAATAAATCACAAATACAACACAATTAATACCGTTAATAAAAATAGAAAATAATTAAAAAAATTATTTTAAAAAAATAACAAAAAATCTTGAAATTTTTAAAGAATCTAAAATCAAAACATGCAAAAAATTTTTTTAATCTTAAAAAAATAACAAAAAATCTTTAAATTTTTAAAGAATCTAAAATCAAAACATGCAAAAAATTTTTTAATTTTAAAAAAATAACTAAAAATTTTTAAATTTTTAAAGAATCTAAAATGAAAACATGCAAAAAATTTTTTTTAATTTTAAAAAAATATCTAAAAATTTTTAAAAAAAATTTAAAAACAAAACATGCAAAAAAAATTTTTTAACAGAATAATTCTTATTTAATTAATTAATAAAAAAAATTAAAAATGAATATCTCAATAATTTAAAATAATTTTAATAAAAAGAAATATTTATAAAAATATTAGAAAAAATCTTAAAATTTAAAAAGAATAAAATAAAATCCTTAAAAAACAAACTTGTTTTAGATAAAAAAAAATATTTATAAAAAAACAAGAAAAAAATTAAAATAATACCATAACAATTCACTGAAACTTTTAAATTTGCTTAAAGCATTTACTATGGAAAACCCAAACAAAAGACTTAAGCAACAAACTTTTTTCAGAGGAAATTGAAAGCAAAAACTAATATATTAAAAATACAAATTCTGCGAAACCATTAAATGTTAATAAATAAAAACAACAATATAGTTTTTTAAAAAAAATTTTTATTGATAATTTATTAGAGATACAGAATTATGGAAATAAAATATAAAATTAATAAAGAAAACGAATTAATTTATTGCCGTCACCGTATTCTAATAGGTAGTAAGTTGACTTATTAAATGGTTCCAACTAAGGATGGCAATCGGGAAATCCTGAATCCCGAAATGCCGGGATTTTGGGGATTCATAAAATCCCGAATCCCGGGATTTTTAAAAACTTGTCCCGGGATTTTTCGGGATTTTCGGGATTGTGAATTCATATGTATTTTTACCTTACAAAAGATCCTGAAAAAAAATTCTATATCACTTGACTTCGATAATAGCATTTCGGATGTGGAAAACCCTAATTACATTGATAAAAAATTATTTGATGGCATCGAAGAATGCAAAAGCCCTATAAAACTAATTAAAAAGGTAACCGATTTAGATACTCGAATGTCCAAAGAAATAGACTTATTTACATCAGGAGGTGGTAGAGGTGAATATTTATAAGCTTCATACAGCTATCTTGGAACTATTTTACCAACAAATGTTGTTTGCAAGAAGTGTTTTTTAACGGCAGCGTATGTTGACAACAAAATTCGTTCAAGCCTATCAGATCACATGTTAGATGTTTTAATCTTTTTGTTGTCCAAATAATTTTCTTAAAACTAATGCATTTGCATACGTAGTATGAATAATTTTTATTTTTGTTAATTTACGCTTTTTTGTTACTTTTAGTCTTGCTGTTTTTATATTTTATTTTTTATGAGATATAATTCTTATATACATAATGCTTTTGTAAGCTTGTAAATTATAAAATGAACTGTCAGCTGTCAGACGAGTGGTTTACTAATGATAAGAACTGGAAGTTGGTTGCAATACGTATCAGGCACCCTGTACATATGTACATAATTGGCATAACAATTCTTCCAATTCTTACGTCCAAAATTCTCACATCACTTATGTTTTCCGGGTTTTATTTTTTATACATGAGTGGCGCGACACCACAGGCAGATTTTTTAGAAACTTTGCAGAGTTATTGCTAGAAATCGGCTGAGAGGAAGTCGCCGAAAAAAATTCAAATTCAAGGAATATGTTATTTAATCTTCAATCAATCATTGTTTTTAAATATTTTTGTTTCTTGAGTTGTCAATTTTACTTTAGACAATGTAGTTGGTTATTTATGCCACTCCTCTACCAATTTAACGAAATTAAAAATGTTCTAGAAGCATGTTTAGTGGTTCCAATTAGCTTTTTTGATAAAATAATCAAAGGATCCTTTAGAACTTAATAAAAGTGTTGTGGCGATATGCATACTTTCATATATTATGGACAATTACCACAGTTAAGCCTCAATCCACTACATTAACAGCAATTACTATAGGTTACTCTCAATTAGTTGGAGAACTTTTTTTTTTTTTTTTATTTAAGAATTACAATACAATTACAAATTATATTATAATCATGTACGAGCTGAGTAACTTCGACCATATGCCCGGTGTAGTGTCACAGACCAGAGCCTCTGGTGGGAATCGAACCCACGGCCCTCAGGTCTAGCACACTACCCACTAGACTACCAGGGCGCTTACTTGGAGAACTGATGACAGCTGATCGTTAGAAAAATTATCCACTAACCAACGGCAAAAACTCTTGGTGATGTAATCCATTTAAAAAAAATTATTTCACTGATTTACGTTCATTCGGAGTTATGTCAATATTATATCATATTTTCCTATAATTTCCATAAATTTGAATCCTTTATTTGTTTTAAAATTCATTAGTAAAAATTAATTAACAAATGCTAATTAGATGGCAAGAGACATGAAATGTTAACATGTATGTATATAAGCCACAAAAAGTTTTTTGCTTAAGTCTTTTTTATAAAAATAATTAAATTCAAATCAAACGCATCTATTACAATAAATAAAACTAAAATCAAAATATAAATTTAATTAATGAACTTGACCAGAAATGAAATGTCAAAACTTAAAAATAAATGAAAAATCAATAACAAAAAATAAAATTTAAATAAATTAAACAAAAAATAAAAATAAAAACAAATCATTGAAATACAAAAATTTTGAAAGGAAAAAATAAAGATGTTTTTTATAAATTAAAAATGATTTAATAAATTATATACGAAAAAATTAATAAAAATTTAATGATAAAAAAAAATAAAAGAAGTACGATGTTAAAAAAATAATTAGCAAATAAAATTTTAAAAACAATTTTAACATTAAAAGAAGATAACAACGTACATAACGAATTACAGAAATAAATTTTTAATAAATTTTTGATTTAAAATAAAATAAAATTTTATTGTTTTTTTTTATTAATGTTTTCCAATATATTTTCTCTAATGCTTAAGAATATTATTTACCAAGTTTAATGAAATTGACTTACGACCTACAAGCCAGAGTACATTTCGATAGTATAAGATCCTGTATTTAATAGCCATCGTATCTGTTATTTATCTTGCATATGTTTTGCATAAAAATTCATTTAAACAAATTCATTAATTTTTACTAAACAACCTGTATAGCTTGGCTTGTATATATTTACAGTCAAATTCGTTTATAACGAACTCGGTTATAACGAATTCTTGGTTATTACCGATATATTTTCAAGTCCCAACCGTTTTAATAACAATTTTCATACAAAAAACTTCGTCTATTACGAACTTGTTTCTAACGAATTCTCGGTTAAAAGGAAATACTTTGAAGTCGCCGTGGTCTAGTGGGTAGTGTGTTGGCTTATTAGACAAAAGGTCTGGGTTCGAATCCCAGGTCAGATATCAAAACGAAAAATATTTCTTCGGCGACTTCCTCTCAGCAGATTTCTGGCAAAGACTCTGAGAGTAAAAATTGCCATGAAAAGCTTCTCAAAAATCTGTCGTTCGGAGTCGACTTTAAACTGTAGGTCCCGCCACTCATGTATAAAATTAACGCACACAACATAAGTGGTGTGAGAAGCTAGGTCGTAATCCTGACTGAAGGGTTGTAATGGCCAATTATGTATGTATGTATTTTAAATGGTCCCAGTAATTAAATTTCATACATTTAACGTTTTCTATAACGACCCCTCAGAAATAACTTTGAAGTGTGCCAATAGTCTTTACTTTTATTTAATATGGCAGCATTAAATTATAACTCAGCATCTTCAATCAGCTGATAGATTAAACGAATTAAAACATATTTTTGGTTTTTAATAAAAAAAAATAATTTTTGTTTTTAATAAATGATAAAAATTCTTTGTATTTTATATTTTCTTCTATGACTTCACCCCGTTTATTACGAACTTTGCCTATAACGAACTAATTTTTCTGGTCCCACGGAATTCGTTATACCCGGGTTTGACTGTATAATATAGGTGAGCAGAGAAAAAGGCATTTCGAATACATAATTGATGATTACAATTCTTCAATTTAGGATTTAACTTATTAGCGGGACCTACAATTTAAAGTCTACTGCAAACGACAGATTTTTGAGGAACTGTTCTTGGCATCTAAAATCTGTTGAGAGGAAGTCGCGCAATATGGCTTAGTATACGTGTTTTGTTTGAAATGTCTGAATCAAAGCATCACGTCTAATAAGCCAACACACTATTTACTTCATTACAGCGACTTATTTAGCACATAAAGTCTTTAATAGGCTTAAAAATGACCACACCACACCATCAGCAAATTTTCATTGCGTTAAGAATCCTCTTTTAGCAGTTATCAAATTCCACAAATAAGTAAATAATCATTACATTAAAGATGTAATTAAATAAGCCACTAACAGTGCCATAAACTTGAATTTTCTTAACTTTTACTACATACCACAATAATTATAAAAGCATGCTAAAATTCTTTCTATCTGTGTTAATAGGCCTCCAATTGTAAAGCTAAAAATAACAGTTAACAGTTTAATAAAAAAAAGTACTTTCCTTTGCAAGAATAAATGAATAACGTGTTACTCAATAACATTTTTCCAGATTGATGGAAACTTTCTATAGGAACCGATTGGTTATAATCAATTTCCATCTTTAGCAGTGGACTTAGTGGTACTGCCAGGTTGTATTATCATGCAGTTTGATTGCCCTTTCACCAGTGGCGCTCTTCTCACATAAACTTCTTACAGAATTGGCCATTACAGTTCTTTAATAGGAATTACAACCTAGCTTTGCATCCTAGCCATGTGGTGTCTGTTAATATTATGCAGTTTAATATTTAAGAAACTTTCGAAGGCAATTTTATTTAATTGAAGACTCTTAACCAGAAGTTTACTGAAAGGAAGTTGCCAAAAGAAATATTTTTTTTACATTTAATTTTGCTCGAGTTGACTGAACTAACATTCTTCTAACTAGAGTATGGTGAGTTAGTTTAGGTTCGTGGATAGCTTGCCGTTCACAGGCAAGTTTACTCGGTGGCCATAAGGCCTATTGTCATGAATCGTTAATGGTAATAATCTGTCAATTTCTGAAATTTGCCAATTCCCTTAATGACACGTTCGTCACCATGCCTAGATTAAGCGTTCCATTATCTCTGCACCCACATAAAACGTATTGAATGGATTTCGTTTTCCTCCATATCATCATGGCAGCTTTGCAGTAATCCTGATACGGCAGATCGCATATATACACTGCTGGATATAGCAGTTATATATTGCGGAAATCAATTTTGTCGTACCATAAGCTGAATGAATTCGGATTTAATCTGCTATCCTACGCAAGGAATAGTTCCTCTCTGGTCTGTATTGTTGCTGGCTATTTGGTATTCAAGTACACACACACATTTTGAATATAAGTGTGCCGCTTATGCCTGACTAAGAGTCAAGACTTGTTGTTGATGGCATTGAGACCGAAAATAAGCCAAGTTATCTAAACAACGACATACCCTTTGACCTACAAAATCATTTGTGTTTTCAGATAGAGAGACTTTCTTTATATCACAATTATTTACTGATTGTATGGAGGTATTAAAGATTACTTCTGTCCAACAAATTATAAAGAAATGGGCAATAAGGACCATGCGTCATTCGTGCTATTACAGTTGTCTATAATGTCATTAGAAATTCCTGGAATTTCCTGATAAATTGTAACAGAGTGTGTACTAGAAAAACTGGTTGCAATATTGTGAGTAGTTTGATGCATTTGCTGATAGCCTGCGTATTGTGTCTTACTCGTGTTACTACACAGAGTTTTCATAATAATGATTTAAACACAGAATGTCAAGTTGAAAAGATCAAGGCGGCAAATTACTTTAATTTCTTTTATAACACCTTGTTCAACAACACTTCTTTTATGTTGTTTTATCGACTTAAGTGTCATAATAATATTCTTTTAATTGCGTTAATTTATGGAAAATATTAATGGAAAACCTTTATAAAAAAAACAAAAACACGAAAAGCTTATCTAATTGTATTGAATTTCTTTTTTGTTTTCATATTTCTTTCTTTTAACAACAAATCATTATAAATCAAACATAAATTACATAAAATCTTTTGATTACCAACAAACGTCATTCAAACAACATTTGGAAACGAAACCAAACAGTATTGACATCTTAGCTGCCGCTGTTTTGTTGTTTGGTGGGCCATTTGGAATATAAAAATTTTTACACAATTTTTTGCAAACACATCTCTTAACGAATTTTGTTTCATATTCACAAAAAAAAAAAGGTAAGTGTTTTGATTTTTTAATGGCCAAAGGCAAATTTATTTAAATTATTTTCTTGAAACAAAGCCAATAACGCCATAATTGCTATGGCCAAGTTAATATCATGTTTACATGCATAATGTATGCCAAGCATATTTTGAACTAAGTGTACTTATATGCAAAAAAAAAACTCGTATATTGTATAATATTTGTTAATTATGTCATATCTAATGTACTATACCATACAAACCACCTACAACACTTTACGATTATTTTTTTAATACTCTTTTGCTTTTTTCTTAGATGGTATGACTTATTTTTTGTTTTATGGTGGTGACAAATTTGTTACTTTTTTTAACGATTAACTTGTCCACGATAATGTTGATTACACAGTGGGCAATATGATGCGTAATGCTACAATATTATTGCTTAAATATTGTCCCAAATACAATTCATTACAATCCTTCAGTCAGAATAACGGCCTAACTTTTTACGCCACTTAAGTTGTATGCCTTAATTTAATACACAGGTTTCGGTATCTTCTAGGGATGCCAAACTGGATCGATTTTTTAAATTTCCGGGATTCGGGATTTTGTAAATCCCGATCCCGAAATCCAGGGATATTTCGAAATAATTCGGGACCCAAAAATCCCGCAAAATCACGGTAAAAATCGCGATTTTCTCTTAATAATAAAAATATTTTGTTAACAAAATTATTTGTATTCCAATTATATAAGAATTGTATATCATTAAAAATAAAATATTAAAACAGCGAGACAAAATGTAACAAAAAAGTGTAAATTAACAAAAATAAAAATTATTCATACTATGTGTGCAAATGCATTAGTTTTAAGAAAATTATTTGAATTCCAACAAAAAGATTAAAGCATCTAACATGTGATCTGATAGGCTTGAATGAGTTTTGTTGTCAACATACGCTGCCATTGAGAAACACTTCTCGCCATCAATATTTGTTGGTAAAACAGTTCCAAGATAGCTATATGCAGCTTGTAAATATTCACCTATTTCTTTGGACAGTTGAGTATCGAAATCACTTACCCTTTTAATTTGTTTTATAGGGCTTTTGGATTCTTCGATGCCATCAAATAATTTTTTATCACTAGATGATTAATCATCTGAGATGCTATTATCGAAGTCAAGTGATATAGAATTTTTTTTCAGTACCTTTTGTTGGGTCAAAATACATATGAATTCACAATTTCGAAAATCCCGAAAAATCCCTGGACATGTGTTTAAAAATCCCGGTATTCGGGATTTTGTGAATTCCGAAAATGCCGGGATTGCGAGATTCGGGATTTCCCGATTGGCATCCCTAGTATCTAAAGTCTATTCTGAACTACAGTTTTTTTGAGAAACTTTTCATGACAATTTTATTTATTTTAAAGTTTTTGTTAGAAATCTGTTGAGAGGAAGTGTCCGAAAAAATGGTTTTTTGATATTCCGTTTAGAATTCCTGCCTTACACCTGATAATCCAAATCACGACTAGACTACGGCGGCTTCTTTCACGGAGTGTAAACTACCAAGATCTTCTTCGTATTCTATAGAAAGCTTAAGCAAATGGGTCAATTTGGACCTCCGGGTACTGTGCTTGTCTTGACCGACTGGTGCACGTCCTCTAACCTAACCTTAAGCAAATTCGTTTCCTCAAATTTTCTGAAAAGTCTGCCTAATTCCTAGTCGCGCAGCAATCAGAAAGTATTGGTAGATGGCCAGTACACCTTGTTTCAGTTGTATGACAACTGGCAAAAACCCTTAAAGTAAAGCAAAATGGCTGTGAGAAGCTTCTCAAATACCTGTCATACGTAGGCGACTACTCCTGTCCTGCTACTCATGTTAAAAACTAACACCCTCAACATAAGTTGTATGGGAAGCAATTATACAGTGGGTGAGAAAACAATGTAAACCTTTTCAAAAATTCATCTCACAAAATTGGAAATTGTAATGAAAAATATTGGGAATTGCAGTTCATTAGTATGCATAAAAATATAAAAAAGCTATATTATTGAAGTGTTGAAGCCTTGATGAGTGTTTATAGTTCTTGACTCAAAAAATGTTCTAATAATTTTTGAAAGTTCTGATTTGTTAAGTCCTTATTTATTACAATATAATTTATTTTTTGCTGAAATTCAACATTGAAATCGTTTTTTATTAATAAACAGCACAAAGATTTTGCGAATTTCTTAAGAATATTTAAAATTTTTAGTGTAATTTTGAAAAAGTTTTCATTGTTTTGTCATTCACTGTATATGTATGGAGTATGTTTTTAAGAAATTAATTTTTTTAAACTAATGTCTTATGAATTATTGACTCGAGTATAAAATTCTTTGCGCTTTCTAAGTCAGTTTAGAAAATTTCTTTCCAATAATTGTGTCTGATAGTAGGCATACTATCCCCAGAATATTTTTTTTAAATGTCTCTTGTTCGGTGTGTGTTTGAAAGAAAAAAACCCCTTTTTAAATCATTTTGCTTTGCAGATGATTAAACGATGACTTCATCTCTCAAAAAACGAAAAACATTTGAAAGTGAACAAGCCTTAGCTCAGAACAAAATTGTCATAAAACATTCGATTTTAAATTGTGAAATTGAAAAATGATTTTGTAATAAACAAACGTATTTATTAAATAAAATTGATTTCTTAACAAATTGATGCAAAATTTTAATTTTAAGCTTCTCTTTCATTGTAAATATCACAGCCGTCACTCATATTGATGCTCATTAATGTTGGTTTTGGTCATTTTGACCAAATTCGATTTTTAATGTGATGCATGAAAATATGTTATGGCTATAGTTGTTGTTGTTGTTGTTACTTTTTTTAACTGCTTATATTTGAAAAAAAGTGTTGGTGTTGCTGTTTGTGTTGTTGTTGTTCATTTTATTGATGATGATTCCAATTTCAGTTGAGCTGGCTTAAAATGAAGATGAAAAAGGCCAGTGGAAACAGAAAAAAAACATCGAATAATAAAAAAAAATCAAACTTGTTGTGGTTATTATTGCTGATTATGGTCGTTTTTATTGTATACAACTGTATGTATGTATGTATGTGTGTATGTCTGTCTGTGTTTAGGTATAAAATATACAATTTGCGTAAGTTTGTTGTCGTCATATTTCGATTTGAACCTGTTTCTCAAGGTTAAAATCATTTGTTTTGTTTTTGTATTTAAAAAATTATTGAAATATAAAGCCGTCGTTAAAATATAACTTTTTTAAAATGAAATTAAATATTTCTGCAGAAAACAAAAAAGCAAAACCACTTGCAAGGAATTCAATTAAAGCCGAGAGAAAGGAAAGACAAAACATGAGGAAGATATTACATCACTGATGGTAGTGGTGGAAAATTATGAAAGTATGGCAGTAAAAATAAAACTTTCAATGTCAAATCGTTTTTCTTTTTTTGTTTTCTTTTTAAGTTTTAAGGATTTTTTTAATAAAACTGGTTCAGTTTTGGTTTACTGGTAATTAAATGAAAAAAAAGGAAGTAAACACTGCATTTAAAGCACATGTTCGCTATGTTGTTAGGCCATCTTTAAACAAGGTTCGTTGCTTAAGTCTTTTGTTTAAAATCAAAAATTTATGCATATGTTGTTTTGGGAAGTATAAAGGAAGGAAAGAAATGGAATTAATTAAAAAAATGTGTGCAGAATTAAATATTAAGTGTTCGTAAAATCCAATACAAACAAAATAAAATTTTAAAAATGCATGACAATTAATACCACAAATTGGTAAGGCATTTGCGTTTATATTCCATGCTACTAGAAATGATAATGGGCTATTGGTATAAAACGCAATAATTAAGATTTGTGATCTGTATGCCGGCACTGAGACACATCTTTCCTGGGTAACTGAATTTTATTTGACATTTTGGAAAGTAATCCTATGGATCTCAATTAATTCTTTAAAAAAAATTAAGAAAATTCGATTTCTAACGAACATATAAGTTTGTTGTTTACTTTTCTTCTCCCTCCACTTAATTTTTATACATAAATGGCGTATCCTACAATTAAAAGTCGTTTTAAGAACGACTGACTCTTGAGAAATTTTTCATGGCAATTCTATTTACTCTCAGAGTTTTTTTCCAGAAATCTGTTGAGAGCAAGTCGCCATAGAAATATTTTTTCATAATTCATTTTGTTGGAGATTTCTAACCTGGGGTTTGAACCTTGGCCTCACGTTTAATAAACCAACACACTACCTACAAGTCATCGCGACTTTATTTACCACCAACCTCCTCACTTAAAACTACTGAGGCAGTAGATAAAGACATGCCGCCATGACGTAACAGCATTTGTGTGCTTACACTTCAGCATATCATAAGTGTTCATAGGGGAAGTCTAAAATCCTCGCTTCACAACTTTTGAAGGAGGTGAAATGGCATAGAAACGCTTTAGATAGTACCTGGTGGCTGCACACTACCTACCAAAAGCCTCCTCACTTGAAACTACTGAGGCAGTAGATAAAGACATGCCGCCATGACGTAACAGCATTTGTGTGCTTACACTTCAGCATATCATAGGTGTTCATACGGGAAGTTTAAAATCATCGCTTCACAACTTTTGAAGGAGGTGAAATGGCATAGAAACCCTTTAGATAGTGCGGGGTGGGAATGGACCAAAATACCGCAGAGCCACTTTCGTCCAGCCTTTGACGGCTTTGTCGGCCGTTTGAGGGCGATAATTCGTCCCAAAGATGGCCAATTCGAACAAATCTAAACTGATTCTATAATTTGATGTTATTTCCAATATTTTTTGATTTTGCACAATAAAATTAAAAAAAAAAATAAAAAAATATAGCGCTTTACTTTGTTGCATTATATATCAGCCACACTGTATTGCGGATTTCACGCATGTCGCCGGCCGCCAGTATTCTTTATGAGTTCATAAGAATATGAAAATGGCTTGAGTGTGATTAGGATGGCTTTATTGCTATTGTTTATGACCTAAGCAGTGGTTATGGATTACAATGCAGTTTTTGTGTCGTATTGCATTAGCCTAAAGCTGAGGGAATTGCTGATGCCCCTCAATCATCTAAAGTCCACACATTAGATGATCTTTTCTTAGCATCTAATAGATTGAATTGCAATCTTTCTCTGAGAAGAGCAATACATACTCGATTTAGGTTCTCTATTAATAAGTTCAGATAGATATTGAACGTTAATCTGTTTTCTAATACCACTTCCAGTGCTTCTAAGTTTACGATAAATGTCAACGCGTTCATTCATACGACAGGAGTCGCCGTGATCTAGTAGGTAGTATACTGGCTTAATAGACGCAAAGCCAGGATTCGAGTCCCAGGCCAAACATCAACATAAAAATTCAAAAAGTATTTTTTCGGCGATTTCTTCTTAGCAGATTTCCGGCAAAAACTCTGATAGTAAATAAAATTGCCATGGAAAGTATCTCAAAAAGAAATCTATCGTTCGGAATCGACTTTAAACTATAGGATCCGCCACTTATGTATAAAATTAACACACACAACATAAGTAGTGTGAGAAACTGCGGGCTTCATTGGGGACGATTGCTGTATACTGTCTAATGGTGAAGGTATAGCACTAGCCATTTTATAGTCATTTAGCAGCAAATTATTTCCTTGCCGTTTGCATCTTCCCTCTTTCCACCTTTCCTAAAAACGTGCACAATGTACTACATGAGTGGTGGCCATCCCCTGAGTGCGGGTTTTATAAAAAAAAACATTTATGCTGTAATATTCAATGCTAAAAATCCACAATATCTGGTCCTATACATCAATTATATGAAAAATGTATAAGGAATGCTTACAACAAAGACGTACTATACGTACGTAAAGAGAAATGATAATAATAGGCGCAGATGGAGCTAGGGGTATAATTACAATTTAAATCAAATAATTTTATTTCGTTTTCTTTTCAAATCTATTAATTCAAATTTAAATTTAAAATCAAAAATCCAAATCTTAATAATTCTATTATTGATTAAAAACAAAGTTCGTTTCTTAAGTCTTTCGTTATCTATCCATATTTAAATTGATTACAAACATACAAAACTGAAATAAATTATTTTGTTTAAAATGAAGTCATAAGCCATTTAGTGGTTCATTGTTGTTTATGGTTATCAAAATATTATCATTAACACTTTACGAACAAATAAAACATGAGTGGACCCAACTCATCTCCATATGAGTGAGTTGGTGTAATAATCAATCATTTTTTTTAATGCGGTACACGATACCAAAGGCCCTACTTTCGGGCAGGAAATATAGAAAAGAAAAAACAAACATAAAGGCAAAGGAAAAGAAGAGATTAATAATGAATAGAATCATGAGATCATAACCATGATCTATACGTAGAGATAAAGGTCGGTTAATTTGTTATTAAAAGGTGTTAGAAAAGAAATATTTTTTCTTTGTTTCCTTTCTTAACAAAAACAACAACAAAAGAACTTTCTTTCTAACAAATCGTGGTTAAACCCATAACTTTAATCATAAAAAATTAAAAAAAAAATAGAAAAACGGGGTGGAATATGAAAGAAATGAAAAACAAAACGAAACGAAATGCATGTTGTAAAGCGTTTTGTATACAAATCCATACAATTCTAAAGAAACAAAAAAAACGAAAACAAATGAATGTTTTGATTGCCATAATAATTACGTTTGAGAGGAAGAAACAAAGAACCAAACAAACATACAAAACGCCTTTTAATAAGCCTTATACCCATAAAAAATATTTGTTTCTTCTTTTCGGTTTTGGAATAGAAAAACTGCAACTTTGTAAAGTTGGTTTAGCTGGTTTGAGCTTTTTCTAAAATTCTCTTCGAAATAATAGCAAAATTTGTTCCAAACTAACCACAACAATAATAATGAAAATGAAATAATAAAGAAAATAAATTGGATTCCTTTCTTTTTCTTTTCCCCTTTATTCTTGAGAAGACGACTCTCTACATAAAATGATTAATTATGAGGTCACTCTACTTTGGCTATACAAATATGGTATTTGAAGAACAAAACAAAGGAAAAAAAAACCAATTTTTTTTAATGGAAAACAAAAATAATAAAAAGTGGGGAATGACCCAAGCTTAATGTAGAATTTCCAAAAACAGTAAATTTTTATAAAACGGATTTCCGTTTTTGGTCACGTTTATTCCATTGTCTATTAATGTTGGTTAATTTATGTATGTTTGCTGTTCGTATACTCGTAAAAGAAAAATGCCACTTGAGGCCTGTTATAAACAAGAAGCATAAAATCAAGAAGAAAATAAAATAAAAAGAACATTTGCCTTTTGAAAATTTCTAATTTCACAACAACAAATATTTCTCTTTCACTTTATTGTAGAAAAGTTTGCTGCTTAAGTCTTTCTTTGTATAAAAAAAGGACAATAATTTCATGAATTATTAACAGACAAGTGTTTACGCATGTACGATAAAGACTATTATCATTTAAATGTTTGCTATAAGATAGGACACTGTGATATTCTGCAGAGTGGACGAGCTAGCCAGGGCTGGCGCACTTCTTCCGGAATCCTCTTCAATCGACTTGGGAATGCCACTTACCTCGTTCAAACTTGCCATTGCACGGAAATTCTCCCAGAAAGCCAATCTAACGTAGACCAACGAGGAGTCCTGCTCCACCGCTAGGCCCATTTGGCCCTCAATGGGTAGAAGGCGCACCAACAAGTTACTGGGAGTTGGTCGTAACATCATCTCGATTACAGTGGTCATGCTTACAGATCACTGTGTTATGGGTAGACACGCGGAAATAATGCGGCTCCCATTTAACGATTTCTGCCGTGGATGAAAATCTGCTGAGGAAGAGGAGACTATTATACACTTTCTCTGTCAATGCCCATCTCTTGCGAGGTGCAGATACAGGTTATTTGGCTCCCCATTCCTTGTTAGCTTAACGGAGATATCATCCTTTGATGTCAAGGATATAGCCTCGTTTATTGAACTTTCCGGGGGTAGTCCTGCTTTGGATATGCAGCCCTTGCGCTTACCAACTTCTCCTCTCCTTCTTGGTTCGGACGAACTTGGTCAGTACAGGGACTGCGTTCACCTGTGGCGCCAGAACCGGCCGCTATGCGTGCTCAAGTAAGCTTTTGGTATAAAGCTACCACAATAACCTAAACCTAATCCTACAAAATAGGAATATATTGAGACCGAAATTATAATTACTTGGGCATTACTTCAGCTCATCCGATAATGCCGATTTAAACCTTAATGCTTATAATCTTTGACAGGCTATTTATTATATGAATAGCCTCTGTTTTTATTTAAAATATAATAAATGAGTGTTTCAAGATCACATATCAGGCAGTCATCTCTTCTCAGAAGTCAAGCGTATTTCAATAGAAAGTTTGTTTATGCAAAATTAAACATTTAAGATGCGCTCCATCCAATTATATCTGTAAGTATAACAGTAGCTGCCGTAGACAAATAGATCGTGTGTTGGTTTACTCGCCAAGAGCTTTGGGTTCAATTACTAGCTCAAACATTACCTTTGGCATCTTTCTGTCAGCAACAAATTGCTTTTCGTAGTGCTTTGCTTTTCTAGTATAACTTTCAATGAAATTGTTTCGGTTCATCAGCTTCAGTGTTTTTTTCTTTTTTCTTTTAAATATTTAATCTTGCAATACCACAACATAACTTTTTGAACTTCTATCCAGTATATAACAACACCATTACAAACTCAATATTATTGACAGCTAATCCGCCTCTCTGGAAAACTATGAAATCAATTACCACTTACACGTTACCGCGATTCATAGTAACTTTTAACACTTTTTTTGGGGCCATAACATTGCGGTCATTAAATAATGGCATCATTTACAAAAGCCCTGAACTGTTTTATGAACTTTATTAATAATTTTTATTTTTTTATATAATTTTTCCACTTTTACTTGGAAATGGGACATAAAAGATGCTTGAACAAAAAGATTTTAAGCAATAAAAAGATTTTTTTTTTTTTGGTTAAATTTGTTTTTACATAACACCCACATTAATAAACAGCAAGATGCTATACAAAAAAAATATTATACAAGTAATCTACTTCAAATTGGATTTCTTTTTAAATAGCATATGGGCTTATAAAGGTCGTCTAATGACGTTTGAACTGTTTTGAAAATTAAGTCTCATCAGTAGGTGGCTTCTAACAAAAACACTGTAAATTATAAGCGAATGTAAACACAAAACAGTAACTAATTAATCATATCTTAGGCGGATGTGTAAAGAAATTGAAAATTAAATTTATTTTTGCCAAAAATTTCTTAAGTATGAAATTTAATGATAAAATTTGTTTTAATAACGATAAAGAGCTTATAATAGAGTTCATTCAACTGGTTGGTTATAAAAGTTTTTTTTGTTTTTTTTTTCAATTTATAAGACAACATTAAATGTACCCGCTTGTTTTATTTTCTAATGGTTTTTTCATTCTCCACTGAGTTTGCTTAAAATAAAGCACGCTTTTTGGTTTTGATTCTGCTATTTTTCTTTGTGTTTTTTTAAGCTTCTTTGTAGTAATTTTTTTTTAATATATTTTGGCAATCAATTTAATGCCCATTTTTTTTTATTAACGAAAAAAAATATAAAAAGAAGAAAAACTAATTCTGTTAAGCTATTGCCTCTAGAATCGTTTAATATCAAATTAAATTAGAAATTTTAACAAATACCCATTTTTTAATATAAAATCTTGTATAAATACAGTCAACCCTCCTATAACGCGGTGCTCTTAGAATATACATACATAATTCGTCCTTACAACCCTTCAGCCAGGATTATTGACCTAGATTCTCACACTACTTATGTTGTGTTTGTTAATTTTATACAGAAGTGGTGGGACCTACTGTTTAAAGTCGACTCCGAACGAAAAAATTTTCGAGAAACTTTTCATGGCAATTTTTTTTACTCTCAGAGTTTTTGCCAGAAATCTGCTCAGAAGAAATCACCGAAGTAATATGTTTTGTATTTTAGTTTGATGTCTGGCCTGGAAATCGAACCATGACTTAACGTCTAATAAGCTAGCACACTACATACTAAACCACGGCGACTTATAACGCGGTACTCTTATAGCGCGGTTTGCGTTCAATTTCATGCCATAAGTTCTTTCCGCACAGCCTATGAATGACTAGGAACTAGATATTGTAAGAGGGTTTAAAATAAGTTTTATTTTCGATGCAAAAGCTTAGCCGAGATACAGTACCATGCAAAACAATAGCAGTTGGATTTTCAATTTAAAAAAAAAATGAATGAAGATGAACCAAGTGAGGAAAAATATTAAAAAATTTCATTATTTTAAAAGTCTTTCTTAATTTTATTGGAAACCAGTCTTTAAGTTTAGTTTTTATTTCATTTTTTTTTTTTTTATCAATCTTATATGAACTCTTGAATTCAATAAAAATAATTTATTATTCAGCCTGCCTTTTGTATTTCTTGGTCTCCATATAACGCGGTACGAATGATGTGATTTGTATTAATTCTGTGTTTCTTATAGCACGGCTTCCATACAATGCGGTAGACGGTTTCCATAGAACGTGCCACGAATTAGTCCGGTTTGTACCTGAAATCCAAGTTTTTATAGCGCGGTTTCCATATAGCAAAGTACGCTCTCACCGCGTTATAGGGGGGTTGACTGTAATTAATAACCTATCGAAAGACTTAAGAACCAAACTTGTTTTGTAACTGCTTCTAGGAAATGTCGTGGCTTTGAACATTATGAGTTTAAATCAATAATCAACGAATTTTATTTTAATTTCTTTGCATGCCATTAGTAGTTGATTTGAAACTTATTTCAAATTAATATCCAGTTATTAAACCTAAACTAAGAGGATTTTCATTTGCATTGTAAATTGATATAAAAAATGTATGCGTTTCCATTGGTCATTAATTTTTAACTTTTTCAAAAAGGAATTTAATTTTTAATAGAGAGACTTCAAGTCTGAATTAAACTGATTTTTGCCGAATTACGGCTCTTGCAAAAAAGCTTCTTCTATCACATACTGTTACTAGTAGTCATAATAAACAGGAATTGATATAGTGCTTGAGTACAAACCCAATCAACGTAGATTCGTCTTTGGAAGAAGTAATCTTAATCACAGATTCCAGAATTAAAAATGTTTTCTAAAACACCATTCAGAGAGGATAATACAAAAAATTTACTGTAAATTTTCACTAACCGATACTGATTTCAGATCACGAAATAAAGTCGAATGTAAAATATTTTGGAAAACGTTATTTAAGTAACATAACGCAGTTATGCAATTGCGTACACATATGTACATGATCAAACATTACAATCCATTAGACAATATTAAGACCCAGTTTCACACGACACTTGTATTGTGTATGTTCATTTTAGAAATAAGTGGCGAGACCTACTACTGCTCATGGCAATTTTATTTACTCGCAGAATATTTACAAGCAAGAGGAAGTCGCCAAAGAAATATTTTTTCGTATTTCATATTTGTAAGAGAAGTCTGACCAGGAGTTTGAGCTGTGGCCTCATCTGTAATAAGCCAACACACTACCAAGTAGACTCCTACAACTTATGTGTACTACTGTACACAGTCGAATTAAAAGACATAAAGAAAGCTACTCGATGTATGATAGCTGGCTGGCTTATGGTGGTTAACACTTTACTTTATTCAAATGGTTCGTTTGTTGATAGAATAATTCCGAGTAGAGAGTTTGGCTACAGGGGAATAAAAAAGCTACGGAAACACGTAATAAATCTATCCTGACCATCAATCCGAATTTAGCTTCTAATTATAAATCTTGATCACGATTTGAAGTCAATAATTTTCTCGTGAAGTCTAGATAAACAATACATTTTACTGCTTCAGAAAGAGTTTGATTTTAATATTATTGAACGGAAATTTAGGAAGGGCTGTATTCACATAAGAGATTAGCAACGAGTATTCAAAACAATGAATAGATTCGAGTTATACTTACAATTTCTGATGCTTATACGTATTCATACTTATTTTGATATCAAACTCATACTACTCATACTCGAAGTTGGAAGTACTCGTCGTATTTATACTTAAAAATATGCATAATGTTATTGACTTCGACTCGTCTCTACTTAACATTTACACGAAACACAAAATAAGTATGGTTCGGGTATGAACCCTACTATACTCACAAGAAGATTGTGTGTATGCTTTGCTTGTTGCCTTAGTCTTTCCTTTATTCTTTGTTTGATGAATTTTGATGATTCGAGCCACTCGAATGACTTATAAGTATTATCAGAATTTTTAAAAATTTATGAATCGCAATGAGTAGGCGTATGAATCAAACACATTTTGAATGTTGTGAGTTTGATGTCAACGTTGTACTCATACTCATTGCTACTTATACTTATAAATCAATGTTGTAGCGAGTACGAATGAATCAAGTTGAATTTCAATTCTGTTGATTCACTCATACTCAAAATTGCATGAGTGCTTATGAGTAGCGGAAAAACGATTCATTGCTGATCTCTGGTTTATATTTAATTTCATATGGATTTTTCGCAGCCTTTCTAAAGTGTGTAAATAGGTTAAAAGACTGCATAAAATTAAAAATATTTCTTTAAAATAAACAATAAAAAGAAAGAAAAAATTAAATACCGGAAATAAAATAAAAAAAACTCTTTAATTTGTATATAAAAATCCTAAGGAAATCAATTAGTGAGCAACCGAAAGACTTCAGCTACAAACTTTTGAATATAAAATAAAACAGAAAATAAATATCTTACAACAGTAATAAAAAAAAATTAATTAAATGAAGTTAAAATTTAAATTTTTTTATAACCAATAAATATTCTTGACTTTTGTAAAAATTTAAGAAATTCAAGTTGTTTGAATTTATGTATGTTGTCAATGTATGCGATACTTAATTTATGGAAATTATTGCATCAACAGCAATAATTAAGTTTGATAAACAATAAAATGTTTGATAAACCTCGTCCAGTGGAATATCTTTCTATTGAAAACAAAAGACTTAAGCAACGAACTTTTGTTAACCAAAAGAAAAATTATTTTTGAAATATATTTCATACGCAAAAAAATTGTTTAAATTCTTGTTTAAAGTTAGAAATGTTACATATTTTTTTTAGATGCCTTTTAATTTTCTGTATTTTACATAAAAATTACATAAGGTTTCTTGAAAAAGCAAAAACAAAGACAAATCTTTATTACACACTCCATAATAATAGCATTTTAATGCAAATAAAAATGCGTCTGCTTTACAACACGTCTGTTTACTTTAATTTTTTTTCCAGCTTTTTTGTTTAAATCTTTACTTTAAAATTTTCACGTTTCTTATGGCTTTACGGTTTGTTTTTTTCAGTTGTTTTATTTAATTTTTTTCTTTTTTTAAAGTAGAATTGAAGGTCATTTTTGTTCAGTTTATTGTTGTGTAGAAATGAACTCAACAAAATGCTTTTTAACTTGGCAGTTGTCATAAAAACGTTTTATTTGATTTAAAACAAGACAAATAAATACATTGCCATGTATTCAATATACTGAAGACTTAAAAAGAAACTAGATTATATGGCAAGTATGTGGGTAGTTATGATTATTAAAACTTCATTCATTACGATTTTAAACAACAATTCAATACATTTTTATTGGTTTATTAAATTATTGTGTTAGAATTCTAAGGTTTTAGACCAAGTTTGCTGTTGTTTTCAATACAATTTTTTATTATTTCAAGGCTAATTGTGGCTAAAAATTAAACCATTAAAGGTCCAATACTAATAATAAAGGTTTGATTGATTTTTGTTTTCATTTTTGTTTTGGTAATGGTTTCTTGATATAAAAAAACAAAAAGGAATGGATTTAAAAGACTTATAAAATCATTGATAATTTTTATTTATTAATTTTAATATTTTGTGGAACTTAAATTGTAGATTTGAATAATTATGGAACCCTTTATGAACCAAGGAATGCACTTAATCATGGAGTGTATTATAATCTGTTAAAAAATAAAAAATAACAGATAAAGAAGTGGGTTGTAATGGCTAAATTGTAAAATGCACAGGCAAGCTTCGCTTATACAGGGTGGCTGATATATAATGCAACAAAATAAAGCGCGATATTTTTTTAATTTTTTTTTTTATAAAGCAAAAAATGTTGGAAATAATATCAAATTTTAGAATCAGTTTACATTTGTTCGAATTGGCCACCTTTGGTACGAATTATGGCCTTCAAACGGCCGACGAAGCCATCACAGCCTGTACAAAAGTGGCTCTACGGTATTTTGGCCCATTGCCAGTATCACGATAATAGGCAATGGTACAAGAAACAAAAAATTTATTCACATTTAAATACTGGAGGGCTCTAATGATAGCCACCAACCAAATATAAAGCAATCACACTATCACACTTGAATTCCATCACGAATAACTTCTTTTCTGAATGCAATAGATCAAAATGCTTTTGTAGGCTTGTAATTAATAAAGTGAACTGCCATTGGAAGAAATCTGTCAGCTTTAAGACGAGCGGTTTACAAATGATAACAACCTGAAGTTGGTTGCAATATATATCAGCCAACCTGTAATGCTTCACACTATTTTATGTGTTATAATCGGAAAACATGTACCGTGTAAGAATAAATAATGGCCTGCAAACTAGATTCCTTAACTATTTTGTAGTGGATCAGTAAATACTGACATATAACGACCGATATTTAAGATTTTTACTCGCTTGCACTTACACATACAATACACAATCGGTCATTACAAACTTTCATTCAAAATTACGTTCTAGTTTCTGACAACACTTATATTGTTGGTGTATAATAGTTACATGAGTACAGTAAAAAGTTGATCCTCAATGACAGATGAAAAACCTTTTATAACGATTCCAGTTTACTCTCGGAGTTATTGCCAGAAATCTCCTTTTTTCATATTTCGTTCGAGATGTTGTTTGTGTTTATTTATTCATAACTGGCGGGACCTACAGTTTAAAGTCGACTCCGAACGACAGATTTTTTTGAGAAACTTTTCATGGCAATTTAATTTACTCTCAGGGTTTTGCTACCAGACTGTTGATTGAAACTGGCTTAAGATATTTTCATATTTCGTCCAAGATATCTGGGATTTGCACTGAGACCATACGTCTAAAAACCTAATGCACTGCCAACGAGAATACGGCAACTACAGATACAATTTCTTATTGAATTTAAGCCGTGATTGTAGATTATTGGTCCAGCATTCAATGGCAATATAATGAACAATAACTTTCAATAAAAATTCCAACAACAAACTTTTTCTTTAATTAAAAACAAAAAGAAACAAAAACCAAAACTTAACACTTATTATGATTTGTGAATTGTTTGTATGTATTGTATGATTGAATATGAATTGTTTATAAAATATCCTCCGGCAACAAATCGTATTAGTCAAACAAAAGACTTAAAAAACAAACTTTTTTTTTCCATAAATTTATACATTGTGATGTATAAAGAAAACACAATTACACAACAAACAAACAAAGCAAAACGTAAATAAAATAAAACATAAATTTTAAATACACAATAATTTTTTTATTTGTATTCAACACTATTTGAAGGTGGTTGGTTGGTTGGCGGTAAAATTTTTTTTTTTATTTCCTTCTTTCTTTAATACTGTCATTGCAGACAAAGAAGATTTTGCTTATGAAGGAAGTTGTGTATGAAAATGGGGTTTATTACATCAGATGAGATTAAATTTTCTACGTTTCTTATATTTTATGCCGTCATAATTATGGTTATTAAATTAAACAATAGGCTTAGGAAAGGATAGATGCAATCTAACAATCTGTTTAACCGTAGATCGGGCTTTGTATCAAAAACGATACATTTTTAAGGCTATATAACTTTAATTCAGGAAACGTTAGATGCCTGATATTTTTAGAATTCGTAGAAATTGTTGTCGTCATTATTTTAAACTGAAAAAAAAAAAAATTTCTTAAAGGGGTGAAAAAATTCAAAAAGCTTCATAATTCTGGCTTACGTATCATTTCCTAGAGATTCTTTAGTGTTAAGTTTGAAATTTTTTTTTTTAGTTTTCCAAAGATTTTATGGAGTTTTATCGTCAATAAGACATTATTTATGGTCATTCGAGAAGGAATTGAAAAACAAGTCTTGGAAAGTGAAAGAAAAAAGGTTGAATTTTGTGTTCATGATATATCCTTGATATTGACGGCAGAAGTCGTAGCCTAATATGTAGCATGTTAGCTTATTAGATGTCAGATCAAGGTTCAAAATTCAGGTCAGTTATTTCCCATTTACAACAAAAGGTTGTAATGACCGATTATGTAATATTCCTGCTGGTGAAGACTCTAAAGAAGAAAAAAACAGAAGTCCATCCTATGAACTGTTGAATGTATTAGCAGCAACAAACATGACAATAGGATGTTTATCGCCAAAGATGGTACTACTTGAAACAAAGAACCTCATTCCTTTAGCAGTTTTGAAAGAGAAAATATTACCAATATTCACACAGATTGCTAGGAGCTGTTTCCTGAAATGTTGCAAAGTCTTTCTTACTGCCCTTCTCATAATTATCTCATGCGACAGACAAACATAAGAAAAATGTGTTTCATCCTATGTTTTATTTCATTGATATTACAGAAGCATAATATTTCGGTCAACTACCTACCTGTGAGATAACAAAATAATTACGTTTTGATAATGTGCTACTCGAAAATTATGATAATTTTACACCTATAAAGGCTTTTCGAAAAATGAGCTGAAAGTGCTTTCAGGTTTTAATAATTCCAATAATTTTGTCGCTCTGGATTAGTAACAAATTGATTTTTAAGGTTGTTATAAATTTCGTGGCCCACCGAAATCGAATTGGCAGTTTTAGATTCAAGTACAAGCTACATGTGTAGGCAAGTATTTACAGCTGTACTTGGGAAAGTTGTATTTGGGAAATCAGAAAGGACCCAAAGGCAGAACATTGTTATTCGATTAGGTAGATGTTTTATTTCAACGGGAAACTTTTTTAACTCACATAAAGTTGATAAGAAATTTTTCTAACGAAATAGAACAATGGTTTGTAACATCAGGTTTCAACCAGCCCGCAATTGAGAATGTTACTGATGTGACCCCATCTAAACAATTGGAAATTTATAAATCACCACAAAGCAAATGTGCTAGATGCCAAATTATAAAACTAATCTGGTATGAAGTGTTTAATTTTTACGTAAAAATCCAGGCTGCAACGTACATCATGGCAAAAATTTTGGCGTAAATTTCATAAAAGTAATAATGAAATATAAAAATATAAAATGGTTTTATTAAAATGAGTTAAAATAAATCAAAATATTTAAAAATTTTTTAACCAAATCTATGAATAATCATAATAATTGTATCAAAAGTGATACATAAGCCAGAATTATGAAGTTTTCTTAGGGCTCGATCTATGGTTAAGTGTTAAAAAAAAGATAAGCAAGAGCAACATATGTATACCTTCGGTTACTGCCTGAGCAGAGATCTGCCAAATACTTGGAGAGTAAAATGAAATTGTCATGAAAATTTTTTTTCAAAATCAACCAAAAGTGGTGTGCGAAGCTCGGTCGTAATCCAAGGCTGAAGTGTTGTAATGATCATTCATGTCCGTATGTATGTACAGAAAATTCATTTAAAATTAATGAAAAAACTAAAAATAATAAACAATTTATTTATTTTTTATTTATTTTTCCATTTAAAAACCAATCAATTTTAATAGAAAAACTAGAAATCTTGGATTTTTCATTTTCTTTTTGTTCGTTGCAAAGCTATAATTAAGTCTGTTTAGTAGGCTGGACACTGCAAGCACATTTAAACCTTCACTTCGTTACTGTAAACTAACGTATTTAACTCTTGTTTAGAATTGTATTCTATAGCCTTGTAAGCCAGTGAGAAAAAAAAACCAGCAAAAAGTCCACTTTTTTTAAAAATACTTCACGTTTTTCATGTTTTTCTAATTTTCCAAGCACTGCCAATGAGAAATAATTTGGATTTTCATTTAATATTTTCTGTTTTACTTAGATTTCATTTCTACTCTGTATTTATGCTATTTTTTTTCTTAAATTAATTTTTGTGTTAAATAGAGTTTTTAAGGCCCAATGGCGTTTAAAGCTTAATGTAGTAGTCACAGGGTAGTAGCAGACAATAGCTTAGACGTCTTGCAAACTGGTTAAAAAAAAGTTCGTTTTTTATGTTTTGTTTTAAAGCCGGTTTAGTTTTCAGCTCTTGTTATTGTTTCTTTCTTTCTTTTTGCTATTGCTTTTTTGTTTAGTTCCGTTTATTGTTGTTTTAAAAGTTAAATAATATTAAACAATAATTTTTCTTTGTTGCTATTGCCACTAATTTTTTGCAATATTTCATTTGAAAACAAAACAATGGGACAGTTTTCGATTCAAAAAACAAAAAAAAAAACACAAAAACGGAATCAAATACTCGTTCTTTTTTATAACGACGTTTGGCTTTAAAATGACCAACATTTAGTGACTGCAACTCTTATTCAATATTTAGTCTACATTCGCTTATTGGGTGATTGTTTTAAAAGAGATTTTTTCAAAGCGATATTTTCATATCTCAAATAAAAAACTTGGCTTATAAATTCAAGTCAAAAGTCAAAACATCGGGTTTTGAAATGTTTAGCCACACCTTTTAAGCCAATACGAGTAGTATGTGAGTATATTGTATGGGATTTTTTGAAAGTAAAATAAAACAAAAGGGTGGGAGTTTTTTATTTGCTTTACTTTTCCATTAATATTAAGACAACCAAATTAAACCAAAAGTTTTCTTGCATTATTTGTAACATAAACTTGTAAACAGAAGTCATGAATCATGTTACATTACATTTCACACGCCTACAATTGTCACAAAAAATTTCAGCGAACATAAAATCTTAACTCTTCTAATGTATGTTGCTTAAGTCTTTCGTTTTCAATACTAAACTATTGCTATTAGTCGCCATATAAGATACTTTTGACTCTCTAAAGTCTAAAAGGAGTCACCGTAGCCTTGTAGGTAGGTAGTGTGTTGGCTTATTAGACTAGGCCCCATGATTCAACTATCTCATGCATCTCATAAATATTTCTTCCGACGACTTCCTCTCAGCAATCTTTTGGCGAAAACGCTGGGGGTGAAAATTGTCATGAAAAATTTCGTACGGAGGCGACATTGAACTGTAGATTCCACCACACATGAATAAAATTAACAAACACAACATGAATGAAAATTAGGAAAATTAGAGAATAATAAGCTATTAAGCAAGTAAGTAAAAGAAAACCAAAAAGCAACCATGATCGCAAGGGAGTACTTCAAACTATTCTCGTAAGCCATTGCGTTTTGAAAAGGTTTATCTAAAAATAATTTCTACAGAGGTTGTACTTCGGTTAAGGACAAAGAGATTATTGGTTATCTTCCTTAGATGGGTCAAAGAGAAACTGCAAGATGATATCGATTTTGCAAAAAAAAAAAAAAATCATAATCAAAATTGCCGTACTTGGGGCTTAGAGGACTTAGAGGACACCTATTACTAGAGACTGTTTGCTGCAGTTTGTGAAGCGGAGGCATCATTGGCACATATTACTTTGTGGACGACGTCTCAACCATTACGGTCAATGGAGACACCTATCGCATAATGATCGCCGACTTTTTTGAACCTGCTCTTCATGCTATTGATGTGATATTTGGTCCGAACAGAATACTGCAACTTGCCACAATCGATTTAATGCATCAAACGTTTGACGGCCGTTTAATTGGTCGAAATAGTGATGTCAATTGGCGGCCAAGAATCTGCAATTTGACTCACCACCGGACTATTATCTGTGGGGCACCGACAAATCTGAGACAACTGAGCATTTTGAGTCCAACATTCGTGATGCCATTGCCGAGATTTTACCTCATACGCTCGAAAAAGAACACGAAAATTGGTGCGATGAGGTACAAATAAGGAAGAACAAAGGCAAGTGCCATTATTTTTTTTCATACGACCAACACTCAGGAATTGTTTTTGGAACTGGGAAAATATATTATAGGAATGAGGAAAAAGGGAGCAGTGCTTATGGAGACTAGGTTTGAATATTTTTATACTATAAGTAACAGGAAAGATCTCTGTAGGAAGGAAGTTCCAGTTAGTCTAACAAATGAACTAAGTCTGTAATGCAGTATGCGATACACTGGCCAATCGACCACATGCGGATGTGCTGGCCGAGAAAGACGAGTGTTACGTATTTATTTCGCTCGAGCAATATCCATTGTAGTAGCGATAGAACAGTGACACAAGGTACATTACAACCATGCTTCAATGAATCAATTGAGTTGGAAGACTATTGTGATTAACGACCTACTACGTGACGCCATAGTACACAGTCGAGAAGCCACAAAATAGGGCCTATTCATACATGAAATTTGTATTCCATTTTCGGTCGTAAGTAGAACAGATGAAGTGAAGCATTTATTGCAACGTTTTAAGAAACCAAGCGAGCATAACACTGACTTTTTATGTCCATAAAGCCCAGATCCTCTAACTCTCTAATATTTACACCTCACATTTGTTTTTAAAAACCTTTCAATTTAATAATTTATTTTTTCGGACGATTTTTTGGCGATTTCAATGAACGCTTTTGATGATTTTTTCTCAAATATTTGACGATTTGATCCTTCTTTTATCTGACAGCTATGACTGCGAGGCCAGTCGCGGCAGCTATTGAATGAAGCAATATTCCCTTTCTAATGGGAAAATTTGTTCTTCACAAGAAAAAAAATCGAAATTTGGCAAAATTTCAAACCGTTTATTTATTATTTAAACTTAATCAAATAATCCACCCTATAGAACTATTACGGGCCACTATATGTGCCTTAGTCTATCCTGAATGAAACAATATTCTATTTCTAACGGGAAAAATTGTACTTCACAAGAAAAACCTAACCTATTAGCCTACGGCAGCTTTAAAATCTACGCTTTAGAATGCTCCACAAACGCAGTTAAAAACCAACCAACAAAATTGAACATTCCTTAGGTTTGAATTCATTATGCCTTGCGGAAATTATTTTCGAGACTGATTTTCACGAAACAAAATTTCTAATAAAAAGACTACAATTTTAAAACTATTACCTGATGCTAAAAATTTTATAAAATAATAAAAAAAAGTTGCCATTAAGTTACAAAAACTATATTTTAATATGCCTTAATAAAGCAGACGTGTTTATCACAATTTTTGATGAAAGATTTCTCGGCAACAATTCTTAACAAGCTGGTGGCTTATTTAAGGCTAATAAAATTACAAAGAAATAAACAATGCCACAAGATTTGTTCTATTTTTTCGACAGCGTAAAAATAAAAACAAAAAGAAATTGTCTTAAGAAAGCCAAAAAAAATAGAGCAATTGTTTCAATTTTATTGGCAATAATTTGGCACACATTATATCAGTAGTCATTAATCTAAGGCAGTTATGGCTAAAGCTGTATACAGTAAAGAGAAACCTAAGTATGCATGTAAATTGTTTTGCCATCAATAAGTAAATTTCATGGTACATTTACAGGTAAAATGAAAAAACAAGAATTAAATTTGACTTGATTTTTGTTGTCTTGACTGACAGAAATAAAGGAACTTTAACTTGACCTAAATTTTCTAAAGAATATGGGTATGTGTACGTACAGTAAGTAACAAAAGAAACTGTACAGTAAAAGAAGTAAACATTAATTAGTTAACTTTATTTTGATTACAAAAATAAATGTTTTCTTGGCATCTTTTTGTTAAAATTAAAAAAAAATTTTGTTAAAAAAAATTTTGTTAAAAAAATTTTGTTAAAAAAAATTACAAAAAATTTCGTAAACTCTTCTCCTCAAATGGTAAAAGTTGAATTTGATGATTGTTAGAATTTTAGCCCTAATGTACAGTTCCTTTTGATGATCACTGTATATTTGGCTGCAAGAGCATAAGAGTGTAATGAAGTTTGTGCCTTAAGTCTTTTGCTTTTTTGTTGAAAAACCTAACAATTGAACTTTTTCTTTCAACACTTTTGTGTATTGCCTACCGTCTGTTGTGTGAACTGTTAATGTAGCTTTCTTTTAAATGATTTTGATTCTGTAGCGTTAAAGTTTAAGAAAAATAGGAAACAAATAAAAGAAAAAAAGAAATAATTGATCTATAAAATGGTAATTACCGCTCATTACAAACTTTTTTTTATTATTTTTTTTCTTTTTGGTTTTGCTTTTGTATTGTATTTATGTTTGTATGTTAATGATTATTTAAGTTTTGTTTCAAAGAAAAATTACTTATGACTTGAAAATAATAGCCTTAAAATTTATCATTGTCTATTAAAAGTTTAATTAGCTTACAAATGGTACTCACCCGTATAGAAACTTTGTTGTCAAGATGCTGTATTTGTTCTAAATTATGTTAATTAGGTCCAAATGCTTGTAGCTGTTTAACAAAAAAAAAAAAAAAATAAAATTGAACAAAAGTTTCTAGGGCCTCCTAAAAGATTAAGATTAAAAACAAATTAAAAAAGTTAGATAGAAAGACTTTTACTTTTGTTATTTTTTAAATCAAAAAAAATTTAAACAATTACAAATTAAATATATTATACGGGTCAAAAAAAGAGATCGTCTGGTTATCGTTGTACCATTAAATCATTATTTAGTTTAGTTTTATTAACAAAAATTAACACCTTTTTTTAATCGTTAATTTTAACAATTTTCCAAACAGTTAACTGTGTTTAATTATTGTTTTAGTTTTTGTTTAATTTTCCACTCTCTCTCTCTATCTCTCTCTTTCTCCCATAGATAATTTTAAATTTAGCATTTAAACTGTATCCATTTGGTAATCTCAGACGCCACTGTGTATACATAGATCTTTTGTTTGTGACTGATTGTAGGTGGTACACGATTATGTTTTCCTATTTTTTTTTTCTTTATTTTCCCATTGTAGTTATTGCTGTTGTTGTTGTTGTATTTCAATTAAACGTAATTCATTTACTATCGCTTCATATCTATGCTAAACTAAGGAGTGCGCACAAAAAAAAAATGGGTCTACTTTTAAGCTTATAACTTTTATCGTAATTAAAAAAAAAATATGAATACCATTACATTGTTTTTGTTAGTCATTTGTTTCAAAATCCATGTGATAATTTTTATTACAATAGCAAAACTACTTTTTTGAAAATGGCCACCCAACATCAAAGTCGTAAAAAAAATAAATGAAATTTTCAACGAAAAACCGCGCCACTTACAACATACGATTGTTTTTCTCGCAGATTTTATCCAAAAAAGGCTCGCAGTTTCTAAGGTAAAAATAAAACAATATTAGGAGTCTTTGAGTATTGGGAGAAAGCATGGAAGTTGAAGAAAAAAAGGATTTGCCGATCAAAACAAAGCAAATAAAATAATACGTATTTATCCTAAAACACCCTAACAAGTCTGGAAAAAAACTGGCTCAAAAATGTGGATGCTCTGAGATCTTTGTCAGACAAAAAATTTTATTCACAAAAGGAATTCAAATATTATTTACTTTAATTGAAATATAAAACTAAAGAAAATCCGCCACTTAGATTTATTTCTATAACGAAAAGTGTAAGTCTAGTTTTTTTTGTGCGCACTCCTTATTATTGTTTTATTTCCAACTCATGCATGAAGTTGTTTCAGTTTTACAATACAATACAAAGACAACAGAAATGTTGTATCATTTGCAAACAAAACAAGAAAATAAATACGCATACAAGGTCATTTAGAGATGCATCAACAAAAAAAAAAATTTTAAAAAAATCCGTTAAAATCTGTTTCTCTTACAAAAGAAAAGCAAAACTCAAACAGTTTTTTGTTCATAAAAAAAAAATGTTTGTGCCAATTTGCCAGCCAAACCTTAATTTTATTGAAATTTTCAAATCTTAAATCTGAAATGAGTCAGTAACAACAAAGCCTTTCTAATTAATTTGAACATCAATTTTTTTTTTAATTTTTTTGTTGTAAACATAGCAAGTATGAACATACTTTTTAAATAAAACCACAAAAAATTAGAAACAAAATGTGTATTGAGAGGCCTATTTAAAAAATTGTACGCCTACGTTGCAAATTTGATACAAGGAAAGTCTACATAAAGTTTTGATTTCGTTTAAATTTTTATTTCATTATAAGGGTTGAGGAATTCGACGTATTTTAGTAGAAATGTAGACTCATTAGACATGAGGCCACGATTCAAACCTTAGGTCAGATAATAACGAAGATAAATAACGAGCACATTTTAATGCGGGAGTGCTCTAACGATAGCCACATGTGGTTTCCCCAGCCAAATTTAAAGTTTGTAAGCTTGTAAATGATAAAATGTACTATCACTGGAATAAATCTGTCAGCTGTCAGACGAGCGGTTTACAAATGATAACAACCTGAAGTTGGTTGCAATACATGTTAGCCACCCTGTATGTACTAGTCTAGAGCTACTTCTACTTCTAATAAATTTATCTATCTCTTCGTCAATATTTCTAATTATAAATACAAAACCAAGGCTTAAAATGAGTCTCAAAAAATTAATTTCCCTTCAACGATTTTTGTATAAGAGTATCAGATGCAAAGTGTTTAATAAAGAAAATTGTTAACAATCCCTTAATAATTACTTGCACCTTCCAATGCTATAATTTGTTTTATTTTTTTCTTTATAAAATTATACAAAGAAGTTTGTTTATAAACTACAATCAAATAAATTGCATTTCAAATTAATATCAGTCGTTAAAAAAAAACAGAAAAAAACACCCATAAAAAATTTTTTTCATTAAAACTCATTCGAGCGCATCCATATTTGTTGTTTGAAGGCATTAAAATGTCTCAATTCAAGGTTATTTCAACTCAAATACACAAAATGTCAGTTAATATACTCAAATGTATTGTATTTAATAAAAAAAACAAAAGTTAAGTGAAATTATATTCGTTGGCAATTATAAAAATTGCATATTTTGATGAACATCTTCAAATAAATATATAAACGGAATGAAAAAGTTACTAACAAAAGCTTTTCAGAAATTCTAAGCTTTTGAATGTAGAATAACAAGTTAAATATTTAATCTAAAGCGCTATATGAAGCGATAAGTACTAGGGATGCAATGGGAAAAATTTAGAATTTCTTATTCCCAAAAGCAAACAACGAAGTACTTTTCACAACGTGGTACTATATAAATAAAGTACCAACGATATCTTTAAGATTTTTTTCCCAAGCGCTTTACTATACACTAATACCCCGGTTTGCGTCGGTAATAGGGCCTGAAAAAACGCGACGCATATCGAAACGACGCAAAACGATTTTCATTTAATTGGTTCCGAGATTCATAATTTTAGCTGAAAAAATAGATTTTCCAATAAAAAATATTTAATTTACTAACGATCTACAACTTCCAACCATTAGACAACATAAATACATACGTATGTATGTATTTACATTAGATTTAAACGGGAAATCCCCTTTCTCTGATTTAATTTTGTACAAACATTATCGTATTAACGACGCAAATCGAAGCACTAACGATGCAACTTCGAAATCACAGAAATATTAAAAGACACAATTTCGAATTTGCACTAGATTTAAACGGGAAATGCCCTTTTTCGGTTTTAGCTTTGTACAAACATTTTCATATTAACGACGCAAACTGTAACAAAGACGACGCAACTTCGAAATCACAGAAATTTTAAAAAAACGCAACTTCGAAACAGACGCAGAACAAGGTGACGCAAACCGAGGTATTAGTGTATTTGTAAAGAATTGCAAAAAAAATTGTTCTGTGCCCTTAACAAGAATTATTTTACAAGTGACGCTCACAGACAATAGCAATGCAAATTGTTAACCATTGTCTCCTGCAGAGTCTGTTTATCCTTACGATCTCTGGTCTATTAGATTATAAGGGAAAACAATGTACGGAATTACTGAACTTAAACAAACCATACATGACAAGATTTGTTAAATTTATTCTAAATCACGTTCATGGACAGCAAGAGTTCTAGAAACCATTTTTGGTGACAAAAATTCCCATCAACAATAACATTTAAGGAAGTTAAATGTCAGTCAAGTAATACTAAATGGTAGATCTACAATGTATCGGATGGGCCATCTAGAGGGTGCGCCATCTATCAGAAGGGCCATCCATCGTTTATTTCGAGACTTGCAATACGGGCTTCTTGGGGACGATTGCTGTATAACACTGGCCATTTTATAGTGACCTAGCAGCAACTCGTTTCCTCGCCGTTCGCATCTTTCCTCTTTCCACCTTTCCTAAAAACCTGCACAATGCACTGCATGAGTAGGGGCCATCCCCTGAGTGCTGGTTTTATAAAAAAAAAATCTTATACCATTCTATTCTGTTACAAAATTCAGGATATTACCACCACTAAACTTAATGAATCTACATAAATAATTAGTCATTACAACCCTTCAGCCGTATTACAGCCTAGCTTCTCAACACATGTTGTGTGTGTTAATTTTATACAGGACTGGCGGGACCTACAGTTTAAAATCGACTCCGAACAACAGATTTTTGAGAAACTTTTCATTGCAATTTTATTTTTACCCTCAGAGTTTTTGCCAGAAATCTGCTGAGAGGAAGTCGCCAAAGAATTATTTTTCATATTTCGTTTTTGATGTCTGAATGGAGATTTGAACCCTGGCTTCGCGTCTAATAAGCCAACACACTTACCTACGAGACTACGGTGACTTCAATGTAATGCATCTACTTATGCTTAAGCAACTTTGGAATTTCTTAGAGCATAGAGAAATTACACGATGACGTTGATTTTACCCAAAAAAAATGCTCATAATGGATGAAGCTCATTTTCAACTTGGTTAATAAGCAAAAATTGGCATATTTGGGCCTTTGAAACAAACACACGTAGTCTTACAGAAGATAATGCACCCATTAGTGTTGACTGTTTGGTGCGGCTTGTGGAGCAGAGACATCAAAACTATTACAGTGAATGGAAACACCTGTTATACCATGATAATCGATTTTTTGCACTCGCTCTTCATGGTATTGATGAGAACGATGTTTGGTTTCAACAGGATGGTGCAACGTGCCACACATCTTATGCCACAATCGATTTATTGCGTCAAACGTTAGATGACCATTTAATTAGGCCAAATGTTGCGGGTTGTGCTTTGACACCGGGTGGTGTATTTTTTGTGGGGCGAAAGAAAAGTGTTACACCGTCTAACTAGAGAAAATTGAGCATTTAAAGGCCAGCATTCGTAACGCCATTGCCGACATACCATCCCATACACGAAATTAGACCGATTGAATGAAATAATATTTCAATCTTAACTGAAACAATTGTACTTCACAACCAAAAAATAAAATTTCAAACCGTTTTTGTTTTCAATTGCATTTTTAAATTTAAACCTTTAAATAGCCCACTCTATACTAGTACACGTAGTGCAACATGGGAGTTGTTACATGTGACTTGTCATGATATAATTTCAAACTGTACTTACCATAATCTAGTTGCTATGTAGTGTGTATGGCTTCTTATGAGGCTACGATTCAAACCATAGGTTAGACGTGTCCCACATAATAAAATATGAAAAAATATTGCTTCGGCAACTGCCAGCAGCATTGTCGAGCCGGAACGCTCCGAAACGTCGTTCCGGTACTTACCTTTTGTACAGTAATGCGTTCCGGAATTAAAGATGATTTTTGATAACGAGAATTGGCTGACGTTATAAAAAAAAACTTAAAAAGAATTGCTGATTTTTTTTTCTAATTTCTGGCGAATTTTTATTTGTATTTTATTCGGGTTTGAACCGAACCCGAACGGGAACATAAATCGGAATGAACCGGCTTGTTTTTCCAAACCATGAACCGGAGTCCGGAACGCGTTTTGGTAAAAAAAAAATTAGCACAACACCACTGGCAACTGCCTTTTAGAAAGATTTCACAACAAAGTTCTGTCATTCGGAGTCGACTTTAGAGTCACCTTTCATGGTGAGAAGTTGTTGAAGGCTTTCATGTGGAGGAGTTTATGGTTTTGGATCGCTAATTTTTATTTTCGTATTTAAAGGGTTATAAGCTTCTCTTCATCATGGTTTTTAAATGGATTTTAAATCATAAAATTAAATATTTTAAAACACAGAGCTATGTAGACATACTATTAAAATATAAAATTTAACATGGTACTAAAAAAGTACTTTTTTTTGTTGTAACAAGAAAACATTTAAAAAAGTTCACATGATCGTTGGGAATTTATGTGCACATAAAATGTACATAAAATTAAAAAATATAAATTTCAAAATACGTGATGGGTACCTTTTTGGTACTTTTTATAACTGTTTTTAGTACCTAAATTAATAAGAAATTTTAGAGGCTATTAAATTAATACTTTTTTGGTACTTTTTTTTTTTTTAAAAATGTAAGAAAACTCTCATATTACAATCAGGGTGGTACGTTTAAAAAATTTGTGTCATGAGAGAATTAAATATCAAACTGAATGGGGTACTTATTTGCAAACAAATTAGTACCTTATTTAAGTGTTACAAATTCGATTATTTGTTTGTCTGATTAATTAAAACTTTAATGCAGGTATTAATTTGTTTTTATTTTTTTATTGAAAGCTTCTATCATCTCTCGGTCAGTCAGTCATTCAATACATGTTTTCGTATTCAATTTATATTTAATGAGTTGGCGTTTGTATTAAAAGCTTACGTCATTATTTTTATTTTTATTTTTAGATTTTATTTTTACTATTTAAAGTTTAATTTATTGCAATTTATTGTTTAACAATTTCACATTATTGTTGTTTTTGTTGTACAAAGGTACATTAAAAATGCGATTTTTTTATTTAACGTATAAACATCATTCATGTCTCGGTTTTAAACTGGTCGCAAACATTTTTAAATGCTCTAAACACTTGATCGGAGTCTAAAACTAAACAAATATGTGAATAACGAAAATCAGAAACTTATGAGAGAAGTCATGTTTTAGCAATAAAAATTAATCATTGAAATGAAAAAAAAAAAATTAAAATCACTTAAAATTGTGTTTTCAATCAAATGTGAGTCTTTATTTTTGTTTAAAGAATTTAAAAAAATTGCACTGTGATAACGATGTGTAAGTAAAGTTGAAAATAAAAATAATTTCTCAATATTTAAGGGTGGGCAAAATAAAATTTTAAATTTAAAAATTTAATAAAAACAAAGACGGTTTGAAATTTTGCCAAATTTATTGCTTTTATTGAGGAGCACAATTATTCCACTTAGAAATGCAATATTATTTCATTCATATGGCTAACGCGGCTGGCCTCATGGTGCCTTTTTCGATTGGAATAATATTCGTGCACTTGTTCCTGTATATGGGATTGTATATCGACTTTAGCATCATAATTGCCAGTCTTCAAATGCTCAATTGTCTTTAGTTTGTCGGCATTTAACTTTTATTTCAAATCGCTGCTTTTTCATGGTCATATTGGCATCACCATTTTGGCTAATTGAATGGTCATCAAACATTTGACGCAACAAATCGATTGGGGCATTAGATGTATGGTAATCTACACCAGAGATCAGCAACGAGTATTCAAAACGATGAGTAAATTCGAGTCATACTAATAATTTTAGATACTTATACGCATTCATACTCATTTTAATATGATGCTCATACTACTTCATATTCAAAGTTAGAAGTACTCGTCGTATTCATACTTAACAATACCCATGATTATATTGGATTCGTCTCTACTTAACATTTACACGAAGCACAAAATAAGTATGAGTCGCATACGAACAATCTTATACTCACAAGAAGATTGTGTGTATGCTTTGATTGTTGTCTTTGTTTTTCCTTTCTTCTTTGTTTGTATATACGCAACAACAACAAAGACTGTAAACTTTTAATGAATGATTCGAATCACACGAATCACTTATAAGTATTCTAAGTACTTATCTAATTTTATGAATCAGAATGAGTAGGCGTATGAATCAAACACATTTTGAATGTTGTAAGTTTGATGTCAACGTTGTACTCATACTTATTGCTACTTATACTTAAAAACCAATGTTGTAGCGAGTACGAATGAATCAGGGTAGTTGAATTTCAATTCATTCTCAAAATTGCATGAGTGCTTATGAGTAGCGGAAAAACGATTCATTGCTGATCTCTCATGCATCATCCTGTTGGAAGCAAACATCGAGTTCATCTATACCATGCAGAGGGGGTACAAAAAATTGGTTATTATGTGCGATAGATGTCTATGTAGACCATAACGCTTGTGCCGTTCTTTTTTTCCAAGAAATATAAACCAATGATGCCTTCCCATGAATAATCCGCACCAAAGAGTCACTTTTAATGGGTGCATTGGCTTCTATAAGACCATGTGTGGATTTTCTGAACTCCAAATTTTGAAATTTTTCCTTTTTTATGCATCCACTTAGATGAAAATCAGCTTCATTGGAAAAGACGATATTTTTTTCGACATCATCGTACAATTTCTCTTTGGCCCAATAAATCCCACCGTTGATCAAGAGTAAATCGATTGATTACGTTAAGTTGAAATAAGATTTTGAGTTTTGTGCAGTGGTGTTGCTGCTAATTTTTTTTTTTTACCGGAACGCGTTCCGGACTCCTGTTCACGGTTCGAAAAAACAAGCTGGTTCGTTCCGGTTTATAAAAATTCCCTTGTTTATAAAAATACAAATAAAAATTCGTAAAAAAATTTAAAAAAAAATCAACAATTCTTTTTAAAGTTTGTTTTTCATAACGTCAGCCAATTCTCGTTATCAGAAATCGTCTTTAGTTTCCGAATGCATTTCTATCCTAAAAGGAAGTACCGGCACGACGTTCCGGCTCGACAACACCATTGGTTTTGTGACAGAATACAATGACATACATAAGTATTGCCAGTTTAGAAATATTCAAAGGTTCAAATTTACACCGATAAATGACCCACCCTATACTTGAACATATGTATACGCCTGTAACACAATTATTTATCTGATTGACAACACAATCGCTGGGAATTTATTTTCATATTCTATTTAACAAGGTCTGCTGCTGCTAGTGCTAATGAAAACTGACCCAAATTGTTAACGTTTGTCCGTTTATATAACTGCTAACGAATGTCTAGTAATTCATAATTATTACATTGTTAATGATATTTAATTTGATAATGGATAATAGGCAATGAACGGAATTTTATTTTTATTTTCATTTTTTATTTTGTCATTCAATTTATTGTCGAATTATAACGCATTCTAATGACAATGAGCCATCAAAAATCAATTGTTATTGGCTACCCGTTATAACTTTTGTTAAATTCTTTAAATAACTGATGTAACATTTCTTTATTTCTTCTCTTTTCTCTAAAAATTCTTTAATGAAGTATCTTCATTGATAATAAAGAGTCTAGGGCCGATTATTATAACGATGAGGTATTTGTGGTGGCCATATATATTGTGTCATTCGATTTAAATAGAAAAAAAAAACATTAAAATTCTATAAATAAACCATCAGAGTACTAAAGATTTTAAACAATTCATTGTTATGTAAAATCTTACTATTTTTCATTGAGTTATTTATTACACGTTTCCTATACAGAATGTAGAAAAACAATTTAAAATATTCTTCACCTGAGTTACAAAGCACACAAGCGTAGTGTTTGAGAAGGGGCTACTAAAAGCATTTTGTTTTATTTTTCTCAACAAATATTTATTTATGGGCTAGGTATTATCGAATCTTTTCTTTTCAGTGGCTTTTCTAATTCTCAAGTACCTTTCCCTAGCAGTCCTAACGCTAGGAAACAGATACAAATCCATTAAACTCTATGTCACACTTCATATCTGTCAAGGAAAGACAGACGCCTAATCCGATAAATTCTTTAGATAAAGCATGTTGGTTTAACGCAACCAAAAATTTTGTTGGAAGGTTTAGGTTTAGGTTAGATGACATGTACTAAACAATTGAGTCAAATGCAGGGTGGCTGATATGTATTGCAACCAACTTCAGGTTGTTATCATTTGTAAACCACTCGTCTGACAGCTGACAGTTCATTTTATTATTTACAAGCTTACAAAAGCATTTTGATCTATTGCATTCAGCAAAAAAGTTATTCGTGTGAAATTCAAGCGTGATAGTGGGATTGCTTTATATTTGGCTGGACAACCACAGGTGGCTATCGTTAGAGCCTTCCAGCATTTAAATGTGAATAAATCTTTTGTTTCTCGTACCTACCGTCCGTCCTACCGTCTCTCCTACACGTCCAAAAAGTGGACGAAAAAAAAAAACAGTAACAACACCAGAAATGATTCGAAAAGTAAAGTCCAGATTTAATCGAAGTTCACACGTGGTTGAAAAATTCCTCGTGAGCTGAACATATTGCGAGAACGGATGCACATATTGAAAAATGAGCTTGGACTAAAGCCATTGTAGTTCCAAAAAGTGCAAGAGCCAAAGAGTTACTTCGCTTGCACAAAAGTGGCCAGTTACAGAATTTGGTTTTCTCCGATGAGAAGCCATTCCAAATTGAGCAGTTTCTGAACAAACAAAATTATAGGGTTTACTTGCCAAAGTGGTCAGTTGAAAATTTACACCTGCGTTGGGCTACCAGAACTCAAGCGCCGCTGATGGTAAAGGTGTGGACCGCCGTAACGGCCGATGGTCGCAACCCGCTCGTCTTAATCGACCGTCGGGTCGAAATAAATGCCGAATATTATCGGAAAAAAGTCTTAAAGACAGTATTGAAGCACTGGGCAGACAAACATTTCGGCCCCAGACCATTGACATTTCAGCAGGACTCAGCACCACCGCCCTCAGCACGCGTCAACCAAAAATGGCTTAAAAAGTAGATTCCTCGCTTCATTTCTACCGCACAATGGCCACCAAAAACTCCGCATCTCAATTCGTTGGACTTTTTCGCCTGGGGCATTTTGGAGAGCAAGGTTCTCACTAAAAAATACCAAAGTGTCAAACATCTTAAGACGGCGCTTCACCGGGAATGGGCCAAAATACCGCAGAGCCACTTTCGTGCAGCCTGTGATGGCTTTGTCGGCCGTTTGAAGGCCATAATTCGTACCAAAAGTGGCCAATTCGAAAAAATCTAAACTGATTCTTAAATCTGATGTTATTTCCAACATATTTTGCTTTTGAACAATGAAATTAAAAAAATATAACGCTTTACTTTGTTGCATTATATATCAGCCACCCTGTATAGGATTAACTTGAGCTTGATAATCGGCCCTGTTAGAAGACTTTGTAGACTCAGGATATATTTATTCGAAGAAAGTAGGGGTTGTCTTGACTTCTTTAGGTAGATTGTCACGATTATAATGAATTTGAATACGAACACATGCGTGGCACTAATGCATTGTTGCATTATATATCAGCCACCCTGTACAGTACCCGGTGGTCTATGTAGTTGACCAAATATGAAAGAAACTAGAAAAAGTAAAAAGTTATTACCTTCTCGAATAGTAAACTTTTTCATCGCATCATATATTAGACCGAAAATTTATTATTGTGTTTACGGTTTCTGATAATTTCATTCAGCTAATTAGGTGATTAGTCGTCTATTATATTAAGTTCTAGAATGATAGGGATTGCCATTTTTCATTAACTAGAAACAAAACAAGAAACAGTAGAATCAGATCATTATTACGAAAGGAACCAATATGATTGCTTCCTATCTTCTAAGCTACTAAATCACCATTAACTGCTCCTCTTTAAATCTATAATAGGCCCCTCTCTGCTATTGTGTTTCTATTGTAACTAACGTTCGGTATAGAAATGGATCTTCTTATTCTATATTTATGTTCGTATTTTTTTCATGTTCGTTTTCGTTTTTGCTTTTTTTTTCTTCCAAGCTCTAGTTACTGTAACCATGATATTATTGTTGTTCTTCTTCTGTTGTTATTGCTATTGTAATACGCTGTTGTTTTTATTGTTTAGAAACACGTTCGAAAATGATAAGACAGTTTATTGTTGTTATTATTATTATTAATATTTTACCACTATTTGTACTGGTGTTAGAACATATGTATGTATTTGTACGGAATACAACAACAACTCATTACAACGTATACAATTCAAGAAAAATACTTTGAATGTGATTCCGATTCTGATTCTAATTTTCCCAGATATTTTTCTCTATTTTCTATTTCTTTACGGAAATCATTAAAAAAAAAAAATAACTTTTTGTTGTTGTTATTATTATAGAGGAATAAAGAACGTTATTGGGAACCGTAATTTTGATGTATTTGTTCGATTATTGGCATGAGTAATCAGTATTTGTGGGTGATTTAAAGTTTTTTGTTTTATTTTTTTGATGGTGGCGGTTATGGTCGTTTATTTGTAGAGGTTCATTAAGAAGACAACACCTTAATTGGCAAGAGAAAAAATATTAGAAATAACGGGAATGTCGTGAATTAGAGGACAAATGAATAGGCCATAACTATTTGTATTCCAAGAGACAGACTTTGCTTAACAAAGTGTTCCATATCAAAACAGGGTGCCTAAAGAAAGAATTCTCTCTCTCTCTAATGCCTAAAGCAATACTGGTAAATCATCTAGGAACATATAAACTCTACAAATAAGGAATTCACACTTCTTTCAGAATGGATCCAATGTAGCATCAACAAAACGATCAAACCAAGAGCAAATTAGGACAGTGCTTTGAGAAACTAATTGAGCAGGATTGCTTATTGACATAATTAAGCTTGCACATAATATTAACACGTTGACTGCCATGGCAATTTTCAGAAAACGACCAAAATTTGTTTGAATTTGTTTTTTTTCACATTAGTAAGTACGAGATAATTCGTAGTTGGCACCCCAGAAGAGAACGCAATCTACGAGTTGTTTCATAGTTGTCTGTCAACGTGTTAACGGTAAGGAATTGCAGATCATGGCGATCATTTCAATTCTGCAATCAATGGCATCCACGTAAATGGTTGCGAACAAGAGTTCTCTATAAAAGATCTCTACTGCAACGAGTTTAACTTCACTAGAATAAATTATTTAACACTTCTGAACTTTAAGAACGCTTTCGAGATTATATCATAGGCACACGTCTAGATGACATTTAAATGTATGGATGTTCCACAACAAATAGCGCATCTTTGAAAAAGAAGCTTTACATCGATGCTATTTACTGCATCTAAAATAGTTGCTGTAGAGTCAGATGCGATTGTAAATTATCGCTCATTAGTTTAACTGCAGCTCAGACATTTCGCACAAAGCAAAAAAAAATTCTTTTCGGCGACTTCCTCTTACGACTTCCGCTTGCTAGGCTTGCAGGTGTTAACCAGAAAACAGATTCTAAGGAAAGAATAAATAAGGAGTCTTTGAGTATTGAGAGAAAGCGTAGAAGTGGAGGAAAAAAAAGGATTTTCCGACCAAAACAAAGCAAGTAAAATAATACGTATTTTTCTAAAACACGCTAACATGTCGGGAAGAAAAGTGACTCAAAAAGCTTTAAGCTCTGAGAGCTTAGTCTGAAAAAAATTTTATACACAAAAGGAATTCAAATATTATTTACTTTATTTGAAATATAAAACGAAAAAAATTATTATTATTTCTATAAAGAAAAGTTTAAGTCCAGTTTTTTTTGTGCGCACTCCTTAGTTAATAATTAAAAACATGTACATATTTATGTATAAAAACTAAGTAATTCAAGGATTTTAAATCCTTGTTTAAAAATATAAAAAGAAAAATTTTCTCAGAAAACTGTGAACTTACAACCGCCATACTTGATTTCTTAGATCTGATTCTGGTTCTTAATATCCATTTCACCTTAAATATTACTTTATATGGTATGAGCTTCGAAATATTTAGTTTTTAAAATTTTTAAAACTACTTTTTTAAGATTTATTTGCCTTTTATTGCCACTTAAAAAAATTCTTAAAATTCATTTCATTATCAATCAAATTAAGCTGATTTACCAGCTTTTAACACCGCTACTAAAGCCTTAATGACAACAAGAAAAATTGTCTTGTATTTTTTTCTGAAGCAACATGTCTGTTTATACAGCTGCTTAAGCTTAATTTAGTTGTTTTTTCATTAAAAAAAAATGAAATTAAGAGAAGAAGAAGCAGAAAAAATTCCAAAAACTCTTGAATTCATTTTCCTAATTTACATAATTTTAGAAAATCTTTTCTTTTTTTTTTTTGTTTTATTAATTTTATTTAGTTTTAAGCATAAAAATAGTAGCTGATAGATATCATTTAGGGTAAACACGAAAAGAATTTTTATTCTTTTCGTTTTATGCTCCTCGTATTTTATCTTTAGAACATCATTTGTTGGCAGTTATATTAGTGGTTTCCTAAAATATGTTAATATGGCCTACAATAATAACAAAAGAAAAGACAACAAAAACAAACAAAAAAAATTTTATAAAAATTTCTCCAATTTTTAGGTTTAAGCAGAGGAAAAAAACTATTCAAATTCATTTGAATTTGTAGCTTTAAAGCCAAAAGAAACAAGTTTTCTGTTTTAAGCCATGCCAATAGAGGATACCTACCACCAACTGAAACACGATTTTGACCCATACATGGCAATAAAGTCAAATTAAGATCTCAGGTTTCTAACTTTATGGTTTCCTTAACTGTTGGGGAATGAAAAACAAAAAGAAAACCCAAAAGGAAAAAATATCTTAGCAAAGCATTAGCAACTAGAGAAGAAACTTTAAATCTTTAGTTATTGTTGTAGGGAAAATATGTTGAAAAGATAAATTAAAATTTTTTTAAATCATATTTTATTGTTTTATAAAGTAGCCCCCACAACAATTTTAATGTCTTTTGATTTCTAAGAAAATATTTTTCATTTAAAAAAAATTTTTTGTTGTAGAACAAACAAAAAATATTGTCACTTCATTTATTAAACAGCTGCATTGGGTCTCCTTTGGACAGTAAAAAAATTTTTATGTTTTCTTATCGCCTAGACAACAATAGACTTCATTTCCTAAAAAATATAACCAAGTTAAGGTTGCGTTAACATTGGTTTTAGTTTGTAAGTTATGGTAGATCAGGTTTCGTTATGATAGGTTAGGTCACGTTTTATTAGGTTATCACGTCGGTTTAATACGGATGTCTTAGAACACCCATAGTTACCTTCTATTTACCAATACTTTTAAGACCTTTAGTTGTAAGGTTATCAAAGACCACATTCTTAATAACTAATCTGCTATCTTTTGCTTTTTCTTTAAAGACATATCGTCGATTCCGTTCTATAACATTCTATGTCGAAAAAGTGTGTTTTGAGTTATGAGCTCTCAAAGTTTTCATTTTAGATTTTTCACTATAATTTCGGAACGAATCAGCGCATCTTAACCAAATTTTGACAGTATTTAAGTTAGAGACGTAAAACATTAAAAACCTTCTAAGTACAGTTAGAACGTTATAGAATGGAGGCGTCGATATAGCATATAAGGTGCTATGCATTGCCCCTTCTATTGTAAAGGTAATATGAACATACTTTCCTCATGGCAAATCATATGCAGAAAAGAGCATAGACATCGTCACAGCAGCTTAAACATTTAAATGAAGAACTTTTGATTCGAGTTTTCTTTTTGAACTGATGCTAATGAAGCCTTAGAATGTTATAGAATGGAGGTGTCGATATAGCCTAGAAGGTGCTATGCATTGCCCTCTTCTATTGTAAAAGGCATATGAACACTCTTTCCTCATGGCAAATCATAAGCAGAAAAGAGCATAGACATCATCACAACAGCTTAAACATTTAAATGAAGAACTTTTGATTCGAGTTTTCTTTTTGAATTGATGCTAATGAAGCTTTAGGACCACATGGTATTACCCAATAAAACTAAAGGATTGCTTAAAAATGGAATAAACTTGCCAATCCTTTCAATTATCTAAACGACAAATATTTTATCGCGAAGGAAGGGCTAACAAATTCAAGCAGGTCTCTTTTGTATCCTGGATATTAAAGACAAGTGTTTGGAGAGAATCCATTGAACTAGACTGCTGCCAATAGCTGCCAATAAACCCCGAGATATTCTCATTCAAACATGGCTACTTAGAATAAGTTGCATGCATTATGCAATTAAGTGTGTTACGAAAAAAAACTAATGCGACTCAATATTATAAAAGACGTCCAAGAAGCTTTAAAGTCTGCAAAATATTTTTTTTTTGATCCTTTACAGGACACACAACCACCCCAAAGTATCTTCCTGATCTTAATTTTATTTCTGGAGTTTGTTTCAGTTTCATGCATCAGTATTACTCAACTAATAAGATAATTAATCAAGTTCTAGAGTGATAGGATTGCCATATGTCATAGGGTAAAAATATTGAACTACTTGAAAATTTATTAAATTGTTGCATTGGATCCATTAATGATGAACTTCGCTTATGGAGAACTATCCTTCTCATGCATTTCATCTTATATTTGAAGATACACTTCTCGAATAGAATTCTACAACAAAGTTTCGACGTGATTCCAGCAAATGGTACGTTTCCACGAACACAGTTTGATACGTTATGCCTGCAATTGTATTAGATCGATAATAGGAAAGAGAAAATTTTTAAATGCGCTTAATTTCATCATTCTTTTGAGAGCCTATCTATAGCCACCGTATAGATATATTCGCGTTGATAATAAGATTCTTAGGCAGAGGAGTATCTTTTTCATACGAATTAAATTTAAAATCCTAACAAATCTTTATTCTTTTAGAGTTTCGTAAGAACATTTAAGGGAAAAAACATAAATGGTCAACTGCAATGTCTATTGATTATCGTTTACATTAAGAATTTGGAAAGTACATGATTAAAATTATTCTCTTGATTACAACAAGAAATATTCCCATAATTTTGCAATTGAAAATCTATTGGAAGAGTTGAAGGTATTATTTTACAATTTATTGCCTTTTCCCCTTTTTTTTTTTGTTGGGAATTTATCTATTGTTACAATTACTCTTTTTGGGTTATTCTTATTAAAGTTTTCATTATTTTTCTTTATCATTGTGCTATTTATCTGCAACATTTCCAAATTGTACGCTCGTTAGTTGTGGTCGATGCCAGCTGAAAAAACGGGAAATAGTTTTGCAAAAGAAATGTTTTTTCTTTTTTCTTCTATTATGAATGATGGCCAATGGCAAATAATCAAAAGTCATAATCAAAAAATCATTAAAGTCCGAGGGGTTTTAAGAAAGCAAAATATTTACTTATGATTCGCATGAAACTAGAAATTATAAGGGGTGTTCAAGGGGTGTTAATGAAAATCGTTTAAAAATATAAGCCATGTAATATTTCTCATACATTTCTGCTATGAATGCCCCTAATGTTTTGGCATTAATAACCTCTACTTTATTTTTTTGTTAACGAATGTGTTATAAAACTCAAATACTTTAATTTCAGGCAATTACTTATAATTTTTTTTTTTTCATTTATTTGTTTCTAACAAAAAAAAAAATATAATTTTTACAATTTCTTTTCTTTTTCTATATTTTTTGCAGGCAACATGGGCTCTACCACATTTACACTCTACACATCATTACATATTTTTGTAAGTGCGCAAACAGTAATTAAAAAAAATAACCTGCATACACCCATTGTGCATCTACAATTTATTTAATAATAATTATTTTATAATTTAATTTATTTCTTTTCTTCTCTTTTTTTTAATGAATTACAGTTAATAGTCCTGTTAACAGCGAAGGGTGCCCAAATACCAACAACAAGTAAGTAATATTGCTTAAAACAAAATGTGTTTGTTTCTTAAGTCTTTTGTTTTTAGCTAATATTGTATGAAATGTAAACGAGATTTATTTATAATCAGCGTGATTGCAATCATGTTTTTAATACATAGAATTTTTTATCACCTCTGAATAAGCTAGAACAAACGGTATTGTGCCTATACAATCCCTATCCAGTGGCAGTCCGACCAGAACAATGCCTTCTTTTTTTAAGTATCTGAATGGTAATAAAAAAACCTCTCCTGATTTACGAGTTCACGTCTCCACTATATCTTGACAGTTTGTGCTTCAGTTTTATTCCATCAGTTATACCTAGGGTTACCAGCCTGCCTGGACATGGCTGGATTGTCCAGTTTTTCTGATGCTTGTCCAGTTTCAAGCTAAAATTTAATTTGTCCAGTTAAGTAGACATTTTTTGGTACACTGCAATAACTTGGGCAATAACTTTCATGTTATCTTTGTCAAATCATATTAGCCAATACTGATTGTACATTTGTTATACAACTAAGTTATGATTTCCCTCTTCTATCTTCACTGACAACATGTCTCAACACATGAACAGCTGATGTCATAGTAAATATTATTTCGAGCGATAGTCAATTTCTGTACGTATATGAAAATAATAAAATAATTTGTAGAAAATCTTAAAATAATACTGATGAAGAAGCTGATAAATCAAAAAGAGGTCTCAAAACTTTCTGCAGTAGATTGAAAGAGTTTTGCAATTCACATTTTCTCAGAATTTTTTTATGTCCAGCTTTTTCTTATTGTGTCCAGCTTTTTGAAACCCAATGTCCAGCTTTTTGTGAATCAGAATCTGGCAACCCTAGTTATACCTCACCTCATTTTCAGTGAGAGTACGACCAGAGCGATGTGTATCTAAACTCCTGAAATGGAATCTGGAAAATTGCTTCTGAATAGAGCGTTTTCAGTGTAGTAGTATCACTATTCTGGTGAAGAAATTTCTTAATATTGCCAGATGGTCTTTGGTGCTTTCCTCTAATATTATAGAGTACCTCAATAATATCTTCTTCAAGCCTATTGTTCTGACAAATTTCAAGACGCTACTCGATGGCAACATTGGCAATTATCTAGCACTATAGACCCAACTGTTTCTTTCTGAAATGCATTAATGCCACGAATGTGTTCGTATTCTAATTCATTACAATCGTAATAATCTACCTAAAGAACTCAATTTATTCCTTCGAATAAATATACCTTGAGTCTACAAGGCCCTGTTAAAAGACCAATTATCAACCTCAAGTTATTCGATGCTTGACTCAGATCTCTTCTTATTGTAATTTCCCACCAAAAGTTCTGATTGTCTTACACCCACTGGGTTTGAGAACAGTTTTTGCCTCTCTTTATCAACCATTTCGTATAGCATTCATACCTGCATAGTTTGCATATTATTTAATATTAATTCGTATCATTTTTCTTATTATTTATTCCCTTATTAAACAAGGCATTTTTATTGATTGAATTATTCTTAAATGAAAATAATTTTTTATTTAAATAATGAATTGAACATCTGACTGACAATAAAAATGAGTTCAAAAGACTAACTTTAAACATATTTTCACTTCACAAATTTGCTTTAATACCAACCAAAATATGGATATCAACATTTTGTGAAGTTAAAAAATCTCTGATGATTTTATACTACCTAATATTTACCAGCAAAATATTTTCTGAAGGCCCATTATACAGTCACCTAGCAGCAACTCATTTCCTTGACGTTCGCATCTTAAGGTAGGGAGTTTGTCTTCCAATTGTTCCTTATACCGACAATTACAATATTAGTAAATTTAAATATAATGTCCACAAACACTACTCCCTCTTTCCACCTTCCTATAATTATTTTCCTAAACCTGCACAATGCACTGCAAGAGTGCTGGTTTTGCAAAAAATAAAGAGAAAAAAATAGGTTCGTTGCTTAAGTCTTTTGTTTGGATTTATAAATTAAAAGTAAATAAGGTTTGTGTTCTAAGTCCTTTTGTTTTGATTACTATTTTTTAACAAATACATGAAATATTTATTCTGAAGTTAATAATTTCGGAAAATATGGGTTTGTTTCTTAAGTCTTTTGTTTTAAATTAAAATTATTAAAAAATATTTCCTAAGTTTTTCGCTTAGTATTGATAAACTTGCTGGAAAATGTTAAATTTTAAATACAATCATAAAAGCAGTAATTTTTTTTAAATTAAAGTAATGAATGAATAACAACATGACTCACCAGTAAATTGTTGGAAAATCAATTTAATTTTCCAAATAATATTTTTGTTATTTTTTTTTTTAAGTTTGTATATCACTTTTAAATTTCAAATTTCTTAATTAAAGAAAGAAAAAAAATCGTTCGCTTTATATTAGCCGTAAAAGTGAATGTTGGTAATATTATGCTGGCGTTCCGTCTATTGAACGTTTGAATTCATTTACTTCTACAAAGTTAGCATAGTATTGTGGCATATACATTGTACTGTGAATTAGTTATTCAGGTTTGGTTTGGTTTGGTTTGGTTTTTTGCAACAAAATTGTTACAATTACTTGCATATTTATTTCTTCTTTTTTTTCGCTCATGTGCTCTTAACCAGTTACCGCTTAGTTTTCTCTGTTTTGGTTTTTGCTTTTTGCAACGAAAAAAAAATTTTGTAATATTCATTTGGCTATAAAGAGTTAAAATATTTTGTTTACAATTTCCAAATCATTTCACTTTGCATAGCCACATATTAAGCAAAATTGTGATGGGAATTTAATGAGATTGCATTGCAGACTAGTTTGTTGTGTGCTATTTTCAAATCATTGCCATTTAAAGCAATTAGATGAAGATATGATTTTATGTTTGTAATCAATTCAATGGCATGTGATAGATTAATCAATTTCAAAAGAAATATACCATGGAACTACGTGTCGTAAATATTTTGAAAAAGATAGCTATTAATGGAAACTAATATGAGTTATTTACAAAGCTAAAGTACGGTTTCTGTGTAAAATTCACATTAATTAATTTAATTAAATTCACGTTTTTATAGAAGGTTTCCAAATGGTTCGATTATAATTGCAATTTATCACAAGTTAACAGCTGTAAAAGAAACCCTGTAGTGGTTAAAGAACTTGATCCAAAACCCAAATTAATGTTCTTTGAATTCGAAAAAATCCCACAAAATGTTCTTCAGCAGGGCTTTTCGATATTTAGAAATTAAGAATAATGAACTTCACAGAAGGATCAAACTCGATGAGGGTCAAATGAGTAAAATTTCTTAGCCTACACGCAATATATTTTCACAGCAGCACCGAAGGGGCTTTCCAAAATGAATTGCAATGTTTTAAGTTAAATATGAGACCAAATAGTAACCACAGGTCAGACATTAAAAAGAAAATGTGCAACGCAACACCAGTGAAAAGGCTTTCCTAATCCCAATGTACCATTTACAGTTCAATAAGTAACCTAAGACTGACTCCAAGTAAGGCGTCAAAACGAAAATATGAAAAATATTTCAACGGCGACTTCCTTGCAGCAAAAAATCTAAGAGTAATTAAAAATTGCAATGAAAAGTTTCTCAAAAATCTATCATTCCCAGTCGATTTTAAGCTGTTGGTGGCGCTACTCATTTATAAAATTATCATACACAACATGAGTGGTGCCGGAAGGTAGATCTTAATCTTCACGGAAGCTTTCTACTGACCAATTATGTATGCCAGAGGGAAATATATTCCTTGTTTCCAAACAGAGAAGGCATTACGGTCGCTCAGAAGTCCACAACACAGACTGGCTTCAAAATTATCTTGTCCCTATAACCATTAAACATCTTCCTTTAAAAGATGTTTGCTAAAACTTCTCTAAGTTCTCAAGCATATTTAGGGCATATAAGGTAGGGCATGATGCAATGTTGCATAAGGTAAAACCGAATCACACGGGTTTTGGATGCAACTAAATGATACCAGAAACTGTTTTCGTATGAACATAAAAAACTCAAACTTCCACAAGGAAAGAATTGTTTCCTAAAGCTGTCACTAATAATGGTGGTATAACGAAGAAGGCTTAAAAATGGAAAGTGGAACTGGATCTAGGGTCTATTCCTAGGATCTGCTAGTAAACGGGATATACAGATAACCTAACCAGAGCAGCATATTACAAGTGGAAATTTCCGCTATTTAAACAGACCGCCTTCGAAGTAAATCACATATATGAACAGTCAAGCAGGCATCAAAGCGCTGGAATGCCACAAATCAAAGGGCTTTAGAAGTTGAATAGACTCACTATACCATATATGTCGACATAACTCCCGCATTTATTGGGTTTCAGGCCACTATAAGTAGAAGAAAGCAAAAAGGCGGGTGAACTAGTACAGAAGGGTTCGTAGATAATTGAGAAATAGTCAACAGGGGGAGATATATGCGCTCATACAGCAATAATTTTACAAATTGAAAAAATCCGCATGGAATACAACAAATACAAAAGTAATTCAACATACCTGATTGCCTGATTCAAAACTGCTGTGCCCAGTAGTGGGCAGAAGAAAAATGAGGGAACTGCTAGAGTTTGAAAAGAAGACGGTCCTCACATGGCTCGGTCTACCCCAACATAATTACTGCAGAAGCTGTCAGGAGATGGAAGAAACAGAATCGGCACAACAACTTTTATGTACGTTGAAAGATCTGAGTATGGTGGCGAACATGCCATTAAGGGAACTGACACATTTCATCTGCAAATCGGTGTAGTTCAAACTCATCACTAACGAGTCATGACAAGAGGGTTTACCTTACACTGGGAAACACAATATGACAAGTAACTTGCTTGTGAACTGCAATTTAAGCGATAACCAAACATATTTAAGTAAATACTTGATTAATTAGTGATTAGGATTACCAATCAGGATTTCAACCTAGCTTCTTACAGGACCCATGTTGAGGGTGTTGATTTTATGCATAAGCGGCAAGATCTATAGTTTAACGTTTTCTGCGACCGATAGATGTTAGAAAGCAGCACAATTTTTGCTTGTTGTCGTGCTGTTTTTAAAATAATCAATTTCGCATAGACGCGTGTATTCCATTTTTGACACATTGCTGCATTTGCTGCTCTGAGTTGTATTTATTGCGTTTACAGCATTAACATAAAATCAAAGCAGCAGAATCTTGGCTTCTTAATGCAAATAATTTGAAATAATCACTTGCATATGCATCCATGTATTCTATTTATGAAACATTGCTGCATTTGCTGCGTAGCATTTATTACCTTCATTGCATAGTACAATACCCAAGTATTTTCATTTAAATTCCATACTTAAATATCATGTACGAGTAGGGCATAAAATACGTTAAGTTATTACATAAAATCTGCTTTTCAAGCAAAGAAGACTACAAAGAAAGAGACTTTTTTTATTATAAATTATGACTCTAAACTTTAATTTTTTTTATTATTTTTTAAATGAGAATATAAAAATTTTTATGTATGATTACATCAACATTTTTTGTTATTATAAAATAAGCCGCTTAAGTTTTCTCGTATAATAATTCTGCGGTCTTTTATGATTGGATGCAATTTTATTTCGTTTATAGCAATCAAATATCCTTTTATGTGTTATTAAATCATGTTGAAAATCCTATAAATCATCATTGTCATTTTATAATAATAATAATAATAAAAACACAACAACAATAACAATAGCAATAACAATAAAAACCATCACAAAGACAACAACAACAACAATTGAAAATAAAAAATGTTTTCTTAATAATTTTTTTTTTTTATTTCATTTTATTTCCTTTAACCAAGTAACGTCAAAAGAAAAATTATAAAGAAGGTGCGGTAAAAACATGCCAATGCGGAAGAAGTTCACAATACTTCTGTTTCTTCTACGTATAAGTTTAAAGTGAAAAAATAAAATATAAAAAATAAATGAAGGGGGGGAAAAAAGAGTTGCAAGTAATATTTATCAACATGCAACGTTAATGACATTGAATAGAGATGAAGAAAAGCAAAAAAATAAAATCCACGGCTGCAGCAGCTTCATGCCTTTACAAGCGCACATTGGATGGGTAACAAATCAAAAAACGAAAACTGAAAAAAACTCTTAAAGAAACAGCCAAAGATGCAACACGAATACGTGAAGATCGTATACCATATTGTCTTCAATTTAAAATCTTATAAAACCATATATGCTATGCTAAAGATAAAGATAAAAACCTCCAGTCACTGTTAGGTTAGCGTAGCGTATGAGAAAAACAAGAAAGAAGAAATTTTTTTGTGTCCCAAGATGTGCTGATGATGATTTGTATCCCATAAGGCGATAAGTTAGCAAACTTGAATGAGCAATCTATCTAAGAATGAAAAAGAAAATAGAAATGGAGAGAAGGGTGAAAAAAAAGATCATTGAATTGCTAAAACCCATGGGGAAGAGCAGCTTATAACCCCTTAAGCACAAAAAAAGAAATTATCGATGCAAAAGTGCACCACATTAAAGCCTTTGGTAGCTTCTTACTATGAAAGAGGGAAAATTTTTATATTGATGGGTAGTATCCATAGGCATACATAATTGGTTATTACAACCCTTCAGTAAGGATCATTAACGTAGTTTCTCACACTAGGCGGGACCTACAGTTTAAAGTCGACTCCGAACGACAGAATGTTTTGAGAAACTTTTCATGACAATTTTATTTACTCTCAGAGTTTTTCCCAGAAATCTGCTGAGAGGAAATCGCCGAAAAAATATTTTTTGTTTTTTTATTTTTATATCTAGCCTGGGACTTTAACTCTGGCTTTACGTCTGATAAGCCAGCACACTACCTATTAGTCCACGGCGACTTCCAATAGTGTCTACATAATATCTACAGGCATACTTAATTGGTTATTACAAACCTACAGTCAGAATTACGACCTAGCTTCTCAAACCACATATGTTGTGTGTTCATTTTGTATATGAGTTGCAAGCCGATTCCGAAGCACAGATTTTTTTGAGAAACTTTTCAATTTTATTTTTTATTTTTATTTTGCTTTATTTTCTCTCAGAATTTTTCCCAGAAATATTTTTCATATTCCGTTTAGTAGTAGATGTCAGACCTTGGGTTTGAACCCTGGCCTCATGTCTAATAAGCTAACACACTACCTACTAAACTATGGCGACAATCTAGGAATCATACTGCATTCCGATCGATACATGACGTCCTATGGGTTCGATTTCAATGCCCAGGACAAATGTTGAAGAGTTTAAAGCTGATATTTTAACCTTGAAACCCAAATGTAAAACGCCTAATACTTATAATGGTCCCATCGAAAATGGGGCTACACATACCTGTACTCCTCTATAGCCAACAAAGCAAAAGTCCTCATTAATGACAGTCAAATGAGTGCGGCATTTTCATTTGTTAATGCCTTTCAAGATCCTTTGAGATGTAAGTGTCACAACATATTCTTCTATCAAAAGCTTTTATAAATCTCTAATACCCCTGCTGTGAGAAGCAGTTTCTTTCTCCACCTACCTTCTTTAAGCATGGGCCTAATCTTTCAATTATTCTCTCATTTTATAGTTAGTGTCGCTAATGAATTTTCTGTGCTTAAGCCAGATGTATCTCCATTTTCCTCTCATAATATGCTTTATAATAGGAACATAAAAAGTTTAGATATTTGTGTAGAGTGGTCCGTAGGAGTTGACTTACCTTATGGCCTCTCGCAGCCAAAATTATAAAATAAATTTCTTTATCTTTGAAATTTATTCGTAATACCGCTGTATTGACCAATATCCAGCAATATCCACAGAATCCAGCTATCGCTGCATGTCGTTTTACCTGTGACAGATACAATCTCTGTAGTCGAGTTTCCCCAGATTTGTTTTGTATGCCTGATTTATTCCACTTAGTTTGTAAAGGGTCTTCTAAACGGTATTTACGAACTATGACAGTTGATAACTGTCATGGTGTTGAAGCTACATCTGTGAAATGATTATTTAGTTACTCAGCCTATTTTGCTAAATCATGGACAGTAAACACATAAAACTGGAATTAGAACAATACCAGTCCATATGAGATCGAAGAAAAAGAGCTTGAAAACATGGCATGGATTCTGGGCTATAATTGTTGTATTTCTTTGAGATCTACGTTGGCCTAAATATTGTTGCCAAAGAGCTTTAGAAATTGACTCTCTGTACCATATACGTCGCCACAACTCCCCTTTCCACTGAGTTCCGGTCCACTGTAGCTAGAAGAAAACAAAAAGGCGAACAAACTAGTACAGAAGGGCTTGGAGATAATTGCGAAATAGAAAAGAGGGGGAATATATGCGCTCATACAAGAATAATCTTAAAAATAGAAAAAGCTACGTTGGCCAGAATTTTACTGTTAAAGACCTGAAAAGCAAAGTCACTTTAGATATCCGACACGACCCGTTTGAGTACATGGCCATCACATGTAGAGGTGTGGTGGGTTAAAATCTATCTTGTAAGGTTTTCTAAAGTTGAACTTTATTTCGAAAAGTTTTCTTTATTATTTATATAAGTTCCTTTCAGGAATATTTTTTTGATTTCATTTCAATTTTTCTTACAAATCTAGTGATTGTTGTACTGCAGTTGTTATGGTTACTATGACTCAAAAATTCTTTGAAAATGTATTGAATTGTTCTATTGATCCCTATGTGTTAAATGTGTTTTTGTGCCCCTCTAAACTATTTTCTTAATACCAACAAAATGCATTTCAACTGAAGGTTTTTTAATTTCAACAAATTTCTCCTATCACCGAATGGGTTAAGGCTGCCTTCTACGTGAAGAAACGGTTTTGGGCCACTAAAGTTTCTTGAACCTTTACAAAGCCACTCTTTCTCTTGTTTTGTTTGTACTTTTTCAGAATTTGCAATTCGTTTGTAAAGAACGAACATTTTTTCATGACACAAACTAACAGCACTCACAAGAGACCCCATCAAGTATGTGCCAGCAATTGAACTTAAAAGAAACTTGAACAGATACATACAGATTCGCCAATGTAAGTTAGGCTTTTAAGAAGCCATATGAGAAACCATGTTGTGTTATGCTTAAAGGTTTTCTGCCATGGCTGTTGTCTTTTTTAGAAGATGTACATTGATACCCTGCCTGCTAGCCTGACATCATTCTTATAATGATGGTGCTTTCTTATTGCTGGTGTTCTTTATTTTTCTGTTTTTTTTTTTTTGTTGTTTTGTTCTTTTCTTTTTGCAATTTGCAACATTTCCTGGTTAGACAACATTTTTGTGGCATCTTATTGCATTATTTTTTTATCAAAGGTTCTTAGCTTGATTTTGTGATGCCTGGTCTCTAGCGAATAGAAAAGAACTGAAACCACAGAAGCCTAAGGTAGGTAGTTTTGTTTGTTGCTTTGCTTATTAATCTCACTGTAATTACTTTGCTTAATAATGATGATGATAATCATTACATAAATATTGTTGTTGTTGTTATTGTCGTTACTGGCAAAAGTATAGCAATTTGTTCTACATGTTAGATGTTTAATTCCAAATCAGCCATGCAAACTAGCCGTCGTTATACTAAAAACTACCATATGTTCCCCACTCTCTCTCTCTCTGTCCCTCTCTCACTCTTCCTATCTCTCTGGTACTCGGGAAATAGTTTAAAAAAGATCTTTTTTTTGTCTCTTAAATAATTGTTAGGCAAATGGCCTATAAAAATTCGTCATGGCTTTTTACATTAAATTAAAATTAAGCTTCCAATGGAAATGATAAGCAAATAAGAATGTTAAGAAAATTAGTTTTTAAAATAAAATACAGAAGATTTTATTCAGCCATAGTTAAAAGGCTTATAAAATACTCTTTAAAATCTTTAATGGTTATATTTATGCATATCAAGTAATTTAAAAATTTTTTAAAATCTTACATTTATTACGATTCGGTGATTTTCAGTTTCAAATATATTCGCTTAGTTTACAATTTATTTCGAATTTTATTATTTATTGGCTGGGAATTATTATCATAAATTCGGTTTATGTCTTTGCTAATTAATGTATGAGATTTTGAATTTAAAATTTTTTTAAAATCTTAGATTTATTACGATTCGGTGATTTGTAATTTCAAATATATTCGCTTAGTTTGCAATTTATTTCTAATTTTATTATTTATTGACTGAGAATTATTATCAGAAATTTGGTTAGTGTCCTTGCTAATTAATGTATGAGATTTTGATTAATTTTCTTTGCACAAAAGTGCTATTTCAACAAGAACTAGTTCTAAAGTATATCTCATGCTAAGTGAATGCTCTCCAACGATTTCAACAAGAGTGATGAGGCTTCTTCATTTAGTAATAATTATTTAGAAATGTAAGGGAAAGACTAGCTAGGTCATCCGAAAAGGCTGGCAACAAGGAAACACAAAAAATGCAGCAATAAGTATTCAAAACCATGAGTAGATTCGAGTCATACTTATAATTTCAGATACTTATACGCATTCATCCTTATTTTGATATGATACTCACATTTCTCATAATCAAAGTTGGAAGTACTCGTCGTATTCATACTTAACAATACACATAATGTTATTGACTTCGCCTCGTCTCTACATAATATTTACACGAAGCACAAAATAAGTATGATTCGCGTACGAACAGTACTATGCTCACAAGAAGATTGTGTGTATGCTTTGCTTGCTGTCTTTGTCTTTTCTTTCTTCTTTGTTTTTATATACAACAACAACAAAGGCTGTAAATTTGTATGAATGATTCGAATCACCCGAATGGTTTATAAGTATTATAAGTATTTTTCTAAATTTATGAATCAGAATGAGTATGCGTATGAATCAAATATCAACGTTGTACTCATACTCATTGCTACTTATACTTATAAATCAATGTTGTAGCAAGTACGAATGAATCAGAGTAGTTGAATTTTAATTTTGTTGATTCATTCATACACAAAATTGCATGAGTGCTTATAAGTAGCGAAAAAACGATTCGTTGCTGATCTGTGGTACACAACAATTGAAAGTCATGATCATGATTACGATCTAGCTTCTCACGCCCATTCTATTATAGTGTGTTGGCTTAGACGTAAAGCCCGAGTTCGTATACCAGATCAGGCATCAACGAAATAAGAAAAAAATATAATATCGGCGATTTCCTCTCAGCAGATTTCTGGCACAAACTCTGAGAGTAAATAAACCTGCCATGAAAAATTTTCTCAAGAAATCTATCGTCCGAATCGACGCTAAACTGTAGGTTCCAGCACTCACAACATGAGTGGTGTGAGAAACTAGGCCGTAATCCTGACTTAAGGGTTGTAATGGCCAATTATGTGTGTTAATTTTTTACATGAGTGACAGGACCTTATATTAAAAATCGACTCTGAGCAACAGATTTTTGAGAAATATTTTAAAGACAACTTTCTCTCAGAGTTTTTGCGAGATATCTGTTGAGAGGCCGTTGCCAAAGAATATTATAGAATTTTATATTTCACTTTTTGTTGGAGATATCTGAGCTAGGCGTTGAACCGTGGTCTCACGTCTAATAAGTTAATACTCTACCTACTAGAATACGATGATTTTACTTATATGGTTGTTCAGATAATCCATAAGTAAAGATTAAAACATAATCAGTTCAAAGATTAGGATCCCATTGTCTAAATAATTATGTCCTTTTTCGTTTCTTAAAGGAACATAATTGAGTTTGTGTAGATAAGCAAATGATTAGTTTACTAAAGCAAGTGCTATGATAATAGGGCCATCTGTTAATAGGCCATCTATTAATGCCTAGATACAAAGCACCTGTGAAAATACCTATGGCTTGTGGATTGGGTTGTGAGATGTCGTACTCTTATTCTATAGCTGACAATAAAGCCAATAAAGTTGGCTATTAACGCTATACACTGTCCAAGGGATCAGAAATTTCTGGATAGAGTAGTACTGAAGAGCTTTATTTTCAGAGCAATAAGTATTTGATTTGCTTTAAAAGATGAACAAATATTACAGGCATGGTAACTACAAATTGGATAGAAGGTAAATGGCCACGCCTTTTACCTCCCCTTTTGTTCTTAAAAAAATTACATGATTTTCATAGCATTAATGGAAATGTAAGCAAGAAAAATACCTCAGATACGCCTAATTTTTTTTAATAATATTCCTCCCATTATATGTTCTCTATTGTGGTTTCTAGCCTTTCATTATATGCTACAACAGGTCTTGTTATGGTACAACCAACCATATTTATTAAGTTTATAATTAAAAATAATTTATGCGATCCATACAAACATTCAATTGCTGATAGTTTATTGGCCAATAGAAAAAAACGAGAAAGAATGACGAAAGAACAAACTAAAGACTGGTAAAATTGTGGTTGTAAAGAAAAATGCTAAGTGAGGAGATGAATAGTTAAGAAAGGGTGCAATGAACTACAAGGAAATTCTTTGATTTTTCTTTAATCACCAACAGGTTTAATGCAGGAATGAAACACAATACTTCTCACAAAGAGAGGGAAAAGAGTAATATTGGTTCGTTTAAAAGCAATAAGTTTTCAGAGAATGTTTCTTGGTGATTTTTTTTTTTCATTCGGAAATATAAACAAAGTCCATTATTTTATAATTTTGCAATGTAGTAGTAGTAGTATTCTCTGGATTTCTTAATTAGCAGCTTCTTTAAACAGAAAATATATTATGAGTCATTTGTTCAATGTAAATCTCAAAGAATCAGTAGCGAAAAGTCTGACTCTAGGTACACATAGTTGTAACAAAACAGATCTCCTTACATGATCTCAAACCAGAAATATAAAGGAATTCCATTTGCTTTGTAATATCAAACACTAGGAGAAAGAAATAATAGCCGCTGTAGTCTAATAGATAGTATGTACCCTCATTAGACATGAAGCTTCGGTTAATACCACAGGTCTGACATCTCCGGCAAAACCAAATACAAAAAAATACGTCTCTTCAGTGTCTTCTTTTTAGCAGATTTCTGGCAAAAACTCTGTGTGTAAAATAAAATTGCCATGAAAAAATTCTCTCAAGACCAGCGTTGCCACAAAGAAAAACTTTTCCCTACCTAAAATTCTTTCCAAAACCTACCAAAATTATCCCAATCCTACCAAAATTTGAATTTAAATAATTATAGATTATTCAGTATGAAATTAACGTTTTATTAGTATAATTAACAAAAGAATTTCATATACAGTGGCAAGCAAAGTGACTGCACGTGCAAGATACTGATTTTATTTTTTATTTTATTATTTTATTTTTATTATTTTATTTGTAACAAATAATAGCAAAGAAACAATAATAAATAAGATGAATAAAATGAGTTTGAAAGAAATACGAAAATAACCCACATAAAATCAATTTTGTACGTTTCAAGAAAATTCAAGAAACTAACCAATTTCAAAATACGCGGTTTGGCATCTTTTGGAATTCAATTCCATTTCGCATTTATATGATCCCAAAGTTTGTCTATGTTTGTTGGGGCTGCTTTGCACTGACCGAGCCACCTTTTCAGGATTGACCAAAGATTTTCAATCGGATAGAAGTCAGGGCTTTGTTCTGGCCATGCCAGCTTACATCACTTATGTTGTGTGCGTTAATTTTATACATACAGTGACGAACAGAAGTGAGTGCATGTTCACAATACTGAGTTTCGTCATCCACAAAAATAAAACCATGCAAGCAAATACAAAAAAAAAAATTAATTTTAATTCTATATTTTATTCTTAACAAATAGCAGTAAAATACAATAATTAGTGAAATGAATTCAATGAGTTTGAATGAAAAAACTAAAATAATCCACATAAACTCAATTCTGCGTGTTTTAAGAAAATTCAAGAAACTAACCCAATTTCAATATTTGGTCCATAGACCCTTATTTGAAACTGCTTGATTTACGCGGTTTGCCATGCTTTCTGCCAAATTATCAATAAAATCTTTCGGAATTCGATTCTATTGCGCATTTATACGAAGTTTGACCATGTTTGTTTGGGCTGTTTCGTACTGTCCGAGTCGGATTTTCACGAATGTCTAAAAATTTTCAATCTGATGGAGGTCTCGGACTTTGTGCCGGCCATTCCATCAATTTAAAATTTTGTTTCCCACTCCTTTTTCCTCTTCGGGATAAGCACGTTTACCTATAAAATTCGGAAGATGGGTGTGCAGAATCTGTAGATAGTATTTTTTCGCATGATATCATCTACTAAATATAGAGGGCGAACATGCTACCATATTAAGCATCCCCAAACCATAATATTTTCGCCGCCGTGTGTAACAATTTGCTTCACATAGTATTTTTGAACACGTTCCCCGGGTCTTCACCAGCAGTACTGCTTTCCGAGCGACGTATGTAAACACAGACATGTTAAACATTAAGGTACGTTAAAACAGGGTTTCCAACTATTTTCTTACTTAAAGATTTTATTTTCGTTTTTAGACCAAAAAATAAATAATATTCCCAACTTTAAATCTTGCAGATATTAATTGTATTTTCCTACCAAAAAGTAAATGAAATTTGAACAAACCAACCAAACTACCCAATCGTAGCATTTTTAAATAAAAACAACCAATTTTGGTACAAATTGGAACCAAAACGGCAACACTGCTCAAGACAATCGTTCGAAGTCAACATTAAACTGTAGGATCAACCTATTACCCACAACATGTGTGCTGTGGGAAGCTAGGTTGTAATCCTTACTAAAGAACTGTAATGAACTATTAATATATGTCTACTGATCATTTTGTCCATAGATTATTTTATACAACTGGACTCTACAAATAGTACATACAGTATTCCCTCGATTTACGATTGTTTCGATTAAAGTCGTCAAAAATTTTGTTCCTTTCAACTTCGATTTGCGTCGTCATTCGATTTACGTCACCTCTGTTGTTTATAAACAAAATCCGGGGAATTCCCACTTAAAAAAAAAATTCAATACATGTAATAAAAATTTATTATGAATTCTTTGAAATTCGATTTACGTTGTTTCGATTTACGTCGCCTTTTTCCGGAACATTCTACGACGAAAATCGAGGGAATACTGAATGATTCTCCTGCAATGGGCTTTACAAGGCAATTTCTCATCCTTTAGACCAGTAAACGCTGATTCATTAGATTTTGAACGTCTAACTTTAGACACATCATATACCTATTGTCTAGTTATTTAATTTTCTAAATCTGTTAGACCTGTATGGTTCCATGTTAATTCAGCCTGTGTAGCATGGAAAAGGTCCTCAATTGACGTCTACTGGCTTTTGTATACTCTTATAACCGCGATAAAAAAAATATGCTGTGCTTATTTAAATTGCTTTAATGCTTTACATTATTTATTGATGACTTACAATTCAATGCCAAAATATGCCTAAGAAAGGCTTTAAAAAAAAACCAAGAAAAATTTCTTAACCGGACAACAGAAACAACCTTGTTTTACAACTTAATTACAGGATATTTGATTGGTCATTTGCAGTGGCAACAACGAGATGTCATTGTCTTTCAAAACTTTAATAGCCTGTTCTACAATTTGATCGCCAGGGAAGGGATTACGCGTCAAAATCCAAACAACGGCTGGGGAAAAAAGAGCAGAAATAAAATTGAGTGACAAAAAGATATTTTTTCTTAGAACACGCGGCACTTACTGGCACGACTATTTTTAGTTAAAGGTGTACAGGAATATACCACAGAATAGTTGTCATAATCAGTATCCAATATCCAATAATTACTTGAAACGGTTAAGGCAGGTGATACAGGAAATTTAACCAATAGTTTACCGCTGGACACTAAAGTGGCATTACCAAGAATATCGGTAAATTTATTGGTTCTAACAATCAAAAAAAAAAAAATTATAAAACATTACAGAACATCAGTATCTACATCATTCGTAAGGGCTTAACTTACTTTTCATTAATCATGGAATTTATCACATTCACTAAACCGCTCTCATTTAACGAATATTGAGCAGTTATACATTTGCCTTCATTCTCAAAGTATACCGGATATTTAGCCAATTCGAACCATTGGCCCATGTACTTTTCAGCATTAAAATCCTCCACTACTTGAATGTTATCAGGGCAAGTGCCTTGGGACACAAGCTGGCCCGAGACCAAACACAATAGGCCACATAAGGCTGCTAAATTTAGAAAGCTAAAATTTTTTTTTTTTAATTATTATTTAAATATACAGTTATAAATAATGCAATTAATTACATTTTATTCATTTTGATTATTTAAAAAACAAAATTAAATTTGAACACGATTTCGTTGTTGTGTTGAAACTTTAAAGTGCCACGAAATATTGTTGATTTAGTTTAGAATTCCATGGCCTTTTTATAGAGAAATCCAGAAATAATATGAAGAGAACAATTGAGCTAAGTTAATTATTCAAAATAAATAAAATTACGTTATCATTGTCATTAATATTTTATTTTTAATTATTTTTAATAATTTTTTTTTTTTTTTTGAATAATATTGCACAGTGCAACAGAATGTTATTATGCAAAAGAGCTCAAATTTTTTCCTTATCAATCAATACATATACAATTGGTACATACATAATTGGTCATTACAACCCTTTAGTCAGAATTACGACCTAGCTTCTCACACCACTTTTGTTGTGTATATCATATTAATACATGACTGATGGAATCTACAATTTATAATCGATTCCTAGCCATAAATTATTGGAAATTTTTTTCATGGCAATTTGTATGTACGCCCAGCGGTTTTGACAGAAATCTGCTGAGATGTTATTTCGATTTGTTCGAGATGTCTGGCCGTGGCCTCACGTCTAATAAAATGACACACTAACATTAGACAACGGTGAACTAAATGGAATCCTTCATAGTATCCGTGTATCTTTAATTGGCATTTTTATTCCCTCTAAATAGACTTTAAAACACTGGATCTTACCTTAAACCCAGGATCCAGTCCAGAATAAGACTACAAAAATGAAAAAATACTGAATTTTAAAAATTAACTTTTTTAAAGGTTCCTATCTTCAAATTTAAATAAACAAAAGTATATGACACATATCAAACAAATTTTTTACTAATTTGCAAAGCCCATTATACTTATTTTGATGGAATGCATCAAAAAAAAATAAATCCAATTCATCATGACTTTAGTGCAAAAACCGGATACAAGTTACTCAATGGTATGAGTTATGTTAACTTCGAGGACAGCTGTGTGCTGTGGGTTATTCGCGTACACCTTAGGAAAACCTAATAAGAAATTATTTTATCGGTGTCAATTCGTAATGGCCAGTTCACATCAGAGATCAGCTATAAATCGTTTTTCCGCTACTCATAAGCACTCATGCAATTTTGAGTATGAATGAATCATCAGAATTGAAATTCAACTACTCTGATTCATTCGTACTCGCTACAACATTGATTTATAAGTATAAGTAGCAATGCGTATGAGTACAACGTTGATATTTGATTCATACGCATACTCATTCTGATTCATAAATTTAGAAAAATACTTATAATACTTATAAGTCATTCGAGTGATTCGAATCATTCATACAAATTTACAGCCTTTGTTGTTGTTGTTGTTGTATATACAAACAAAGAAGAAAGGAAAGACAAAAACAACAAACAAAGCATTCACACAATCTTCTTGTGAGTATTGCAGTGCTCGTACGCGAATCATACTTATTTTGTGCTTCTTGTAACTGCTGAGTAGAGACCAGCAGAAGTCAATAACAACATGCGTATTGTTAAGTATGAATACGACGAGTATTTTCAACTTTGAGTATGAGTAGTATGAGTATCACATTAAAATAAGTATGATTGTGTATAAGTATCAGAAATTTTAAGTTTGACTCGAATTTAGTCATCGTTTTGAATACCTTTTACTGATCTCTGATTCACATCACCTCTACGTGAGATGACAATGCCCTCAAATCACTCATACAGAATATACAATGAAGCACGAGCTGTGTGGTGCTTAGATCCATAAATTTAGACCAAAAGAAGTTGGTAATCATTGACATATAGTGTTCACTATGATAGTCTTTTTAAAGAAATATCGACCGATGATGCCATCCTAAATCAACACTAATCGTCTCATATCATCTTAAATTCAATAACTTTGTTTATGTAACTCTTCATCTAGAAATATGCCTCAACGCTGAAAATGATTCGACTGCTGCAGTGCCCATTCGCGACCACACTTCGTTGTCTATGTTTGTTCACCAATTCAGAACATAATTAAGAATTGATTACTTACATGCATACACATATAGTAATTGGTCAATACGATCCTTCAATCAGGATTACGATTTAGCTTCCTACAACACTTATATTATGTGTTTAGAGTTTAAAGCCCACTCTAAAAGACAGATTTCTTCTCATAGTAATTTTATTTCATTTATTTGTGCCAAAAATCTCAAGTCGTCGAAGAAATATCTTTTCATATTTTATTTTTTTGGAGCTGTCTGACCTAGAATTTTAACCGTAGTCTAATAGACCAACAAACTATCTACTAGACTACGGCGAATTCTACTTGCTTATATAATTTCATTTGTTTTCTTATTTAATTTTATTATTTTCTATCTCTTTTCCCTTAACTTAACCCACTGTGCTGTATTTAAATGAACTCCAAATTAAATACGTACGTACATATGTTATCAAATATTTGTTTTCATAATTGTTTAGTCATTTGGCTGGCGTGCGCTTATCTAGACACAAAATTTAAGTGTTAAAATGTAAAGTGTTTACAAAACGGTTACAGCACAAACGAACACTTCTCCGGCGGGCGATAACATTAATTAGGTAGACAAGACTTACAAGTCATCAAAATATTTACTTTGACTCATTGCCTTTCTATATTTCTAACCCTTTTCGTCTTTCATTCATTTTTATTTGCAGAAGATCTTTATGCTGAATTGGAAGAAATTGAAAGTTCATCCACAAAGCCCACTGTAGAGCCAACGGTTAAAATAAAATGTTTATCGGGTTCCATGTTAATAACCATTAAAGATGCACCCATAAATCATGAAAATGGTCTATTTAGTGGTATGATATATCCAAAGGGTCTATCGAAAAATTCAACATGTCTAACGGAATATAGGTGAGTAACTTAAAAGAATATTTTAATAGGAAATTTTAGGAAATTTTAAGAAATCTAAATAAATCATATCATTAATTATATTATTATTGAATTGTTTTTGTTTTTCTTTTCTCTTCCACAGAGATCATGACGGTCCCTTACGTTATAAATTGCCATTACGTAGTTGTAATACTATGCCTCAAGAGACGGTATGTTTAAATTTCTACACTTAAGTCTCCTATCGTATTTTTGTTTTTGTTTTTTTTTTCATTAGTTTAGCTACTTGATTTTTAATTAATGATTACTTTACAAGCATTTAATAATCTTTATTTTAAGAGTCATGATAAGAGTCATGATTTTCAAGTGCTTTTCAAAAAATTGTTCATGACTGTTGATATACGTCATGGGATTTTATCAAGAAATGTCAGACGATTTAAGAATTAAACAATGTGGGCAGATTATTAGTCTGTCATTGCAGTTACTGTAACGCCTTTTAGAAAATAAAAGTTCTGTTGTACATTTATATCAGAGATCACCAACTAGTATTTAAGTATTCGAGTATATTCGAGTCATATTTAAAATTCCCGGTACTTATACGCATTTACATTTATTTTAATGTCATACTACTCATACTAAAAGTTGGAAGTTCTTATCGTACTTATACTTAATAAAACGCATGATGACACATTGACTTCGACTCATCTGTACTTAACATTTACACGAAGCATAAAATAAATATGATTCGAATAAACAAACAGCAAAAGCTGTAAATTTTTATAAATGATTGGAATCATTCGAATCACTTATAAGTATTATAAGTATTTTTCTATACTCGTCTTTGACAGAGTATTCCACGCTGCCAAGGCGAGTATACTCGTCTTTGACAGGGTATTCCGCACTGCCAAGACGAGTATACTAGTCTTTGACAAGGTATTCCGCACTGCCAAGACGAGTATACTCGTCCTTGGCGGCGAATGTGTTAAGTTTTTGAATTTTTTGTTGTTTTTCTTGCTACGATTTTTTTTTTGATAGGGTTTATAACAAAGTCTAATACATAATGGAGGTTTATCAGGATAGTTCGGACTGTAATAACAGTAATAACAGTTTTAGTACACAATAAAACTCAAAATATAAATGGCAATGGGAATGACTTCATATAATTTAGGTTTGACACTGCATGACTATCTCCAAAGATGTCGATTTCAATTGCATTCAAAATAGAGTCTAACACTAAGCAATGCAGTATTTTTTATGCTCCAATATTTTTATATGGAAATTTGTAGTTCTTTAGAGAATATAACAATGTTTCCTACCATGTCTATCTTCAAATCATAGGTGGCAAATGAAACAAAAGTGATCTCTCTGGGTTTTTTGTACCGCTTGTTTTTTTACGGCAATGCTGTAATATGTGAAAAATTTTAAGTACATCTTCATTTAATTATAAAGGTTGTGTAATAATATTTACAAGTTTTTCTTTTTGTTTTTTAATTTAAAATAGTTTTCCTAACAATAAATTTCACTTTTCACCTGCAGGCAAAAGGTTTAGCCACAGAAAAAAATCTCTGTTCATAAAACCTTAGGTTTTTTTTTTTTGTATTAGAAAAAATGTGTACACCTCGTGCAGTATTTTATGACAAGCATTAAGAAATTTACATAAGCCAGCCAACCAACCATCTGAACAAGTATTTAAAGTTTGAAAAATGTTTTTCTTGTTAGCGTATCTAAAGTGAGGAGATCTAAGATGATAATAAAATAGTTGACATCATGCAAGATTCAAATGACATACGTTTACTTTTGATTTAAAAATATAAATAAATTATCTTTATAGACTAACATCAGCAGTACTTTCACTATCTTTATGGGATTTTTTTATAAGAAAAAAATCAAAAAAAAAAACATTTTTTAATTTAATTTAAATGAAAAAAAAAAATTGTTTGTTTTCTACACAGAATTCTTTGAAATGTAGTTTATTGAAGTAAACCAACTTTCGCCGTCTTAAACTATTTATATTTATTTTTATATATTGCCTATACATACATACTACATACATACACATATGTATATACAAGTATATGAACATATTTTTATATTCTTCTTAAATTAAAATTCCTCAACATGATTTGCAATACTTGACAGCTTATGGCTGTCAAACTCTTTTGCTGCTGGCATTTACGTGCTTAATTTTATTAATGTTCAACAACAAAAAAATGTAAAGAAAAGAAGCAAAATTTTGTTTAAAGAATTTAGAATTAGCGGCGTCATTTTGGTTAGATATGCAGTTTGAAAGTAAACAAGAAATGGCTTCACAAAAAACCCGGTTAACAATTTAACAGTAAATAATATAAAAATAATGTTAAATTCTTGTAAAAACAACAATAAAAATATTTTTACAGAAATTATAGGATTTTAAACTAAAAACCAAAAACACAATAGTTTGTTTATAAAACGACCAAATCGAAATATTTTCTCCTTTTCAAATTTATCTTCACGAAATGGCACATAAGATCATTGGTTTTTGTAATTTATTTTACATTGTTTTTGGAAAAATTTGCCAATAATCTGTTTCTCTTTAAATTCTTAACATTCCGTATGCCAAATAGATGTCATTAAACAAATGACTTAAGAAACAAACTTTTCTTTCACTTTATTTTGTGATTTTACTATTCACAACTGAGTAGTTTTTTGCATGTAGCTAAACAACACAAAAGACTTAAGATGCAAACGTTATTTCGCCATTAACAACCTTGTTGTATGGCTTCCTGCAATGACTTCATTGAATATAAATTTTCCAATAAAAAAGCGAAATTATTGTTAAAAAAATTTAGAAAGATTTCTGAGAAGACGAATACCATTCGCGGCTTACTGTGCAATACTTATTAGCAAATCAAATGGGAACGTTATTCCTATGTTGTAAAACTATAATCACTTTGTATTCACTTCGGTCTACGAATTTGTAGCTTTTCTAGGCAATTGGTCTGTTGCTAGAAGTGTTCGTAGGAGATTAAATTTGATTAGCATAGGTAAAGCATTTTTCTTATTGTGCCCTTAAATCTTACACTAGTAGGTGCACTTTTATTCACTTCAGATCTATTAGGATATCTGCTTTACCTTTCTAATAAAGGCAGGAGATACCCAGTTCCTCATTACAATCCTTAGGTCAAGATTAACACCCAGTTTCTCACGCCATCCCTATTGTATGTATAAATTTTATCCATATTTGCCAAGATATACGCTTTAAATTCAACTTCGAACAAACTTTATTGAAAAACTTTTTATGGCTATTTTTTAACTCTCAGAGTTTTTGCCAGCTACTGCTGACTACTAAGTAGTACATGGATCGATCAAAGACAGATTGTGAGACAGGAGAGAAGATACACTATTTCAGAGTGAAGTAGACAGGACCCATGGCAAGGCCCACGAATATCTCCTAATCGTATATATATGCGCTCGAAAGATGGACAAAAGATACAGAGGGCAGCCCATTGCAACACCTTTTGTTAGTCCGGTTAGTAATTCGCGACTGTCTAAGAAAAACGAATCAATTAGACAAAGGAAATGAGATTACTCCTCGTTTGAACACAGGTCACTGGGGAATTCTCAGTAATAAAAATGCATTTAAGCTTACGAGGAGAAGAGCTTCCAAGCCACTGATGAGGCTAGAAACTTTCTATAGAGTAGGGAGAGGTGTTTGGAAGGACAACTTCCACGGCATTGATGCAGCTAGAAACTTTCAATAGAGTGAGGAGTGGTGTTTAGAATTATATAAAGGAAATAGAAAGGATCAAGGACTCTTTTCAAGCCATAACTACAGTGGAAAGAGATTTGAGAGCTAAAACTGTAAACTTTCTTCTCACCGGACAATGTAATAACAAAAAACAATTGTTTAGCTTAAGGATCGCTTCAAGCCCAAACTATAGAATCAGTAGCACAGTTACTTGAAGCCTGTGCAGCGTTAATGAAGAAAATGTTTGAATGCTTAACAAACACTAACTAGGCAGGTAGTTTTTTGTAATGAACGCAATTAATATTCTGAAAAGTTTACATAATTAGTCATTACAACACTTCTGTCAAGATTACGATCTAGCTTCCCACGCCATCACCGGGACTTACAGTTTAAAGTCGACTCCAAACGATAGACAAAAACTTTCCGATGCATTTTTATTTCTTAGAATTTTTGCCAGAAATCTGCTGATAGCAAGTCAGCAAAGAAATATTCAGATTTCGTTTTGTGGGAGAAGTCTGTGAAGTCTGGGGAATGAACTTTGCTCTCATGTATAATAAGCCAACACAATACCAACTAGACTACGGCGACTTCAGGTCAGTCCAACGCTTCTGTCAGGATACGACCTAGCTTTCCATGCCATCACCGGGACCTACAGTTTAAAGTCGATTCCAAACGATAGAAAGAAATTTTTCGTCGCAATTTTATTGTCTCAGAATTTTTTGAAAGAAATCTGTTAACAACAAGTTACCAAAGAAATATCCAAGTTTCGTTTTGTGGGGGAAGTCTAACCTCGGATATGAACCCTACGTCTAACACACTAACTACTAAACTACGGCGACCTTAGTCCAAATCAACCAACACTTTTCAGCTATTATTTCAGGTATTAAATTCTTTCCCTACTTTAATTATTATGCCTTTAAAAAACAAAAGATTTAAGCAACAGACACTTCCATTTGAATGGCACATAAGCAGTGTTCCTCCTAACGAATAAAAGAACAAAAACAAAAGACTTCAGAACGAGACCTTGGGGTTTTTCTAAAACCAAGTGTTGATTCTAACAAATTAACTGTCCAAATATTTAGATTTTTTTCAATAAGATTAAAAAACAATACAAAACAAAACGTTTCTAAATGCCACAATACCTTAAAAAATATTTTGGAAAGAAAAAATAAAGATTCTCTTTAAAATGTGTATGGGGGTTTCCTTAGAGTGTAGGTGTATAATGTAGTTGTTGTTATGGTTGTAATGAGTTTATTAACTGAAAGAAAGGCCTTCATGATTTTTGTTTGTTTTTTTTTTTTTTTTTAAGTGACCATTTTGGTTATTTTCACGGTCATTTAAATTGTATTGAACAGGTGCATTGAACATGACTAAAGAAAAAAAAAAACCAAAAATTTGTTGTTAACATGTGCATAACATGGTCAAGTTGGTGTATAAGCGTGTAAATGTAAAAAAGAAAATTTTGTTTGAAATATTATTTAATGTCAAGCACACATATAGGGTAGGGCATTTAAAAGTATAAATTTAAAAAATGCATTAAAACAAGAACAATTTGAAATTTTGCCAAATTTATTGTTTTGTTGTGAAGTCCAGTTGTAGGGTTAGAAATGGAATATTATTTCATTCATATGGCGGACGCGGCTAGCCTTACATCGTTTAGACTGCACTTTTTCGAGTGTATAGTGTCGTATCTCGTCTATGGCAGCAATAATGATGGCCTTTAAATGCTCAATTTTCTTTGGTTTGTCGCTGTAACACTTTTCTTTAACGGCATCCCACAGAAAATAGTTTAACGGTGTCAAATCATAGCTTCTTGGCGGCCAATTAACATCAACATTTCGACAAATTAAACGATCATCAAACGTTTAACGTAATAAATCTATTGTGATATGCAATGTGTGGCAAAAGGGGTTGCCGTAGCCTAGTAGGTAGTGTGCTGGCTTATTAGACCTAAAGCCAGGGTTTGAGTACCAGGCCAGACACCAAAATAAAATACAAAAAAGTATTTCTACGGCGATTTCCTCTCAGCAGATTTCTGGCAAAAACTCTGAGTGTAAAAATAACCTGCCACGAAAAGTTTCTAAAATATAGAAGGTCCCGCAAATTATGTATAAAATTAACACACACAACATAAGTAGTGTAAGAAACGGCGGGCTTCTTGGGGATGATTGCTATCGACTGTCTAATGGCGAAGGTATAGCACTGGCCATTTAATAGTCACCTAGCAGCAACTCGTTCCATTGCCGTTCGCATCTTCCACCTTTCCTAAAAAACCTGCACAATGCACTGCATGAGTAGGGGCCATCCCCTGAGTGCTGGTTTAATAAAAAAAAAAAATGTTGCACCATATTGTTGAAACCAAACATTATTCACACATCAATACCGTGAAGAGAGGGTACAATTTAATCGGTTATCATGGTACGTTAGGTATCTCCATTGACACTAATGGTTGTGCCGCCCTTATGTTCAAAGAAATATCGGACAAATGATGCCTGCGTTTCACAAGATGCCCAAACACTCCCTCGTAAGAGGTGCATTATCTTCTGTAAGACCTTGTGTGGGTTTTCTGAGCCACAAATACGGGAATTTTGTTTATAAAATTACACACCAAAATGAAAATAAGCTTCATCCGAAAAGATGGTTTTTTTTGGGCAAACATCGTGCAATTTCCCATTGGCCCAATAAATCCTAATGTTAATCAAGCCTAAATCGATTAATTACGTTCAGTGGAGGTACTATACTGAAATTTGTAACAGAATAGAATAGCATAAGTATTGCCAGATTTGAAATAACCGATGGTTCAAATTTAAACCGATAGATGGGCCACCCGATATGAGTATTTAAATTTAATAAAACATTATTAAAATTCTAAAATATTTTGTTTTTGTTTATTTTTCTAATTATATTGACTTTATTTGTTTCTTTTTCTCTCTCTCTCTCTCTCTTAATTGCCTTAACTTTGACTTTGACCTTTCCGTCATTATTATTTAATTTTTTTTTTTTTTGGTTTTTTCGACAATGACTAGGTGGAAAAAAGATTCTATTTTTTTATATGATTTTTCTGTTGTTAGGTTGATGAACAATTATACTTGATTTATGAACTTTAAAGGCGGCATTTACAATATGATGCGATATTATTTTACACAGTTGTTTAAGCTTATGGTTTAATTACAGTTTAATTAGGAAAAACAAAACAAACAAACAAAATAATTGTTAAAATCCATACAACTTCATTGAATAACTCACCTTTTTTTTATAAAAAATTTTTCTATTTTTTAAAAAAAAATTTTTTTTTATTCATTTTGCCTCTAAACAATGTACTTGTAAGTGCTGATCATGATGTTAGACATGATCATGATCGTTGTCTATTTATGTGTATAGAGTCTGAGGTGAAGCTCATCTTTAAAAATAGCAATTTGTATAGATGTTTGGTAATTAAAATCTAATTAAATAAAATTAATGCTGAAGCCAAACCGTGAACTTACACGTTTGCCTTTAAATAAAATCATGGAAAATGGCAATCGAAATAACACACGAACGACGAAAAACAATATTTTATGCAAAAACATTTATTTACAAACAAACAAACGTACATTCGTATAAACTTCGTATTGGTGTTAGAGATTAGGTGGATAATTAATGGTTTTAACAACAGAAAGTCTTTTTTTAAGTTAATTTATATCCATTTTTTTTATTATTTTGTAACATCTTCATAAATTTTAAATATAATGTGGGAGTTCTTGTCTTATATAAACTTGTTTTACAATCTCACTTTTATTTTATACAAAAGTGGAGGTGCTAAAGACTACCTTACATAGTCTTTTAAAATCTATTCAAAGCCGTTATACTCGTATTTGTTATCTTGTTAATCCAAAAAAAATAAAAAAAATCACTTTACTTTCATAGATATTATTGAGTAACTTTATAGGCTTTCGATTTAATTTAGTTGACTACCAAATGTCTGAGAAAATAAATAAAAAAAATTCTAAAAGTTTATCAAAACAATACTAACTTCAGTAGACGCGGTTGTTTAATAGGTAGTGTGTTAGCTTATTAGGACGTCAGACAACAACGTATACGCGGCTGTTTAATAGGTAGTGTGTTGGCTTATTAGGACGTCAGGCAACGTTTCAAACCCCACAGGTCAGACATCTTTAACAAAACGAAAATAAAATGAAAAAAATTTATCCGGCAACATCGTTTCAGCAGTCTGCTAGCGGTCACCACAGCTATTACAACCCTTTAATCAGGATTACAATATAGCTTCTAACACCACTTATGTTATGTTCTGTGTAGCAGGACCTGCAGTTTAGAATCGATTCGAAACGACAAATTTTGGGAACTTTTTAATAACAATTCTATTCACTGTCTGTGGCAAAAACTAATGCATTAAACAATCATACACAACATAAGCGGTATGAGGAGCTAGGTCGTAATCTTGACTAAAGGTATACGAGCTATACCCTGCACGTATTGCTGCGCCCCCAACTAAAATAAATTTTAAGGAAAGGCATTACACAAATGTCTAATTAATTTTGAATAATTTTATTGAGTTTGTTTCCTGTTGCCCTGATGATTCAGATGAGCGGGCCTGAGTAGAACGCATTCGATCAGTTTCTAATCTAACTTCTCGTTGTCCAAGTTGTTCATGCGAACGGGTCTCAGCGGCTTATACTCGAAGATTTTCCAGTCACAGTGCTCGTCTGATTCTGAGGCTCGTAATGCTCTTTTCTTCCGTGCTTGGGGTGTAGGTCCACAAATTGCTTGTCATTCATTTTGAATAATTTTCAGTGATACTATCCATCGGAAATTAATCGCACTAATCTCCGTCGACTTATACGTAACAACTTTATTAAAGAATGCACAGTTTAAAATTTAATTCATTTTGAGTAATTTTCAGTGACGTCATTTGCCGGAAATTAGTCATACCAACTTAGAAATCTTCATCGGCTCACGCGCAACAGCAAAACTGCTAAAGATCATAACATGATCAAATGCATAGTTTAGGATTCTATAAGGTACATAGAAACAAACATTCATTTCTTTATATTTAGACTATGGGAGCAATACGAATCATTTCATAAAGCTAAGGTTATCCGATTAATTATAGAATAAAATATCCATCAAAAAGCCATAGATTTAATGACACGCCCATTATTCTTGCCATAAAATTGCAAGATTTTTTCATAGGCATGTGGCTCAAGGTATAAACACATAGGCGACAGACGCTGCTATCTGTCGTGTGCTGCCCAGTTTAGAATACACACGTTTATATGAAAACGATTATATTGAACATAAAAATATAAAACATAAACATAAAATAATAATACGGTGCGACAGTGAAAATACACCCGTGTAACTACATAGTCCACGTTGTTTTGTTAGTTGAGTAGAACTCAGAAATACCTTTTTTATATTTCTCGAACCCTCCATACTTGAATGGACAAATTTGAAAAAAATATGAAAAAAATTCGAATATTCTAAATTTACCTCCTCAAATTTTATAGCATATTAAGTCGAAGAATAAATATACGTATAACGTTTTAAAGGTCCATATCTCTCCTTTCCAACAAGATTTAAACTTTGGAAATCGGGTAAGAAATGTTTGAGTAATTCAGAATTTTGTGCGGAAAGGCGAAAAAACAGTTTTTGTCAAATAAGATTTGAGATCTACACAACAAAACTCACACATACATACATACATAATTGGCCATTTCAAACCTTCAGTCAGGATTTCGACCTAGCTTCTCACACCACTTATGTTGTGTGCGTTTTATACATGAGTGGCGGGACCTACAGTTTAAAGTCGACTCCGAACGACAGATTTATGAGAAGCTTTTTCAATTTTTACTCTCAGAGTCTTTGCCAGAAATCTGCTGAGAGAAAGTCGCCGAAGAAATATTTCTCGTTTTGATGTCCGACCTGGGATTCGAACCCGGGCCTTTCGTCTAATAAGCCAACACACTACCCACTAGACCACGGCGACTACCAACAAAACTCACAACCTACACTTAATTTTGTCGCAGAGTGTAATTAATACAACTTTCTTAGATTATTTAAAAAAGAACACATTTTTTAGAATGTTATTCTTTTTATTATAAACAAAAGACTTAGGCAACAAACTTTATTACTGATAAAGAGACTTTAAACGGCAAAACATTCCAATGCTTTTTTAGACATAATGTTGCCTGTTGTCACACTCCATATTTGTATAAGACAAAAGACTTAAGACACAAACATTTTGCATAATTTTTTTCTTTTAAAATTTAACTGCACTCAACACTTAAGTGTAGCAAGACATTCGTTACAACATTTAAATTTAGAGTAAACGAATTAAAAGGAAAATGAACTAAATATGAAGCTTTTAAACATTTCACATGTCTTTTAAAGCTGTTTAGCCATTTAAAAGAGGATTTAAGTGAAAATAAAAATTAAAATCAAATCGATTAAAAGCCAAAAATTAAGGTCTCATGTGTCCATATGTTAAAAAGGCTAGAGTGATTATCATTCTTTTTCTTTTTTGCTTGCTATTTCCATCTGCCTGTAGCAGTAATGATGAAATCACTTAATTAACTCTTTGTGCAAAATGGCAAAATCATTATAAAGAAATTAACAAACGGAGAAACAAACAACCTTTAAAATAAATTGGCTTAAAAATACACTTAGCCAAGCGTTTATAAAATAAATAAAATATGAATTCATAAGAAAAATTATTAAGTATTTGCAAATAATTATTAAACATCAAACAAGTGTTTTATTATTTGCTGAATAAACAATATTTCTTTTATTTAATTTAACAATACTAAAGTTTCATATGGCCAGACCACACGAACCTTTAGTTTTTTATTTATTTTAAAAACATTTGTTGGAAAACAAAAAAAAGAATATTAAAAATTCTATAAATAATACTCAAAGATGAAGTCATTTATGGGTCTGCGAGGTATTGAACACATCATTGTTGCATCCTGTCATAGTGTTCTTAACTCTGTTCGCTGTAATGTTGTGTAAGTATTTTTTCATTTTCATATTGCCAATCAATATGCTAAAGTTTAGCTAATAAATAAATGAAGGTTTACATGCACATTTTCATTTTCATATTTATTTTTATATTTCTGATCATTGGGGTTTTTACTTTTTTTTTCAATTTTTTTTCTATTTTGCCTAGATGAGCTCATAACTATTTTAAGGCAGTAAATTTTTTATGATGATGAATATTTTAAATTAAAAAAAGTTCAACTCTTTCATAAACCGTCATTCTCTTTTTTTGTTAAATGCAAATTGCAAAAATACTTGTGGTTTTTAAACGTAAAATATTCAAATTATTATTCATAAATCCTTTACTTTAATGCATGTACATTAATTTCGGTTTTCATTAGCAGTTTTGTGGCATCTTAAGGTTAATATGTGAGAAAAAATAAAGAAAGAATATTTATGTTACGGAACGTATCAATTACGTTGCCCTTATGAATTTTTTTGATGAACTAAGTTAAACACTTGGCGTCTCTCTGTACCTTCATTTGATGAACTAAGTTTAACACTGTGCCCTCATCATCAGCATTACTATCGAAGTATATGGCCTGATTTTGCACAGTTGCAAAATAATTCCTAAATTGTTAGATAATAAAATTATTCGCCATGGACGGAAACAGACGGCTATCACTTGTGTGCAGATTTTAATAACAAATTGAATTTCCAAATACGTTTCTAAAATTATTCGCTATCAAATGGAATGTTGATCATCTGTCTGGCAGATCTAAGCTATAAATTGAATGCATAAGTACATTGTCACACAGCTCCCAGTATCTCAAGCAATTTATTAACAATTGTCTTTCATACACTATCCAGCAAAATCATTCGTAGGAGACATAAGAGATGTAGTTGTCATTTGTTTACGGATGTATTCTATACAGTAGATGCATAATACTTTTACTACAAGTCAATCACTGCCGCTCTATCCTTATTTTCTATCACATTGGTCTCATCTCTTTAAAGTGGGGGCAAGAACCAATTTTAAGAACACCTTTCTTCAGCAGATTCTGTAAAAATAGAAGCCTCACAATATCTATGTGTCTATCCTAAAATATAGAAACAAACTCTCAACAGATTCTGTAAAAATGGAGGCCTCAAAATGTCTGTGTGTCTACCCTAAGATACAGATGCGAACTCTCAGCAGATTCTGTAAAAATGGAAGCCTCACAATGTCTGTGTGTCTACCCTAAGATATAGAGGCGAACATTCAGCAGATTCTGTAAAAATGGAAGCCTCACAATGTCTGTGTATCTACCCTAAGATACAGAGGCGAATACTCAGCAGATTCTGTAAAAATGGAAGACTCACAATGTCTGCGTGTATACCCTAAGCTACAGAGGCGAATACTCAGCAGATTCTGTAAAAATGGAAGACTCACAATGTCTGCGTGTATACCCTAAGCTACAGAGGCGAACACTCAGCAGATTCTGTAAAAATGGAAGCCTCACAATATCTATGTGTGTGTCTACCCTAAGATACAGAGGTGAACGCTCAACAGATTCTGTAAAAATGGAGGCAAGCCTAGCACAATGTCTACGTGTCTATACCCTAAGATACAGAGGCGAACACTCAGCAGATTATGTAAAAATGGAAGCCTCACAATGTCGGTGTAATCTACCCTAAGATACAGAGGCGAACACTCAGCAGATTCTGTAAAAATGGAAGACTCACAATGTCTGCGTGCTACCCCTAAGCTACAGAGGCGAACACTCAGCAGATTCTGTAAAAATGGAAGCCTCACAATATCTATGTGTGTGTCTACCCTAAGATACAGAGGTGAACGCTCAGCAAGATTCTGTAAAAATGGAAGCCTCACAATGTCTGTGTGTCTACCCTAAGATACAGAGGCGAACACTCAGCAGATTCTGTAAAAATGGAAGCCTCACAATGTCTGTGTGTCTACCCTAAGATACAGAGGCGAACACTCAGCAGATTCTGTAAAAATGGAAGCCTCACAAGTCTGTATGTCTACCCTAAGATACAGAGGCAAACACTCAGCATATTCTGTAAAAATAGAAGCTCCAGAATGTCTATGTGTTTACCCTAAGATATAGAGGTGAACACTGAGCAGATTCTGTAAAAATGGAAGCCTCGCACTGTCTAAGTGTCTACCCTATGATACAGAGGCGAACACTTAGCAGATTCTGTAAAAATGGAAGCCTCACAATGTCTATGTGTGTGTCTACCCTAAGATACAGAGGTGAACGCTCAGCAGATTCTGTAAAAATGGAAGCCTCACAATGTCTGTGTGTCTACCCTAAAATATAGAGGCGAACACTCAGAACACTTTACCACGTTTTCTTCAACAAACTTCACCCTTTTTTGCAACCTAACTACTATTGCTTTAACTACCTGTCTCTGATCCTTAATGCTTTCTGCTTAAAATGTTAAGACTTTCCATGTGGAAACTTGGCCAAAAATTCGTATCAATTAACTGCTACTTTTTGAAGTCACCGTGGTCTAGTAGGTAGTGTACTGGCTTATTAGACGTAAAGCCAGGGTTCGAGCCCAAGGCCAGACATCAAAATAAAATACAAAAAGTGTTCTTCGGCAATTTCTTCACAACAAATTTCTGGCAAAAACTCTGAGAGTAATTAAAATTGCCATGAAAAGTTTTTAAAAAAATCTGTCGTCCGGAGTCGACTTTAAACTTCCGCCACTTGTGTATAAAATTAACACACACAATATAAGTGGTGTGAGAAATAACCCTGACTGAAGGGTTGTAATGACCAATTATGTATGTATGTAAGTGCTACTTTGTGTGTGTTCAATATTTTCTATTGCAGGCTTTTGTTCAAAAATTCTTGGTTTTTCATGAAGAAAAAAATTAAATCCTTAACTGTTTAGCAAGCCTCAATAACGTTTAGGGCTCAACAGTTTGTTTGCTTAAATCTTTCGTTTCATTTTGAAATATTGGCGAAATATTGTTCAATTTAGGCTTGAGCCTACCATCTACAATTTCATCCCCCTTCCTTGCTATTCTGACTGTTTGTAGCCTTTTATAGGGCAAAATTTGTTCATTAAAGGACTTCAGCTGTTTTATATCCTTGTATAACAGTAAAACTAAAAATATTGAGCAGTATTGTCTACAATTCTTAAAACTCAATATAAAACGCTTGCATCTTAAGTCTTTCGTTAATTTAATGTTAACCTTACTTTCCTTTTGAAATACGATATATTCCTCAACATTAGACAATTTAATTATTTCCTTTCTTTCTATACAAAATGTTTTAGCTTTTGTTCTGCATACAGAATATTATTTTTATTATTATTTTCTTTCATAATTAGCTCATCTTTATTACGCCGGAAACTCTTAATGAAAGGGTAATATTCTCTTTACATAAGGAATACTTATAGACAAAGTCAAAAAAAAAAAGAAAAAAGAATTTGGCGAAAATTTATAAAAAATACAATGTGATATCATCTTTTGCAGTTTCGTTAAGAATGCTTTCTTAGAACCTCAAAGCTATAACTTATAACAATGAAATGTTGCTGTAGAAATACAAATATACGTACGTTCTAGGTTTAACAAGTTTTTGTTTTTGTTTTTCTTTTGCTTTCTTGGTCACACTTAGTTAAGCATAAAATGTTAATGATGAAAATCATATTAATATCCCCATCTACCTACTAAAAGATATTTTTTCCTTCTTTAAAATGATGTTAATGTGTTGGCAACTGGGTGCTAGAAATTGAACACAGTTTTTCTAATGACTCTTTAAAGGTAAAGAAAATATAATTTGAATTAGAGCTTCTATTGCGTATCCACAGATGGCAAAGCATCAGTCGTCTTAATGAACCCAAAAGTCTCTGTAACATCAACAAAAACTAGAGAAGGACAGGCCAATCCACCAATAGGTGTTCTGCAAAGAAACTTCATTCGATAATAATTCAACTGATGATTCACCTAAGGATTCAATACCTCCCATATCATAAAGTTCTCTTACATCAATTGATTTATTACTTTTGCAAAGCAGGAGATTTTGAAAAAATTTTCTTCTTGAGGAAGTAACCCCCTCTGGAAGTAACCCCTATTCATGTAGTACATTCTGTTGACATACAGAAAAGAGAGTTTATAGGAAGAAGCAAAGAGGAGGAGTAGTGTGTGACATTTTTTAATAACCAGTGGATAGAAGTCGCCGTGGTCTAGTAGGCAGTGTGCTGGCTTATTAGACGTAAAGCCAGGGTTCGAGTCCCAGCTTAGACATCAAAATAAAATAAAAGAAGTATTTCTGGCAAAAACTCTGAGAGTAAAAATAAAATTGCCATGTAAAGTTTCTCAAAAAATCTGTCGTTCGGAGTCGACTTTAAAGTGTAGGTCCCTCCACTAAATTAAAGAAATATTCACACAACATAAGTAGTGTGAGAAACTAGGTCAATAATCCTGACTGCAGGGTTGTAATGACCAATTATGTATGCATCTGGATATATCTTCGTCGTTTTTTTTTTAAGAATTGTTTTTCAGTAATAATTCTCACTTTCTTTTTCTATTGTAAATAATCACATGTAATATCAGAGACATAGTCATGCAATCACAAACATCCAGAGTCTCTGGTGGGAATTGAACCCACTTTTCATCGCTACAGCATTTGTGATATTAAGAACAAGACAGGCTTCTCGGATATGCCTTTATTATTTAACAAAAAAAAAAAACAGTATTGCGCCAATAATTTAATGAATGTAAGCTCTATATGAGCTGAGCCGACTAGCCACGAAAAACAAATTAAAGTGCAATGAACTGTTTTAACATAATTTTACTTGACTTAATCAATCATTACTCACACCATCCATATTTTGTTAATTTTATCCATGAGATGCGGTACCTGCAGATTAACATCGGCTTTTAATGACAGATTTGGAACACATTCTTACACTTTTCGTTATAGAAATAAAACTAAGTGGCGGCTTTTTTTCGTTTTATATTTCAATTAAAGTAAATAAAATTTGAATTCCTTTTGTGTACAAAATTTTTTTCTAACCAAGGCCTCAGAGCATCCAACTTTGTGAGCTACTTTTCTTCCACACATTTTAGGGTGTTTTAGGAAAAATACGTAATATTTTACTTGCATTGGTCGCCAAATCCTTTTTTTCTTCCACTTCCACGCTTTCTCTCAATACTCAAAGACTCCTTATATTGTTTTATTATTACTTTGGAAACTATTTTTTGGTTAACATCGTTTTTTGTAAGCGGTGCGGTTTTTCATTGAAAATTTCAATTATTTTTCTACGACATTCTCGTTGGGTGGCCATTTTCAAAAAACTATTTTTGCTATTGCAATGACATTTAGCAAGTGGATTTGGAAACAGTTGACTAACAAAAACATTGTAACGGTATTCCTTTTTTTTTCAATTATGAAAAAATTTATAAGCTTAAAAGTAGGCCCAAATTTTTTTTTTGTGCGCACTCCTTACTAAGCTACTCGACTTCAACACAGTGATTCATAGTAATTAAACATCTTTTTTCTTTTGTGGGTCTCTAAAATTTTGTAATATAGACAAGAATAGCCGGACTCCAAAATTAATATGTTAATACTAAGGGCCCCAGATCATGCAACAAGACTGTATTAATTGCTTATGGCTGAGTTTTTCCTAATGTTTTCTTATGACTGGATTTTATTTGAAGTCGGCATAGTCCAGTAGCAGTGTGTTGAGATACAAGACGTCGCTTATAAAATATCTTGACTTTTAGAGTCAACTTTAGGAAGAAGGTTCCGGCACTCGTATATAAAATGAACCTACACAACATAAATGGTGTGAGAAGCTTGGATGTAATCCTGTCTAAAGGGTTGTAATGGCTAACTATGTATGTAATGATCTATATTGTTAGTCGAACAGCGGTTGTCAAAGTGTTTCAAAGTAAACAAGAGTTATCCTGCTTCAAAAAGAAGAATGAAAATTTCATCACGGTTTTCGAATTTAGAAATTATTGAGTTTACCACACAAACTTTAGAAACAAAAACAGAATTTAATTAAAACATTGCCGTCATATTTCATTTACAAAACAATAGTTGTCCTATACAAACCAGCTGGGTAACTACACTACACCCCTGGCTGTTTGATTTCATATGTTCGAAAATAAACAACAAAAACCTTCTTAACCTTTTCGCTATAAAAACTTGAAGTCGGCGACCACCAAACGAGAAAATGCTAGAGAGAAAAAACTAAAAATAAATTCTAAAATTGATGTCTGTTAGACCTTTAAGCGAGGTTTTGCATGTTTGAAAAAAATATGATTTTTTTTTTCTGTTTTCTTTCTGCTTTTTTAACTTCCAGGAAGTTTAGAACGTTAAGGTTGTACAATTGCTATGCTTTTAACTCTGTAGGCTAATGAGCTCTTTTCTTTTCGTGTGTTCTTTCTTAAGAATCAAACAAAAGAAATCTTTTTTTTTATTGTGTTTGGATTTCAAGAATATTTTTTTTTTTTGTTTTTTATGTAAATTATAGAAATTATAGGTTTTTGCTAATTTTTATAAAAATCACCCAACCATGCATAGTTTATGGATTTGCAATTCCTAAGAATATGTTGAACTCCATAAATCTTTTAATTATAGATTGCTTGCCCAGCTTGCTGGTTAAAAAAATAAATGTCTTCATAACTCTGCAAAATTATTGCTTTGAAGCCTTCAGGAAAACTTATAGGGTAGGCCATAGATTATTTCGAATTTGCCAATCCTTAGTATCGCATTCTGTTGTTTCACAAATTTCAGTATATTATCCCCACTGAATGTAAACGATTTAAATTTCAACAACGTTGGGATTTATTAGAATAAATGGACCAACAAGAACTACACGATGACGTTGATTTTGTCAAAAAATTTATTTTGGTGGGTACGTTAATAAGCAAAATGTGCAAAATGGTCTCAGAAAATCCACATATAGTCTTACAGATGCCAATGCACTCATTACGAATAACTGTTAGGTGCGGCTTGTGTTGCGGAGGCATCATTGGCCCATATTTCATTGAAAATGAGAACGCCGCAATCATTGCAAGCAGTGGAGGCACTAATCGCACCATTATAATCGATTTTGTGTACCCACTTCTCATCTCATGCCACAATCGATTTATTACGTTAAACGTTTAATTACATACATACATACATAATTGGCCATTACAACCCTTCAGTCAGGATTACGACCTAGCTTCTCACACCACTTATGTTGTGTGCGTTAATTTTATACATGATTGGCGGGACCTACAGTTTAAAGTCGACTCCGAACGACAGATTTTTGAGAAGCTTTTCATGGCAATTTTTACTCTCAGAGTCTTTGCCAGAAATCTGCTGAGAGGAAGCCAGCCAGAGAAATCTGCTGATGTTAATGTGTTGGCAACTGGGTGCTAGAAATTAAACACAGCTTTTCTAACGACTCTTTGAAGGTAGAGAAAATATAATTTGAATTAGAGCTTCTATTGCGTAGGCAGATGGCAAAGCATCAGTCGTCTTAATGAACCCAAAAGTCTCTGTAACATCAACAAAAACTAGAGAAGGACAGGCCAATCCACCAATAGGTGTTCTGCAAAGAAACTTCATTCGATAATAATTCAACTGATGATTCACCTAAGGATTCAACACCTCCCATATCATAAAGTTCTCTTACATCAATTGATTTGTTACTTTTGCAAGACGGGAGATTTTTAAAAAATTTTCTTCTTGAGGAAGTAACCTCCTCTGGAAGTAACCCCTATTCATGTAGTACATTCTGTTGACATACAAAAAATAGAGTTTATAGGAAGAAGCAAAGAGGAGGAGTAGTGTGCGACATTTTTTAATAACCAGTGGATAGAAGTCGCCGTGGTCTAGTAGGAAGTGTGCTAGCTTATTAGACGTAAAGCCAGGGTTCGAGTCCCAGCTTAGACATCAAAATAAAATACAAAAAGTATTTCTGGCGAAAACTCTGAGAGTAAATAAAATTACCACGAAAAGTTTCTCAAAAAAATCAGTCGTTCGGAGTCGGCTTTGAACTGTAGGTCCCGCCACTTGTGTATAAAATTACCAAACACAACATAAGTAGTGTGAGAAACTAGGTCAATAATCCTGACTAAAGGGTTGTAATGACCAATTATGTATGCATCTGGATATATGTTCGTCGTTTTTTTTTTAAAGAATTGTTTTTCAGTAATAATTTTCACTTTCTTTTTCGCATGTAATATCAGATACATAGTCATGCAATACCAAACATCCAGAGTATTTGGTAGGAATTGAACCCATTTCACATCGCTACAGTATTTGTAAGTGATATTAAGAAAAACGGAAATGCCTTTATTATTTAAAGGGTCTGTGGGAGCTACGGCGATTAACCACGAAAAACAATTTTAAGAGCATAATTTATACTTGACTTAATTAATCATTACTCACACCATCCATGTTTTGTTAATTTTATCCATGATTTGCGGTACCCACAGATTAACATCGGCTTTTAACGACAGATTTGGAAAACGTTCCATGTAAATGTCTCAGCTAAGGTTTTCAATACAGATTCTCGTCTTATAAGCCAACACACAACCTAAGGAGTGCGCACAAAAAAAACTGGACTTACACTTTTAGTTATAGAAATAAAACTAAGTGGCGACTTTTTTTCGTTTTATATTTCAATTAAAGTAAATAAAATTTGAATTCCTTTTGTGTACAAAATTTTTTTCTAACCAACTTTGTGAGCGACTTTTCTTCCACACATTTTAGGGTGTTTTAGGAAAAATACGCAATATTTTACTTGCATTGGTCGCCAAATCCTTTTTTTCTTCCACTTCCACGCTTTCTCTCAATACTCAAAGACTCCTTATATTGTTTTATTCTTACTTTGGAAACTGTTTTTTGGTTAACATCGTTTTTTGTAAGCGGTGAGGTTTTTCATTGAAAATTTCAATTATTTTTCTACGACATTCTCGTTGGGTGGCCATTTTCAAAAAACTAATTTTGCTATTGCAATGTCATTTAGCAAGTGGATTTGGAAACAGATGACACTAACAAAAACAATTTAACGGTATTCATTTTTTTTTCAATTATGAAAAATTTATAAGCTTAAAAGTAGGCCCAAATTTTTTTTTGTGCGCACTCCTTACTAAGCTACTCGACTTCAACACAGTGATACATAGTGATTCAACATCTTTTTTCTTTTGTTGGTCTCTAAAATTTTGTAATATAGACAAGAATAGCCGGACTCCAAAATTAATATGTTAATACTAAGGGCCCCAGATCATGCAACAAGACTGTATTAATTGCTTATGGCTGAGTTTTTCCTAATGTTTTCTTATGACTGGATTTTATTTGAAGTCGGCATAGTCCAGTAGCAGTGTGTTGAGATACAAGACGTCGCTTATAAAATATCTTGACTTTTAGAGTCAACTTTAGGAAGAAGGTTCCGGCACTCGTATATAAAATGAACCTACACAACATAAATGGTGTGAGAAGCTTGGATGTAATCCTGTCTAAAGGGTTGTAATGGCTAACTATGTATGTAATGACCTATATTGTTAGTCGAATAGCGGTTGTCAAAGTGTTTCAAAGTAAACAAGAGTTATCCAGCTTCAAGAAGAAGAATAAAAATTTCATCACCGTTTTCGAAGTTAGAAGTTAAGTTTACCACGCAAAATTTAGAAACAAAAACAGAATTAGAATTTCATTAAATCATTGCCATCGTATTCCATTTACAAAACAATGATTGTTCTATACAAACTAGCTGGGTAACTACACCACACCCCTGGCTGTTTAACTTCATATGTTCGAAAATAAACAACAAAAACCTTCTTAACCTTTTCGCTATAAAAACTTGTAGTCGGCGACCACCAAACAAGAAAATACTAGAGAGAAAAAAACTGAAAATAAATTCTAAAATTGATGTCTGTTAGACCTTTAAGCGAGGTTTTGCATGTTTGAAAAAAATATGAGTTTTTTTTCTGTTTTCTTTCTGCTTTTTTAACTTCCAGGAAGTTTAGAACGTTAAGGTTGTACAATTGCTATGCTTTTAACTCTGTAGGCTAATGAGCTCTTTTCTTTTCGTGTGTTCTTTCTTAAGAATCAAACAAAAGAAATCTTTTTTTTTATTGTGTTTGGATTTCAAGAATATTTTTTTTGTTTTTTATGTAAATTATAGAAATTATAGGTTTTTGCTAATTTTTATAAAAACCACCCAACCATGCATAGTTTATGGATTTGCAATTCCTAAGAATATGTTGAACTCCATAAATCTTTTAATTATAGATTGCTTGCCCAGCTTGCTGGTTAAAAAAATAAATGTCTTCATAACTCTGCAAAATTATTGCTTTGAAGCCTTCAGGAAAACTTATAGGGTGGACCATAGATTATTTCGAATCTGGCTAGCCTTAGTATCTCCACTGAACAATTTAAGTTTCAACAACGTCAGGATTTATTGGAATAAATGGGCCAATAAGAAACTGCATGATGACGTTGATTTTGTCAAAAAATTTATTTTGGTGGGTACGTTAATAAGCAAAATGTGCCGTATTTGGGTCTCAGAAAATCCACATATAGTCTTACAGATGCCAATGCACTCATTACGAATAACTGTTAGGTGCGGCTTGTGTTGCGGAGGCATCATTGGCCCATATTTCATTGAAAATGAGAACGCCGCAATCATTGCAAGCAGTGGAGGCACTAATCGCACCATTATAATCGATTTTGTGTACCCACTTCTCATCTCATGCCACAATCGATTTATTACGTTAAACGTTTAATTACATACATACATACATAATTGGCCATTACAACCCTTCAGTCAGGATTACGACCTAGCTTCTCACACCACTTATGTTGTGTGCGTTAATTTTATACATGATTGGCGGGACCTACAGTTTAAAGTCGACTCCGAACGACAGATTTTTGAGAAGCTTTTCATGGCAATTTTTACTCTCAGAGTCTTTGCCAGAAATCTGCTGAGAGGAAGTCGCTGAAGAAATATTTTTCGTTTTGATGTCTGAATGAACAGAATGTTATACTGACACAAGAGACATTTGAGCATATGAAAATAAAATAAAATAAATAAAAATATTGCCGATATACGACACCATATACTCGAGTGTACAGGGTGGCTGATATATAATGCAACAAAGTAAAGCTCAATATTTTTTTAATTTTTTTTTAATGTTGTTATTCAAATGCAAAAAATGTTGGAAATAACATCAAATTTTAGAATCAGTTTTGATTTGTTCGAATTGGACACCTTTGGTACGAATTATGGCCTTCAAACGGCCGACAAAGCCATCACAGGCTGCACGAAAGTGGCTCTGTCTTGAGATAATCGACCCTTTAGTATTGTTTAGTGAGAACGTTACTCTCCAAAATACCCCAGGCATAAAAGTCCAATGGATTGAGATCCGGAGATTTTTGTGGCCATTTTGCGGTAGAAATGTAGCGAGGAACCTCCTTTTTAAGCCATTCTTGGTTGACGCGTGCTGAGTGCGGTGGAGCTGAATCCTGTTGGAATGTCCATTGCCTGCGGCCGAAATGTTTGTCTGCCCAGGGCGTCAGTACTGTTTTTAAGACATTTTCCCGATAATATTCGGCATTTATTTTGACCACACGGTCGATAAATACGAGCGGGGAGCGAACATCGGCCGTTACAACCCACGCCAGTACCATCGGCGGTGCTTAAGTTCTGGTGGCCAATCGCAAATCTAAATTTTCAGCTGAACTCTTTGACAAGTAAACCCGATCATTTTGTTTGTTCACAAACTGCTCCATTTGGAATGGATTCTTATCGGAGAAACCAAATTCGGTAACTGGCCACTTTCGTGCAAGCGAAGTAACTCCTTGGCTCTTTCCAGCCGAACTTTTTTTTGTCCATCGGTGAGTTTTGCACTTTTTGGAACTTTAATGGCTTCAGTCCAAGCTCATTTTGCAATATGTGTTGCATCCGTCCTTGCTATATGTTGAGCTTTCGAGCAATTTTTCTACCACTGCGGCGTGGATTTCGATCAAATCTGGCTTCACTTTTCGGATCACTTCTGGTGTTGTTACTGTTTTGTTTTCGTCCACTTTTTGGACGAGCAATGATACGAAAAACAAAAGATTTATTCACATTTAAATGCTGGTGGGCTCTAACGATAGCCACCTAGCCACTATCACGCTTGAATTCCATCACGAATAACTTTTTTTTCTGAATGCAATAGATCAAAATGCTTTTGAAAGCTTGTAAATAATAAAATGAACTGTCACTGGAATAAATCTGTCAGCTGTCAGACGAACGGTTTACAAATGATATTAACCTGAAGTTGGTTGCAATGCATATCAGCCACCCTGTATATGCACGAAAATTGGTCCGATCGAATGGGTAGTGTGAGGCCAGCCGCGTCAACCATATTTACGTAACAATTGTACTTCGCAACAAAAGAATAAATTTGGCACTTTTGTATGGCCCACCCTATATATGCATGTAAAATATTCTTTATCTGCCATATTTAGGACACGTTTTTAATGTTACATGTCTTTCTAATCTAACCAACATATGTTGCAAAACAAAAAACGGGACAAATAGAAAGAAAAAAACTGTAATAACCCACAGCATAAATGTCCATATTTTTAAATGTAGTTCATACGATTATGATACAATGCGAAATAATATATTAAAGCCTTAAAACTATTTTTTTTTTTCTTCTAAATATTAAAAATAAAGCTTAAACTCATGTAAACTGACATCTTGGCTAATGTTAAGCGCATTATTCTTTTAAAACAATGCAAATGCAAATGCAACGCAACTCTAGCGACTCGTACGTCAGCAAATTTGTGGATGTATTGTGGTATGAAAACGGTTATGTTGCATGTGTCTTAAGTCTTTTGTTTTTCCATACAATGGTCACATTCACGTATTATTATTATGACTTTTGTTAAGCCTTTGAGGGTTTTTACCGTATTTTAACTAAAACAAAAAAAAAACACAGAATAACGAACAACAACTGCAAACAGTACGAAGTGAGAAGTATAAAACAATAAGAACAGCAATGTAAGAAGAGAAAAAAAGAAAAAAATATAATGTAAACAGTCTTTCAAGTGCGAGTTTCTTTTTTAAAGAAAAATTGAAAAGAAATTAAAATTACATCGGTAATCGATAGACTACAATTTATAAAACCGTCACGTCGTCAAAATGACAATTTTGGAGCTCAGAATCATCAAATCTGGCAGCTATGCTTGTAGGGTTTAGGCGCCAAAAATTTTAACCAAAATTTTCTCTTGTGGTATCTCTGGATTCGGTTTATTTCTGTAAATATTCCCCAAGTCACAAATTTTGAAATGCCCATGAGCTTTTCTATGCCACAAACAAAATACCAACCTCTGAGTGTTGGCCGTCGTCAAAATGACAATGTTTGGAGCTCAAAATCGTCAAATCTGGCAGCTATGCTTGTCAGGCTTACATAGATACATAATTGGCCATTACAACCCTTCAGTCAGGATTACGACCTAGCTTCTCACACCACTTATGTTGTGTGCGATAATTTTATACATGAGTGGCGGGACCTACAGTTTAAAGTCGACTCCAAACGACAGATTTTTGAGATTTTTGTCAGGCTTAGGAGCCAAAAATTTTAACCAAAATTTACGCTTGAGCTATCTCTGGATTGGGTTTATTTCTGTAAATATTCCTTAAGTAACAAACATTTTTAAATGCCCATGAGTTTTTTATTAAGATTTGGAAAAGTTCTTATTTCAGCTTCAGTTAGTGGACTGTAACCACCAATATGTCTTCACATTTTTTAGGAAATCTGGTTTCAGTAGACCATCAAGTTTGGTTTTCTTGCCTTTATGGTTTGTTATTGAAACTGAAATGGGAAAATAGCAAGAACCTAACTCTTACAAAAGAAATAGAATTCTATTTAAAAACTAAGCTCGAACATTAAAGACCCTATATAAATATAACTTTTATGCAGTAACAACGAACTGCAATAAGAACAACACAACATCTATTATAAGACAATAAAACAATGAATGGAAATGGAAATAATGAATAAGAATAAGAACAACGAAACGTTATGATATTCTTATAAAAAAATGAATTATAATATGGTTATCCATACATACATACATATATGTATGTACTATATGCATATACGTTATATGGTATTATGGAAGTCTAATAAAACGGTAAATGTAGGAAGTTATGGTTTTTCTGCTTATATGCACCACTATTCTAAATATATTACGATACGATTATTATTATAATACAATAGCACAATAAAAAAATAAAAAAATTAGATTAAGAATAATACAAATATAAACCGTTATATATTTGCATCAAATACAAATAAAAAGGGAGGGGAAGAGAAGAGAAAAAGTTCTATAATTCTATATGAACTTAATATATACAATGGAATACAAAACAAAATAGATTCTAATGGATGGATGGCCATAAATTCAAAGACTTTAGATGCTTAATAAACGTTTAAGGTGTTCTAAGTTTTTCTTTTAATAAGACAAAAGAACAAGGAAATCCACATGGAATTGAACACATAACCTTTGAACTCAATGAACAACATCAACAGTTTTTTTTTTTGTTAAATGAGGGAAATGCATTTGGAAAATTTTGTGTGTATTCCTTCAACATCAGCAGCACTTTCAAAGCCGCAGGTGTTTTTTGCCTCATTAATCCATTAATGCCTGGCCCCAGAATCCGTGGTCCGATTTCGGTGACATTTAGCACAAACAGTATTTGGAGTATAGAAGTCGCCGGGTAGTGTGTTGGCTTATTAGACGAAAGACCCGGGTTCGAATCCCAGGTCAGACATCAAAACGAAAAATATTTCTTCGGCGACTTCCTCTCAGCAGATTTCTGGCAAAGACTCTGAGAGTAAAAATTGCCATGAAAAGCTTCTCAAAATCTGTCCTTCGTAGTCAACTTTAAACTGTAGATCCCGCCACTCATGTATAAAATTAACGCACATAACATAAGTGGTGTGAGAAGCTAGGTCGTAATCCTGACTGAAGGGTTGTAATGGCCAATTATGTATGTAGTATTTGGAGTATTTCTATTGATACCAATATTTTTATTTTTTTTTTAAGTGTCGTGGGGGCCTCTGTAGAGTATGGGTATTTTTCTACCCACTTCGTCATAAAAGTGTTCTAAAATACAAATTTTTTGTCTTTATTATATGACGGCTAAACAACAAAGTTAAGCTATTTTTGAGAGTTTTATTGATGATATACAATAACAATCTTGACAAGATTATAAATTTGCCAAAATTACTCCATTAAACAATGCACTCAATAAAAAATTCATCCAATTTTACATATTTTCTCATAGTCTTTCTGTGGACGAACAGATGATCGCATATTGTGGTCGCCAATCCCTAAAGATATACATAAAGGGCAAGCCAATCCGATTTGGCTTCAAATACTGGGTACTAGCTTCCATGACAAGCTATTGTTATTCCTTTATCGCATATACTGGCGCTTCTGCTCAATAATAATATTGACTACGACCTTGGAAAAAACATGGCACTGCGACTATTAGAGAAAATTTCAGATCCAAATCAATAAAATGTTACATTCGACAAGCCATAATTTATTTATTTATGGACATAATCTCGAAAAGGTTATATTGGCAATAGGTACTGTTCAAGATAATCGTAGCAATCACGCATTGTTGGATGATATTAAATTGATGAAAAAGAAACCTCGGTATTCATCAGATTTTTGCTTTGACAAACAACAATATTATCGCAGTTCTCTAGAACGATAATTCAGTAATCACCTGTACATATATTATCATGTTATTCCTATTTTGAATCTTTCTTAAAGCGGTGACTGTGCTGTCTAACTTTTTGAGTGTATAACCGATGTGCAAAACTAAAAGATATGACCGTAAATATCCCAAGATGGCTGTCTTTGAACAACCATACACAATACATGCATATAATCAACGTAATGGTGGAGTTGAAAAAGTCGCCGTGGTCTAGTGGGTAGTGTGTTGGCTTATTAGACAAAAGGCCCGGGTTCGAATCCCAGGTCAGACATCAAAACAAAAAGTATTTCTTCAGCGACTTCCTCTCAGCAGATTTCTGGCAAAGACTCTGAGAGTAACAAATTGCCATGAAGAGCTTCTCAAAAATCTGTCGTTCGGAGTCGACTTTAAACTTTAGGTCACAACTGTAGGTTCTCACAACATAAGTGGTGTGACAAGCTAGGTTGTAATCCCGACTGAATGGCCAATTATGTATGTATGTAATGGTGGAGTTGACTTATCGATAATGGCGTCAACAATCATCGTATGCGAATATTCGGTAAAAAGTGGTATAGGCCACTACTCACTAACGCTATTGACGAAGCTAAGGTAAACGCATGGACACGACACTGCTTGTGCAGGGGATGTGAGTGTTTGCCACCTACGAGCCAACTCGATTTTTGGGTTAGCGTTGTTGAAGCGTTGAAAATCGACGCCGTGATGGTAAAGTTGTCACAAATGCACAGTAAATAACAAAATGATTTGAAAAATTTGACCACATGGTTATTAAATGAAAAATTAAAATTATAAAACATGGCGGAAAACAGAGTATGTAGTACAAAATGCGGTTTGAATGATCTTTGACCTTTATGCTGTCATCTTAAATATGTGAATATCATGCCTTACTAATTTTTTTTTTTTAATTGTTCTATGTGTTCTTTATTCGTTATAAAAGAAGCGTTTGGACTCTCGTTTAGTTGGATCAAGATAGAATTTATAAAAAAACTTATTTTTTGGTTTTTTTTTACCCATTCTGTCTAATCACCTTCAAGGTTATCTTACTTACAAAGCATAAATACTTTCAAAGCTTACTCCATGCCTTGATATAACTCTTAAAAGCTATTGCTTTCATCATAACTAGACTATATATTGCCTTATTATACACTAGCTTATGGTTCGAACTCTAGCTTAGGTATCTCAAACAGATAACTTATTCGAAATCAAATATTTCAAGTTTTTATTTTATTTCTAATCGTCTTTATTCTTCCATTTCTTTTCAGGATGACGGTGGCATTGAATTCTTCAACACCATTGTCTTACAGCCGCATTTAAAACTGATTACCGATGCTGGTCGCGGTTATCATGTACGTTGTGCCTACAAATCCCGTGATGCTGCCATGACAATAAAGAGAACTCATCATAAAATGCTTAAAGCCAGTGCTACGGGTAAATATCCCCAGAAACCTCAAGCCTTTCGCAGTGCCGAATCCGATAACACTGATCGCCGTTCATATGGTAGATCATTGGATAAATACCGGGCCACTGGTGATAATTTAGATGAAGATGATGTTCTGCCCGAAGAGGAAGAAATGGCCACAGAGACCGCAGAAGATAATGAAATTCCCATGCCAGGGTGCCATATGAAAATTTATAATGCCGAGCATAAAATTGCCAATGATGTTAAGATCGGTGATCCTTTGACAATCGTTATAAACATTGATAAACAAGATGTATATGGTTTGCATGTAACCGATTGTATTGTAAGAGACGGTTTGGGTTGGGGTGAACAACGTTTAGTGGGCGATGATGGGTAAGTGTTTTATACTTTTGATAATGAATTTTAAATATGAATTTCATAAATTTCTTTTTAGCTGTCCCATGGACAATGAGATTATGGGCCAATTCAATTATACTTTGGATAGATTGGCGGCTAATGTTACTTTTCCAGCTCACAAATTCCCTTATACCACTTCCGTTTATTACCAATGTAATGTTAAATTGTGCGCCTTAAAGGATCCCGAATGCCAAATGGTTTGAGTTTTTTTTTCTTAAATTTTCTTGTTTGTTAGGGGCTATAAAATTAATTTAAATTTGTTTTTTAGGCTCCCATTTGCAGTGGCAAACGACCCAAACGACAAACTAATAACGATAATAAAGACGAAGAAGGCTCTCCAGCTACTATTGAAGTCTTTTCTGGTTTATATGTCAATGAAAATGTGGATGTTAGCGAGGAAGATGATTCTATAACTAAAGAAAAGGTAAAGTTTAGTTTAGTTTCGAAAACAATAAGGACGGAATATAATGTACATGTCCTGTGGTTACTATTGGAAAGAAAAATTAACAACGAATTTGTTTTGTTCGATTGGATAACTTGTGTTGGACGACGGCTTTCTGTACATAATTTTGCCAATGCTAATCAATGATGATTTTTACAATATTACCTATTGTATTCCACGTTCCATGGATACATTGATTTCAGACAAGAGTTAAATATAATCTTGCTATTGACCCAAATGTTTATTTTGTTATCTAGGTTCGGTAAGCAACATCATGGCTAGAACCACCCGTATTTCTTAAAATGTTGCCTAAGAGGCAGAAGGTCATTGTTTCCTCCAATTAAATGTCCCCTACTTCGAATTTTGGATCTCATATTCTCTCCTTCACCGAATGCACCCTTCCGGAAAGTTTTGTGTTCCATTAGCGGCCTGAAAGTTCCTCACATTGCAGCTTCAGCTGCCTCCTCATTGACGTAAATTCGACCTAAGACCTATTCCAATAACTCGTTGAACACATAAATATACGATAAGACTGTTGGGTTCTTAAAGGCATGCGGAGCATCCAGATTGCTTCAAGCAGGAGACAGTTAATTCAGATGAAGATCAGGCTGATAAAACTGGTATTAGACGACAGCTTTTCGTTGCTTTAATTATACTAACATATTCGAAGTTCCGCGGGTTGCCCAAGTGCTGTAATAATTTTGGATCTCAGTCTCTTCATATCCTCTCCTTCACCGAGTACACCCTTTGGGAATGGTTTGTGCTCCAGTAGGGGCGATGTGAGGTACTACATTGCAGCTTCATCTGCCTGGTCATTGACATAAATTCGACCTGAAGCCTATTACAATATCTCGTTTAGCCCATAAGTATACGACAAGATTGTTAGTTTCTTGAAGGAATGCAGAGCATCCAGATTGCTTCAAGCAAGAGACAGTTAATTCAGATACGATGTAGCTGATTAGACGACATCTTTTAATTGCCTTGATTATACCAGCATATTCGAGGTTCCGCGTCTTGCCCAAGTATGTCTCTGATGTTTAACGGATTCATTGGATTCCCCAATATTTCTCTTGAAACCTTTGAAACTTTCTTTCGTGATAGTTCAAAATCAAATTATGTTATCAAATATTTTGCCTCTAGTTTTTGTGATATAATTTTAGTGCAGGAAGTATAGTCTGGGATATAAAACATGTCTTAAAGTGATATTTACTTATCAGAATACACCCACAAATTATATTATAATTGTAATGAAGGGATTTGCTAATACCTTATACTCGATAAAAGATGAGAACATACCAGCAGTGGTATTGTCGGGCCAGAACGCTCCGGAACGTCGTTCCGGTACTTCCTTTTTGGACAAGTAAAAAAAAAATTACCACAACACCGCTGCATACCAGACTAGCAAACTATTTACTATTTATTTACCTAGACAACTTATTTCCTAAATTATTCTTATTCAAATTATAATATCTTTTGTTTCTCTTTCTTGTTTTAGACTTTGGAAGATGCTCTCTGTATTTCGCAACGTGCTTTTGCCATAGCCATTGCTATAGCTGGCCTCATACTTATGTTGGCGGTGGTGGCCGCCGTTTTATGCATAATGGCCAGACGCAGCACTAAGACGGTTTCAAATTCCGGCAGTTCTATATATAGTGGACCCTATACAAACACCGCTTTCTCGCATAGCAGCTAAATTATACTCGTTTCCTAAAATAAACAAAAAAAAATTCTTATATTATAATTGTGTTTAGGCTCGCCCCCCGAAAAACAAAAAAAAAAAATCCAAATTAATCTTTAAAAAAAAACAAAATGAACACTAAAAGTGTTTAAAAATTACTTTCTAAAAACAAAAAAAAAAATTAAATTTAAATTAAAAAGAAAAATTATTTGATTTAGAAAAAGAAAACAAGAAGAAAAAAGTCAGAAAAATATCTGTTTTAGTTAGAAATTAAGTCACAAAGAAAGCTGCCTTGAAATCATTTATAAAAATATGAAATAATTTAAGAAATATTTTTATTATAAATTATTATAATTTTTAAAAAAATGTTTAAACATTAACTCCTATTAAGAAAGCACAGCACTTAGGAACAAAAAAAAACATAAAAGAAAGCTTTTCTTTTAATTTTAAATAAAGATATTACAGGGTTTTTTAAAAGCAAATAACTTTACTAATTAACCAACCATACTTAGTTTATAGTTAATAATGAAAATTTAAACAAACAAAAAACCCTCTAATATCGCAGAGTTTGCCACGAAGGACCTTTTAAATACCCTAAAACATATTTAAAAGGTCTTTAAATAATTAAAAAAAATAAACTCTGTTCAATTATTTTTTTTTTTTTAATTCATAAAATAAAATACAAGGTTTAAGGGTCTACTATATTTCTAGCATAACCTGTGAACTGTTATACACACACATATGTATCTCTACATTTCAATTTCCTCCCTCTCTCTCTCTCTCTCTTCTAATCTTTATGTCTTCCTTCCCCTTGGCAAATTTTCGGTAGTTTAGCTAAAACGCCTCAGGTGATAACTTTTAATAATTTAAAAACTATTTTTATTTATAATTTATTTTTATTTTATTTTAACTTTTAATAACTTTTATTTAATGTAACTAATTAACTAAAGTTTAAATGAAAAAAAAAAAAACTTAAAACTTAAAACTAAAAATAATAAATTTAATTTGCGATGTAATTTTTATTTAAAAAAATTCAATGTAAAAATGTCTTGTTTGTATGTATTTTTATTTTTCAGTCTTTTAGCCAAAAATTGATTTTCTTTTCTTCAATTTTTTTTAATGGTAAAGATATTAATTTTTGGCTAATTAAACAACAATACTTGTCATTATTTAAACTAAACTATCACTGTAATAAATAAATAAATAAAACAAATACTTTTTAAAAACAAAAACTTTTTTACAATTTTTTAATACGAAATAGAAGTTATTTTAAGTCCTTCACGGCTTAAACAAAATTAACGTAACGCAGCAAGTACAACAATTTTGCAATTACAGCCTAATGTAAGCTGCATGCGTATTAATTATAATAAGGACATCAGTGGAATATCTAGGGTGATTTTCATTCCCAAGGCTGGGAAACCGTCCCATACTGGGGCAAATGATTATAGACCCATAAGTCTGTGTTCCTTTCTTCTGAAGACACTAGAAAGAGTCCTCGATGTTCATATTAGGGCCTCGATTGACAGCGCTTCTGTCTACTTCACAACATGCATATACGAGAGGTAAATCAGTGGAAACAGCACTTCACTCGCTTATCTCTCGGGTGGAGAAGTCCTTGCACGTTAAAGAATACACTTTGTCCATTTTTTTGGACATTGAGGGCGCATTCAATAACGTCAACCCGGACGCCATAGTTAGGGCTCTCAGTTCTCTGAACCTGGGACAGGATCTGGTCAGGTTCATCGAGCTTCTCCTCAAATCGAGGATAGTGACCTCCACAGTGGGGGCCTCGAATTGTCAGAGAATGGTTCGTAAGGGTACTCCGCAGGGCGGTGTTCTATCACCTCTTCTCTGGAATCTTGCAGTCAACTCACTCCTGAGGGGGCTGGAACAATCTGGCAATGAGGTCATAGCATACGCTGACGACATTGCCATTGCACCGTCGGGAATTTGTCCGCAGACACTATCTGGACAAGCTGAACTTGGCGCTGTCAATCGTGTTGGACTGGTGTAGGGATTTTGGACTCTCTATTAACCCCTCTAAGACCGATACGATTCTTTTTACGAGGAAATATAAAATTCCGACCTTCTCCCTTCCCAGCATAGGGGGGACCAGACTCACGTTGAGTCCCGAGGTTAAATATCTGGGCCTGATCCTTGATCCCAAACTGAACTGGAGGGCGAATCTGGCTGCTAGAGCACGTAAGGCGGCATCTGCAGCCTACTGCAGAACCAGGTGGGGTCTTCGCCCAAGGATCATGCGTTGGATATATTCCATGGTCATCGAACCCAACCTCTTATACGGTGCTGTGTTCTGGTGGACTGCTCTGGACAGACAATACAACGTCAGACTTCTTGACAAGGTCAGAAGGTCTGCCGCCATTCATATAACTGGTGCTCTACGCACCACCCCCACGAAAGCCTTGTTCACAATGCTAAACTGGCTACCTACTGTGCTTCTCGCAAAGCAGGTGGCCAAGTTTGCTGCGACTAGACTTAATGCTCTCTCTCGTTGGCACATTGTACCTTCTGGTCACACCACAATTCTGGAGATTGACCCGGTGGTCCCTGGGAACATGGACTTTTTCCCTGCTGAACATTGTCTTGATAGATGTTATCACTTTCTAATTCCGAGTAGGGATGACTGGAATCCTGATACGATCGTCCCCCCGGATATCCTGGATATATATACTGACGGCTCTAAACTCGAGGTTGGGGTCGGAAGCGGCGTCTATTCTAGGAAACTGGACCTGAATATTTCTCTCCGTCTGCCGGACTACTGCAGTGTGTTTCAGGCGGAGGTGATGGCAATTTACCGGGCCGCTCAATGGATCCTCGTTAACGATGCTCCTTTCAGTCGTGTCTCGATCTTTTCGGACAGTCAAGCTGCGATAAGATCTTTGTCAGGGTTCGTGATCAACTCTAGGATCGTTAGGGAATGTCGTCGCTGTCTCGACCTAGTCTCGGGGCGCTTCACCAGGGTCTCTCTGGTGTGGGTCCCCAGGCACAGTGATATTCCGGGAAACTGTAGGGCCGACGAGCTCGCCAGAGCTGGTGCGCTCCTTCCGGAATCCTCTTCTATTGAGGTGGGTATGCCACTTGCCTCGGTCAAGTTGACCATTGCGCGGAGGTTCCTTCGGGACGCCAACCTATCCTGGGTAAATGAGGAGTCCTGCTCCACCGCTAGACTTACCTGGCCCAGGATGAATGGAAGGCGTACCAACCAATTACTTAGTGTCGGTCGTGATGTCATCTCGACTGTAGTGGCCGTGCTTACGGGTCATTGCATCATGGGTAGGCACGCCGAGAGAATGAGGCTCCCTTTTAACGACTTCTGCCGAGGATGTAGGTCCACTGAGGAAGAGGAGAGCGTCGTTCACTTTCTTTGCCAGTGCCCGTCTCTTGCTAGGAGTAGATATATGTTATTTGGCTCCCCATTCCTTGTTAGCTTAACGGAGCTATCATCTATTGATATCAAGGATATAGCTTCGTTCATCAAATTTTCTGGCTGGTTTTCCAGTGTGGGGTAGTCGTGCTTTTATTGTGCAGCCCTTGCGCTGACCAACTTCTTCCTTTCCCTGATTTGGCGGAACTTGGTTAGTACAGGGACTGCGTTTCACCCGTGGCGTCACAACGGGCCGCCATGCGTGCTCAAGTAAGCTTTGTGATATCAGAGCTACCACTACGACCTACCTACCTACATCAGTGGCAAACCATAAACTACAGTTATGTACCTCTTTATCAATGGTTTTGTTTTAACGTTTTTTAGCATTATATTTCATACAAAGGGTTTTGAACAACTCTATTCCATGCCTTAATCCTAACATTGGCATAAAACCAAAACAACAGAATCTTTGATTGTCGTCGCGCTGCATTTATAATTATCATCGTCATACATACCCATTGAGATATTTCTGCATTTGCTGCATTGCGTTTATTCTGTTTATAGCAAAAGTTTGCTAGTTTCAATTTAAAAAATAAAATTAAATAAAATAAGCATTATGAGAATATGTTGTGCTTAGAAATATGGAACACAAAAACCAATTAAAAGGGTTTGCTAAGGACTTCACTTTATAATTTTTCCGCATATTAACTAAAAAACAGCACTGCTGTTAATTTAGTTTGTGCTAGTAATTTGAGGATAAAATTAAAAAAAAATTGATATCGTACACAACTCCATTTAGGCTATAAATTACTACGACTTGTTTTACGGATTTAACACACAGAGGTTGTTTTGACTCCAATGATTGACGACATCGATAAGTTTTATTTATTATGCAAAACTTAAAGCAGGCTACGATATGATTATCGTTGTGTAGAGGTGCTTAAGTACTACAATCAGACGATCTTTTGTGCTTCCCTCAATGCATATTGGTTCTCTAGTTCTGACAAGTTTTAATATGCTGTTCTATATGAGCAAAATAGATGTTTCGTTCTCCTCATCGTAGGATCTATATAATAGTATCTATAGTATAAAATCTATAGTATATAATCTGAACAAGTTTTCTTCAAATCTACAATTCCTGATCATTATCATTATCATTAGACTACTTCGTCGAATCCGATGCATGACTCAAGTGGTTTTTCCGGTGCTATTACCTTTCAGAAATTTAAATCGGCTCTAAGCAATTTGGATTTTCTTCGAGTACACTAATACATCGGTTTGCGTCGCTAATAAGGCCTGAAGAAATGCAGCGCAAACCGAAACGACGCAAATCGAAGCACGATTTTCCATACATTTGTATTGGTTTTCATTTAATTGGTTCCGCTGAAAAAATAGGTTTTTCAATAAAAAATATTTAACTTTTTTTTAAAATAGTTTTTATTATTGTAAAAATATACATACATAGCAATTCATTGGAGTAATGCAAAAAAAAAAGAAACATAACAAAGAAATTTTAAAAAGACACTACTTTGAATTTGCACTAGAATTAAACGGGAAATACCCTTTTTCTGTTTTAGCTTTGTACAAACATCTTCCTATTAATGACGCAAATCGAAGCACTAACGACGCAACTTCGAAGCATGCGACGCAAACTGAAACAAAAACGACGCAACATCGAAATCACAGAAATTTTAAAAAGACGCAACTTCGAAGCAGACGCAGAACGAGGCGACGCAAACCGGGGTATTAGTGTATATTCTTCGAAGTCACCGTAGACAGGTAACAAGAGGCCTCTTTCCTTTTTTCCCAGGTCAGACATCTCCAACAAAAGGGAATACAAAAAAATATTTCTTCAGCGACTTTCTCTCAGCAGGTTTCTGATAAAAAACTCTAAGGGTTAATAAAATTGCCGTGAAAAGTTTCAGAAAAATCTATCCTTCGGAATCGGCTTTAAACTGTAGGTCCTGCCAAATGGGTCACAAAAAACGTTTATTTCGGCGACTACTTCTCAGCAAACTTAAATTCTCGCTAAAAGTTTCTCAAATCTGTTAGCAAATTGACACAAAAAATATGAATGGTGTGAGAAACTAGTGTTGTAATCGCCAACTAGTGATGGCATTTTAAGCCATCCCATTTCTTCAACCGTGCGTTACTGTAAATCTTCAGAATTTATTGTAAAGCATTGTATTGCAAGTTATCCCACAGGGTCCTGTATGAGTTTAAGCAAACTTTAGACATTATTTTTTAATAGCTACTCTCTCCCAAAGTTAAGTTTCCATAAGTCGCGACATATAGGTGCAATACCGCCAAAGTTAAGCATTTCGTTTCCAATCTCTACCTTCATTTTTGAACTAAAATCTTTCAACAAATCTTGGTGTTTGAGAGTACTTCAATAGTAATGGATGCCTTTTTAAGCTACATGAGAGAACTATATATATCGATTGACAGTTGAGAATATCAAACAGTGTTGACACTTATATTCTGTAGGGATTGTCAAATTCTGACGAATCTTTCAATGCCAGAGCAACGAAATTTATTTTCAAAAAATAATTTTTTTCGAGAAGCATACAATCGGCTTAGTGAACAAGCAATTTGAGTAGTTATTTATCGTTTTCTCTCTTTTACTCTTCATAGTATAAAGCCTTCAACAAGACTAGGAAATGTGCATGCAGAAGAAAGTAATTGCTGTTGAAGCTTTCAAACTTTAAGAAAACTTCTTGATGCTTGTTCTACGACTATGTGGAATATTTTACGTAAGAATTTTGCTTACGTGTTTATAAAATGATTTGAACTCATTTGAAACATCAACTTATTTAATAATGAAATAAATTTATAAATGAGGCTTAGCCACAGTATGTGGGTTTTACTGTGGCTCAGTATATAATGCTCACAATCACACAAAAAATAGAATTTGTTAGAAGTGCTTAGAACAATAGCACCAACCAATTGTTAAAAATAAAAATTTAAATCTATTGTTAATGACGTCTAACAACCTGCCACATATCAAAATATATGACAGTAAATACCTAGTTGATGACAATTTAAATTTATTTCAAATATACATATAATGGATCCATGCTTTTAGCGTATAATTATAGCATTTAAACTTTATATAAAAAGTATAAAAATTTGAAATTTAATTATGATTTCAAGTAAAATACTACTAAAATGCTTTTAAAACTAATTCTATCATGTTTAATCATAATAAAATTTATTTTATTTTGCCAATTTAAAAAGTGTCCAGATGATCAAGGCCATAAGAAAAAATTTTATTTAATAAAGGCTTATCATCGTTCTTTAGAGGAAAGATTCTTTGTGGATAATGTACAAACATTGGAGGAATGCATAGAATTGGCAATACAATACAATGGATTGGCATTAAATTATGCACCAAGAAAAAGTTTTAAAGATTTATACAGGAGTAAGTCTTTTAAAATAAGAACTCTATCCTCAATAAATACAATAGCAAATTATAATAAAAGATAACATCATTAAAGTAATTTTAAAAGATTAATAATAACCAACAATTTTAGATAGTTTTATAGAAGCGAAAATATCTCGTGATCATTTTTGGAATCAACCTCAACTATATTTCAATTGTCACATTTTACGGTGTCCTGAGAATACAACTATGAAAACTTTGGTAAAGGATTCGTCCTTTAATTACTACTCTATGTATCGACCGCCTTTAGGTAAGAGATTTAAGAATTTAAACAATTTTTTTTTTTTAAATTGGCCACGTTATGCAGAAACAATCTCCTACTTCCTACCTTCCTTCCAATTGCATATTTAATAAAAAGCTAGCTTTACCCTGCACGTGTTGCTGTGCCCCCAACTAAAATAAATTTTAAGGAAAGGCATTACACAAAAGCCCAATTAATTTTGAATAATTTTATTGATTTTGTTTCCCGTTGTCCTGATGATTCAGATGAACGGGCCTGAGTTGTACGCATTCGATCAGTTTCTAATATCACTTCTCGTTGTTCAAGTGATTCATTCGAACGGGTCTCAGCGGCATATACTCGAACATTTTCCAGTCACTGTGCTCGGCTGATTCTGAGGCTCGTAATGGTATTTTCTTCCGTGCCTGGGGTGTAGGTCGACCAATTGCTTGTCATTAATTTTTAATAATTTTCAGTGACGCCATCTATCGGAAATTAATCACACCAATCTCCCGTCGACTCATACGTTCACAGCTTTGTAAAGAATGCACAGTTTACGATTTAATTTAAATTTTAAGTAATTTTCCCCTATGGATATTATCATACCAACTAGAATCATCGGCTCATGAGAAATTGTGCAAAATTCATACATACAAAGAAGTTTAATTCATTTAGTAATTTTCAGTGGCGCCACCTATCGGATATTGGCATAGAACTTAGAAATTTCATCGGCTCATGCAACAACTTCGTACAGATCATACATAAGAAATTGCCAGTTTCATTAATGATTTAGTATTTTCAGTGGCGACAACTGATTTATATCACTAAAACCTACTCGCTCTGCACAACATGATCATAGTTTACGATTCTATAAGGTACATACAAAAAAACATTCATTTTTATATATATAGACTATGGGAGGCGACACGCCCACTATAGCGAATCTGACCATTTTGTCAAAGTCATACATATAAAATTTGAGGACTTTAGCTGTTGCAGTTTATGAGATATGCGATATTAAATACTTATTGGGTATGTGAGCCTGGCACCACGCCTACTTGAAATTTTAAAATAAAATATAACCAGACATACAGGAAGGTACAGCTAAAATTTCAAGAAAATCGGTCCAGCCGTTTAGCCGTCTATAGACTTTAAACAAATCCACAAACAAATAAATAGATATACTTTTAAGCCTTTATTTCTAACATTTCTAGCTTCTACCCGTTATGTTTGCCTACCCGAAGTTGGTTTATTTTTACTTCAAACTATGCCCGAAACTTTTGAAAATGCTTCATGGAATTGCCGCTATTCTTACAATTTTTGTGGTTCATTACCACATGTAGCCACTAGTATGCGTACAAATGCCTTGACTCAATTACTTATTCAACATAATAATGCTGAACAGATTAAGCAACCAAAAGTATATTTTGCTTATGTGGGCCTCTATTATAATCGCAGCATAACAAATAAATTCGAAATGTTGAACATGGCACAGGAGAGTTTAGAATGTTTTCTTTATCGGGCCTGGGAGCCCGGTAATCCCAAAAGGAAGTAAGTATGGAATAATGCCATTAACATTAAGTTAAAATTATAATAAGTTCCAAGTTATTCATTCTAATTCAAAGACAGCAATTTGTTAATAGCAGTTGTGTGGCCTTGACAACACAGCGCACTTGGAGGACAGTGAATTGTAAGAAAAAACTTCCTTACATATGCGAAATTTTAACATCATGTGCAGGAGCAGAGGAAAATAACAACAATATGGAAAACTGAATACGCTTTCTCTGGGGGAAGTGGAAAATGAATTGAAGTAGTTAAGAACCTTTAGGCATAAGCTTTAAAAATGTGTTTAAAGGTTTTAATTAGTATCGTAAAAATAGAATGTATTGTAAGAGTTTTAATTTAATGTCAATAAAATTTAATTGAAATAATATTTTGGTCTAATTGTTTATATAAACGTGCAGTTACCAGCACACTCTAGTTGTATTTTAAATAGACACCGAACAACGATTAACAAACACAGCGGTTGGCTAAGGACTATTCAATATCAGCATACAGCAGTTAACTGTAAGCAAATTAAAGTGGAATCTAATCGTAGTGTGTCCCAACAACATATGCGTTGGATAATAAGACGAGTTCTAGGACCCTTAGAAATAGAATCTAAAATATTTAGCAACGAAAACAAAATCAAATATGAGCAAATATTGTAAAGACGTAAGATACCCAACCCACGCTATAAACGTAAACATGATGAAATGTTCCTCATAGTATGGGAGACATTATGCAGCCCTTGCGCTGACCCTCATTGGCTCGGAGAATTTGGTCAGTACAGGGACTGCGTTCACCTGTGGAGCCAAAACGAACCGCTATGCGTGCTCAAGTGAGCTTTTGGTAATGAAGCTATCACATCAACCTAACTTAACTATGGGAGACATTTCTTCAGTCGAACACAAATTCCAAATAAGCTCTGCGCCAAACAAAAAGGAATACAGAAATCCGTTGGTTGGGGTTTGTTAGGAAGCTAACGTCTTAATTGTGTTTGTGATTAAATGGCGATTAATGGATTTTCCAGCAGTATAATGCAACAAATCACAAGGTGGATGGCTATTCCCTTAGCTCACACTATAAATCCATGGAAGATTTATAGAACAAATAGACTTGCTCGAATGACCACCCGCCAAAGATCACACTATAATGCCATGGAGGACTTATAATACTAGATACACGTCTTCTAAAATGGCTTAGTTTCAATGGAGAATTAAGTCAAACTTACTTTTTTTATTTCCCTGGTGTTTCCATAAGATGGTGGCCAAATTGTATAGTAAACCTTTATAAAAATAGAAGTCAAACATACTGTATTTTGAAACAATTTATAATTTATTTGTTTACTTACACTAACACAAACACAATAACAACAACAAATTAATAATAAAAACACTTTTTAATAATTAATTTTTATTTTATTTGCAAATAAATTATTTTCTTTTATATTTCAAACACTTAACAACTTCACTGGTTCTGTTATTAACAGAATTATTATTAACAGCATGCATAAAATTTTTGGCTGGCAATACTATACATTAAAAACGATTTACAGTGGCATTACTTTTTCCTCTATTAGTATGGCCACTTGGTTTTATGTTGTCATTCATTTGTTGACATTTGTTTTTGCAAGTATTTCTAGCGATACGTTAACACATTTCTTTTTGGGTTTTGCGTCGTCTCCTCGTGGTTATTGTGCGCATTTAATACCCGTTTAAAATCTATTATTTTTCTCTCTTTTTTTTTAAATAAACGTGCAAAGTAGAGAAAAATAATTAAACAAAATGAGTTTGTATAACTTTAAAAAAATTATGGTGGTTCCGCCAGCAAAGGTAAGTTTTTTCGTTTTTTACTTTTCATTACAAAAACAATTTGCCAGTTGGGAAGCACCTCCATTGTGTGGATTCCTAACCTCAATATTGGTTTTGTTTTGTTTACAAAATAATGGAAAATAACATCATAATAATGCTTTGCAGGACTTTATCGACATTATGTTGTCGAAAACACAACGTAAAACGCCAACAGTGGTACATAAAGGCTATAAAATATCCCGTATTCGTGCCTTTTACACGCGTAAAGTGAAATTCACCCAACAGAACTTCCATGATCGTTTGTCCCAGATTATACAAGATTTTCCCAAACTGGATGATGTCCATCCTTTCTATGCCGATTTAATGAATGTATTGTACGATAAGGACCATTACAAATTGGCTTTGGGTCAACTCAACACAGCGCGCCACTTAATCGACAAGTAAGTCTTGCTATATTCGTTTCTATTAATTTTTTTAATTAAACATTTTTCCATTTTTAGTGTGGCCAAGGATTATGTACGTCTTTTGAAATATGGTGATTCCTTGTATCGTTGCAAACAATTGAAAAAAGCTGCCTTAGGTCGTATGGCTACTATTATGAAAAGACAAGCTTCCAATTTGACATATTTGGAACAGGTTCGCCAGCATTTGTCTCGTTTGCCTACTATTGATCCCTATTCCCGTACCATTATTATATGCGGTTTCCCCAATGTGGGTAAATCTTCTTTCATCAATAAGATCACTCGTGCCGATGTGGAAGTCCAGCCCTATGCTTTCACCACCAAATCCTTATATGTTGGTCATACGGATTATAAATATTTGAGATGGCAGGTGAGTTGCAAAACCTAATTAAGGACTGTTTTCAGATAGGAGTAAGGAAACTTAAGAGAACATTGTGCAATTTGTGTATTTAAATAGTCAAGTGCTATAAAGTCTTAAATGTATACGGAAATCTGGAAGGAATTCAGTGATTTATGTGATAAAATAGAACATCAGGATAGCCATTTGTCATCTGCCATATCCATCAATTTGTTGTTAATATAAATAATTTACATTCGAACTTTAAAACCTTTTTATCGCAGAGCATAGGCTGACAAACAGGATAACAGCATAAAATCTGTTCTTGTGGTCATGTTAAAAGTCCTATAATATCTCTCAATTACTATACCTTAACGCAGTAACAGCTCCGGCCATAAGGCTCTTCAACCCTACAGTTCGATTACACTTTTTATTCACTATGATGAGTGAATCGAGCCTTTCCTCTTTAACCCGTCCATGTCTTCAGCTCTTTCTGATTATCCACATAAATTGTTACCCATGGACACTTCAACTAAGAAGTTTCGTCTGAAAGACAATACATTCCGCTGGAAGACTTCAATTGCGCTGCTTGCTTCTATAGATGAACCATTCATTATGAACCTCCCAGAGTGCCCTATCAAGTATAATCAGCGTTGTTCCATAGTCAGAATATTCGAAAAATTCATCGAAACCATTGGCTAACAAAAGTTTGAAGCCGTTGTGTGATGATACTGATAACTTTACGTCACGCGATAATTTTACGGGTACAAATGAGAATAAATTTTAAATTCGATTAGAAAATAAGTTGGTTTTGTACATAAAATCCTTTTGTTCGAGAAGTCTCACCTAGGATTCGAAGTAAGGTCGTCTCACGTTTAATAAACCATCACACTACCTATTAAACTACGGCGACTTCATTATATAAACAACAGTCTATAAAAATTCCTTTCCTCCGGGAAACTTAACGGCCTACTGGATAGTGTAAAAGCTGCAGACCATAAGACCTTCATCACTCCGCCTATAATAATTATAATTTTGATTTGTTTTTGTATTTTAAATTAATAAATGGAATTCATTTTTCCTTTTATTAGGTTATCGACACACCCGGTATTTTGGATCATCCACTGGAAGAACGTAACGTTATTGAAATGCAGGCCATTACAGCTTTAGCTCATTTACGTGCTTGTGTTCTCTACTTTATGGATATCTCCGAACAGTGCGGCCACTCATTAGAAGAACAAATTAAACTTTTCGAAAGCATTAAGCCTCTGTTCACAAATAAACCCTTAATATTGGCAATTAATAAAATCGATATCATTGGTGTAGATGATTTGCCTCAAGAAAAGCGACAACTAATCGAAAAACTGCAAGAAGACAAAGCTGTGCCTGTAATGTTTATGTCTACCGTTGCGGAAAATGGTGTTATGGAAGTGAAAATTGAAGCCTGTGAACGTCTACTCTCCTACAGAGTCGATCAAAAGATGCGTACTAAAAAGGTTGATAATATACTCAATCGTTTGCATGTGGCTATGCCAGCTCCTAGAGATGATAAGATTCGCTCACCATGCATACCAGAACAGGCTTTGGCTAGACTGGAAAAGAATGCCGCCAAGGCTGAACGTAAACGTAAATTGGAGAAGGAAATCGAAGAAGAAATGGGTGATGATTACACATTAGATTTGAAGAAGAACTACAGCGAAATTGCCGAAGAAGAACGTTACGATGTTATACCCGAATTCTGGGAAGGCCATAACATTGCTGACTACATTGATGCCGATATCTTTGACAAATTGGAAGAACTCGAAAGAGCCGAAGGTATACGCGAAGAAGGTGGTGTTTATGACATACCCGATATGTCTATGGATGAGACACTTAAAGAGATACGCGAAATGGCCAAGAAAATACGTGAGAAACGCTTTTTGTTGCGCGACGAAAAACGTTTGCAGCCACGCAAAAACAAACCCATCATACCCAGACACAAACAGCCCAAGGTGCGTGATCGTTCGGTTAATAAATTGGTGGAGACCATGGAGAATTTGGGTGTTGATATGTCTGATGCTTCCTCTGCCAACTTTAACAAATCTGTGGTCGACTTAAGACGCGGCCAAGTAGCTGTTAGCTCTAAGAAGGAAATCAAGAAACCCTTATTGGATAAGGAATCCTCTGCTGTTGTTAAGAAGACTGGCCAACCATTGAAACGTAAGACACCACGTAATGAACTGGGCATTAAGAATACCGCCATGAAAAAGAAAGCCCAAATTATGGCAAAGAAAGACATTGCCAAGAAGGTTGGTCGTCTGTGTCTCAAAGGTGAAGCTGATCGATTTATCGGCACGAAAATGCCTAAGCATTTGTATGCTGGCAAGCGAGGCAGTGGCACTGCTGATAGACGTTAAGCTTTACACACATGTACTCTACATCCATGGGCGGGTTTCATTAGTTAATACGGGAATTTATAACAGCTTTATATTATTATTGCTTCTTTATTTCTTTTATTATTTTCATTTTTTTTTTTTTTAGTTTACAAACTCTTATTTGTAATAAATCTAATAAATATGGAACTATTTTATTATGTATTTAATAATTTCATAGAAATAAAATATAAATTATAAAAACATTAAACATTGCTTGTTGTAAACTGACTTAAACTCAACACCAAATATGATATCGTTGCCCCTGGTAACGTTTATAATGCTGGCAGTTATTTTCATATTTTTTATTGTATTTCGTTGAAAATATTTAAATTCGTTGCCAGTTTGTCCGAAAAATGTCAAAGGCCACTACTATAAAAGAAGCTCTTAAACGTTGGGAAGAACGTGAACAACAGAGTGCATCCAAGTCTGCCGTTGTTGAATTGCAATTTCAATGGCCACCCATAGAAAAAATGGATAATACCTTGGGTTCCTTGGCCAATTGCGAGTAAGTAAAAGAAATGACACTTGAAATGCTTGGAGATGTAAAATAAGGCAGGGGATGAAAACTTAGGTTTTTAAGAAAGGAATTTCGAGCACACCGGGAAATAAACTTTGATTTAAGAAACTCAGAAAACAACAAATGTTCGCTGAGAAATGTACTTCACCGTATCAGCCAGCTTAATATGAAATTGTTTTACGAGATTATTGGAGCACAAACTTACAAGAGAGCGCAGCTAAAACGTTTATGACCTAGATACTTCTCAACCAGCTCAACCTTTTTATGAATCTATTGAGAGCCCCAATGTTGACTCTTGACAAAGAATCCAAACCCACGCCCAGGAGTGGATAGGAAATTGAAATGACAACAGCATCTGCAGGATAGAACAGAAAAGACCACAGACGTTGCTCCATATGTAAGAGAACCATAGGCTTTAAATAAGGCCTGATTCCAAGGATGATACACCGGGTTGACAGAAGACTAATTAAACCAATTTTAAGGCGTGCTTTAGTGGAATAGCAGCCATTGATGGATAGGAGATGCTACATTAAAATAATTTAAAAGGTTCAACGAATGTATTGTTTTGGGGTAAGCGGTGGGGTGAGGAAATCACCTACAAGGTTATTAGAAACAATACTCTTCATCCACTCGATAGTAACGCACAGATGTCCGTGGGAATTTGTTCATAGACGGGAAGTCCTAAACTAGAAGATAGTACGGGACTGAGTAGTTATATAGAATAACTAGAAACCAAAGTATAGCTAGCTCCTTCAAGGAAATGTAAGTGCAATTAGCGAATCTATGATAACACCCGTGGAGAATTTGGTGTTAAATGACAATTACAGCTGGGGCATAGGGAATCGAGACCTTTACTGCATTGTAAGGAGATAAATGGCAATTACTCTAAGCAAGACATAGTATGTATTTCGGAAATAAGGAAACGTATAATCTGCCAAATAGGGACAGATTATTGCAAGAAATGAATTTGGATAACCTAGTGCCTTCTATTGTATTGAAAACTAGGTCCCAAAAATGTAGAGAAACCTCGGACTTGGCTTCGTTTATTTGAAGTTTATAGACGGCTGGACCGATTTTCCTGAAATTTTAGCTGTACCTTCCTGTATGTCTGGAACGAACTATAGGCTATATTTTATTATTTTAATATTTCAAGTGGGCGTGGTGTCACGCCCACATACCCTATAAGTATTTAATATCGCATATCTCATAAACTGCAACAGCTAGAGTCCTCAAATTTTGTATGGACGACTTTAACGTATATAGGAACAAAATGGGCGGATTGGCTATAGTGGGCGTGTCACCTCCCATAGTCTATATATATAAAAATGAATATTTTTTTGTATGTATCTTATAGAATCGTAAACTATGCATTTGATCATGTTATGATCTTTAGAAAAGTTGTTGCGCATGAGCCGGGGTAGGTTTCTAAGTTGATATGTCTAATTTCCGGCAGGTGGCGCCACTGAAAATTACTTAAAATCAATTAAATCGTAAACTGTGCATATAATCATGTTATGATCTTTAGCAAAGTTGTTGCGCATAAGCCGACGAAGATTTCTAAGTTCTCCAATAGGTGGTACCACTGAAAATTGTTCAAAATGAATTAAATCTCAAACAGTGCATTCTTTAACAAAGTTGTTACGTATAAGTCGACGGAGATTGACGCGATTAATTTCCGATGGATGGCGTCACTGAAAATTATTCAAAATGAATGACAAGCAATTGGTCGACCTACACCCCAAGTATGGAAGAAAAAAGCATTACAAGCCTCAGAATCAGACGCGCACTGTGACTGGAAAATCTTCGAGTATATGCCGCTGAGACCCGTTCACATGAATCACTTAAACAACGGGAAGTGAGATTAGAAACTGGTCGAATGCTTACTACTTAGGCTCGTTCATCTGAATCATCAGGACATCGGGAAACAAATTCAATAAAATGATTCAAAATTAATTAGACATTTGTGTAATGCCTTTCCTTCAAATTTATTTTAGTTGGGGAAGCAGCAATACGTGCGGGGTAGAGCTAGTGATTGTATAAAGCCGACTGATGAGCGTGTCTACAAGGCACTCTGCCTTACACTTGAGTAATAATCAAAGCAGGGCATGTGGCTGTCCTAAAGGCATCATAAGCTCAGCTTACATAAGCTGATAATACCAATATACGTTTGTGGAATTTAGAATTTTAAAATTTTGTTTTATTTTTATATTTCCAGACGTCTAAGCCTATCCACAAATATGATTGAAAAAATATTTGGCTTGAATGGCATGAAAAATCTTAGAGTTCTGTCGTTGGCCCGTAATTACTATTAAACAAATCTCGGGATTGGTATATTTTTGTAATCAAAGATACTAGAAAAACTGTCTACTTAATCTTTTCTAACTACAGGAAGCCGTTGCTGAGACTCTACAGGAACTGTGGATCAGTTATAATCTCATTGAGAAGCTGAAAGGTCTTTCGGCCCTTAAGAACTTAAAAGTTCTTTACATAAGTAATAATTTAATAAAGGATTGGACTGAATTCAATCGTTTACAAGAGTTGGAAGCCTTAGAGGATTTAGTTGTTGTTGGTAATCCCATAGCTGATGGTTTAGATGAGCCAACATGGCGGGCAGAATGTATAAAACGTTTGCCCACGATTAAAAAATTAGATGGTGAACCTGTGGTACTTAATGAAGAGCCGCAACTGTAACTACCACCACAGCAACGTTAATAAATTAATGAATTGTTAAAATGTGTTACAACAATAACAATTAAAAAAAAAATAATTACAAAAAATAATTGCATTGCATTAATTGCTCCTGTTGCATTTAAATGGTGGCATAAATTTTAAATTTTAATTGAATATTTAAGCAGTTTTTGGGGGCGATATAAAGTTAAAGGTTTTCAAAGAATTTTGAACAGTGGTCGTAAATCGTTAGTGGCATCATGGTGAAATTACAAGATTTACAAGTGGAAGAGGAAGTTTTTGAAAATTCGTTACTAAGTTTGCATTTAAAGTGTATGAAAATGTACGGTTATATTGTGTCTAAGGAACAAACGAATCAACGTTTAAATTTAGGCAAAGGTGCCGTATTTACTGGCTCGTTTGTAGTGTCCTGCTGTTTGATAGTAAGTGGACAAATGGAAGGTTTGAAATCTAAATAGCACTAGTGAATATAAAATAAAAGGTGAATCTGTTCATAGCTACAGTGTCCAATATGTTTTTAAAAAATATGCCCAGGTTAATCCGAAATGTTACGAATCTGAGAATTTGATGGCATGCTGAGATCCTTCAATATGATCGTATTTTTTTTAATAGCACAGAGTTACTTATCTTTGTGAGAAGTAAGAGCAGTTCCACAGTTCCTAAGAATTATTTAAATTTGTTCGTGAATAATGCCTGCGACTTAATACTACATTTGGGTCTAGCATTGTTTTTTATTGTTAAATTTTTCATATTGCACGTCAACTGCTTCAATCGGAACTTCCAGAAAGGCTGCCGAACTTAGACAGTTAATAACGGCCATCTTGTTAAAGCTGCGTCTGTTAAATCCATAATTAGTGCTTCAGTCTTTTCTGTTTAATAGTGTTCCGTTCTAAGTGTACTGTACAGTTAACACAACGCGAACTTCATTCATTCGCCGTTTGGCAGTGAGAATGTACAGGAGAAACCAAATCAGTCTATTTCGCATCTCTTACTAGAGGTTGGCTTTTTTCAGGCCCCAATTTAGAGAATTTTGCATCATGAATTGGATCAACAGTCGTACGAAATTCATCTCCAGCGACAAGGAGGCCTATTTCTGGTTGAATAAGTGTATGTACAAACAAAATTGTTGAATTTGGGACGATACTAGTCCACATGAGAACCAAGAGCATCTCTTGCAAGAGCTTGGCTTTTCTCAGGCCACAACTTTGGGAATTTTGCATCATGAATTGGATCAGCAGTCGTACAGAATTCAACTGAATCAGGAACTGAACTATGGATGCGAAAATCGAAAAATAGTTTTCAACGACAAGGTCTACTTCTGGATGAATAAGTGCGTACACAAACAAAATTGTTGAATTTGGGACGATACTAGTCCACACGAGAACCAAGAGGGTCTAATGCATTCCGATTAGATGTGCTGGCACCATCATCGGTCTATATTGTAGGTTGATGATTATCAACTTATTTTGGTCTGGATTAACAACGACTTGTGGTTCCAATAGGATGATGTCACATTGGATATTCTGCGCTTGCGATTTGAGAACAGATTCCTTTAACATGCAAGTACTATCAACTGGTCACCTAGATCGTGTGATTTTACTTCATTAGATCTTTTTTTGGGAGATTTTCTTAAATTTAAAAATAGGAAGCGCTTAAAAAAATACTCTGTACTTGTTTATTTACTCAAACGATTCAAGTATTCCTTTGTAATGTTTTCTGAACAAATTTTTGTTCATTCAACTTCATTTTCCAGAGTTTTAAGCACCATAATGAGCCACAAAATAGCTTTACTTCCTGTGAAATTACGTTATGGGCTATACTTTCTTCAATAGAAGTGATATTTTCGGTAGAGTTCATATTGCGATGATGCCCAGACCTGATCACAGCTGTAACATTGTCAATTTCTTAAAATTTCTAGATCTTACGATCATAATTTGTCTATAACATTCGAAAAGTGCCTACGTTTTTTTGTGAGTTTATTTAACAGTCGAGTTTTTACAAGTCAAGCAGTTTGGATACAAAAAAAAAATTGTTTTAATAGTTTTCCTCTAATAAGGGTAGAGGCATTATCTTGAAAATGCCAATAATTTATCGAAAGGAAATTCTTTCCAATGCCACGTTAATTTTTCTTTTCGATTTTTAGATTATGAAGATTTCAAAAGGGTTTGCGAATTTAGCCGATGGTGCGACAAGCTGTGCCACAGCGTTTTTATATTTATCCACATCCATTGCTACAACGAGTGCATTCTTTCAAAGGACACGTAAGTTTACATAAGAAAATCTATTACAACCCATAAATAAAACACATGGTAAGGTAGTAAAGGGTCCGCCAAATAACGTTTTTTTTTTTGAAAACGCTTAAAAAGAACTACCGAATATTTTCTCAAATTTCTTTTCTTATTTGAAAGTTCAATTCTTCCGGTTAATAATGGAAAATAATTTCATTCAAATGGTTGCCGAATTGTACAATTTCTAAGCAGATTATCGATTGTGTGCGGGTATGTAAATAAGCAAAATTGTCGCATTTGGGGCACAGAAAACCCGAATGCATATAACGAGCCACTGTTTGGTACGAATTTTGGTCCAGAGGCATAATTAGGACCATTTTTCTTCGAAAATAAGCAAGGAGTGGCCGTTCCAGTCAATGGCGATCGTTATCGGGCCATGTTGAACGAATTTTTGTTCACAAAAATTGAAGAACATTTGGTTTCAACAGGACGGCGCTACGTGCCACACAGCCGATGCTAAACTCGATGTTTTGAGCCCTGTTTTTGGAGATCGCATTATCAGCTGCAGAGCTGATGTCCTTTGGCCACCTCGGAGCTGTGTTTTGACACCGTTGGACTATTATTTGTGAGGTGCCGTCAAAGATAAGTGTTACGCCGACAAGACAGAGACAATTGCCGCTTTTAAGGACAATATTCGTGAAGCCATTGGCGAAATACAGCTGCACACAATCGATAATGTGCTTAAAAATTGGATCGATCGTGTAAGCTACTGCATGGCCAGCCGAGGTAGCCATTTGAATGAAATTATTTTCCATTATTAATCGGAAGGATTGTACTTTCAAATAAAAAACAGATTTTTTTAAGCATTTTCAAACAAAAAAAAGTTATTTGGCGGACCCTTTAGCAGTAGTAGTGATATTGAACTATTGTGACGTACATATATTTCCAGGTGTAGTTCGCATGGTAACATTTATGCATAAGGACCTTACAGCTCTCTTTCGCATAACCGATGCCGAAGAGGAAGAAATGTTAACACAGACCTGTAAAGTATATACGTGTGGTAACGATTATTATGTGGTCACCATCACTGTTAGCTGGTTTTATAGCCTACGTGGATTGTTTCTATCGTACGGCATTTCTGCCAGAAACAGTATTTAATATACCAGCGGTAACTAGGTTTCAAAAAAAAAAAATTGCTGCAACGCAAAAAATCACTTTCAAACGACTTTTATTTTAGGTGCGTAATGGTACAGCACAATCCATTTTACTCTTTCAATTGTTTCCCTTTGGTGAAGTCTATGACAATTTTGTTGTTGGCTATTTGGGTGCCTGTTATGCACTGTTCCTGGGCATAACCACCATACCATGCTGGCATACGTTTGTTTGCTGCCTAATGAAATATATTATGCTGAAGTATGGCATTATGTTTAAGCGTTTGGAAACATATGATGTAAGCATAGATGATCTAACAATTCAAAATGGGAATAGGCATCTTCAGTGTTCTTTTTTTCAGTTTTCCAAACTCTCTTCAACCATAGATCAACAGAAATTAAGCCTACTAAGCCCCAAAGAGCTGCTATATTGGCATACAAAAATGTGTGAATTTTGTGTGGAGGAACAAATTAAACTTAGATGGTATCAGGGTTACTGTAATGCTTCCTTTAATAAGAAAATTTAAAAATTTTTTTATTTTTATTACAGGTTCACTAAGGAATTACAAATGCTAATAAGAATACCCGTGTTTCTCGATTTCATAATATTTTCCCTTCTAATCTGTTTTCTGTTTTATGCCATTGCAGCTGGTGTAAGTTTAAGAGATTCTTCTTGAGCATTGAAAATATTGAAATTTTTGTTTTATTTTCAGAATCCTTCCCATATGGATTATCTGTTCATTGCCATTTATTTGTTTGTCATGGCCTTTATATTGTGGTTATATCACTGGCATGCCACATTGATAGCGGAAAGTGTAAGTAAATGTTACAACGGTGGCAGTAGATTTCACTTATTTATGCATTCTTGGTTGTCCTCATATTTGAGAGGGTCTGTCTCTGTGTTAACCGCCATATAAATTCTACTCATAAGCTGCATTAGAAATATTTCTTCGGGTTTCCTTGGTCCCCCATGACCAATTCCTATCTTTAATTAACCTACAACTGGCAACTGATTTCACGAATTTCTGCAATTTTTGTTATTAAACCTGCTCTCAGGGGCAGACCCCTACTCATGTAGTGCATTGTCCAGGTTTAGGAAAGGTGGAAAGAGGGAAATTGCGAACGGTAAGAAAACGAGTTGCTGCTGGTAACTATAAAATGGCCAGTGCTATACCTTCACCATTAGACAGTCTACAGCAATCGTCCCCAAGAAGCCCCGGTGTCTCACACCACTTATGTTGTGTGTGTTAATTTTATGCGGGACCTATAGTTTAAAGTCGACTCCGAAGGACAGATTTTTGAGAAACTTTTCAAGAAGAGAAAGAGAAGAAATCGCTGAAGAAATTCTTTTTTGATTTTGATGTCTGCCCTGGGACACGAACTCTGGCTTTACGTCTAATAAGCCAGCACACTACCTACTAGACTACGGCGACACCCGCTATTTTTGTCGTTATCATGTTAGAGATGGTCTGTCTCTATGTCGTCTACCGTCTCGATTTCACTCATGGGCTTCTTTGGCATTATTCATTTCGAAATTTCTTAGGGTATTCCCAATCCATGACTACTTCCTGTCTTTTATTTCCGTTTTCATTGGCGACTTGTTAATGGATTTCTGTTTCTTGTTACCTTCATGTTTGAGAAGCCTGCCTCAGTGGTAGCTGATCTATAGATTCCGCTCATGGACTTCTTTAGTAATATTTCTTTCAAGATTTCTTAGTGTATGGCCTACCCCCATCACCACCTCCTGTCTTTAATTTGCCTATAATTTCGCAAATCGAATTCGGTCTCAGAATTGCTTTAATATCCGAGGATTTCAACTGAAGTTTGTAAATTATTTTCGAAATTTATAGTTAAATTCATAAAATGTTTTATAAAGGTTTTTATTCGATATTTTTTTTTTAGAATGATGAACTTCGCTATGCCTTATACTCTAGTCCCTGGCATACATTTCCCCTAAGCGTTCAGAAATCGATACGCCTAATGATGATGGAGTCAAATACGCCTTTGATTATGAAGGCCATATTTGTGGAGCTCAATTTAAAAACATTTATTGATGTAAGTATGGTTAGAGCCTGTTGTGTAGAAATTTATTTTCTATTGTTTTATAGGTGGTTCGTGGCGCTTATAGTTACTTCAGCATTTTAAGGAATGCCAGTTTGGAATAAAAATTTAATTTCGTATTTAAATTTTTTGCCAAAGCACTGTTGTTAGTAGTTGTTAATTGAAGTAGTGAGCATCCGGTTTTTTTTTAATGGATTATGGAGGGCAACCCAAATGTGCCTGATATAGTGTGTAACAAATATTTTTTGTGCCTGTCTAGTTTGGGTTTACATCCACTTTACACAGAAGATTTGAAATAAATATCGTATTGAATATTGAAGTTAGTGTGACAAAGATCTATGGGAGCGGTATACACGGGTTTCTGTCCTTAACACTGCTGTGTGTAATGTTATAAAAGTCACATAATGTATGAAGTATTGGGCTGGTTTAAAATAGTGCGTGCAACACCCTGTATATACAGCGAATTTATAAATAGTCGCACAACAGTTAACATGTGTACATGAACAAGGCGTTTAAACCTTACTTACTTAATTGGTCGTTACAACACTTTAGACAGGATCAGAGATCAGCAATGAATCGTTTTTCCGCTACTCATAAGCACTTATGAAGTTTTGATTATGAATGAATCAACAGAATTGAAATTCAATTACTCTGATTCATTTGTACTCGCTACAACATTGATTTAAAAGTATAAGTGGCAATGAGTATGAGTACAACGTTGGCATCAAACTCACAATATTCGAAATATGTTTGATTCATACTCCTACTCATTCAGATTCATAAATTTAGAAAAATACTTAGAATACTTATAAGTGATTCGAGTGATTCGAATAAGTCATCAAAATTTGCAGCCTTTGGTATTGTTGCATATACAATTAAAGAAGAAAGGAAAGACAGAGACAACAAGCAAAGCATACACACAGTCTTCTTGTGAGTATTGCAGTGTTCGTAAGCGAAGCATACTTATTTTGTGCTTCGGGTAAATGTTAAGTAGAGACGAATCGAAGTCAAAAACATCATGCGTATTGTTAAGTATGAATACGACGAGTACTTGAAACTTTGAGTATGAGTAGTGTGAGTATGATATCAAAATAAGTATGAATGCGTATAAGTATCTGAAATTATAAGTATGACTCGAACCTACTTATCGTTTTGAATAGTTATTGCTGATCTCTGGTTTACACTCTAGACTATGATGACCGATTAAGCTTATGTAGTGACTTTAAACTGGCTAAACATGGCTTTAAGGCGGGAGAATAAACTTCTGTTTTTTTAAATCGATTCATTTATTTGATTTGCAATATTTTAAAAATTTCTCTTAAGTTTTGTAAATCTTGTATCTGCTGTCTGTGTGGTGTTTTACATCTTTTTATATATTTTTTTTTAATATGCAAACTTTTCATATGTTTATTAAACTTATAAAAAAAAAAATAGAAGAAAAAGGAAAATAAATAAAATAAAATTGCCAACAGCAACAAATTGTCAACAATTTTTACTTTTTTTGTTGCTCTCTTATCTTTTACCATCTCCATCTCATGCTGCTCTAAAGGGCCTTTTACACATTTTGTTATAAAATTATCAGGGGGGGGACGCAAAAACAAACAAATGTTTTAAAAGGATTCGGAAGTAGACAAAATAAAAAGGATGTTGGATCAAGTAAAACTTTATTTTCGTTTATTTAACAATTTATAAAATTTTTTTTCTTTATTTTCTGTTTGTTGTTGTAGTTTTTTGTTGAAATTATTTATAGGAACATATTTATTCACATGAATTACTTGGGTAACAAGACGTGTACGTACAACGACTTTGAAAATAAAAGAACAAAAAAGGAAAATAGGAAAAGTCTTGTAATTGAAAATTTTTATAGAAAAAGAAAGAGGCAACAAGACAAGAAGAACGTTTTCAAGGAAAATAAGTTTAAAAATAAATAAAAAAAACTGACTCGTGGAGAAATGCAAAAAACAACATTTGCATGGAACTTAAAAGTTTTTTTTGTTGTTTTTTTTTTGTATTTTAATTTTATTTTTTTTAAAGGAATTTTATATGAATTATTCTCAAAACAAGATACAATTGTAAACAATTGTAAAAAAAAACAGATTGAAACTGAAAATAAACTTTTCTTTTTCGAGATAAACTCGCGTTTACACACACAAATGTTAAGCAAAACGCATTCATCATGTCTTATAATTTATTTGCCATTTAAGATACTCTACAAAGAGAACGAAAAAAATTAAATTTCTAAGCGAATTAAGAATGTATTAAATAGGCCTCTCCATGAAACAGCCATTCAATCTTATTTTAAATTATGTACGTCTTACACAAACTATCAGAAATGTGGCATTGTACTGCAGAGCTGTTCAATTATTCATCATCCAGAAAGCAAGGATTCCAGAAATATCATGTGGAAGCATTTAAACCTGTTCTAGACACATGTTAACTTAAGCTCGAACAATTTTAAGGTTCTAATAAAGCCTAGACCTCCACAAAAATGTACCAATTCGTGATTCTTTTTATCTTTATGTCGCCGTGGTCTGGTAGGTAGTGTGCTGATTTAAAGCCAGGGTTCGAGTCCCAGCCCAGACATTAAAATAAAATGAAATGATCGTGTAAGGCAACATACGGAAGATGGACTTATAAACTTATTCCATCTATAGAGGCATAGATACGGAGAAACTTTAGGGAAACTAACTATTTTCTAAACCAGTTCTTTCGGGTCATAGTTATTTCCGTAAATACCTATACCGCACGGGCAAGGTGACTAATTCTAGCTGCATTTATTACGAGAAAATGAGTAACGACGCTGAAAACACATTCTTCCATTGCATTAAATGGCAAGACGAGAGAACATGTTGATAGAGCAAATTGGTGAATGTACACCCGACACCATTGTGGATGCAATACTCGAAAGCGAGACGAAATGGAGCACTGAAAGAGGTTCGACCTTGACACAATATAATGGAATGATACATAAGAAGACAATCCAATAGCATGAAGCTGGCTTCAAATATGTCGTACCCAGACGTAGGAGAGTAGACAACGGTCCTTAACTGGACGCCGTTCTGGGCCCTTCCCGAAGTACTGCAGATATCCGTCCCGGGAAGGGAGTATCCCCAGAAGAGGAGGAGGGATTATTTTAGTCGAAGCACCAATCGACGCAGCTGACGACGGTCTCTGCAAGTGTGAAGGCGTTTTGAACCCTACCTCACAAGCCAAAAAAAACAAAAAAAGTGATTCGAATTCATTTAACCGTTAAGCAACTTATTCTAAACAAAGATACAGTACTTGAATAATTATCTCATCATCGCCCATATTTTTGTAGCCTCTAAAAAACGGCTTGATACGGCTTACCTAGGCTACGGCATTGGAATTTTATCATAAGTTTGAAATCTAATGTCTAAAAACACCATTTCTTCTTCTATAACTTTTGACCTATTTCCAGTTCGCTAACACAATGGAAAGCATCAGAGCGACTTTTGACCTGAGTTCTAGATGTATATTATAAAATTATAACCAAACAAAACGAATAATACTTCCCAGCTGAGGAATTTATCAAATCCTAATACGTCATGATACGTCAATAGGCGAATTGGCCACATTTGGTACGAATTATGGCCATCAAACGGCAGACAAAGCCATCACAGGCTGCATGAAAGCGGCTCTGCGGTATTTTGGCCCATTCCCGGCGAAGCGCCGTCTTGAGATGATCATATTTTGGTATTTTTTAGTGGGAACCTTACTCTTCAAAATGCTCCAGGCGCAAAAGTCCAACGGATTGAAATCTGGAGATTTTGGAAGGCAAGTCAATATCGATTGATAACAAGATTGATAGCAAGAGTTTAGCTTTGTGATTCGATTCTGGGTTAAGTATTTCCAGATAATCATAGTATTCGTTTACTTTAGTAGATCCTAAGTTATTAGGATTGATTACTGAAGAATTTTCCTTATTGAGACTACCTGACATTTGCTGATTTCATGATCTATAGAAGGTTAGGGATTCACTTCTTGGATTGAAAGACTACAATGAAGAGATTTTAAAAAAGGTAAAGAATAGACTACTCTTGCTGGAAGTCTTTAGATGATAAAGCAAGGCAAACCTTAAATTATAACCGGAATAGCAGAAGTCTAAGAGATTGTCGCTTAAAACATGAAAACGGCAAAAGAGACTAAATTTAATTTCCGTATATTTCGACGTCAGAAAGTTAAAATGGGAATGGAGGGGTCACATTAAAATTGCAACCATAGATCAATAATGAATCATTTTTCCGCTACTCATAAGCACTCATGAAATTTTGAGTATGAATGAATCAACAGAATTGAAATTCAACTACTCTGATTCATTCGTACTCGCTACAACATTGATTTATAAGTATAAGTAGCGATGAGAATGAGTACAACGTTGACATCAAACTTACAACATTCAAAATATGTTTGATTTATACGCTTATTCATTCTGATTCATAAATTTAGAAAAATTTAGAAAAATACTTAGAATACTTATAACTGATTCGAGTGATTCGAATAAGTCATCAAAATTTACAGCCTTTGTTATTGTTGCATATACAAACAAAGAAGAAAGGAAAGCCAAAGACAACAAGCAAAGGATACACACAATCTTCTTGTGAGTATTGTGGTGTTCGTACGCGAATCATACTTATTTAGTGCTTAGTGTAAATGTTAAGTAGAGACGAGTAGAAGTCAATAACATCATGCGTATTGTTAAGTATGAATACGACGAGTACTTCCAATTTTGAGTATGAGTAGTCTGAGTATGATATCAAAATTAGTGTGAATGCGTATAAGTATCTGAAATTATAAGTATGACTCGAACCTACTCATCGTTTTGAATTGTTATTGCTTATCTCTGATTGAAGCACAGGTCAATTTTCAGCATAAGAATTGTATGGTGTGCGTTAATTTTTAATTTTTAAGTTCACATTTATAACTAATGGAGAAAAATGTCGGCCTATTTTTACTTTTTGTAGAGTATTGCATAGGCCGACTCTTGTCTTTTTCCTTTTCACAATGTTCGTTGGCAATTTCATTACAATTTTGGAGATGAAATAACAAAAATAAAAAAAGAAAAGCAACAACAACCACTATTGCAATAAGAATTTGTGTTTTTTTTGTTAGCGTTGAGTTGTGTTAAGAAGAATAACCCGCTGGAATTTCAAAAGCATTGCTTTTATCTGTGAGTGTAGAACTGTAAGTGATGTCAACTTTATCTCTTCAACAGTTATCATATACGACTATAAATGGCGTCTACACACACATTCACACACACTCTGCACTCAAAAACTATAACAAGGATATACACGAAGAAGAGAAAAAAAGGATCTATTAGTTATGAGAACGAGAAAGTGTGTACAGCAGGATTCTTTTAATTCACAACGAAAACTCAATGAATAAACGAGTAAACGAAACGAGTACAGTTTTGAATAGAAATGAAATTTCTTTCAGTTGGAAATTAGTAGAAGAGTGTAGAGTGTACTGAAAAGCTGTACAAGTGCTGTAGGCAAATGTGAGGAATTCATTTCAATGAAAGAATTTAAAGGAAAAAAGTTTTTTTCTTTTCTTTTTTGTCTGGCTTATTAAAACTACAATGACAATTGATAATGATGATGTTGAAGAAGATGTTGTTACACGATTTACAAAATAGTTTTCATTATTTTTTCTTTTTTTTGTTGTTGTTGTATATGAAATAACAAATTAACAAATATTTTGCTTGTCATAATTGTAAAGCCGAAAATAAAGGGGTAGGAGTTGATTATTTATTTGTTACCATAAGATGTAAACATTTATATAGGGTGTTTTATTAAGCGCTTTCTATCTTTAAATTTAAATAAGAAATATCATTGAAATTTTTATTTGCTTCAAAGACCAAAGGTGGACCATATCAAAAATGTCCAATTTTCAGGCTGAATTTGAACGATGACTTGTGTTGTGTTGACTTTAGGGACCGCTGTCATATGTGGGTTATTCGCATACACCTGCAGATAACGAAAGTCCCACAAGAAAACGTGTTCAAATTGCAGTTAAAGCTATCGAATATAATATGAGCTCTGTAGTCCGTCTGAAACCATAAAGGGTGGCTGATATGTATTGCAACTAACTTCAGGTTGTTATCATTTGTAAACCGCTCGTCTGACAGCTGACAGATTTATTCCAGTGACAGTACATTTTATTATTTACAAGCTTACAAAAGCATTTTGATCTATTGCATTCAGAAAAAAAGTTATTCCTGATGAAATTCAAGCGTGATAGTATGATTGCTTTATATTTGGCTGGAATACCACAAGTGGCTATCGTTAGAGCCCTGCAGCATTTAAATGTGAATAAATCTTTGGTTTCTCGTACCATTGCTCGTTACCGTGGTACTGGTAGTGTGTTGTGTGAGAAACAGTGTTGTGTGTGAAAAGAAATGGTAACAACTCCAGAAATGATCCGAAAAGTGACGGCCTGATTTGATCGATATCCACGCCACAGTGATAGAAAAATTGCTCGTGAGCTGAACATATCGCGAGAACGGATGCAACACATATTGTAAAATGAGCTTGGACTAAAGCCACTGAAGTTCCAAAAAGTGCAAGAGCTCACCGATGGACAAAAAAAAAGATAGATTGGAAAGAGCCAAGGAGTTACTTCGCTTACACGAAAGTGGCCAGTTACCGAATTTGATTTTGATGGTGTGTGCCGCAGTAACGGCCGATGATCGCTCCTCGCTCGTATTCATCGACCGTGGGGTCAAAATAAATGCCGAATATTATCAGGAAAATGTCTTAAAGACAGTATTGAAGGCCTGGGCAGACAAACGTTTCGGCGGTAGACCATAGGTATTCCAACAAGACTCAGTACCACCGCACTCAGCACGCGTCAACCAAGAATGGCTTAAAAAGGAGGTTCCTTGTTTCGTTTCTACCGCACATTTCATTTTTGTTTATAAATTTGTTGTTGAACTATCGCGCCCAGATGTTTAATTAACTGGTGCTGGTTGGTTCTCTTTGATGTACTCTGGTAGATAGTGTGTTGGCGTATTATACGTGAGGCCAGAGTTCAAACCCCAGGGTAGACATCTCCAACAAAACCAAATTTGAACAAATATTTCTTCGGGAAACCTTGTGTCAGCAGATTTCTGGCAAAGGTTCTATGAATACATAAAATTCCTATGGAATGTTTCTGAAAACTATATCGCTCGATGAATGCTTTGGAAGAAAGTCTGTTCAAATTTTTTCTGTAGCTATAAATACTATACCATCTGCATATACTTGGCAGTCGATGTCCGCCTCTGCCTGATGAAGAACTGTTTATTTTCTTTTGTTATCGAAACAGGGCTGCTTAAGTTTATCCCCAAACACTGTAGTGTATTTTTTATTATTCTGGCTTTATTGAATAGATATTAAAGCGTATGTTGCTGCCATTGCTGTTGTTGTATGCATGCCATAAATGAGTTACTTAAGTACATACAATTATGTATTGTGTGTACAATTTAATTCTTAATTCTATTTAATTTAACTTCTTGGGAAAAGTAGTAGTTTTTTTTCCATTCCTTATTTATTTAACAAGAACTCTTTTTCATTTCTTTAGATTTCCTTTGTGCCACTACATGTTGTTACTGACAGATAAACTTGTTATACGACTATGACAGACGGCAGAAGTTTTTCATAATTTTGCCTTGAAAAAAAATAGAAAAAATATAAAGAAAACTGAAGAACTGAATGAACACTGTTATGTTAAGTAATAAGTTAAAATGTTTATAATTTTTTTATATTGTTTTTGTTGTTTTGTTGTTGGTTGTAAAGAAAATCTTAATCACTGAAAATATATACCCTACTATGCACACTATAAACATCATTATCATCTTGCTTATCAACTGTTTTTTGTTCTTATTTTCAAATACAGTCAACCCTTCTATAACGTGGTGAGAGCGTACCGCGTTATATGGAAACCGCGCTATAAGAAAATCGGATGTTCTATGGAAACCATCTACCGCTTTTATGGAAACCACGCTATAAGAAACACAGAATTAGTACAAATCACATCATTCGTACCGCATTATACGGAGACCAAGAAATACAAAAGGCAAGATAAATTGTAAATTACTAGATTATCCGTGAGAATATTTCGCATCTTTAGTTGTCATTTTTGTAGCATTAATTAAAATAAATAATAAAAATTTTATTTTCTTTGAATACAATATTAGAGGTAATGACATGCTCATCGTTAACTTTTTGCCCCTACCAATCCTTAATACAAACAAAAATATCTTTAATCGTACGCACTCGAGAAAAAGCCACGTATAACTGCCCATGTGAAAAGATCGGTTCTGGTAAATGCAATCCTACCTTTTGAAGGGTTTGTTTATCGTCATAGCAAAAGTAACTTTCACAGGGAATTGTTTTCGTGTCATTCGGAATGGCTCAGTTGGATCAGAAGGTGTAAGGTTGATTCGGGGTATGAGTACAGTTTTATCATTATGAATAATTTTTGCTGATATGATGTGCTCTCCCAAGTTTGTTACGATTAGAATGGTACCATTTATTAACCCTTATACCAGAATTCATAAAAAATATCAATGCCATGCCAATAACGACATTACCAAAACAGCTTTTACAACTTTATATATTATTATGTGGAATAGCATTACAAATAAGCGATCCTGTTTATTGCACTTGATCTAACAACTACTGCAAAGTATTGCCAAAATAGCTTTTTACAACTTAATATGCATATTATAATTAACTGACTTAGTAACAAACGGCATTAGCAGTATTGCCAGAATGGATTTTAATATATACTATATTAAGTAGAACTGCATTAGTATTAAGCAACCCTGTATTACCACACTTGAACAAAAACATATAGTCATAATGACAACAGTATTATCATGCAGTTCTATATAAAATATAATTTTTATCAATGAAAATATTAATTTTTCAATTTCTAATTATTTTTCGTCATTAGTGTTTGATATAAGCTTTAAAATGAGATATTGTTCATTAAATTTGATGCGGTAGTATGGAAGTTATTTGCAACCGACAACTCTTACAATATCTAGTTACTATTCATTCATAGGCTGTGCGGAAGGACCTTATGGAATGAAGTTGAACGCAAACCGCGCTATAAGAGAACCGCTTTATAGGAGGGCTGTCGCAATTTCAGCCCCTCGTTATATGGAGACCGCGTTTTGAGAGTACCGCATTATAGGAGGGTTGACTGTAATCATTTTCATTTCATCATTTCCATTTCCAAACTCAATTTGTTTGTTCTTCAACGTTTGCTATTTAAACGTTAAGCGAATAGCTTTTGTAGTTTCAATTAGATTTCCATTCAGTCATTTAGTCATTCATTCATTCATTCATTCATTTAATTCTTTCAGTTAATTTATTATCTTAAGGGAGGTATTCTTGTTGTAATTGCAGTTGATTTTAAAATATTTATTTGTTTGTAAATAGAAAATTATCAAAATCAAATATTATGTTTTAATCAAAGCCATACAGGGTGTGTTGTTCAAATGGCAAGTATAGTTTCAACATTAAAAAACAAAAAAAAAAAAAAATTCAAATGCTTTTTATAATTTCATCACATATTTAACACAGTTTTTATATGTGACACAACTATTGCAGTACCCTGTAAACTAAAGCAGAAGTAATTAGAACACAGTGGGTTTGGTTTGTAATAAAGAAGACGAATTAATTGGCAAAAATGGGGTCATTGCTGTCCTGTTATATCAAATATTATTATTTTGAATAGACAAGATTCGGTGCTCTGAAGTAATGACACAGGTTGTCCCTCAAGGACCAAACATTCTGTTAGAACTGCACTGCAGCTTAGGTAGGTAGGTTGGAGTCGTAGCTTTGATATCAAAAGCTCTCTTGAGCACGTATAGGGGCCCATTGTGATGCCACTAGTAAGCGCAGTATAACGCTAAAGTCCTCTGAAATGATTAGGTCAAGTACGGTAGGGCATGTTCCAATACTTGCATGAAATAACGGGTGATTTTTTAGCCATTATCTTTTTGGCAACACTGGTTTAAATAGCTCACGCATGTTTCGTGTTTTGTTTCACTTGTCAAACATCTTACAGTTTGGTCTATAATGTAATCCATGAATCATCTTACAAACGAACAATGCTTACAAATCATTGAATTTTATTATCAAAATGCGTGTTCTGTTAAGAAAGTTTATTGCGTGATTCTTCCATTTTATGGTCAGTTTAATCGACCCACTGAAGCGGCTATTCGGCCTATTGTGGCTAATTTTTTTGGCCCAAAATGCAAGAGCTTGACTTGCATGACATGTGGTTTCAACAAGACCGTGCCATATGGCACTCAGCACGCGTAGCAATGGACTTATTGAGACGTGAGTTCGGTGAACATTTTATTTCACGTTCGGTACCGGTCAATTGGCAGCCTAAACCATGCGATTTAACGCCTTCCGACTATTTTTTGTGGGGCTATGTTAAAGCTCATGTCGATATAGACAAGCCCGCTTTAATTGACACATTGAAAGACAACCTCGAACGGCCGAACTATTGGAAAGAGTATACCAAAATTGGACTAAGTGGATGGACCATCTGAGGCGCAGTCACGGTCAACATTTGCATGAAATAATCTTCAAACATTAAATTATATGGACCGTACTATCGATTCAAATAAAGATTGCATGGATTTTTCTGAATATTATGTGTCTTTTTTTTAATTTTTCTATAGCTTTTAAGAAATCAGCCTTTAGAACAGAATCAAACGGCTTTTACATACGACTACATATTACCAGAGACTGTTTTCGGATGAACATACAAAACTCGTATTCCCACAAAGGAAGAATATGTTGATAAAGTTGTTATCGGTGACGGTTATATAATCGTCTACATAGATGGCTCAAAAATGGAGTGTGAAATTGGATCTGGAGTCTATTTCGATAGCTAGCACTGAACAGGTCATAGAGATTACGGGCCAGCAAATCTCAGGCGGAGAATTTTTTGCTTTTGAACAAGTTGCACGTATGATCAAAACCAGGAAAATACCTACTTCGATCTTGATCCTATGCGTGAATAGCCAAGCAGTAATAAATGCGCTTGCATCCCACTTTGTCAAATCAGAGGGCGTCAGAAGTTAGATGGACTACCTACACCGTATATGTCAATACAACACCCGCCTCTACTAGGTTTCGGGCCTCTATAGCATAGAAAGAAATAAAAAGACGGACGACCTGGCACGTAAGGGATCGGAGATGTCTGAAGTAGAAAGGATAGAAGGGATATACAAGCCTCTTCAACAAACAGTTGTCCAACATACCTGGTTGCGAATATAAAAACTGCTCTGTCCAGCAGTGGACAGTAGGAAAACCAAAGAACTATTTGAGTTCGACAAGAGAAAGGTTCACGGTCTAACAGGAATTCAAAACGGGACACTCCGCTATCAACTGCTAAAACGCTCGCTCTGCACCACCAGGATTACTGCAGAAGCTGCCAGGATATGGAAGAAATGGAATTAGTACAATACCTTTTATGTGAAAGCCCTGCACACTACAAGAAAAGGTCTAACATAATTCAAGCGCGCGATCTTGGTGTGATAACACGCTCGTGAAATGATCATCAATATCCCATGTGGCTTGACCTGTGAGGTATGTAGCGCCGTCTTGTTGAAACCACAACTCTTCATCTAAGAGATATGGATGGATGACACCGCCAGCTCAAAAACCAAATTAAACAGTGAATTTTTCGGGATTCTCTTAGATCTCAAGTGGATTGATATCACAACAAATTGGAAATTTTGTTTGTTCAAGTATCCATTCATTTAGAAGAGGGCCTCATTGCTGAAGATTTTTTTCTAATTTTTTAATGAAAATTAGGGCCAACTGCTCCGGATCCTATTCAGTGAAATCATGTCATGGTTTTGGATAAGCAGACTAAGTAAATGACAACTAGTTTCACAGATGTTCAATAAAATGGCGGCTATCAACTGTCAAAGTTCGAAAAATTAAAATTTAAAATTCCTTTCAAGTCACTGTGCATAATCTAATCGTATTGGTGGGGATGTTGGCTGACTATTAGCTGTTGGCAAAATAATTATCGTAAGGTAAACATCCGATAATTAACATTTGAAATCTTTATACACTTTCTATTCTACATTGTTGTTGTTGTTGCTGTTGTTTCTTGTAGCTGTTGATGGTAAGGTGAAGTAGGAGGACAATTGTTGGTTGGATAATAAGGAAATTGAATTTGATTGATAATTGTATTGAATACAATATTTGCATACGAAATTCATTTAAAGATGGCCAATTAATATTGAATTTAAATCACTTGTATTTGCTTGAACAACATTTCGAATGTCTCCAACGATTTAATAGTTATTAATTCAGGTATTTGGATGTAATTGAATAAAGCCGAGGATTTAAAGAGGGAGATTTTTAATTTAAATTTATAATTTTTTTATGATAATAAATGTCGATGACTAATTTTAGGTTAGGGAGTAGCTTGCCGTTCCAGGCAATTACGCATAGTGGTCCATATGGTGCATTGTGTTACCCAGTGTAAAGTAAAGTTTGTCATTTATCATGATCCTCATGATTGTTGAAAATAAGACGCCAAAAGGAATATTTGTTTATAATATCAGAGACCTGAGGTTTGAACACTAGAGCTTTTGTTTAGTAAGTCAACATACTAGACACTCTACACTACGTCAACATCTGCTTTACATACGTACAGGGTGGCTGATATATAATGCAATAAAGTAGAGCGCTATATTTTTCTAATTTTTTTTTTTTAATTTTATTGTTCAAAAGCAAAAAATGTTGGAAATCACATCAAATTGTAGAATCAGTTTAGATTTGTTCGAATTGGCCACCTTTGGTACGAATTATGGCCTTCAAAGGGCTGACAAAGCCATTACAGGCTGCACGAAAAAGGCTCTGCGGTATTTTGGCCCATTCCCGGCGGAGACTCGTCTTGAGATGATCGACACTTTGGTATTTTTTATTGAGAACCAAAATACCCCAGGCGCAAAACTCCAATGGATTGAGATCCGGACATTTTTGTGGCCATTCTGTGGTAGAAATGAAGCGGGGAACCTCCCTTTTAAGACATTCTTGGTTGACACGTGCTGAGTGCGGTGGTGCTGAGTCCTGTTGGAATGCCTATGGTCGGCCGCTGAAATTTTTGTCTTCCCAGGGCTTCAATACTGTCTTTAAGACATTTTCCCAATAATATTCGGCATTTATTTTGACCCCACAGTCGATGAATACGAGCGGGGATCGACGATCGGCCGTTACGGCGTCCCACACTATTACCATCGGCGGTGCTTGAGTTCTGGTGGCCAATCGCAGGTGTAAATTTTCAGCTGAACTCTTTAGCAAGTAAACCTGATCATTTTGTTTGTTCACAAACTGCTCAATTTAGAATGGCTTCTCATCGGAAAAAATCAAATTCGATAACTGGCCACTTTCGTGCAAGCGAAGTAACTCCTTGGCTCTTTCCTGTCTAACTTTTTTTTTTGTTCATCGGTGAGCTCTTGAAGTTTTTGGAATTTCAATAGCTTTAGTCCAAGCACATTTTTCAATATGTGTTGCAGACGTTCTCGTGATGTGTATGTTCAGCTCACAAGCAATTTTTCTACCACTGCGGCATAGTTTCGATCAAATCTGGCCTTCACTTTTCGGGTCATTTCTAGTGTTGTTACTGTTTTTTTTCGTCCACTTTTTGGACGCGATGCAACAGTGCCAGTATCATGTTAACGAGCAATGGTACGAGAAACAAAAGATTTATTCACTTGTAAATGCTGGAGGGGTCTAACGATAGCGAAATATAAAGCAATCACGTTATCACGCTTGAATTTCATCACGAATAACTTTTTTTTCTGAATGCAATAGATCAAAATGGTTTTGTAAGCTTGTAAATAATAAAATGAACTGTCACTGGAATAAATCTGTCAGCTGTCAGACGAGCGGTTTACAAATGATAGCAACCTGAAGTTGGTTGCAATACATATCAGCCAACCTGTACATACATAATGGGTCATTACATCCCTTCAGTCAGGATTACGACCTAGCTTCTCATACCTTTTATTTTAATTTTATACCTAAGCGTCCAAAGTGACTCTAAAAGCTATTTTTTAACTGAAGGCCTATATGTAGTGCTTTACTTTACGAAAATTCCTATTAAATTTGTTCCAATAAAAGGCATTAAATTTAAAATTTCTTCACTTTGAAATGACAACACACACTCATACAACTCATACTCATAAGAACCTCCTCCCTTTCCATGTTTTTCATGTAAAGTATCGTGGCAGAAAGCAAGAAACCGTAAAATAATTTTAATTTCTTATAAAAGAAAACTCATGTCACATGGCGTAGCATAACCAGCATAAAAAGAACATCCATTGTCTTCCTTAATGTTGGCCACAAAAATTCGCGAAATTTTTCAGTCAACGAGAAAAAGCAAAGCAAAGGGCAAAAAGGGAAGATGAAGATGAACGTAAGGTATGGTGCTGCTCTTCCAACTATAGATAATGCTGTGTGCAGTGTGTTTAACGCCCGGATGTCAGGATTAATCAGTGGTTTTAAATTTATTGTTCAGCTCTGGGAATATTAATTACGCTGATGGCAAATACGCATACATGCTGTAGTGGTTTCATTCTGTTCCACTAGCTGTTCTGTTGTCTTGATAGGACTCTGCTGCAAGTGGTTACTTACGGTTGAGTATACAAACGCCGGGAATGATGATAAAACGTTCTCAGTGGCGATGGTGGCCAAACAACCATGTGGTCAATACCAAAGCTTTATTTATGTTTATTTGTTACGTTTTATCATTTTGTTTTTTTTTACAGTAGAAAATAATTTTTCAGGGATTTTTTTTATGTAATTCACTCGTGTATCACTTCCTCTAAATTCTGGGGTGTTAAAAAGATATTTTTTTGTTTCTGCCAACCAAATAAAATTTATTTTTTATTAAAAAAAACAACTTTTTTCCAACATTTTTGTACTCATAGTATTAAGCAGAGATTTTAATTTACTTGATAATCTTTTTTGTTTTTAAAAAACAAAATAAATTTATTTGAGTTTGTTAGCCTGGCTTATAGCAAGACTCTCTCTTTTCCTGCCCTACACCCACGTAAGGGGTGAAAAGGTTTATTTTGTTTATTCTGACTTTTGTAACATTTTAAACATCATGGTCCCAATAAATAAGAATCTTTCTCCTCAGTTCACGGTTCATTGGGTAAAGGGTAGCCATTTAAGAAGGCTTTCAGAGTCCTTCTCTGTTTCGACACAGTCTTCTATTATTTAGTTTAACGATTCTCAAATGCTAACTCAACTAGGTTCTATTCCAATAAGCTGGCACTGAACGGATCACTCAGATTACCTTCGCAGCCTAGATTACATATTTTAGGCAGAGATTTTTGCTATTGACCAAGCTGTATGTATGATTGAAACCAGACACCCAACCTCCCTCGCACTTGATCATATCTGTGAACTAGGGTTGCCATACGGCGTAGATTAAGAAAGATTAAAGCATCTAACATGTGATCTGATAGGCTGGAACGAATTTTGTTGTCAACATACGCTGCCGTTGATAAACTCTTCTCGCAATCAACATTTGTTGGTAAAATAGTTCCATGATAGCTGTATGCAGCTTGTAAATATTCACCTCTACCACCTCCTGATGTAAATAAATCTATTTCTTTAGACAGTTGAGTATCTGAATCAGGTACCCTTTTAATACTTTTTATAGGGCTTTTGCATTCATCGATGCCATCAAATAATTTTTTATCACTGGAAGTTGGGGTTTCCTCGTCTGAGATGCTATTACCGAAGTCAAGTGATATAGAATTTTTTTGCAGGACCTTTTGTAGGGTCAAAATACATATGAATTCACAATTCCGAAAATCCCGATAAATCCTGGGACAAGTTTTTAAAAATCAAGAGATTCGGGATTTTATGAATCCCGAAAATCCTGGGGGATTTCGGATTCAGTATTTCCCGATAGGCATCCCTAGTGGGAACGGTCAAGCTGCAATCAAAGCGCTGTTGTCGCCCAACGTCAATTTAAAGGACGTCAGGAGTTGCGTTGATTCTCTACACCGTAATCGTTTACACAATACCCGGCTATACTGGCCTACAGTGGCATAGAAGGATTCCAAGACGAATACACGGAAGGCATCGAAAATGTCTGAGGATATAGGTAGCCATATAATAATACCTTTTTAAATTGGAAAGAAAGCATAGAATTTGATAAACCGTGGGTGGTACTACATACCTGGTATTTTTTTTTTTTTATAAAAGCAGCACTCAGGGGATGGCCCCTACTCATGCAGTGCATTGTGCAGGTTTTTAGGAAAGGTTACCGAATTTTAAAATTCTTGTGTCTAGCAGTGAACAAGCAGGAAACTACTTAAGTTCAAGAAGAGCGTTCTCATTTGTTTGCAGCCTAAAAGGAAACCTAACAGGATATTGCGTTAGTGGCATTTTCGCTGACAAGCTAGGTCCGCTCGCTATTATTATTGCAAAAGCCTCCCGAAAGTGAAAAAAAACGGAATCGGTACAAAACTTTTTATGTGAAAGCCCTTCACTTCAGAACAGGCATCATTCGTTTTTGGGTGATAGAATATTTGAAGATCTGGGAATGGCAGCGAACATGCCTATAAGGGAATTGGCCGGTTCTTCCGGAGCTCGAGAAGGCAGCTTATCTTTCGCTGGGTAACACAATAGGCCATATGGGCTATCGAGTGAACTTGACTTGAGTGAACATCAAGCTGCCTGCTAAACTAGGCCAACCGAACACAGCTATCTTAACCTCAAGCTTTCAGAGTGATTTTCAACTTTAGATATTGCGAAGCCTCGAAGCGTCTAGGTCGGTTAATTTGGATTAGGTAGTTAGAGGTAAGAGTAGCACCTCATAAGATATCAAAACGAGCTGATATATGTCTCCCAAATGTAAAATTTAATAAATATTGCTGTGATCAAAAACAAATTATAACTTAAGGAACTGTTGAGCCGTGAAACGAGCTAAATTAGGTACAATATATAAGGATAGCTTACATAACCCCATAGAAGTCCCCGATGTGTACCTTTAAACAAAGAAAATCGTCAGTAAAAGTAGAAGGTGATCTAATCATAGTTCTTATTAGTATTTTCGTAATCGTAAGCTTAGCCAGTATCAACTATGCTAGTTTAGTCACTACATTCAGGCTGGTTGCTCTCTACTACAGAAGAGCAGGATATTCTCCGCTTTGGATCGCGTATGTCTTGAAGCCAGTGGGTCATTATTCGTGCATCCATAAAGATCTAGATTTAAGTGGTTTCTTTACAAGTGAGTTAATTTTCTATTTTGTTCCCAATTAGTCGAATTAATCTGAATTATTATTTCGCCGTTATTAAACTAAATAACTTGTGATGTAGTGTGCTATACAGCCGAACGTGAACGTCCATAATTTTTCAACTTGTTATCGAAATCTTTAACTGGGTTTATTTTTTTCTGCCCCTCGTTTTAGGTAAATTTTTTGGTTGAAATTTTTTTTTTCTTCCATTGTTTTCCAGACAGTTTTAATGCTGATTCGTTTGGACTTGGCTGTTTTACTTCCAGTACATAAATTTTATCAATTCACTGAACCATTGCCTAGGATATTTTTTTGTTTTTCATTACTTTCTTTTTGTTGTTGTTGTTGTTTTTATTTTCTAGAATGATTTTTTTGTTGGCGATTTCGTTTGGTTAGATTTTTTTGTTTACAAACTTTTGTCAGCCTGTCCGGTTCTGTTCTGTTCAATGCCATCTGCCTGGTTTATTTGAAGGATTCTGTTGGCGGATAGAATGCCTCAACCAACATTTCGTTTACAAAATAAATAGAAACAGAAAATAATAAATTTGTTTAACGGACATTTGCTTAATAGATTAAAATAACGGTTATAAAACGAAATACATTTTTGGAAAGAGTGAACCTTAAGGCTTTCGTATCTGCAATATTGTGCAAATAAATAAGAATCTCGACTATAAATTTATGCTTGAAGATTTTTTTCCAAATAATTGATTTCTAAAGACAATAATTGATTGAAATTGATTGAATAACAAACGAATAAGTACCTTAGAGTTGCATAAATATACACAGATTTACTAAAGGTACAGTAACTAATAGGTAGCAAAACGTTTGGCCATGGCTCAATCCGCAGGTCAGACAACTATTACAGAACGAAGTAGTTTTAGAATAAAGATGCCCAATGACCAATACTTACACTCCGTGATAAGATGAACGAATAGCCAGAATACATTTTGTCCGGATTAAATGCATTTCAAAAGAAAATCCTGAGTGTATAAGATCTAACAGATAGCATCATGAAGATTGCCAAGTCAACTCAATTGTTAAGGGTATACGCTACATTGGTTTAGAACGGCTCAATAAATCATCTGGTTGGGAAACCATATTACCTCTACGAGTGAAAAATACGCACCAGTTTTTTACTTTCATTTTGTTTTTTGCTTTACATCGGTACCTTTTGAACCCTGGTTTTACTACGATCCTTATTTTACTATGAAAATACCTAATACCGACATTGACCTCGTGATAACAGTGGAATCCAGAAATCCATATAGAGTTGCTATTTCCTTCAGAGATTTCATCGAGAGACACCTGGTATACGTACTATCCGTAGTTGTGGTAGTTTGGTAGATAGTATGTTGGTTTATTAAATGTGAGGTGCCCGGTTTAAATTCCAGGTCAGACATCAGACATTAAAACGAAAACAAAAATAAATCTTTCGGCGACTTTCTTCTCAGTAGATTTCTGGCAAAAACTCTGAGAGTGTAATAAAATTGTCATGAGAAAGTTTCTCAAAAATCTGTTGTTCGCAATCGACTTTAAACTGTAGGTCTCGCCACTCATGCATAAAATTAACACACACAGTGCAAGTGGTGTGAGAAGCTAAGTCATAAGCCTAACTGAAGGGTTGTAATGATCAATTGTCTATGTATTTCGACTTAAACTGTATGTGCAACAAAGCTAAAAAAAATGTATTTTCTCTATCCTCTGTAAGCTGCCGAATTAGGATCTCAGAAAACCCACACGTGGTCTTACAGAAGCCAATGCATCCATTACGAGAGACTATTTTGTGCGCCTTGCAGGGTGAAGACATCATTGGCCCATATTACTTTGAAAATGAGGACGGCGCAACCATTACAGTCAATGGAGATACCTATTGCACCATGGTTACCGATTTTTTTGTAGGCGCTCTTCATGGTATTGATGTGAATGATGTTTGGTTTTAATAGGATGATGCAACTTGCCACACATCTCAAGCCACAATCAATTTATTTCGTCAACAGTTTGATGGTTGTTAAACTTGCAAATTGATCACCAAGAACCTGCAATTTGACACCGTTTGACTATTTTTTATGGGGCGCAGTTAAAGAAAAGTGTTATGCTGACAAACCAGAGACATTTGGGCTTTTGAAGGTACGAGATACGATCCCATACACTCAAAAAAGTGCACGAAAATTGATCCGATCAAAAGAGGTACTGTGAGGAGAGCCGCGGCAGTCTTATGATTGAAATAATATTCCATTCCATCAACCGGAAAAATTGTACTTCAAAACAAAAAAAAAAAATCAATTTGGCACAATTTCAAATCGTTTTTGTTTATAATTTTCATTTTTAAATTTAAACTTTTGAATTTCCTTTCCCTATATAAAGAAGCTTTCTATAGAGTACAGAAATGTAATTAAAACTGAATTGATGTTGCATGGACTGCATTATTTTGCTTTTCGAATTGTTATTAAAATGAAAAAATTCTTAGATCAAGGATTTATACTCCACTTAATCCTTAAAGTGTTAATCAATTACAATGTAACGTTTCTTTTATATACACCAATACCTCGGCTTGCGTCGCTAATAGGGCCTGAAGAAACGCGACGCAAAACGAAACACCGCAAAAAGAAGCACGATTTTCCATACATTTGTATAGATTTTCATTTAATTGGTGCCGAGATTCAGAATTTTAGCTGAAAAAATAGATTTTTCAGTAAAAAATATTTAATTTACTAACGAACTACAACTTGCAACCATCAGACAACATAAATACACACAAGAATGATAAACTAAAGATTACGCCATCACACAAAATTAAAACTTTCTGCGCATGTTGAATCAGTGACGTCATACAATTTGTGTTCCTATTGGCTAATGACAATGTAAGTTATATTGCAGGGCTGCCAACTACTTTCATGCAGTGCATACACTTTTCAGAAGAAATGTTAATTTTCACATATGGAAAAGACTTGGAAACCTTTAAAATAGACCAACTACATCATCTAACGGGAAATCATGCGCAAGGCGTAATCTTTAGTTTATCATTCTTGAATATATTAGACTTAAACGGAAAATCCCCTTTTTCTGTTTTAGCTTTGTATACACATTTTCATATTAACGACGCAAACTGAAACGAAATCGGCGCAACTTCGAAGTCACAGAATTTTTAAGAAGTCACAACTTCGAATATGCACTAGATTTAAACGTGAAATCCCCTTTTTCTGTTTTAACTTTGTACAAACTTTTTCGTATTAACGACGCAAATCGAAGCACTAACGACGCGACTTCGAAATATGCGACGCAAACTGAAACAAAAACGACGCAAATTCAATGTCACAGAAATTTTAAAAATACACAACTTCGAATATGCACTAGATTTAATCGGGTAAATCCCCTTTTTCTGTGTTATCTTTTAACAAACGTTTTCCTATTAAAGACGCAAATCGAAGCACTAACGACGTAACTTCGAAACATGCGATGTAACTTCGAAACATGCGACGCAAATTGAAACAAAAAGGACGCAACTTCTAAATCACAGAAATTTTAAAAAAACACAACTTCGAAGCAGACGCAGAACGAGGCGGCGCAAACCGGGGTATTAGTGTATTTGAAAGCAAAAAAAAACAACGTAAATGAAACGTAAATTAGAGGTGAAAAGGAATAATCATCAGTAAAGAGCATCACACTATCAAAAGTAATCACTACACTTTACCACTTCCGTCAATTGATTTTCTTAACGTTTATTTTCCTCTCTATAACTCTCATCCTTTCTACACTCCTTTCATCCTTTATTTTTTTTTTTTGCTGCCATTTGCCAGCTTTTAAATGACTTTCATGAAATAAAGATTTATTATTGTAATGCTTAGTTTTGACTCGAAAGAAAAGACCATTCACACATACATACATACTTAGGTTACCTAAATATTTTTCTCGAACTAATACACCGTTAGTTTTACTAATACATACTATAGTAAGGATATGTATTAAGAAACGTTTTTCTTTGTGCCCCTAAAAATTCTTCTCCGTTTTTTTCTTTTTTGGGGGCATTCTATAGAGAGAACATAGGAAAGGAAGTGCCTCATTAAGTGTTGCTTAATGATGTCTCTCTTTCTTGCGTTCTATGGTTAGATTTAGGTACAACTACATAGGTAGTAGTAGTTGTGTATGTATTTGTAAGCTCAAGGAAGTGAGAGAGAAATAATAGAGAAAAAAAGTCTCAAAATAACAGCAGCATTTAAACTAAAAGGTGTGGAAACAAAATGCCACTTGAATTTATAAAAAGATTTTCGTTCGTTTTCTCTTGTTCAGGATCAACAAAATGTTCTTAAATTTCTTCTAGTTATTGTTGTTGCTGCTGTCGTTATTGTTATTGTACAACAAACTACTTACGTGTTGGTTATACCAAATTAAGGTAAAATTGTTAAAAGATGCTGTTCTTCAAATATATAACGTAATGCCTTCTGTCTCTCTCTTTCTCTCTCTCACAAAAATATTTGTATGCTGCTGACAAATACTTAAAGAAGGATTTTTTTTACATTTGCTACTACTACATACACAGGCTTACAAACACATATGTATATATACAGCTATGGACATTAAATTAGCGCAAAACTTATTTATCAAAACAATCGGGTTTTTTTTATAGTATTTTAGGTCTATTCAAAAAAAAATTTAAACATAAAAGCTTAAGGGGGATTGCCGTAGTCTAGTAGGTAGTGTGCTAGCTTATTAGACGTAAAGCCAGAGTTCGAGTCCCATGCCAGACATCAAATATAAAAAAATACAAAAATTATTTTTTCGGCGATTTCTTCTCTTTTTCTTCTTGTTTCTCAAAAATTTGTCGTTTGGAGTCCACTTTTGCATAAAATTAACAAACACGACATAAGTGGTGTAAGAAACTGCGGGCTTCTTGGGGACGTTTGCTGTAGACTGTCTAATGGTGAAGGTATAGCACTGGCCATTTTATAGTCGCCAGCACCAACTCTTTTCCTTACCGTTCGCATCTTCCCTCTCTCTTTCCACCTTTCCTAAAAAAAACCTGCACAATGCTCTGCATGAGTAGGGGTCATCCCCTGACTGCTGGTCTTATAAAAAAAAAGATAGTCTTCTTCAAAAAAAAATCAAAAATTTTGATGAAATTGCCAATCTCTGCCCTTCAAGGCCTATAACATATCAAACGTCAAATTTTGGCTGGTCACTAAAATAGCACAAATTAAAATTTCTGTAATAAAAATTTTATATTTTAAGAAATTGTAGAAAATATTAATAATTTCAGTTTATTTGATCAATATTTAGTAGAGTAGCCTTTATTTTCAAGCACTGCGTAGTATCTATAGGACAAAGTTCTTTGGAAAAGATTTTTGGGAATCGTGTACCAAGCGTTCCGTATTCCAATTCAAAAATCGTCCAAATTTTTGTATTTTTGTTGAGCAGTAGCACATTTCGCATCGTTCCAGGGGTCTTCTATCGAGTTTAAGACAGAACTTTGCGCTGGCCAGTCAAAAATGGGAATGTGTTGTTTATAAAATTAATCAATGGGGGTCGCCGTGGTCTAGTAGGTAGTGTGCTGGCTTATTAGACGTAAAGCCAGGGTTCGAGTCCCAGGCCAGACATCAAAAAATAAAAAAAAAATATAAAAAATATTTTTTCGGCGATTTCTTCTCTTCCTCTTGTTGTTTCTCAAAAATCTGTCGACTTTAAATTGTAGGTCCCGCCACTTCTGTATAAAATTAACACACACAACATAAGTGGTTTGAGAAACTGCGGGCTTCTTGGGGACGATTGCTGTAGACTGTCTAATGGTGAAGGTATAGCACTGGCCATTTTATAGTCACCAGCAGCAACTTGTTTCCTTACCGTTCGCCTCTTCCCTCTTTCCACCTTTCCTAAACCTGCACAATGCACTGCTTGAGTCCCTACTCAAGGGGTCATCCCCTGAGTGCAGGTTTAATAAAAAAAAAAATCTGTTGTCCAGCTCGAATATGTGTTTGGGCCACTATCTTGAAAAAATATGAATAAAACTGGCATGTATTTAAAAGCTTATAGTTTCGTTTTGTTTATTCTTTGTCCAAATACTGATAACGATCCATTTTTTTATTAATTTTCACAATGTTACCTACACGGTGCATTTTTTTTTTCCAGAATGGGAGGTCTTTATCCTAGTAGGTGCGAGCAAATGTTAAACGCTTGACTATATTTTTCTTTTGGTAGAAGTGGGTTCTTTTGGCAAGAGCATCCAAAGAGCTTTCCGTGATTAAGACCTCATTGAATGAGCATGTCCGATAAATTTAACCTAAATTTGGAATTAATTTCGTTCAAAATATCGCATGGCGATATGAAAGACTTCTTCTTTGACTTCCGATCCACACGGTCCACGACTTCGGTTGTTTCCTTGACAAGTGGCTTTAGTTTTTTGTTTTCTGCTACATCATTTTGTTTGCTTTGAGGGAAATGATCACGTTCGAAATTTCGTCAATTTCAGTCAGGTTTTTCCCATCGTTCTACTAGTTAACGATAATAAGCTTCCCCTCTGGCGAACAACGTTCAATTCTTTCAAAAAATTATTATGAATGCCACAAAATTAAAAGAATATATCGTAGGAATAAAAATACTTGTTGTGCTAATTTACTGTCCAGCTCCAATTTAGCTACTGAAACAAATTAGCAGTTAAAATAAATAACAGCTAGAGGTCATCATGCATCATTGCAGACCAAAACAATTAGCCTAAATAGGATAAAAATCAGAAAAAATTTATAATCAAACTATACATGAATTTTGTGCTAATTTAATGTCCATGGCTATATATATGTTTACTTATGAGTTGAGTAGATGTGCGATAATCATGTAGAAAAATAATCATATTGTATGACTTTTTGTACATTCTTTCTTGCTTGCTCCTTGCTAAAGTCAGATTTAATATGATGCCTTTTGTGCTTTTTGTAACTACTTAAGCAGGTCCTACAGCGTAAAGCTTCAATTATTTTGTCATTGATACTGAAAATACAGGGGTACAGGGGCCATTTAAGCAATTCTTCAAGCAATTTTATATTTGTTTGCCATTTTTATTCCTTTTGAACATGACTTTTTCTCTTGAACAGTTTCAGCTTGTTTTGTTGGCCTTTTTTTAATTTAAATTTTCAATAATTTTGGAGGTCGCCGTGGTCTAGTAGGTAGTGTGCTAGCTTATTAGACGTAAAGCCAGGGTTCGAGTCCCAGGGCAGACATCAAAATAAATACACAAAAAGTATTTTTTCGGCGATTAGGAAATAAAATTGCCATGAAAAGTTTCTCAAAAAATCTGTCGTTCGGAGTCGACTTTAAACTGTAGGTCCCGCCACTTCTGCATAAAATTAACACACACAACATAAATGGTGTGAGAAACTGCGGGCTCCTTGGGGACGATTGCTGTAGACTGTCTAATGGTGAAGGTATAGCACTGGCCATTTTATAGTCACCAGTAGCAACTCGTTTCCTTACCGTTTGCATCTTCCCTTTCTTTTTCCACCTTTCCAAAAGAAAAAAAAACCTGCACAATGCACTGCATGAGTAGGGGTCATCCCCTGAGTGCCGGTTTTATAACCAAAAAAAAAGGCCAACCTAAGTATTGTCAGCGATGAAATAAGTTTTAAAATTTCATACTCTCCATTTTGTGTATACTGGCATGGTCCAAGCATTAGAATGAAAGTTTCTTGTACGGGTTTTTTAATTTTATAAATCGAAAAATTAATGTCTTTATAATGATATATAATTACAGTTATATTTTCAATCCAACCCATTACAAAGTCGCTGTTAATCTACTCGAGTCTTACTGCTGTCTACTATTCGAATGTACAATGTTATGTATTTTGAAATAATTTTGAAATTTCTCTCTTATTAATTAATAACATTTCAACAAGTTGTCTATTGATGAAATCTTTAATTTGAAAATTATCTTCCATTTGTTATCTTTGGAAATTTCAATTACAAACACTTGTGCAATTTGCATACACTCACATAAATCTCTTTATCTTTTTTTTATTAAATAAATATATTTCACTCAATATACATCTATGTATTTGTATATATATTTCTATATAATATATATACACACATACTTATGTATATGTATACATACACAACGTGGTGTAGTTGTATTTGTATTTGTTTTTGTATGAGAATATATTTCAATTTATTTATTCATTTAATCTCTTTTGACCCACTTCATTGTGAATCTACTCAAATATCTTGTTCAATCAATAAAGAGAAGAACAAGCACAAAACAGAAACACATACACAAGCACAAATATAGTAGACAAACTATTAAACAAATTAATGAACATTATAATTATTTATACTATCTACTATTCATTGTAAAATAATCATAAAATAAAGGAAATTATTTAAAAATTTTAATAAATTTTTCAAAGAGTAATATGAATGTACGTATCTTACATACATACAGGGTGGCTGATATGTATTGCAACCAACTTCAGGTTGTTGTTATTTGTAAACCGCTCCTTTGACAGCTGACAGATTTATTCCAGTGACAGTTCATTTTATTATTTACAAGCTTTCAAAAGCATTTTAATCTATTGCATTCAGAAAAAAAGTTATTCCTAATGGAATTCAAGCGTGATAGTGTCAATAAATCTTTTGTTTCTCGTACCATTGCTCCTTATCGTGATACAGGCATTGTTGCATCGCGTCCAAAAAGTGGACGAAAACAACGGTAACAACACCAGAAATGATCCGAAAAGTGAAGACCAGATTTGATCAAAATCCAGGCAGCAGTGGTAGAAAAATTGCTCATGAGCTGAATATATCTCGAAACATATTGAAAAATGAGCTTGGACTAAAGCCATTGAAGTTCCAAAAAGTGCAAGAGCTCACCGATGGACAAATAAAAATTTGAACTGGAAAGAGCCAAGGATTTATTTCGCTTGCACTTGAAGGTGGGTACTAGGGATGCCAATCGGGAAATCCCGAAACTCGAAATCCCGGGATTTTCGGGATTCATAAAATCCCGAATCCCGGGATTTTTAAAATCTTGTCCCGGGATTTTTCGGGATTTTCGGGATTGTGAATTCATATGTATTTTGACCCTACAAAAGATCCTGAAAAAAAATTCTTTATCACTTGACTTCGATAATAGCTTCTCAGATAAGGAAAACCATATTTCCATTGATAAAAAGATTATTTGATGCCATCGAAGAATGCAAAAAGCCCTATAAAACGCATTAATAGGGTAACTGATTTAGATAGTCAACTGTCCAAAGAAAAAGATTTATTTACATCAGAGAGGTGGTAGAGGTGAATATTTACAAGCTGCACATAGCTATCTTGGAACTATTTTACCAACAAATGTTGATTGCGAGAAGTGACTTTCAACGGCACCGTATGTTTACAAAAAAATTCGTTTAAGCCTATCTGATCACATGTTAGATGCTTTAATCTTTTTGTTGGAATCCAAATAATTTTCTTAAAATTTATCCATCCATCCAAAATCGCGATTTTTCCCATGATTTTTCGGGATTTTTGAATCCCGAATTATCCCGAAAAATCCCGGGATTTCGGGATCGAGATTTACAAAATCCCGAATCCCGGGTTTTTTAAAAATCGATCCCGTTTGGCATCCCTAGTGGGTACCTACCGAATTTGATTTTCTCCGACGAGAAGCCATTCCAAATTGAGCAGTTTGTGAAAAAACAAAATGATCGGGTTTAATAGCGGCGTTGGAATCGGAATCGTCGGAATTCTTGCAATCCTAGAGACTTTCTAAAACTCTTTACGATTTTACAGAAAATATTTCATATGAAATATATTTTGAAAGGATATTCGCTTGCTGCTGCTTAAATGTATAATTATTCCTGAAATCTGTTTTTATTTTACAGTATTCCCTCGATTTACGTCGTCTCGATTAACGTTGTTTCGATTAACGTCGCCAAAAATTTTATTCAACTTCGATTTGCATCATCATGCGATTTATGTAGCCTCTGTTGTTTATAAACAAAAGGCAGTGTACTAGTTTATTGGACGTAAAGTCAGGGTTCGAGTCCCAGGCCAGACATTAAAATAAAATACAAAAAAGTATTTCTTCTCAACAGATTTCTGGCAAAAACTCTGAGAGTAAATAAAATGCCATGAAAGGTGTATCTGATAGTCTGAGTTCTTTGGAATTCGTCACCTTTTTCCAGAACATTTCACGACGTAAATCGAGGGAATACTGTATTTTAAACTTATTATTTAAAATTTCTATAGTAAATATAATCAAACAAAGTTTATGGAGAATAATAACTTGATAAACTTGATAATAATTTTTGAATGTTAAGCAAATTATGATGTCCATCATGTACACACCTTCTGCTATTTGGCTGACTGAATAGAAATGAATGTACGGTTGACTGGCTACCAAAGAAACTGCAATAAATAAAGAATTAACATAATAATGGTTACGTGATTATAAAGTTTAAATTTCAACTTTAAACTTCATTCCATCATCTCCTACAACTCTGTCCCATTTGGTCATTTCGCTTTTGCTATTCTACCTCTGGCTTAATATTCATTCTGAAAAAAGAAGAATTTTTCTCTTTTTTTCTGGAGAAAAAGTAAAAAGTGATAAAAATAATATTTTTTTACAAGCAGAAAATATTTTTGATTATGAGGCACACGGCTGATACTCTTTTTTACTATTTTTTTTATATTAAAACTGCATAATTTGCACTCTACAATAGGATACGAAAACATACCCATAGAATGAAATTTGGCAGTTGAGGAAAGAGCGAATAAGTGATGAGCGGAAACTATGGCCTTTACCTACATTACAATGGATTGAAAACAGGAATTAACACCACAGCACACAATGCTTGATGGATCGAAAGCATCAGCAGTGATATGGTTAGGCTTATGGAAGTCCAATCCCGTATGAAAATACACAATTCGAATGGCTCTTTTAAGCAAAACTAGCGGGAAAAGTTTTATAACTACCCGGGATAATAAAAGTGAAAGTAACAATTTGGAAACTCTATTATCCTTTAAGAATGGGACCATTCTCCTATATAAAAATGCCTTGAAAACATATAAAGAACCTGGAGCGACGATGTTCGATTATCAATTCAAGTCAATTCAACAGAAGATACTGAAGTTGGAAAATAGTTCTACTATCTATCAGGTTTTCATTAGAGCACTTAAGTTTTAACCGGCTGATTTAAAAATGTTATGGGAATGTCTAGGCAAGCTGAAACATCTAGAGAGGCTTTCTCTTTCTAAATTCTATGTAGTATGGAATTCAAGCCAATAAAATAGGCTTCTGCCAGAAGGACAGAAGGCTTAAAAGGGGCAGATAAGCTTATCAGAAGAGGAACTCCTACTTTGCTAATGGAATCGGTAACTTTCTGTGGAATAGTTGGAGGAGTTGCCTAGAAGGTTATACTTTCCGAAAGGATAGGTAAAGAGGCCTTTCCGTCTTACTGTAAAAAAAAAACTAAAGCTTAAACTAAAAAACAAGCTTTCTCACTGGCCAACATCTCTGATATCTACTTAAAGGAATATGTATGACAGATACATATAGGATACAGGAAGTCGCCTTAGTCTAGTAGGTAAGGTTCGAGTCCCAGACCAGACAAAATACAAAAAGTATTTCTTCGGCGACTTCCTCTCAGCAGATTTCTGGCAAAAACTCTGTGCGTAAATAAAATTGCCATGAACTGTTTCTCAAAAAATCTGTCGTACGGAGTCGACTTTAAACTGTAGGTCCCGCCACTTATGTATAAAAATTAACACACACTAGAAACTAGGTCAATAATCCAGACTGATGGGTTGTAATGACCAATTATGTATGTATGTATGACAGATACTATTGTCTTCCGCAAAGAAGTAGATGGGATTCTAAATTAGAAAAAAGTAGTTTTAGAATAGGTTGTGGATCCTAATACGCTACGTACGACTTTGAGGTGCTTCTCGTTTATATTCAGTACTAGTCGATATTACTAGTACTTCCTTATGACGTAGTTGGCTTTACATACCACTGGCCTACTTAATTGAATATTAATAACCTGTTTGTTGTTGAACATAGGTGACTCTGTGAACCATCTCCAGATTGTTACATAAGTCATTGACAGGACTTCCTATGTAGGCATGGTTGTTCTCTTCACCGACTTCCGCTAATCGCCACAACAAAGACACATTTCGCCATATAAGGAGTGCGCACAAAAAAAACTGGACTTACACTTTTCGTTTTAGAAATAAAAGTAAGTGACGGATTTTGTTTTCGTTTTATATTTCAGTTAAATTAAATAATATTTGAATTCTTTTGTGTATAAAATTTTTTTCTGACAAAGACTTTCTGAGCTTCTTTTCTTCCAGACATGTTAGTCATGGTGTCTTAGATAAATACGTATAATTTTACTAGCTTTGTTTTGATCGGCAAATCCCTTTCTTCTTCCAGTTCCACGCTTTCTCTTAATACTCAAAGACTCCTTATATTGTTTTATTCTTATCTTAGAAACTATTTTTTGGTTAACACCTGCGAGGGTAGCAATCGTTTTTTGTAAGGGGCGCAGTTTTTCATTGAAAATTTTTTACGACATTCTTGTTTGATGGCCATTTTCAAAAAACTATTTTTGCTATTGTAATGACACATGTTGTATTAGCACATGGTTTTTAAAACAGATGACTAACAAAAAAAAATGTAACGGTATTCATTTTTTTCAATTACGATAAAAGGTATAAGCTTAAAAGTAGACCCATTTTGTGCGCACTCCTTATAATTCCTCATTATAACCCATCAGTCTGGATTCCAATCTAACTTCTCATACCATGTTGTGTCTGTTAATTTTATACATGAGTGGTGTAGCCAACAGTTAATACTAGATTCTGAATGATATAACCTCTTAGAGTTTTCGCCTGAAATCTTCTGAGAGGAAGTCGCCAAAGAAATACTTTCTTGTTCAGATTTCGTTTTGCTGGAGATATCTGAATTTTGAGCAGTGGCTTCACGTCTAATAAGCCAAGACACTATCTACTAGACTAAGGCGGTTTTCAAGCTCTTAGAGCTCCTTATTAGATCGAATACGAGAATCTTCGCCAACTTTTACAGGAACGAAAATCTTACGTAGGGGTTTCCTATCAAATACTCTTAATGCAGCAGCAACGGTGTTTAATAGTGTCTGAGCTAGACAGATCTCTGCCACTCAATTGTCTATTGCGACTATAATATAATGATAATAATACGATTGATCTCTAGAAAGTATAAAAACTTGGCCACATGCCCATAATAAGGACACATCTGAGCTTGAATAAAATTTATTTTCAATTTACCACAAATACCAATATGAGCACTTGAAATCTATATTTTATAAGTATTTTCTCATAGGGGGGGGGGACCTATTCATATAAATATTTTTTAAAAAACCTTTGTTAGTTTGGGGTAGGGTATTAAACATTTTCATTTTTACACTGCTTTTAGAAAATCCCTTTTTTTAAACCTCCGGTAAATATTTTGTTTATTTAAGCATGTGTTGGTGTTATACACATACAAACTTTCACATTGTTTAGGTATTTGTTTATGGGACAGAATAATAGAGAAAGTAACAGAACAACAACAACAACAACAAAAAAAATGAAAATATTAAAGGGTTTTCTATGGACAACTTTTGCCTTACAGCATCAAAATAATAATGCCGAGGATACGCCACAAAACAGTCATCCTGTAACCCAACTCTCAAAATTTAAACTTTTTAAATTAAAATTATGAATTGTTCAATTTTGGTCACGTTGTAATAACAACAAAAAAGAAAATGAAAAAATAAAAAAATATGGACAGAATTATTTTACCAAAAAAAAAAGACCAACGAAAATTAAAAACAAAAGCAAAACGAGAAACGAAAACAAAAAAAGAGAAATTGAAACTCAAAATGAACATGTCTAATGAATACAGGAAAGGGAAACGATAACTAAAGGAAGTAATGTTTTGTGGTGTGGACTATGGTTTCGTGTGTATATGTGTGTGAATGTGATTGTGTTTGAGTGTTGCATGTTTATAGACCATCTATATAAACAATGAAAATGCCAGAAAAAATATTTGGTAGATGAGCTTCTCTTTCTAGCCCCTTTTTTTCAGTTTTTCATACGAACTTCGTTTTTTTTCCCCCCCAAATGAAAGTTTGTAATCAAAAACAACAAAGTTTTTACTTTTTTCTGTTGTTTTTTGTTTTAATTTTTGTTGTTGCTGTTTTTTTTTAATTTTATTTTTAATAACTTTTCATATAAAAATATTTTTGTTGGTGCTCTTTTTTTTTGTTTTTGTTTTTGGGGTCCATTTATGCTATACAATGGGAATTGTTTAAACTATTGTATGCCGGTTTTGTTTTCTTTTATTTTTATTACGTTCCTATACAGAAAAAAAAGGCTCATAATTGATAAATAAAAAGTTAAATAACAAATAAAGAGAGAGAGAGAGTTTTTAGGAAAGAAGAATTTCAATTTTATCTTTTGTATTTTTGCTTGCAAATTGAAAATAAATTTGATTATTATTTGGCGAAAACCAACCGACAAATTTATCGGTCAGAAATGGGAAAATTAAAAACAAAAATACAAAAAAAAGGAGAAGAAAAAATTAAGCAAAAAAGGAAAAGTCAAGGTTTTATTAAAGAACAGACAAGCTTGCTATCCAATAAATGTATTAATAAACAGAATTGCCATATAAACATAAAAAGGACCCCCAACACCAAAAGGTATTTATACATTTCATCACATTAAAAGCGGGAATGTTAGTGCAAATTTCAAATTCGATTCAAGATCTGATCCTATTGGTATACATCTAAGCCATCTTTTCGTCTTATTTTGCGTTTATTATAAGAGGTATCACCGTATCTAGTAGGTATTTGTGCTGGCTATTAGACCTGAAAGCAAAAAAAAACCTGGCATGAAAAGTTTTTCAAAAAAAAAAATCTGTCGTTCGGAGTCGACTTTAAACTGTAGGTCCCGCCACTTCTAAGAGGTGTGAGAAACCAGGTCCAGACCGAATGGTTGTAATGACCAATTATGTATGTATAAGTGGTATCAACCATATTTTCTATAGGAACACTGTGCTACTACTGCTCCTAATAAGATAAACTATATCCGTTACAGTATCTAACCTAAAATATTCGAATCTTGTACTCGCTTTGGATTTTTAGTCTGGGTTTTAATGCACTAGAAACCATTCAGTTATCCAGGCTTATGTTCTGTAAATCTATTAGTCTTTTTAAAGTCTAGAAAGTTCCTTTATACCATTTACCTTTATGCTATTGTCTTGATTATGATTTGAGTCTATCAGTGAAGATATTTAAACTCCTTTTTTGTTGTTAAATTTGAAAAATTTCCACTACTCCAGATAATGTATTATCACGTATATTCCTGAGATTGGAAAATCGTATTATGGTAAGGTTTTCTATAGATTTCTGGTTATTTGCATCTAATGACCGTGTATCCTCCTATCTCCAATGCTGGACCCATCCAGGTCGCAAAAAGCCTACACGGCCAAATGAGATTTTATACTGTTGGAACACGAATGACGATTTGTTATCAGAGTGTTATTCTGTAAGATAATTCCATTATAATCAAGTTAATCCTATTATATTCTGGAGAAATAATTGTGCCTCTGATTAATGGTTTGTTTAATGCAATTCGTTTATCCTTAAAAATAAATCCTTTGAACCTTCTATCTCAACTTCACTATGAAATCAGTGTTCAAATTAGTTAGTGTTTTGACTTCTCAAACGAAGGATTGCGATTCAAATCTCAGCTCATACAACTCGAACAAAACAAAATATGGGAAAAAAACATTTTTTCTTTCAAAAGCTCTAAGAGCAAGTAAAATTGAAATGAAAAATTTCTCTAAAAATATGTCGTTCGGTGTCAATTTTAACACACATAACATTAGTAGTGTGAGAAGCTAGATCATAATCATGACTAAAGGATTGTAAGGAGCAATTACGTAAAAAATAATTTATTCTTAATCAAAATTTAGGAGCCAGCAAATTAGCCTTAAACAGATATTATAGCGGTAATTCAGCCTAGCCAAGCTATCATAGGGACAATAGTCTAACCAACTCTTGAAATTATGCTGTTCAAGACCACGTTAAATATCGAGCCTTCCAACAGGAATTTACGAACTTTGACAATTGTTAAGGGTCATCTTGTTAAAGTTATATCTGTAAAATTAGATGCCATTTATTTTGCCAGCTTTGCGAATCACTTCACCCATTTTAAGTTTGCCATAATTAGCCCCTGTTTCAGGCACGTTGGTAGATACCAAACTCCAGCAATAAGTATTCAAAACGAAAAGTAGGTTCGAGTTACTTATAATTTCAGATACTTATACGCATTCATTCTTATTTTGATATCATACTCATACTCAAAGTTGGAAGTACTCGTCGTATTCATACTTAACAATATGTATAATGTTCTTGACTTCGACTCGTCTCTACTTAAAATTTACACGAAGCACTAAGTAAGTATGATTCGCATACAAACACTACTATACTCACAAGAAGATTATGTGTATGCTTTGCTTGTTGTCTTTATCTTTCCTTTCTTCTTTGTTTGCATATGCAACAACAACTAAGGCTATAAATGTTGATGAACGATTCAAGCCACTCGAATCACTTATAAGTATTTTTCTAAATTTATGAATGAGAATGAGTAGGCGTATGAATCAAACATATTTTGAATGTTGTAAGTTTGATGTTAACGTTGTACTCAAACTCATTGCTGGTTATACTTATAAATCAATGTTGTAGCGAGTACGAATGAATCAGAGTAGTTGAATTTCAATTCTGTTGATTCATTCATACTCAAAATTGCATAAGTGCTTATGAGTGGCGGAAAAACGATTCATTTGTGATCTCTGATATGGATACATACGTTCGTCTGTTCATTGTCAAGCACTATAGGTCGGTAATTACTAATTTTTTATGATGATTTTTTATGTTTCCGATAATTGCGAATAAGTCTAAAACCACAACAGTCCTCAAAGCCAATATAACTCATGCTCGTGATTTATAGGCCAATATCACTCATAATATTTATAATTTTAATTGAACGACAGGAAGCACTTAGTGAAAAACCTGATATAAGAATTATCATGTTCGTTGTTACATATCACGGCATTTAGCACCATCGCAAATAGTGTTAAAAAGGAGAGGATTTTTGTTCCGTATATCTTATTATCTTCTTGCCAAAAATTTGTAAAAGGCATTCAATAGATTGTGCTATCTAAGCATGTGTTTTATTTTTTTTTTATTTATTTAATTGCACATATTGATGGTTGTAAATAGGTGATAAAGCTTTTCATGCAAATAACCTTTTTTTTCTAAGCTTATCAAGTTGCAATCACCCCACTGTGCTTATGGAAAACTCTCGCATACCAAAGATGATTGTGTCAAGTTCAAAAACGTATTAAAAAATTTACTGATAAGGCCTGACATGAATCAATACAATTCAATTCATCTTCAGCTCAGTTTAAAATTAAATGTTCCAGCAGCAACAAATCAAATAATATAGCAGCGCTTTTATTAAATAATTTCGAGTGAATAAAAAACAACAACGAAAAAAAATCATTAAAAAAACTTTCAATTTCTCAAAACAAACAATACAAATCTATTCATTTAAAACAAATGCAATTGATTATGAAATATTTTATAATTAATAGTGAGTGTCTGATTAAAAATAAAATCAAATGAAGAAAAAAAATGTTTTAAATAAAAATTCTTTCAAATCATTTAGTTCTTATAGCCCTTACCTGTCTCTTACCGTACCAATCCTTAACTCAAGCCTTAAACTTATCGAGCGATGAGTTCAATTTAAAATTGATCGAAAATTGTTTGAATTTAACAAAAAATAATGAAAACTTCATAGTGGCTCCGTATGAGGCCTTTCAATTATACAAGGAATTATACAACATACCAGACGATGAAGATGACGATGATGATGATGGCAATGAAGAGAATGAAAATCAAAGTAATGATGATGGCCATGGCCTAAACAATTTAACGCCTTTAAGTGGCGTTAGAAAGCAACAGAGAATCATAGCCTCCAAAAAAGCCAATGCCGTAGATGATTTACTAACGAGCCTTTCGTTAACGGCCAGATGGTCGTTTAATTTCCAAACTCGTGACACCCACAAGCGTATATTCCATCAAAACGGCCGGCCAAATCAAAAAACTTGGGTGGATTTTTTGCGTAAAGATGACACCTTCTTTTATAGCCACATTGATCAGCTGAATGCCAGCATCTTGGAATTGCCTTTGAATGTAAAGAAAATTAAATTGAAAATAATTTTACCCGATAAATGGGATGGTTTGCCTGAGCTTAGAGACTATATTTTGGAGAATATGGATGAGTTTGATGAATTGATAAAGAAAACATATAAAATGACGCTGGTAAGACTTTTATTGCCGAAATTTCATTTGTCCTATAAAATGAATTTAAAAGATTTCTTTGAGGAGGTAAGTTTAAAATTTTAATTTGATTTGAATTTTTAATTAATTTTTTTTTTGTTGTTATTGATTTATTCAGACCGCTGGCAAGGAAATCGATAAATATGAGAATGTCTATCAACAATCGAAATTGGAATTCAATGAACGTGGTATTGGCCAGTTTGAGAGGACGAGTAAGTAAATATTTTTACAATGATTAGAGAGAGAAAGTTTTCCCTTTTTTCGATACATGAATGGAAAAATTGTAATACATGACAATATAGCTTGAAAACCTTATCATCTGTAATAAGGAGCTACACGAAATATTTAGAATACTGACAGCATTTCATACAGGATACAGGAAATGTTTTGGTGTTGAAGTAGTAGTTGTGAGGAAGCAAATTGTGTTTATAGATGAAGTTACGATATAATCCAGTTAATCTTCAACTTGAGCCGAATTTCTGAAGGTATATTCTATCTCTCAGTTGGCCTGTAAGTTGGTTGACCACATGTTATGAGCATTTGAGCATACAGAACTTTCAACAATAAGCACAGTCCCTCTATTAAATGAATTCCATCACATTAGTTAAAGACTTTGGTTAGTCTAAGAGCTGTACGCTAAAGATCGACTTCCCTGCCGCGCCTGGCCTTATTCGATTGCACCAATTTTCGTGCACTTTGTCGAATGAATGGGATCGTAACTCAGCAATGGCATTATCAATGTTAGCCACCAAATGCTCAGTTGTCTCTTTAACAGCGTCCCGGTAGCTTCTTGGCATCCAATTGACTTCACCATTAAACGTTTCACGCAATAGATCGATTGTGGCATAAGATGTGTGACAAGTTGCACCATTCTGTTGTAACCAAACATTGTTCACCTTAAAATCATGAAGAGCGGGTACAAAAAAGAACATCAGTTATCATGGTGCGATAGATGTCTCCAAAGACCGTGATGGTTTGCGTCATCCTCATTTTCAAAGAAATATGGGCCATGGATGACTGCACAAAGTAGTCATTCGTAATGGCTGCATTGGCTTCTGTAAGAACACGTGTGGATTTTCTGTGCTCCAAATACGGCAATTTTGCTTACAGGGTGGCTGATATGTATTGTAACCAACTTCAGGTTGTTATCATTTGTAAACCGGTCCTCTGACAGCTGACAGATTTATTCCAGTGACAGTTCATTTTATTATTTACAAGCTTACAAAAGCATTTTGATCTATTGCATTCAGAAAAAAAGTTATTCGTGATGGAATTCAAGCGTGATAGTGTGATTGGTTTATATTTGGCTGGAAAACCACAGGTGGCTATCGTTAGAGCCCTCCATCATTGAAATGTGAATAAAACTTTTATTTCTTGTACCATTGTTCGTTACCGTGATACTGGCAGTGTTGCACTGCGCCCAAAAAGTGGACGAAAAAAACGGTAACAACACCAGAAGTGATCCGAAAACTGAAGGCCACATTTGATCGAAATCCACACCGCAGTGGTAGAAAAATTGCTCGTGAGCTATATATATCCAGAACGGATGCGACTCATACTGAAAAATGAGCTCACCGATGAACAAAAAAAGTTAGCTGGGAAAGAGCCAAGGAAAATGATCGGGTTTACTTGCCAAAGAGTTCTACTGAAAATCTACACCTGCGATTGGCCAACAGAACTCAAGCACCGCCGAGTAACGGCCAATGGTCGCTCCCCGCTGGTATTCTTCGATCGTGGATCAAAACAAATGCCAAATATTACTGGGAAAATGTCTTAAATACAGTATTGAAGCAATGGGATGACAAACATTTCGGCAGCATACCAGGGACATTCCAACAGGACTCTGCACCACCGCTCTCAGCACGCGTTAACCAAGAATGGCTTAAAAAAGAGGTTCTTCACTTCATTTCTACTGCGCAATGGCCACCAAAATATCCGGATCTCAATCCGGTGGTCTTTTGCGCCTGTGGCATTTTGGAGAGTAAGTTTCCCAATAAAAAATACCAAAGTGTCGATCACCACAAGACGGCGCTTCGCCGGGAATGAGTCAAAATACCGCAGAGCAACTTTCGTGCAGCCTGTGATGGCTTTGTCCGCCGTTTGAAGGCCATAATTCGTACCAAAAGTGGCCAATTCGAACAAATCTAAACTGATTCTAAAATTTGATGTTATTTTCAACATTTTTTGCTTTTGAACAATAAAATTAAAAAACAAATTAAAAAAGTGATAGCACTTTAGTTTATTGTATTATGTATCAGCCACCCAGTATTGACGTACGCAACAAGATGAAAATGAACTGCATTCGAAAATATGTTTTTTTTTATTGTTGACAAAATCGACATCATCGTGTAGGTTCTCGTTGACCTATCTAGTGAAGCGAAAGAAAGCGAATGGGCATGTGAATTTTGAAAGGCATCATACCAAGACCTTTTCGGAAAATTTGATGTAAACTGTTGTGTGAATTTGTTCAATTCCTGAGAACGATGACAACCATTTTGTACGACATTATCGCGCGATTTCTGGGCTATTGCCTTTGTTTTCGAAATAAATTTCCAATAAAATTTCCAACTTTGCTCAAGCGTAAATCGTTTCATTGCATTCAGCGGCGATAATATAATGAATTTTGTGACAGAATTGAATGACATATGCACTGTTAGATAGGAGGGCTAACCTAAAGATGTTTCTCTTGAAGATAATGCCATTACTACTCACTACTTATGTTTACGATTGGAATTTTTAAACTATGAATTAGTCCTAGAATCATATTTTTTGCATGAAGAATAAAATTATGGGGCTAAGCCTGACTATCAATATTTTTATAATCAAAAATAACTTTCTTTTGTTACAGCCGTCTTGTTTTGGAATGCCTATTCCTATTTGAGAGTCTCACCATTGCTATATGACATCAGCCATCCGTTTCTCTTTCTGATAACCAACAAAGATGGCATACAATTCTTTGGACAAGTGGTGAAAATGGATTGAAATAACATGTAACAGCATGCAGTTTAAAAAAAGAAAATTCAATAAAAATTTAATTTAATTTTAGATTTAGATTTAAAAATATTTAAAACGATATTCTATTCTATTGAAAATAAGAAAGTGTGGTTAAATCTTTAAATCTTTTAAGCGATTTTAATGTATCACGAATAAAACTGGAAATCTTGATGAAGAAAATTGACATTCGTTGATTAGATGTCATTTCATGTTAAGTGTAATTGTCCCCCCGTTTTTCTTTTAAAAGAAAATGAAAAGAAAATTCTTTCTGGAATTTTATTTTTATAAGAAACATTCGGTATTTTTCACTTTGCTCTAAACACTTTTTGCAATAAAAATGGAAAAACTAAACAAAACAAAGTGTTTTAACTAAAAGCACACACCAAAGACAGACAGACAGACAGACAGACAATCAGACAATTTAGCTCAGACTTGGGGAACAATAGCAAAAGATTTCTTTTTTTTATTTTCTTTCGAAAAGAAAGGAAAATAATCGAAAACTTTATTATGGAAAAAAAGAAAAACATTCACATAAAAAACAGAAGAAAAGGAAGGAAAATAAAATTCAAAACAAATGCAACATTGTTATTGTATTATGTTGTGTGTGGTATTAAAATCCTGTGCTGTTAACACTGACTCCCGACAATGCATTTTTCCTTAAATGTTCGTTTTTTTATTTTCTATTAACTGTACCCTGCACGTGTTGCTGCACCCTGAACTAAAATACATTTGAAGGAAAGGCATTACACAAATGTCCAATTAATTTTGAATCATTTTATTGATTTTGTTTCCCGTTGTCCTGATGATTCAGATGAACGGCCCTGAGTAGTACGCATTCGATCAGTTTCTAATCTCACTTCTCGTTGTTCAAGTGGTTCATGCGAACGGGTCTCAGCGGCATATACTCGAAGATTTTCCAGTCACAGTGCTCGTCTGATTCTGAGGCTCGTAATGCTCTTTTCTTCTGTGCTTGAGGTGTAGGTCGACCAATTGCTTTTCATTCATTTTGAATATTTTTCAATGACACCATCCATCTGAAATTAATCACACCAATCTTCGTCGACTAATATGTAACAACTTTGTTAAAGACTGTGCATTCTTTATTCAGACTTGAATAATTTTCAGAGGCACAACTTATTGGAAATTGGTCATATCAACTTAGAAATCTTCGTCAGTTCATGCGCAACAACTTTGCTTAAGATCATAACATAATCAAATGCACAGTTTACGATTTAATTGATTTTAAGTAATTTTCAGTGGCGCCACCTATCGGATATTGGTCATACCAACTTAGAAATCTTCATCGGCTCATGCGCAACAACTTTGGTAAAGATCATAACATGATTAAATGCACAGTTTACGATTTAATTGATTTTAAGTAATTTTCGGTGGCGCCACCTGGCGGAAATTAGTCATATCAACTTAGAAACCTACCCCGGTTCAAGCGCATCAACTTTTCTAAAGATTATAATATGATCAAATGCATAGTTTATGATTCCATAAGGTACATACAAACAAACATTCATTTTTATATATGTATATAGACTATGGGAGGTAACACGCCCACTATAGCCAATTCGTCCGGTTTGTTCATATATACGTCAAAGTCATCCATATAAAATTTGAGGACTTTAGTTGTTGCAGTTTATGATATATGCGATATTAAATACTTATTGGGTACGGGGGCATGGCACCACGCCTACTTGAAATTTTAAAATGAAAAATTGCCTATAGTTTCGTCCAGACATACTGGAAGGTACTGTTAAAATTTCAAGAAAATCGGTCCAGCTGTTTAGCCGTCTATAAACTTCAAACAAACCCACAAACAAATAAACACACATTCATTTTTATATATATACAGTATTCCCTCGATTTACGTCGTAGAATGTTCCGGAAAAAGGTGACGTCAATCGAAACGACGTAAATCGAATTTCAATGAACTCATACTATCAAAAGCACTTTTCATGGCATTTTATTTACTCTCAGAGTTTTTGCCAGAAATCTGTTGAGAAGAAATCGCCGAAGAAATACTTTTTTGTATTTTATTTTGATGTCTGGGGCCTGGGACTCGAACCCTGTCTTTACGTCTAATAAGCCAGCACACTACCTACTGTTTTGTTTATAAATAACAGAGGCGACGTAAATCGATTGACGACGCAAATCGAAGTTGAAGGAAACAAAATATTTGACGACGTTAATCGAGACGTCGTAAATCGAGGGAATACTGTAGATCAAAGCAGGCGTAAAGCAAGGGGATGATGTGTGTGAGAATGGCAACGAACAAGAAACCAACAAAGAATTGTCAGCTTCAATGAAATAAATGTCAATTGACCACACAATGTCAGTGTCATTGTTAATCTATACTCTTTGTATCCCCCTCCCTCTCTCTTTTACTCTTCTTTTTGAGACAATTTGAAATAACTTTAAAAACAAATACTAATACATTGCAATACATAAATACTAATACTAATCCAATGATAACGATGCACACTAACACATATACAGTAACCGTTAAAACTGTTTTTTCGCATCATTGAGAACAATAGGAAAACTTCAACACTAACAACAACAACAAAGAAAAACAATTTTAATACAACCATACAACACAAGTATTATTGACTTGAATTTGTCTTTTCCTCATATTGGCTTAAATAAAACTTTAGATGGCTTTAAAATGGCTTTTTGTTAAATGTTTTAAAAGAATTGTGCACAAAGTTGGTACTTTTCTTAAAGCAGCACCACTTTTAAGCAGTTTGTATTCTGTTCCGTTGTATGTATAGCTACAGTCCGAATATTTGATGCCCTACTTAAAAATATAGTTTTTCGCACATTTTTTTATTCGTTTTAACAAAGAGCTAAGAGCCGCAAGAGAGGTCTAAAATGTCAAGAAGAATCCTTTAGGACAACGACACTGTAGAACATTAAGGGGTGAATAAAGTATGGGGAAGCCATGAGGCTTTTAGGTTAATACATAACTCCAAAGTGTCCATGGTTTCACTGGAGAACACTAAAGAGGGTTCCAGGTATCGCGAAACCATCGAGAGATTCACTGCCTTACACTGTAAGGCGATCCAGGAATGTGAAAGCCTAGAGGTTATTGGATTAGTGCATTGCTCTACCCATAGTTTCACATGTCTGTGAAGATAGATTTTAAAACTAACTCCCGCCACACCCAAAAAGTTTCAACTTGTAGTTTTAAAAACTCTGTTAGACAATTATTTGAGGCTGGAAAGAAAAAAAGAAAATTAAAATCCTGGAAAAATACAAAAAAGCAAAAAGATAAAATAATCCAAGTTAATTAGATTTCAAAACATTGCTAAAAAATCTTTACAACAGAATTAACAAGTTTTCATAGCTATTGTAATCCATAATTAATAATCTGTGGAAACAGACTGAGTGGGCGATAAAGTAAATTGTTTGGAAGCATTGGACGTCCCTTTAACTACTAATCGCCAGAATCCTTAACAGGCGAGTTTCATAGTAGATTTTAAATTTTCCAGATTTCAGATTTAAAAATCCACTGTAAGTCTTTTTGGAAAAAAACTGAGTGGAGGATAAAGTAATGTTTTGAAGCATTGGACGTTAATAACTAATCGTTACAAAAGTAGTTTGAAATTTTCTTAATTTTAAACCTACAACACAATAATCACACAAAAACCCCAACTAGAGATTGAACTCGGTCATGATTGAGAATATGGAATTGAATTGGAAATTTTGTTTTCAAAAATATTTTGAAAAGTTTGTTATATACAAGTCATAACAATAATCTCCACAGCTTGATTAAATCTCTGAGCAAGATTTTTATAAAATACATGTATATTTATGCATTGCATTTTTATTCTTTTGTTATTAAATGTCGTATAGTTATGTATATATATCTATATATAATATTATATTAAATTAATAAGTTTAAACTTTTAACTAAATTTATTAGCATATTCTTAATATGTTTAATGTACAAAAAAAATTAAAAAAAAAAATATTTTATATGCTCCCCACCCGGTACTCGAACCGGTGACCTTAGGTCTAAGAATCTAACGCACTACCAATTACGCCACGGCGACGTCAACTTGCTTTGTTTTATTTTTGTATATAGTTACTTTTATGGAGAATAAATCACAATTTTTTTTTATATTTAAATAACCTATCGCCAGAATCCTTAACAGAGCGAGTTTTCATAGTAGATTTTGAAATTTTCCCCAGATTTCAGATTTTAAAATCCACTGTAAGTCCTTTGTTGGAAAACAGGACTGAGTGGGCGGATAAAGTAAATTGTTTTGGAAGCATTGGACGTCCCTTTAACTAAACCCAATCGCCAGACTCCTAACAGAGCGAGTTTTCATAGTAGATTTTGAATTTTCCCAGATTTCAGATTTTAAAATCCACTGTAAGTCCTTTTTTGGAAAAACAGGACTGAGTGGGCGGATAAAGTAAATTGTTTTGGAAGCATTGGACGTCCCTTTAACTAACCCAATCGCCAGAATCCTTAACAGAGCGAGTTTTCATAGTAGATTTTTGAAATTTTCCAAAATTTCAGATTTTAAAATCCACTGTAAGTCCTTTTGGGGAAAAACAGAGACTGAGTGGCGGATAAAGTAAATTGTTTTGGAAGCATTGGGACGTCCCTTTAACTAACCTAATCGCCAGAATCCTTAACAGAGCGAGTTTTCAATAGTAGATTTTGAAATTTTTCCAGATTTCAGATTTAACAGAATAGATTGCAGATTTTAACATAACAAATTTCAGATGCTAACATAACAGATGTTCAGATTTAACAAAAGAAACAGCATTGTTCTAAGGAAAGTTTTTGTAAGACAGATTATTATAGATGGTATACAGCCGTTTGAATTAAAGTCGGTGTAGTGTAGTGTGTGGTGTGTTGGATTTGTAAAGGTAAGATCGGAAGTTCAAATCCCGGGTTGGGTGCATATATAATTATTTTTTCTTTTTTAATTTTTTTTAAAACATATCAAATATGTGTATAAAATTTATCAGTAAATAATCATATCAGTATTTTAATATACAAGTATGCTTTAAACAATTAAAAAAAGATAATCACACAAAAACCCCAACTAGAGATTGAACTCGGTCATGATTGAGAATATGGAATTGAATTGGAAATTTTGTTTTCAAAAATATTTTGAAAAGTTTGTTGTATACAAGTCATAACAATAATCTCCAACAGCTTGATTAAATCTCTGAGCAAGATTTTTATAAAATACATGTATATTTATGCATTGCATTTTTATTCTTTTGTTATTAAATGTCGTATAGTTATGTATATATATCTATATATAATATTATATTAAATTAATAAGTTTAAACTTTTAACTAAATTTATTAGCATATTCTTAATACGTTTAATGTACAAAAATTAAAAAAAAAATATTTTATATGCTCCCCACCCGGTACTCGAACCGGTGACCTTAGGTCTAAGAATCTAACGCACTACCAATTACGCCACGGCGACGTCAACTTGCTTTGTTTTATTTTGTATATAGTTACTTTTATGGAGAATAAATCACAATTTTTTTTATATTTAAATAACTGTAGTGTAAAAGGAAAAACAAAACTGGGACTTCCCCGTTTGTTTTCGTTGTACCGCAAGCAAGCAATTCATTCCAGTCTTGCAAACTTTGTACTGACTGGTATTAACATAATAACTGGTAGTAATGAACATGAATTCTACATTTTATTTAATTTAATGATTACGAATAAAAAAAACTTTTTTCTGTAACAATTGAAACTAGATTATTCTTTTCTTTTACTTCTAAATGTATGTATAAAATCAAAATTAAAACTTTAATTAATTACATACTTGTCTTTCGAGTATATCTTTGAAAGATGAATTCGAAATAAAGTTGTATATTTTCAATTATGGCCGAGTTCAATCCCCAGTTGGGATTATTTGGATTTTTTTCTTTTTTAATTTATTATTTAATTTAATTTTTAAATACAGTAGAATTATTATAATTAATAAAACACAACATTTTTGAAAATATCTTTGACAGATGAACTTAAAATTCAATTGTTTATTTTCAATCATAGCACAGTTCAAATCCTAGTTCGGTTTATTTCTTTTCTTTAATTTTTATTAATACGTAAATATATATTAATATACTGATTAATTTTATATATTAGGAAAAATTAAAAAAAAAAACAGATTGGCGACCTCCATGGGATTTGAACTCCCGACGTTGTGTCTACTAAACCAACACACTACCCGACAGACGACAGCGACTTTAATTCAAGTGGCTGTATACCATCTATAATAATCTGTCTTACAAAAACTTCCCTTAGAAACAATGCTGTTCCTTTGTTAAATCTGAAATCTGTTATGTTAACATCTAAAATTTGTTATTTTAAAATCTGCAATCTATTCTGTTAAAATCTGAAATCTGGGAAAATTTCAAAATCTACTATGAAAACTCGCTCTGTTAAGGATTCTGGCGATTGGGTTAGTTAAAGGGACGTCCAATGCTCCCAAAACAATTTACTTTATCCGCCCACTCAGTCCTGTTTTTCCAAAAAAGGACTTACAGTGGATTTTAAAATCTGAAATCTGGGAAAATTTCAAAATCTACTATGAAAACTCGCTCTGTTAAGGATTCTGGCGATTAGGTTAGTTAAAGGGACGTCCAATGCTTCCAAAACAATTTACTTTATCCGCCCACTCAGTCCTGTTTTTCCACAAAAGGACATAGAGTGGATTTTAAAATCTGAAATCTGGGAAAATTTCAAAATCTACTATGAAAACTCGCTCTGTTAAGGATTCTGGCGATTAGGTTAGTTAAAGGGACGTCCAATGCTTCCAAAACAATTTACTTTATCCGCCCACTCAGTCCTGTTTTTCCACAAAAGGACTTACAGTGGATTTTAAAATCTGAAATTTTGGAAAATTTCAAAATCTACTATGAAAACTCGCTCTGTTAAGGATTCTGGCGATTAGGTTAGTTAAAGGGACATCCAATGCTTCCAAAACAATTTACTTTATCCGCCCACTCAGTCCTGTTTTTCCACAAAAGGACATAGAGTGGATTTTAAAATCTGAAATCTGGGAAAATTTCAAAATCTACTATGAAAACTCGCTCTGTTAAGGATTCTGGCGATTAGGTTAGTTAAAGGGACGTCCAATGCTTCCAAAACAATTTACTTTATCCGCCCACTCAGTCCTGTTTTTCCACAAAAGGACTTACAGTGGATTTTAAAATCTGAAATTTTGGAAAATTTCAAAATCTACTATGAAAACTCGCTCTGTTAAGGATTCTGGCGATTGGGTTAGTTAAAGGGACGTCCAATGCTTTCAAAACAATTTACTTTATCCGCCCACTCAGTCCTGTTTTTCCAAAAAAGGACTTACAGTGGATTTTAAAATCTGAAATCTGGGAAAATTTCAAAATCTACTATGAAAACTCGCTCTGTTAAGGATTCTGGCGATTGGGTTAGTTAAAGGGACGTCCAATGCTTCCAAAACAATTTACTTTATCCGCCCACTCAGTCCTGTTTTTCCAAAAAAGGACTTACAGTGGATTTTAAAATCTGAAATCTGGGAAAATTTCAAAATCTACTATGAAAACTCGCTCTGTTAAGGATTCTGGCGATTAGGTTAGTTAAAGGGACGTCCAATGCTTCCAAAACAATTTACTTTATCCGCCCACTCAGTCCTGTTTTTCCACAAAAGGACATAGAGTGGATTTTAAAATCTGAAATCTGGGAAAATTTCAAAATCTACTATGAAAACTCGCTCTGTTAAGGATTCTGGCGATTAGGTTAGTTAAAGGGACGTCCAATGCTTCCAAAACAATTTACTTTATCCGCCCACTCAGTCCTGTTTTTCCACAAAAGGACTTACAGTGGATTTTAAAATCTGAAATCTGGGAAAATTTCAAAATCTACTATGAAAACTCGCTCTGTTAAGGATTCTGGCGATTAGGTTAGTTAAAGGGACGTCCAATGCTTCCAAAACAATTTACTTTATCCGCCCACTCAGTCCTGTTTTTCCACAAAAGGACATACGAGTGGATTTTAAAATCTGAAATCTGGGAAAATTTCAAAATCTACTATGAAAACTCGCTCTGTTAAGGATTCTGGCGATTAGGTTAGTTAAAGGCACGTCCAATGCTTCCAAAACAATTTACTTTATCCGCCCACTCAGTCCTGTTTTTCCAAAAAAGAACTTACAGTGGATTTTAAAATCTGAAATCTGGGAAAATTTCAAAATCTACTATGAAAACTCGCTCTGTTAAGGATTCTGGCGATTAGGTTAGTTAAAGGGACGTCCAATGCTTCCAAAACAATTTACTTTATCCGCCCACTCAGTCCTGTTTTCCTACAATATTGATTTATTTATCGGATTACAATAGCTATCGGAAATGTGTGATTATTTGTCTGTTGTAGTTTTTTTAAGCAATATTTTGTAACAGTAATTAACTTTGGGACTTATTTTATCATTTTCTGCTTTTTTTTCTTATTTTTCCCAGGAATTTAATTAATTTTTCCTTTTTTTTCTTTCCCCAGCCTCAAATTAATTGTCTAACAGAGTTCTGTTAATAACATAACAGAGCTCTGTTAACTTTTTTGGTTTGCGTCTGGGGAGTTAGATTTTAAAATCTATCTTCACAGACATTAGTTTCACGCCTTAACCAAGAGAAGAAGAAACAAAAAGATAAGAAAAAAGAGAATAAAATCGAAAGAAAAGGAAAGGTAAAGAAATTAAAGCGATAATAACAGTAAAGAGTTAAGTCGCCGTAATCTAGTAGGTAGTTGGCTTATTAGACGCGAAGCCAGGGTTCGAGCCCCAGGTCAGAAATCAAAATAAAAGTACAAAAAGAATTTCTTCGGCGATTTCCACTCTGCAGATTTATGGCAAAAACAATGACAAGCTTCTCAAAAAAAATCTGTCCTTCGGAGTCGAGTTTAAACTGTTATGTATAAAATTATCACACACATCATAAGTGGTGTGAGAAACTAGGTCAATAATCCAGACTGAAGGGTTTTAATGACCAATTATGTATGTAACTGAAAGTAACTAGAATTGCGCCTTAGGTCTTTAGAAGGATATTTTGCATAAATACAGAATTAGTCATTACAACAATTTAGTCAGGATTAAAACCTTGCTTCTCACACCACTTACGTTGCGTGCGTTTTCCATGAGTGGCGGAACCTACAGTTTAAAGTCGACTCCTAACGACAACTTTTTGAGAAACCTTTTCATGGCAATTTTATTTACTCTCAGAACTTTTGCTAGAAATCTGCTGAGAGGTAATATTATTTCATATTTCGTTTCGTTGGATATGTTTGACTCGGGTCTTGAATCGAGGCCTCACGTCTTATAAGCCAACACACTACCTACTAAAGTGCGGCGAAAATCTGACTTTTCAAATAAATTGTAGGTCCTAAGGTGTTTCGTATATGTTTTCTACTACGGTAGACTGAACGACGCTTAGGTGCTTCACTTGAAGGACAAAGCTTTACTCTTAAATCGTTTATTAATTCCTGATATTTATCTCAAAAATTAAGACTCTGCATCAATGCTCGTATTCTTTTTGGACTCGAACAGTAAAAATAGCCCAGCCATTGAAGAGTTTATGTGAATCTGTCCGGAATTCTCTGTAAGGTATGGTAACATTTGGTGTACCGCGGAAGCGAACTTTTAGGTCCATTATGTAACCTTTTATGTCCATTATGTAACCTCACCATTTTAGTTCTTAGTTTTAGCAGTCCCTAGAGAGCCACCTTACAGAAACTCACTACACTTAACTCATTAAGTCCTAAAGAAGTTTCCAGATGCCATCTGGTTCACAAACAGTATTCCCTCGATTTACGTCGTAAAATATTCCGGAAAAAGGCGACGTAAATCGAAACGACGTAAATCGAATTTCAAGAACTCATGCTATCAGATACATTTATTTGTGTACATTTTACAAAAAAAAAAAACCAAAATAATTAAATTTATATTCTATATATTGAATTTCTTTCAAAGAGGGAAGTTCCCTGATTTTATTTATAAGCAACAGAGGCAATGTAAATCGGATAACGACGCAAATCAAATTTTAAGGGAACAAAATTTTTGACGACGTAAATCGAGGGAATACTGTACTCTCCTATCGGGAGTAAGTGAAGAATGAAATTCAGAGACGCATAAAGATTTATCTCTACTGGCACTAGTGACAGGACATCAGATGAAGTAAGGTATCGCTTTTATCACTTTAAACCACTTGTCGTTGCTGATGAGAGAATATAGTATTAAGGTCGGGCTAGCGAACTATTAAGCAACATTGGTTCGAATAATGATTCTAGATCGGAGGCATAAGAATAAATATTTTTTGCTATACCACAAAATTTGCCCGAACTGAACTGTTTGAATCTCGTCTATAACAAGTCGTATACTGCGACCCTTGAGAGAGTTTAAGGAATGAGTAGTTTCCAGCCACCAAAAGAAATAATTTTCGATAAAATTTCTGTATGTGGCATCTTTGTAAGGAAACTAAGTCTTCTCTTATATGCTCTTTATGAAGTTGTTAGGACAACAAAGAGGAAGAGATCAATTCTTATTGTCACGGTAATTGGTCTGTACTCCTTAGAAAGTTCATTGGAACGTTAAAAATACTAAAGGATTATCGAAGAAAATACGAGGGCATAATATTGTCCCTGTTAAATGCAAGAGTCGCCGTGGTCTAGTAGGTAGTGTGTTGGCTTATTAGACGTAAAGCTAGGGTTCGAGTCCAAGGTCAGATATCAAAATAAAATACAAAAGGAATTTCTTCGGTGATTATCCTCTCAGCAGATTTCTGGCAAAAACGCTGAGAGTAAATAAAATGCCATGAAAAGTTTTTCAAAAATCTGTAGTCTGGAGTCGACCTTAAACTGTAGGTCCCGCGACTTATGTATAAAATTAACACACACATCATAACTGGTGTGAGAAATTAGGTCAATAATCCTGACTGAAGGGTTGTAATGACCAATTATGTATGTAAATACTAAGTGGTGTTAAAGGGCAGTTTTTTGCCCAGTAAAAGTTTTTTATGATTGAAGCTTGTTTAAGATTATGATGGCTATTCAGTTAATTGGTCATGGAGCAGGAAAGGTTGAGATTACTACAGGCTAGTATCTAGATAATCATGGCTCCAAGTATGGATACATAATATCCTACCTTTTATTACTTAAGGAATTCAGTTTCCTGAATTCCTTGTTGGCTTTAAATAAAGTCAATCGATGGTGCCTTTTTCTTATCAAATAATACCAAATAGTATCGTTAAAAAAACGAGGATTAAATCTGTTTCTCAATCACAACAAAATTGAAACAAATTTCTTATGTTCCTTCCAAAGCAAATGACAACAAAAAAAATCTTTCTTTTTTTTATTTCAAAGTTTTCTTAAAAACGTTCCAAAAAAAGGAAAAAAGAACTCAATGAGTACCGCAAAAGAGCACGGGGAAAAGAAAAGAATTGAAATGATTTCGAAGTTTTTAAAAATTTCGTTAAGATTTCCAGTCACGTGTGTGCAATTGCACAATTGTATGGCATTGTCTGTGACGTTATTTTCTTATTTTCAATCCTTTTCACGTTGTTAATGCTGCTGTTGCCGTAGATGCTGCTCTTTTGCAGCACGACTTTTCCCAACATTTTGTTGGTGAAAAACGAGGGGGAAAAAAATAAAACAAAACCCAGTCATCCTAAATGTTAAAAAATTATAAAGCGTTACCCATGGTGTTGGTTTATTTTATTTTTATTTCCACGTTTATTTCTCTCTCTCCTTTCCTATTTGTTTTACTTTTCATTTGTGCATTTATTTTTATGAATTTCTTGTCTGTCCTTTTTATTTGTGAGTCATTTTGGTTTTTCTTTTTTTGTTTTGTATGCGCTTTTGTTCTTTCCGTTGACATTCTTCAAATAAAAGTTTTGTCTGAAATCAAATAAAACGGATACGGATACGCTAACGAACTTCAAGTGAACTTTTTCTTCCAGTTCAAAATTCTTCTCATTATCAGGGGAGAATTTATAAGAGTTTTCACCGTTTTTTTCGCATTTTTTTTGTTTGAAATGCATTTCCCTAGTTTCCCTTAGCAAAATACTATTACACTCGTAATGCTCGTACGTTTGCATGGCGATGGAAAAAAGGAATTTTTTTGTGATTGTATTCGTTTTTAAGTTTAAATTTTATTTTTGAGTAAATGTTCGCAATGAGTATTTAAATATTTTACTTTCTAAATCTTATTGAAAAATTACAAACGTGAGGTAATGACGAATGATGTTCATTTATATTAGTTGAGCACCATAACATTTGACGTTTATGGGTGGTTTATTTTGACGGCTAACGTCTGACCAAATTTCTTTGATTTTAACAGAAGCCATTCGTATGTCTGAAGGAACTATAGGCTATAGGTTATTATTTAGAAATTCAAAGGCGATTTGGTACACGACCACCATACCTAATAGGAGTCTTGCGCGCATCATCTTAAACGCAACTAAGTCCTCAAATTTTGTAAATGACTTGACGTATATACGAACGAAAATGGGCGCGATTGGCTAATACTGGGCGTGTCACCGTCCTCTAGTTTAATATTACATAAAAACTAATGTTTGTGTAAGTATTTATAGAATCGTAAACTATGCATTTGATTATGTTATGATCTTTAGAAAAGTTGTTGTGCATGAGCCGCTGACGATTTCTAAGTTGGTATTACCAATATCCGATAGGTGGCGCCACTGAAAATTAATTAAATTTTAAACCGTGCATTTAATTACGTTATGGTTTTTAGCAAAGTTGTTGCGCATGAGCCGACGAAGACGGAGATGGTGCCATTGAAAATTACTCAAAATGAATTAAATCTTAAACTGTGCATTCTTTAACCAAGTTGTTACGTATGTGTCGACAGAGGTTGGAGCGTTTAATTTCCGATTGATGATGTCATTGAAAATTATTCAAAATGAATGATAAGCAATTGATCGACCAATACCCCAAGCACGAAAGAAAATATCATTACGAGCCTTAGAATCGGACGAGCACTGTGATTGGAAAATCTTCGAGTATATGCCGCTGAGACCCATTCGCATGAACCACTTGAACAACGAAAAGTGCGATTAGAAACTGATCGAATGCTTACTACTCAGGCCCGTTCATTTGAATCATCAAAACACCGGGAAACAAAATCAATAAAATGATTCAAAATTAATTGAACATTTGTGAAATGCCTTTCCTTCAAATTTATTTTAGTTGGTAACGCAGTAACACGTGCAGGATACAACTAGTAGTTTACAAATAAAGTAATTCTAATGAAATTGGTGCTAGAAATTTGGAATTCGAGTATTTTGGATGATCAAAACCGACAAAACCTATGGCATTTCGAATGTGCTCTACGCAAAAAATGCGTAACGGTCATTTGTTTATTCCACACATAATGATAATCTTTCCCTCACATTTTGCTTTATTTTAATTTAACGATAAGGAAGTGCTTAATAAACGACCCGATAGAATTGAGTTGTTTCAGTAAGTGTTTCTCATTGAATTAGTTCTAGAAATGTGGGTTGGGGCTGATCCAGAAATTTTTTACATACGAATCTATACATATTGCTTGATTGTATTGAAAACTCTAGAGAGCAACTTATGCTCATTTAAGGCTTGATTTTCTGTTAATTTTCTGAATATTTGTGAGTTTCTCCTATAAACGCCTGAATGTTGCAACCAATTAGCTGAGACTGTTTTAAGTTTTGACGGCGCATTGCGTTGTCGCTGTACTATCTAGATGGCAGAATGCGTGCTGTGTTAACATTTTATGTTATTCCCTTAGCCTTACTTTTCTTCTTACTTATCTCAAGTCCAACATTGCACGCCTATCTTTCGTTTTTATGTTGTAGCTTTTGAACGAAAATAACAAATGTAAGCTTACCACTTATGGATAGAGCGACTAAAGAACAATTGATACGATCTTATGTACTCTAGGTAACAGACGTAGGTCACATCAAAATTTTAGAGTCCCTTTCGCTGCAGAAAAGTCAAAAACATAAATCACCTTGCGACGATACTGTAATGAATAGAGTGGGATGCCTTGTTCTTCTGGGCCGAGGAGTCTCAAAATAGAGTTCGAAATGAACATTTTCATTTGCATATAAGTAGCATAACTATTAAGAACATTCGACGGATGGTACCTTACATTTGAATCGTGTAAGGGAAACGTAGCAAATAAAAGCTTTTCAAAAAATCCGTTAACCTTAACTGTTCCAATCTAGATTAGTTAGTGAAATATCTACTGATGGTTGTCTTAGTACTATGGTTCTATGTAACGTCATTTACTTGCATCGATTGCAGGAGTTAGGCAGGCAAGGATGAATCGCATATCTTTACTGTGATGAAGGTTTCAACGTTCGACAGCAGTTTAAAGTCACCGTAGCTTAGTAGGTTGTGTGTTGATTTATTAGACGTGATGTATTGTTTCAACCCCTGGCTCAGCCATCTCGATCGTGAAATATTAAAAAAATATTTCTCTGCAGTCTTCTGGCAAAAACTCGGGGAATAAATAAAATTTCCATAAAAATTTATTTAACAAAATTTGTCTTTCGGAGCCAATTTTGAACTGGTAGTCCCATTCCTTATTAATAAAAATTAACACACTCAACATGGGTGTTATGAGAAGTACGGTTGTAGTCCTGCGTAAAACGAACAATGAAGAAGGAACAAAGTAAGTATGAATATTATGTTACTATTAAATATTCGGATCTTAGTTCACTTGGAAAGTCGAAGAAACTCCACATTGCATTAAACGCCGTACATACGTACCCTACACTTCGATTCTGTTCCTGATCTTTTGATAGAAACGACATGTGTTTGAAACGAAGGAGACGAAGAATATAAGAGTTTTTTTAATGTCTTCAGAATCGAAGAATCGATATCTTTTTCGTAAACGAAATTCATAATTATTTAAAGATCATGAAGGCCAATTTCTATACGCATTCAGTTGTTAGTCTAATCCATACTTAGTATAATGCTACGTAGGACTGTGGTAAATAGTACATGTTTTTATTGCAACACCATAGTATCGAGTGGATTTTGCTGTAGCATAGAGCACTTAGATGCGTCATCTTCTGCGAAGCACCCGCAGATAAATTACTTAGATAGGGTTTCGAAGCCCTATTACTTTGATAGGGTTTCGATGCGCTATTGGATGTTCTGGAATACTAATAAATAAGTGTTTTGGCAGTTAGTCAGCCAACTTGACTTGATTCCCCTATTGTCAGCGATTGAGTTATGGTAATGAATTAGGCCTTTGATTTTGTAGGAATGATTGTAGACATGAGACTAAATCGTGTGGCTAGTCATTGGATTAAGTGGTATAGAGATATAACTCTTTGGCTACACGTCTTTAACAGCTTAACGATAATTTTTAGTAATATTGTAGTGAACCAGCTGAACTCTGCGAAAAAATTCAAACCAAAAAAATTATTTTTCCACAGTCAAGACAAATAAATTGTGCAGAGGCCTTAAACTAATCCTTTATTTTATGCCATAGGCACTAAAGTTTTCATTTTTATCCCATTGGAGAATTACAATCATAATGAACTTCATTTACACTCGCATATTTCATATTTCATTACAACTTCTAATAATCTCATCATAAATTTATGGTTCAACCTTTATTTTTTTCTCCTTTTTTTAAAATTATATTAACACACACATACACACACGTACATAAATTCAGGACACTTTATAAATAAATAAATAAAAAAACAAACAATAAGCGGTTGAAAAATAAAATTGTTTTAATGAAAATTCTCCAGGGTAACCAATGCATTGGAGGTAATGGATTCTCATTTTTTAAAAATTATTTTTTTTTTATCAGGTTTTTTCCAAATTAAGGAAACAAAAAGAGAGAAAGAAATGAAAAACACACAATAGTTGTGTGCTGTTTTTAATCATAACTGACTGTTGTATGTGTTAGTGTTGTTGTTGTTGTTGTACAGCTATAATTTATTGAGGTAGTGTTAATAATGTTAATTAATTTTATTTATTATGAATTGCACAGAAAAATAATCACAATAAAAAGTAAAAAAAAACCTATAAAAAAATTAAAAAAAGATTGTGTTTTATTATTACACTTCATAAACATACATATACCCACACAATCATTCATATACGAGGTTAGATTCATAAATGCTTTTGTAAGCTTGTTAATAATAAAATGAACTGTCACTGGAATAAATCTGTCAGATGACAGACGAGCGGTTTACAAATCATAACAACCTGAAGTTGGTTGCAATACATATCAGCCACCCTGTACATTCAATGGTCTTCGCTCTGTCCTTCCACAGATAACGGATTTGGTAGCAGTGAGGCTGAATTCAGTTAAACAGATTGATTTTGTGACTGCTTTCGCTGACTGCTTTTCTGAATAGCAGATTTGATCGGAATCTACGCCGCAGTGGTAGAAAAATTGATCGTGAGCTGAACATATTGCGAGAACGTATGCAACCCATATTGAAAAATGAGCTTGGACTAAAGCCTTTGAAGTTTTAAAAAGTGCAAAAGCAAGGAAAGAGGCAAGGAGTTACTTCGCTTACACGAAAGTGACCAGTTACCGAATTTGGTTTCTCCGTTGAGAAGCCATTCCAAATGGAGCAGTTTGAGAACAAACAAAATGATCGGGTTTACTTGGCAAAGACGTCAGCTGAAAATTTACACCTGCGATTGGCCACCAGAACTCAAGCGCCGCCGATGGTCGCTCCCTGCTCGTATTCATCGACTGTGGGGTCGAAATAAATGCCGAATATTATCGGGAAAATGTCTTAAAGACAGTATTGAAGCCCTGAACAGACAAATATTTCGGCCGCAGACCGTGGACATTCCAACACGACTCAGCACCACCGCACTCCGCATGCGTCAACCAAGAACGGCTTAAAAAGGAAGTTTTTCGCTTAATTTCTACCGCACAATGGCCACCAAAATTTCCGGATCTCAATCCGTTGGACTCTTACGCCAGAAGCAGTTTGGAGAGTAACGTTCTCACTAAATTATACCAAAGTGTCGATCATCTCAAGACGGGGCTTCGCCGGGAATGGTCCAAAATATCGCAGAGCCACTTTCGTGCAGCCTGTGATGGCTTTGTCGGCCGTTTGTAGGCCGTAATTCGTACCAAAGGTGGCCAATTCGTACAATTCTAAACTGATTCTAAAATTTTATGTTATTTCCAACATTTTTTTGCTTTTGAACAATGAAATTAAAAAACAAATTAAAAAATGATATAAACACTTTACTTTGTTGCATTATATATCAGCCACCCTGTAGAAAGAATTCTTCAGAATGTATTAACAAAGCTAAAATGATCTCACTCAGACTTTACTCATGCGCTAACGTGGGATAGGAAAGTGAACACATTACGGATAGAAAAATCGTGCTCTTTATGTATATCACGAGACAAGGTTGTAAATCATCCACTCTGTTATTTTCCATCATTTGGAACCATGGGACTAAAGAATTTTAGGCACCACGAATTTACTACCCTAAGGTAGTTTCATTAAATCCTCTTTCATTAAACTATAACAAGTGGGAAGTGCCACGCAGGATTTGTGCACATGTGTTCAGTGGAGATATAATCCGTATTATAACGAGTCTTCTTAGGACTTCAGTGATCTGTACCTCGCTTTTTAGGATGGCTACTGACTTAACCTGATTTAAGCTAAACTATTGACCTCACCTCGTATATTTGTATGTAGCATATAACGCGAGAAAAGTAGAGAGAAACGTAAAGAGATGTAGAATACGCTACAGTAGAGGTAAAAAACTGTGACAATTATAATGAAAATGTAATTGAATTTTGAATTGCTTGCAACTACACAACTATAAATACACAGACACATGCACAGGATACACTCTTTCTCTCTTCTGTGTATATGTAGATGGAATGTCAAACTCATACTTTAAATTTGGAAAAAAGAAAAAACCATAACAATTACTCTCTCACTCTCTCTCTCTATTACCTGGTATGAATCCTTTACTCACACTTTTAATGCCTTCAAACCAATACAAATACAATAACAAATACAAACATATTAAAAAGTCATTTATAATTTATGATTAAAAAAAAATAGAGTATAAAAACAACAACAACAACAACAGCATCAGCAATAATAATAAAATAAAATTATTTTTCATTTTACAAGGCCCTGCAGCATATGAGTATTTTAATTTGTGGATTTTATTTAAATTTTATTTTTTCCCTTTTATTTGAGTTTTATTTTTTTCAATTATATTTACATACTCAAATAATTGTAATAAATTTGTGATTTTGAAATCAATTTGTTGTATTTTAATTAAACATTATTTAAAATTAACAAATAAAAAATAAAAAAAAACAAAAAACCATTCAATACTTTTTAAAGCAAAAAAACTAAAAAAAACAAAAATTACATAAAAATATTATAAATCTCTACATAAGCACATTTGGATTTAAGAGTTTTTAATAAAATATTTTAAAATTTAATAAAATTTACAAATATTTCCGCCTTTTTTCACAAAGTTTTAGTTCACTTTCTCTAGGGAATATGAAATTTATTTACAAAAAACATAAAATCTTATTGGAAAATGGTAAATCGATCTTTTTGGCAACACTGGTTTAAACAGCTTACGCACGTTTCGTGTTTTGTTTCACTGACAAACATCTTCAGTTTGGTCTATAATTTAACCATGAATCATCTTACAAACGAACAAATCATTGAATTTTATTATCAAAATGCGTGCTCTGTTAAAAAAGTTCATTGCGCGCTTCTTCCATTTTATGATCAGTTTAATCGACCCACTGAAGCGGTTATTCGGGCTATTGTGACTAAATTTCGCATCAAATTTACATTGCTGTACAATAAACCACCAACACGCTTACGAGAGTGCGAACTGCAGAAAATATTGCATCTGTATCATACATGATTGGCCATTACAACCCTTCAGTCAGGATTACGACCTAGCTTCTCACACCACTCACGCGGGACCTACAGTTTAATGTCGACTCCGAACGACAAATTTTTGAAAAGCTTTTCATGGCAATTTTTACTCTCAGAGTCTTTGCCAGAAATCAGCTGAGAGGAAGTCGCTGAAGAAATATTCTTCGTTTTGATGTCTGATCTGGGATTGGAACCCGGGCCTTTAGTCTAATAAGCCAACACACTACCCACTGGACTAGACTTCGCATCTGTATCGACCAGTGTTAATGATGACCATCAATTATCGATTCGTCGCCGTTTGCAGCAATTGTTAGTCAACAACGTGGAACATTTTTTCAAAATACAGCTGGTGCAAGAATTGAAGCCGAACGACCTACCACAACGCAGAATTTTTGGTGAATGAGCTCTTGGAAAGTTGGCCGCAGATCCACTTCTTTATCGAAAAATTGTGTTCAGCGACGAAGGTTGTTTTCGGCTGAATGTATACGTAAATAAGCAGCATTGTCGATTTTTGAGTGAAGATCAGTCAGAAGCATTGCAAAAGCTACCAATGCATTTCAGAAGAAGTCACAGTTTGGGTTGGTTTATGGGTTGGGGGATCATGGACCGTACTTCTTCAAAGATGCTGCGAATCGTAACCTAACTGTGAATGGTGAGCGCTACCGTGAGATGATATCCAACTTTTTTTTGGTCCCAAAATGCAAGACCTTGATTTGCATGACATGTGGTTTCAACAAGACGGTGCCGGTAGCGGTGTAGGTTCCGCCACTTATGTATAAAATTAACACACACAACATAAGTAGTGTGAGAAACTGCGTGGTTCTTGGGGACGATTGCTGTAGACTGTTTAATGGTGAAGGTATAGCACTGGCCATTTTATAGTCACCTAGCAGCAACTCATTTCCTTGCCGTTCGCATCTTCCCTCTTTCCACCTTTCCTAAAAACCTGCAGAATGCACTGCATGAGTAGGGGCTATCCTCTGAGTGCTGGTTTTATTAAAAAAAGACGGTGCCACATGCCACACAGCTCGCGTAACTATCGACTTATTGAGCGGCGAGTTCGGTGAACATTTTATTTCATGTACGGGACCAGTCAATTGGCCGCCTATATCGTGCGATTTAACGACTTTAGGTTGTTTTTTGTAGGGCTACGTTAACCCTGGACGGTTACTCTTCATCGAATCGACGAAGCTCATTTACAATTGCCCTTAGAGTTGCCAGCTTAATCTTTTCTTCCGGACTTTATTAGCCCGTATTTTGTGACAATTAATCACTTTGAGTTGTTTAGTGGAATTCAGTTAGTACAGGGACTACGTTTATTTGTGGCATTACAATGGGCCGCTTTGTTAAACAAAACTAACACTTAAAACTATCTAACTACCTTAGTTAATAAAGATATATTTTTAGTATCCCATATGACATTCAACTGACCTTATGGTATTTCATTAACGAAAATAATAAAATTTCTACTCTTGTGTATGCCACAAAATTTGTTAACAAAATTTGTCTTTCAACCTCATTTCATTTAATCATTTGAGCATTGCAAGCTTTAGAAATTTTAATTTTAATTTCATTTCATGCTTTTCGTATGCTTTTTTATAATTTCTTAATAACATTTTAAATTATTTTTAGTAGTTTTTAAGCACTTTCCATTGAAATCTGGTTCACTAGAGTAGTTCTTGTCCTTTCAAGTCCTTAATGGCATTGACACAACTGTCAACGTGATTTTTTTTTCTTTTCTTCTGCTGCTTAAATTCGTTATAAATTCTCTTTGGCTATACGTACTATACGACGATATGGGTTGGTTGGTATCTTCCAGATGAAGAAAATGTAACATTGTTAGAACGCACTTTTTAAGATTTCTTTTTGTTGTTGTTGTTGGTATTGCTACTGTTCGAGTTTTTGTTTTTGAAAGAAGAATTTCTTCACATTTTTCTAAATTTTTCTTTTTCTTTTAAGTTTTACAGCTGGTGTCGCATCCAATTATTTGATAATTACGTGCTTCATTGAAGCGCATAAGTGTGTTGTTGTTGCTATTACTACTACTACTACTACTACTGCTACTGCTACTACATCTTTTTCTATTGCTAAAATTTCTACTTCCTTTACTATTTTCTTAAAGTTGTCGTTTAAAAGAAAAAATAAAAGAATAAAAAGAAGATCTACTACTCCTCTGCTACCTTTTTCAAATTGAAGCTTTTCTTGTTACCAATAACACTTTTACAGGCTTCATATACTTTGAATACCACTGATAAAACTATAAATGATTTTTACAGTGGTTCAAAGAGTAGCAAAAACTAAAAAAATGCTATTAAATATTCAATAAAAAAAAATCTTTCAATTTTACAAAAAATTAAGAAATAAAAAGAAGTACTTTTGTGAGGGTAAAACTTTGCTACGTAGTACAGCCTTATACGAATTTTTATTTATTCAAAACGATGAGTAGATTCGAGTCATACTTATAATTTCAGATACTTATACGCATTCATACTTATATTCATATCATACTCATACTACTCACACTCAAAGTTGGAAGTACTCGTTTTATTCGTACTTAACAATAGGAATTATGTTATTGACTTCGACTCGTCCCTACTTAAGATTTACACGAAGCACAAAATATATATGATTCGTATACAAACACTACTATGCTCACAAGAAGATTGTGTGTATGCTTCGCTTGTTGTCTTTGGCTTTCTTTTCTTCTTTGTTTGTATATGCAACAACAACAAAGGCTGAAAATTTGTATGAATGATTCGAATCACTCGAATCACTTATAAGTATTATAAGTATTTTTCTAAATTTATGAATCAGAATGAGTAGGCGTATGAATCAAACATATATTCGAATGTTGTAAGTTTAATGTCAACGTTGTTCTCATACTTATTGCTACTTATACTTAAAATCAATGTTGTAGCGAGTACGAATGAATCAGAGTAGTTGAATTTCGATTCTGTTGATTCATTCATACTCAAAATTGCATGAGTGCTTATGAGTAGCGGAAAAATGATTCATTGCTGATCTCTGATTATGACCTAAAATTAATATAGTAAAGATATGGTGCTTTCCGATCATATCGTGCATAATATCCAATGTGATATATGCTGTGTGGCGCACATAGTGTCATCGTTCAATTCATGCGAAAAGAAATTGATAATCGTCTACCTGCAGTGATCCCCCTTGAAAATAACGGCCTGACCAATCTTGCTGTAATAGAAATATGAACCACGAACGCCACCAGATCAAAATTAGTCACAAACAGTAACTTTTTCGGGATCTCATTTATTATTCGAGTCATTATTATGCACACTTGAATAGAAAATAGATTGAAAATTCTTCTACTGCATCCTAAGTAGCGCCCTGGAATGACTTGTTCGTCCTGATTACGGAATAATTCTATTACTTATGACACTGAATGTTTTTTCATTCATACTGGCATAGGCTGACTTACAATTCATGTAGTTCAATTCGACACTAAACTCAGTGTACGGGTTAAAATGGCTACAAAAAACGCTAATGCCTCTGGTTGTCGGAAAACACTATCTTAAACTTCGAATCGCTTATAACGCTATTGACATCACCATTCCGGCTAATTAAATGGCTATCAAACGTTTGACATCATAAATCGATTGTGGCATAAGATAGATGCTAAGTTACTTCATCCTTTTGAATCGAAACATCGTTTGCCTCACTTCCAGAGAAGAACTGATACAGAAAAATCAGTTATAATGGGGCGATAGGTGTCTCCATTGATCGTAATGGTTGCGCCCTACTCATTTTCAAAGAAATATCTGGCCAATGATGACTCTGTTCCACAAGCCTTACCAAATTGGCACATGTAGTGGGTACATTGGATTCTGAGTGCCAAATATGACCATTTTGTTATTGACGTACCTAGCAAGATGAAAATGTACTTCAACTGAAAAGATAATTTTTTTTGGTAATCGACGAGATTATGTAGTTTCTTGTTGGCCCAAATTTCCATAAAGTTGCTCAAACGTAAACTGGTTGTTTAGGTTCAGTGGAGATAATGTGCTGAATAGAATGACATAAGTATTGCCAGATTTGAAACATCCGATGCTTCAATTTTAGCCTATAGACATAACTGCCAGATAGATAAAGCATCAAATCGTCAAATATTAGAAAAAAAAAATCGTCAAAATCGTCAAACACGTTCCTGGAAATTGTCAAACAAATCGTCACCAATTCGGCATGAAAATTCAGTGTGATGTACGCTAGAACCGACACATTTTTCAGTGCCTTCGTTTCTTAAGAGAGTGTAAGAAATGCTTCTCTTCACCTGATCTTCTTACTATTTACACCGTTCCGAAAGCGATTGGAATACAAATCTTATGTATAGGGCAGTGCCTCAACGACTATTTTGAAACTTCTCGACCGCTTAGAAGAAAGGATAAAGTTGCCCGTTAATGACGGTAGGATATCGAACTCCATTGACTCATTGGAGCATCGTTGCAATGTGATCTAGTTTTACTATTGCATCGAAATTTTAACGGGTTTTGTTCAAGCGAAATAAAAGACTCGTACCCGAGAATCATGTATTCCTATGCAACACTCACCTTTCTCGGCGGCCACATACATGTGTGTGGTGTTGATTGGTCAGTGGATCGATCACTGCATTACAGACAAAATTCGTTCTTTAGTCGAACTATTCGTATTTGGAGAGATTGTATTTTTTTTTTGCTTTTAAGGACATAAGGTACACAAAAATCTGGCCATACTAATAACTGCAAAGGTAAATACAAAGCTTAAAGTGAAGAAAATAATGTAAATTTTTAAAAACCGTCAAAATAAGGGCATATATAGTTACATCGTCTCGAACCTTAGCTGTACGTCTAATAAGCCAGCACACTACCTACTAGACCACGCCGACTTCAAGCGACAGTAGTCAATAATATTTTAGAGTAAATTTCCTCCGTGTAGCTAATCTTGATCACTTAGTAAATTAACCTTTTACATGAAACCACGATTCAACCCCAGGTTAAGCTTAGACATCTCCAGCAAAAGGAAATATGAAAAATATTTCTTTGGCAGCTTACTCTCAGCAGATTTCTGGCAAAGACTCTGAGAGTAAAATTGCCATGAAAAGCTTCTCAAAAATCTGTCGTTCGGAGTCGACTTTAAAATGTAGGTCCCGCCACTAATGTATAAAATTAACGCACACAACATAAGTGGTGTGAGAAGCTAGGTCGTAATCCTGACTGAAGGGTTGTAATGGCCAATTATGTATGCGTGTATAGTTACATCGTCAATATAATATTTTTGGAGCACAAAATCGTCAAAATGACGATAAATCGTCAAATCTGGCAGCTATGCCTATAGATGATTTACGCGATAAAATTTTAAAGGAATTATTTTGTATTTTTCCAATTTAATTTTCATACTTTTAAATACGCCTTGAAAAAGTACTAAAAATTATTTATCATTCAATAAGAAATTTAAATCACAATTATTGTAAAAGAAACCCCAGTTCCATTGGGATAATATTTCTTTTGGAACATTTTAATAAAAGGCTGCCAGATCTTAATAAGGTTGACAAAATTAAGTACCGTTTTTACGATTATTTAACAAGTAAGTTGTTTTCCCTCAATCATCATCCTAGTCCTATAGTGGTTACAATCAATGTATTCATGCCTTATGCAGTATGGTGACTGTAAAATATTTTACTCTTTGCTCTAATATTTAAAGTGCCAAGGCGTATATGGGTAAGCAATGTAAGGAGGGCGTGAGGAAGAGATAAAAATTCTTAAATATTTTAATATTCTTTTAGTTGCTTTTAGCCTACGCTATACAGTATTCTCTCGACTTACGTGGTAGAATGTTCTGGAAAAAGGGGACGTTAATTGAAACGACGTAAATCAAATTTCAAAGAACTCATGCTATCAGATACATTTATTTGTGTGCATTTTACAAAAAAAAAAAAACTAAAATAATTAAATATTTATTAAAGCGGGACTTCCCCTAATTTTCTTTATAAAAAACAGAGGCAATGTAAATCGAATGACGACGCAAATCGATGTCGAAACAACGTAAATCGAGATGCCGTAAATCGAGGGAATACTGTACTTTAAAAGCCTTTTCACTTTAACAAAAATTGGAAATGATAATAAATGTGTAGAATGAGTGTAGGGAAATAAAATTGACATAAAAGATTCTTTCTGTAACCCGTATTTACTCTCCCTCCAACCCCCTGCTCTATGCATTTTAATAATTCACTTGTCTGTATACAATTAAATGGCAACAGTTTAATAACTTTAAACATTTTAATTTACAAAAGCTGCTTTATTTCTTTGCTTAAAAATCCTCTTCTCTTATTCTCTATCCTTTTGCTCCTTTCCCTGCTTATCAAATACATGCAAAGTATCATAATTAAGCAACACTCATACACACAATTCTTTACTTACTTTATTCCTCATGCCTCAGTCACTGTCTCCGGGGTTTGTCCTGTACTTAGGGAAGACAAAAGAAGAAACTAAATCAGCTTTTTACTTCAATAATTTTATTTTCTTTTAGTTTTTCTTTTTCTTTCTCTTCCTATCCCTCTCTTTCGCTCTCTCTGTTGCCTTTCTTTACCAGTTACTAATACTTTCTAAAGAGATTTTTCCATCAAGCTGTGTAAGAGAAGAAGAGTTTCATTTTTCCATTTTCTATTTATTTTCGTATTTTAAATGAAAATTAAATAAAAATTTTAAATAAAGTAAATCTGCTGCTACTGCTGCTGCTATTGCTGTTGCTGTTGCTTTCTTTTATAAATTCAAACTGATTTGAATTTGAATTAGAAAATTTATATGAAAGCAGAAAGAAAATAAATAAACAAATACGAATTGAGTTTAATGAAAAAAATTTTGAAAAGAAACAAAAAAAATTATGTAAAGGGTAAAGCCATGGAGAGATTTATTAAAAGTTTGCAAGCATTTTAAAAGTTAACTTTTGTAAGTGATTCTTAATATAAGTGGTTAATAGAAATGCCAATCGGGAAATCCCGAATCCCTAAAATCCTGAGATCACAAAATCCCGAATCCTGGGATTTTTAAAAACTTATCCCGGGATTTTTCAGGATATTCGAGATTGTGAATTCATATGTATTTTGACCCTACAAAAGGTCCTGAAAAAAAGATTCTACATCACTTGACTTCGATAATAGCATCTCAGATGAGGTAAACCATACTTCCATTGATAAAAAATTATTTGATGGCATCGAAGAATCCAAAAGACCTATAAAACGAATTAAAAGGTCAACTGATTTAGATACTCAACTGTCCAAAGAAATAGATTTATTTACATCAGGAGGTGGGGGAGGTGAATATTTATAAGCTGCATACAGCTATCTTAGAACTATTTTACGAACAAATGTTGATTGCGAGAAGTTTTTTTTAACGGTAACGTTCAAGCCTATCAGATCACATGTTAGATGCTTTAATTTTTTTGTTGGAATCCAAATAATTTTTTTTAATTCACTTTTACATAATTGGAATACAAATGATTTTGTTAACGAAATATTTTTATTATGTAGAGAAAATCGCAATTTTTTCCGCGATTTTTCGGAATTTTTGGATCCCGAATTATTCTGAAATATCCCGGGATTTCGGGATCGGAATTTACAAAATCAATCGTTTGTATCCCTAGTCCTATGGTTACAATGGATTTTTATCAACGAAAAGCACTTTAATTTTTTCCAACATTCCTCTAAGGACTTCAACCTAATGGTTCTTCTCTGTGTGTCAATTTTGCTTTTATATATACATAATTGGTCATTACAAACCTTCAGGTAGGATTATTAATCTAGTTTCTCCCACTATTTATATTGTGTGTGTTAATTTTTATACATAGGTGGTGGACCTACAGTTAAAGTCGACTCTGAACGAGTTTTTTGAGAAACTTTCCATGGCAATTTTATTTACCTCAGAGTTTCTGCCAGAAATCTGCTTTTTGTGTTTTATTTTGTTGTCTGGCCTGGGATTCGAACCTTGGATTTACATTTAATAAGCCAACACACTACCTACTAGACCACAGCGACTTTGCTTCTATGTCCATGCGAAAACGATATGAGGTCATCGTTCATTACAATGAAATACTGAAAAATTTTTCAACGGCACCATCCTCTCAATAGATTTTTGGCAACAACTCTGGGAGTAAATGAAATTGCCATAAACAATTTGACATCAAATAAACTACAAAAAGTATTTCTTCGGCGATTTCCTCTCAACAGATTTCTTGCAAAAACTCTGAGTAAATAAAATTGCCATAAAGCTTCTCAAAAATCTGTCGTTCGGAGTCGATTTTATAACTGTAGGTCCCGCCATTTATGTATAAAATTAACATACACAACACAAGTGGTGTGAGAAACTAGGTCAATAATCCTGACTGAAGGGTTGTAATGACCAATTATGTATGTAAAGGAATTTTGTGTAATCGGTGCTAATCATAATATGAAGCCACAAAGACCTCAAGGTTTCAAGTGTGTTGACTTTTTGGTCATAAGACCTCGGTTCAAACCCCATCTTCAACAAAACCAAATATGAAAGCATATTCTTCGGCGACAATCTCTTAACAGATTTCTGGCAAAAACTCTGAGAATAAATAAAAATTAGGATGAAAAATTTTTCAAAAATCTGCTGTTTGGAGTCCACTTTTAACTGTAGCCACTCATGTATTAAAGATATGATAAACTCAGTCCTAATCCTGACTAAAGGTAATGACTTCAAAACTTTCTAGCCATGTTATCTCAAGATCAAAGGTCATCAAAGCTATGTAACGTCTGGCATTGTTACATCGCTTTTTCGCCTTCAAATTTAATAGACATAGAACACTACCTTTCTTGGTAATAACCTTGGCTCTGTCACTATCATCTATTCTCTCTTACGTAAATTTTTGTCGCATGCAATATTTTTTCATTGCATGTAATCAATTGCTACAGAAATTGTACAATTTAATAACAAAGTTTTTTATTATTTTTAAAATTAAACAAAAAAAAAACCAAAGAAAATTATTATAACTGCGTTAATAAGCCGCTTTTAAAAGAAAAGGAAAAGTTTTTTTGTTGTCCAAAAATTAAAGAGAGATTAAATGTTTTCAATTGAAACTAAAAAGTTGTAATCTATACTAATGGACTTTCTGTACTATTGGCCTTATTCACATTGGAAAAGTTTACTTAAACTTATGCTTTAAGTAGATGTCATCTTCTACCATTCAACTGTCACTGCCACCGTTATTGCCACCACCATTATCACCGCCACCGCCACGGAGGCCATCAACTTAATCTGATTATGACCCAATTCTTTGCCATTTAGTGCAGCTGTTCTATATACACACTTCAACTTTGTTATTCTACTCTGTAGTAGTAATAGAGTTTATGAAGTCAACTTTTAATGGGGTGTCCTATATAGCAACAATCCATCCATCCCGTCCATCCATCCGTCCATCCATCCGTACATCCATCCATCCATCCATTAACATTTTCTGGCCAAATAAAATTCAATTATCTGTTGGCGGACTTTAATCATAATGAATGAACCGAAATGAACCGAAATGAACGAAATGAATATGAAATGAATGAGAAGTGAATGAACCAGTCAATGTCAAAGTTGTAATAAAAATGGAAACAAATTAAAATTAAGAACTAAATTATAAACTTAATGGTGGCCACTACAGAAAAACAACTACAACAACAACAGCAGATAATATTAAAAACAAAAATTTTCTTTAAAAAAAAAACAATAAATTTTCTTCTTCAACTTCATTTAATAGTTGCAAAGCAACAATAACAACAACAACAACAAACAACAACAAAAAAATATAAAATTTTATATTTGAAAACTTTGTCATTAAAAATTTTGTATCTCTCCATCAACAATTGCCATTAATAAGGCCAAAAGATGTCGAAAAGAGAATTTCAAAGTGGGTTTGTTTTCGCTTTTTTTTTTCGTCTTCGAATTGTTCTTGTTGACATTTTAACGAGATTGTTTTGACAACTGCGAAAGGACATTAGAGGCACAATACACTCTAAACAATTTTTGGAAAACTCTTCTACTCACACTTTTCCACAGACACTCACCCGAACACAAACATAAGATACATAGTCGAAGGAGAACAAAAATATCATTTAAAGGGGCAGTAAAAGCATTAATTTTTAATAGATAACGAATGAGCCAGCCTTTGCTAGAGACCATTACCAGCAGATGTATTAGGAAATTCTAAATGTTGATACGTAAATAAATTGGTGTTTCGAAAATGCCAACTTCAGTATTCTTATATCTCTTGGAGTCGATTTCTGCAATACTTTTCAAGCAGAGGTCATAGTAATTTTGAATGTGGCACAATGCTTATTAATTGGCGAGATTTTCCTTGAAAATCTCTTAATTTGCTCGAATAGACAAGCAGCAATTCAGTCTCTAATGAATGGTAGTTTCAGTGTCCGTTCTTATATATGAATGCTGAGGATTTGCGGGGAGAAATTTCATTCAGAGGTAACTCTTATATAAGTTCGGGGACACATAGATGTCTTTGAAAATTAAACTACTGATGAGTTAGCCAAGGTTGGTACTAAGTTGGCCAGAACAGATCTACGTATGGACGAGAATAGCATTGACTTACTTATATCTTGTATGATATAACAATGACGATTCTTCAGTGCTAATGTTTATTGGGTAAGCATGCTCAAAGACTCAGAATACCAACCAAAGATCAGCAACGAGTATTCAAAACGATGAGTAGATTCAAATCATACTTGTAATTTCTGATACATATACACATTCATACTTATTTTATATCATCAACTACTCATAATCAAAGTTGGAAGTACTCGTTGTATTTATACTTAACAATATGCATGATGTTATTGACTTCGACTCGTCTCTACTTAACATTTGCACGCAGCACAAAATAAGTATGATTCGCGTACGAACACTACTATACTCATAAGAAGATTATGTGTATGCTTTACTTGTTGTATTTGTCTTTCCTTTCTTCTTTGTTTGTATATGCAACAACAACAAAGGCTGTAAATTTGTATGAATGATTCGAATCACTCGAATCACTTATAAGTATTATAAGTACTTTTCTAAATTTATGAATCAGAATGAGTAGGAGTATGAATTAAGCATATTTCGAATATTGTGAGTTTGATGTCAACGTTGTACTCATACTCATTGCTACTTATACTTATAAATCAAGGTTGTAGCGAGTACGAATGAATCAGAGTAGTTGAATTTCAATTCTGTTGATTCATTCATACTCAAAATTGCATGAGTGCTTATGAGGAGCGGGAAAACGCTTCATTACTGATCTCTGATACCAACTGATGGTTAATGTAGGAATTGTGGGTCTGAGATGGAGGAAGAGACTGTCTTTCACCTCATGTGCCAGGGCCATGAAAACACGAAGGTTTCTGGCCTCTAATTTTTTGACATAGCAATATTTATTTTAAACTCGGGATGGTTTTCTTGTACTAACGATAGCACTATTCGCAATATGGTGGAGAAATTTGTGTTTATTGGGTCAGTCAACGATAGACCAACATCTGCAAGAAGCAAGATCTGTTGAAAACATTATCACTATTCGTGAGGGTGAATGATTTCAAGATTTTAACTAAACTAAGGATTATTCATGATGAATTATATGTGTTCGATAAATAATAAGTTCTGACCACTGTTTTTTTTTCGAAAAAACATTTTTCACTATGAAGTCTATTTTCGGATGTACAAACAAAATTATCAATTTCAGGACTGTAACAGACAACAAGTGAGCCAAGAGTCTCCAATGGATTCCGAAAATATCACTATTTGGTGTGATTTAAGGCTGGCTGGATATGGACAAGACACATTGAACAAGTCATCATTGTCAAAGGCGAACACTATATGTCGATGATTATCAAATTCTTTCGACCTAAATTTGATTATCTGGACACCATAGATATGGGGTTTCAACAGAACTACTCAACGTGGTACACATTCATAACTCATGCCACATTGTTTAATCTGCATCAGCTGCTCTTAAACTTTTTCTTATGGAATTTTCTTAAGTAGCAGATGTATGCCACAGTGCTTTGGAAAGCCAAGATAACTCATAGGTTCGATTAGATTTTGCAGTACATTTACAGAAATAACGATAACTTTATAAAATTAATACCACCGTAAAGCTATCAGTATTGTATAGAAATGCCAACCAGGGGCTTAAACAAAAGACGAAGTACAGTCAAACCCGGTTATAACGAACACCGTGGGGCCAGAAAAAATAGTCCGTTATAGGCAAAGTTCGTAATAAATGGGGTGAAGTCATAGAAGAAAATATAAAATACAAAGAATTCTTTTCATTTATTAAAAACAATTCTATAATTTGTTAATTCTTTTTACCTATCAGCTGATTAAAGATGCTGAGTTATAATTTAATGCTGCCATATTAAATAAAAGTAAAAAAGTAAAGACTATTGCCACACTTCAAAGCTTTTTCTGAGGGTTCGTTATAGAAAACTTTAAATTTATGAAATTTAATTACTGGGACCATTTAAAGTAGTTCTTTGCCACACTTCAAAGCTTTTTCTGAGGGTTCGTTATAGAAAACTTTAAATTTATGAAATTTAATTACTGGGACCTTTTAAAGTAGTTCCTTTTAACCGAGAATTCATTATAAAAGAGTTCGTAATAGACGAAGTTTTTGTATGAAAATTGTTATTAAAACGTTGGGACTTGAAAGTATGTACGTAATAACCAATAATTCGTTATAAACGAGTTGGACTGTAATAAGAAATCCTTAATTAGATTCCATTTTTTTTTTAAAGAAAATAATTTAAAAATCTTATTAACCAAAATTCAATCACTTTAAGAACCCATTAAATGAACTTATATTACGTCAAATCCTTTCTTCTCTTCATTTAGTCTCCATAGCATCCTTTAATGTCATACTAATAACAATTCAGTCTCTGTTTTTTTTTCTTCTTCTTCACTCTTCGAAAAATAGTTCACATTACCCGGCAAATAAAGCTTCATTGAAAACGATAAGTATTTCGCAAAACAAATTGCTACTGCTGCTGCTGGTGCTGTTGGTACACAACTGTTACACGTTGAAACGACACAATAAGGGAAAAATACTATGAAATCCCGGACTAGAAACGATTTCATAATCTTTAACTAAGCGTATAGAGACAAGACAACGGCACGTAGTCCATGTTAACTCTGTTTTTCTTTTTATACTCGTTTTACTCGTTCATATGATTTTACTAGACGACATCACAGTGTCATATTGTAACGAGATCTTTCTACATTTTCTACTCAATTGTTAATGCATACGAGTATCCGAGTATCTGGGTATGGTTGGTTGGTATGAATGTATGTTTTGTAAGTTGGCATTCAACCTTGTTAATACGACATGATATGCAGTATTTACACGTTGCAACATGCATATACAATATAAAAAATCTATATTGCAACTTGAAGTAGAAAAAAAAAAAGATGAAGGAACACGGAGAGCATATATGTACCGTCATATCATGTTTTACTTTACAATTGCGTCTGTGAGTGATAAATTTGAGCGTTTTAATGTCTGCTGGGTAAAGGGTGAAGCCAGTGAGAGTGTTCTTTTCCATTTCAGTTTCTTAAATGAAGTTTTTCCAGCCTAAAAAGTGGTTGGCCGGTCTGCCGTTGCTGACATTAGAATGAAAGTGTGGCAATCTTTCATTGCCTAGAAATAACTGTAGCTGGCAGGTAACTTTTCATCAAATTCTACTTTTTCTCACGAAATGACACTACATGATTCCTATGGTGTCCCTTCTTGATGTTAGCCTCTCGGGAGATTAGGAATTAAGGAACTTCATGGAGGATTAATTGAGGGATTGAACTCTCTTTCTTTTTTTTAAATCACAAACCCTAATGAATGTCTTAAGCTCCTTGTGTGTATAAATTTCTAGCGACATACAAACATAATTGATCTTTTACAACCCTTCAGTCTGGATTATTGACCTAGTTTCTCACACTACTTTTGTTGTGTGTACTAATTTTATTCATAAATGGTGCGACCTACAGTTTAAATTCGACTTCGAACGACAGATTTTATGAGAAACTTTTCATGGCAATTTTTTTTATTTACTCTCAGAGTTTTTGCCAGAAATCTGCTGAGAAGAAAGCGCCAAAGAAATATTTTCATATTTTTGTTTTGATGTCTGGCCTGGGACTCGAACCTTGGCTGTACGTCTAATAAGCCAGCACACTACATACTAGACTACAACGACTTCAAGCAACAGCAGTCAATAATATTTTAGAGTAAATTTCCTCCGTGTAGCTAATCTTGATCACTTAGTAAATTAACCTTTTACATGAAACCACGATTCAAACCCCAGGTTAAGGTTAGACATCTCCAGCAAAAGGAAATATGAAAAATATTTCTTTGGCAGCTTACTCTCAGCAGATTTCTGGCAAAAAATCCGAGAGTAAATAAAATTGCTTTCAAAAGTTTCTCAAAAATTCTGTCCTTCCGACACGACGTTAAATTTCAGATTCCATCACTCATGCATAAATTTTAACCCACACAACATAAGCAGTGTGAGAGGCTAGATGTGCGGTTCATTGGACAATCAACCACAAAAGGATGTGATCTGCGAGAAGTACAAGTACCACGTAAAAATATGTGATTATAGGGACCAAGCTCCTTATCTGTCGAGAACACCTTCCGTTATAGTACCGATAGAACAATGAAATACACACCACATTGCTCCAACGAATCAATTGAGTTGGAAACCCTACTGTCATCAATAATCAATTTCACCCTCTACTACTACGCGGTCTAGGAGCTTCAAAATTGACTTTGAAGCACCGGCCCATACATGAGCGTTGTACTCCATTCGAGGTCGGATAAAGGTCCTGTATTTTCTGCACCGTTTTAAAAAGCCATTCATTGTTCTATCGGTTCCCGATAGTCACATATTTGTACGTTGTATTCGAGCTTCTCGTAGAACACATCCTTTTGTGGTTGATTGTCTAGTGAACCGCACAATGCATTACGGGGAGAATTCATTTTTTGCCCGCACTGCTCGCTTGTGGAATAATCTTCCTGCGAGGGTTTTTCCCGTCAATTACGATATTAAATCGAATGTCCACAAACACTACTCCCTCTTTCCACCTTCCTATAATCTATTTTCCTAAACCTGCACAATGCACTGCATGAATAGGGGCCATCCCCTGAGTGTTGGTTTAAAAAAAAGAAGGCACTTGATTGCTTCATTCGAAACTCGAAAAATGTGATCGTTCCAACGAGCATCACAACTAATTCTCATGCCAAGCATCCGCCTAATCAATATTTACATTACCGATAGATACAGATGACAGAACAGCAGCACCAGCATCACGCCGATGTGTAAAAAAAACAACATTGGGTCTTGAACGCATTAAAATCGACCCTGTTCGCGCGGCCTCATTCAGAGATTGTTATCATGTCACCTGTGAGAGCGTCATTCATGTTCGACCTCCTTGAATATGAATGACAAATGTTGCTGACATCAGCAAAAGAGTAAATAGGATTCGAAATAATAGATAGAAGATCATTAAGAAAAATAAGAAAAAGATTAGGAAAAAGAACAGAGCCACGCGGGACTCTTGAATTTATCCTGAAGTGGTCAGAAAACACGCCATCTATAACCACTCTAATGGTGCGATCTTTGAGAAAGCTCGATATAAATCGAGAGTAGTGACTACCGATACCAAAGCAATTAACTTCGATACCTGAGCCTATCAAACGCCTTTAAGATATCCAGAGCTGCAACCAAAGCGGTGAATGAAATCATTCTACCTTTCGGAGAGTAACGCCAAAAGGTCGCCAGTAGAGCGCCCTTTACGGAAACCTTACTAACGATAATTTAGCAAACCATTGGACTCCAAATACCTCACAAGGTGGTGATTAATCATGCTCTCCATCACTTTCGCAAGAGCAGAACAAACAGCTGTTGGGCGGTAGTTTTCAGGGTTATTAGCCTCACCCTTTTTAGGGATTGGCGTGACATTAAAAAACTTCCAGCATGAAGGAAAAATACCGGCACGATACGACAAACAGAAAAGCTTAGCTAATGGACGGGCCAGCGTCAAAGAGCACTGTTTCAAGACCAGTGCTGCTATACCGTCCGTCCCTTAAGACTTGTTCACGTTGAGATCCGCAAGAACCCTCTTATGCCACTGTTCCAGTTCAAGTCAGATGTGGACTTTTTAATATCGAACAGCACACTCCTAAGATATCGATTAGCAAGGATATGTGGCGTATTAAACCCTAAACTTGAGCTTACAATTATACCTTGAATGTTATCAACGAATTTATTTCTCCTAGCTTCGTTCTTTTCAGTGAAAATTATGTCAGTCTGGAGCACAAAAATTAGTCTTGCCGGCAAGTGTTTTTAATGTTGTCAAAAAGCAACTAAGTAACAGAGATCTATGTGAACCACATCCTCCACATACATCTCGAAACCATGGATGCTGTTACGCATCGATTTAGGTGCTTTGGAAATATTCAGAGAAAAAGTGAAGTGAAGTTTTCTCCATTATTGAGAAACCCTTTATCACTTGGGCTACATACATATAGAATTGTTGAAATATGAATGCTTGGAAAACTACTTTACAACTGAAACATTTTTATTATTTTCCATTCTGACACACAGCCAAACAGACAATATTCTAGGCAACTTAATTCTACAATCAGGTATATTGATTGACAGTAAAACAAAAAACAAAATGTTGTTAACAAAATCAAATATTTTAAAGAGATTAAATTTTTTTCTAGCTACTGTGGAGGCCTATAAGAGTTTTGTGGGTTTAATTTCCACTAAAACTGGGGTTTTTTACACCACACCCTGGCCTATAAGATGGCAACTTGCATACGTATGTATGTAAATTAATAATTTTCTCTTTTTTCAAGTTAATAAATTATAAATTTTTAATTGCTTTCACATGCTAATTGAATTCAAATCAATTAAATTGCCTCTTGGGCTTCTCAATTAAAACGAATTAAACTTGTCAACCATTTTTTCCGTCTCCCGTACTACTGTTCTTATATAAAAAAAAACGGTACAAGTTATGCCCTCTTTTCGCATCTACGGGTGTATGTCAGGATCCGTACATAACATGTATTGTAAGAGCACACATAGGTACATAGAATACACGATGTAAGAATGTATTTGTATCAGAGGATATTTTATGATTATAAACGTTTTGGCATGCATATTAACCAGGTATAATGGTGTTTTTGAAATAAAAATCTACAACAACTACTACTACTACTACAACTGCAACGACAACAACAACAACTCCTATCCGTACTACTTGTGTTTCTTGATTTTTTTAAAACTTAAAAGGCAGGTGCGGATTCCAAGTTATATTTAAAAAAAAAAATTGCAATTTGCTTTTAAATATTTCTTGCGGTTCAATTGGGCCCCATAGGCCTATTTAAACAAGGTCACATTCGTGATACCATCCTGACGGAGGTAAGAAAGAAAGAAAAGGTCCGACTCAGGCCAGCATTTACGCTTATTGTGATGAAATGATTAATTCTACTCAGTGATCAACCATTCCCTAGAGAAATCCATACCGGGTCTGAAATAAATCTCGCTATGGTAGCAATCTTTATATTACAGAGCTCGCCCAATGAAGTCAGAAACGTCAGTCTCTTCCAAATAAGAGCTAGGCACTGACTCATGACATGAAGAACGGTATTTTCGTCCTCCTCACACCTACAGCCCCGACAGAAGGAATGCCGAAAAACTTGAGCCTACCAAAAGGACAATTGCCCGTAAGAATCACCATCGTGCGATGGTTGGCCATACGATTTAAGGACAAAAGTGGAACAAAGTCAGAAACGTCAGTCTCTTCCAAATAAGAGCTAGGCACTGACTCATGACATGAAGAACAGTATTTTTTGTCCTCTTCCACTAACCTACAGGCGCCGACAAAAGGAATGCCGAAAACCCTGGACCTAAATCCAAAAAACAATTGCCCGTGCTAGGGTTGGCCGTACGATTACCTACCTTTTGTTCTCGTCAACGCAGTCTCTCCAGATGTTTGCATTGCTTTTTTTGCTTTTGGTTATAGAGATCTGGACAACGTTTAAAGTAAATGTCATTCAATTGGACTGCAATTTAGAGCTCGCATTGATAAATAGCCCTTCACGGCAGAGTCTATACTAAAGATTCTGAAGCCTAATAACTCCAATCTAACCACCGGTGGACTGGAAGGTAGTAAAACTCTGTACACAGAAAGGTAATGTAGGAAATAAGATCAATATTTTCCTTAAAACAACGCATAAGCTGAAATAGTTTCGGAGTTGATTCCACTTCATTTGCACAAGTTTGCTGATGAGATGTCTCAACAATCGCAAGATGGGTAGCAAACATCAAGAAAGCCTGATCCAGATAGTTACAGCTCTCACTTACAATGTTTCTCAATCAGCAGTATTTCAGAATGTCTCTATTCCTTTCTACTGAAGGCGCTGGAAAGAGTTCTTGAGCTTGAATATTCGAAACTAGATTAATGTATCTCTCCGGTTTGCTTTTTAAAACGACATACTCTATGGATTTGGAATAGCACTTTATGTACTCACTTAAGAGTCGGAAAAAACTCCGCAAGTTAAGGATTATATCTTGCCTGATTTTCTTAACGCAAGACTTGGTTTATCCCAATGTGATGGCAGGTAACTTTGTGACTGGTAAGGAGTTATTCTTTCGTGCACGATCGCGTAATATAAATTGCAGTGTGAAACTCATTGGAAGGAAGGAAATTTCGAGTGATTTTTGCTGCCATCTACATTACTTATGCAGCATTTAACGAAATCTTTGTAACTCTGTTCAGCGTGCAAATTATTGCCTTTAGGCACTACTCTAAGTGAAATTAATTGTGGATCGTTTGAATCTAGTCCCGTTAAATGTCACAATAAAATTTCGAGTAGTTAAGCCTTGAGAGGTAAGGTAGGATTTTTTTCGAAGGGCATGGTCGTTGGGTACCTCTCCATTTTTCTTACAATTGTAGTTAATTGCATATTTGAATTAGCTGAGATAACTCATGCTGCGGAAATACTTCTAAGAGAAACGCACCTGCTGTTTGTAAACAACAGTGAGTGCAAATGTGTGTAGACTACCATTAGACAGTGTTTGTTTCCTCCATTTTACGCAACACAATATTTGTTGGTTGTCTAATACATAAATTCTAAAATACAGCAAATAAAGTAAAGAAAAACGAAAAAATCAAGAAAAAAGAAATTAAAGAAACTAGGAATTCCAAAGTTTTGCAAAAGGTGTACACAACTCAAATACATTTATTTTATTTTACATATTTCACCCTCAAACAAACTGATTTCTTTGCCAAGTATGCCAAAGTTGAAGAAAAATATCTGCATTGGTTGGTGTAAATCAGATATCAACAATAAGTATTCAAAACGATGGGTAGGTTTGAGTCATACTTGTAATTTCAGATACTAATTTTGATATCATACTCATACTCAAAGTTGAAAGTACTCATCATACTCATATTTAACAATACGCATGATGTTATTGACTTCGACCCGTCTCTACTTAACATTTACACGAAGCACAAAATAAGTATGATTCGCGTTCGAGCACTGCAATACTCACAAGAAGATTGTGTAAAGCATAAGCTTGTTGTCTTTGTCTTTCCTTTCTTCTTTGTTTGTATATGTAATAACAACAAAGGCTGTAAATTTTGATGAATGAATCGAATCACTCGAATCACTTATAAGTATTATAAGTATTTTTCTAAATTTATGAATCAGAATGAGTAGGCGTATGAATCAAACATATTTCGAATGTTGTGAGTTTGATGTCAAACGTTGTACTCATACTCATTGCTACTTATGCTTATAAATCAATGCTGTAACGAGTACAAATGAATCACAGTAGTTGAATTTCAATTCTGTTGATTCATTCATACTCAAAATTGCTTGAGTGCTTATGAGTAGTGGAAAAACGATTCATTGCTGATCTCTGGTGTAAATATTCTATCGTAACGACTGAAACTGAAATACTTTTAAAAAGGACACGCCGTCCCTCATAAACACACACACGCACACATAGATAGACAGACAAAGATTGAAAAAAATCTTCTCACGTACAGTTTGTTTCGTTTAATCCATAAATGGTTTTGTGCTACAGACTACAGACTACAAGACTGCAACAACAATAACAGAAAATGAAAATAAAAATATGAAATGTTGTAGCCATTTGTAAAAGGACCAGATAAAGACATAACACAACATAACATACAGCACAGATAAAAGCTATAAGAAGTGAGCCGATAAAATAGTGGGGGAAAGATAGAAAGAGAGAAACTTAATGAAAAGTAAGAAATCCTGCATAATTGGTAGTATTTTACACGCATACATAAAGATTTTAAATATCCTGCACATCAATTGAATAGGATTTAAAATTCATTTCATATTTCCATGGACTTAATGCAAAGTATTAGAACGGCACTTAACCTGAGTTTCTGGAATATATAATAAAAAATATAATGCAGTTGCAACTGAATTCATTAACCACGAATAATACTTCTAAGCAATTTATTTAATCAAAGCACTTGAGTCACATGTGATATGAATGATCGATTGGAACATATATACATACCATGAGGATGGTTATTACCTGCTGTCCTTTAACAGATCTACAGATTATCTTAAAATCTCAAAATTCCTGAATTTTTAAAAAATTCTGAGGTCACGTCACATTGCGTCAGTATGCGTCGCAATGCGTCATGATGCGTCAATGGGCGAATAATTAGAAAATGTTATTTTTCATAGATATAATGAGAAAATGTGATAAAATAACAAACGGAAATGATTTAAAAAACCATTTAAAATAGGAAAAAGGGGACAATATTCTAAAAAAAAATTCGTTTAAATAAAAAATTAAAAAAGGTGCCATAATTTTTCGGAATAATTTTAAGCACATTAGCAAATATAAATGCTTGAGGCATTCTGATGTTGCTGTAGTCTAGTAGGTAGTATAGTCCACGAGGATAGTAATTACCTTTAACAGCTCTACAAATTATCTTAAAATCTCAAAATTCCTGAATTTTTAAACAATTCTGAGGTTACGTAACATTGCGTCAGGTTGCATCACAATGATGATGATGATACGTCAACAGGCGAATGATTAGAAAATGTTAATTTTCATAGATATAATGAGAAAATGTGAGAAAATAAAAAACGGAAATGATTTAAAAACCACTTAAAATAAGAAAAAGGGCATAATATCCCGAAAAAAATTCGTTTAAAAAAAAATTAAAAAGGGTGCCATAATTTTAAACACATTAGCAAATATAAGTGCTTGAGGCATTCTGATGTTGCTGTAGTCTAGTTGGTAGAGTGTATGCTTATTCAAAGTAAGAACACGGTTAAAAGTCCGTGTTTGACATCTCCAACAACGATGATGCGAACCGTATTCAAACAGCTTGATGTGTTTATTTAGAATTTTATAAAGAATTTTATTTTAAAAATTTTTAATAAACAAAAATTGTTTTATGTTCATAAAATTTTAATTTTTCTTAAATTTTCATGTTTCTTTTAATGAAATGAAAATTTTTATTTAATAAAAATGATTTTGTTTCTTGTTTTTTTTTTGTTTTTCGTAAGATATTAAAAAATCAATTCAATATTTAAAAAACATGTAATTTTTCCTATATTTTTGCCAATGATTTGCAACAACTTTAGAAACTCAAGACAAAAATTAGAAAAATAAGAATTACTTTGGAGTTGTAGAGAGATTATGTTGTTATTTTTACTGAAATTTAAACAATAAAATATGATTGAATTTAAAAGAAAAATATAGAAAATATGTATTGATTTATAAAAGTTAAAGCCTTAAGTCTTAATTATTTTAATTGCACAGAAAAATATTCAAAAATAAACTATTAAATATTTTATCATATTTTATTTTAAGGACAACAGGGAAACTTGGTTAAAAGAATTCAATAACAAGAAGAGATTAAATTTTAAAAATTAACATTATTTATACACTTTTATTAAATTTATATAAATTGAGTATATTTTTTGGAAATAAAATAAACAAAATTTTAAAAATAAAAGTTTTTTACATTTCTTCACTTGCAGGTTTATTGATTTGAAAGTCTCATGTTTCTAGTCCAGTTCCATGTGTACTTCATGTTGCTTTTTTAAGAACGAGTCAGTTTTTCTGTCAAATCATTTTAGATTCGGTAGGGAGATAAATGGTTTCAACCAAGGGAAAGTGGTCTAGGCAGTACATATAATGATTGACCCTTAGATCAGTTTCAGATGAAGAAAGAAAGAATTAAACTTTGTCCAAACGGCTTCCATAACAATCAGCTTGACCTTCTGTACTCATAAGCTTATGACCTCCGGTTGCATGGATCATTATTATTAAGGCTCGAATAATTCAAATATCCTGCCTTGCAGAAGAGAATATACTTGTCGAATTAAGATAAGATACGTGAATGACTTTAGTATAAATAACCGGTGCTTTGCGTACTATTTCATTTAACACTCTTGACGATATTCTGTAGCCGCCACTTTCTAATTACTATGTAAGAGATGGTTAACGAACTCTGTACCTCTTCTGGGAATACAGTAAGACCCCGCTTAACGCTGCCCCGCTTAAGGCTGTTTCAGTATTACGCACTTGCAAATGAAACGGCCATGCTCCCAACCAAACGCGGTGTATACTATGTATCCTTTTTAATGCTCTTTTGTAAGTCCGTTCAGAAAATGGATTCCAACTGTATTTTCCGTAGTCGGAATCACACTACGAACGAATCTTTCCTGCATCACAGTTGATTTATTAGTTGTTGTTGATTTATTAGGCGTATACATAAGGAGTGCGCACAAAAAAAACTGGATTTACACTTTTCGTTTATAGAAATAAAACTAAGTGGTGGATTTTTATCGTTTTATATTTCAATTAAAGTAAATAATATTTGAATTCTTTTGTGTATAAAATTTTTTTCCTGACAAAGGTCTCAGAGCATCCAACTTTTTGAGCCACTTTTCTTCCAGACATTATTTTACTTGCTTTGTTTTGGTGGGCAAATCCTTTTTTTCTTCACTTCCACGCTTTCTCTCAATACTCAAAGACTCCTTATATTGTTTTATTCTTACCTTAGAAACTGTTTTTTGGTTAGCACCTGCGAACCTAGCAATCGTTTTTTGTAAGCGGCCCAGTTTTTCATTGAAAATTTCAATTATTTTTTTTACGACATTCTTTTTGTTGGGTGGCCATTTTCAAAAAACTATTTTTGCTATTGCAATGGCATTTAGCAGGTGGATTTTGAAACAGATGACTAACAAAACAATGTAACGGCATTCATTTTTTTAATTATAATAACAGTTATAAGCTTAAAAGAAGGCCCATTTTTTTGTGCTCTCTCCTTAAGTGGTGTCAGAAACTAAGTAGATCGTACTCCTGACTGAAGGGTTGTAATGGAATTATGTTGACACATGTTGATTACACGCGAAAATTATGGCGAACAGAAGATGTACTTTTATTGACCATAAAAATGCCAGTTCACTTGAGGTGTTGATAACCCTATAATAATAAATTGAATTTAGCTAAAAAAATACTATTTTACGCGCCATATATTCCGATCCTTACAACCTAGTAAGTTCGTAAGCATCGCATTACTGATTTTAAGTTATAAGTTCTAAGCTTAAATGTAAGCCCATTTTTTTTTCGTGCGCTCTCCTTATGTACGTGTTAAGTTGCCTCGTTTAATGCAACGTGTTCCCCCGTGTTAAGCGGGGTCTTACTGTACTTAACAAGTGGAACTTTCTGCGGTTATTGAAAAACTATTGGCTGGATGGTCCCCTAATTACAGATGAATTATACCACAGAATGAATCATACTAAGCTGGCGTCTACATAGCATAATATTCGGTTCGGTAAGCAGACAATTCATGTCCCATTTTCACAATAAACACAGAAATTCTTTACTAAAGTAGCTGTACTGTGTTGTCTGTGTCAGAGGGAAATAATTACAGCCCTCGGGGGCAAGACATGACAACTGATGACACTATTGGGGGGTATTGAAATAGGATGTACACCTTTCCATGATCTATTTATGCTTTTAGATATCAAACTGGAGCCTATTTTGAGATTCACAGATTGATTTCACCCTGAGGACTCTATGCAATTCGAGTGACGCGGTATAAAAGTGCGTATGATGACCTGAGTGTATCCAATTGGTTAAACTGCCCTTTCTACATTTTCTTGATCATAAATTAGAGCTATGCCTGTAAAATAGTTTTCAAATTTTATTCCCATATAGTTCATTTAAATTTAAAAGCCTTTTAAAAATCCCTTTTTTTGCTTTAAACCATATTCCCATTGCAAATAGCTTTTCAACTAAACCGCTTTTGTGGCATAAGCCTGCAATATTGTAAATCGATTAAATTAAAGCAACAAAACATTTCATTTTTATTCTTCTTCATTTTCTTATAAATGCTTTAAAACTATTAATCAAACACTTAAGCTCCTCAACTAAATACGGCGAAAAGCAAAAGAATAGCAAGGCAAGTAAGTATTACGAAAGGAAGTAGGAAGTGAAGGATTTAAGCTGAAAAACTCATTAACACAGAAGTTTAAGGAGTATTTATAGCAAGCGCCAGTCAACGCACAGAGAGAGAGAAAGAAGAGAGAGAGACAATAGCATTGAAAAGAAGGGGGGAAAAAATTCGATATAAATCCCTGGCAAAGAAGAAGAGGAAAATAAAAATTTTTTTTAGCAAAATTATTAAGATTCTTTGTTGTATGAGGAAAGTCCTTAACACCAGTTTATTAAATAAACGAGGGAGGTTTCAAAATTGGCAGATAAAGGAAAAGTGAACTTTTAGTGAACCTGTTGGTTTTTAAAAACTTAGCGGTAATTTTAAAGAGAAAAAGTTTTTCAAACCTGCTGCTGCAACCTATACCTTATATCGGTTAATTTGTAATGTAGCCCTCGTAGAAGTATTTGTAAGTGTAGATCTGCGTATAAGTGTTTTTGTAGTAGTATTAGTAACATTTATAGCCAAGTTAAAATAAAATTAATGTTCTTGTCTACCAAAATGTGAAATAATTTGTCATTGTTTTGCGTAATTTGTCTTTAATGTCTACTTGAAAAAAGTATGGGTAGGTATAAGAGGGTAACATTGGGAAGCCTAAACCGAACCGAATTCTTGCTGAATAGGCAACAGAGGCAGCATAGGAGCAGTAGAATTGCTAACACTTAAGTAATTGCATTGTTTAGAACATGAAATTTTACTTTGTCTTGGTATTATTTGTGTGTTTAAATGCGTTTTTTCTTTTCAAGTTTATTTTGTAGCTTTAGGGCTTAGGAAAAATGTTTAAACCAAATGCACACACACATATATCTACATTTATGCACTCACAAATAACTCCTGTGGGAATATTAGAGGGTGAAATATGGAGTACAGTGAAATGCCAGCCTAGAGTGGTTAGTCCATTGTACTCAAAGATAATATTAGAATTTCTAAGGGCATTAAGAAATTTTAACTTCATTTTTTTAACCCACTGTCTTAATTACAATTCAATGCTTGAAAATTACACAAAAAAATTAGTTTCTATTAGACAATGTCGTCTTAAGTTTAAATTTAATTTCTTCGTTTTATTTTCTTCAACCCACTGTGCATAGATTGTTTTGCAACCTTGCAGGCCGACACATTTATGCATGTTTACTTTCAGCCACATTCCAATACAATTCCATTCCTTTTCATATTTTTCATGTACGTTTGGACTTGAGTTTTTAAAATAAAATTTAAAACTTTCAACTTTTAGGAAGCGAAACTTTATTTCAGATTTACTTAAGCATACTTAAATACTTGCACACACTATAAATTTAAGAACACTGTATTGCCGAAGACAGACTGATATGACTGACTGAATAATGGGAATCAGAGGAATTACACAGAAAGAAACAGACACAAAACAAAAGTGGGTGAGAGCGCGACTGCACTTATAAAGCCCTAGCACCTCTCAACCAGCCCAAGCTGCTAATGAATCTGTGTCGGCTTTCGACATATAAGTTAAGCGAGGTCAGACAGAGCATAGTATCATGAACAGCCTGAGGACAACTCTTCCTCACTCCAGTGATACTCAAAGAGGCAATCCGCTGAACCTTATCCAAGATTTTCCGTTGAAAACTCTTACCTAAGGCACACCACCAGACAACACAACCATAAGTAATAACCGGTCTAACAATCGCCAGATATATCCAGCGAATGGCCCTAGGCGGAAGATTACAGTTTTTACCTATGGAGTTCCTATACTGGTATAAAGCATTTATTCCCTTCTTCATTCTTTCCCCAGTGTTTCGTTTCCAGTTCAGTTTGCTGTCCGGGACAAAACCCATGTACTTGACCTCAGAAGACAACGGCAACTCCCTACTAGCTAATCTTGGCAACCTGAAGGTTTCAATTTTCGCGAGAACAAAACGAGGTTTGTTTTATTTGGATTTATCCCCAGACCACAGTTTGTTGCCCAAGACGATACAATTCCAAGAGCAGACTCCATCAGTTCCCCCAGCGTCGGCAAAAATTTTCCACCCATAAAAATGGCCACATCGCCGGTATATGCCACAACCCTAAAGCCCCTACTTTCCAAGAGCCTCAGACCAACATTAGCAACCAAGAGGGTATAGGACACTCCCCTGTGGTGTAGCACTGGTCGCACGCTTGAGGATAGAACATTCATCCAGATTCGATCAGATTAAAAAACTTCCTATGATTTGTTGACTTTCATGCTGCACTTTGGAAAAGTATTCCAGCAGAAGCGCATATATTCCTTCTCCTAGTGTTAGTTTATCCACTTTCTATTGTTGTCCTCTCAATTAAACCTCGAAATTAAAAAACAAAGTGTATCCACGCCTGCCTATAATTCTTCTTCTCATTCAGACAGTTTCACAATAGTATTCCTTGTCTTAATATACTAACACATAAACATTCCAAACACTCTCATTTATTTTTGGCTTATTGCCTTAACTTTCGGTGTCTGTTGGTGTTAGTGCAGCTGCCTTAGCTGCTGTAGCCGTTCTAATAGTAGTGGGAGTTTACGTTGAAGTAAAGACCGTTTTAGCCTTAAGCTATGCTTACATTTTTTTTGTTTTCATTTTAACTTTTATGTTCTGCTAAAAAAACTTTTTGTTTTTATTCCTGGCTTTTAATTTTGAAGAGCCTTTGCATACACGCCAAGCATTTAACACACTGTAATATGTGTGTGTGTGTGTTTAATTTAACATGACTTTTGCTAGAAAGTATTTAACACTCTCTCTTGCTTATTCTCCATCGCTTTTTCTCTCCCTCTTTAGCCATTCTGTTCATTATTTTCTCTTCTATTTCATTTTGTCGTTTTATATCTTCAAGGTTTTCTACTTCGTTGCAGATTAATGGAGTGTCACTGAGATAATACTTGAGCGCCATCTCTTGAAGAAGGCTCTTTGGTTTAGACAATTGCAATAGCATCAGCAACAGCAAGAACAACAAAGTAACACTTGAGAAAATTTTCCTGCTAGACATGATGAGCTAAAAGTCGAAAAGAGTAGCAGATAATAACAGTAATTCTATAAGAAAATTATTTGAAAAATGGTTTCAACATTCAAACGGAAATTATCTTCCATTTCATGAAGTAATTGCTGGTGTTTTTTCGTTGATGAAATTTATAATGACATACGCTAAGGCAGAAACTATATCCTTCTCATGGAGTCAATGATTAATTTGAAAACAAAAGAAAAATGAATTTTATTGCCGTATCAATTCATGTTGGCATACGGATTACATTTGTCTTATTTGTCATCCAAAATAATATGGGGTACACAAATAAAAAAGCGGATTAAAAACAAAACTTATACAGGGTCTTGCAACCAGGACTACCAAATTTTGACAGTTGGTAACACAAATTCTCACAATTATTTTACAAATCAGTTGTCATCGACCAGAGTTGTCCGAATGTAGCACTTTCCTACTGACCCTAATTTTTATTGAATAATCATCATCAGTCGTGAGCATAGCTGCCAGATTTGACGATTAATCGTCATTTTGTCGATTTTGAACTTCAAAAATATTATTTTGGCGACATGACGATTAATGACTTTATTTTGACGATTTTTAGCAATTAAAAATTTACATCATTTTCCTTGCTTTAGTACATTAATGGCTTCCATAAGCTTTGTATAAACAAGGTGTAAAGTATTATATTTTAAGTTATTTTTAATACTTGCGATGATTTTCTGTATTTCAACTCGTAGTTGGTAATAAATTATCATAAACCGTTGCAGTCAATTTTAAAAATTCGATTATAGCTTCTAATATTACCATCGGAAGAACAAAGGCAAGTGGCTTTATTCTTTTCTTTCATTACGACCAACAGTCAGGGGTTGACATTATTTTTGCAACTAGGGAAATGTATTATAGGAATGAGGAAAGAGGGAGCAGTGTTTATGGAGGCTAGGTTTGAATATTTTTATACCATAAGTAACAGGAAAGATCTCTGCAGGAAAGCAGTTCCATATACGAATAGTCCATCTAGCAAACAAACTTTGTCTGTAAGGCGGTGTGCGATACACTGGGCAATCGACCACATACGGATGTGCTTGCCGCGAAAGACGAGTGTTACGTAGGAATACATGATCGTCATAAACAACTGCCCTTATTTCGCTCGAGCATTATCCATTGTAGTAGCGATAGAACACTATGTAGAAGTGTCAAAATAGGATTTAAGTGCTTACCCATACATGAGAGTTGTATTCCATTTTCGGTCGGTTATTGTAATTTGTAAGTAGATCAGATAAAGTGAAGTATTTTTTGCAACGTCTTAAGGAGCCAAGACACTGAAAAATTCATCAGTTCTAGCGAGAATCACACTGAATTTTAATGCCCATAAAGTCAAGGTCTTCTGATATCTTCTGATCTTCCCTAATATTTACACCACACTTGACTATATATGTTTTTGTTATTAAAAACCTTTCAATTTATAAATTTATTTTTTCTGACGATTTTTTTACGATTTCAATGAACGTATTTGACGATTTTTTCTCTAATATTTGACGATTTGATGCTTCATTTATCTGGCAGCTATGGTTGTGAGGTTAATTTCTGAAAAAATGGGTACATGAACAAACAAAATTTTCGAATATGGAACGTTACCAATCCACATGAGATCCAAGGGTTTGAGATTCCAATTTTTCGGCTTCATTGGTCCATAATTTTTTGAGAACAATTCTGGCCAACTTGTCAGTATCAATGGCAAACACCATAGCTTGATGATTACCAAATTCTTCTGCCCTGAGTTTTATGATCTGGAAACCAATGATATGTGCTTTGATAACCACCAACTTATTGAAGTAATATTTGCCAAATTACATACATAATTGGTCATTAGAACCCATCAGTCAGATTATTGTCCTAGTTCCCTCACACCACTTATGTTGTGTGTGTTAATTGTATACATGAGTAGCAGGACCTACAGTTTAAAGTGTACTCCGAACGACAGATTTTATGAGAAACTTTTCATGGTAATTTTATTTACTCTCAGAGTTTTTGCCAGAAATCTGCTGAGAGGAAGTCGCCGAAGAAATATTTTTTGTATTTTGTTTTGATGTCTGGCCTGGGACTCGAACCCTGGCTTTACGTCTAATAAACCAGTACACTACCTACTAGACCACGGCGAGTACCAAATTAGTTATCTTATTAAATCACAATGAACGACCATAGACCATGACATGTGTTCCCTGGATGAGCTTTGGAGCAGCTGGCAATTGACTCTTAATATCGAAATATCGCCATCAGTGATGACATTTATATCTGGATTAATAGGTACGTGAAGAAACCAAATTATCGAATTGGAGATAATATCAATCCACATGAGATCTAATAGTTTCCAGTGTATTCCTAAAAACTCACTGTTTGGCATGGATTTTGGACTGGCAGCCAATATTGCTGTAGAATCAATATTTTGGACTAGATTTTATGACTTGGATACCAACGACCGACATGTGTTATGCCACATTGGATGTTCTGCTCGAGCGATTTGTGGCCAAGATTATCTCACATAGGGGGGGATTTGAACTGGCCAGCGAAACTGTATTACTTTCAATATCATGGTGATTAATCATACTCTCCATCCCTTTCGAAAGAGCAGAACAAACAGCTGTTGGGTGGTAGTTTCAGGGTTATTAGCTTCACCCTTTTTAGGGATTGGCGTGACATTAGCAAGCGTCCAGCATGAAGGAAAAATATCGGCACTATACGACAAACAGAAAAGCCAGCGTCGAAGAGCACTGTTTCAAAACCACTGCTGGTATACTATCCGGCCCAGAAGACACTTGTTCACGTTGAGATCTCCAAAAAGCCTCTTAACCACCCTGGCTTGAAAGAATATACTAGGCATAGTCACTGATACTCTTTCAAGTTCGGGTAGTGGTTGAGTGTTGCAAACACAATACGATTAGCATTCTTTAAATAGCCTTTTATTAACTAATGTTGTTGCCAAAAAAAATCAACCAAAAATTTGAGTTAATGGGTTAGAGAAGAAAGTTAAATTTATGCTTATTTGTTGCAAAAGTTTTTTGTTGTTTTTGTTGTTTTTTTTTAAAATTTTTTTATTGAAAATATGTTTAAAATATTGTTATTTGTCGTCCGACAAAAATGAATGTGTTTCGCTAAATATATGTGTGTGTGTTACATTACATTAGACACATTAGACAGAAGACTATAAAAACAATTTATACAGTCAACCCTCCTATAACGCAGGGAATAAGTGCCGCGTTATATGGAAACCGCGCTATAAGAAACTTAGATTTCAGGTACAAACCAAGCTAATGCGTAGCGTGTTCTATGGAAACCGTCTACCGCGTTATATGGAAACCGCGCTTTAAGAAACACAGAATTAGTACAAGTCACATCATTCGTACCGCGTTATATGGGAGACCAAGATATACAAAAGGCAGGTTGAATTATAAAGGTTGAATTATAAGGATTGATTCGGAGTCGACTTTAAACTGTAGGTCGCGTCACTTATGTATAAAATTAACACACACACGTAAGTAGTATGAGAAACTCATTTCCTTGCCGTTCGCATCTTCCCTCTTTCAACCTTTCCAAAAACCTGCACAATCCACTGCATGAGTAGGGACCATCCCCTGAGTGATGGTTTTATAAAAAAAAAACCCAAAGACTGGTTTCGAAGAAAATTAAGAAAGACTTGTAAATTAACGTAATTTTTTATTATTTATCAGCACTTGGCTCATCTTCATTCATTGTTTTTTTAAATTGAGAATTTAACTGCTATTGTTTTGTACGGTACTGTATCTCGGCTAAGCTTTTGCGGCGAAAATAAAACTTATATTAAACCCTCTTACAATATCCAGTTACTATTCATTCATAGGCTGTGCGGAAGGACCTTTTGGGATGAAGTTGAACGCAAACCGCTCTATAAGAGTATCACGTTATAGGAAGGCTGTCGCAATTCCAGCCCTGCGTTATATGGAAACCGCGTTCTGAGAGTACCGCTTTATAGGAGGGTTGACTGTACACGTTAATGGTAATAATTTAGCTAGTAAAGGGAAAAAAAAAGAAGAAGAATGGCAAACAAAACAAACAAGTAAAAAAAATATAGGAAGGCCAGTATAAAATTTATGCTTGTTGACCCGGCCATTAACAACAGCACAACGACAACGACAACAACGTTAAAAAGCTCGACAATGCAATTTTGTGGTTTTGTTGGGTTTTTGTTTTTTTTTTAATATAATTTAGAGCCATAATATGTTGTTAGTGTTGCAACATTTTGTTGCTGTTGTTGGTGTAATTATTACAATTATTGTATTCTCAGCTTGTTAAAAACAAAATCACTCTCAGACCACAAAATTCAAAAATTATTCATTGTTTAGTTACATGAAACATATTCGCTTTTAGACGGTAATAATTTTTCCTATTCTTTTTTTTTTTTACTTTTGTTGGTAACTGTAAAACAGTGACAATAACATTTAGAGAGAAAGTATTTCCCACTTTTTGTTGTTGTTGTTTTTGTTGCTAATAGGCAAATTAATGTATGTCCCCTTACCTTTTACGTTTCTACGCTATTGTTTAACAATAACATGACCGGCCAGCCAGCTAACCAGTGTCCCAGCCAGCCAGCCAGACGTACATATACGTTTGTGTTACAAATTATTTAAAATATTTACTTTAATTAGTTGCATTTTAAATGATTTATTATTGAATTCAATGGCCTTTTTGACATTTAGAAAAAATTGTTGTTGAATTCGTGTTTTTTTCTTCTTTTTTTATTGTATTTTCATTTAAAAAAAAAAAGAAAATAGAAAATAAAATTATTTAAATGTTATAGACACATTACAAATTTCTGGTGTTAAAAGCAAAAATGGCAATAAATTATTTTAAGCTGAATTTTATTTAAATGTCTGAACATTTTTTATGGCCATTTTAGACATCAAAATAGGCTCATAAATCTTTGAAATGTCTTCCATGGCGTTGAACTTAATTTATGTTTATTATTTAGAACAGAACATTATATGCCCTTTTAGGTCACTAGAAAAGGGGGAAAGGATTTCTCTTGTTCAAGTTATTGCTAACTAAATTTATCATTTCGTCATAGTAAAGAAATGGACTTGATTTCTTTCTTCAAAATAGAATGGAGACTTCAGCAACATATATGCAACAACAACAGTCAATATAACCACGAAATTTTTGGGTTAACCCTTAGGGCACTAAAAAGTAATAATAGACCTAGTTTTCTCAAACTGTGCGAAGACTAAACAAGAAAGAGTTACGCCTAAAGTATACTACAAGGTACCTGAAGTTTGTCAGAAAACAGGACGCTGGATACCATGACCGCAATACGACAGAAACTCTACGTAATTGTAATATAAAGGACTTCAGTTCAACTTGAGTGTTCAAGTAATATTTTCACCGATAATACCATCGCCCAACAACAATATCGCGACTTCAATTTGGCAATGACTTCTGCCTGAAATACGCTTCAATGGTTAGTCAATCTTTGCGAAAACCTATTGTTATCATAGACACCCCAGCATACTCTATCTCCTGCTTGTGTAGCAATTATTGCAGTAAACATGCAAATTGTCAGACCAAAATCAAATTATAAAATCAAAACTCCACTCCATCCGATCTTCTTATTATTTACAGGACTTTTATCTGACCTCGGATGGGCCGGTGCTTCAAAGTCTATTTTGAAGCTTCTCGACCGCGTACAGGAGAGGGTGAACGTGATTATTAATGACAGTAGGGTATCCAACTCTACTGATTCGTTGGAGCATTGTCGTAATGTGGCGTGTGTTTCATTGTTCTTTCGGTACTATAATGGGAGGTGTTCTCGAGAGATAAGGGGCTTGGTTCCCTGAAGATCACATAGTTTTTACGTGATTCTCGTACTTCTCGCAGAGCACATCCTTTTGTGGTTAATTGCCCAGTGAACCGCACAATGCATTACAGGGAAAATTCATTTTTTTGGACGCACTGCTCGCTTGTGGAATGAACTTCCTGTGGAAGTTTTTCTCTTCAGTTACGATATTGGTAAGTTTGAACACACTACTCCCTCTTTCCACCTTCCTTTAACCTTATTTTGCTAAACCTGCACAATGCACTGCATGAGTAGGGGCCATCCCCTGAGTGCTGGTTTTATAAAAAAAAAACGTGGAATATTGATCCGCACTAACTCAGGCAATTTACAGTGAACGATCAGTACTACTCATGTTATTATTCCCGTTAAAAGTGTGGAACTCAAGTAGTTCCTTGGCTTTCCTGATCTTACTGTTGGACACAACAGTTTTGTAATTTGGCAACAATTTTTTGAATTCTATGCTGCTTTTTTAATTTGAAAAAAGTATTCTTGTAGGGAGAGAATACATCCCCTCTATAGTTTACCCCTCTGACGATCTCCGATTCTTTCTGTGTCAGTTCGTTCGCCTTTTTGTTTCCTTCTATCCAGTACAGAAATTCAAGCAACCTTTTGACATGACGATATAGTATTTCAGTGCTTAGATGGCTTCTTGATCAAGATCAAGTTCGAAAAAGCTAAGTTACCGGTTTCTATCGTAAGGTACAGCTTATCCAATAGTTTGTAATACACTGACCTGACTAGGTAATCTGTACGATCCGTTCAGTTTATCGAAAGACGTCCCAAATCTAGTTCCACATTCCATTATTAAACCATAGGTGAAGATCGTTATATTACCGATGACAGCGTCAGCAAGCCATTCTTCCCCTGTGTGAGTGTAAGTTTTGTCTATTCGTAATCCGAAGAGAGCATCTGGTACCATCTAAAAATCATGTGATTCGGCCCTACATCACGCGGTAATTAAACGTGGCTCACCGCACATGATCTAAATTTATCTGAGAACTTAGGCCTCAGTGCCGCTCTAGCAACTACGTTTTGAAGGAAGATATCTAGCAATTGTAGAGAATATGACCTCTAGGTCCAGTCTGTGGCGTGAACACTCGTATGCTCAACCTCTGTTCACTGTTCAAGCCAGGGAGGTTAAGTCTTCTTTCGTATAGTCTCCCATAACACTAATGCTCCTTGGAAGAGTATAGGCTGTACAACTGCTGTATACATCCTGTGGAGACAAGATGACCTCGATGGCCCAGTCTGTGACATGGATTTTAGAGCACTCGTAATGCTCAACCTTGGCAAACTCTGTTCACTGTGCAATGCAGGAGTTAAGTCTTCTTTCGTAGAGTCTCCCATGACACTAATCCCCCATAGGAGAGTATAGGCAGTACAACTGCTGTATATACGATACGAAACTGCAGGCGCCAACTACTTACAAATATCTTTTAGAAAAGCACAAGACATTGATTGCCTTCTTTATCCTTTCCTCCATTTTCCTCATCCAGTACAGTTTGGAGTCTAAATGATATCCAAGTACTTGGTCTATTTTGAGAGTCTCAGAGCCATTACTTTCGTTAACGGAACGGTTGAAGCATGGAACTCCATATTTTCGAATGATCCCTTTCCTTAAGTATAACTTCCTGCACCACTCTTCAGAAATGTTCTGGTGTAATCATATACATCGCGAGCTCACCTATCGGTCCATTAGCGTGAAATTTTACATGATCTGGGATCCAGCTAAGGCTGATACAGTTTTCCCAGGCTTACTATCATATTGATTTAACTCATTGAATATTTGGAATGCGATCTAATTGTCAGAGAGTATTGCTTTCATCTAAGTTGCATTGAACATACATATCTTTCCGACTACCATAGGACATACTAGCTCCACGAAGATTCTATGTTTCTTGATGTTCTTTCGTTAATTAAGGTTTTAGGAACTTTTATTTTAGAGCCAGATAAATACTAAAATTCCAGTTTTATTTTTTTCATAATTCCTTTAAATTATTGTTAAACACTACATGGCGTATACGTAATTTAAATTTGATTTTCCTTAGTGAATATTACTTATACGCACAGTTAACCTCAATAGCATTCTTATGCCATGGAATCCACCACAAAATTTGTTTAGAAAATACTGCCAAACATTTTCGCACATGAAATTCGAAACCCCCTCCCTCTACGAATTTCTAGTTTAATTTCATAGCCGCGTTACAGTTTCTTCTCTTTCTGTGGTTTTTCTCACGGAATTTCATTAAAGGCTGACTCAAGCTAAACTGGTATTTCTTTATTATTAAGAGAGAAAAGACTGTACACGACTAAAAATTTTTAAAGAATTTATTTTGGAAATGTAACAAAGACTGGTCAAAACAGAAAAGTCTGTACACGACGAAAAATTTTTAAAGAATTTATTTTGAAAATCTTGCAAGAGGTGGTTAACATTTTCGTGGACATTAGTTTTACTTCGTGTGCTTACTTTAGTTTTGTTTTTCCTAACCAACCAACAGATTGTTGCATATTTGTAATAAAAAAAAACAACAACAACAAATATAACAACCAAAAACAATAATAACAACAATAAACTAGGCAAATAACAATAAAAACAATATTTGAAACCATAAAATATTATGGGTTTTTTGCTTTACTTAATAACACCCGCTTTAAAGTCATTTTACTTTTGAGTATAGCCAAGACCCTGCCAGACCAGGCCAGACCAGCAGAAAAACGAAACAGGAAACAAAAGTCTACAAGTACAACGGAAGTACGCAATGAGGGCAAATAATGGTCATCAAAAGGAAAAATGTTTTCCACAGCAGTCCTCTTATACCTTCTATACACTGCAGCACAATAAAAACTATAAAATGTTACAGCAAAACAAGAAGAAGAAAAAAGAAGAAAAAGAAGAAGGAGAAAAAAAAATAAAATTAAATGAAAATATTTGTTTTCTGCTGTTATTTACTGGAAATGGCCAACAAAAAACCTAAAAAAAGGCAGGCAGGCAGGGGGACTTAATAAGAGAGCGTAAAGCCATAGATTTTTACAACACATTAGTTACGTTTCATCGGTTAGTGGCAGCCAGCAATGAGAAATGAAATGGAAGGCAACAACAAGAAAAAAAAAAAAAAATTATTGAAAATATTCAACACAATTATGAGGGCGAAAGAAAGAGTGAAAAGCCAAGGGGATGGGTAGAAAACGTATGCCATAGTTGTACGAGTATTATTATTAGTGAGTGTGTATTTACAAAACATTTCCGGTGTTGGTTTTGATGTTGCCATCACTAGTGTACTTATGTGTATAAGTGTATGTGTGTGTGCGTGCGGTAAGTATAACTATATTTGAAAATGTCTGACTCCTGCGGATGTGGCCAAGTAACCATTTGTAAATGTTGCTTCTTTTTTTTGTCCTAACTTGTACTGTGGCCACTCTCCCTCTCTCTCTGTAGACTGTTGCATTTGCTTTGTTTATAATTCATGAGCACCATTAGTTTCAATAATGACACTCACTCTCTGTCTAGTGTTTTGAAAACTGATTTTTACAGGCTGATTTCATGTCAATATTTTCTTTAATTTTTCTTTTTTCCCAGATAAAAAGAAAATCGCATAAATAACAAACAATAACAAACAGAATTTAATATGAAATTTTATTTGTTTTGTAAGAAACAAACAAAAATTGGAAATTTTCTTTTAATTTTTGAGAAAAATTTTTTTTAAGTTAACGGTTCCATAAGTTATGAAAGTGAAAAGTGGTATTGAAGAACCGTGAAATGGTGTCTAGTATTGGTAGATACCACCACCAATCAAGCCTACTTTCTTGCCTAGCCAATATAAATAGAAGCTCTCTGTCAAGTTTTCAAGAGCATCTAGCCTATACACTAATACCCCGGTTTGCGTCCGTTAATAGGGCCAGAAAAAAGGCGAAGTAAACTGAAACAACGCAAAACGAAGCACGATTTTCCATACATTTGTATTGATTTTCATTTAATTGCTTCCGAGATTCATAATTTTATCTGAAAAAATTGATTTTTCAATAAAAAATATCTAATTTACTAACGACCTACAACTTGCAACCATGAGACAACATAAATACATACGTATGTATGTATGTATTTACATTAGACTTTAATGGGAAATCCCCTTTTTCTATTTTAGTTTTGTACAAACAATTTCGTATTAACGAAGCAAATCCAAGCACTAACGACGCAACTTCGAAACATGCGACGCAAACTGAAACAAAAACGACGCAACTTCGAAGTCACAGAAATTTTTAAAAGATACAACTTTGCACTAGTTTTAAACGGGTAATCCCCTTTTTCTATTTTAGCTTTGTACAAATAATTTCGTATTAACGACGCAAATCGAAGCACTAACGACGCAACTTCGAAACATGCGACTCAAACTGAAACAAAAACGACACAACTTTCACAGACATTTTAAAAAGACGCAACTTCGAAGCAGACACAGAATGAGGCGACGCAAACCGGGATATTAGTGTATAGTATGAATTTGCTTTGCTATGCAGGTTTGTCAGTTTTGTCCTCAAAAGAAATAGGTTCATTATTTTCCAGCGCATAAGCAAGACCAAACGATTTCTTTATGTATCTCATCAAGTCTCTTCTAGTCTGTAGACTCTTTTCTTTATAGAATCGTTAGCCTCGAACTAACTTTTTTTTTAAGATTATTTAATAGAATTTAAGGTTGAAATCTTTATCTATTGTGACACATGATTCACACACAAAAAACAAATCTCGCGTGATTAACTACTCTGCTAATGTTTAGGGACACAATTTTGGGACTCACCAATAATTGCAACAGATTATCGTAGAACGAACTGTAAAGGATAATTTTTTCCATGTTACTGAACAGATTGTTGGACTTTACATAACTCAAATGCTCATACTTTCCATAACTTGAATACTGTAGGAATTTTTGTTATTGAACCGAAATTGTTCTTTTCTAAGAAAAGAAATTTAATATGTAAGGAACCGAATGTTGAATGGCGTTGTTTCAGGTCAAATGCTATTTTTATGTTAAAAAATATTTAATAAACGTACATGATATTAAGATGAGTCACACTACTGCTGGTTTATATACCTTCTTCTCCAGATACAATAGCGTAATCCCTCTCCTCTTTAACTGAAGATGACCTTTTTATTGTTCCTTCTTCTAGTTGGACTGATAGTCTCAGATTTTTCAATAATGGGTCTAATAGAAGTATCGAGGCTTTGGGTAAGTTTTCTTTCGTTAGTTTCTGCGATATGATAGTGACCGGGATCATTTTTGGACTACACTGACAAATTGCAGAAAATATTTTCTAAATATTTAACCAGCATTGAGAAGTTATGACCACAGACTTGCAATTTTCTGAAGAAGTTCTGAATTTTGGAAGACGACCCTCACCTCTTGCGCCAGATAAATGAAGCATCAAATCGTCAAATATTTGGGAAAAAAGACGTAAAGACGTTCATTGAATCTGTAAAAAAATCGTCAGAAAGAGTAAATAAATAAATTGAAAGGTTTTCAAAGACTCAGAAGATCTTGACTTTATGGGCGTAAAAATTCAGTGCGATGCTCGCTGGAACTGATAAATTTTTCATTGTCCTGGTTTCTGAAGACGTTGCAATAAATACTTCATTTCATCTGATGTACATACAAGTTACAGCATTTATAACTAATCGAAAATGGAATACAACTCTCATGTATGGGTAGGCCCTAAAAGTCTATTTTGAGGCTTTTCGTCTGAGTACAGGTGAGACCGTAGGAGGTCTTTAATCACGACAATGTTCAAACTCCATCGATTCATTGACATCGTTACAGTGTGGCTTGTGTCATTGTTCTATCGTTACTACTATGGATATTGCTCGAGCAAAATAAGGGGAGTTGTTTATGAAAATCATGTATTCCATACGTAACTCGGCCAGCACATCCGTATGTGGTCGATTGGCCAGTGTATCGCACACTGGATTACAGACAAAGTTCCTTTATTAGACGCACTATTCGTATGTGGAACTGCCTTCTTGCAGAGATCTCGTAGTAATGCAATCGGCATAGTCTAGCAGGTATTGTGTTGACTTATTAAAGACCAGGTCAGATGTCTCCAACGAAATGAAATATGAAAAAAAGTATTTTATAGGCGACTTCCTCTTAGCAGATTTCTCTCAAAAATTCTGAGAGTAAATAAAATTGCCATGAAAGAGTTTCTCAAAAATCTATCAGTCGTAGTCGACTTTAGACTGCTGGTAATGCAACTTATGGATAAAATTATCCCACACAACATAAGTAGTGTGAGGAACTAGGTCGTAATTCTGACTGAAGACTTATAGTGACCATTTTTGTCAGTATGGCTTTTGTAGGGAATTATTGATCGCTAGGTAGGATATTCGTTTTGGGTATGACCTTAAGGGCCTAAGTGAACATTAACCTTTGGCAAGAGTACGCCACCTTATCTATCAAATGAATTGTAGTTCAATGAGACACAGATTTCGGTACAGATATAGTCTACGCTTTATTAATCATATTTTTTATATGCTTCATGTATCATTTAAGGCCTATATTCCGCTGCGATATCATAACATACGAGAAGAAGAGGAACCTTGCACTGTACAGCGACCAAACTCTGACCAAATATGTGGGCTCCAACAATAAAAAATTCATACCATTTCTGGTAAATACTACAAAATTATATTATGGCTTGGATTCCAAATATACAGACATAATCACACATCATTGGTCATTACAACCCTTCCGAGCGGATTACTTCCTGGCTTCTCACACTACTTTTGTTGTGTGCGTTAACTTTATATATGAGTGGCGAGGCCTACGGTTTAAAGTCGACACCGAACGTCTGATTTTTGAGAAGCCTTTCATGGCAATATTCTTACTCTTAGAGTTTTTGCCAGAAATCTGCTGGGAGTAAGCCCCCGAAAAAATATTTCCATATTTTCGTTTTGATGTGTGACCTGGGATTTGAACTTGGGCCTTACATCTAATAAGCCAACACAATACCGACTAGGCTACGGCGACTTCACATATTCACGTGTCTAATTTAAGGACTACAAGGCGAAATTAGAATTAATGCAGATGTTTTCTGTATAAGATTTAATATTGGATGCAGATAGCCGACCACAATTCGGCTATTTTCGGACTAAAATTAAATTTGCGCAAACTGTATACGGCAGGCGAGCATTCTACCACTAAGCCCAAGATGGATAGAAGGCCTTCGACAACCGATTACTTGGTCTTGGCCGTGATGTCATCTCGACTACAGTGGCCGGGCTTACGGGTCATTGCATCATGGGTAGACACGCTGAGAGAATGAGGCTCCCTTTTAATGACTTCTGCCGTGGATGTAGGTCCACTGAGGAAGAGAAGACTTTTATTCACTTTCCTTGCCAATGTCCGTCTCTTGCTAGGTGAAAATGTAGGTTATTTGGCTCCCCATTCCTTGTTAGCTTAACGGAGCTATCATCAATTGTTATCAAGGATATAGCTTCGTTCATCAAACTTTCTGGCTAGTTTTCCAGTACGGGGTAGTCGTACTTTTATTGTGCAGCCCTTGCGCTGACCAACCTCTTCTTTTTCCCTGATTGGGCGGAACTTGGTTAGTACAGGGACTGCTTAAGTAAGCTTTGTGATATCACAGCTTCCACTCCGACTTAACCTAACCTAAACTGTATGCGGAAATACAAAAAAAAAAAAAAAATCCGATTTTTATGCATTCTCTTGATAATTTGAATATTTTTTTTTTAATTTTCTAAAATTTCAACAAAAGCCTTTTGAAAATCTACTTTAATTTCTAACCACAGATTTTGTTAATAAATTTCATTTAAATTCAATTAAAAACATTTTCAAAAATTAGTTTCCAAATTTTCTTTTGTCTTTGTTTGTTGTTGTATTTTTCACAAACTAATAAAAATGTTTATGAACAAAATTTTCCAACAAAAAAGTGTATTTCCCTACACAACAGTACAACAGAACACAACCGCAAAAACCGCATTGTGCAATAAATTATAAAATTTTAATAATTTTTTTTCCTCTCTCTCTCTTATTTTCTGTTCATTTTTAGGCATGTCCTTAACCCTTTTCTCCTTTTTTTTTTGTGTGTAAAAATATTTAAATTTTTAGTAAAAAAAAAAGCAAAAAAAAACAAAACCGAAAAACAGCTTTGCAATGACACTGGCAGGCTTACACTTGAACCTTTACAAACATGTTGTCCTTGTTGGGCCAAAGAGAAGTTCACCTTTTGGAAATTAGAGAAACTCTAAAAAAGTGTGTTACACACAAGCGAAAATATTTACGTTGTTTAAAATATGCGCTTTTAGATAAGGAAACTGCTAAAAAAAACCTTCTTGATAAAGGAAGTTAAAGTTTATACATGACTTGGGCCGTAGTACAGACAACGAGAGCGTGAGAAAGAGATAGAGAGGCGACTGAAAAGCGTAAAGTTTTGCTTAATTGAATATTTTCCTTAAGTACCAGAACGACAGCAACTGTTCTGTTGGGTTCAGTTTTACGCTGATTGTAAAATATGTGCTGATTTCATTAAGCGTATTACCCAATAGGCCATTTTATCAAAACGAAAAAATCATCTAATAGAGGTAATTTTAAAATTTTTAATTTTTCCTAGAATCTACTGCTTGACCACGCATCTGGTCACTTTTTCTCATTATATGTATGAAAATTAATATTTTCTAATAATTCGCCTATTGACGTATCATAACGCATACTAACGCATACTAACGCAAAGTGAATTAAGCTCAGAATTGTTTTTAACTTCACTATTCTTGAGAATTAAAGATAATCACTATCCTCATGAAAGTGGCTCTGCCACTGGGGTATTTTGACCCATTCCGGGCGAAGTGCCGTCTTGAGATGATCGACACTTTGGTATTTTAGTTTAATGAGAACCTTACTCTCCAAAATTCCTCAGGTGCAAAACTCCAACGGATTGAGATTCGGAGGTTTTGGTGGCCATTGTGTGGTAGAAATAAGCGAGGAACCTTCTTTTTAAGCCATTCTTGGTTGACGCGTGCTGAGTGCGGAGTTGTTGATTCTCGTTGGAATGTCCATGATCTGCGGTCGAAATGTTGTTTCAATACTGTACGACTTTTTCCCAATAATATTCGGCATTTATTTTGACCCCACGGTCGATGAATATGAGAGGGGAGCGACCATCGGCCGTCACGGTGGCTCACACCATTACCATAGGCGGCGCTTGAGTCCTGGTGGGCAATCGCAGGTGTAAATTTTAAGCTGACTTCTTTGGTAAGTAAACCCGATCATTTTGGAATGGGTTCTCATCGGAGAAAACCAAATTCTGTAACTGGCCACTTATGTGCAAGCGAAGTAACTATTTGGCTCTTTCCAGTCTAATTTTTTTTGTTAATTGGTGAGCTCTTGAACTTTTTGGAAATTCAATGGCTTTAATCCAAGCTCATTTTTCAATATGTGTTGCATCCGTTCTCGCGATAGGTTCAGCTCACTAGCAATTTTTAAACCATGCGGCGTGGATTTCGATCAAATCTGGCCTTCAGTTTTCGGATCATTTCTAGTGTTGTTGCCGTTTTTTTTTTTGTTTACTTTTTGGACGTGATGGGACACTGCCAGTATCACGGTTACGAGTAATGGTATGAGAAACAAAAGATTTATTCACATTTAAATGCTGGAGGACTCTAACGATAGCCACCTGTAGTTTTCCAGCCAAATATAAAGCAATCACTCTATCACGCTTGAATTCCACCACCAATAACTTTTTTTCTGAATGCAATAGATCAAAATGCTTTTGTAAGCTTGTAAATAATAAAATGAACTGTCACTAGAATAAGTCTGTCAGCTGTTAGACGAACGGTTTACAAATGATAACAACCTGAAGTTGGTTGCAATACATAACAGCCACCCTGAATATTCCAATCGGTCATTCACATCACATGTAATCCCTGTACAATTTAATATAGAACACACTCAAGTTATTTGATGAGTTAATTTCTCACACTACTTATGTTGTGTGTGTTAATTTTATACATAAGTGGCAGGACCTACAGTTTAAAGTCTATTCCGAACGACAGATTTTTTGAGAAACTTTTCATGGCAATTTTATTTAATTCTCAGAGTTTTTGACAGAAATCTGCTGAGAGGAAATAGCCGATAAAAATACTTTTTGTATTTTATTTTGATGTCTGGCCTGGGACTCGAGCCCTGGCTTTACGTCCAATAAGCCAGCACACTACCTAATAGATCACGGCGACCTCATATCTTACTCATATTTTATGCTTTGCATTGTGTTTGCGAACTGGAAATACGTTATTGGAGTGTAGAAGGAGGAAAAGCGTTTTTGGACGTTAAATTTAAATTTTACAATAAGATTCCAACGCCGTAGTCTAGTAGGTAGTGTGTTGGTTTATTAGACGTAAGCCCAAGGCTTAAATCCCTTGCCAGACATCTTCAGTATACCAAAATTTGGATATCTCTTCTGCGACTTCCCCTCCACAGATTTCTGGCAGAAATGGGTGGTTTTTTCATACTAAATTGCTTGTTGGGTTATCTTAATATTTTTCAACCTCAAAAACTTCTCTTGCTTGTTGTTGCTTTGTAGTTGTTGTTGCTAGTAATTTTATATTTTAATTTAAAACGCTTTTGTAATGCCAGCTTAAGGTAAAACTTTTTTTACTTTCTTGTTGTCTAAATGAGTGCCTGTATGTGGCGGTGTAAGAGTGTAGTTTTTCTTTAAAATAAAGAAATAATTTACACATTTGCATTATTCACTTAAAAACAACAACAACAATAATAGAGAGAGAGAAAAAGAGAAGAGAGAGCAGAAAAATTTGTTCAACTTTTGTGGAAGTTTTTGTTTTTTTTTTGCAAAAACACTCGTTAAGGTTACAATGTTTGTCTATGCAAAACCGTTTGTCTGGCTGTTGGCTTGTTTGCGTCGCGGGTTCTTCGAGTGTTTCCGGTCTGAACAACGGCAACAAGGTGAGGGTTTTTGTCTGTGACAATATAAAGGTGTTGCCATTTTAAGAATTAAATAAATTAAAATGTTTTCTTCTTTCTTTTTTTTCCCCCTTTTTTGTTTAATTTTTCCTGTTCGTTTTATATTTTACCTTTTAGCTGGAGTTTCTAAACGTAATAGTAAAACTTTTCTAACCGCTTAATGTGTTTGTCTTTTGTAATGCTTTTTTTTTCTATTTCGTTGTTGGTATTTTTGTTGTTGCTATCTTTTTGTCCGCCACCTTTAAGTAATAAAATTTAATTTCTAACGAGTAAAAACAAAAAGTTTCTTTAGTTTCAGTTTCTTTTTGTTTTTCTTACTTTAGCAGTTAGTTTCGTTGTTGTTGCATATAATTAGGCGTTGCACTAACACCAGCATCCATTGCTTACCATTCACCATTTACCGCTATTGTCATCGTTAGTGTCTGTACCAACAACAACAATGATGTTGTCATTGCCATCTTTCAACACTGCGGTTGTCATTCGAGTGACAGAGAGTAAGACATTAAAGGTTGGCATCTTATCGTCAACTATTGTTTGCTTGCTTTTGGCTGATGGTGGTAATTGTTTTTTGTTTTTGTTGTCATTTTAATTGCATATTTAAGCCATAAATTATTAACAACATTATGATGACATTTTTTCTTCTTTTTGTGATTCAAATTTCTATGTCTTGTAAATGATCAGCCACAAAACGTTTGTGATCACGTCCGATTCATTAATCACTTGTAATCGTATCAAATTGGCTTTGTTTTAATACGATTTTTTTTTATTTGTTGTTTAAATTTAAATTAAAAATTTAATATTTGCTTGAGATAAGTGGAATTTCAAAATTTGTGCAAAAATTTTTTTTTTTTTAAGTTTTTTAATAGATTTTTAAATTGTTGCTGCCATAATAAATCATTGTGATGTAATGTTGTGTGTATAACTATGTATGTTTATTTGAATTTCATTTCCGGCTTATGATATTATAGTTTCAACCAGAGATCAGCAACTGAATCGTTTTTCCGCTACTCATAAGCACTCATTTGAGTATGAATGAATCCACAGAATTGAAATTCAACTACTATGATTCATTCGTACTCGCTACAACATTGATTTATAAGTATAAGTACCAATGAGTATGAGTACAACGTTGACATCAAACTCACAACATTCGAAATATGTTTGATTCATATGCCTACTCATTCTGATTCATAAACTTAGAAAAATACCTATAATACTTATAAGTCATTCGAGTGACTCGAATCATTTTTACAAATTTACAGACTTTGTTGTTGTTGCTTATCCAAACAAAGAAGAAAGGAAAGATAAAGACAACAAGCAATGCATACTCGCAATCTTCTTGTGAGTATTACAGTGTTCGTACGCGAATCATACTTATTTTGTACTTCGTGTAAATGTTAAGTAGCGGCGAGTCGAATTCAATAATATCATGCGTATTGTTAAGTATGAATACGACGAGTACTTCCAACTTTGAGTATGAGTAGTATAAGTATGATATTAAAATAAGTATGAATGCGGCGTATAAGTATCAGAAATTATAAGTATGATTTGAATCGACTCATCGTTTTAAATACTCGCTGCTGATCTCTAGTTTCAACCAATAAATTTTTTGCATGACTAATTGTCTAGTTATTTGTATAATTATCTCAAATACATTCAATATTTTAGAGTTCTAGCAGTTTTATGCCGCCAACACAATAATTCTGTAGTTTAACGTCATTAGTTGATTAATTTCTTACCAAAAAGTTTTACAGTCACTTTAACAAATGATTATCAGATGCTGAATAAATGAACACTTTCCATGTGCAGTCAATTTTTCGTCGGCCATCAAAGTTCCGTGTGACCTGTCAGTATGTAATACACGTGGAAAGTATGATAAACAATCTTCAGTCCTACCAAATGCTCAATATTACTTTATGAGCCATCAATTGAGGCTTCAAAGTCCTTTGTTCAGAAAGTTTTTCATCTTAATTTTCTTAAGCGTTCCCAATGAGCTGCTTTGATTCTTCTTTGCCTTAACTAACGTCTATACATATGTACAGGGTGGTTGATATGTATTGCAACCAACTTCAGGTTGTTTTCATTTGTAAACCGCTTGTCGGGCAGCTGACAGATTTATTGCAGTGACAGTTCATTTTATTATTTACAAGCTTACAAAAGCCTTTTGATCTATTGTATTCAGAAAAAAAGTTATTCGTGATGGAATTCAAGCGTGATAGTGTGATTGCTTTATATTTGACTGGAAAACCAGCGGTTAAATGTGAATAAATCTTTCGTTTCTCGTACCATTGATCGTAACCGTGATACTGGCAGTGTTGCATTGCATCCAAAAAGTGGAGGAAAAAACACGGTAGCAACACCAGAAATAATCCGAAAAGTGAAGGCCAGATTTGATCGAAATCTGCGGCGCAGTGGTAGAAAATTGCTCGTGAGCTGAACATATCGCGAGAACGGATGCAACACATATTGAAAAATGAGCTGGGACTAAAGCCATTGAAGTTCGGAAAAGTGCAAGAGCTCACCGATGGACGAGAAAAAGTTAGACTGGAAAAGCCAAGGAGTTAGTTCGCTTGCACGAAAGAGGCCAGCTACCGAATTTGGTTTTCTCCGATGAGAAGCCATTCGAAATTGAGCAGTTTATGAATAAACAAAATGATCGGGTTTACTTGCTAAAGAGGTCAGCTAAAAAAATTACACCTGCGATTGCCCACCAGAACTCAAGCGCCGCCGATGGTTATGGTGTGGGCCGCCGTAATTGCCGATTGTCGCTCCCCGCTCGTATTCATCGACCGTGGGGTCAAAATAAATGCCGAATATTATCGAAAAAATATCTTAAACACAATATTAAATCCTGGACAGACAATTTCGGCCGCAGACCATGGACATTCCAACAGGACTCAACACCACCGCACCCAGCATGCGTCAACCAAGAATGGTTTAAAAAGGAGGTTCCTCGCTTCATTTCTTCCACACTTTTGTGCCTGCGGCATTTTGGAGAGTAAGGTTCGCACTAAAAAATGTCAAAGAATCGATCACTTCGCCGGGAATTGGACCAAAATACCGGAGAGCCATTTTCGTGCAGCCTGTGATGGCTTTGTCGGCCGTTTGAACGTCATAATTCGTACCAAAGCTGGCCAATTCGAACAAATCTAAATTGATTCTAAAATTTGATGTTATTACCAACATTTTTTACTTGCGAACAATAAAATTAAAAAATATAACGTTTTACTTTGCTGCAGTATATATCAGCCATTCTGTAATTAGTTATTACAATCTTTCTTTCTTACCGTACAATTAAAATCTTTTTTGGGCACAATCGGGTGAACTGGCCACTAGTGGTATATTGTACATTTCATTCAGAAACTTCCTTTCTCTCAGCAATCTTCTACCAAAAACTTTGTGGAAATTTATTCAAATCTATTGTTCAGAATCGACTTAAAACTATACGTCCCGTTGCATTCATAAGATTAAAACATACACACACACAGGTGGTGTAAGGGGAAATGTTGTAATCATCAGGACTAAATGTTTGTTTATGTGGGTAAGTGAGTAAGGAATTGAAAGAAATGTCTTCTTCAGAGCTTAATCTGCTTTACTGTAGGTCAGACAAGACACTTCAAATAAAAGTATTAAACACTATAACAAATTAATTTGCCAGGTTTGCAACCACACTGAAGACTTTTGGTAGCTCCAAATATAAAAACGAAGACAACGACATAGAGCCTCCAAAAATAGTTTTAATAAAAGTAATTATTTCAAACTAAGGAGTGCGCACGAAAAAAAAAAATGGGTCTACTTTTAAGCTTATAACTTTGATCATAATTGAAAAAAATGAGTACAGTTAGATTGTTTTTGTTAGTCATCTGTTTCAAAATCCACGTGCTAAATGTCATTACAATAGCTAAATTAGTTGTAAAAAAAATTTAAAAAAATAATAGAAATTTTCAATGAAAAACCGTGCCGCTTACAAAAAACGATTGCTAGGCTTGCAGGTGTTAACCAAAAAACAGTTTCTAAGGTAAGAATAAAACAATATAAGGAGTCTTTGAAGTATTGAGAGAAAGCGTGGAAGTGGAAGAAAAACAGGATTTGCCAACCAAAACAAAGCAAGTAAAATAATACGTATTTTTCTAAAACACCCTAACGAGTATGGAAGAAAAGTGGCTCAAAAAGTTGGATGCTCTGAATGAATTCAAATATTATTTGCTTTAATTGAAATATAAAACGAAAAAAATCCCCCGCTTAGTTTTATTTCCATAACGAAAAGTGTAAGTCCAAATTTTTTTGTGGGCACTCCTTATTGTCGATATTAATATGTATCAATACGAACAATCTTTTGAATCATATTCGTATCATATTGGCCATCATTTAATTTCCTTTATTACAAATTGCAAAAACCAGCCAATAACATAAACATTAGCAATGAAATAACAAAAATAATCCAATAAAATTCACTTTTAAGATCGTAATAATTGATAAAATTTTTCATTTAAAAATAAACAAAACTTATGTAATAAAAAACTAACAACAACAACAAAAAAACTTGAATAAAATATAAAACTATACACAACCAGACATTTCAACACTTGTAAGTATTTGTTTGCCTCTTTTTTTGTGTTTCTAATAAATCACAGATAAAATTGGCGATAATAATGGCATGACAAATAAAGTTAATGTCGTCAGTTTAAACTTGAATGTTATTTTTTTGTTTTAGCAAACTTTAATACAAACAATCAAACAAAAAGGCAACATTTTATAATTTTTTTTTTTTTTTCTGAATTAAAAGATTTGAACCTGAAATTAATTTCAACAATACTTGTAGCTTAACACACCCTGCTTGGCTAATAACAAACACTACAGCAGCACTCATCATCGATCATCATCAGCTGTAATACAGTCAAGCGGTAGATGAGTGTTATGAAGCAGCAACAGCAGCATCGTTCATCAGCTTCCCTAGCAATGGTAATGGATAATGGTGGCGGCGGGTTGAATGGCTGGCTGGTTGGTTGGCTGGCTGGGAAGCTGGGAAACTGATGACGAGCTGCCACAACAGCTGCTTGTAACACCAGCTTTATTTTCATAATTTCTTGTATTATTAAAACGTTAAGACAGACACTGAGTTACAACGAGAGAGAGTGGGAAAAAGAGAAATACCTTGTGACAGCTTAACATAAATTACAACAACAACAACAATGTTAACAGCCAGGCATTTTGTTTATCAACACCACCAAAGTTAAATGTTTTTACCTCATCACAGAAGCTGTGGTTTTCATCATTTAAACAATTTTTTCTTTCTTTCTTGAAATATTTTTTTTTTTGATTTATTAAAACACATGCCAAATTTGGTTAAAAGACTCTACACATTTATTTACACACATGTTTATACGTCTGTCTGTATGTATGGTATCGTATCGTATCGTATAATGATGAATGCAAAAAATAAGAAAAAAAATAATAAAATTAAAATTATTTAAATTGTTTTCTTTTATCACGATAAATCGCAGTCGGTATTGAGAGACTTAAAGGCATCGATCTCTAATACAAAGCGTAGGTTCATATAAAACTTTAATCATCATTGGCATAACACTTCAGTCCGTCTCGTACGTGTTATCAAGTAACGTTACAAACGTTTAATTAAAAATAAATCTTCAAACAATTCAAATTAAGAAAAAAGGATTCATTCCATCATGAAAGTGGTAATTGAAAATAAAATTTTATAAAAAAGGAAAACAAAACAAAAATATTTTAAAAAATCGAAAAACAAATTATACAGAGAGACAGTCTAATATTAAATAATTATTATGAAATCAGAATGTCAATGAAAGTGAAAAAGGCCATAAAGACAATTTTTAAAAATTTATTGTATTTGCCAGAGATTGAAAAAATAAAAGTGTGAATAGAGATATTGCTTGATATCCTAAAACAACCTTCAAAATTAAAATAAAAAAAACAAATTATCCATTCAGGCTTATAACCTAGTTTATAACATGAATAGCCTGATCTACAGTTTAAAGTTGACTCTGATTGAAAGGTTTTTTGAGAAACTTTTCATGGACATTTTATTTGCCCGCAGAGTTTTTGCCAAAAGCCTGCTTACAGGAACTCGTCGAAGGAATATTTGTTCATATTTTGTTTTGTTGGAAAGATCTGACATGGGGTTTAAACCAAGGCCCCCTGTCTAATAAGCCAACATACTTCTCACTAGACTAGTAGACTGGCAAAAAAGCTTTTAGAAAAGGGCTTATCTATATCCCATTGGTCAGAATTACACCCTGGCATCTCACATCATCTCTTTTGTGTCCTTTCATTGAATTTATAAGTGGCAGTACCTTTTTTTATTTTTTATTAAACCTGCACTCAGGGGATGACCCCTACTCATGCAGTGCATTGTGCAGGTTTAGGAAAGATGGAAAGAGGGAAGATGCGAACGGCCAGGAAATGAGTTACTGCTAGGTGACTATAAAATGGCCAGTGCTATACCATTAAACAGTCTGCAACAATCGTCCCCAAGAAACCCGCTGTTTCTCACACCACTTATGTTGTGTGTGTTAATTTTATAAAGAAGTGGCGGGACCTACAGTTTAAATTTGACTCCGAACGACAGATTTTTGAGAAACTTTTCAAGAAGAGAAAGAAAAGAAATCGCCGAAAAAATACTTTTTGTATTTTTTTTTTTATTTTTTGATGTCTGACCTGGGACACGAACCCTGGCTTTATGTCTAATTAGCCAGCACACTACCTACTAGACCACGACGACCTGCAGTGAAATACAATCTTTAGATTTGACAAGCATTGTCTCTTGTTTAGTAAGACAACATACTACTCACTTGACAGCATAAATTTTTTTCTTAAATTAATTTAGATTCTTACACTCAGTTATAACCACTTAGCCAGGATTACAACCTAGCTTCTCACATCACCCATGATGTGTGTGTAAATTTTATGCATGAACGGAGGCACATACATTAAGCATAATTTTGCCTTCGAGCGTAGATTTCTATAGAGTTTTTGTTAGAAGATTGCTTAGAGCAAAATTTTGACTTCTGACTGTATAGATTCCACAAATCACCACCTTTCTCTATGAATTGGTGCTATTGTTACAATATCTTCCTATGTAAGGTCGCAGTGTTCTAGCGTTCAGTGTGATTTGTACGTTTGAAATCGTCGTAGCCCAGTTTGTAGTATGTTAACTTATTAGATGTGAGACTACTGTTCAAAGGTCAGACATCTCCAATAGCACGAAATATGAAAAGAAATATTTCTTCAAAGGCTTCCCCTAAGCAGATTTCTAGAAAAACATCAGAAAAAAAATTGTAGGTCCCATCACCTATGGATACAATTAAAATACACAATATAAGTGGTGTGAAAAGAAAAGTCGCAATCCTGATTGAAGGGTTGTAATGAAAGGGTGGGCCATTTAAAAGTTTAAATTTTAAAATACAATAAAACAAAATCGGTTTAAAATTTTTCCAAATTTATTTCTTTGTTGTGAAGTACAATTAGTTTCGATTAGAAATGAAATTTTATTTCATTCATATGGCTACCGTGGCTGGCCTCACAATACCTCATTCGATCGGACAGATTTTCGTGACTCTTTTTCAGGTGTATGGAGATGATACCTCTGTCCCACAAACAGTAACTCGTAATGGGTGACATTGGCTTCTAAAAAACCACGTTTGGGTTTTCTAAGCTCCAAATACTGTAATTTTGATTGTTAAAGCGCTCATCAAGATGAAAATACGAAATATGCTGCAGCTACTCATTGGCCTATCTAGCAAAGTGAAAAGGAAGCAGATGGTCATGCAGCTTTACTTCTGGAACCAGAGAATTTTGTTAAGGCTACATACCGAGATCATTTTGCAAAATTCGACATAAACTGGTGTGTGAAATTTTCAATTATTGAGAACAATGACAAGTTAATGTTGATAGATACTCATGCACATCCTCAGCTACAGCTTCGATATTTTCGGATACAAGCATTGTAAGAGTACGTTTACGGTGCATAAATATTGAAACCAGGTTTACGAACTTTAGCAGTAAACCTATGTATACGGGGCACTGTTGGTTGTTCTCTGTGACTACATCTTATTCGACACTTTTGTGGAATTTCAGTCTAATTGTTTTTTTTTTTTTAATAAGTCCCAACGTTGCTCCAGGGTAAATCAATTCATTATATTCAGTGGAGATAAGTTATTGCATGACATAAGTATTACTAGATTCGAAATAACCGATTGTCTTAATTTAAACTGATAAGGTATAGGCGTGTAGGGTATAAGCGTTTGTGGTGTAGCATCTTATTTTGTATTGGTTGGGTAACCGTATCCAAAAACAAAGAATTTCTTTTTTGTTTAATACAAATATTTTATACAATTTCTTTCCTTTTTTACAGTGTCTTTTAGTGTTCATCTCTGCAACAATGTGCCTGACCATAATGGCTTTGCCACTGCAAAAGTCTAATGAGCCAGATTCACCCATAAGTACAATAGTGATACCCTATGAACCATACACAACTAGTGAAGTCATGAATGCCAAGGGCAAAATGCAACGTGTTTATGTGCCTGTTAACATGGACATTGTACCCAAAACCAATTTAAAAGAGGGTGAAATTGCCATTGGCAGTCAAAAGGGTATGGCCTTGAATGTGGCAGAGGGTGCCTATCCCGTCTACTATATGCCAGGCAATGCCAATGGCAAATTTCAAGATCGGAAAATTTATCTTTTAGAGTAAAATTATTATAATTTTCATTCCTTTTTTTTAGTTTTAAATTTTAAATATTTAAATTATTTATAATTTTTATTATTTTAAAACAAAAAAGTGCTGTGATAAAGTGCTACCTAAAGTTGTTTGCTTTAAACGATTTTAAAATTTCTTAATTTTATTAATTAATATTTTATAATAAAATATTGTATTGAAATAATAAATAAAAAAACGAAAATCAAATAAATTAATAAATACTTATTTAAAGAAGAAAGATTTGTTTTCGTTTTCTTTTTAAAAAAAATTTTTTTTTTTTGATAGTAACAGGTTCATTCCTTACCTTTCACTTAAACTTGGTTTAAATAGGAGAAAGTGTAACGTTATTTCTTTAGTACCCCCCTTTTATTTACGGTCATAAAATATTGCCAATTTGTTTGGAATTAAAACTTGTTTTATTATGTATTAAGTGTGATTTAGAAATCGTATCACTTAATCTTAATTTACGAGCCGATATTCAAATTTTTTTATGTAAATTTTCATTGATACCCATGTCTTGTATTGCCGGTAAAGTAAAAGAAAACAATACTTCTTGGTGTGGTCCATTAAGCGTTAAAAAAAAGCTCGAAAAGTTAAAAATAAACTCATTTCATGATTTCATTCATTCTAAACATTAGTCATACCATATGGCAGGGTGGTCCGCAGCAATGTTTTTTAAATTTACATTTCATTTCGATTGTTTTTAAGGTTGTTTTTTGTTTTCTTTTTGTTGGTTTCGCAGTTATGGTAATGTGTTTCTTTATATACGAAGGTTGTGTGATAAGTTTTCCGACCAACAAATTATTTCAATGTTGATTAAATATTTCAGGGAGGTTTTGCTATTTATAATTTTATTTCTTTTATTTTTGTGACTGAAATTGAAAAGGTATTTAAAAATTTGTTCATAACATCGATATTTTTAATAATTTATTTAATTTGTAGTCAACGTAATAGGCGAAGTAGCTATATTCTAGTAGGTAGTGTGCCACAAATCAAATCCCAGGTCAGACGTCCCCAACTAAAACGAAATATGACAAAATAATTCTTCGGCGACTTCCTGTTAGCAGATTTCTAATAAAAACTCTGAGAGTCCATAAAATTGTCATGAACCGTTGGACCACATGGTTATATAAAAATATTCTTGTAAGAAGATTTGATTATAGGATTCCAGGCGAGGTCTTCTGGTCCGGAGTCTTTGTTGTCTTTACCGGCAGCTGTAAGGTGCTTGATATCAGGTTTCTAACTTGATATCACCTTATCAGCACAGTTTCAGGAAGAAGTGTCCAACTACAAAAAAAACTGCTGCTCCAGAAGTATTTATGTCCTTTCTAGTGTACCTCAGGGTAGCCATTTTGGACCGCTTCTCTTTTCATTGTTTATTAACGACTTACCTGCTATGATTCACTATTCCAACATCCTAATGTACGCAGATGACGTAAAAATATTCCTAAGTTATCGCAAAATTTCCGATCAGAAACTACTTCAAAAGGACCCTAAATTCGTTTCATTTATGGTGTAATTTAAATTTAATGCAGATTAATTAAATAAATATAAATACATGAGATTTGTAAGGAAGAATCTGATTTTTGGGAACTATGCTTTTGCTGGATACGGTCTTGAGCTTGTAGATAACTTCCTGGATCTAGGAGTTTTACTTGATCCCAAACTAAATTTTATTCCGCACATAGCTATGACAGTAAATAAGGCTAGAAGCGTACTTGGTTCTATATAAAACGGTGGGCAAAATAATTCAATGCTCCTTATGTTACTAAATCGCTCTACACATCTCTGGTAAGGCCTATACTCGAGTAAGCAATTACAGATATTTTGTCTATGAGGACTGAATTTTAATCCTGCTTGTTACCTTCTTATTCTGCCAGACTAGCAGCCTGACTGCTATCAAGTCCCTTATAAACATCACCTCCACTCCTGTCATTGCCCATGAATACACAAAAGTTTTCAAAAAAACGCCAGATTATTCAAGGGTGGCATAGGCCATATTAGTATTGATAAAAATTGTGTTGCTGAATGAAAATTTCGTAACGAGGTGTCTATGGCCTATAAAATAGGAACTTTAATAAACTGTGTTGGATTTAGCAACATAAGGAAAGGACTGATTGTGTTCTTTGTTTGAATCGCATTATGATTCATTGCACTATTATCGTTATCATAAGCGACTCGTTCCAAGATATGGAAGATACGCTAATACGGCTCGGTAATCAATTGAATAACTTTTGCAGAAGCTGTGAATTTGAGGAGGTGAAAGAAAACAATTTTTCACCTCGTATTTCAGTGGCCAACAGTAAGTGGCGTCGGTTGTTTTTTCTTTCAGTGATTTCCTATATTGTGATTTCAAGTGATTTCCTATATTGATTTGTGGTATCACAAAGAACATAACCTGCGGCTAAATGGCACCAATATAGACCAAACTATAAACGCAATAGGCTTTTACTGCATATTTGTCTATCTGAATGTCATCCTGAGCTTCAGAAATCCGATTTTTTATCCAAATGATTTGGTTTTGAATCTCAACCTGTGGATTCGCAGAAAAGATGTGAAGTATTTATGACATCTAGCGTAGAACCACTTACTATAAGTTTGTAAAGGTAGAGAGTTATACTTTAAAATGTCGATGGATTCAGTCAAGATTATTAACCTAGTTTCTCACACCACTTATGTTGTGTATGTTAATTTTATACATAAGTGGCGGGACCTACAGTTTAAAGTCGACTCCGAACGACAAATTTTTTTTTAAGAAACTTTTCATGGCAATTTAATTTACTCTCAGAGTTTTTGCCAGAAATCTTCTGGGAGAAAATCGCCGAAGAAATATTTTTTGTATTTTGTTTTAATGTCTGGTCTGAGGCTCGAACGCTGGCTTTACGTTTAATAAGCCAACACACTATCTATTAGACTACGGCGACTTCATTTGGATGGTAGCTGGTCTTAACTACGAAGTGTTTATTGACATGGGAAATCTATTACCGAAGCAAAAGGGTAAACATTTGTTTTATTGAAAATGGAATAGTGTTGTAGATTTAAAATGAAATTTTGTAATTATTGAAGGTCAATTATCACGAACAAAATTAAATATGAAAAAATATTTTTCCGGCGATATCCTCTCAGCACTCTTCTTAGAAAAACTTTGAGAACAAATAAAATTGCCATGAAAAGTTGCTCATTCTTTCGAAATGGAATGAAAATAACACACACAATATGAGTGGTGTGCGAAATTAGGTAGTAATCCTAACTAAAAGGTTGTAATGACCAACTAAGTTAAGATTTTCTAAGTCGCTGTAGAGACACAAGCTCTTAAGTTTGGACATTTCTGTTTTTATCTTTGAAATTTTGTAGTGTGTGTAGTTTATGTTATTAATATATTTCTTGTTATTTTTTTTTTTATCAGCTTTTTGGACAAGTTAACAACAGGTATAAACTCAAATCTAATTATACTAAAACTAATTACAGAAAATATTATGAAAAAAAAAATTTTTTTTTAAACAATTAAAAATCATATGGTTTCGTGTACAAAGAGTTAAAAAAAAAAATTTTTTTTTCTTATTAGCCAAAGAAAATGATTTAATAAAACATTTTTAAATACCAATAATTAAGTTGTTAAATTAATTGTTCAAATTGTTGTGTCTAACCAAGTAAAAGACCAAACAACACTAGACAAGATTTATGATAGTCCAGCAAAATATGACCAAAAATATTGTTTTTTTTTTCAAGATTCTTTGGTTAATTAAAATATTAAATAAAAATTGATTTATTTTTAGCACAAAAGCTAGAAAGACAGCACAAGTCAATAGACTCGTTTTTCTTATTATCGCAAGCACTTTACATTTTAAACTAAAAAAAAGCTTCTCTACTGGCAGTTGTATTTCTAATAGAAGTTTTAATAAAAAAAAATTTAAATAAATAGGTCAAGATCCTAAAGATTAGATTTGCAAACAATGCAGAGAAAAAATGCCAATTAATTGAATGACAACCTGTTCCTTATCGATGAAAATAAAACCCACATTTTGTGCCAATTTTTATTTGAACACGCATTTTTTGTCTTTCGTTTGTTTTAAAATAAAAAAAAAATTTTTTTTTAATAAAATCCAACAACAACAACAACAAATCATTCAATTTAAAGTTAATGAACCATTTTATACGCTTATTATGATGTTTTCAATCATCATTAGCACACAGCTCCATGGATACCACTAAACAACAGCCCTTCTTTTAATAAAAAACAAAAAAATTCTCTTAAAAAAGGTTCCCTGTTTTGTTTTGTTTTCATTTTGACCAAAAACAAAAAAAAAAAACGAAACCGAAAAAAAAGGCAAAGAAACGTCTTAACAAAAGACTAATTATGCAAATTTTGTTTTTGGTTATTTAAACCGTCTTTTTCATTTGTTTTCGTCTTAATAATCTTGGGGTTTTCGGTTTCTGCGCCTTATCAAGTAAGAAAGCAACTTTGATTGAAAGAATATTTGCACAATAAGTCATCCAATGTTATAAAGAATTTCTTCTCCACTTTTTTATTGGATTTTTTTTATTCATTATTAATTTTATAAGCGACTTAAAGCGTTAAAGAATAAAAATAAACACAATAAATGAAGAAATTATTAAAAAACAAAAAAGAATAAACAAATTTTTTTTTAAGAGAAACGAAACAAAACGTAACAGACAAAGCTGTGGAATAAACCATGTAATACAGCAAAAAGGAAAAAAAAATCCAAAATAAAATTAATTGTATATTTATACAGCCGGTGTCAGAAAATACTCCATACGTAGTATATTTCATTGTATTGGATGGAACAATTGTTCCGGTTAGAAATGGAATATTATTTCATTCAGATCACTGCCACGGCTGGCCTCACAGTGCCTTTTCGATCGGACCAAGTTTTGTGCACTTTTTCCTGTGTATGGGATCGTATCTCGGCAATGACATCACGAGCCTTGGTCTTTAAATGCTTAATTGTTCATGGTTTGTCGTAGCATTGAAGTCATGTTGAAGTCGCTGTAGTATATTAGGTAGTATGTTGGCTAATCAGACATGAGGCCACGGTTCAAGTTCTAGGTCAGACATCTTCAACCAAAACGAATAGAATAGTTTCTCAAGAATCTATCGTTCGGGCACGACTTTAAACTATAGGTTCCGCCACACACAACATAAGCGGGGTGAGAAACTAGGTCGTAATGTTCATCGAAGTTTTGTAATGATCAATTACGAATGTATGTAGCATGTATGTTATTACATTCATTGAAATTTCTGGTCGGTTTTTCCGGTTATGTTAGGTTAGGTTAGAGGACGTGTACATGTCGGTTAAGATAAGTACAGTACATGGAGGTCGAAATTGACATATTGTACAATGTCCTTAGAGAAGGAAGGAAATAGAGGATATAGGATTAAAGGAGGGGTTGTAGGTAAGGCGGAGAGAATGGGAATCGGAGGAATTACACAAAAGCCCTAGCACCTCTTAACCAGCCTAAGCTGCTAATAAATCTATGGAGAGCCTTGATGTCGGCTCCCGACACAGAACTCAAGCTCTCAAAGAAGGCCCTGCCAGTTACAGAGGAGGTGCTCGACAGTCTCCAACTATCGCAACATACCCTGCAATTGTCCGTCAGGGATCTAATCTCGCAGTGCCCCGTGATAAAACCAACAACCAACCTTAAGCTGGCCTTAACCAAGCCCAGCAGCCAATCTGTTCTCATACTGTCCACAGCAGGCCTTAGACGTCTAGAAACAGTACAACCCGATCCGTTCCCCCAACGCCTCTGCCCTTCCTTCCTGAACCATCCATCGATGAGCTGGCAGACTGGGGGGTCAGGATCTCATGTTCCTCATACAACATTTCCTGGACCAAAATGCCGTTATCATGGGCTTAAAATATATAGCTTTTGATAATCTTAGAGAAAGCAAACTCAGTTGCACAGTTCAAAAGTTCGGTTTATAACTGATAAATGCATGAACAATTTGTCATCTAGAAATGGTTTTCCATAAAATATATTCAGTATTCAGGTGAAATGTAATAATACCCCGGCTTGCGTCGCCTCGTTCTGCTTCGAAGTTGCGTCTTTATAAAATTCCTGTGATTTCGAAGTTGCGTCGTTTTTGTTTCAATTTGCATCGCATGTTTCGAAGTTGTGTCGTTAACACTTCGATTTGCGTCGTTAATACAATAGCATTTGTACAAAGCTTAAACAGAAAAAGGGAATTTCCCGTTTAAATCTAGTGCAAATTCAAAATTGTGTCTTTTTAAAATTTTTGTGACTTCGAAGTTGCGTCATTTTTGTATCAGTTTGCGTCGTTAATATGAAAAATGGGATTTTCCCGTTTAAGTCTAATGTAAATATTTATGTTGTCTGATGGTTGCAAGTTGTAGGTCGTTAGTAAATTAAATATTTTTTCAGCTTAAATTATGATTCACGGTACCAATTAAATGGAAATCAATAAAAATGTATGGAAAATCGTGCTTCGTTTTGCGTCGCGTTTCCTCAGGCCCTATTAGCGACGCAAAGTGGGGTATTAGTGTAGTTATATTTTTCTCCGAAAGGTATTCCACAACTTTTTTGACAGTATGAATAGGGGCATTGTCTTGTTGGAATACACAATGTTCACCTATTAAGCGATTTTCCTCTGATGTAGCGTATTGTTCTAAAATTTTTAAGTAAACCGATGGTTTACTTTTCTTTCTAGTACTACTATTTCACCAATGTCAATAGCGAAGAGAAAGCCCTAAATCATTAAGCCTCTCTCCACTGCTTTTACAGTGGATAAAATGCATTAATAAAATAAAGTTTCAACTGCCTTACGCCCAAAGTGAACCATACCATGGAAATATTTTAGTGCTATCATTGATTCATCAGTCCATAAAATTTTATATCAAAATTCTCGCGGTTTTAAAACATGTTCTTCGTAAAATTGTATTATTTTCTTCATATTGATTATACTAACGTAAGGAATTTTTCGAGCCACTCAATTGTGTTTGCTACTGGCTCTGAGCCTGTTACAGATTGTGAATGTGGATGGTGCTTCTTTGCCTTCGTTAAGCAACTGAGAACGAATCTTTGGTATCGAAGTTAGGGGATTTGCTTATAAAATATCTAGGATTCTTCTGTCAATCTCTATCGCTTATTATTTTAGGGCGTCCTGGTCTCTTTTTAGCGTCTCTTTTTAGCGCAAAGTCTGTGTTCATTCTCATAAGCAACAATGACTTTACAGACTGCTTTTGTGATCGCCGTGGTCTAGTAGGTAGTGTGTTGGCTTTTTAGATGAAAGACCCGAGTTCGTATCCCAGGTCAGACATCAAAACGAAAATTTTAAAATAATTTTTCGGTGACTTTCTCTCAGCAGATTTCTGGCAAAAGCTCTGAGAGTAAAAAATTGCCATGGAATGCTTCTCAAAAAATGTGTCGTTCGGAGTCGACTTTAAATAGTAGGTCCCGCCACTCATGTATAAAATTAACGCATACAACATAAGTGGTGTGAAGAGCTAGGACGTAGTGCAATGGATCAATTCGACCACCGAGTACTGTAACTTAACCTAACCTAACCTTACAGACTGCTGTATGAGATTTGCCAAATTTTTGCTCAATATAACGTAGGTTATGACCATCTTTATACAGACATGCTGCATGCGAACCAAGTACTTACAGCTGTACTTGGGGAACCTGTATCCTGGAAACTAGAACGGAATCTTTTTTTACCTCACATGAGGTTGACAAATAATTTTTCTAACAAAATATAACAACGGTTTGTACCAATAGGTTTCAGCCAGCCCTCAGTTGAGAGTGTTACTGATGGGAGTGACTCATTTCAACAATTGGAAACTTATAAATCGCCACAAAGCAAGGGTGCTAGATTTCAAATTATTGCCATTTAGAAAAAAAATATTACCAGGTGACACAAAGTGTCTGACTTTTACGTAAAAAACCAAGCTGCAATTGCATATCACGTCAAAAATTTAGCATAAATTTCATAAAAGTGATAATAAAATGTAATAATACAAAAAAGTTCTACAAAAATTAATTAAAAGAAATCAAAATATTTAAATTTTTTAAAAATTCTATCAATAGCTGCCAAAATTCTATGTTACCACAAGTATGCATTTTTTAAGGTCCGATCTACGGTTAAATCAATTAAATTAAATCAATTAAATTAAAAATGTAGTGCTTAAAAGACTTAAGACCTAAACTTCTTGAAATGATCGCACAAAATAAACAAACCCTAAAAAAACAAGTTTGTTGCTTAAGTCTTTGGCCAAACAGTGGTGAGTTTATTGAAGACTTAAGACACATGCACATAGTGATCAATAACTAAATACTGAGTTGTTAAAAAAGTTTGTCACTTCAGTCTTTTATATTCCTTTATAGCGAATTTTCCAAAAAAAGTAAAAAAAAAATTTTTTTTAACTGTTCCTGTATTTCTGTGCCTTATCTACGGCTGTGATATTTGGTTAATTCAAATCTGAATTATTTGCTTGCCTGTCGCCAGCTGTATGATTTTAATTAATTATAGAAATGATAAATAAATAATAGCAGATGTATAAACAGCATCATTTCGTTTTTGTTGTTGTTAATGTTTTTGCCAGAGATACAAATTAAAATATTTGATTTGTTCGTTGCTGTTGTTGTTGTTTTTATTTAATTTAAGTTTGATTTGAATTTGAATTTATTTTCTGTTAAAAATATTTACGATAGGATTTACGCTTTAACACGTATGTATGTATACAGTATGTACATATCACCGACCATTCGTCCTATCCTCTGTTCGCCAACAATCATCTTTAGCTTGAAAAAAAATTTTTAAAATTTTAATAACGTTATGCTGCACGCTGTATAACAAGCCATTGAAAATCACATAAAACAACGTATCTTTTTCTATTTAGCTGGCTGGCTGGCTGTCTGTCCATTTGGCTAACTGACTGACTGATTGTTTTTACAGTCAATGATACTTGTTAATAAACACAGATGCTGTTTTATTTTTTTTGTTTTACCGATTATTGTAATCCCAGCTAGAAGGAGTGTGTCAGTCAGCGTTAGAGTATGAGTATGAGGTAATCATTATTAATTTATTACGTTTTTAATTTATTTATTTAATTCATTCGTATGTTGTTATTGTTTTATTTAACAAATTGTAATTTTAATTGTTAACAAACGTTATATTGGCCAAATACTTGATTCACTCACTGATTCACGAAATTTGTGTTTTTAATTTACAGCATGACTTTGCCAAGGGAATTATAAAATTATTCAAATAAATAACGTTTAAACAAGTTTCATTCATATATTCCTTCAAATAAAAATATTATTTTCTAACTCTAATCAAATGGGAAACATAATTAATCATTTATTAAAAAATTGTTTAAAGAAAATTTATTTTTAAAAAATTAATGGAGTCTGCTATGTTAGGGGTATCAAGTGGCAACAAACAGATAAAAGAGAATGATATTCTAAGAAAAATGTTTAAAGCAAACGGTCACATAAATTAGGCTAAAGGTCATTGTAATTATTTACATATTTCATGTATTCGGGGTAAATTCGCACGATCTCGGTTGCAAGATCATATTACTATTTTGTTGAAACCGTATATTGTTGATACCCAGACCATCCAATCTAGGCCAAAAGAAGTTGATAATCAACGATCAATAGTGCTTACAGTTGTAGCTAACGTCGTTCTTAAAGATATATGCACAGAAACAGTGACTTTTTCGAGATAAATTGGACGCACTTGTAAATCACATAGCAATAAGAACCCTTTAGACAGGATTACGATTCTTACGCCACTTATGTTGTATGTGTTATGTACCAGCTGCGAAGGCTACAGTTTAACGTCGATTTCGAATTACAGATTTTTTTTTAAACTTTTCATGGCCATTACTATTTACTCTCGAGATTTTGCCAGAAATCTGATGAGAGGAAGTCGCCGAAGAAATATTGGTTCAGATTTCCCAGGCGTTTGAATTGGGACCTCATATGTAATAAACCGACAAACAACCGAATGGACTACGGCTCTTGTAGGTTAGGTTAGGTAAGGTTAGAGGACATGTACTTGTGAAATTCAGACAAGTACAGTACCCGGTGGTAGAATTGACCCATTGTAGCTTCTCACACCACTTATGTTTTGTGCGTTAATTTTATACATGAGTGGCGGGGTCTAAAGTTTAAAGTCGACTCCGAACGACAGATTTTTTGAGAAGCATTTCATGGCAATTATATTTACTATCAGAGTTTTCACATTTTCATTTTGATATCTGACCTGGGATTCGAACTCGGGCCTTTCGTCTAATAAGCCAATACACTACCTACTAGACCACGGCGACTTCACGGCTCTTGTAAATCAAAAGACAATTTAAAAATTTTGTTTGTTCGCGTATCCATTTATTCGCTGCCAGCAGCCAACTGATTCGCTGCCTATTCAACGGACACACGTCGTTGTCTATGGTCGTTTACATTTAATTCCTGGGTGAGTCGAATTTTGTATAAAAGCAGACTCAAGTCAAAAGGCAAAAGGTCGAATTCTCATCAACTATGTGAAATCGTCTACCTTGTGTTCTTCTTTTGTCCACTATTGCTTACTGCGGTTGTTGGTGGATCGTATACTGAACCAACTAACTCGATTTATGCACCAAATTGTAAATAATCCTCTCGGTGGTGACGATTGTAAAATCTGTGAAGTATGCTCTGCATTGCACAAATGGAACAACAATTTCGATAGAACAATTTTCTTATTTGCATGTGTTCTTAAATGCTATACTCCTTCATGATGATTTGACAAAACAGACTAAATTAGTCACCGTAGTCTAGAAGTTTTAAATGAGAGACCTTGGCTTAAATTCCAAGAGAGACATCTCCAACGAAACAAAACATGAAAAACTATTTCTTCAGCGACTAAATCTAAACCGATTTCTGGCAAAAACCCTAAGAGTAAATAAAACTACATACCATGAAAACGTTTCTCAAAAATCTGTAAGTCCTGCCTGTAAAATTAACAAACACAACATAAGGAGCGCGCACGAAAAAAAAAAACTGGACTTACACTTTTTGTTATAGAAATAAAACTAAGTGGCGGATTTTTTTTATTTTTATATTTCAATTAAAGTAAATAATATTTGAATTCCTTTTGTGTATAAAATTTTTTTCTGACAAAGGTCTCAGAGCATCCAACTTTTTAAACAACTATTCGTCCAGACATGTTAGGATGTTTTAGAAAAATACGTATTATTTTACGGTCTTTGTTTTGGTCGGCAAATCCTTTTTTTTCTTTCACTTTCAGGCTTTCTCTCAATACCCAAGAACACCTTATATTGTTTTATTCTTACCGTAGAAACTGTTTTTTGGTTAACACATGCGAACCTAGCAATCGGGTAAACGGCGAGGTTTTTCAATAAAAATTTCAATTATTTTTTTACGACATTATGGTTGGGCACCAATTGTCAAAAAACTAATTTTGCTATTGCAATGACATTTAGCATGTGGATTTCGATATAGATGACTAACAAAAACAATGTAACGGTATTCATTTTTTTCAATTATGATAAAAGTTATACGCTTAAAAGTAGGCCCATTTTTTCTTTTGTGCGCACTTCTTAAGTGGTGTCACAAACTAAGTAGATCGTACTCCTGACTGAAGGGTTGTAATGGAATTATGTTGATGCATGTTGACTAGGGATGCCAAACGCGATCGATTTTTAAAAATCCCGGGATATTTCGGGATAATTCGAGATCCAAAAATCTCGAAAAATCACGGGAAAAATCGCGATTTTCAATTAATAATAAAAATATTTCGTTAACAAAATCATTTGTATTCCTATTATGTATCAGACAAAATGTAAGAAAAATAGTGTAAATTAACAAAAATTAAAATTATTTATACTACGTATGCAAATACATTAGTTTTAAGAAAATTATTTGGATTCCAACAAAAAGATTAAAGCATCTAACATGTGATTTGATAGGCTTGAACGAATTTTGTTGTCAACATACCCTGCCGTTGACAAACACTTCTTGCAATTAACATTTGTTGGTAAAATAGTTCCAAGATAGCTGTATGCGGCTTGTAAATATTCACCTCTACCACCTCCTGCTGTAAATAAATCTATTTCTTTGGACAGTTGAGTATCTATTAATAGAGCTTTGACATTCTTCGATGCCATCAAACAACTTTTTATCAATGGAATTAGAGTTTTCCTCATCTGAGATGTTATTATGGAGGTCAAGTGATATAAAATTTTTGTTCAGGATCTTTTGTAGAGTCAGATTACATATGAATTCACAATCCAGAAAATCCCGAAAAATCCTGGGACAAGTTTTAAAAATCCCGGGATTCGGAATTTTATGAATCCCGAAAATCTCGGGATTTCGCGATTCCCGATTTCCCGATTGGCATCCCTATTGTTGACTGCACGAGTTAATTATGGAAGAAAGTGGAACTGAATTGGCGAACAGAAGATGTGCTTTTATTCACCATAAAAGTGCCAGATAACTTGAGGTGTTGATAATCCTCTAATAATAAATTGTATTTAGTCTAAAAAATACTATTTTACGCACCATATATTTCGATCCTTACAGTAGTAAGTCTAGTATCGGTATAAACTGATTTTGGGAGAAAAAAAATTAAAAAATGGAAAGGCAGACTGTTTTATTATTGTTCGACTACAGCAGTAAAATCTATTCAAACTTTTTCTAAAGACTATGGATAACAGTTGCAAGAGTATTAATGATTGAAATTGATTATCAATAACGAATCCGTAGGTAGTTTTCATTTAACCAAAAGAGAATTTTAAATAAAGAATTTTCTTAATTAAATTTTTTACAAATATTTCTTTCAACTGGTCCACTGTTGGGTTTCACATCATTAAAGAACTTTGGCGTACAGCAAGATTTCATATACTTTTTGTGTTGATTTTTTTTCTCGTTTCATTTATTTCTTCATAATTATTATTTTCTTTTTTATTTTGGTTTCTTTTTTTTTTACATGTTTTGCTAATAATTTCGATTGGGTGTTAAGAATCCAATCCATAGAAATTGTATAGAAAAATACAAAAAAAAAAAGAAAAAACATAAAACCGGGAAGAGAAAAAAACTGTAAAATATACGAGTACGTTCTTGTATAAAAAAAAGAATTCCAAATAAAACAGAAATAATAAAACAAAAAGAACTTTTCAAAAATTTGTCATCACAGCGTTAACGCTGAAATGTGTGGCTGAGATGTTACGCTAGACGCCACATAAAACTTTATACAATGGCTTACAAGCCGATCAGTCGTTGTTAACATTTCACAGCTACAACTAACTGTAGGTAGTAATACTTCCATATAAAATTCTAAAAAAAAACTTGCAAAAAAATATACGAATTTTACGTTTGAAACGCATTTAAAATAAAGTGTTAAACAGTGTTTGTTTGCTTAAATTTATTCAGAAACAAAATTACAATCGAGTGAAGGTGTTTTATAGATAAATTTACTAGAGAATTAAATTCGAAAAAAAAATTATGTCAAGCTGTCAAAATTTGGGGGTAAGTGGGATCATTAATTGGAGAAAAATTGTGTATAGAAGAAAAATTATAATTGTTTGATGTTCTTTTTAGTTAATATTCCTCACTTTAATGGCCATAAGCCACATGACTTGGGCCATACCAGCAGCGGAACCCTTGGCTGATTTTGTGGCAGCTGAAACTGCTAAAACAGATGAACCAAAACTGCTTCTAATTACCGATGATATTATACCCGATACTGTGGAAAAAGATACAAAAAAAGTTATACGCGTAAATCCTTTAGGATTTACCAACCATCAAAGAAGATCCCTAGCAACACGAACATGGACTCTTCTCTGTACAACATACAAACCCTTAAGCCCTATACACCCAAAAGAAAATATGTAAACATGCGTCGTTCTAAGCCCCAACAAACTAATAAGGATACCAGCAAAGTTTCCACCACAGATACGCCCATTATTAGGGGTTTACCTTTAAACGCAGTGGAAAAGCCTTTGAAGCCTAAACATCAACCGAAAAAGAAAAATTTACATTTCCTATACAATCAAGAGGATTTAAATGGTAATTTGCTTTCAAAAACCATGGGTGTTCATGTGGCTCCTGGTGCTTATCCTGTATTTTATGTCGTATCCAAGACAAATGGTCGTTTTGGTAAATATCCGCTGAAGAGTTTTGATAGTCCCCAGGCATTTATGAAATATTTGAGAAAAAGTAAACTCGAAGATCTGCCTGTCCCTGGAGACATATGGCGAGGTGTAAAATACCTCTTCGAAAAGTGGATTTTAGTGATACAAAATAGTGTCTAGTATTTATTTTAATATATTTAGCTTGTAAGTAAAGTATTGATAAGATTTTTTTTTATACAAATAAAATACAGTGTAAACAAAAAAATAATCATAGCCACTGCACTCCTGCATAAGACAAAAAATAAATAAATAAAGTATCCCATGAAATTTAATTGTAATCATACGCTCAAATAAGTTTCCACAAATTTATTAATAATCCCGCGGAAAGTGTAAAAATACCTAAAATTTCTTAGGAAATTTAACAAAAATCCCCTTTAAAATAATTTAATTAACATGGGAATTCCAAAAATCATTGGTATGTTAATGGATTTGATGGAATTAGTCATCTGGAATTAAAGTAAAAAAATAACATCAGTTTTTACCGTGTTCTTCTCAGAACTATGAAATACAGTTGTTAACCATTAACAAAAAGATCTCTGCAGCAAAAAGATCTCTCCAATGCATACCAAAGTGGGTACCTTGAAAGACCTATTAATGTCATCATGTGTGGAACATGACATCGTTCAAATGTGCTTCATGGCTTCTCCGGTTGGAGCTTATCGAAAATGTTCTAATTTCCCTCACTACATACAATTCAATTCTTCTGCGTGTGTTAATTTTATACATAAGTGAGGGGACCTACAGAGTAAAGTCGACTCTGACATATTTCTGATAAGCTTTTCATGGCAATTTTTAATTTACTCTCAGAGTTTTTACCAGAAATCATATTTCGTTTTGTTTGAGATGTCTAACCTAACGTCTAATAAGCCAACACACTACCTGCTAGACTACAGTGACGTCGCCCTGACAACATACATACATAATAGGTCATGACAACCCTTCAGTCAGGATTATTGACCTTGTTTCTCACACTATTTATGTTGTGTGTGGTAATTTTATACATAAGTGGCGGGACCTACAGTTCAAAGTCGACTCCGAACGACAGATTTTTGATAAACTTTCCAAAGCAATTTTATTTGCTCCCAGAGTTTTAGCCAGAAATCTGCTGAGAAGAAATCGACGAAGAAATACCTTTTGATTTTTATTTTAACGTCTGGCCTGGCACTCGAACCCTGGCTTTACATCTAATAAGCCAACACACTACCTGCTAGACTGCGGTGACTTGCCCTGACTAAGTCACTTAAATTTGACCGGTGTATTGCAATCAACTTCAGGTTGTTATCATTTGTAAACCGCTCGTCTGTCAGTTGACAGATTTATTCCAGTGACAGTTCATTTTATTATTTAGAAGCTTACAAAAGCATTTTGATCTACTGCATTCAGAAAAAAGTTATTCGTGATGGAATTCAAGCGTGATAGTGTGATTGTTTTATATTTGGCAGAAAAACTGCAGGTGGTTATCGTTAGAGCCTTTCAGCATTTAAATATGAATAAATATTTTGTTGCTCGTACCATTGCGCGTTACCGTGGTACTGGCAGTGTTGCATTGCTTCCAAAAAATGGACGAAAAAAAACGGTAACAACATCAGAAATGATACGAAAAGTGAAGGCCAGATTTGATTGAAATCCACGCCGCAGTTGTAGAAAAATTGCTCGTGAACTGAACATATCGCGAAAAAGGATGCAACACATCCGTATACCACATAATGGGCAACAAAATCTCCGAATCTAAATCCGTTGGACTTTTGCGCCTAGGGCATTTTGAAGAGTAAGGTCTTCTCTAAAAAATACCAAAGAGTCGGTCATCAGAAGATGGTGCTTTGCCGGGAATGGGTTAAAATACCGCAGAGCCACTTTCGTGCAGATTCTGATTACTTTGTCAGTGGTTTGAAGACCATAATTCGTACCAAAGGTGGCCAATTCGAACAAATCTAAACTGATTCTAAAATTTAATGTTATTTCCAACATTTGTTGCTTTTGAACAATAAAATTAAAAATATTAAAAAAAATATAGCGCTTTACTTTGTTGCATTATATATCAGCCAACCTGTATAGACTTTAAAGGCCGCGGTAGTTTGTAATTTATTGGCATACACCTACGACTTAAGGAAACCGCAAAAGAAAAAGCCCAACAGCGTCAATTCGCAGGAACTTGGTGGCTAGTTCAAATCATCTTCACCTGCTCTTAAATTATTCATCTCGTGTTGAATAAGATATGTGATCGTTTACCAAACAAGTTGCTAATCATCAATCTATAATGCTCGACATTGACAGTGATTGTTAGTCGGTAAACTTGCCTGTCCAAAATCCAAATTTTTTCGAGATGCATTGGATGCTCTTGGATCTCGTGTGTAATTGGTCATAATAACCCCTCAGTCAGGATTACGACCACTTATATTGTGTGTTTGTAAATTTCTTACAAATGAGTGGCGAGACCTACAGTTTAAAGCCGACTCTGTACGAAAGATTTTTGGGAAACTTTTTATTTAAATTTTATTTTTCTCTCAAAGCTTATTCCACATATCTGCTGACAAAAAGTCGTAGAAAAAATATATTGCCTCACATTTCGTTTTGTTGCAAATGTCTGACCTGGTTCTTGAACGGTAGCTTTACGTCCAATAATCCAACTCACTAGCTACAACACCGCGGATTTTATTTTACCAAATTTGCTCTATTCCTATTCACCGGGAAATACGGCTCATTACGGAATGATGTTTCGATGAAAATTGCGTTGCAGTGCTATCATGGAGTACATTCAGCAAGTACATATCGTTTTCTGAGGTTCATGACGATTTGGCAAAACTCTCGGAATAAACAGCAACGAAATTCGATAACGCCACAACCATCAAACCTGCGTTTAGGTCCTGTACTTGTACGTTTTTTTCGATTTTGAAAAAAGTTTGTAATCATCGCTCTTTACTCCTTTGATTGTACCGTTGCGATTTTAATCGTTATATATTGATACCGTGGGCCCATAAACCGCACCAAATAGGCACATTTGCTATCATAAGTAAGTCTCTTTGTTGGCATACCTTTTGAGAAAAAAAAACCTGCTTTGCCCTACTGTCCTGAATTTTGACAATAAAGTTCAATGACTTGCAAGTGTTGCTCGTTTGCTAGTCTATTTATGGTAAAAGGGTGAACCTTACTGTACATTTAAAATATTCTGACAGTCACGAATAATTTTTTTATACGGAAAAATATTGCACTAAGGAACTGAAGTTAACGTCGCTGTAGTCTAGTAGGTAGTGTATTGGCTTATTAAACGAAAGGCCCGAGTTCAAATTTTGGGTCAGACATCAAAAGGAAAATATTTCTTCGGCGACTTTCCTTCAGTGGATTTCTGGCAAAAGCTCTGAGAGTAAATAAAATTGCCATGAAAAATCTTCTCAGAAAACCTGCCGTTTTTAAACTCTAGGTCCCGAAACTCATGTATACAATTTTTACGAACATAACATAAGTGGTTTGACAAGCTAGGTCGTAATCCTGGCCGAGCCAAGGTAGATGGTATCGTCTGAAAATAAAAGAAGTTTTCTTTATTTTTAGAGGAATTAAAGTCGAAATATGTATTTTTAACGGCATGTGAAAATTTTTTCTAATTTTTCATTTCATTTACGTTTACATATTGTGGTAGAAAATAAATAAACTTTCAGTCTCAAGGCCTATTTATGGCTAGGCCGCTCTTTAAGTTAAGATTTCTCATTTTTATGTTTGTTGAGTTACTATTTATGTATTTATTTTGAAGTATTTAATTAATCTTATCTTCTGTCAAACAACAATTTGCCCATCGTTTTGAGCCGATGTTAAAAGTCAAAAGAAAACACAAGTCTCGGTTTTCATCACCTCAAGGTAAATTTCACCTTCTGTTCTTATTTTGAAAATTTCATTAAATCGATGCCAAAGAGATAAGAAATGCGATGCTATGAAAAGAAATCTCCAAAGAAATTAACAGTAATTGATGGTTTTAATCTTCACAAGGTCAGAGCTACTAAATTACACTGAAAGATTTGAAATGTTAAACCTATAATTATGTGGTTAATTTTTAAAAATTGTTTTATCAAATGTTTCCTAAAGTTTTTCTTTTAAACTTAATGAGAACATTTAAATTTTAATTGCAATCTTTAGTGTGAAATTATAAAATCACAGTGAAATATTTAATTTGGTCCTTAATTCCTTAGTGGATGTCTTTGACCTTAGAAGTTGTGTTAATTTCATCAAATACGTTCAATTAACTGATATGGGACCTAGCAACAAGGACTTTCAGACTTTGTCAGTTTGACCCTACAAAAGGTCCTGAAAAGAAATTCTATATCACTAGACTTCGATAATAGCACCTCAAATGGTAATGGGATTTACAAAATCCAGAATCCCGGGATTTTAAAAATCGATCCCGTTTGGCATACAACCAAGCTTCTCACATCACTTATGTTGTGTGTGTCAATTTTATCCACCAGAGGCGGGAAATCTGCTGAGAGGAAGACACCGAAGAAATATTCAAATTTCGTTTTGTTGGATATATCGGATCTGGGGTTTGATGCCGATTTCATCTGTCAAATTAGTGGCCATTTAATCAGTTTCTTTTGCCAAAACGCTATTGATGAACATGGACAACGACTTGTTTTCGCTGAATAGGCTTTGGCGCAATGGGTAACTGAATAAATAATTTTTTCCGAAAATTATCTGAAGAGATGAGGCCCATTTCAAGATATATGGGTCCAAGAACAAAGAAATTTTTTTAATTTGCAACGATACTTATACCGGTGAGGTCCAAGAGCATCCAAAGCATCCCAAAATAGTGAATGCCTTAAGCTTTCTGGGTCATTGGTCCATATTTTTTGAGAACTCTGTGGGAAAGTCTATGACTAACAATGGCAAGACCATTAGATCAATGATTACCAACTTCCTTTGAATTTAATTGCATTATATGAACACCAATGATATGTGAATGTGAGAAGCGCCTACTTGCTATATATCAAATGCCAAATTAAGTGTTCTACACGAATGATTGAAAGGCATGACCATTTCTTTCTTGAGGTAATGTAAACTGGCCATGTAAATTGAGTAAGTCGTCCGGGATAGACTTTTTCTTGTGAGGGTTTCTTACGTATGCGAAAAGCAACAAAACAGATCCAGTGCTCAAAGTCCACATAACCATAGGCGTCATTCAAATTCAACCTGATTTATACGCTGGAATCATGAAAAATTTATCATTTCGGAAGCAAAGCAGTGGCGGATATTTAAACGACTTTTATATTCCACAGTTTACGTTCTCAAGTCTAATAAATGTTTAAGACACCGTAGTTTAGTTGTTAGTGTGTTGGCTTATTAGACGTGAAGTCACAGTTCAAACACCTTCTAATCAAATTGCCATGAAAAAGCTTCTCAAAAATCTGTCGCTAATTAACACACACATACAGAATATAAGTGGTGAGAGAAGTTAGGTCGTAATCCTGTCTAGAGCGTTATAATGAGCAAAGGGTTATTCGTTCATCGTTCGTGATCGGTCAATGGGCCGCCTAGATCGTGCGATTTAACGACTTTAGGCTATTCTTTGTGGGGCTATGTTAAAGGCCCCTTCAATTGACGCATTAGAAGACAACATTGAAAAATTTTTCGTGAGATACCAGCCAAAGTGTTGAAAAGAGTATGCGAAAATTGCACTAATCGGACGGACCATTTCAGGTGCAGTCGCGGTCAATATTTGTATGAAGTAATCTTTAAACATTAAATTATATGGACCGTACTATCTATTTAAATAAAGACTTTATGATTTTTTTCTGAATTTTATGTGTTTTTTTTTTTTTGGAAAATCATCCATTCGTTAATAATCAATCACTTTTGTTACTCTAGACAACCATAGATGGCAGACCCATCATAATAGGACTTAGTACAACAGATTATTCACAAAAATAGATTAAAGATTAGATTATTTCTTAAGAGATATATTTCTTATGCTATTTTTCTACACCCCACTGTTGCTACAAAATCATGTCTTAAGCATAAAACGTATTTGACTGTCTTTTATTTCATCATTAAAAAATACTTTCTTTAAAAGATTTTTTGTTTTTATTAATATGTTTGTTGTTGTTGTTTCGCCCATTATTATAAAGAAATTTCTTAAGAGTTCTGAAGCTTAATTATTGATTTACATCTTTGACAACAAGAAATCTCTGAAAAAAAAAAAAACGAAAACGAAAAAGTAAAAATAGACTCATGCTGGCATTCATAATCGATTAGTAAGCATAGAATTAAGAAAAATCATGATAGACTGCATGAAAGACCATCAAAAATAAAGCTCAAATTTCTTCAAAATGTACAAGAACAACAGTGGGCTGCTTGTCAGAGAGAGAGAGAGTGAACAAAACATTTCTAATATCCTGTGTTCAATTATGATATTTGTTTTACGCCTGTTACCATAAAAACTGTCTGCCAATATTTTGTGGATTTTATTTACGGAAATTGTCTTGCGTACTCAACCATGAGTATAATTGTAATTGTTGTTGTTTTTCTTCTTTTTAATTTCTAATTAAATTTGTTTTGTTTTCTCTTTATCTTCTTTTTGTTTATTGGTTTTTTTTCATCATTATCATCATGTGTAATTAAAATATTTGTTGTCTTACTTGCTATTGCTATTGTTAAACAGCTGTTAACAATAATAATTATTACAACAATACAAACAATAGCAATAGCAACAACAACAACAATAACAACAACATTAATAAATTTGTTTATTTATAAAACAATGTAGACATAAATATGTATTTACACACACATACACACAGATATAGTTGTATTGTATTGTTTATAAATATTTATTTAATAATTTTCTAAGTAAACAATTTATGTTTATTCATCTTAATAAAAATAAAAACAACAACAATTTCATTTTTATAAAAATAATTTGTTAAAGCAGACATTTAAAGTAATGAAATCAGTAAATAAATAAATAAAAACAATAAAGCGGCAGGTCCTGATGGCCTCCCCTCTGAATTGTTTAAGACCGGATGTAATGAGTTGGTAGGGAGCATGCACCAGCTTATTTACAAGTAGAGGAAAGTATACCCAACGATTGGAACCTCAGTGTCCTCTAACCTGTCCTAAAAATGGGAGACCCATAGTAGGCACCAACTACAGGGGTATAAGCCTTCTCCCTATCGCATATAAGTTTCTTACAGGCGTATTGTGGGAACGACTGAAGACACTCGTTAAAACACTGCTTCAGACCTAGTAAGTCCACCATCGACCAGGTCTTCACACTTCGCCAAATCTTGGAAAAGACCCACGAAAATTAAGTCGACACACACCATCTTTTTGTCGACTATAAGGCTGCTTTCGATAGCCCCAAAAGGGATCGTGTTTATGCCGCAATGTCTAAGCTCGGTATACCTGCGAAGCTGATAAAGCTATGCAAAATGTCGTTAACCAATTCCTGCAGCTCTGTCAACATAGGAATGGACCTCTCCAAACCTTTTGATGCCATGCGTGGTTTCAAACAAGGCGACCCTTATCATGCGACCTTCTCAACTTCGTCATGGAGAGTGTTCTGCGAAATGCTGGAGTGCATCGCAATGTCACTATTTTTCAAAAAAGTGTACAATTGCTTGCGTACGCTGACGACATCGACATCATTGGGCGTACCAAGCGAAATGTTACTGCTGCCTTTAGCCCTATTGAACAGGAGTCTAAGAAGATGGGTCTGGCAGTAAATGAGGGCAAAACTAAGTATATGTTATCGACAAATAGAGACGTGCGGCGTATTGACTCTCAGATTACGGCCGATAGCTATACTTGTGATACAGTCAAGGAATTTATTTATCTTGGCTCCGCCGTTACCACCAAAAATGATGTCAGTCTGGAGATCAAACACAGGATTACTCTTGCCAACAGGTGCTGTCTCAATAGGCAATTGAGTAGCAGAGACCTCTCTCGTAAGACGAAACTAATACTCTACAAGACGCCTATCCTACCCGCGCTTTTTTATGGCGTAGAAGGATGGACCCTATTAAGAACTGATGCAGCTGCCTTGAGAGTATTCGAGAGGAAGGTCCTACGTAAGCTTTTCGGTCCTGTGCGAGTTGGCGATGATTTCCGCATCCGATCTAACAATGAGCTGTATAAGCTTCTCAACAACATAGACGTTGTGCAGCGTATTAATATCCAGCGGCTGCGCCGGCTCGGCCATTCTAAGAGAAACCAAATCAAATAAGAAAATGTATTCTTTGTGACCCCTCTATACTTCTAAAGAGTTAGTTTCAGAGTTTTGGCAGAAATCTGCTGAGAGGAAGTCGCCAAAGAAATATTTTCTTTATTTTTGTTGGAGGTATCTGAGCTGATTTCTAACAATTAGTAGAGTTTTAATCGAGAAAGAGCGATAAGTAGCATCATTGCTTGTTCGGCTAAGAACATATTTGATACTTTCATAGTAAACACTTAACAACAAACACAAATGAAATCAATCCATTTTTTATAACTGAAAATCAGAATTGGCTTACTTTTGCCGTCGTTACGGTGGTAACCACAAGCCACCAGATTTAACAACTATAAGAGGAATTATTCGTAATCAAGAGAACAACAGGTGACATACAATCACAGACAAAAGTCTACATATAACAGTATACTCATTTTTTGTGTTTGTTTCTAGTAATTTCTAGGATATATTTTTTATATTCGATTTAGTCATCAAACATTTTTAATTGTGACTGCCTTAAAGAACGCCAGATCATCTTATTTAAAAAAGTCTTCATACAGTGGTGTATGTGTGCTTTCTTCCTTGACTGTATACCGGGACGTTTGGTCAAGAGACACTTCTGTAAATATTTTTATTTCAAAACTAATAATAAACTCAAGCTAGCTAATCTTCTCTAATGCGATTAATTTCAACAAAAAAATAAATTTGTAAAATTGGATTTCGCTTTTGAGCATTGAAAATTTATCTTAGGGAAACACTATGAAATTATCATCGAAATGGCAACTATTTATTAAACAAGGTTGTATATATAGTACTGGACCAGTAAGAAATCACTGCAAGCATGCTAATAATACTTTGAATTTCGTGTAAAAATAATGGACGTTTTCTTACTACACTACACTACTTGATAGAATTTGACACAACCAAACAAATTGTTTAAAAAGTTTTTTTTTTAATTTATAAAATACCCATCAAAACACTCTTTGCAGTTACTGACCAAATGATGATGTTCAATTGTTTTATGCACAGACTATATTTGGTTTGAATTGGAATCGGAGTGTGTTTCAAATCAATTTCGCATAATTATGATTCAAAACAAAAAAAAAAAAAGGAATAAAAACATTCTAGAAAATATTTTAAAAAAATTGTTTTAAAGTAAATAGAATAGATTTTTTTTATTTTGAATTATTTCTACATATTTATTGTATAAATAAATTTTATTTAACATACAATTAAATTGTTTAATCAAATATTTATTGATAGACAAATCACTGAAAAAAAAATCAATAACAGTACAGTGGGATGATCGAAAAGTTTTAAAAAAATTATTCGGTATTGTATTGGCTTACAGGGTAGCTGATATATAATGCAACACAATAAAGCGCTATATTTTTTTTTAATTTTGTTGTTCAAAAGTAAAAAATGTTGGAAATAACATCAAATTTTAGAATCATTTTGGATTTGTTCGAATTGGCCACCTTGGGTACGAATTATGGCCTTCAAACGGCCGACAAAGCCATCACAGGCTGCACTGAAAGTGGTTCTGCGGTATTTTGACCCATTGATTGAGATCCAGAGGTTTTGGTGGCCATTGTGCGGTAGAAATGAAGCGAGAAACCTCCTTTTTAAGCCATGCTTAGTTGATGCATGTTGAGTGCGGTGATGCTGCGTCCTGTTGAAATGTCCATGGTCTGCGGCCGAAATGTTTGTCTGCCCAAGACTTCAATACTGTCTTTAAAACATTTTCCCTATAATATTCGGCATTTATTTTCACCCCACGATGGATGAATACGAGCGGAGAACGACCATCGGCTGTTACGGCGGCCTACACCATTACCATTGGCGTCGCCTGAGTTCTGGTGGCCATTCGCAGGTGTAAATTTTCAGCTGTACTCTTTGGCAAGTAAACCGATCATTTTGTTAGTTTACAAGCTGCTCAATTTGGAATGGCTTCTCATCGGAGAAAACAAACTTCGGTAACTGGCCACTTTAGTGCAATCTAAGTAACTCCTTGGCTCTTTCCAGTCTAACTTTTTTTTTTTTGTCCATCGGTGAGCTCTTGCAGTTTTTGGAACTTCAAGCTCATTTTTTAAATGCGTAAATACGTCCTCGCGATATGTGCAGCTCACGAACAATTTTTCTATCACTGCGGCGTGGATTTCGATCAAATCTGGCCTTTACTTTTCGGATCATGTCTGGTGTTGTTACCGTTTTTTTTTTGTCCACTTTTTGGACTCCATGCAACACTACCAATATCACGGTAACGAGCAATGGTACGAGAAACAAAAGATTTATTCACATTTAAATGCTGGAGGGCTCTAACGATGGCCACCTGTGGTTTTTCCAGCCAAATATAAAGCAATCACACTCTCACCTTTGAATTCCATCACGAATAACTTTTTTCTGAATGCAATAGATTCAAAATGTTTTTGTAAGCTTGTAAATAATAAAATGAACTGTCACTGGAATAAATGTGTCAGCTGTCAGACGAGCCGTTTACAAATGATAACAACCTGAAGTTGATTGCAATACATATCAGCCATCCTGTATTGGTTGTGAGACCACAGTTCAAACCTCAGGTTAGACGTCTTCAATAAAACAAAATTTGAATACTTCTTCATTGACATCTTATTATTAGATTTGCGATGAAAAGTTTCTCAAAAATCTGTCATTCTAAATTGCCTGTAAACTGCATGTCATGTAATTTATGTATAAAATTACATAAGTGGTGTTAGAAGCTACGTCGTAATCCTGATTGGATGGTTATAATGACCGATTATATGTATGTATATGTGTTGGTATTTAAACAGTTCCAAACCACTGTTCCTCCAATATCATTTATATTGTTCCTAGAAATGTCCAACTGTTAGAAAAATTTTTGAAGAATTAATTACGCGCATATTTTTTTTATTTTTTCGCCTTTATTTCTAGGTGTGTAAATACAAAAATAATAATTTTTTTGTTAAAAATTTAAACAAAAAAATTTTCAAAATTCCCCAAGAAAGCATCACTTCCTATTTACTTGTATTAAAACTTTAAATAAAACAGGCCAACAACTATAAATAAATAAATAAAGAAACTCTTATAAAATTTATTTTCAAATAAACGAAAAAAAGCTCCTTCTCTGGCTCTCTCTTATGGAATTAAGTGAAAACAGGAGACAACAACAACAAAATAAAAAAGAATAAGAAAAAAGAAAAGTTAACAACACATTTTCTACTCTATTTATTACACAAGTAAATTGAGTTTGTGACAATTTTCTTTTACTCTATCATCTTGACTTTGCAGCTCCCTTTTCATTTTCCTTTTCCTTGCCTTTCTTTAATTTTTACTATATTTTTTATATTTAGAGAGCAGCAAGCAAAATAAGATCAGGGCTCGACTATTTAATACCATACTCCTGAAGATTATTGAAATGAGGTTCTGAAGAGTTATTGCGGTGTTTGAAAGCCTTGTCATTATGTTATGTGTTAGGTTGGCTTTGAGGATCGTTGTAAATTGTGGCATATTTCACATAAATCTGCTAAAGGCCACCTCACGCAACAACTGAAGCCAGTTGACGTTTCACAACATCGTAGATACGTGGATTGGGTGCTTGAACAACAGGCGGTGGACGGCAATTTTTAGAACAAAATTTTCTTCAGTGATGAAGCACATTTCATACTCAGTGAATATGTTAATAAACAAAATTGTCGTATTAGGGGTTTAGAGAATCCTCAAGTAACTGAATAGAGGCCATTGAGAAAAAGTCACTGTTTGATGGGCACATGCTACACAACTCGAGCGAATATGGCTTTATTGCAAGAAACATTTCACAAGAAAAAGTCCAATGAAGTTAAATCGCAATATATTGTTAGACAGTTCCCCCTAATCTCCATAGTACCATAACCTCAATTTGCTTGTGCAGAATGTCAGATGAGTTAGAATGTCAAGCGTAGCACCTTCCTATTGAAACCACATATTTTTGCTATTTAGGTCAAAAGAACTTGATACTTATCGGCCTATTGTGTTCGCAGTGGGCAGTCATAGAAAAAGTCACTGTTTGATAAGCACATGCCACACAATTCGAGCGAATATGGTTTTATTACAAGAAACACTTCATATTTTCGTAATTTTTCGTCGTGGCAATATCAACTGGCCACTAAGATCATCCGATTTCATACCATTAGACTTTTTTTGTGGGGCTACGCGAAACATCGTGTCCATGCAGATAAACCTTCCACTCTTCAGCATTTAAAAACCATCATCAAGATATGTCTGAGATACTGCCTAATATGTGTCAAAAAGTGATCGAAAATTATATCAAAAGGGTTAATGCTTGCAACATTTTGAGTGGAGATCATTTACATGATGTAGTGTTTCACACATAATGCCAACGTTCAAACTTTACAATAAAAAAGGAAAAAATATTTTATACGTATTTGATTTACGTTTATTTTTGAAACCACGAAATGGATAACCCGGTATATACTTGTTTGTATTGGATTCTTAAAGTAACTCCTTAAAGAGAACTCTAGGGAAACAATGGTATACTGGCAGCCTACTTGTTTTTGTTTGTGAGTATCCTTGGTCCCTCTTTTTCAAGAAATATTTTCTCGATTAGAACAGTATCTACTATTACATATTGCGCTAGACAATGTCTGTTTATATATTATATGGTAACGACCAGAGATCAGCAATAAGTATTTAAAACGATAAGTAGGTTCGAGTCATTCTTATGATTTCATACTTATTTAAATATCATACTCATACTGCTCATACTCAAAGTTGGAAGTACTCCTCGTATTTATACGTAACAATACGCATGATGTTATTGACTTCAACTCGTCTCTACTTAACATTTACACGACCCACAAAATAAGTATGATTCGAGTACGAACACTACTATACTCGCAAGAAGATTGTGTGCATGCTTTGCTTGTTGTGTTTGTCTTTCCTTTCTTCTTTGTTTGTATATACAATAACAACAAAGGCTGTAAATTTTAATGAATGATTCGAATCACTCGAATGACTTATAAGTATTATAAGTATTTTACTAAATGTATGAATTATGATGAGCAGCCATATGAATCAAACACATTTCGAATGTTGTAAATTTGATATCAACGTTGTACTCATACTCATTGCTACTTATACTTATAAATCAATTTTGTAACGAGTACAAATAAATTGGAGTAGTTGAACTTCAAATCTGTTGATTCACTCATACTCAAAATTACATGAGTGCTTATAGTTATAAATCAATGCTGTAGCGAGTACGAGTGAATCAGAGTAGTTGAAGTGGTGAAGTAGTGTTGATTCACTTATACTCAAAATTGCATGAGTGCTTATGAGTAGTGGAAAAACGATTCATTGTTGATCTCTGGTAGGGATGACAACGCTTTAATGTCTAGTTATGAATCCTTTTGTCCTGTTTTTACAAATAATATTACTTTGGGACAAAACTAGGTTCACCATAAGACCAATTCTTGCTGGAGGAGCTTCAATGATTACATTTTTGTTGAAATTTTGTCAGCTTTTACCGAGAGGAGTAAACGTAGTCTAGTAATAGTTCGTTGATGTATATGACGAGAGCTGCAGCTTCCAAAATATTACCGGCGAGTGCTTCACTGAATTTATTTTATAGATACGTACCAATTGTCATGTGCAGGTCACCATAATTCACTCTCTCACATAGGGCACAGAATAATTTGAAATTTAGGTTCTATGGTCTTCAATAAATGCTGATTATTATCGTTGCTAACATGAAATGTTAGCACTTGGTTTGTAACTTTACTTTGCATAAGAGCATGTATCCTGATCGAAGATTCAAGTTACAGGCGTAACGATTGAGCCTCATATTATGTACATGCGCTATAAGTAAATAGTATTGCCGTCCATGTAAGTGTAGTAACACACACTAACAAACACAATAACTGCAATTGTTGTAACAATAAGGACTGCCGCTATTTTTTCTAGTATTTCAAGGATATTTTCACTAAAACTAGGAGTAGTAGTAGTAGCCGTAGTTGTTATTGTTGTTTGCAAATAACATAACGAGAGTAACAAACTTCAATAATAAGTTAAACAACCAATAACAGCAACAATATTAAGAAATGAGAAAACAAAATACAGAAGAGGAAAAGAAAAGTTTATGACTGAAAAAAAAACATAAAAAACGTTAGCAAAGTAAGTGCGGGAGAGTGTTCAAAACAGGCAAAGAAAGTGGGAAACAAGTTCGTAATCGAATTTAAGCAATACACAATAGAGAGTTGCATTGTCAATATTTTTACTTTTCAATGTAATAGTTGAGAGTATGGAACCAATAAATACTTGTAGCTAGTGGAACAACAATAACAACAACAATGGGTAACATATAATAACAACAAATACAGTTACAAATAAACAACATCAATAGTGTTTATCATCAACAACCTCTAATAATTCATAAACAAAAAAAGAGCAATTCAACGAAAGAAATAGAGAGACAAGGTCCTGAATGTTCTTCAGGAAGGATATTCACAGTTTATTAAGACGAAGAGGATAAATAGAAATTTGAATAATTAAACAAATCGACTTCTTAAAATGTATGAAATGTGTTGACATTAAATTCAATTTTGTCTTTGCAGAGATAAAATGCAAATAACCTTTGCAAAGGCTTCAATGCAACTGCCTTAATACTGTGCTTAATGCATAGTGATCACACACTTATACATACGTATACACCCAATTGGTCATTACAACCTATTCCTATTCACATAGGGCACGTAAGAGAGTGAATGATGGTGACCTGTACATGACAATTGGTACGTATCTATAAAATAAATTCAGTAAAGCACTCGCCGCTTATTCATATACATCAACGAACTATTACTAGCTTATATCTCTATCCTCTCGGTAAAGGCTGACAAAATTCCAACAAAAATGTAATCATTGAAGCTCCTCCGGCAAGAATTGACCATATGGTGAACATAGTTTTGTCTCAAAGTAATTTTATTTGTAAAAAAAGGACGGATGGATTCATGACTAGACATAAAAGCGTTATCGACACTACCAGAGATCAACAATGAATCGTTTTACCGCTACTCATAATCGCTCATGCAATATTGAGTATGAATGAATCAATAGAATTGAAATTCAACTACTCTGATTCATTCGTATTAATTACAACTTTGATTTATAAGTATAAGTAGCAATAAGTATGAGTATGAGTACAACGTTGGCATCAAACTCACAACATTCGAAATATGTTTGATTCATACGCCTACTCATTCTGATTCATAAATTTAGAAAGATACTTAAAATACTTATAAGTGATTCGAGTGGCTCGAATCGTTCATCAAAATTTACAGCCTTAGTTGTTGTTGCATATACAAACAAAGAAGAAAGTAAAGACAAAGACAACTAGCAAAGCATACATACAACCTTCTTGTGAGTATTGCAGTGCTAGTATCCGAATCATATTTATTGTGTGCTTCGTGTAAATGTTAGGTAGAGACGAGTCCAAATCAATAACATCATGCGTATTGTTAAGTATGAATACGACGAGTACTTCCAACTTTGAGTATGAGTAGTATGAGTATGATATCAAAATAAGTATGAATGCATATAAGTATTAGAAATTATAAGTATGACTTGAACCTACTCATCGTTTTGAATACTTATTGCTAATCTCTTATCTGTAAGACACCAGTAATGTCATCGGATATGCAATTACTGCAATTACAGCGAAATGAACGATGAAAATATCGCAGAAAATAACTGCAAGATATCATGAAAGTTCTTTAAAAAGTTTCAGATCTTAGAAAATTCAATAATTCACCTCCCTATAGCCTATTTTCCTAAACCTGCACAATGCATTGCATGAGTAGGGGCTATCCCCTGAATGGGATGGTATTGTAATTTTTAAATCAATTTTTAAATGTCTCCTAAAAAAAAATTAAATCCAGAAACCATCCTTATCTCCCCTCTTCTGGTGAGAGTAATATTAATAACATACATCATTGGACGGTAATTTGGCTCCAATTAAAGCGCACAGGACACGCTGTTTGGAGATATCAACGGATGGCAAATTTTTCATCTCATTTTAGACTTGTCAAATGAGACAAATACAATACTCGGGGGTCAAATTGACCCATTGTACAAAAAGTTCTTAAGATGACAGGATAAATAGAATTGATAAGAAAATGCAGTGCTAGTAGGAAAAGGGGAATATGGTGCTGAGAAAATTACAAAGAGCAACAAACACCCAAGGGAGAGCGCGACTATACTAGTAACCAACCAGCCGAAGCTAATAATGAACCTATGGAGAGCCTTGATGTCAGCTACCGACACAGAATTACCCTTAAAGAAGCCAATGCCAATGGTCTTTAACCTCAATCTACTAAGAGCTAGACAGTTACAAAGGAGGTGCCAATAGTCTCCAATTATTTATGATTGCAACATACCCTGCAATAGTCCGACTGGGATTTGTTCCAGATACTTGTCAGCATTTTAAGCTTGCAGTGCCTGTAATAAGCCCAATAACTACCCTTAAACTGGCCTTCTTACGCTATCTATAGCAGACCACAGACACATAGAAACATAATAACCCGATCCATTCCTCCAATGTCTCTGCCCTTCCCTCTTGATGAGGTCGTAGAGGTGACAGATTGCCGGATCAGGACCAACTATTAATCGCAAACAGAAAGCGAATCTAGCCGAGCCGAAACCCAACATAGAAGGATTCGGTCTGGTTTAACGACCCTTCACGACTCTTTGCACTCGCGAACGAGCCGTGATTTGCTCCAGATCGATGTAATAGTCCTTAGGGCAGCCTGGCTGTCAACGAAGATCACGTAAGACTCCAAATCACGAACGAGCCCACCAGCTATGGCCTCAAAAACCTTTAAGATTACGAAAATATTTTAATTTATTTATTAATTACTATACAATTACGAATAATTATATACGAGCTGAATAACTTAGACCATGTGCTCGGTGTAGCGTTACAGACCAGAGTCTCTGGTCTCTGGTGGAAATCATACTCATGACCCTCACGCTTATAATCCAGAACAATACCCTCTAGACTACCAGGGCGCTCAACGAAAATCTTGCTTTAACGTGAAGTTAAGTTCAAGACTGAGTTCCTTACAGGAACTACCCTAAAGCAATCTGTGAGAGATGTGTTTACCACTTTGCCTTGGACTGCCCCACCATTCCATTGTGCCCTAGCCGTTATAAGTATTCTTAACCCAGGCAGGAACATAGCCTCAGGAGCAATATAGTCAAGTGGCTTCTCCCGAAAGTCCATATCTCCCCTCACCAAAGATGAAGTTCAAAACTCTGGAGTGACCTATCGAGCGATGTTTCCAGCTTTCGAATATCTAGTGTGTAATCCCCCACATGCCATTAAGAAGCTTCTTCTAAGAATTGGGATTTTGTACGTTTTGGCAGAATTGTTCAGGATTTTTTCCACTACTGAAACACACAGAAGCACTGATTAATTTTCTACCTTAGACAAGAATCGTCTCTTTTCTGTTCAGGACCTCTTACCTATTGCCTATTGCAATGAGATTATACAGGGTGGCTGATATATAATGCAACGAAATAAAGCGCTATATTTTTTAATTTGCTTTTTAATTTTATTGCTCAAAAACAAAAAATGTTGAAAATAACATAAAATTTTAGAGTCAATTTAGATTTGTTCGAATTGACCACCTTTGGTATGAATTATAGCCTTCAAACGGCCGACAAAGTCATCACAGGCTGCACGAAAGTGTCTCTGCGGTATTTGGGTTCCATCACGAATAACTTTTTTCTGAATGCAATAGATCAAAATGCTTTTGTAAGCCTGTAAATAATAAAATGAACTGTCACTGGCATTAATCTGTCAGCTGTCAGACGAGCGGTTTATAAATGATAACAACCTGAAGTTGGTTGCAATACACATCAGCCACCCTGTAGGTCTGGATTGCGAATTTAAATATTTTACTTCGCTTGAAATAGTAAACTGTGATTGCCTCCAAATCTATTTAAATAGCAAGCGACCAATAATTTTCCTTATTGCCTGATATCCTGACTATTTCTAAATTCTCTACTTTGGAACGCCAACTGACTGCCTGCTATTGGAGCAACAGTTATAAAAAAAATATTAAAAAACAGAAAATAAAGTTTTTTTTGTTATTGTAACTTTTTCTTTTTAAAGTTTTTAATAACGAAATACAACATAAACTTGGTAACACTTTGCAACAGGACAACACTAAGTTATTCTCAAGTCAACAACAAATTTTTGAAAGAAACTTTTTCTTGCATAAGGCAACGTATTGTAGATCATACTGTTGCAGTTGCAATTTTTTTTTTTATTAAAAGTTGAAAGTGAATACAAATAAATAACAAAACAGCAACAAATTATTAAAAAAAAAAGGATAGACGGAGTTATATTTACAATATTTTTTAAATAAACTTTGCAAAGAAATGGAGCAGAGAAAATGCTAAACACCGGGCAGCAAATGATTTGAAACTTAAAAAAAGATGATAAGGAAACTTACAGCACAGGAAAGGAAAATTAGCAAAATTTTGCAAACTTCATGTGAAAGTTAAACAGCCAGTTTAAAGTAACTTTTCAATAAGTTGGCATTAGAAAACGTTCATTCTACTAAATCGACACTCGCAGCAACATATCCGCTGTCACTGCTTTATGTGCCAACAAAGAATTCAATTTCGAATATCCTTTACCCTCCACCAAAAAAGTGGCAATTCTAGCATTTAAAACACATTCAATTGATTTGTACATCCTGTACATTTGTTGTTTCTCTCCCTCTTTCTCTTCCATTTATTTGACTTTGCATTTTTCAATTTAATTTTTACACCAGTTTTATGATGTTTACCGACGAAAATGCTCCACCAAAGTTGTGTTCAACAACAGCCCGCTAGACAGACAGCCAGCATGACATCAATAACATCGCCAACACAAGTACATGGGACCGTCCATCCCTCTTAAAACATTATTATCATGATCATCAATTTTTCTTGGTCGATTATTTTTTATTTCATGTTGTTTTTTTTTTGTTCTCTTTTAGGCCAATGTCACTAAAAATGCCATGTAATTCATATAAAAACCTTTCAATTTCTCTCCATCACATGAACGGCAATAGTATTGGAGCAGAACTTTTGCCATCACAGCAAAATAAAAGTGCAAGAAAATTATTATTCCCCCCCCCAGCGCAACAAAGGAAAACCAAGGCAAAAAGAAGCGAATGCCAGTTAAAAGGAAAAAAAGTAACTTTAAGTGCATTATTTCCGGCTTTTTTATAAAGTTTCCCTAAAAAGATGCTGCAATAATAAGTAACAGAAAAATAAATACAAACACATGTTACATACATATATACACACATACATACATACATACATATATATTTACACAAGCTTATATAATAAGTGAAACTATCAATTCCTGAAAATAACATTATTTCACTCACATACACACACACACTCTTCTATATACACTGAGAGAAAACATAAAACGGAAGTCGTCTTGATAAGCAGCCAGAACTTAGTGGAGAAGATGAAAGTGCCCGTTGGAGGCACAGAGATCGCATCAAATAGGGCGCTAAAATACCTGGGAGTGATTATCGACGACAGATTGAATTTCAAGGAGCACGTAAAATACATTGGCAAAAAGGTATCTGTAACGCAGGGAGCACTGGCAAGGATGATGCCAAATATTGATGGACCTGGTCCATTCAAGAGGAGGATAATTTCAGCGGTATTAACGTCGGTAATGCTATATGCTTACCCCATATAGTCGGAGGCACTCTCTGTGGGTACGACAAGGAGAATACTGTCCTAAATATATCGTCTAAGCGTCAGGACAGTGTCTGATGAAGCAGTATTGGCAAAGGCAATACCAACAGACATATTGGTGGATAAGATGAGACCGATATACTTTCACCGTCTCAAGTATCAAGGATGGACACCGGATATAAAAGCGAAGGAAAGAAGGACTTCCATGCACAAATGGCAGTCACCATGGGAGAGCAGTTTAAAGGGAAGATGGACATTTCATCTTTGGACAGAGAACAAATATTGCGAGCTGAATTATACTACGTGACCCACTTTCTAACTGGTCATGACCATGTTTTAGGAAGTACCTGTACAGATTTTTACATGATACTTCCCCTATATGTCCAAACTGTATATATGAAGAGGAAGATGTGAAGCATATACTTACATGCTGCCTCAGATTTAGATGGCCCGGACCAAACTGGCTCATGGAGCAGTTGTTGAGTTCTAGGACGCTATGAAGCCAATAAGGCCAGAAAATGGCTGAAGTAATGATGGTACTCCGAAGATTGGAAGCCAAATCTGAGATAACGTGATAAAGCTTTCAAGCTAACCAGCCCTCCGCAAAGTAATACCTTCGAGAGAAAAATCCTGCATAAAATCTTCTGTCCAGTACGTGTTGGCGATGGTTTTCACATATCCGATAGAACAGTAATCTGTATGAGCTCCTCATCGACACAGACGTTGTGCAGCGTATTAATATCCAGCGGAGGAGGATGCTCCGGCAAGACGGGTGTTTGATGCGGGGATCTGCGGAAGACGGCGAAGAGGACAGCCTTGTATCCGTTGGAAGGACCAAATCGAGGAAGCCCTATCATGGATTGGTGTAACCAACTGGCGTAAGCGTAAAAGAAGCAGAGGCGAGGATGTGTTGCGGCAGGCCAAAATCCATTAATCAGGTTATTAATGGCCAGTTAAGTAAGTAAACATCTTATGTCACTCTGCAGAAAGATTCAAGCCTTGTCAGCGGCGTAAAAGCTCTTTCAATATATGACCCAACTCGCTACTCATTGTAATTTCTCAACAAAAGTTTAGATCGATAATGTTCCTCTTGCCGATTACACCTCTCCAAAGAAAGATTCTGGCCTTATCAGCATGACATGGAAGCTATCTTAATAGATTTCTTTACTTTATAGAATGCTTGCTTATTACCAAGAATTTTCACATGAACTAGGATCTAGAAGATGTAACTCTGTTGTCCTTAGTATGGTGATTTCGCGGAAGACAGTGTGGGAGGCTAAAAACGTGCACGGAGAGACAGTAAATGTCGATGACGCCAGAAAACGAACCATACAACAATGGCAAGAGAAATGGAACACTGAGACGAGTGGTAGATGGACGGCAAAACTTCTTCCAGATATTACTCGCTGGATGGAGAGGAAATTAACTACTATTTGACATAACTGTTATCTGGACACGACTATTTTTGGTAAGTACCTGTTTAAAATGGGGAAGATGACGGGACCAAATTGAATCTATGATGATGCTCCGATTGATAATGCAGAACACACTTTCTTTTACTGTGAGAGATGGAGATTGGAAAGAAGGAATCTTGAGGCTAAAGTCGGGGCCTGTGCTGTCGGAAATTTCTGCGGTGTGATTCTCAACAGCGAGGAAAATTGGTACGGCATAGTCAGCTACGCTGAAGTCTTACTGAAAGCGAAGAAGATTGACTTAGATGGTAGAAATAGAGTGGATATTTAAACATCTTCTCGAATTTTTCTGTGCAATCCGGACGCGGATATGAATGTCAAGGGTACATATGGCCAGATGGACTCCACTTCGAAGTAATACCATGGTAGTTCCGGAGTGGCCAAAATGAGTCCAATGGTGGGGGAGATTTAGTGGGTGAAGGTCTCACACACGGGGTATAGTGACGACTACCCCTATGGTGCGGTTAGGTACATTTATTCCTTCTCAGCGGAAAAAACAGAAACTATGGTGATTTAACTTGCCCAGATTGTTTCATATTATTATTGAGTCGAATGCTCCTATAATGGTCTGACCGGCACAAAGATATTCAGGATGTTAGGGACGTAAGTGAACGTTGAGGAGTATAATGACAATTTACAGGCAGTCGTCTATACTTTGTATAGAAACAGCTCGTTGCTACGAAAGTTTATAAAAGCAAAACCTCTATAAGAGCCATGCAGAGGCTTGTGAATGTTGCACCTACGGAATCCTCTTTTTTCTTTCAGTGTTTCTGTTGCAACTATTTTCGTTTCATCTTTCAGAGATTTGTTAGACAATATTTGTTCAATAACTGCAAAGAGAAAGCAATTCTTTGCCGAGCTTTGAGTTGGAAACCAGCAAGAATTTTTTTCTTCATTCACGAAAAACTCTTCATAAATTTTTATTGGTGCTTTCACTGGCGGGAGTTTCTAGGAATATTTTCCGAATTTTTCTCCTTTTTTTTTTCTTTTGGAAGTTTGAAAAAATGTTGGAGCTGTTGTTGTTGTATAGTTTTGTGTTAACAAAACATGAAATTCATTTGTAGACTCTGTTTCTTGGTTCTGTCTTAAAAGGAAACTCCGTTCAAAATTTGTATTTGAATTTGTGTGTGTGTGTGTGTGCGGCTGAAACTCATATTTTTCTTAATTTTTTTCCAGCTTTTGTTTGGTTTTTTGTTTTGTTTTCTTTGGACATGAAAACTTTTGATGTTTTTTTTTTGGCTTTTTTTTTTGTGCAGGAGTCTGATAAGTTTTCCTTATAAGTACGCCATAGAGAGTCATAGTGTGGTGTAGTTTCCTTTCTATAGCGAAAAACTTTTTGGGCATTTTTTTGTGTTTTGTGTTGCATAAATGCTGTGGAAGTGTAGCAGCAAACATAACAGATGTACTTGCAGTTTTATTCAGAATTTTCCTCCCTTTTTTTTTTGTTGTATTTCATCTTATAATATGACCACTGAGATTATAAAAAAAAATCCTGTTATAACAACCAACACTTTTAGCCAAAAATAAATAACTTTGGATTTGGTGGGGTTTTGTTCACTTTTTTGTTTATTTTTTTAAAAAACAAATTTCACAAAAATGTAGTAAAAGTTTCAAATGCTTTTGAAAAATGAATAAAAATTTATGGAGAATGAGCATTAAAATGTTTTCAAATATTTATCACTATCTGGCCTTGAAAATGTTAGGATTTTTCATATTAAAACGGAATTTTTAAACGGCTTGTTTATCAAACAGAAAATTTGATTTTTTTCCATATTTTTTAGTTTAATTTGGCAAATAGGCCTGCAGTTTAACATTAATTTTAAATATATCAGGTAGGTAAGTAGATATGGCTGTCTATCCATTTATTCCGTTTTCAATTTCAAATCTAATGAACCGATTCAAGGCCCCATTATCAATTACTGCCAGTTCGTTTAGGTTGTATACTTATTAGACACCTTTTCCAGCATATTATTGGGCACGCACCCAATCGCTCTTTTTCTCGTCTTCATAACCGGCGTGCGTCTTTGGAGTTTAAGAAGATTCTTCATGCGCCTTCCATTTAATTTGAACTAGATTTTTACACAGTTCTACTCTAACTGTTCAAGTAAATCGTTTATCTGGTAGACACAAAGATGCCGGTACCTTCGCCGGCATTGCATTAGGCATACAGGGGAGCTGATATGTATTGCAGCCAACTTCAGGTTGTTATCATTTGTAAACCGCTCATCTGACAGCTGACAGTTCATTTTATTATTTACAAGCTTACAAAAGTATTTCGATCTATTGCATTTAGAAAAAAAGTTATTCGTGGTGGAATTTAAGCGTGATAGTGTGATTGTTTTATATTTGGCTGGAAAACCACAGCTGACTATCGTTAGAACCCTCCAGCATTTAAATGTGAATACATTTTTTGTTTCTTGTACCATTGCTCGTTACCGTGATACTGGCAGTGTTGCATTGCGTCCAAAAAGTGGACGAAAAAAAACGGTAACAACACCAGAAATGATCCAAAAAGTATAAGCCAGATTTGTTCGAAATCCGCGCAACAGTGGTAGAAAAAATTGCTCGTGAGCTGAACATATCGTGAGAACGGATGCAATTCGTATTGAAAAATAAGCTTGGACTAAAGCCATTGAAGTTCCAAAAAGTGCAAGAGCTTACCGATGGACAAAAAGAAAAGTTAGATTGGAAAGAGCCAAGGAGTTATTTCGTTTGCAGGAAAGTGGCCAGTTACCGAATTTGGTTTTCTCCGATGAGAAGTCATTCTAAATTGAGTAGTTTGGGAACAAATAAAATGATCAAGTTTACTTGCCAAAGAGGTTAGCTGAAATTTTACACCTGCGATTGGCCACCAGAACTCAAGCGCTGCCGGTGGTAATGGTGTTGGCTGCTATAGCGGCCGATGGTCGTTCTCTGCTCGTATTCATTGACCGTGGAGTCAAAATAATTGCCGAATATTATCGGGAAAACGTTTTAAAGATAGCATGGAAGCCCTGGGCAGACAAACATTTCGGCCGCAGACCATGGAGATTCCAACAGGACTCAGCACTACCGCACTCAGCACGCGTCAACCAAGAACGGCTTAAAAAGGAGGTTTCTCGCTTTATTTCTACCGCACAATGGCCACCAAAATCTCCAAATCTTAATCCGTTGGACTTTTGCGCCTGAGGCATTTTGGAGAGTAAGGATCTCACTAAAAAATACCAACGTGTCGGTCATCTCAAGACGGCGCTTTACCGCAGGGCCATTTTGGTGCAGCCTATGATGGCTTTGTCGGCCGTTTGAAGGCCATAATTCATACCAAAGGTGGCTAATTCGAACACATCTAAACTGATTCGAGATTCACAAAATTCCGAATACCGGGATTTTTAAAAACTTGTCGCGGGATTTTTGGGATTATCGGGATTGTGAATACCTATGTTTTCTGACCCTATAAAAGGTACTGAAAAAAATTCTATATCGCTTGATTTAGATAATAGCATCTCAGATGAGGAAAACTCTACTGCCAGTGATAAAAATTATTTGATGACATCAAAGAATGCAAAACCCCTATAAAACGAATTAAAAGGGTAACTGATTTAGACACCCAACTGTCCAAAGAAATAGATTTATTGACATCAGGAAGTGGTAGAGGTGAATATTTATAAGCAGCAAATACATATCTTGGAAGTATTTTACCAACAAATGTGGATTGCGAGAAGTCTTTTTAAATGGCAGAGTATGTTGCCAACAAAATTCGTTGAAGCCTATCAGATTACGTGTTAGATGCTTTAATTTTGTTTTTCGGAATCAAAAAAATTTTCTAAAAACTAATTCATCTGCATATGTTCGAATAACTTGAATTTTTGTTAATTTACACTTTTTTGTTACATTTTTATATTTTATTTTTAATGGTAAATAATTCTGATACACATAATTGGAATACAAATGATTTTGTTAACGAAATATTTTCATTATTTAGAGAAAATTGCAATTTTTCCCGTGATTTTTCGAGATTTTTGGATACCGAATTATCCCGAAATATGCCGGAATTTTGGGAACGGAATTTACAGAGTCCCGAAATCCGGGATTTTTAAAAATCAATCCCGTTTGGCATCCCTAGTTGTAACCCTGTCTGAAGTGTTGTTTTGTTAATAGGAATAGCTTCTGAAAAGTGTTAAATTTTCTTTATTAGTTTATTATTATAAACGAGCTACTCTTCAATAATATGGACAATTTTCTCTTTCAATAAATTTTTAAAGACAACGTAGACGCTTTTTCAGGGATTTCATTTCATTCTTAAATTAAATCGCCCGTAAGTTATTATTACTGTGTGAAATGCTAGACAAGAAATTGTATGATTTTTTTTTATATTTCTTCATCCAACCCCCTCCCCTTTGGAAGGGAAGGAGAAAGTATACATTTTCTTTAGCAACAATTATATTTTCCTTTTTAATACATCTTCTGACGGTATGATGCTATGGCATGAAGCAATAAGATTCTTTTGTTTTAATTATCCACACAGAAAAGAAAGAAATCATAATTTTTCCCCCCTTTTCTTGTGATTTTTTCTTTGTATATCGTGGAAGGGTACTCGTTTGCCATTGCACCATTTGCTTATTCCTTAAGAAAAATGCAAAAAACCCAAGCTGGGCATTAAACAAAATAAAAACTAAGAAAAAAAAATATGCAAAAAGGATTCCTTTGCAAAGGAACCAATTTCATTTCCTTTATTTTCGGTTTTTTTTTTTTTGCAATTTTCATTTCATTTATATTAAAAAAAAAAGAACAGAAACAGAAACACCAAGGCAGAGGGGAGAAGAAAATTAAAGCAAAAAAAAAAACATAAAAAAAAAGAAATTAATTCAAGACAAAATGAATTCGTGGAACGTGAAGAAAAACGCGCTGTTGTGAGCTCATGAAGGCGAGCAATTTTAATTGCATTGCAATTCAAGGTGGCTGAATGAATGAATGAATGGCTGTGAGCCATGACTGCTGCTACAGGAGAGCAGTAGCGTCAACCAACAACATCAAGAGCAGCAGCATTAATTGCTGTCAGCTTTAGCCGGGCATGCAGCTGCAATATGACGTTTAATTCAAAATGCAAAACACATGGCCGGGCATCTAGTGGTGAGGTGTTTGCTGTTAAGGTTTTGACTTTCCCTGCAGATCTTTAAAAGAATTCAAACATTCTTCACATATCAACTATATTGCCGTTTTAAACAAAATACACATAGTTTTCAGTATAAAAACTGTCAGTTTACAGTGTTACACTCTTACAATTACTTTGTAACCCTGCTTAGTCAGTCAGTTGTGTGAAGAGTTAGAAAAAAAAAACAAATGCAAACAAACGCTTTAAAATGTTGCAGCGAAGAGAACGACTAGATAGATAGACAAACAATCATAACCGTAAATAAACATGGAAATGAATGCAGAAAGAAAAGCAGAAATGAATTGAATAAAAAGCTTGTGCATAGAATAGAATGAAATGCCATTCTACAGTGAAATGAGAAAAAAAAATGGTTGCAATGCCAATACAAACACATAAAAACCATTTAAAGTTGTGCAGACCTTTTTAATGTTTCAAAGACGACACCTGTTTTTATCATAAAAATAGATAAACAGAGATGCCAAGTTTACTGGAATTTATTTTTCTCAATTTAAAATAAAAGCCAGAGGGAGCAGAAAAATTTTGAACAAATATTAGCGTTTTCCACATACAACCGAGAGAAAAATCTGTAGAAAGTCTTATGACGCCAAAAGCCAATGTCATAAGAAAATCAAAGATCGCCACCAAAAGAGATCGCCTTCATTACAAATTGAAAGTCCTTTTACGTTCCGGATTAATGTTGGTACTCATCACAAGGAATAATGGTAGTCGTCACAAGCAATGACAATATTCATCACGAGTAATGATGATACTCGTCTTGAGTCACGACGGTACATTATAGTGATCCTACAGTCTAACTTACTTCTATCGGTACAGAGAACGGCTACACTACGTATCGCGTCGACATATCGTACAGTGTCCGCCCCTGTGGAACCGACTTTAAACTGTAGGTCCCTCCACTCATGTATAAAAATAACACACATAACATGGGTGGTGTGAGAAGCTAGGCCGTAATGCTGCCTGAAGGGTGGAATTGGTCATTGAACTAAGTAAATTAGTACAAAAGATAAAGACTTGTGCCTAAACTAGCCTCTAAGATGAATTTAGCAGCCCCAACTTGGGTTGATCCAATGATACAAATTATTGTTCGTTGCTGTTCACAAACTGCCAGTAGTAGTGTCCGCCCCAGTCGTACTTGTGATAGTAGGTACAATCCCTGTGGATCTCCAGACAGTAGAGCAGATGGCGATTTAAAAGGGCAAATCGGCTGGAAATCACATAACTACCCACTTTAGGGAAAAGACGATTTCAGAATGGCAACGACGATGAAACGATGAAGATAGAGGAAGGTGGACGGCGAGACTTATTCCGGACATAAAGCAATGGATTGGTTGGGAATTTAGAGAGGAAAATTTCGACTTTACATAGATGCTATCGGATCGCGGATATTTTTTAGGAAATATCTGCACAGAATTTGCATGACCACCTGCCCTTAATGTCTCTACGATGAAGGGAAAGTAATTGATGATGCGGAACAGACTGTTTTCGAATGTGCATGCTGGCAGAGCTATCGCTCTGTACTGACATCAACGATTGGAACGATCACAGCTGCTAACATTGTTCGAGTTATGATTGTTTCCAGTTTCCAAAGGGCAAGAATTAATCACATAAGTGGACGAAATTACACCCCCGTGAGAGAAAACCATGCATTAACATTTTCTCAAGTTAAGATCCATTAAATTAATCCTGAACCAAGTTACAAAAAAAATCAATATTTCGCTGAAGAACAGCCTGGCCATGATCATCATCAAAAGTATAAAATAATTTATCGTCGTCAGCATACATCAGAATATTACAATCAGAATAAGCACAAGGAAGATCATTTAGAAATAATAAAAACAGTAAAGGACCCAAATGGCTACCCAGTAGAAAAGGAAATTAGACAGCCTTAGACAATACATTTCTAAATAAAACCCTCTGACTCCTAAGGGAGAGGTAGGAGTCTAGCCAACGATGAATAATATCAGGAATACCGATTAATGAAAGTTTAAGAAACAAATTCTATGATCAACCCTATCAAAAGCTTTACTGAAATCAGTATAAATTACATCAGTCCGAGCTCCGACAAGAAAACCTCTGAAAACATGTGTAATAAATTCAAAAAGATTAATGACAGTCGACCGTTTAATAAGCCATCACACTACATAGTAGACCACGGAGATTTCAGAAGAGATTAATAAATAAAATTATTGTAAGGGTGGCTCTTCGAGACTAAGAAAGAGCCAAACCACCATTGATCGACAATAGTTTCTTCATCACTCAATCCGATCTACAACCTCTGAAGTAATATGAAAAACGAAGTCTATTCGAGTACCTATGCTTACGCAAAAATTCGTTGGAATAGACACTGTAACAGAGTAGGTCCTTCAACTGAATTGCAATACTCGATTAGTATGCTTACAACTTCGTTTTGGCCGGGTGAGTCTTTTTAATGAAGCACTATCAGTCGCCCTTAATCTTGTCTAATGGACAAAGAAAATGAGAGGTATTCCAATGGGAATTTTGTCAATGACAATTAGGTTACCAACAGAACATCCATTTTGATAAAACAATCCGTCCATGGTGATTTGGCAAAACTGATTGAATAAATTGTCGACCAGTTTTTTTTTTTTATTAAACCAGCACTCAGGGTATGACCCCTACTCATGCAGTGCATTGTGCAGGTTTTAGGAAAGGTTGAAAGAGGGAAGATGCGAACGGTGAGGAAACGAGTTCTTGCTGGTGACTATAAAATGGCCAGTGCTATACCTTCACCATTAGTTAGTCTACAGCAATCGTCCCTAAGAAGCCCGCAGTTTCTCACAGTTTTTGACAGAAAAAGTATCAATCAGATGGCCTCCATCAGATCTTTAAAACGTCAAAGAGAAAAATTCAAAAAGTAAACAGGACACGATGGAATATGGAAATTTTCTAATAATTTTTTATACTGTTATTGGCAATACTGGTTATTATATAAAAACATAAAGAAAAATGCAATAAAAAAATGTTGAAAAATAAAATGTTCACACAAAAATAAAGCCGAGTCTATGGCGGCAACAAATGAACAAAAATACCACACCAGCAAACAATCATGAGTCTGCCATTAAATAAATGAATAAACGAATGCATAAAAATGTATGCTTAAGTGGATGTATGTGTTAATATGTATGAATGTATGTAGATATGCAAACAAAATGAAAATATGAATGATGATGATGATTATTTCATTCCGTTACTTAAATTATAGACTGAATGAATGCATATTCTCTCTGCTTCGTCCGTCTGTTTTATAGCTTTTTCAACAACACAAAACAGCCACTCATTTTTCGCTACAAAAATAAATCTTTTCATAGCTTAAAAATAAGTTTTTATAGAGAAAAATTTCATTACAAAAACAAAAGAAAAACAAGAGAGAAAAATTGTATTGAAATAACCGCCATTTAGTATTTTAGTTTCATTTCACTCTGATACTCAGCTCTCTGCCACTCGCTCTCTTTCCATCCATTCACAGCTTAACTTTACGCGAGACATTAAAAATCGTGCCTTTATGATAACAAGTTATTGCAAGCGTGTGTGTGTGTGTTTGTGTGTGTATGAATGGAAATTATAAATCATGGCTTAATTTTCCTGTTTCCGTTTGTTTAATGCTTTTCAAATGGCAAAAATGAAATGAAATTTTCTTTGGAAAAATTCTACTGCATTTGGTCTCTTAACAATGATGAGAGCGTATAATAATAGAAAAAATTTTTTTTTTATTTTCATAATGAACATTTATGAGAAAAGGTGATAGAACAATAGAGAGAAAGACAGAGTATGAATAATAATATGAGGGAATTTTAGTAGCTTTTTTTCACTACCCTCGCTGAAAGAGGACTCTAGACCTACCAGATGGCAATCAGTTTAGTCAAGAGCTGAAGTTAAGATTATATTGCACGTATGATAAGGAGAGAGAGGTTAAGAGACAGAAAATGTTGATGGGATGGATAAGAGAGAGAGGATATTACAGTGGTGTGAAGACCTTTTTGTACTTCGTTAATGGTTATTTTGCCCATGTAATGCCAAAATCTACTCAAGAATGATAAACTATAGATTACACCTTACGCATGATTTAATAAACTAGAGACTTGAGCTTTTCAGCAACACATATTAATTACATGCTGGGGAAATTTCCGTCACAATGTGTGTCTACCAGAGATCAGCAATAAGTATTCAAAACGATGAGTGGGTTCGAGTCATACTTATAACTTCAGATACTTATATGCATTCTTACTCATACTACTCATACTCCAAGTTGAAAGGACTCGTCGTATTCATACTTAACAATACGCATGATGTTATTGACTTCGACTTGTCTTTACTTAACATTTACACGAAGCACAAAATAAGTATGATTCGCGTACGAACACTGCAATACTCACAAGAAGATTCTGGGTATGCGTTGCTTGTTGTCTTTGCCTTTCCTTTCTTCTTTGTTTGTATATACAACAACAACAAAGTCTGTAAATTTTGATGAATGATTCGAATAATTTGAATCACTTATAAGTATTATAAGTATTTTTCTAAATTTATGAATCAGAATGAGTAGACGTATGAATCAAACATATTTCGAATGTTGGGAGTTTGATGTAGTTGAATTTCAATTCTTTTGATACTCATACTCACTGCTACATCAATGTTGTAGCGAGTACGAATGAATCAAAGTAGTTGAATTTCAATTCTGTTGATTCATTCATACTCAAAATTGCATGGGTGCTTATAAGTAGCACAAAAACGATTCATTGCTGATCTCTGGTGTCTACATATTTTTACAGAGCATTGCGCAAATGGTAGAGATGAGGAGAAACTTCGCTTACCTAGTGGTGATGTCCACATAAGTTGTTGATCGATTGAGAGGGGACAAAGTATAACCCATTACAACTTCCAATACCCGTCAGTGGATCAATGTAGAGTTCATCCAATTGACTGAGTCCTTCTTGACACATAATACGAAAGATATTGTAATTTAATATCAAATCGATCTTTAGATTAATTAAAGTTTGAGGTTGGTTTTCAGCTTACTGCTAAAGAAGTTATGCTTTAATGTAGAGCCATGATTCCGACTTGAGTTGATTAGTATCATTCTAACCAAGTTGTTTAGAATTGTCAATAGCTTACGAACTCGAGAATTATTCCTTAAAAATCTCAATTTATTTGAGATTTGCCTTACTGTGCCAAGGAAATCTTTTCATATATTTTAGCTGTTGCATGCACAACATTTGTCTTACAGTTGCCTACTAGACTAAGTAGTTGAAAGAGTGCCTGTTTAATGCAATTATTTGTAAACCACGTTGCGAAGCTTGCGATACAGAACAGCTGTGCAAGTGGCAAAATGGTAGACACTGGTCGGGGAAATATAAAACACAGAGACAATGCGGCCATAACTATGGACACATTTACTTGAAATTGAAATTATTACTGCGATTATTATAATAAAGTTGACAATTTTTTCTTTTTTATTTTATTACAGACAGACAGCCACATGCATGCACACGCACGCTCGCTTATTTAAAAATATAAAAATCCAACGACACCAAATACAATAACAAAGGAGCGAAATTATTTAAAACAAAAACAACAACAACAACACCAATGATAACGAGCAATGAAATGAAACATTATGTCTGCGACTGTCAGTATTGCTGGCAAGCGAAAGAGAAATTAAGTCTGGCTAAAATGACAAATGGCGTTGAACTTTAGCTGAAAGCGTTCTCAGTGAATTTATAAATTCCTTGCTATTGCGAAAGTCCTTTCGTTTAATTTAATAACAACAAACACAACAACAATAGTGCCACAAAGTATAAGGAAGTCATTGTTGGAAAAACAAACACAAAAACAAAAAAATGCATGAAATGCATGCAATTTGTGAATTATTTTAAATTATTATCATACATTATCTCACTCTCTCTCTCTCTTTCTCTCTGTCTCTCATTCTCTTAAATTTTATAGCATTTGTGATGTCCGTGCATGTGTTTATAAGATTTAATTAAAATTATTTCGTTATACTTTGAAGGATGTTTTGTTTCCTATTTTGATATTCTGACATTCGTAACAATTGCAATATTTCCTTACACACACATTTTTCTCTGAAGATATTCATGTTCTGAGTCGTCTTTTTTTTTCAAGGCATACTTCAGTATTGGGTGTTTACATTGATAATGGATTCATAGGGCCACCTACTTTATGCCTTACATTTTGATTAGATTTCGAAGGGCTCGATTAAGTTCTCTCTCAACTATATCCACATAAGAAGAATCCGCTAAGACAATCTAAGGTACAGAGCCTATCATCATGAGAAAATGAGAACCTGTCCTACAGTTCTACATTTTGTTGGATTTAAGTCCATTGGAACATTAGAACAGATCCCAGCCGGACTATTGCGGGATATGTTGCAATGAGAGGGAGTTGGAGAATGTCGAACTCCTCCTCTGTAACTGCCCAGCCCTTGATAGGTTGAGGGCCCTTGGCAGGGCCTTCTTTGAGAGCTTGAGTTCTGTGTCGAGAGTCGACATCAAGGCTCTCCACAGATTCCTTGGCAGCTTGGGCTGGTTGAGAGGTGCTAGGGCTTCATAAGTGTAGTCACTCAGTCACCTCTTTTGTTTTACGTCTGTTTCTTTCTGTGTAATTCCTCCGATTTCCATTCTCAACGCCCCTTATCCACATTCGCTCCTTTCATCCTATATCCTCTATTTCCTTCCTTCTCTAAGGACATTATGCAATGGGTCAATTTCGACCACCGGGTATTGTACTTGTCTGAACCGACGTCCTCTAACCTAACCTAACCTATCCTAAGTCCATTACAAATAAGGTTAAAACAGAGGTTTCTAGATTACAGTTATGATAACGACAGATAATTCTAACACGAGCTATTTCACCGGACTTCTCGACCTAATATATCAAATAGCTGACAGTTATCTCATTCCATTATTTTGAAAAATGCTTCGCAATGAGATACTTCTCATGGACTCTCTTGGAATTCCTATTGGATTGAAAGTGTCTCCACAGAGAATCAGGTCAGGATTACAACCTAGCTTCTGACACCACTTATGTTGCGTGTGTTAATTTTATACATGAATGGAGGAACCTACTATTTAAAGTCGACGCCGAACAAGAAACTTTTCATGACATTTCTGTTTTTCTCTAAGAGTTTTTGCCAGAAATCGTTTAAGGAAATATTTTTTCACACTGCATTTTATTAGAAATCTCTGACGTGGGGTTTAAGACAGGGTGTCACGTCTAATAAGCCAATACATTCTCCACAAGACCACGGCGACGTTAAAAGAAGGAAGAGAAAAAAGTTTTAGAAAAAGAGGAAGAAATTGGGACTGGAGGTATGTCAGAGAGTCACAGTTCTTCCCTACAGGTGTATTGGTACACCATTTCATACCAACGCATTCTTATAATAGGATACCCTCTACATTAGTTGTTTAACAGTCTGACTGATGATATCAAATCTGTTCAGATACATGGACTGTACCACGTTAACTTGGTGATATGAGTAATATATAATGATCAAGCCAGGACAATTGACTAATGGGATAACTATAGAGAAAGCCCAAGCCTTTAGATGACACAATGTTAGCGCAAAGACCATAAGGGAATCCTGCCTAAGAAATGGATATGTAACGAGATACGGACATGAAACTAACACGACATTTTGATTGTTACAATCAATGTGAAGTGTGGTTGAGTAATTATGAACAAGCGGGTAATCCAGATTCAAATGCTAGGAGGCCTGGGACATTGGTTTTAGACGATAACAGTAATTCTTAACACATAAGCAATCATTCTAAGGCATGATTTTAAAGCTAGCAAGTAGTGTATATCATCCTTGGCGATCTGTCGATGTAGATAAGGTTTATTAATGAAGTTGACTGCAATTCAAAAGAAACAAAAAAAAATATGGGGAACAACACATTTGAGAAACTTAAAATTAAGGACTTATGGAAGGACTTTCCATTGTTATCGTGTATATTTATTGATTAAAAACTTTTCATTCAATAAAACTAAAAAACAACAAATTGGGATATGGTTAGGTTAGGTTAGAGGACGTGTATTTGTCAATTCGGACAAGTACAGTACCCGGTAGTCGAATTGGCCCATTGTACAACGTCCTAGCTTCGCACACCACTTATGTTGCGTGCGTTAATTTTATGCATGAGTGGCAGGACCTACAGTTTAAAGTCGACTCTGAACGACAGATTTTTAAGAAACATTTCATGGCAATTTTTACTCTCAGAGTTTTTTGCTAGAAATCTGCTGAGCGGAAGTTGCCGAAAAAGTATTTTCACATTTTCGTTTTGATGCCTGACCTGGGATTCAAACACTACCTAATAGAGCACGGTGACTTCATAAAATGGAAAAAATGAAAACCACAAATTTATTTATACCCCCAATGTTTCCATTAGCATTTCTATGTGATTACATATCAATAGGCATACTTTGAGGGACTTACAAAAAAAAAAACCAACCAAAAAAAGAGGGGGGAAGGGTGGTAAATAGACAGAATAGTAAAATAGAAATAATAGACTCTCGTACTTCATTTGCATGCACACATGAAATTGTGTTTAATTGTTAACAAAAGTTTATTTAGGAAAATGGAAAAATAGTATGACTGCCTATTTCATGTTAATGTCAATTTTTTTGTTATTGTTGTTGGTGTTGTTGTCTTCTCTTATATTTTTGACTTTATCTACAACAACAAAACAAATACAAATGTTATATTACTTTAACAAACTTACATACTTATGCCCAGCTAGCATTCGGAAGATGGTTTTTATAAAAATCATCTTGATGAGTCTTATTAGAGTACTTTTGGTGTTAAAAAAAGGATTCAAAAATGATTCGTGTCAATGAGTAAAATGAATTCGATTTAATATACAACAAAAAATTGTATTGCATTCGGAAATTAATCATTCAGACGTTTAAAATGTGGCTCTTATTTCTTACACTAAAGATTGGAAAACGCTTAATCAAAAACAGATCAAGCGGGGGTTTGAAAAGTGATTGACGATTACGTATTTTATTATCATATTTTGCGCAAATAGATGATTAGATACTGCTTTTCTGTACAAATTTTCTTGTATGGAAAAGATGGCTATGAAATAAAATAGAATTTTTTATAAATTTTAAAATTTTTCTTTGTTTTTAAACGAAAAACAATAGTTTTTGAATAAATTTTGATGTCTGATGTACATTAGAGCGACTCACCAAAAAAAGTGCTCGATGTACCCTCCTAAAACTGAAACTTGGACTTTTTTAAGATAACATTTCAAATATTTCGGCTCCAGATTCGACCTCTCGTGAGCTGGGCCATTTTGAAAAAGGGTCTATTTTTGAATATTTTGTTAATTTGTGGATCTGTTTCTTACCAACATATACAATATCTATATCATAAGAAAGGTTTTTTTAAGGCGCGTCCAACAGTGTATACAATTTGTGCAAGGACGATCATTCATATCCGTTTTTTAAGGATATTCTGTAAAAAAAATGGTTTTTGAATTTTTTGTTCGGGTTTCTTCGTAATAGAAATGCCAAATCAACATATTTCAATCTTCAGACGATTTAATGAAATACGGGTCCCAGCTTTTTTTGAAATTCGCGCAAGTTCGCGTTTTGAAAAAAATGCAATGGAGTGGCAACCCTTCGTTGTAAATGAGTCAATTTGGTATCAAATTTTTTCTTTTGCCAGGTACATCATCTTTATATATAAATAATTTAGATTTTTGCATATTAGATGCATTTTACAGGGTGCTCTAGAATGTATAAAAATGCAATTTTTCGGTAACTCTAATTTGATAGCGAAATTAGTTTCTAGATGATGTATGGATTTAGACAAGACTAAATAAAGAAAAAAAGACATGATCCATGACTTTTTGGCGGCATATTTGTTTCCCAATTTAAAAAATGTTATAATATTTTATTGTTTTTACTTACAAAACTACAACCTACAACTACTACAAATCGCGAACTACCTCGAAAATCAAAAAAAGCTGAGACCCGTATTAATTAAATCGTCTAAAGGTTTAAATATGTTAATTTGGTATCTTTATTACACGCTTCCATACAACTTGAGTCGCTCTAATGTACATACTCTACGAGTGTAAACTTAATATTCGTTCATACGAACGTAATTTTTGAAATCGCTGTAGTGTAAACGTAGGACTCAGTAAAGTTAATAAAAACTTTTAAAGAGATTAAAATATATTATAAGTACTAATAAATGACTCCAAATTAATAATGAGTCCAAATTAATACGAACATGACTCATAAATGACAATAAAAGGACTCATAAAAGACTCGTATGCGATCAAACGATGACCGAAAGGCGATTCGAAAAAGAATAATACATACATAATTGGTCATTACAACCCTTCAATCAGGATTATTGACCTAGTTTCTCACACTACTTACGTTGGGTGTGTGTTAAATTTTTATATATATGTAGTAGGTTTAAAGTCGACTCCGAACGACAGATTTTTGAGAAACTTTTCATGGCAATATTTATTTTCTCTTAGAGTTTTTGCCAGAAATCTGCTGAAAGTAAATCGCTGAAAAAATACTTTTTGTATTTTATTTTGATGTCTGGCCTGGCTTTACGTCTAATAAGCCAGCACACTACCTAGTAGACCACGGCGATTTAAAAGAATCAAAAACGAAGAAAAGTAAAACTAATAAATGTTTAGAAAGTGATTCGAAAATAATTATAAAGCTATTAGAAAAAGAGTCGAAACTTATTCTAAAATAATATAGAAAATGACTCATAAGAGACTTTTTAAGAAGAGTCGCTCATAGTCACTTTTTTCTCCCGACGAAAGAGTCTTTTATGATTAGAAAATGAGCGCATATTCGAGCTTTTTTATCGCGCAGAAGAATCAAAAAAGATTCGAATTTAATTAAAAACTTTAAACGGTGACTGAAAGACGACTCGAAAAAGAATCATAAACGAAGGTAAATAAGACTAATAAATGATCAGAAAGTGATTCGAAAATGATTATAAAGCTACCAGAAAAATAATCGAAAATTACTTTAAAATAATATAGAAAGTGATTCATAAGTGACTTTTTAAGAAGAGTTGCGCGTAGTCGAAAGAGCCTTTTATGATTAGAAAATAAGCGCATATTTGAGCTTTTTAATCGCACAGAAGTAATCAAAAACAGACTCGAATTTGATTAAAAATTTTCAAAATTGCTGACTGGGTGCATCCAAATAGAGAGAGAGAGAGAGAGGGAGTTTGACAGACAGACGGAGTGAAGTAAATATGTTTACTTTTGGTTGCAAATAAAATGTACGTATGCTTATCAAGCTGGTTGTACTGGTGTATGTTCTAGTGAGTGTACCGGTATGTATGTGTGTGTGTACTAGTCTGTGCAATTGTGTATATAAGTTCATAATTGCTTTTAAAAATCCTGTCTAGTTTATCCTACTTCCTTAACCGCTTTGGCTTTTTCTGTATATTTCTCTAGCTCTCTCTCTCTCACTATCTCTCTCACTCTCTCTCGGCGTGTTTAACCAAAAATAAACAATTTAAATGTCTAACTTTAACTTTTACAATCATATCGTATCTATGGCTGGATATCTATGATCCGGCCGTCTGTATTTCTCTCTCTGTTTGTCTATACGTCTGTCTTTCTTTAGTTTGTTCATTCATTTGTCTGGCGTGTGAGTGTGCTTCTGACTATGTCTATCAATTGGCTAAATTTTCAATTTTTGGAAAAACTTTTGTTATACGAAATATTTTCTCTCCTTTTTTTATTTTTTTGGAAAAATAGAAAATTGGTTAGAAAGCCAAAAACAACAACAACAACAAAAAGAACTAGAAAAAAATAGAATAGAATAGATCCTGTGTGCATATGGCAATAACAAAAGAGTTATAAACTATTCTACCATAATTTTTGTGACGACTGTCAATCTGTAACAGAGAGAAGACAGAGTGGGAGTATGAGAACAGCACAGATAGTTTACAATATTATGGCCGACTGCAACAAGCAGCTGATGTAACTGACAATGTTGGTTTTCATATTGCAATTATGACATGTGTTGCATGCTTTAATTTTATTTTTTTTTTATCGAAAATATGAATTCAAAAAAAAAAATAAAAAGGAGAAAAAGGACACGAAACTTTTTTGTAAATAAAAATTCAATTTTACTGTCATGTTGTAAAATGTTTACTTTCAGCCATAAATTATGACAATTTTCGACATTGATTTGGTAGATAGAGGAAAGTTAACATGTTTGTATTACTAAGAGGTACCACCAAAAATTACTTCTACTGGCACTTACAATACACTGAAAAGCTTACAAAAATTATTTAAATATCGCAACTCCACCCATAACAGGCAGATTTTCGAACACAGAAATTCTTTGTATATTGCAGACGAGGTACTCCCCTTTATCAGATTTCTCAAAATATCTGTCCTTCAGAGGCGAATTTTAAACTCTTGGCTGCGTCATCTATATATATAAAAATGAATGTGTGTTTATTTGTTTGTTTGGGTTTGTTTAATGTCTATAGACGGCTAAACGGCTGGACCGATTTTCTTGAAATTTTAGCTGTACCTTCCTGTATGACTGGAAGGAAAATTTCAAGTAGGCGTGGTCCCAATAAGTATTTAATGTTACATATCTCATAAACTGCAACAGCTAAAGTCCTCAAATTTCGTATAGATGACTTTGACATATATATGAGCAAAATGTAGGCGTGTCACCTCCTATCGTCTATATATATAAAAATCAATGTTTGTTTGTTTGTATGTACCTTATAGAATCGTAAACTATACATTTGATCATGTTGTGATCTTTAGAAAAGTTGTTGCCCATAAGTCGGAGTAGGTTTCAAGTTGATATGTCTAATTTCCGGCAGGTGGTGCCACTGAAAATTACTTAAAATCAATTAAATCGTAAACTGTGCATTTGATCATGTTATAATCTTTAGAAAAGTTGTTGTACATGAGCCGATAAAGCTTTCTAAGTTGGTATGACCAATATCTGATAGGTGGCGCCACTGAAAATTACTTAAATTGAATTAAATCTTAAACTGTGCATTTGATTATGTTATGATCTTTAACAAAGTTGTTGCGCATGAGCCGATGAAGCTTTCTAAGTTAGTATGACCAATATCCGATAGGTGGCTCCACTGAAAATGACTCAAAATGAATTAAATCTTAAACTGTGCATTCTTTAACAAAGTTGTTACGTATGAGTCGACGGAGATTTGTGCCATTAATATCCAATGAATGGCGTCACTGAAAATTATTCAAAATGAATGACAAGCAATTGGTCGACCTACAACCCAATCACGAAAGAAAAGAGCATTACGAGCCTCAGAATCAGACGAGCACTGTGACTGGAAAATCTTCGAGTATATGCCACTGAGACCCGTTCGCCCGTGAACCACTTGAACAATGAAAAGTGAGATTAGAAACTGATTGAATGCGTACTACTCTGGCCCGTTCATCTGAATCATCAGGCTAGCGGGAAACAAAATCAATAAAATGATTCAAAATTAATTGGACATTTGTGTAATGCCTTTCCTTCAAATTTATTTTAGTTGGGGGCGCAGCAGAGTACAGCTAGTAAAAGATAAAAGACCATGACAACGACGTGTATTTGCAAAGTGAAGAAATTAAATTTTTTTCTAAATTTTACAAATTTTCCACAAAAATAATGATTTAATAATTCAAAGTCTCTTTCATTTACAAAATAATTTCGTATTTGAAATTACCAGTAGGTGGGGTAATATTTTTTATTTTTTCTTCTGATAATTATTAAATAACCTATCATTTCTATTGTAGTTAGTTTTCAAATGAACTATGCAATGAAAAAGGTAACAAAAAATGTTTCCTATGTTTCATAATTTTTTTTGTTGATTTTTCACTGAATCTCAAGCTCCCTATGGTTTCTATGGTTTCTGTAAATGTCAGCCTTTCTTAGAATATGATTTTTTTTTTCTGAAATTTTATTCTTTTATTTGAAATTTAATAATTGCAACTGAATGCCAAAGGAATGCCACAAAGCCACACACACTCTCTGTATGTGTGTGAACGGCAATGGCAATTGCATAAATAAACAATTGAAGAATTACAGCAAGGACCAGAGATCAACCACAGAAGGAGAAGAATAATTTTGTCCTTGTTTGTGTTACAACAAATATTTTTATTTGTTGTTATTTCCATATTTTTTTGTGAAGGTTCATAACAAAATAGTGTACATTTATTAAAAAATTAAAAAAAACAATTTTTTTGAAAGAGAAAAGACACCCTACAGCCGGTACTTAAGTTGCAAACATTGACGTGTTGTATTGGAAAACATTTCATTTCAATTGAAATAGCATATCCAAACCTGAATGTTGAAGTTGATGTAGTCCAATCGGTAGTCGGTGTTGGTTTATTAGATATGAGGCGTTAATTCAAAAACCAGGTCAGAGATCTCCAGTTCTCAAGCCGTCGCTGTTGGTCTCGCAGTATCTCATTCAATCGGAACAATTTTTGTGCACTTTTTCGAGTAAATGGTGTCGTATCTTCAAATGCTCGATTATCTTTGGTTTGCCTTTACAACAATTTTCTTTAACCACGCCCCACAAACAAAAAGTGCAACGGAATCAAATTGCAGCTTTTTGACAGGCAATTGACATTACCACTTCAGCTAAATATCCTACCACGAGATGTGTACCTAGTTGCAATATTCTATTGAAACCAAACATCGTTCACATTAATACCATGAAGAGCGGGTATAAAAAATCGATTGTCATTGATGGGATGGGTGTCTCCACTGCCTGTAATGGTTGCGCCCACTTCATTTTCAAAGAAATGTTGGGCCAATAATATATCCGCTCCTCAAGCCGCACCAAACAGTCACTTGTAATGGGCTTATGGCTTTTCTGAGTTCCAAATACGGTAATTAAGGCATATTAAGGTACCCACTAAGGTAAAAAAGGGCTTTACCCGACAAAGAGATTTTTTTTGGCAAAATCGACATCACTGTGTGGTTTCTCATTGGTCAAGCGAAAATGAAGCGGATGGTCATGCAGCTTTATAAAACGTCACACAGAGATCTTTTCGCAAAATTTGATGTAAACATGTGTGTGAAATTTTCAATTCTTGAGATCGATGATGAGTGAATGTTGATGGATATTCAGGTACACATTACTAGCAACGTCAGTCTTGCGATAAACATAACCAGTCTGAACATTTTTCGGTTGTCTAGCGTACAATACATTGTTATATCGATTTCCGCACGGCTCATTAAATAGTTCCAGTGGAAAGCCATAAACTTAAGGAAACCAGTTCTTCCCATTTGAGCTACGCAGTGTTAATCAGACAAACCTTCAATAACTATCGCAAGCCTATGCCAAGGGGTCGACTGATTTTCGTGGTCTTTTCCGATTTTTTGCGAAGATATGGTCGATGGGGATTGCTTCTGATGCACAAAGGTCATTCGTGTTTGACGAGATCGTTCACACAATCGCCTGTTAGAACCTTATCGCAATAGGAGAAAGCTTATACCCCTTAGTGGCGATATGGAATGGATGCATCAAACAAGATAAATCTTGTGGTAACATGCGAGCTGCTGTATCAACACGCATCGTGGACCTTTGGATATCTACACCGTTCGATGTTATGGGTGAGCATCATACTGGAGTATTGTTGTGAGCAGGCTTGAAAATAAAAACTTATAATGAAACCACAACAAACCTTAAAGTCACCTCTTCATGGACATAAAACTGATTTGTACAGAAAATAACCTACCAATGATTCACACGTAAAGCGATGAATGGCTTCCGATATATTTAAAGCTGGAAACCGATGAATATAATCACCTGTTTCTTTGCAATAGTTTGATTAATGGAAACTTGTGTTAATTTATAAATTATTTACCTCCTGGTAGCCTAAATCTTTATGCGTCCTGACTGAGCCACACAAACTAAATGGACAATAAATAATTTTCGTATTTTACCACAAAAATATTTTTAAGCTTTTCCTTTTTATTCGGGCACATCCTTAGCTTAGTACCGCCACACAAGTTGAGAAATATTTAAAAATGCAATCCCTTGAGAAGCTCTACACTCTCCTTTTGGTATTGTTTGAAACAATTTCGAAAATATCCAACCCACCTGTCATGTTAATATGAGACACCAACATTTAATATTAAAAATATACACTCCGGCTCTCTTATCCTCCTCTTTATAACTCTTCTCCTATACTTTTTATATGGAGTACACACATACATACGTAAATATGTGGTATTTAACGGGTACGAGTTCACCTTACTTTTGTGTTACTCAAGGAAAAATGAAAAAAAAAAAAATTTTTTTAAAAATCTGAAAAAGGACGGAAAAGAAGCAGAGATCTATGACACAACAAAGCAATTTTATGAACTCTCACTCTCGTCTCTGCCTTTGTTTTAAGGATTCTAGGATACTCAAAGACCCACGAACATACAAGCAGCAATTGTAGCATCAAAAACAACAACAGAAATTAAGAAGAAGAAGACAAAAAAAAAATTAAACGAAAAAATATTTTAAATTTAAGCTCGAATAAACGCTTTGTGTTGGTCTACTTGATGTTGTTGTTGCTGCTGCTGTTGTTGTTTTATGAATATTTACGTGCTAGCAAGGAGAGAAATGTTTGGGTTTTATATTTCCGTACAGGGTGTTGAAGCGAATGTAGGCAGGAAAGAAGATACATTTTGACTATTAAATTATTGTGTTACTAATTTTATAAATACGGGCCTATTTAAATAATTGCTTACATTATTTTAATTTTAAATTTAGAAAACTGCAAGAGAGTGAATATGGGGAAACCTAACCGCACTTACTACACTTAATATAGACATGGATTTGCTAGAAATGTCTGACATGGGATTTGAACCTTGGCCTCACGTCTAATAAGGCATCGTACTACCCACTAGAACACGGCGACTTGCCATGAAAAGTTTCCCACGAATCTGAAGTTCGGAGTTGGTTTTAAACCATAGTCCAGGTATAAAATTAACACACCCAACGTAAGTGGCGTCAGAAGCTAGGTCGTAGTCCTGGCTGAAGGATTGTTATGACAATTTATGTTACGTATACAAAATGTGATGAATTATCTCAAATATGCGTTTGATCTCCCAGTGTTTTAGACTTTCAAAGCACATGGTTGTTCTGAATAAAATTATTGAAATTTGATTGAATCCGCAAACGTTAGAGGCCTTAAAGAGATATAAATTGCCCCATGAAGAAACACTAGGGGGAGTAACAAGACCAGAACCCCCTACTTTGACGTACTGAGTTATTCAACGAAGTTATTCAACGTGTTTTTTCCTCATGCTAGTTTCTAATTGCGACATATTGACCACATTGCTGATGCAGAAAAAAAAATACAATGACAAATTTCTAAAGGATATGTACCGCAGTACATCAAGATACTGAAAATAACTTGACTCCAATTAGACGTAAATCTGTATGAAATGATCAACATGAATACCAGAAATAATGCGTCTTTGAATTTCTAAGAACCATTATATTCGCATTGAATTACAAAGTTATTACGCCAAGGAAACGGTAACAGCTAATTCAATGGGAGTGTCACAAAGTTTTCCAAAGTAAAGGGGTATTATGAATCCTTTGTCCGTTAGTGGTGCACTCTTGGCTCTCACTATGAACAGTTGCTTATTTCGAGCTCATTGATACATATATTCATGCCTTTGAAAGTATTTCGAAAATCTTTGCAATCAGTTTCAGACCAAGACAAAAGATGAAGTGTACAGTCAATCCTCCAATAACGCGGTACTCTTAGTACGCGGTTTCCATATAACGCGGGGGGGCGAAATTGCGACAGTCCTCCTATAACGCGGTACTCTTAAAGCGTGGTTTGCGTTCAATAGGAGCTAGATATTGTAAGAGGGTTTAATATAAGTTTTATTTTCGACGCAAAAGCTTAGCCGAGATACAGTACTGGGCAAAACAATAGCAGTTGGATTTTCAATTAAAAAAACAATGAATGAAGATGAACCAAGTGAGGATAAATATTAAAAATTTTTCTTAATTTTATAAGTCTTTCTTAATTTTGTTGGAAACCAGTGTTTTAGTTTAGTTTTTATTTAATTTCTTTATCAATCCTTATAAGAACTCTTGAATTCAATAAAAATAATTTATAATTCAACCTGCCTTTTGTATTTCTTGGTCTCCATATAACGTGGTACGAATGATGTGATTTGTACTAATTCTGTGTTTCTTATAGCGCGGTTTCCATACAACGCGGTAGACGGTTTCCATAGAACACGCTACGAATTAGCCTGGTTTGTACCTGAAATCCGAGTTTCATATAGCGCGGTTTCCATATAACGCAGTACGCACTCATCGCGTTATAGGAGGGTTGACTGTATTCTGATCAGATGCTCTCAGCCAGTAGCCATATTTCTGATACACCAGTAAAGCTTAGAATACCGCCTTAAGAGACACATTGACAACCCGAAAGTATTTTTACCTTTGCTCCAATATTATCTCTTTTGAATAGTCTTCTGGAATTGTTGACCTAACTTATATACACATATATAACCAGCCACTACAACCCTTCAGTAAGGGTTAGGACTTAGTTACTCACATCACTTTTATCGAGACTTAGTTTAAAGATGATCCAAACAAGAGATTTTTCATCGCAATTTTGTTTTTACAGCAGAGTTTTTGCCAGAATACAGTTGAGGGATGCCGCCGAAGAAATATTTTGCTGTTACCACCTTAACACCCTGTTTATCCAAACATTGTCGACTTTAAACGACATATAAATTCAAAGCCCCCTCCACCGAAACTTCCAATATACACCACTTCATTTAGAATAAGAAGAACTACAAATTAAAACAGGGTCTATGCATTCATCTGTTAGACACGTTTAAATAATTGTGAATTTATTTTTAGTGGGAGAGAGCGATACATGAAAATTTATGTACATCTGAATGTACATATGTATGTATGTACATATGTAAGGATATGTATGTATGTATGTATGTACAGTACAAGTAAATGTCGTATGTATTGTTTGAGTATTTTTGGGTAGGCGTTATTTGTTGCATGTTCTTTGTAATTCTATTGCTGCTGTCACATGTTGTTGCACATTGTTTTTAGTATTCATTGTATTTGTAGTTGTTGTTATTGTTGTTGTTTCATTGTTTATTTGCTTGCAACAACTGTTGGTTGTTGCTGTTATCGTTGTAATGGTTGTTATGTATGCATATTTTGTCCTGACACATTGCTGACGTTTATTAACACATAAATTTTGATGAGCAGGTGTTTATGATGCTCTACACATACACATTCCCATCTACACAGTCATTTTTCTCTTTCTCTCTCTTTCTCTATATTTCATTCCAATGCTCCATTCATACTCCTACACAATTGAGTTGAATTGCACGAGCATTTGTGTGTGTTTGTTGTGCTGGTCTAGGTCTAAATAGTCTTTCCGTATGGCATTCAACTGCATTTTGATTTCGATTGGGTGTATCTGTGCCATCATGAATTTGAATTTTAAATCGGTTTTCTTTTTTTGCCTTCCCTTGTCATTTTAATTATTTTTATTTTAAATGATTTATTATTTCTCCTTTCATTTTCTCTCTACACTTTCATATTTTTTTATGGAACTTTTGTAATTTCTTTTTATGTATTTTAAGGATTATTTTCTATGAATTGCATCTGTGCTCCATATATTCCAAAAACAAAAATGTATTTCAAGTGTTTCTTCTTTTTCTCAATTTGTTGTTTTTGTTTCTCTCTTTATTTTATTTTATGGATAGATTGTTAAAGGTATTGCGTTTGTATTTATAAATTAAATGTTTCATTTATTACTCCATTATATTTTATTTCCAGTTTTCCTTGTATTTATTTTTCTTGTTTTCTTTCCTTTTTTTTTCTACTTTTTGGCAAGTAATTGCTTTAAGCTGCTTAGAATATTTAATTTGTACAATCGAAATTTATTAAATTCGTTTCATAACCAAAAAAAAAAATATTAAATATTGAAGATATTTCCAGGGATGGGAAATATGAAATACTGGATGGCTGATATGTATTGCAACCAACTTCAGGTTGTTATCATTTGTCTGACAGCTAACAGATTTATTCCAGTGACAGTTCATTTTATTATTTACATTTACATTTACAAAAGCATTTTGTTCTATTGCATTCAAAAAAAAAGTTATTCGTGATGTAGTTCAAGCGTGATAGTGTGATTGCTTTATATTTGGCTGCAAAACCACGGGAGGGTATCGTTAGAGCTCTCTAGCATTTAAATGTGAATAGATCATTTGTTTCTCATACCATTGCACGTTATCGTGATACTGGCAGTCTTGCATTGCGTCCAAAAAGTGGACGAAAAAAGACGGTAACAATACCAGAAATGTTCCGAAAAGTGAAGGCCAGATTTGATCGAAATCCACGCCGTAAAGGTAGAAAAAGTGCTCCTAAGCTGAACATATCGCGAGAACGGATGCAACACAGTACTTGACAAATGAGCTTGGACTAAATCCATTGAAGTCCCAAAGAGTGCAAGAGCTTACGGATGGACAAAAAAAAGTTAGGACTGGTAAGAGCCAAGGAGTTACTTCGTTTGCACGAAACTGGCCAGTTACGGAATTTGGTTTTCTCCGATGAGAAGCCATTCCGAAATTGAGCAGTTTGTGAACGAACAAAATTACCGGGTTTACTTGCCAAAGAGGTTAGCTGAAAATTTATACCTGCGATTGGCCATCAGAATTTGAGCGCCGCCGATGGTCGCTCCCCGCTCGTATTCATCGACCGTGGGGTTTAAATAAATACATACATACATACATAATTGGCCATTACACCCTTTCAGTCAGGATTACGACCTAGCTTCTCACACCACTTATGCTGTGTGCGTTAATTTTATACATGAGTGGAGGAACCTACAGTTTAAAGTCGACTCCGAACGACAGATTTTTGAGAAGTTTTTCATGGTAATTTTTACTCTCAGAGTCTTTGCCAGAAATCTGCTGAGAGGAAGTCGCCGAAGAAATATTTTTTCGTTTTGATGTCTGACCTGAGATTCGAACCCGGCCTTTTGTCTAATAAGCCAACACACTACTCATTAGACCATGGCGACTTCAATTTAAATAAACACCGAATATTATCGGGAAAATATCTTAAAGACAGTATTGAAGCCCTAGGCAGTCAACCATTTCGACTGCAGACCATGGACATTCCGACAGGACCCAGCACCACCGCACTCAGCACTCGTCAACCAAGAATGGCTTTAAAAGGAGGTTCTTTGCTTCATTTCTACCACACAATGGCCACTAAAATCTCCGGATCTCAATCCGTTGAACTTTTGCGCCTCGGGCATTTTGGATAGAAAGGTGCTCACTAAAAAATACCAAAGTGACGTAAATGGGTCAAAATAACGCAGAGCCACTTTCGTGAAGCCTGTGATGGTTTTGTCGGCCGTTTGAAAAGGCCATAATTCGTACCAAATGTGGTCAATTCGAACAAATCTAAACTGATTCTAAAATTTGATGTTATTTCCAACATTTTTTGCTTTTGAACAATAAAATTAAAAAAAAAATATAGCGCTTTACTTAGTTGCATTATATGTGGCACACACAATTGGTTATTATAACCCTTTAGGCAGGATAAAAGGATTTTCAAACCACTAATGTTGTGTGTGTTAATTTTTTACATGAGTGGTGGGACCGACTCCGAGCGAAAGATTTTTAAGAAAGTTTTCATGTTAATTTTATTTTATTCTCAGAGTTTTTCTAGTTATCTGCTGAGAAGGAGTTACCTCACTTGGAGTTTGAACTGCAGCCTCACGTAAACACACTACCTACTAGATTGCGGTGATTACACTCTTATTTTACTGATGTTAACATTCAATTAGAAGTCGCCGTGGTCTAGTAGGTAGTGTGTTGGCTTATCAGACGAAAGACCCGGGTTCGTATCCCAGATTAGACATCTTTGGTGCCTTCCTCTCAGCAGATTTCTGGGCAAAAATTCTGAGAGTAAAAATTGCCATGGAAAGCTTCTAAAAAAATCTGTCGTTCGGAGTCGACTTTAAACTGTAGGTCCCGCCACTTATGTATAAAAAAAAAAATTAACGCAGACAACGTAAGTGGTGTGAAAAGCTAGGTCGTAATCCTGAGTGAAGTGTTGTAATGACCAATTATGTATGTATGTATGTAACATTCAATTTAACAGGATACAGGCGCAATGGAAATCATTAATACGATCTTTTATACCCAATGTCATGCTGCTTTTTATGTGGTTACGTTGGATAATAACAGAGTCCTGGACTATGTTCAATATGGCAGATGGTAAAATCCTAACCAATAGCTCATTAAGCAGGCTTGTTAAGTGACAATATAAAGCTTTAAAGCGGCCAATGCTTTACATTAACGTAAGTTCCAGAGCGTGCATTGAAGAAGTGGACCCAACTTATTACCTCATTATGATACGTAGAACCTTTACGTTATCTGTGTAGCAGTGATATGATCTAAAGTAGGCTACTGCGTTTCGAATATTATCAGTGAGTCCATGTGACCGTTAAAGTCATTGTCAGCTGATTAAAGAATTGTCGTATTCAATGGTATTCAAGCATTCAATTCATTTTCTCTATCGATTGGAAAATTTTAAATTTTGATTTAAACATCCCATACCTGCCATGCAGTATTTTTTTTTTGTGTAAAATTTTAATCCTTTATAGTAATGAATATTACATTTACACACCCACCTTGGAACACCTATGGGTATAAACACATTCCATTCCATGAAACCATGAGGAAAGCTATCATAATCGTAAAAGAAGTGAAAGAGAGAAAGAGAAACAAAAATAAAATGAATTGAAATGAAATGAACTGAAATCAGTGGCATATGAATAGAGGCTCCTACGTTGGTTCATTCGTTCTTCCATACAAAGTTACAAGCAAAACCAATTTCAATTTACAAATGAATGCCAGAAAGGAAACAAAAAAAGGAAAAATTATTTCAAATGTATACAGCAGGAGTATAAGAAATATTTTTCTCTTTATCCTTACACAGGTATGTGTACGCATTTCAATCATACTATGTCCTGAGCAATACACCTGCAATATGAAGTCAGACGTACGTGTATAATATTCCGTGTCTATCTTAACAAATGCTAACTACTAGTCCAGGGGATCAGGTCTCTGGAAAGGTTACACAGTTAAAATTCTCAATACATTATACAAACGCTTTTCCGTTCAATACCAAGAGAGTGAAAAAGAGAACGAGAGAGGGATAGGTAGCAAGCTCTGTATTACATTTACATGGGCAAAATATTACATGATGAAGAATGAAATAAAAAAAAAATATATAAAAATTAAACAAGATGGTGTATCTGAAATGGCGGTGAAGCAAATTAAACGAATTATTATTGTAATCATAACAATTTCCGGTGCAACCAATTACCAGAGATTTTATACTCATATTGCCTTCATCATATCCAACACAACTGCATAGCAAACAACAGCATCACACAATAGTAACAAAAACTTTTACACCTGCCAACGGGATTAAGAGGGTAAACAAATGCGGTTCTCTAAGAGAAATTCTTTAACGGCAACGTGTATTACTGCCACACTGGTAGTTATAACAACAACAATAACCACATACTCATGCTCTCTCATACACAAATAAAGTAATATTCTATGAGGCAAAAAGAGTTACAGTGTTGCATAAAACTTTTAAACCAAATATCAATATAAGAATCTATTTGTAACAAGTTTAAAGGAAATTTTAAGTTTGTTAAGGACTAACTTTTGTTAGCCACTGTTATTATATCATTGCATATTTGTATAGGTTCTCCTTTCAAAATATTTGATGGTTTGGTTTGCCACAATAAAAGTTTTACACATACTTGCAGGCCAGCTAACCCACAACCCCTTAAATTATTCTGTACATTACAGGGTGGCTGATATATAATGCAACAAAGGCACTATAATTTTTTTAATTTTATTGTTAAAAAGCAAAAAAATGTTGGAAATAACATCAAATTTTAGAATCAGTTTGTTCGAATTAGCCACTTTTGGTACGAATTATGGCCTTCAAACTTCCGAAAAAGCAATCACAGGTTGCACAAAAGGGGCTCTATGGTATTTTAGCCCATTTACGGCGAAGCGCCGTCTTGAGATGATCGACACTTCGGTATTTTTTAGTGAGAACCTTACTCTCCAAAATGTCCCAGGCGCAAAAGTCCTACGGATTGAGATCCGGAGATTTGGTGGCCATTGTACGATAGAAATGAAGCGAGGAACCTCCTTTTTAAGCCATTCTTGGTTGATGCGAGCTGAGTGCGGTGGTGCTGAATCCTGTTGGAATGTCCATGGTCTGCGGCCGAAATGTTTGTCTAACCAGGGCTTCAATACTGTCTTTAAGACATTTTTCCGATAATATTCGGCATTTATTTTGACTCTACGGTCCATGAATTCGAGCGGGGAGCGGCCGCCGGCCGTTACGGCGGCCCTCACCATTACTATCAGCGGCGCTTGAGTTCTGGCGCGGCCAATCGCAGGTGTAAATTTTCAGTTGACCGTTTTGGCAAGTAAACCCGGTCATTTTGTTTGTTTTCAAACTGCCCATTTGGAATGACTTCTCATCGGAGAAAACCAAATTCGGTAACTGAGCACTTTCGTGCAAGCGAAGTAACTCCTTGGCGCTCTTTCCAGTCTAACTTTTTTTTGTCCATCGGTAAGCTCTTGCACTTTTTGGAACTTCAATGGCTTTAGTCCAAACTCATTTTTCAATATGTGTTGCATCCGTTCTCGCGATATGTTCGGCTCACGAGCAATTATTCTACCAATGCGGCGTGGATTTCGATAAAATCTGGCCTTCACTTTTCGGATCATTTCTGGTGCTATTACCGTTTCGATTTCGTTCACTTTTTGGACGCGATGCAACACTGCCAGTATCACGGTAACGAGCAATGGCATGAGAAACAAAAGATTTATGCACATTTAAATGCTGAAGGGCTCTAACGAAAGCCTCCCTTGGTTTCCAGCCAAATATAAAGCAATCACACTATCAAGCTTGAATTCCATCACGAATAACTTTTTTTCTGAATGCAATAGAACAAATAAAATGAACTGTCACTGGAATAAATCTGTCAGCTGTCAGGACGAACGGTTTACAAATGATAACAACCTGAAGTTGGTTGCAATACATATCAAGCCACCCTGTATTCATCTGCCATATTGGCAGATTGGCTTAAGGGTTTATGAAATATCCCAGTATATTTAAATGTAATTTCAAACGGTTATGCCAAGTATTGTTACCATGAATACGACGAGCATAATGGGAGATTGTGAATTAAAATTTGTAACACCACACCACACCATACCATCACAATTTGCAGGCTCCAGTGGCAACTTCATCGAATAAAGTGCACAAAAGAACTAAATTGTGAACAAAAAAAAAATGCATTTTTTTTGTAACGAAAGTTACTACTATAACCCGTTAAGTTGATTTCTTTAGTGCCTTTTTGTTTCCTTTTTGTTTCAATATTGCAATTGCAAGGCCATGGCATACAGTGTAACCACAACCTTTATGGCTTCATATGTGGCAGGCAACAAAGTAATCTTTTTCATAAAATTGTTTTAAAAAAAATTATGAAATTCTCTGTTAAGAAGTGCAATTTTTGTTCAATTTATGTAAAATAGGCTCTGGCACACACAAAAGCTTAATTCAGACAGGAATGTTGGATATCAGTAGAGTTTGTTACGGTTGCCACTGAATATCTGAAACTTAATTAATTGGCCATTAACAACCCGATTAATGAATTTCGGCCTGCCTTAACACATTTTCCAGCCGCCTCTGCTTCTTGCTCACCTTCGCAGGATGGCCACACCAATTGATGACAAACAAGGTCGCACATCTTCGCATCAAATACCCTTCTCCGATCGAACAACATGGCCCAGGCAGTGAAGCCGCTGGATGTTAATACGCTGCACAACATCCATGTCGTTGAGGACTTCACACAGTTCATCGTTGAATCGAATCCATAAATCATTGCCAATTCACACTGGATCGCAGACCTTACTCAGCATTTGTTTCTCGAATACTCTCAATGCTGCTGCATTAGTGTCTAATAGCGACCATGAATATGGCGCAAAAGGGCATAGGAAGAATGAGCGCCTTGTAAGCTCAGGATTACAATCTAGCTTTTCACACCACTTATGTTGCATGTGTTAATTTTGTGCACAAGTAGCGTAACCTGCAGTTTAAAGTCGACTCCAAATGGCAGATTTTTGAGAAACTTTTCATGGCAATTTTATTTACTTTCCGAGTTTTTACCAGAAATCTGCTGAGTGGAAATTGCCGAAAGAAATTTTGTTTACTCTTTTTTTTCTGATGGTTTGAGCTGGAGTTTGATCAAAGGCTTCACGCCTAATAAGTCTACACAATATCTGCGGCTCCTAGAAGTCTTGCTAGATTTTCGATTTGATTTTAAAAGGTTGTTGGGTGTACATTATATTCGTATGTATGAATCTCTCTACCTTTTCATTCCTCATATTATCGGGAAGGTAGGTAGGTAGATAGGTCGGAGTGGTTAGCTCTGATATCACAAAGCTCACTTGACCATACATAGCAGCCCGTTGTAATGCCACTGGTGAACGCAGTCCCTATACGAACCTAGTTCCACCAAAATCAGGGAAAAGGAAGAAGTTGGTCAGTGCAAGGGCTGCACAACAGAAGCTTAACTACCCCGCACTGGAAAGCCAGCCAGAGAGTTTGATGAACGAAGCTATATCCTTGATGGCAAAAGATGATAGCTCCGTTAAGCTATTAAGGAATGGGAAGCCAAATAACCTATATCTACACCTAGCAAGAGACGGGCACTGGCAAAGAAAGTTAACAACAGTCTCCTCTTCGTCAGCGGACCTGCTTCCGCGGTAGAAGTCGTTGAAAGGGAGTCTCATTGTTTTTGCATGTCTACCCATGTCTACCCATGACGCAATGACCCGTAAGCATGGCCACTATAGTCGAGATGACAATACGACCAAGATCAAGTAATCGGTTGGTACGCCTTCTATCCATCTTGGGCCAGGTGAGTCTAGCGGTGGAGCAGGACTCCTCAGTGACCCAGGATAGGTAGGCGTCCCGAAAGAACCGCCGCGGAAAGGTCAACTTGACAGAGGCATACCGAGGTAAGTGGTATGCCGAGGCAAGTGGCATACCGAAGCAAGTGGCATACTTAGGCAAGTGGCATACCGCGGCAAGTGGCTTACCGCGGCAAGTGGCATACCGAGGTAAGTGGCTTAGCAAGGCTAGTGGCATACGGAGGCAAGTGGCATACCGAGGCAAGTGGCATACCGAGGCAAGTGGCTTACCAAGGCAAGTGGCTTACCAAGGCAAGTGGCTTACCAAGGCAAGTGGCATACCGACGCAAGTGGCAAATCGAGGCAAGTGGCTTACCGAGGCAAGTGGCTTACCGGGGCAAGTGGCATACCGAGGCAAGTGGCATACCGAGGCAAGTGGCATACTGAGCAAAGTGGCATACTGACCCAAGTGGCATACCAAGGCAAGTGGCATACCGAGGCAAGCGGCATACCAAGGCAAGTGGCATACAGAGGCAAGTGGCATACCGAGGCAAGTGGCTTACCGAGGCAAGTAGCATTGTCGGGGAAAAAAATTTTATTCATTATTTATTATTTATAAATATGATATGCTTTACTCTGTAACTGCCAAGAACATAATTGTCAAAAGACTCAGCAAGAAAAAAGGATATTCCTTCCCACAGCTTGAAATGTCTTTGATGGTTAATATCCCTTCTACTGCAAATGAAAAAGGGAAGTGAAAATGCATCCAAAATATTTCCTTTTTATGTGTGATTTATTGCTGGCATGAAATTTTTATTGTCTTTGGCTAAAATATAGAAAATAAAATTAAAATCCTTTTCATCATCCATTTATTCGAATGCCTCATATACTACTATGCTACCACAAAGAATTCAATGCAAATGTTGTAGTAGAATTAGAAAAGAACAAAAAAAAAATGCATTCAAAACTACATAAAATGTGACAAGAATCAACATTTAAAAGGAAAATGATTTATTAATACACAAAGAAAGTTATACAGAATGGAAGGGGCAGAGAGAGAAAGAGAGAGAGAGGGAGAGAATATGCACGAGAATGTTCTCAGGATAATTATGAGCATAAGAAATCCAGCACACAAACGTTGAAACAAACGAGGCAAGCATAGTCTAGCAAGGCAAAAAAGGACTCAAACGAAAAGGCATTAAAATGAAATGATGAAGTGAAAAGAAAAAAGAAATCAGAAGAAGAAGCAGATATTATTAAGAAACAATTAAAAAGGAAATTACAAAGAAATTGAATTGCTAAAAGAGAGAGAGAGAGAGGGAAAGAACAAGACAATTGTGCATACAATTTTCCTTCCCTTTAGTTGCAATGCTAAAGTCTTTCTTTATTAAGTAAAGAAATTTTAGTTTTGCCTCTCTGTCCTTATTTTAAAATTTCTCTATGCTCTCTAAATGTTACTTACGACAGATGTCATTGGGATTTTTATTTGCCTTTCCCTTTTGACTTGTGCTGTATTTGCTGTTGCAACAATAAAGTTGCAGCACTTAAGCTGAAAAGTTGACACATGAAATAAATAGGAATTCAAAGGACAAAAAAATAAAGAAGAAATAAAACTTAAAACTGTCAGTTTATTACTGCTATTATTATTGTTGTTGTTAAAACTATCATATTCTCATTGTTGTTGTTATTATCATTGTTGTTTTTCCCTTTTTAGACTTTTTTTCAATTAAAAAGCATTAGATTTGTAAGGGCAAATAATAAGGGCCGGCGCCTTGCAATCTTGGTGATGGTGATGGGGCGGTATGGAAGTGTTAAGGAAATAACAAGGAAAAATTGCAGTTGTCATAAATAAAAATGTTTGTAACAAAAAAAAAAAGCAACAAAAGAAACAAAAATTTTATTTCATTTCAAAATCAAAACAAATTCTATTACAAGAGAGAGAGAGAAAGAGACAGAGAAGGAAAAGGAATTTAAGCGTTAATATCGTATTGTATTGCAGTGTAGTGTAGTGCATTTATTAGCAATAATTAACCCATGGTGAGCACAATGTCGTCATATTCTTCGGCAACTGTGTCTCAGCAGATTTTTGGCAAACACTTTGAAAGGAAATAAAATTGTCTTGAAAAGTTGCTCGCAAATTTGTCATTTGGAGTCGACTTTAAACTATTGGTCCAGCCAATCGTGTATAAAATCAACAATCGCAACATTAGTGCAGTAGGAGGCTAGGTCATAATCGAGACTGAATAGTTTTAATCATCAATTATGTACAGATATCCCTCGTATAACGCGGTACTTCCACAACGCGGTTTCGTTATAACTGGAATAAATCTGTCAGCTGTCAGACGAGCGGTTTACAAATGATAACAACCTGAAGTTGGTTGCAATACATATCAGCCACCCTGTATTCCTGGCAAAGACTCTGAGAGTAAAAATTGCCATGAAAAGCATATCAAAATCTGTCGTTCGGAGTCGACTTTGAACTGTAGGTCCCGCCACTCATGTATAAAATTAACGCACACAACATAAGTGGTGTGAGAAGCTAGGTCGTAATCCTGACTGGAGGGTTGTAATGGCCAATTATGTATGTATGTATGAGTATTGATATTGAGTACCTATTTTATTTTGGAAAAAGTTTATTGGAAAGTAACCCTTAAATTTATATGAAAGCTAAGTCATCTATAACGCGAATTACTTTACTATGAAGTTTCCTGGAACGGAACTACCACGTTATACGAGGGACACCTGGGCATACGTATGTATGCGGTTATTGCTTACAAAATGATGATACAAAAAAAAAATCTAAATAAAGTTCAGTTCAGAAAGTTCCAAACTTGATTTATCGACTTTAAAATTTAATTCTACAATTTTCCAAAGTTAATTTACATTCAAACCAACAAATTGCAGACTCTGGTTGTCGCCAAGGATTCGTTCTTGCACCACAATGTTTCATTCTTTGTTACTATTAGTGTTAAGCCAATGGAGGACAGCAGAGCAGAGTATAAATTGAAACCATCATGGAGATGTAATCAATCAATTTCAACTCAGTCGACTCCGAACGACAGATTTCTTTTAAGAAACCATAACCATCTCCATATCAACTTACTTAATTGGCCTCTACAAGTTTTGGTCAGGATTACAACGTAGCTTCTTACACCACCCTTAATGGATGTGAGCTAATTTAAGCAATGAGCCATTTTGGCTACAAACCTATGGTTTCTAACCACTACATTCTATACAATAATGGAGTTTCCATCATCTAGACTTGCGTTAACCACGTGGAACAATGTACTGAAGATGTAATAATATTCCGCAGAAAAAAGCACATGCTTTCGCCGCTGTCTAGTATGTAGTGTGTTGCCTTAGTAGACATGATTTAAACGTCAGTTCAAACATCTTAAACGAAATGTAAAGAAAAATATTTCTTTCGGCGTCTTCCGTTTAGCAGTTTTCTGTCAAAAACTCTGCAAGTAAATTGAATTACCACGAAAAGTTTCGCAAATGCATTGTTCGGATTCAAATTTTGTTTGTGGTCAATTCTTTATATTAAAATATGAGGAATTTTCTGTCTCCAAATATTGGCAATTAGATTAAGTCAACATTACAATACGAAACATTCTATGAAGGTCGCCATGGTATACCATAAGGGCAGTCTTAGTCTTCCTGGAGAAGAAATCAAACAAATGACTAGTAAGAGAGTCTAAACAAATTTATAATGGCTGGAATAGAATAGGAATTTCAGTGTTAAATTTATATGTAGAACTCAGTTCAATTCAAGGTGATGTATCGCTTTCGAATGTACATCTAAAGCCTAGTTTGTAGCCACAACAATGCATGAATTTAATATCCAACCCCTTAATGGGTTAATCAAAAAAGTCCTTCTTTACTATTAGACTTTGCAACGGAAAACCTAAAAACAAAAGCATTTTGTCTAAAACTTTAAGACAGAAAACAAAACAATAAATGGCTTAATTAAAATGCATGTTGCATGTAGAATTGAAATGAAAGAATGAACGAAACTGCAACCAAAAATACTGCATTCAAGTTATAAAATATTGTCCTGCAAATGACAACTGCATTTAACAATTTGCAAAAATACAAAAACAAAAATCAAAGAATACAGTCATACATTTACATGAGAATGTTAACAAATTCAAGGAGTGAGACATAGTCTGAAACATATAAAGGATCTTTCACGTTAGGACGTCATTTTCAATACAAAATTGTCATATTTTTCCAGACTAAAGTCCATCACTTATAAGGGTCTTATCAGATCATTGTTTTGATAAAATTGTAGATGAAATTTTGACGTTATGGTAGCTCTCTCTCGAAGAGATTGAAACGCATCTGGTGCACATTGATCCATTTAGTTTTAAAAATTTTGTGAAAATTTAATTCCAAGAGGCTCTACTTATAATTATTCCGATACCCATTAAATTGAAAATGAGTTTCAGGTACGAAAGACATGTACTCCTTATTTTGATTTTATGGCGTCTTTCACCATAAGATTAAAAATTTCATTGTTACGCAATAAAGTTATTGAACTGGATATGTTGCTGTTCGCAATTAGATAACATTTTTGGTGATATCGGATCCGCCATCTAACGTTTTTTTTTTTCAACCATTGCTTATTTCGTGAATGGTAACACTTACTTCATGTCTGATTTGACGGATAATTAGTTTTATTCCTCCGCTGAACGAATATGGTTGTGTATACGGGTTTTCGCTTCCCTAAGTGGGCCTTCGATCGGCTAACAGAAGAAGCCGATTTTGGCAAAAAAAAAAAAATCATCTTTTCAGATAAAGCACAGAAAACCCGCACGCATACATTGAAAAGCCAACGGACCCAAACCGAGTCACTGTTTGGTGCGGATTTTTGTCCAAAGGCATAATTGGGCCATTTTTCTTCGAAAATGAGCAAGGAGTGGCCGTTACAGTCAATGGCGATCGTTATCGGGTCATGTTGAAGGAATTTTTGTTCATAAAAATTGAAGAGGAGGATATTGGCAATATTTGGCAGGACGACGCTATGTGACACACAGTCGATGTTTTGAGCCGTGTTTTGAAAGATTGCTTTATCAGCCGCAGAGCTGATGTCGTTTGGCCACCTCGTAGCTGCAATTTGACACCGTTGGACTATTATTTGTAGGTTGGCGTCAAAGATAAGTGTTACGCCGACAAGCCAGCGACAATTTACGCTTTAAAGGACAATATTCGTGAAGCCATTGGTGAAATACAGCTGCACACAATCGCTAATGTGCTTAAAAATTGGACCGATCATGTAGGACCGAGGCAGCCATTTGAATGAAATTAGTTTCCATTATTAACCGCAAGGATTGTATTTTTAAATAAAAAAAATTCGAGAAATTGAGTAGTTTTTTTTAAAGCATTTTCAAAAATTAAAAGTTATTTGGCGGATCCTTTTTAAGTACAACAAATTAATATTTTAATAATAAACTCGAACTTGTAAAACCTTATAAATACGATACATAAATTAAGTAAAATCTTTAAATTGTGAATTAAATGCACATTTATTTGCAATTTTATGTAATTATTGTGAAACATTGGTTATGCTCCCTTGAGCTTTTTCCAATGCTGTGGTCAAATGTGGTTTCTCCGCCAAAATAACTACTCAATTTCCACAGAATAGAACGAATTATGCTAATTTCGGCCATCATTCCTACTAGATGTCTCTATTAATCGTGTCTTGAGTTTAGTTACTGATATTATCCCCTCTGGGTGATCAGGTTGTTTCTTTTATCGATGATTTGTTGTTTCTTTATAGGTTAAACTCAAAAAATATGATGAAAATTTATTCATTTTCGCTTGGATTTAAGAAGCCAATGTAAGCAAGTAGGCATTGTGTTGACTAATTAAACCTGAAAAATTAAATAAGAAAAAATATTTCTTCGACGACTTTCCCTCAGCAGATATCTGACAAAAATCTGTAGTCCTGAGTCAACTTTAAACTGTAAGTCCTGCCATTTTAGGGTAACATCAAGATAAGTGGTGTAAAAAGTTAGATCGTACTCCTGACTGATACATACAAGTATGCACCTTATACATGTAGATATGAATTATATCATGAAAGCTATTAATCTCCATGTGTTTTTTACGTCCCATGGTCACGTTATTCCGTGATTATATGGACGACCTCCAACACGGCCATTTTGCTATTAACGTACATACTAGGGAATCCAATCGGAAATCCCTAATCTCGAAATCCGGCGATTTTCGGGATTTTAAAAACATGTCCGGAATTTTTCGGGATTGGTGATTCATATTATTTCGAACCCTTTTAAAGGTCTAAAAAAATTCTATCCACTTGCCTTCGATAATAGCTTCTCATATGATAAAAAATTATTTGATGGCATCGAAGATTCAAAGCCCTATAAATGTCAGAACATAAAAACCCAAGTCAGACATCAAACTTAAAAAATTCTTACGGCGACTTCCTCTCAGCAGATTTCTGGCAAGACTCTGAGATAAATTGCCATGAAAAGCTTCTCAAAATCTGGTCTTTCCGCAGTCGACTTTAAACTGTAGGTCCCGCCACTCATGTATAAAATTAACGCACACAACATAAGTGGTGTGAGAAGCTAGGTCGTAATCCTGACTGAAGGGTTGTAATGGCTAATTATGTATGTATAAAACGAATTAATAGGTTAACTGATTTCGATACACAACTGCCTAAAGACAGGAGGTGGTAGAGGTGAATATTTACAAGCTGCATACCGCTATCTTGGAACTATTTCACCAACAAATATTGATGGCGAGAAGTGTTTTTCAACGGCAGCGTTTGTTAACAACAAAATTCGTTCAAGCCTATCAGATCACATATTAGATGCTTTAATATTTTTGTTGGATTCCAAATAATTTTCCTAAAACTAATGCAATTGCATACATAGTATGAATAATTTTTATTTTTGTTAATTTATGCTTTTTTGTTACACTTTGTCTTGTATATAATTCTGATATACGTACATAATGGAATACAAATGATTTTGTTAACGAAATATTTTTATTATTAACCCTTTCGCTACAAGTTTTTATTGGCTGGTTCAAAAAATCTAATTTTTTGGATTTATGCTACTATTGACCCTAGAAACAATAATCAATAAAAAAATTTTAAAATTTTTTACCCGAAATGTGTTTTTTAGAATGTATCCATATGGATACAAATTTACTATAAGGGAAAGAAAAATGCAAAAATTTTATTAATTTGATATTAAAGTTTTTTTATTTATTTTTTTATTTATAAACATAAGATAAATTTTTGGTATAAAATAAAAATAAATAATTCATGCAGTTAAAAAACATAAATACAATTTTGATTAATACATAAAATATAATAAAATATAATAAAATATAATTTATTCCATCGATAAATAATGATAATCCTTAAAACAATTTCTGGATCCATTCGGTACACATAGAAGAACATCACATTTGGAACATTTATATCTTGTTTGACCCTTACAGTCCTTATATTTACATCTGCCTTTATCAGTGACATGTTCCGGCCAATGTTGGTTTCCGTCATATCGCACAGAATTTGCTGGAGTTATTTTTCGACTTTTACCGGATGTTGAAGGACTTACTGAAATATCATTTGAGCATGCTTTTGGACGCCCACGTTTACGAGAGCATGCTTGCTGATTGGATCGAGCAATGAGGCCATTTGCAACGTCATTGCGAAAGCTCAATAAGTCCATAGATTTATTTTTGATATTATTGTGTTCGTTGTCCATTTTTTACTCTAACCAAGAGTTACAAATAGCCATATCAATGAAATGATCATACATTTTTAGAGTCCACTTTGTAGATCTAATCGAAATTCTGTATAAAGACAGAAGGAAATCCATTTTGTCTACGCCACCCATATTTTTGTTATACTCGGCTACTATTTTTGGCTGTGTTATTTCAATATTTTTTTTCTACGACGGAAAATCGGCGCACTAAATTTAGTGGTTCAGAACCATGAATTGAAAACACTAGTTGAACAATTACGCCGACAAGCCAGCGACAATTTACGCTTTAAAGGACAATATTCGTGAAGCCATTGGTGAAATACAGCTGCACACAATCGCTAATGTACTTAAAAATTGGTCTAATCATATAGGACCGAGGCAGCCATTTCAATGAAATTAGTTTCCATTATTAACTGGAAGGATTGTATTTTTCAAATAAAAAAATTTGAGAAGTTGAGTAGTTTTTTTTAAAGCATTTTCAAAAATTATAAGTTATTTGGCGGATCCTTTTTAAGTACAACAAATTAATATTTTAATAATAAACTCGAACTTGTAAAACCTTATAAATACGATACATAAATTAAGTAAAATCTTTAAATTGTGAATTAAATGCACATTTATTTGCAATTTTATGTAATTATTGTGAAACATTGCTTATGCTCCCTTGAGCTTTTTCCAATGCTGTGGTCAAATGTGGTTTCTCCGCCAAAATAACTACTCAATTTCCACAGAATAGAACGAATCATGCTAATTTCGGCCATCATTCTTAATAGATGTCTCTGTTGATCGTGTCCTGAGTTTAGTTACTGATATTATCCCCTCTGGGTGATCAGGTTGTTTCTTTTATCGATGATTTGTTGTTTCTTTATAGGTTAAACTCAAAAAATATGATGAAAATTTATTCATTTTCGCTTGGATTTAAGAAGCCAATGTAAGCAAGTAGGCATTGTGTTGACTAATTAAACCTGAAAAATTAAATAAGAAAAAATATTTCTTCGACGACTTTCCCTCAGCAGATATCTGACAAAAATCTGTAGTCCTGAGTCAACTTTAAACTGTAAGTCCTGCCATTTTAGGGTAACATCAAGATAAGTGGTGTAAAAAGTTAGATCGTACTCCTGACTGATACATACAAGTATGCACCTTATACATGTAGATATGAATTATATCATGAAAGCTATTAATCTCCATGTGTTTTTACGTCAATGGTCACGTTATTCCTGTGATCATATGGACCGACCTGCAAACACGGCAATTTTGCTTATTAACGTACATACTAGGGATGCCAATCGGAAATCCCTAATCTCGAAATCCAGCGATTTTCGGGATTTTTAAAAACATGTCCCGGAATTTTTCGGGATTGTGAATTCATATGTATTTCGACCCTTTTAAAGGTCCTGAAAAAAATTCTATACCACTTGACTTCGATAATAGCTTCTCAGATGATAAAAAATTATTTGATGGCATCGAAGAATTCAAAAGCCCTATAAAATGTCAGACATAAAAAAACCCAAGTCAGACATCAAAACGAAAAATATTTCTTCGGCGACTTCCTCTCAGCAGATTTCTGGCAAAGACTCTGAGAATAAAAATTGCCATGAAAAGCTTCTCAAAAATCTGTCTTTCGCAGTCGACTTTAAACTGTAGGTCCCGCCACTCATGTATAAAATTAACGCACACAACATAAGTGGTGTGAGAAGCTAGGTCGTAATCCTGACTGAAGGGTTGTAATGGCTAATTATGTATGTATAAAACGAATTAATAGGTTAACTGATTTCGATACACAACTGCCTAAAGACAGGAGGTGGTAGAGGTGAATATTTACAAGCTGCATACCGCTATCTTGGAACTATTTCACCAACAAATATTGATGGCGAGAAGTGTTTTTCAACGGCAGCGTTTGTTAACAACAAAATTCGTTCAAGCCTATCAGATCACATATTAGATGCTTTAATATTTTTGTTGGAATCCAAATAATTTTCCTAAAACTAATGCATTTGCATACGTAATTTTTATTTTTGTTAATTTATGGCTTTTTTGTTACATTTTGTCTCGTATATAATTCTGATATACGTACATAATGGAATACAAATGATTTTGTTAACACAATGGTCTAGTGGGTAGTGTGTTGGCTTATTAGGCAAAAGGCCCGGGTTCGTATCCCAAGTCAGGCATCAAAACGAAAAATATTTCTTCGGCGACTTCCTCTCAGCAGATTTCTGGCAAAGACTCTGAGAGTAAAAATCTGTCGTTCGGAGTCGATTTTAAACTGTAGGTCCCGCCACTCATGTATAAAATTAACGCACACAACATAAGTGGTGTGAGAAGCAAGGTTGTAATCCTGACTGAAGGGTTGTAATGGCCAATTATGTATAATATTTTTATTATTAAGAGAAAATCGCGAATTTTCCTGTGATTTTTCGGGATTTTTGGATCCCGAATTATCCCGAAATATTCTGGGATTCCCGGGATACGGAATTTTGGAAATCCCGATCCCGTTTGGCATACCTAGTATACACCTACAATAACCCAAATGATCTTCATCCGAAAATATAATTTTGGTTTTTTTTTTGAAAAATCTCGTTGGCATAATAAATCTCAATGTTGTTCAAGCGTAAATCGGTTTATTACGTTTAAGACGAGATAATATACTGAATTTTGTGGCAAAGTTAAATAACGTTGCCAGATCCAAATAACCTATGCTTCAAATTTAAACCCGATACAACTCACATTGCTGCCTTCCCTCTTGTATATTTTTTTAATTCTAAATAAATAAAAATTTAAAAACTAAAGATACATTCTCCATGAAACGAATGTTGCATGCAACACTTTAAATAATCGGGATGGTGAATAAACACACATTTTTTTCCCCAATACGGCTATAGAGTACGTAAATATTGTTGTGAAGAGAAGTTGTCTAAATACTGCAGGTAAAAGAGAGTAAGAGAGCGAGAGTAATACAGACACAGAGTATGTATGCATTAAACACTTACGATTTATTGATACAGGCTACAGGACAATATAACCAACAAACATGAAAAACACAACAACAACAACAACGACAATAATATAAAGAACATATTAAAGTATTTATGGTCATGTAAATACATACTCTCTACGATAAAGTACGAGTAGACACTTAAACACTCTTGAATAATTAAAGACTTCTTTATGGTTACACTGAAGAGCTCCAACACTGAGACACTAACATATGCAATTGCCACCAATGCAATACAGGGGGTTATGGCTGGAATATTTTAAATGAAATAGTTTTTAAAATATTAAAAAAAAAAAAAAATACTAAAGTTAAATGAATAAAATTATGTGAAATAGAAATTTAAGTTTAAAAATCAAGAATAGCTATCTTTTGTTACTGTATCGATATTGATGGCTACACCCTGTTTAATTAAATATTTATAACATTTTATTCCACACACTTAGCCACCAACATTAAAGCAGACACTTACCCCAGAATTATACGATACATACGATACATAGAGCGTACATACGTATCAATACGTATTAATTAGTAAACGAAGTAAGGATTTGTGTAAGAGAGAGAGAGAGAGAGAGAGAGTACATTAAAGAAAATAAATATCGATAACATCATCGATAACTATAATAATAATGAAGAGAAGTATTTAAATAAATTGTTTAACTATTAGGAATGATGGAAGATATTCATTCATTCAGGAAGTAAATGAAAAGATTTTATCTTTAAAATGTGTAGGAGAAATGTACCTCTAAATTTTTGCGGAAATATTTGCACGTTAATGTAATAAATTCATTTGCACCTGAGCAATGTATCGTATTAAGGTCATGTTAGTCTAGCAAGTAGTGTGTTGGCTTATTAGATGTAAGGCCACGATTCAAACGCCAAATCAGACATCTCAAACAAAACAGAATATCTAGAAAATATTTGTTTGACAACTTTTTCGCCGCAGATTTCTGGCTAAAGTCTGAGAAAAGTTTTCCAAAAATGTTGTTGTTCAAAGCCGATTTTAAACTGTAGGTCCCTCCTCCACTCATGTATAAAAATAACACGCACAACATGGGTCGTGGGAGAAGCTAAGTAGTAATGCTGGCTGAAGGGTTGTAATGGTCATTGAACTACAAAATATAAAGAGTTAGGCTTAATTAAGCCTGTAAGACAGATTTAGCAGCTCCAGTTTGGTTTGATACAATGATACAAATTATTTTTCATTGCCGTTCCCAAACTGCCAGTAGTAGTGTTCGCCCTAACCGTACTTGTGATAGCAAGTACAATCCCTGTGGATCTGCTGGCAGTAGAGCGAGTGGAGATTTATAAGGCGAAATCGGTTGGAAATCACATAACCGGCCACTTCAGGGAAAACACTAATGAAACTAGAGGAAGGTGGACGGCGAGACTTATCCCGGACATAAAGCCATGGATTGGTCGGAAATTTGGAGAGGATAAATTTCTACGTTACGCAGATGCTATCGGCTCACGGATATTTTAGGAAATATCTGCACAGAATGGGCAAGACAGACACCCCTTACTGTCTTTACGAAGAAGAGGAAGTAATTGATGATGCGGGACACACTGTGTTCGAATGTGCACGCTGGCAGAACTATCGCTCTGTACTGACGTCAACGATTTGGAACGATCAGGACCACTAACATTGTCGGAATTATGAAGGCGAGTAGGGAGAATTGGAGCGCATCCTAAGGCTGAAGAAGAGAGATCTAGAGACTGCTGAACATGTAGGCTCTCAGGCATAGAGGACAATAGCTCACGTGTCAAACGCAATCCCAGTCGGGAACCTGGACGAAAGCAATAGTGGAGACACTTAGAAGTCTCCTCAATCTTCAATACACAATCTGAACGAGGATATGAGCATGAAGGTGGCCAAAGGGGCAAAAGGATTCCACTCCAAAGTAATACCAGCATTGTTCCGGAATGGGCACAACGGTCAACGGGACGAGGGGGAATTTAGTGGTTGAGGGCACACACGGAGGACGTGACGGCTTCCTTTATGGTTTGGTTAGGTACATTTGCCCCTCCTCGAGGCAAAAATAGTAGTACTGTGTCCCTCTCATTTCAATTTTTGTGTTGTGATGGTCGTTGGAAGGGAGAAGGGTTGGATTCTAATGAGTACTGCGGCCACGCGATCTATCATATTCCCCTCAAGCTATATACATACATATATACATAATTGGCTATTACAACCCTTTATTCAGGATTATGGCCCAGCTTTTCACAACACTCATGTTGTGTGCGTTAGTTTTAATACATGATTGGCGAGACGTACAGTTTAACGTCGACTCCGAACGACAGACTTTTGAGAAATATTTTCATGGCAGATTTATTGTCGGAAATCTGCTGAGAGAAAATCACCTGGGATACCCACCCGGACTTTTCGTGTAATAAGCCAACACACTATCCACTAGACTACGGCGACTTATATACTGTGGTGTTGTGTTAATCTTTTTTTTATATAGATAGGGCCGTTTATATAGATAGTGGCCGCTCTGTGCGGTCTCATGTCGCAAATTTATCGCCGAGGGTGATTTTCTAATCCTGGAGCCGGCGTAATCCTGTGGCCGGCGTTTTTTTAGGTCTCTTGCCCCAAATTTGACGACTGGGGGGAGGGAGATTTTCCCCAAGTTCCGGAACGCGTTCCTGTTCAAAAACGAAGTATTGGAACGACGTTCCGGAGGGTTCCGGCTCGAGAATAACCACTGCTTATATAGGGTAGCAATATAATGTCTCTTCCAATGCTACTGGCATGTGAAATCTTACAATGATGCTTGTGGTTATTGGGATAACTAGACAGAGGTTTAATACTTACTTAAGTGTTTCATTCTAGAATGTATTAATGCCGCACATGTTCCAAATATATAGTCTTAAAAAAAATTTATTTTTTATGATTTCTAGTCTAGGTAAACTTATTTTTTTTTTAATTTTAATAACCTATGGAAACAATTGATTGTTTTTTTTTTATTAGAAAAGTTTAAATCTGTTTTTATTTGTCTGAACCACAATTTGTTTTTCTTTATTTTTTCTTAATTTTTCTCATCTCATTTGCAATTGCTTTGGAAACCACAGGATTTTCCTGAATAAATAATTTCTTTTTTCCCTCATTTTAAGGAAGAAAAGAAAATATTGTAAAGCAACAGAGGTGATGGTATTTAATACCATGCCTTGACCAGGAACACCAAATCCTTTCTCTGCTGTACACTATTGTAAACTATGTATGTATATGCATATGTATTTATAGTATGCATGTAATGCAAAATTGTGTAGAGTAATTAAAATTTCTTAAAATAAAACAATAATTAAATGCTGCACATGAATTGAATAGAACAAAAGGATTAAAAAATAAAAACAGAATTAGTAAATGGCAGCAAGAGAGAACAGAGAACTAATTTAGCATGAATTTAAATGCAATGACACTATAAAGACATGATGCAATACAATAAAATAGACCCACTTATACACAAAAAACCAAAAAAATACAAGAAGAATGAAGGAAGACATAAATATGTTTCCTATTCAAAGTACTATACAATAAATTGTACTTAAAAATGTTTGTAAATTTATTTGAAACACTTTGAAAAAGGTCCTAAGAGGCAAAAATAATATCTTATGCAGTTTATAAGAAGCTAGGTCGTATTTCTGACCGAAAAGTTGTAATGACCAATTATATAGTTTCAAGCATAAAAGGAAATTGTGGTGTTTTTACTACACTTGGACCGAAAAGTCATAAAAAAGACATTAAAAAATGTTCCAATACTGTTATTTAATAGCCGGGGGTTTTCATTTTTACAAACGAGTTTTCCATCAGGTTTACCAAGTGCATTCCGCACAATTCAATCTGTTCAAGGTTTTTTAAATGGAACATCTTCAAACGGAACATATTTGTTTTGTTCGAGATGTCTCACCAAGGGCTTGAACAGTGGATTCACGTCTAAGAAGCCAAAACACTACCTACCAGACTACGGCGACTACAAATGCTGCTGGTGTGAAATGATAGCGCCATGTTTTGTCCATAACTAATACCCACTTTGAACACAGATTTCGTAAAACTCTGTAGTTATGCAAGACATGTCTAACACGTCCGTTTAACTTTTGTAACCTCAGCTATCTTGATCAACTTCATTTTGGCGTTCTTTCAAAATAATTTTGTAGACTTTTTTTACATTTTGTCGGCAACAGTAGTTTTGTCCACTACCTGTATTGCTCTCGGTGCTCATTTCACTTCATATCAGGTTAGAAAATGTGAATATCGTGGTCACAATGTAAGTCGTTTAAGAAGATTTCGTAAAGAAATTTTCTTCTTCATTATTGCTGGCATACTTTGTGCCTAGTGTCATAATTCAGCTTGGTTGTAATACTGAAAAATGGGCTTGGACTAAAGCCATTGAAGTTCCAAAAAGTGCAAGAGCTCACCGATGGACAAAAAAAAGGTTACACTGGAAAAAGCCTAGGAGTTACTTCGCTTGCACAAAAGTGGCCAGTTACCGAATTTGGTCTTCTCCGATGAGAAGCCATTCCAAATAGAGCGGTTTGTGAACAAAGAAAAGGATCGGGTTTACATGCCCAAGAGGTCAGCTGAAAATTTACACCTGCTATTGGCCACCAGAACTCAAGCGCCGCAGATGGTAATGGTGTGGGCCACCGTAACGGCCGATGATCGCCCCCCGCTGGTATTCATCGACCGTTAGGTCAAAATAAATGCCATATATTATCGGGAAAATGTCTTAAAGACAGTATTGAAGCCCTGGGAAAACAAATACTTCGGCCACAGTCTATGGACATTCCAACAGGTCTCAGCACCACCGCACTCAGCACGCGTCAACCAAGAATGGCTTAAAAAGGAGGTTCCTCCCTTCATTTCTATTGTACAATGGCCACCAAAATCTCCGAGTCTCAGACACAGAACTGTGGCATTTTGGAGTCTAAGGTTCTCACTAAAAAATACTAAAGTCTCGATCATTTTAAGACGGCGCTGGGCCAAAATACCGCAGAGCCACTTTCGTGCAGCCCGTGATGGCTTAGTCGGCCGTTTGAAGGCCATAATTCGTACCAAAGGTGGCCAATTCGGGCAAATCTAAACTGATTCTAAATTTTTATGTAATTTTTAACATTTTTTGCTTTTGAACAATAAAATTAAGAAAAAAATTAAAAAAATATTGCCCTTTACTTTGTTGCAGATAACTTCTGGTTTGATGATTCTGGTAATACTCCTGATGTTCATGTATATCGGCAGAGTAGGATATTACTGGACATAGCAGACTATGGAATAGGCATTATGGATTTCCAATTGGATGTCCTAGCCATACTCAAAATGGCCCATAACTTATTAAGAAAAGGATCTCGGCTGCAAGATTCCAGAAAACGATTTTGATCTGTCATTCGCAGTATTTTTTGATTAAAGTCTCAATAAATAAATTCCGTTAAAGGTGTCCAAACTAGCAGAATTTAGTTTGGATTCGGGATTGTTGCCTCAAGTTGTATATTGATTTGTGGCAATACAATGGGCCTAATAGCTGTATTAAGTTAAAAATAATCCTTCAAGAAGGTTAACCGATAAATCTATTCTAGCCTAACCTAATTATTGCATTTCATTATTACATACATACGCAATTAGTTATAATTTGCTTGTGTTATTCGGGATGTCTGATCTCACCTCTAATAAGCCAACGCACTACTTACCAGCATACGGCGACTTTAATTTCATGCTTAGAATCTTAAAAATCTGCCACTTGGCTCCTTTTAATTTCACCAAAACTTTATAAAAATATTTAAAAAACGCATACTTTAACAAAGGCTTACACTAATACAAACACAATCATGTTTCGTATATAAAAAAAAATATCATGTCCTCACTAAGTTGTAGTTGCTTTACGTAAATAATCCTTAAAATTACACTTGTATTGATGATAAAATATAATGCATATACACATCCATAGACACACACATACATACCTAGTAATTTAAACACACTTAGACATAATCAAACGAAAAAATTTATGCAAAATTTACTTCCTTACTGGGTGAGCAAAGACGGAGAGAGAGAGAGAGAGAAAGGAAAAGCGAGAAATTCTTTTTTAAAAGGATATGCATGTTCCTTAAATGAATTCAAATATAAACTAGAGTATGCATGTATGTATGTGTGTAAGACTGTAAGTTTATTTGATTGTATGCATGTTTGTTTGTAAGTAAATATAAACACAAATACATACACATTTCGACAACAGCACAATACAATGGCTAGAGAGACAAAATGTGGACAATGGCCAGGATGTATAAAAGTAGAGGATACTTTAATATTCACACATCCTGTATCCTGTACAACACTGATACAAGTATACCAATCTAAATACTTGTACAACTATGGTATGTACATACGTATAAGTGTATGTGGCCCTCAAAAACGAAGACATTGCATTTGTTGCATGCATGCATGTTATTAAGTTGCTTTTAATACTCTTCACTGCTTACCAAAGCATTTTGTCTACGTACTCCTCTGTATGTGTATATTAGAGGCTATTCTCCTTTAAGTGTTAGTGTGCCATACATATGTATGTATAACTACAGCAAATATTTTAATTTATGTATGTTTACATGCTTGTATGTGTGTGTGTGTATGTTGGTGTTTCTGTATATGTATTGCATTGTTTCCTAAAGTGAAGTTGTTTTCAGGTTGAAATGCAAATTGCTGGATTTGCTTATGGTAATTTTTTATATGAATTGCTGCCGCTATTCCTAGTTCATGTCTTCCGTTTGCTTTAAAATTCTATTGTCAGACGACATCATGGTCTATGGAAATAGGGGAATACATACACATAAGATGCAATCATTTATATTTATTGTCTGTACATTCATACAAATTGAAATAAAATTCTATATTTGGGGAATTTGTGACAATTCCAGAAAGTTGACATTTTATTTCGTCGATTCAGAAAGTGATTCTGAGAGGCATTTTAATCATGAGCCTCTGATCATAACTTCTCCAGTATGGTGTGTGAAAAGCTTGCATATGTTCCTGTGAAAGAAACCGCTTATGCAGGCATTATAAACCGAAGTTAAAAATAAAGTTGACAGCATCACAATGTCACGAGTATTACGAGATGGCACGCCGACTTAAATCCTTGCTTTATATAGATCCATGGGTAATTTTGGTAATACCTTTACGGTTTCATGGTGGCAAACAGTCAAACTGAATTATGAGTAATAGAGGAGGTTTTGTTTGCATAGTTGGTCGATAATGACTTTGCCAACATCGTTCTCAAACAAACACGGACCGATGATCCAAAATTTACACCAAGCTAGCAAAATATTTCTGCGGCAACTTCCTGTCAGCAATTTTCCGGCAAAAACTCTGAGAGTAAATAAAAAATTGACATGAAAAGTTTGTCAAATTGATAATGAACTATCCAGGGCCGGTACGGAGTTTTTTATAAACTTAGTTGCATTTGTATGGTTGTTCTGTCCTTAAAGAGCATGGCCATAGATCGCACACTTGCGATTCTCACTGATCACTGTCCTATTGGAAGTCAAACGAGTAGACCTAGAAATCCCTGAAAATACTTTTGCAGGAGCTGTGAGTCTGAAGAGTAGGAGAAAGTCTACAGTTCTTGCCATCAAGCGGTAGACATAACTTAAACCCAAGTTTCTGTCACATTTGTCTGAAATATAGAAAAGCGAATTTTATTTTGCATTTGAAGAATGTTTGCTACCCGAGTTGACTATTAATTGCGGCATCACAAAAAGCATGAATTTTAGGTCCCACGATTTTCAAGGATGGACAACCTCTAGTGGTCTAGTAGCTAGTGTGTTCGATTATTAAGAGTGAAGGCACAGCTCAGACATCTCTAACATCACGAAGTTCAAAAAAATATTTCGTCGGCGGCTTCCTATCAGGAAATTTCTGTCAAAAATTCTGAGTGTAAATAAAATTGCCATGAAAACTTTCTCAAAAATCTGCCATTCGAAGTCGACTTTAAATTGTATGTCCCGCCACTCATGCATAAGACACGATCTTTGTGGTATCAGAAGCTCAGTAGTACTCCTGGCGAAAGGATTGTAATAAGCAAGTATTGTATGTTAGGCATCTAACCCACCATCGCATCATTGAAAGAAAAAATTTTAGGTTTTCTGAGAATTATTAGGACGTTGGTTTCAAAGCTTTCAGTATGTTGATGAAAAGATAGTTAGGAGTACTCTTTATATTTTATTTCATATTTCCACCCGCGATGCAATATGTGGTTGGTAGTTGTTGTAATGGCAACAACGTTGAGTTCAGTGATCGATTCTTGTTTCTATTGAACCATTACGGCCAGAACTGCATAGAATTCGAATTTCGAAAATTATTTGGAAACCTTAGTAGGTTTCTCCCCAGAAGATGTTTTTCTTTTTCCTGGATGAAAAATATCAAAAAAAATTTGCAATTTAAGAAACTTTTCTCATTAAGGTGCTGATGCTATTACATTGGTATTGTAACACCCTGTTTTATAGATCTAAGACAATACAATTACAAAACTTAATGCAAATATTCATCTTAAGCATGTACACTATAATACGCCTCATTCTAATTTATATGCTTATGAGTATGTCAGTGGCTTTGTGTGTTCGGTCAGTAAATACCTCCATTACAGCACATCCTTACAACACACTTTACAACGAAACAATAATAATAAACAGGGCATCACCCAAATGCATACAACAACTAATAGACAATTGAATGAAATTGTGGAAGGAATCATTTCGCCATACAATACTCATACAATACAATAGATTTCCGATAAATGTTTTCTTTATTATTTAAATAATTCTCTCTCACGTAGAGACTCTCAATCTCTGTTAGTGTGTGCTATGAGTGTTATTTGTGTGTGTTCTCTATTGTATGGCCTAAGTAGTAACCATAAAAGTGTTGCCATTTGCTCAAATTATCACAAATATTGATCTAAATTATACAGAGTGGCTGATATGTATTGCAACCAACTTCAGGTTGTTATCATTTGCGAACAGCTCGTCTAACAGCTGACAGCTTTATTCCAGTGACAGTTCATTTTATTATTTACAAGCTTACAAAAGCATTTTGATCTATTGCATTCAGAAAAAAAGTTATTCGTAATGGAATTCAACCGTGATAATGTGACTGCTTTATATTTGGCTGGAAAACTACAGGTGGCTATCGTTAATGTCCTCCAGCATTTAAAAGTGAAGAAATCTTTTGTTTCTCGTACCATTGCTCGTTACCGTGATACTAGCAGTGTTGCATCGCGTCCAAAAAGTAGGCGAAAAAAAACGGTAACTACACCAGAAATGATCCGAAAGGTGAAGGCAAGATTTGATCGAAATCCACGCTGCAGTGGTAGAAAAATTGCTTGTGAGCTGAACATATCGCGGCAATGGATGCAACACCTACTGAAAAATGAGCTTGGACTTGAAGTTCCAAAAAGTGTAAGAGCTCACCGATGGACATAAAAAAGTTAGACTGGGAGGAGCCAAGGAATTACTTCGCTTACACGAAAGTGGCGGAATTGGTTTTCTTCGATGAGAAGCCATTCCAAATTGAGGAGTTTGTGAACAAACAAAATGATAGGGTTTATTTGCCAAAAAGGTCAGCGGAAAATTTACACCTGCGATTGTCCACCAGAACTCAAGCGCCGCCGATGGTAATGGTGTGGGCCGCCGTAATGGCTTATGATCGCTCCCCGCTCGTAATCATCGACCGTGGGGTCAAAATAAATGCCGAATATTATCGCGAAAATGTCTTAAAGACTGTATTGAAGGCATGGGAAGACAAACAGGACTCAGCACTACCGCACCCAGCACGCGTCAACTAAGAATGACTTTAAAAGGAGGATGGAGGAGGAGAATGGATTCATTTCAAACGCACAATGGTAACTAAAATCTCCGGATCTCAATCCGTTGCACTTTTGTGCCTGGGGCAGTTTGGAAAGTAAGATTCTCACTAAAAATGATCAAAGTGTTGATCATCTTAAGACGGTGCTTCACCGGGAATGGGCGAAAATCTGCAGAGCCACTTTCGTGGAGCCTGTGAAGGCTTTGTCTGCCGTTTGAAGCCCATAATTCGTACCAAAGGTGGCCAATTCGAACAAATCTAAACTGATTCTAAAATTTGATGTTATTTCCAACATTTTTTGCTTTTGGACAATAGAATTAAAAAAAAAAATTAAAAAGAAGCGCTTTACTTTGTTGCATTATATATCAGCTACCCTGTATGCTCCCTTTCTTCTCTCTCTCTACCTCACTGTTTACCATCATTTCTCGTGCATATCTGTTTTGATTTGGTCAGCAAACCATCAAAAGCTTATTGGTTTGCATCCTTATTGGGTCTGCATCCTTATGGCTTAAGGATGTGAATTAAAATAAATTTTAATGATAAATTTATCCATTAACAGTTGTATTGTCACTCTTGGCTTGTCTCTCAATATTTTGCCAACGACTAGGATAATTGTTTTTGTATTTAAATATACGAAATCTTCTCTTGAATTCTTTTCCTTTCTCTCATCATAAATTAAGGAGAATTTGAATGTATTTGGAGAGATGAAATCTAGGTTAAATTGATTTACCGGGTACATTTATTGTATTTACTGGATAAGTGTCTTAGAAATTAAATTGAAATTTAAATGCTTGACAAGGTTTTTGAAAGTAAATACACTACAAAACAATTGTTAGAGAAATGCCGACAAATCATTGTAGACACTGTCATAAATTAAGGTATTATTGCCTAGAAGAACTTAACTTTCGATTAGTTTTACAATAATTCTAATACAATTTACTGAATAAATTATGGTATTCAAGGCATGGTAAAGTTTGTAATTGTATTAGCTTCATTGAGCTTAACAGCGAAGTGAAGAACGGGCCAGAGCTATATGTTGATCGCGTGGAAAACTGTCATGCCTCCCTACGTAATCGTAAAAGTTCAGGAACTGGCATCATTCAACGACATTCAATTGTAGTCTCGATTAAGTAAAGAAATATCACGTAGGCCATCGATCGATTTAAATTTGAACCTTCGGAGCCATTTCGAATATGACAATACTTGTGTCATTATATTCTGTCACAAGATTCAGTACATTATCTCCACTGAACGTAATGAATGGATTTACGCTTGAGCGACATTGAGATTTGAAAATTTATAGCGTTTTCGTTTCTGGTTAAAAATGTTGCATTTTTATTACCTTTTGCCCTCAAATTACCCTTTTGTGTTCGTTTCTAAAAAAAAGCAGCCCTGAATGTACATAAAAAGTGTAACATTATTCACCCTTTATCAAAGCATAGGGTGAGAAATTACCCACAGTAAACACCTGGTTTTGGTTTATGGTTTTCTTTGTTAAGTACAGGGCTGCATAATTGTGTTAGTTTCTGACAAAAAAAAATGTTACACCTTTCGAGGGCAATTGTGGGCAACACTTTTTAGAAGAAACGAAAATGCTATTAGTCTCAGAGAAGAACCAATAGTGTCTGGTTCATTTCTAAAGTTCGTGAAACTGGTTTTATTGTTAATGCACCAAAACGTAAGCGTGGTTGTCCAATGCCGACACCCGAAACTATTGAAGCTGTAGCTTGAGAATGTGCTTGAGAATCTATCAATATTAACTTGTCATCGTTCTTAAGAATTGAACAATTCACTTAGAAGTTCACGTCAAATTTTGCGAAAAGGTTTTGGCATGTCATCGTAAAAAGTTCAATGGGATCAAGAGTTTAAGCCTCATAATCATCCGTTTTGTATTCGCTTCGCTAGATTGTATAACGGCAAACTGCACGATGATGTCGATTTTGCAAAAAAAAAAAATCATCTTTTTGTTGACGCTAATTTTCAAATTTTCATCTTGGTGGGTACCAGAGATCAGCAATAAGGATTCAAAACGATGAGTAGATTCGAGTCATACTTATAATTTCAGATACTTATACGCTTTCATACTAATTTTGATATCATACTACTCATACTCAAAGTTGGAAGTACTCGTCGTATTAATACTTACTTACGTCGTATTAATACTTACGCATAATGTTATTGACTTCGACTCATCTCTTCTTAACATTTACACGAAGCACAAAATAAGTATGATTCGCGTACGAGCACTGCAATACTGACAAGAAGATTGTGTGTATGCTTTGCTTGTTGTCTTTGTCTTTTCTTTCTTCTTTGTTTGCATATGTAACAACAACAAAGGCTGTAAATTTTGATGAATGATTCGAGCCACTCGAATGACTTATAAGCATTCTAAGTATTTTTCTAAATTTATGAATCAGAATGAGTAGGCGTATGAATCAAACATATTTCGAATATTGTGAGTTTGATGCCAACGTTGTACTTATACTCATTGCTACTTACACTTATAAATCAATATTGTAGCGAGTACGAATGAATCAGAGTAATTGAATTTCAATTCTGTTGATTCATTCATACTCAATATTGCATGAGTGCTTCTGAGTAGCGGAAAAACGATTCGTTGATGATCTCTGGTGGGTACGTTAACAAGTAAGATTGCCGTATTTAAAGCTCAGAAAACCTACACATGGTCTTAGAGAATTCAATGCATCCATTTCGAGTAACAATTTGGTGCGGCTTGTGGAAAAGAGACATCATTGGCCCATTTTTCTGTAAAAATGAGGACGGCCAGTGAAGAGACCTATCGCACCATGATATCGATATACTGATGTACATGCTCTTCATGTTTGATTTTAACAAGATGGTGCAACTTACTATATATCTCAAGCCACTACGGAGTTATTGCGTCAAACGTTTGATGGCCATTTAATTAGCCGAAATGGTGATGTCAATTGGCTGCAAAGCGGCAACGATCTGCCACCGTTGCACTATTTTTTGTTGGGCGCCGTTAAAGAAAAGTGTTATAAAAGCCAAGATTCGTGATGCCATTGACGAGATACGAATGCGATAAACTTGAAAAAGTTCACGAAAGATGGTAAGGTCGAATGAGGTACTGTGTAGCAAGCCGCGGCAGCCATGTGGTTGAAATAATATTAAATTTCTAAGCAAAATAATTGTAATAAATTTTAACAAATTTTTAAATTTAAACTTTTAAATGGCCCACCCTTTATATGACCAGAGTACCAAAGGAAAAGAAGAAAAAATTTACTTTAAACACTGTCTATCAAATTAATTTCAACAAAACTTTTCATTTTAATTTTGATTTCCAGAACTTGACAAAACGATTTACGATTCTTCTTTTCGTTTCTTTACATTTTACTGAATATGGTGAACATCGAGAATGAAAACCGTATGATCTGTAAACAAAAAAAAAAAGGAGAATACAAAAGCAATTTCTCAACATTACTTAACTAACTTACTGCCAAAAATGTTTGCAGTGAAACTGGTGCCAAATTACCGGCCAATATTGTGTTGGTTTTCTGGGAGCGTTGCATAAAAATTATTAAAATTTTACGAAATTTTTGATTCTGATCCATCCAATTGCAGCTATACATGGCCGTCGTCAGATTGCTGCTTGTCACCATCAGCGAGTTGACATACCAACAGCAGGGGAACACTTGAAATAAAATGATGAGCAAGTACAGCATGGCAAAGAATTGTTCAGTAAGATCACGATTGAAGGCAATCATATTGATGGCTGTCAAGCAGAGCACAAAGCCGGTAATAAAGAATTGCAAAAACAATGTGGCCGATATGGCAGAACGTATATAGCTGAAGTAACTAGAAAAACAGAAAACAAAAATAAATTTTTGAAATATTTGTATGAACCTATGGGAAAGCTTCCTTTTCCGTTTGTCGTTTTAAAAGCCTCTTCCCAGCTTTCTAAATCCCTTTAATGCAACTAATGGTTGCATGGTTTGTGTTGTGCATATTCAATAGAAAAAAAAAACTGCTTTACATTACCAAAAACTTTTCCTAGGGATTTTATTCTATTATTTTAAAACTTCAAAACGTTTTTTGTTCTCTTTTTATTACAGGCTGTGTGTGTTGCATACATACCTACGGTGCATGAATAAAAGTTTGACGTTATTAAAGCCAAAAATTGTAAAATAAAGGATTAAATTGTGTTCGTTGGAAAATGCTATTTAAAACCATTGAATGGCGTACATGGCACCTGTTTTAAATGCTGATGATATGCTAAGTACTTTTAGCCACAAAATATGCCAAAAAAAAAGGAAAACCAATGGTATGAGAAAGAGGTAGAGAGAGAGAGAGGGAAATGCTGGGAAATGCCACAGCCATTCATATGCACGCACATTCACATCATTATCCTTTTGGAGAAAACAAAAAATAAAAATCATGAGAAATGATTTTCAAAGAGTATTGGTTGCTGTCCTGCCATCTACAGCTCGAAATTGCTTTTGTTTTCCAAAAAGAGAACGTGTTGGTTTTAAGTTAAACAGCATCATTGGTATAGTGGAACAGAAAATCAAATTATAACACTAGTCGTTTGAGAGATACTGGAGGACGGCAATCGAACTGTCCTTTATCTGTATGCGGCCTCCTTATTAGTATCTCTCTTAATCCTGACAGTTAGTTTTTGATGAGAACCCCGGATTTTGATTTTAAGATGTGTTAACGGTCCCGGGTATGTATGTATGCACAGATCCCAGGAATGTATTCTAATGATTCGTTTCCCTTATCACATATTCAACATGTTCGTCTGAATAAGTGTGTCTCGAGTATAAAATGCTCGTTTAGAATGGATATTTATTGTGAATGAGTACGTTTCGAGTCTACAACGTTAGATTAGAAGCGATATATATTCTGAATCTCCAGCACACAGGGTGGCTGATATATAATGCAACAAAGTAAAATGCTATATTTTTTACATTTTTTTTTCTTATTTTATTGTTCAAAAGCAAAAATGTTGGAAACAACATCAAATTTTAGAATCAGTTTAGATTTGTTCGAATTGGCCACCTTGGGTACGAAGTATGGCCTTCAAACGGCCGATAAAGCCATCAAAGACTGCACGAAAGTGGCTTTGCGGTACTTTGGCTCATTCCCGGCGAAGCGCCATTTTGAGATGTTCGACACGATGTTCCAACGGATTGAGATCCGAAGATTTTGGTGGCCATTGTGCGATAGAAATGAAGCGAAGATCTTGCGTTTAAGCCATTCTTGGTTGACGCGTGCTAAGTGCGGTGGTTTTGAGTCCTGTTGGGATGTCCATGGTCTGCGGCCGAAACATTTGTCTGCCCAGGGCTTCAATACTGTCTTTAAGACATTTTCCCGATAATATTCGGCATTTATTTTGACCCCACGGTCGATGAATACGAGCGGAGAGCGACTATCGGTAGTTACGGCGACCCACACCATTACAATCGGCGTAGCTTGAGTTCTGGTGGATAATCGCAGGAATAAATTTTCTGCTGACCTTTTTGGCAAGTAAACCCGATAATTTTATTTGTTCACAACCTGCTCAATTTGGAATGACTTCTCATCGGAGAAAACCAAATTCGGTAACTGGCCACTTTCGTGCAAGCGAAGTAACTTCTTGGCTCTTTCCAGTCTAAGTTTTTTTTGTCCATTGGTGAGCTCTTGCACTTTTTTGAACTTCAATAGCTTTAGTCCAAGCTCATTTTTCAATATGTGTTGCATCCGTTCTCGCGATATGTTCAGGTCACAAGCAATTTTTCTACCACCGCGGCGTGGATTTCTATCAAATCTGGCCTTCACTATTCGGATCATTTTTGGTATTATTACCGGTTTTTTTTTCGTCCACTTTTTGGACATGATGCAACACTGCCAGTATCACGGTAACGAGCAATGGTACGAGAAACAAAAGATTTGTTCACATTTAAATGCTGGAGGGCTTTAACGATAGCCAACTGTGTTTTTCCAGTTAAAGTAAAAGCAATCACAATAGCACGCTTGAATTCCATCACGAATAACTTTTTTCTGAATGCAATAGATCAAAATGCTTTTGTAAGCTTGTAAATAATAAAATGAACTGTCACTGAATTTAATCTGTCAGCTGTCAGACGAGCGGTTTACAAATGATAACAACCTGAAGTTGGCTGCAAAACATATCAGCCATCCTGTACTTTAACGGACAGCATGTTTTCGGTGATATGCGATGGTGTTGATCAATCTATTACTGAATCAGTGGACGCGAATTTGTCCACCACATTAACTATAGTCCTATCGGACTATATATTTTCGATTAGTGGTAAAGTGAGCAGTACGTTTCACGTAAAAAATGCCCGTTTAAATAGAACAATTTCATTATTTGCACGTGTTGTTAAATACCCGACCATAGAGCTTCAACAAAACATACTGAATACATGAAAACATATTTGGTCATTCCAAACCTTCAGTTAGGATTACGACCTTACTTCTTACACTGCTTATGTTGTGTGCATTAATTTTATACATGAGTGGCGCGACCTACAGATTTTTGAGAAACTTTTCAAAGCAATTGTATTTGCTGTCAGACTTTTTACCAGAAATCTGTTGAGAGGAAGTCGCCGAAGAAATATTTTCGTTTTGATGTCTCATTTGGGGTTTGAACTCGGACCTTCAGTCTAATAAGCCAACACACAACACTGATGCTGAATAAGCGACAAGTAATATCCCAGATATTCCTACAACACGATCAACTATGAAAAATCAGAAGAGCCTGTTGGAAAACCCGACATATTCATCAGTTTACCATTTAAATAAAAAGCAGATTTATGTGGGGGATTTGTGACACGTGACGTCATAAACTTGTTATCAAACTTTTTATCAATTTCGCTCCACTGTTCAATTTACTGGTTACTTTTATGAGAAGAAAAAACCTTCAAACTTCACTCACAAAACTATTGCTGCCACCCGCTATAATTTTTGAATTTCTTCCTGCCCATTGCTTGTGTTCTTTTAAACTCAAGCGTATTATCCATTTCTCATTCCAATTTTTTTTTTTCGAAAAGCAATACAAACCAAAGAGAAGGCAAAAGAAATAATAAAACCAGAACAGTACCGAAAGGAACGAAACGAAATTCTGATTATTTTTCTTAAGGCAACTGCAGTCATTGCTTTGTAGAGTGAATTGCTCGGTTACAGCATTCAGGACAACGACAAGGATGACGATGACGACGACAATAATAACGTTGCTGATGATGAGGATGACTATGATTTTCAGAGTTCCCAGTGATATTTTGTTAAGTAGTTTTGCAGTTGTTTTTTTTTTTTTGCCAAAAATAAAAATCTTGCCTTGTCTCAAGTGATAAGTAAAAGGCCGGGGATGTTAGCGGTTTGGAGAAGAGAAAAAACAAAAACAAAAAGTAAGAATCCAGTAATGGAAGTTAAAAAGCCTGGTTAGCCATGATTTGCATGCTAATGAGGAAAACTATTTTGATTGTTTTAAAATACGAAACTACAGAAATAACAATTTTATTGACGATAAGGAAAGTTATCATGGGGTTAACAGTGGTAAGGACAGGCTTCATTTCTGTAAAATTTTCTTTTACAAAAAATTTTTTTATAATTCAATGAATTGGTCCATCCCTGCATAAATTAATGCAGAACCTTTACTCGATTGTCTGTACTTACCACAACAAATACTTGTGATCCATAATACAGCTCTTCAACTCCTCAATATTCTCTTCAATTGTGTATTGCTCAGCTGTGTAACCAATTCTTTTAATGCGCTCCGCCAAAGTCTCAAAATGGGCTATGGTTAGTGTCAGATAACACAAGGGATACAAATCATTATTACCGTTCTGGAAAACTGTAAAAATTACAGCGGCTAGTCTGAAAAATATAGGCCGCATAATAATTCCACTCTTGGTTGGCATAGAGACGGGGAAACCAGGCACTGTAAGGCAGCTTATGATTGGCCCAACCAATGTAGGAGAAGCCAATGGCACAAAACATGTAAATCGATATGTAAAGGGCCGAAAAGAAATGGCATTTTTTTATGGCTTTCAATATCTTTAAACGATCTTCCATATGCACATTGTTGCGTTCATCCAAAGGTTTAACAAATTGATTGGAGTCCAGCAAACGTTGACGATGCATTACAACCGCCAATTGCTTAAACGTGGCCATGGCAATTGTCACACTTAACGAAAGATTCTGTACAAGTTCTTGCCATGATGTTATGAACCATAGGATAGGCCAACAAGCTAGCGGGGAACAGGAAAGCAGCAATGAAATTAATTACTGCACCATATATGTAGTACAGTACACACCATGGATAGTATTTGCTATCCTTGGTGGGTGGATTAACGCCAATAATTGTCCAATTCAGCCACAGATATTTGAGGCCATCTACCGAATTCAATGGTTGTCCTAAATCGATAGGCCGTCTCAATTGCATGTTTTGCTAACGTTACTCGATTTATTACTTTCAACTACTGCTGCATCAGGTTAAACACACTCTTACTTGTCTGTCTACTTCCGTTAGCCTTAATTGACTGACTTTGTTTCCTTCTGTTTGGTGGCCGTTTGTTAGCAGATACCCAAATGAAATGAATTGAAATGAACGTATAAAGCGAGACTAAAGGTGTAAATTATAGCTTAACGGTATTTTATATGGTCTACTGGTCTGCAACTCTTTTCTTTATTCTCCTTTTTTTTACCGTTTTGTGGTGGGTGTCTAACGGTTTTTAATTACGGCTATAACTGTTACAATGTCGAAGACTTAATAATTAAAAGAGAGAAAAAAAAAGTATCACAATCCCTAAAAGAAAGAGGAGAAACACTACAGTTTGAAGCGTGGCATAGTAATGATTGCCAAGCAGTTGTGTCAACTGATATTAAAGAAATAATTTTTTGAGAATAAATTTTACAATAAAAAAAAATGGTTTTGAATGTTCACAAAAAATTTTAGCTTAAGGAACATTCCATGAAGACGGCAGACAGTTAATAAGACTCTATTTGCTAGAAAGTTTAAATCTCTTAAGCTTCACCATATACATTTAAGCCTGAGGAAACAGTAATTGCTAAGCTAATCAAGCCCTAATGATGTTGCAATGACTGAAAGTTAGTTGACTAATGGAGGTTCTTCCTTGAATAATCGATCAGTAATTACTAAACCCCTTGCATTGCACATTCTCTAAAGGCACCGAATCGTAGTAGATAATATGTTTGGTTATTAGACACAAGGCCAGAACAGACATCTCGAACAAAGCGAAATATGACAAGAAATATTTCTTCTGCGACTTCCTCACACAGATTACTGGCAAAAACTGTTAAAGTAAATAAGAACAGTCATGAAAAGGTTAGGTTAGATTAGAGGACGTGTACTTATCAATTCTGACAAGTACAGTACCCGGTGGCCGTATTGACCCATTGTACAACATCATAGCTTCTCACACCACTTATGTTCTGTGCGTTATATATACATGAGTGGCGGAACGTACAGTTTAAACTCGAGTTTTTGCCAGAAATCTGCTGAGAGGAAGTCGCCGAAAAAGTATTTTCATATTTTCGTTTTTATGTCTGACCTGGGATTCGAACTCGGGCCTTTCATCTAATATTTAAATACAATACCTACTAGACCACGGCGACTTCACAGTCATGAAAAAGATTCTAAAAAAAATTGGCTTTCGAAATCGAAACTGTAGGTCCCACCACTCATGTATAAAATTAACGCACACAATATACATAAGTGGTGTGAGAAGCTAGGTCGTAATCCAGACTGAAAGGTTATAATCACAAAATTCGTTATGTTTGTAAAGTTCAGATCGCCTAAGTCCTCGTAAGTGTTTCTTTTCAGAAATATTTCCCAATCACGACGACAACTTTGAATAATTTGAAGCGAAGTGGGAGACGTTTTTCTTACATGAGCACATAATGGACAATGACTATAATTCACACAACCATCAATGTAGACAGACTTCTTTAACCCAAATCTATGTTGAAAAAATTTAGGGATGAAATCTGCAAGTTCTCCATCATTCTCTGCTTTAAACGCCAGTAAAAAAATCACCAACCACACAATCATACGTGGCTATATGTATGTAGCAGCCAAAACAATGTTATAGTCCAATAAATGCTAAAGGCTCTAGTATCCTACACATTCTTAGATTTGTGTTTTGCAAAACTAAATATGACGAAGATATAACTAACACATAGGGTGGCTGATATGTATTCCAACCAACTTCAGGTTGTTATCATTTGTAAACCAGCTCGTCTGACAGCTGACAGATTTATTCCAGTGACAGTTCGTTTTATTATTTACAAGCTTACAAAAGCATTTTGATCTATTGCATTTAGAAAGAGTTATTCGTGATGGAATTAATTCAAGGGTGATAGTGCTGGAAATGGCCCTCCAGCATTTAATGTGAATAAATCTTTTGTTTCTCGTACCATTGCTCGTTACCGTGAATACTGGCAGTGTTGCATTCGCGACCAAAAAGCGAAAAACAACGGCGACAACACCAGAAATGATCCGAAAAGTGAAGGCCAGATTTGATCGTAATTCGCAGTGGTAGAAAAATTGCTCGTGAGCTGAACATATCGCGAGAACGGATGCAACACATATTGAAAAATTAGCTTGGACTAAAGCCATTGAAGTTCCAAAAAGTGCACACCGATGGACAAAAAGTGTTAGACTGAAAAGAGCTACGGAGTTACTTTGCTTGCACGAAATTTGGTTTTCTCCGATGAGAAGCCATTCCAAATAGAGCAGTTTGTGAACAAACAAAATGATCGGGTTTACTTGCCCAATTAAACGTAAACATAACGACATTTCGAAGTCTTTTTCAAGATTTCGAGCTGCAGCAAGTCAAATTAAACTATCAATATCTGTATGAGTTCCTTGCTAACTAGGCAGATTATGTTGAACATAAAATGGATGAAATTCTGTATTTACTTCAGGAAGTGAGTTATTTATTTATTTATTAATTACAAAGCAATTCGAAATTATTTTTAATTATTTACGAGCTGAGTAACTGTGTGTAGTGTAACTGAACATAGTTTCGGATGGAAATCGAACCCATAATCCTAGTACTACTAACCTAGATTACCAGGGTACCCATGAACAGAGTTATTTCTAAAAAGTTTCGTGACAACTTGCCAAACAGAAATCTGAGGACATTCAGAACATAGTTTTTGATATTGATAGTTTATATGAACACACGATTTAATTTGTTTTATATATATGGGTGGTGTAAGCAGTAGGTCATTCTATTTAGTCCGCTATTATCATTATTATTTCCCTTTCCTAGAGTTACCTGTTTAATGATTTCATTATTTATTGGAGGTTTTTTTTTTGTGTTTTGTACTCTCTACTCATATTACAAATTACAAGAAATTCTTTCTTTTTAATTAGTTTTCATGTCAAACACATAATATTCTCAATTAATGTAGGAGTAGTAGTTAGTAAGGAGTGTGCACAAAAAAAAAATCGGCCTACTTTAAAGCTTATAACTTTTATCATAATTGAAAAAAATGAATACCGTTACAGTGTTTTTGTTAGTCATCTGTTTCAAAATCCATGTGATAAATTTCATGTGCAAAATTAGTTTTTTGAAAATGGCCACCCAACAAGAATGTCGTAAAAAAAATGTTCAATGAAAAACCGCGCCGCTTACAAAAAACAATTGCTAGGTTCGCAGGGGTTAACCAAAAAAAGTTTCTAAGGTAAGAATAAAACAATATAAGAAGTTTTTGAGTATTGAAAGAAAACGTGGAAGTGGAAGAAAAACAAGAATTTGCCGACCAAAATAAAGCAAATAAAATAATACGTATTTTTCTAAAACCGCCTAATATGTCTGGAAGAAAAGTGGCTCAAAAAGTTGGATGTCAGAAAAAATTTTTTATACACAAAAGGAATTCAAAGATTATTTACTTTAATTGAAATGTAAAACGAAAAAATCCCTCACTTAGTTTTATTTCTATAACGAAAAGTGTAAGTCCAGTTTTTTTTTTGTGCGCACTCCTTAGAAGTAGTAATAAACGTTTTGGTTTTTTCAAACTTATTGATACACTGCTACCTCAGTTCAGTTCAACTCAACTTAACTTAGCTTAGCTCATCTCAGCTCAGCTAAACTCACATTCATTTACGGTGTTTTTTTTTGTTTTCGTATTATTTTTGAAACGTAACGAATGTCCTTAAGGAATAAAAAAGTTTTCCATTTTCATTATTATTTCGATTGTTGTTGTGTTGCCTCTCCATAACATTCGATTAACATCTGCGCATCACAACTTAATCCTGCGATAATAAATAAACAACAACAGCAATAGCAACTAAAAAAAAAGGAGGAGAAAGAAAAAGGAATAAAAAGTGAGGATAAAAATAAGGATATTAGTCAATAATAACGGGCGAATGGGGCGAAAGAGAAAATATTTATTTTCCATTTTTTTTTAGGTATTTTTAGATCAATGTATTGTAAGTACTTTTGTAAATACAACTCATACACCCACTCCCTTTACTTATGCATTGATACACTCAAAGTAAGTTTTAAGTCTTATAATTTGTTTCAAATAAATCTTAGGGTATTACAGATAAAAGTTAAATCCTTGACTCAAAAAAAAAAAAAATAACGAAACAAGCTTTCCACATGGATTCAGTGTTGAAAACTCCTGCATCGTTTCGTTTTTTTCTCGAAACATTAGGGACAGGGTTCTTCTATATACTGCTACATACCAAATAAAAAGTATTCAAACCTTAGAGTGTGTGTGTGTGTGTGTGTCTAACAGAAATACACGTTTCCGTAATAATTTATTACTTATTGAAGTAGAAAATACGTAAACGTAAGCGAAAAACATTTTTTCCCCATCATTTTTTTTTATTTTTAATATTGTTGTTGTTGTTTTGGAGCAAAAAAAAACCAACAAACGTAGAGTTTAGGTACAACGTTTAGCTAGGTAGGAATGAACTCTGTAGTGTAGAGCCACCGTATTTCTAGCCATCAACAATAGCAACAAACAACATTTTGAAAACTCAATTAGGCCTACAAAACAAAAACAAAAAAATTAAAAAAAAACAAATACGAATACAGTATTCCCTCGATTTACGTTGTTTCGATTAACATCGTCCAAAAATTTTTTTCCCTTCAACTTCGATTTGCGTCGTAATTCGATTTACGTCGTCTTACAAAATCAGGGGAATTCCCGCTTTAAAAAAAAATTCAATACATAGAATAAAAATTTAATTATTTTAGTTTTTTTTTTTTGTAAAATGTACATAATCAAATGCATCTGGAAGTTGCCGTAGTCTAGTAGGTCGTGTGTTGGCTTATTAGACGTAAAGCCAGAGTTCGAGTCTCAAGCCAGACATCAAAACAAAATATTTTTTTTTAATATTTTCGTCGATTTCTTCTCATCAGATTTCTGGCAAAAACTCTGAGAGTAAAATAAAATTGCCATGAAAAGTTTCTCAAAAATCTATCGTTCGGAGTCGATTTTAAACTGTAGGTCCACCCTTATGTATAAAATTAACACATACGACACAAGTAGTGTAGAAGCTAAAGAGTGCGCACAAAAAAAACTGGACTTACACTTTTCGTTATAGAAATAAAACTAAGATGGCGGATTTTTTTCGTTTTATATTTCAATTAAAGTAAATAATATTTGAATTCCTTTTGTGTATAAAATTGTTTTCTGACAAAGATCTCAGAGCATCCAACTTTTTGAGCCACTTTTCTTCCAGACATTTTAGGGGGTTTTAGAAAAATACGTATTATTTTTACTTGCTTTGTTTTGGTCGGCAAATCCTTTTTTTCTTCCACTTCCACGCTTTCTCTCTAATACTCAAAGACTCCTTATATTGTTTATTCTTACCTTAGAAACTGTTTTATCGCTAACACCTACGAGCCTAGCAATCGTTTTCCTATAAGCGGCGCGGTTTTTCATTGCAAATTTCAATTATTTTTTTACGACATTCTTATTGGGCGCCCTAACTAATTTTGCTACTGCAATGACATTTAGCACATGGATTTTGAAACAGACGACTAACAAAAACAATGTAACGGTATTAATTTTTTTTTTCAATTATGATAGAAGTTATAAGCTTAAAAGTAGGCCCACTTTTTTTTTTGTGCGCACTCCTTAGGTCAATAATCCTGACTGAAGGTCTGTAATGACCAATTATGTGTGTATGTATCTGATAGTATGAGTTATTTGAAATTCGATTTACGTCGTTTCGATTTACCTCGCCTTTTTTCCGGAACATTCTACGACGTAAATGGAGGGAATACTGTAACGACAAAGGAAAAGGGAAAATAACAAAAAAGGTACCACAAAAGAAAAACAATAAAACTGCAGGATTATTTTTATATTTCGTATGAATTCCGTTCAGTTTGTTCGTTTTCTTCTGATCATCTTTTATTTGCCAATAATAATGAAATCCTAACGGTGTCGAAAAAACAAAGTGGTAAGCAATTTATGCCTACAACCCTACACTACCGGGAAATTCATATAAGGGTAGCCATATTATGCAGGCATCTTATTACGAATATTATCTTATTCGTACTCGCTACAACATTGATTTATAAGTATAAGTAGCAATGAGTATGAGTACAACGTTGCTCATTCTGATTCATAAATTTAGAAAAATACTTATAATACTTATAAGTGATTCGAGTGATTCCAATCATTCAATAAAATTTACAGCCTTTGTTGTTGTTGCATATACAAACAAAGAAGAAAGGAAATACAAAGACAACAAGCAAAGCATACACACAATCTTCTTGTGAGTAAAGTAGTGTTCGTACGCGAATCATACTTATTTTGTGCTTCGTGTAAATGTTAAGTAGACACGAGTCGAAGTCAATAACATCATGCGTATTGTTAAGTATGAATACGACGAGTACTTCCAATTTTGAGTATGAGTATGATATCAAAAGAAGTATGAATGCGTATAGCTACATAATTGGTTATTACAACCCTTCAGTCAGGATTATTGACCTAGTTTCTCACACTACTTATGTTGTGTGTGCTAATTTTATACATAAGTGGCGGGACCTACAGTTTGAAGTCGACTCCGAACGGCAGATTTTTGGGAAACTTTTCATGGCGGTTTTATTTACTCTCAGAGTTTTTGCCAGAAATCTGCTGAGAGAAAATCGCCGAAGAAATATTTTCTGTATTTTATTTTGATGTCTGGCCTGGGACACGAACCCTGGCTTTACATCTAATAAGCCACCACACTACCTACTAGACGACAGAGACTTCGATGAATGCGTATAAGTATCTGAAATTATAAGTATGACTCGAATCTATTCATCGTTTTGAATACTTATTGCTGATCTCTGGTTGGTAGGTAAAGGTGGAATTTAACCGGCGATGAGTCCGCTTATGAGTCAACTTTAGAGTGTAGATCCCGTTATTCATGTATAAAGTTAACATACACAACATAAGTGGTATGAGAAGCTAGGTCATAATCCTAACTAAAAGGTTGTAATACCAATTTGTGTGTGTATGTATGCATAAATCCAGTAGTATGTGAAGGACAGAGTTCTTGTGCAACATGTTCATGGAAAATTTAACATTTCGAATGACCTCTAGTCAGAAGAACGAATATATATTGTACACATAATGTCATTAAAAGATCTTTCAAATAAATAACAAAATGCGATGATATCTGAAATGTCCTCACTCACACACGCTAACTGGATAAGAACGTTTGAAATACACATGCGTACGCAGTATATTGAGAAGACTTCGGGATGATATATTGTGTACTATGTATGGATTCTAAACAAGAGAGTATGAATGTACTTGTCTAGATCTGAATAAAGTGGCAGGTCAGTCAGTTAACTACCTAGGCTGCATAAGAGTCTCTCTAAAGTCTCAAAATTAGAATTCCTTTAATTAAATTGCCGGCATAAACAATTTTCATCTGCCCATAAAATTTTATTAAAAAAAACACAATAAATAAGAAATACGGACATTAACGATTTTCTAATAAAGTTTTCTTAACAACATTTCATTACCTTCACCTCCTCCTAATACGAGTGCAATTATTACTAAAGGAAGACAGAAACAAATCAAGTTGAGTAGCAATCAGATCCAATAAAATTCTTAGCAAATCTGGTAAATAAAAACGTTAATAATCGATAAATAATAAAAATTGGAAAAAATAAAAGAAGGATATTAAGAAATCCTTTGCAATTTAACTCATTAAAGCCTGATTTTATTATCGAACGGAAATTGTGATGGCAAAAATGCATTTACAGATGTTGATGCTACTACCACTAATACAACACAATAAAATTACTTTTCTTTCTTATTGTTGATGCTATTGTTGTTGTTGTTATTATTATTGTTTTAACCACAATAATAACTTTTTTCTTCTCCTCTCTCTCTCTCTTTCAAATTCTCAAACTCTATGTGGATATTATGCTTGAGGCATGCATTGGCAACAGGAACTGAGACACCAACCATAACCTTAAAATTAAAAACAATTGATGGTTTTCCATAATGGAGTGGCAACTGTGCACTGTGAGTGTAGGTGAGAGAGTAAAACAGAAGAAAAGAAAATAAACAAAAAAAGAAGGAAAAGAATCCATAATAATGGCTATAATTGCATTTAAGTCCTGTTGTGTCTTGTTGTTAATGTTGTCGTTGCTTTTGTTTTTCCTGTTTCTTGTTAAACTTTTCAGTGAAATGAAGTTTTAACCCAGGAACAAAAAATTAAGAAACCTGGTTTAGAAGATTTTAAACAATATAGTAAATAATTAGCCGAGAATAGATTATTGTATCCTATCACTAAGTTCTGACTGTCCAATAATCTTAGCTTCCAAGTTCACAAGTACCGAACAATGACAGAGAAATTCTTCTGTGGTCCTCTGTTCTTATTCATTGTGGCTTATAGACTTTACCATCAGGTCTGTCTTGTTTGTTACGGTTAGCTCGCAAGGATATATTAAAACGACTTACTTACTTACTTAATTGGTCATAACAACCCGATGAACGGATTTCGGTCTGCCGCAACACATCCTTCCAGGCGCCTCTGCTTCTTGCGCGCCTACGCCAATTGGTCACACCAATCGATGACAGGGCTTCTTCGATTTGGCCCTTCCAACGGATACAAGGTCGTCCTCTTCGCCGACTTCCGCAGATCCCCGCATCAAACACTCGTCTCGCCGGAGCATCCTCCTCCATTCGAACGACATCGCCGAGCCAGCGCAGCCGCTGGATATTAATACGCTGTACAACGTCTATGTCGTTGAGGAGCTCATACAGCTCACTGTTAAATCGGATGCGAAAATCATCGCCAACTCGCACTGGACCGAAGATCTTACGTAGGACTTTTCTCTCGAATACTCTCAAGGCAGCTGCATCAGTTCTTAATAGGGTCCATGCTTCTGCGCCATAGAGAAGCACGGGTAGGATGAGCGTCTTGTAGAGTATTAGTTTCGCCTTGCGAGAGAGATCTCTGCTACTCAATTGCCTATTGAGACCATAATAGCACCTGTTGGCAAGAGTAATCCTGCGCTTGATCTCCAGACTGACATCATTTTCGGTGGTAACGGCGGAGCCAAGGTAAATGAATTTCTTGACTGTATCAAAAGTATAGTTATCGGCCGTAATATGTGAATCAATACGCCGCACGGCTCTACTTGTCGATAACATATACTTCGTTTTGCCCTCATTTACTGCCAAACCCATCTTCTTAGACTCCCGTTCAATAGCACTAAAGGCAGCAGTGACATCTCGTTTGGTACGCCCTATGATGTCGATGTCGTCAGCGTACGCAAGCAACTGGACACTTTTTTGAAAAATAGTGCCATTACGATGCACTCCCGCCTTTCGCAGAACACTCTCCATGACGAAGTTGAAGAGGTCGCATGATAAGGGATCGCCTTGTCTGAAACCTCGCATGGTATCAAAAGGTTCAGAGAGGTCCATTCCTACCTTGACGGAGCTGCAGGAATTGCTCAACGTCATTCTGCATAGCCTTATCAGCTTAGCAGGTATACCGAGCTCAGACATTGCGGCAAAAACACGATTCCTTATGGGGCTATCGAAAGCAGCCTTATAATCGACAAAAAGATGGTGTGTGTCGACTTGTTTTTCATGGGTCTTTTCCAGAATTTGGCGTAGTGTGAAGATCTGGTCGATGGTGGACTTGCCAGGTCTGAAGCCGCACTGATAAGGTCCAATCAGTGTATTGACGAGTGGCTTCAGTCGTTCACACAATACGCCTGTAAGAACCTTATATGCGATAGGGAGAAGGCTTATACCCCTGTAGTTGACGCATATCGTAGGGTCTCCCTTTTTCAGGACGGGACAGAGGACACTGAGGTTCCAATCGGTGGGCATATTAAAACGACTACCGTGATTTAGTAGGTAGTATATTGGTTTATTAAACGTAAGGCCATGGTTCAAACACTAGGTCAGGCAACTCTAACTTAAAGAAATATGAAAAAATATTTCTTCGGCTTCGACTTCCTCACAAGAATTCTTGCAAAAACTCTAAAAATGAAATAAAACTGCCATGAAAAGCTTCTTAAAAATCTGTCGTTCGCTGTTGAGTTTAAATTGTAGGTCCCACCACTTATGTATAAAATTAACATTCAAAACATGAGTGGTGGGAGAAGCTAGGCCGTAATCCAGACTAAAGCCAAATCGACCAAAACATTGAATTCGAACAAAAAATCCAAGTCATCAACCAAGAAAATCAGAAGTCGCCGTGGTCTAGTGGGTATTGTATTTAAATATTAGACAAAAGGCCCCAGTTCAATTCCAGTTCAGACATCAAAACGAAAATATGAACATTTTCCTTCGGCGACTTCTTCTCACCAGATTTCTGGCAAAAACTCTGAAAGTGAAGTAAAATTGCTATGAAAAGCTTCTCAACAAAATCTGTCATTCGGAGTCGACTTTAAACTGTAGGTCGCGCCACTCATGCATAAAATTAACGCACACAACATGAGTGGTGTGAGAAGCTAGGACGTTGTACAATGGGTTAATTCTCCCAGTTTACAGGTACGCGTCCTCTAACCTAACCTCACCTAACCAAGAAAATACATGTAAATGACCAAAGAAATGCAAGTTATGGACCAACAAATTAAAATCAAATAATCTACCAACGAAAATGCTATAGTCCACAACCACAAATGGAAGACATTGCCAAATAAAAGCCATCGGCAAAAACTGTGCGTCATGAACAGAAAGACGCAAGACTCTAACAAATTTTACCCGATTTATATAGAGACTATTTTTTGAAGGAATAAAACCTGTTTTTTTTTGGGATTCTTGAGACTATTATTACTAGCCCACTAAGACCTACTTATTCGATTTTGCCCGATTTATACAGAGCGCTCTTTTTTGTTTTGCTAATTTGAAAAAAGTTAGCTCCAGTCTCACGAAACTCTCAATATACCCATGGAAACAGTTCGGAAATTTTCGAATACGAATCATGGAAGAAAAAAAACTAAAGAGCAATACCGGTCCGTTTGACATCCCAGTAGAAAACTATCCATGTAAAAATGGCAAGGAATTTGGGATAGTTTTTATGCTAAACGATAAGCATCAGAGATCAGCAATGAATTGTTTTTCCGCTACTCATAAGCACTCATGCAATTTTGAGTATGAATGAATCAACAGAATTTAAATTCAACTACTCTGATTCATTCGTACTCGCTACAACATTGATTTATAAGTATAAGTAGCAATGAGTATGAGTACAACGTTGACATCAAACTCACAACATTCGAAATATGTTTGATTCATACGCCTACTCATTATGATTTATAAATTTAGAAAAATACTTATAATACTTATAAGTGATTCGAGTGGATCGAATTATTCATCAAAATTTACAGCCTTTGTTGTTGTTACATATGCAAACAAAGAAGAAAGAAAAGACAAAGACAACAAGCAAAGCATACACACAATCTTCTTGTGCAGTAGTGCAGTGCTCGTACGCGAATCATATTTATTTTGTGCTTCGTGTAAATATTAAGTAAAGACGAGTCGAAGTCAATAACATCATGCGTATTGTTACGTATGAATACGACGAGTACTTCCAACTTTGAGTATGAGTAGTATGAGTATGATATTTAAATAAGTATGAATGCGTATATACTCATCATTTTGAATACTCGTTGCTGATCTCTGGTTCCCATACACTCGAAAAAGCGCTGGCACTGTGAGGCCAATACTTATTGCTGATCTCTGATAAGCATGCAAATTAATTCCACTCATAGAGAACTAGTTAAACGGCAAAGTCATGTCTCACCTTATTCAGTTACTAATAGAAAAATATAATGTTTGCTTCCCCTTTGCTATCTTTACTAACTAGGGGGAACTATTAAAACAATTGGTGACTCCTGAGAGAATGTTGTGTAATAATTGTCGAAAAACCTTTAGATAACCAGACAGATACTAATCGAGATCGAGATTTGAAAACGGAAATGGATATGGTCGGTTATGACCAAGACTGTTTTAAACCACTCAGATAGCTGTCAAAGAGGATTCCTAAGGTGATGCTGACAGTTGTAACTAAATGTAGGACAAATAAATCTTGAAGCCAGTTGTAGCGTATGGAAAATTCAGTCTAATCGTTGTATGGCTTGATATTTTCAATAATTTTTGAAATTTCTTTTTGAAGTTTTTTATAGCTTAATCAAATTGTTTGCTGGGTTATCTACTTAATCACTATTTTTAATGTACCAATGCGTTGCTTTTGTTTCTGATTTTTTTTTTTGTTTCTGTGGTAATTGGATATTAAGAATATAATAGAGATTCATAGTCATTCGCATTATTATTTCTGTTCATGAAATATAATGGCGAAATACATTTTCTTCCTCCAAAAAAAAAAAAAATGGAAACAAAAAAATAAGAAGGAAACAGAAATCCAATACCACAGAGAAAAAAAAAAGAAAGAAAGAAATTGCACGTACAAATGACCTTAAGGTGATGCAAAAAGAGGAGGCTAGTGGAAGTAATATAATGAGAAAGTAAACCCGCGAAATGACTCTTCTTTTTTTATTTTTAAGCCGTTAATGATAATTTAATTTGGAGTTAAATTGTTAATGAGTGTAACGTAGTTGTCGTAGGCAATGGCACAGACAATTCACAGACAGGTGGCAATTTGTATGAAAAGCCTTTGAAAACCTTCATTAAAATTATGTGAAGTAGTATGTTTATAGGGTTTCTGCATCAATTTTCCCATACAAATTTAGGAGCATGCCTACGCTACAGTCGGTCATATTAGCTTGTTAATAAGTTTGTAACATGTAATGTATGTGAGAGTTTTTCTTCTATACAAGATGTACACCTGCATACGAGTTTTTAGGAATATTGCGTTTGGAATTATTGGACGGACAGAATGAGTGCGCGCAGTTTTCTTTGTGATATAGGGTACCATAAACACATGTTGTCGATTGATACAATGTTATGCTTTTGTTTATTCTTATTTTTTTATTTTTTTTTTTTTATTGTCAGGTTTATTGTTAAAGAAATAGATAAAGGATATACAACTGCATGATCGTTTTAAGGGCTAGTTGCTTGTGTTGTTGTTTTTATTTGTATTGCTTTTGGATTCATTGGAGAGACAGAATGAGTGCGTGTAACATTTTTAATGTATATGGTATATACATTAAATTAAAGGTATTCATACAGGTTAACTAATAAAATAAAAATATTTCACTAGCTTTGCCAAATTCTTAAAAAAATGTAAAATAAAGGCCCGGAAAAAAATATAGGGACACTTAAAGTTTTCAATATATTTGCCAAATTCTTAAAAAAGTTTAAAATAAAGGCGCAGAAAAAAATAATAGGGACACTTAAAGTTCTCAATATATTCTTATATATTTAATTATTTTTCCATAAATATTGCAATGTATTTACATTAAATTAAAGGTATTCATACAGGTTAACTAATAAAATAAAAATTTTATACTAGCTTTGCCAAATTCTTAAAACAATGTAAAACTAAAGCCCAGAAAAAATAATAGGGACACTTAAAATTTTCAACATATTCTTATATTTTTAATTATTTTTTCATAAATATTGCAATGTATTTACATAAAATTAAAGGTATTCATACAGGTTAACTAATAAAATAAAAATATTTCACTAGCTTTGCCAAATTCTTGAAACAATGTAAAACTAAAAGCCCAGAAAAAATAATAGGGACACTTAAAATTTTCAACATATTCTTATATTTTTAATTATTTTTTCATAAATATTGCATGTATTTACATAAAATTAAAGGTATTCATACAGGTTAACTAATAAAATAAAAATATGTCACTAGCTTTCCCAAATTCTTAAAAAAATGTAAAATAAAGGCCCAGAAAAAGTAATAGGGACACTTAAAGTTTTCAATATATTCTTATATTTTTAATAATTCTTCCATAAATATTGCAATGTATTTACATAAAATTAAAGGTATTCCTACAGGCTAACTAATAAAATAAAAATATTTCACTAGCTTTGCCAAATTCTTAAAAAAATGTAAAATAAAGGCCCAGAAAAAATAATAGGGACACTTAAAATTTTCAACATATTCTTATATTTTTAATAATTCTTCCATAAATATTGCAATGTATTTACATAAAATTAAAGGTATTCCTACAGGCTAACTAATAAAATAAAAATATTTCACTAGCTTTGCCAAATTCTTAAAAAAATGTAAAATAAAGGCCCGGAAAAAATAATAGGGACACTTAAAGTTTTCAATATATTCTTAGTAGTATGTTTATGGCGTTTCTAGACCAATTGCTCCGTACAAATTAGGATCATGCCTACGCTACAGTCGGTCATTTCAGATTGTTGATTGGTTTGTAACATGTAATGTATGTGGCAGTTTTTTTGCTATACACCTGCTTAACAGTTTTTAGGATTAGGTGGTTGTGTTGTCGTTTTTACTTGCATTGCTTTGTATTGCTTTTGAAATTGTTGGACGGACAGAATGAGTGTGTGCACTTTTCGTTGTGATATAGGGTGCCGTAAACTCAGTGGTCGAGAACCTCCATAAACATACTACTATGTGACAAGAAACTAGAGTGGGGAGAAAGGGAAAAAATTGTGTAATAAATGACGGACATAAAATTAATAAGAAATTAATAAGAGCGACGGACAATGGACGACAGACGATACATTTTGTATTTCAACTGGAAAATTTTAAATCATAATAATAAAATAGTTTTCAATACAAGCAACAACAACAGCAACGACCAAAAAAAAAAAAAAAATTCAATTATAATTGAAAACTATTAATTATCACCCATATTTAATGAAATTATTACAAGGAATGCAAGAACACGCAAGGGTCAATCAATGGTTATAGACTCGTGGCATTTGATGGCGTTACAATTATGAAAAGGAATTAAAATAATTACAAAAATTAATAGGGTGTTGAAAAAAAAAAACAAAAAACAATAACAAGCAGAAGAAGTAATTATTTAATTAAAAAAGCTATAAATTTATAGAAATTCTGAGTTGTTATAGGTAATGTGGAGGTAATTGAAATTGATTTTAATTTTCTCACACCATTTTTCACATATTGATGAAATGTTTTAAGCGATTATTTTAAATGCCAATTAAATTGACTTTTTAACAGAAGCAATTTTAAGCCATTAATGTAGTAAATTTCCGTTACGGCAGTACTCCACTGTATGTGCTGCTGATTAGTTTCCTTATGAAAAGTGTTCAGAAGAAAAGGATATCCTTGAAAGTAATTCGAATTATAAATACTATGTCTGCATGAGGATACAGAACTTTTGCCATAACCTACATACATACATAATTGGTCATTACAACCCTTCAGTCAGGATTATTGACCTAGTTTCACACACTACTTATGTTGTGTGTGTTAATTTTATACATAATTGGCGGGTTTAAAGTTGACTCCGAACGACAGATTTTCATGGCAGGTTTTTTTTACTCAGAGTATTTGCCAGAAATCTGCTGAGTTGGAAATCACCGAAAAAATAATTTTTGTATTTTATTTTGATGTCTAGCCTGGCTTTACGTCTAATAAGCCAGCACACTACCTACTATACCACGGCGACCCCAATGTAGTATGTAGTAGTAGTAGAAATTGTAGCCTTAATAGTTATAATAGCAGCAGAACCAGTAATAGTAGCAGTAGAAATAGTAGTAGCAGAAGTAGAAACGATAGAATTTATAATAATAGCAGAATAGTTGTAATAGTAGCAAAAGTTGTAGTACTAATAGTAGCAGAAGTAGTAGCAATAGTAGTAATAATAGTATCTAAACTAGTAATAGTAGCAGTAGCAGTATGTAGTAGGAGCAAAAATTGTAGCCTTAACAGTTATAATAGTAGCAGAACTAGTAATAGTAGCAGTAGAAATACTAGTAGCAGAAGTAGTAAGAATAATATTTATAATAGTAGCAGAATAGTTATAATAGTAGCAAAAGTAGTAGTACTAGTAGTGGCAGAAGTAGTTGCAATAGTGGTAATAATAGTATCAATACTAGTAATAGTAGCGGTAGTAGTAGCAGTAGTAGTAGCAGAAATAGTAGCAGTAGCAGTATGTAGTATTAGTAGAAATTGTAGCCTTAATAGTTATAATAGTAGCAGGACTAGTAATAGTAGCAGAAGAAATAGTAGTAGCAGAAGTAGTAACGATAGAATTTATAATAGTAGCAGAATAGTTGTAATAGTAGCAAAAGTTGTAGTACTAATAGTAGCAGAAGTAGTAGCAATAGGTAAGTAATAATAGTATCTAAACTAGTAATAGTAGCAGTAGCAGTATGTAGTAGGAGCAAAAATTGTAGCCTTAACAGTTATAATAGTAGCAGAACTAGTAATAGTAGCAGTAGAAATACTAGTAGCAGAAGTAGTAAGAATAGTATTTATAATACTAGGCAGAATAGTTATAATAGTAGCAAAAGTAGTAGTTCTAGTAGTGGCAGAAGTAGTTGCAATAGTGGTAATAATAGTATCAATACTAGTAATAGTAGCGGTAGTAGTAGCAGTAGTAGTAGCAGAAATAGTAGCAGTAGCAGTATGTAGTATTAGTAGAAATTGTAGCCTTAATAGTTATAATAGCAGCAGAACTAGTAATAGTAGCAGTAGAAATAGTAGTAGCAGAAGTAGTAACAATAGTATTTATAATAGTAGGAGAGTAATTGTAACAGTAGCAAAAGTAGTACTACTAGTAGTAGTTGTAGTAGTAGTATTTGAAGTTACAAAAGCTGTAGTAGTGGAGTATGTTTTGTAGGAAAATTTTGAAACCTTTTTAGCATGGCTTTCGTTGTCTTCCGTTTTCCAACTATCTATCATGACTTTGCAGCTACTTCGGCTATGGATGCCTTAGACATAAATGAGAATTTTTGTATGTTGCATACATAGAAACAATATGCTTTATTTTTAAAATATAAATTCATTTTCTTTAAATTTAAATTATTGCAGTTAAAAATCTGCAATCATATTCACTTGCAGCTGTTCGTTCTCACAAAGTCAATGAACGCTTCTAAACTTTATTTTAAATTTCCTGTTTTTTTTGTTTCTTGAATATTTCATTCTAATTTAAAAATCACAGCCATTTTTAAATTAGTTGCACAAAAAAAAAAAAATAAAAGAAAATAACTAATGTTAGAGGAAGAGATTCAAATTGTAGATACATTTTCATAAGGCATAAATTAAAAACTGCACCCAAATCTGTTAAATTAAAAAGATATACGAGCACAGAAGCGGCAGTAAAAAGTAGTTTGTGTTGTAAGCAACGAATGTCAGTGTCTGTGTCGAAGACATAAATTTTGTGTTAAATAAACAAGAGCCCATAATGACCAACCACATTTAGACACATAAATCTTTAACATCTTTTTCGGTTGGTTTATGTATATGCCTGCTCAACTCAACTCTACTCGACTCGACTCGGCTTGGCTCATCATCTCCACTTTTTATCTAGTAATGCGGTAGTTAAAGCTGCGTATGTGGCAGACGCTGGTAGAGAAGAGAAAAACTTAATTCAGCACTTTTAATTGCAACTTTTTGGGGCAAACATTCTTTGCAAACAAATAATGAATGGCAACAGTAACACCCATTAACACTAGCCTAGGCAGACAGCATTAGAGGAGGGTCGAAAGATTATTTATTTTAGTTGTTCGGAAAAGTTTAAGTAGAAAACTGTAATAAAAAAAGGTAGGAAACTAGACAGGGATGAATGGAGTGTTTGTAAATTACTGTTCAACTTCAATGGTAAACTCTTTTATTATTCTTTTAAACAGATGTCAGAAGAATTCTATTATCTGCCTTGGAAAGTGTTATCGTGTAAAGCTTAAACATCGACTTCTCTTGCGACACTATAGTTGGATTCAATGAGTAGTAAATGCCCGTCAAAACTACAAACAATATAACAGCAAATAACATTTCCATAGAATTTATGGTTTCTAGGCAACAACAAATGGCAACCCTATCATTCTAGAATCTGCAGCAGTAGGCCAATCATTTGTTTAACTTAACAAACTTGATCAAGTCAATACAAAGCAATGATCGGAAGGATATTTCTTAAACGAATTGAAGGAATATTAATAATCATACAAAGGTGGCTTCAGTATATAAACTTTCTTGTGATCATACTACGGTCAAACGGTCCATTTCATACCATAAGATGATTTTCTACAGAACATATTTTTCGCCGTAGACATATTTTATAACTCAATCAACCTAAAATTTATGGCCCAAAGTGAGACACCGATTGCGTGAGTAATAACTATAACAGGAAAATCTGGCGTTAAGCTATTAGGGGCTATGTTACAATCCACTTTTGTATACCTGTACTCCCAACAAGAGATCAAATAATATTTCTTTCCACTTTGTTAAGAGATTTTTCGTTCTTGCTGGTCAGGAAAGCCTTTCATTATTGGTATCGACCTATTTGAATGCATTTCAGCAATGCGTTTTAGGTTCATATTAAAGGTCTATTTCAATATGTTCTAGAATGACAGAGTTACCATTTGACTATGCCTGGAGACAATGCAGGGATACAGGGTGGCTGATATGTACTGCAACCAACTTCAGGTTGTTATCATTTGTAAACCGCTCGTCTGACAGCTGACAGATTTATTCCAGTGACAGTTCATTTTATTATTTACAAGCTTACAAAAGCATTTTGATCTATTGCATTCAAAAAAAAGTTATTCGTGATGGAATTGAAGCGTGATAGTGTCATTGCTTTATATTTAGCTGGAAAACCACAGGTGGGTATCGTAAGAGGCCTCCAGCATTTAAAAGTGAATAAATTTTTTGTTTTTCGAAACACTGCTCATTGCCGTGATACTGGCAGAGTTGCATCGCGTCCAAAAAGTGGACGATAAAGAAACGGTAACAACACCAGAAATGATCTGAAAAGCATTGGTAGAAAATTGCTCTTGCGTTGAACATATCGCGAGAACGGATGCAACACATATTGAAAAATGAACTTGGACTAAAGTTATTGAAGTTCCAAAAAGTGCAAGAGCTCACCGATGGACAAAAAAGTTAGACTGGAAAGAGCCAAGTAATTACTTTGCTTGCACGAAAGTAGCCAGTTACTGAATTTGGTTTTCTCCAAAGAGATGCCTTTCCAAATTGAGCAGTTTGTGAACAAACAAAATGATCGGGTTTACTTGCCAAAGAGGACAGCTGTAAATTTACACCTGCGATTGGCAACCAGAACTCAAGCGCCACCGATGGTATTGGTGTGGGCCACCGTAACGGCCGATGGTCGCTCCCCGTTTATTCGATTTTGCCCGATTTATATAGAGTGCTATTTTTTGTTTTGCTAATTTGAAAAAGTTAGTTTAATCGTCAATATCTTCAGTCCTACGAAACTTTCGATATACCCATGGAAACATTTCGGAAATTTTCGAATACGAATAATAGATGAAGAAAATCTAAAGAGTATTACCGGTCCGTTTGACATCCTGGCAGAATATTATCTATGCAAAATTGACTAGGAATTTGGGATAGTTTTTATGCTGGACGATAAGCATGCAAATTAATTCCACTCATAGAGAACTAGTTAAACTTGCAATATGGCAAAGTCATCTGTCACCTTATTAGGTTACTAATAGGAAAATATAATGTTTGTTTCCCCTTTTGCTATCTTAACTAGCTAGGGGCAACTATTAAAACAATTGGTGACTCCTGAGAAGATGTTGTATAATATCTGTCGAAAAACCTATAAATAACCAGGCAGCTACCAATTGAGATCGAGATTTGAAAACGGAAATGGTGAATCGTGAATCCTCCAGATAACTGTCAAAGAGGATTCCTAAGCTGATGCTGGCAGTTGTAACTAAAGGTAGGACAAATAAATCTTGAAGCCAGTTGTAGCGTATAGAAAATTCAGTCCAATTGTTGAGACTTTGTGCTTTGTTAAAAGCAGAAAGTGGAGTCTGGTTTGATATTTTCAATAATTTTTGAAATTTCCTTTTGAAGTTTTTTATATTTTAACCAAATTGTTTGCTGGGTTATCTACTTAATCACTATTTTTAATGTACCAATGCGTTGTTTTCGTTTCTGATTATTTTTTTTTATTTCTGTAGTAATTGGATATTAAGAATATACTAGAGATTCATGGTAAAAATTTTTTTCAAAATTTTCAAACTAAATTGAACATTTTTTATTCGAGACTAGATTACTCATGTTTGTACCTAATAAGGAAGCTTTTCCTACGATAAGGTACATACTCGCATGATTTTTGAGGAAGTTACTACTCGGAGGAGAGGAGAAAGACACCTTCTATCGCATAATATGTAACTGTCCAGCACTAGGGAAAAATCCCGTAAATCCCTGATGGAACTGTTTGACGTAAGAATAAAGGGCATTAGCCCGGCATATAAGAGAGTGGCTTGGATTGAAAGAACTTTTTGAACTGATCTTAAAGATCTTTTTGAATTGAATGGCATGGTCTAATAATTGCCTGCCACATCTGAAGTAAATGCAGTGTAGTAATCCCAATTAAATGAATTTGCTACGTAAGTTTGTTAACCATTAAATGTGTTTGTGTTTTAATGGAAAAATAATTTCTGAAAAATAGAAATTTTTTTCAATCTTTCACTCTGTTTAATTAAATTGTACGTTTTTGCTTTCCAATCTATTTTGTATTAAAAAAAAAATTTTTTTTCTATGGTTTTAAATTAAATACGATTTAATGCCGTAATGTTGGGCCTATGTATTGATTGATAAAAATCTCTATTATTTTTCGTTGAAACGTAATGGACAATTTTTCCCTTTCATTTCCTTTGTTGGCATATCAATCAACTAATGGCTGATGTTTTACATCCGGCAACCACAATTCATTTTATTTTATGCATTAGGCCGTAAATAAATCAAAACAAAAAAAAAAAAGAGAATTTATTTTAAAATTTAAAAAAATTGGAAAAATAATAGAAAAAAAAAATAAATGGTGGGGTAACAATAAGTTTTTTCTTTTTTTTGAAACGAATTATTTGGAAAAGTAATTTTATAATAAAAGTTTAAATTAAACAAAACCAAAAAGGTATTAAAAGTCTCAGTTTCATTCTAAATGAATTGGTTTATAGAGAGATAAAATTTTAGTGGAGTAACAAAAGGCCTTGAGACCTCTTGAAGTCTCCGTAAGACAGCATTTTTTTCAATTTAAAATAAAAACTCGTTTTTTTTGTGAAGAAGGAACTCGCCTTAGTTTATTTTCTCTCACTATGTGGCTGTATTTCGACGATAACGGAATGTATTTCGGATCTTAGCCCATGCATTGTTTCTGATTTATAATTTCAAGCCAAAGTTTTCACAAAACACCAGGTAGGTAGAAGTGGCTATCCACCCGATGAGCAGACGCACTAAGGTCGCATACAGGCCCTCTCCCCTATTTCAGGAACCACTTGGAACTTCCGATGATACGACTCAGGCTGCCGTTTTCTATGCATAACAGTTCATCTAGGTCTTACATGTAGTAGGCACCCAGGAGTTTCTTTCTCCTCCGACCAAGTGCCGGGAAGAATAGCTTCATCCTCTTCCTCATTTCCACAGCTTCTGCAGAAACCATTCGCGAGGTGTCCAAGACCGATACGCCTCGCATGTGTTCCTATAATACAATATCCCGTAATAACCCCGATAACAGCACTGGAGGGATTTAAAGGGATTCCCAATGTAGAGAATTCAACAGAGAGCTTGACGGTTGTGCCTTATCTGGCCAAATTATCCGCTCTGCAGTTGCCGGGAATATCCTTATGTCCCGGTACCTATGTGATACAAACATCCCATCGATTTGCTATCTCATTGAGACATCTGCGCCCTGATGACCGCTTGGCTATCGGAAAGTATAATGATCCTTAGTTTGCGAACATTTTTGTCCGCAACAATTATCACCGCAGCCTGAATCGCCGACACTTCCGCCTGAAAGACACTGCAGTGATCTGGTAGCCTCATAAACTTGGATATTCCGATTGATCTCGATTAGATGCCAATACCAACGGCTCGTTCTAATTTGAAGCCATCGGTGTAGATTTGTGCGGCATTTCGCGCCAGTTGCGCCACACCCTTTCTCCAGTCCTTCCTTTTCGGGATGGATGTCCTAAAATTCATTGAGAAGTCACATCGCGGTGTCATTTAGTCTATGCTCACAAAACACTAAGAAATAAACAAATCTTCACTCACGGCAATTTCTGCCTCAGCTTTAAAGAAATAAATCCTATACACGCCATTCTATCTGGTTTAGTTTCTCTTGAATTACATTAGGATTTACTGCGTCCCAAAGTCTTAGTACCGCAATATGTGATTGAACTGTTACGCATTGAAATTGGGAGTCTAAGCCGCTTCATCGAAAGCTCCATGTGGTACCGGAACTTGGGGAAAAAAAAGGAAAAGTATTTTCACAATATCACAATGGGCCCTATGTGTGGCTAAAGTATTTCCATTTATAATCCTTAAGTGGACAGCCACTTGTGCCCACCTATCTAGCTAAGCCATTCAAATGAGGCATTCACATCACTTTGCTTCATTGCTGGAAATTGTGAATGCTTTCCATAGGCGGGTGGCTTAAGGTGCTCGGTAAGTTGAATTTTGTACGCTAAATAATGCATTATGAAATTTAAAGTATTTGAGAATGAAATCGAATTGAGGTCGCATTACGGAACACTATTAAGCACTGATGCAGCAGCCTTGAGAGTATTCGAGAGAAAAGTCCTTTATAAGATGTTTGATCCAGTGCAAGTTGGCAATGACTTTCGTGTTCGATCTAACAATAAGTTGTATGAGCTCCTTTACAATATGGGCGTTGTGCAGAGTATTAACATCCAGCGGCTGCGCTGACTCGGTGATGTCTTTTGAATGGAAGAGGTTGCTCCGGCGAGACCGGTATTTGATGTCTTGATTTACGGAAGTCGGCGAAGAGGATAACCTTTTTTGCATTGGAGGAACCAAATCGAGGAAGTCCTACCAGCGATTGGTGTAACCAACTGGTATTGTTTCAGTTTCTTGAAATTTTCTGATCACTACTCGAATGGCTGACACATTACTCATACATAATTGGTCATTACAACCCTTCAGTCAGGATTATTTGCCGACCTAGTTTCTCACCCTACTTATGTTGTGTGTGTGTTAATTTTATACATAATTGGAGGGACCTACAGTTTAAAGTCAACTCCGAGCGACAGATTTTATTTACTCTCAGAGTTTTTACTAGAAATCTGCTGACAGGAAATCGCCAAAAAAATACTTTTTGAATTTTTTATTTTCATGTCTGGCCTGGGACACGAACCTTGGCTCTACGTCTAATAAGCCAGCACACTAACTACTAGACCACGGCGACTTAGCACATTAGGTGTACATTTTCTACCAAGTGTCTATGAAGTCCATGCATTATTCTGAATAATCGGAATAACCGGAGGTAACTGCGTTCAAATTTTTGAGTTAACACTTGAGGATGACACAAAAAATGGCGCTGCATTAGAAAAAAAGTGAACTTTTATTGTGACACCTTTTAGAAAGTATAAAGCCACAGAGAGGGTTAATAAGGTCATATTCAAATATAAAGTCTAAGCCTTATTTGTACAAAAATATGTATGCATGTGCATAAAATTATTATTTATTTTAAATTATTTATAAAGTCAAACACACAAACACATCATGTCAAACCCTTGCAAATGTTTTCCTCATTATTATTCAAACGGCTGGTAATTACCATTCCATCCGCATACATACATTTTAGGGTCATTCATCCGGTACAGTTTTAAACATTTTGTTGCCATTTTGACTCAATTATAAGTTTTAAAAATGTGTTTTGTTTGTTTGGATACGTATGTACAGTAGCGAGCATAAAAAATGCGACGTTGGGTAAAATTATCTTTAAGTGCGATAATTTTAAAAAAATGGTGACAAAATATTTCTTTGGGTTATTAATCCCTACAGTTATAATATCAATAGGTATCTTATCAATAACATTATGTAAATATTTTTAATTAATGATATATTATTTTGTCATTTATTAAAAAGAGTTCGAATTTCATGGGAGCAATAAAAATGCAACAGCATAAATTTTAATGTGTTTATTTAAATTAAATAGTAATTCTTACAAAAAAAAATCTTAAAATTAATATTTAGTGGCGTAGCCCTTATTTTTTATGACTTCTTGCAACCTAGAAGGCATAGAGTCGACTAAAGCTATTAATGTGTTCACTTTTCAAAATTTCTTCTAATTGCCTCTTATTTGACGGATGTTTCCTCTTAACTTCCCGATCTAATAGCTCCCATAGATTTTCTATGGGGTTTAGATCGGGAGACTGTGATGGCCAATCCAAAACATTGACATCATTGCCGCCTAAAAAGTTTCAAGCTAAGCGACTTGAGTGCTTTGGATCGTTATCCTGTTGGAATATGCTACCAGGAGGCATTTTTTCCCGCAGATGAGGAAGCATGTGTTCTTCAAGGATTTCACAGTACTTCTTGGCGTCCATTTTTCCTTCGATTTGAGTTAAGGGACCTACCCCATCACGGGAAAACGCACCTGTAAATACGTGCCGTAAAATCAATAATTTTTTTTAAACATATCGTTCCTTACCCCACACCATTATTGATCCACCGCCATGTTTTACGGTTGGAAGTTGATATCTTGGAGAATATCTCTGTCCAGGCGGTGTTCGAACAAAATTTATACCATCGGAGCCAAACAAATTAAATTTGCTTTCATCTCTCCACAAGACTTTAGCCCATTGTTCATTTGACCAATCCTTGTAACGTTTTGCAAATTCCAGGCGCTTCTTTTTATTGATTGCACTGATGAGAGGTTTCTTTGCGAGTCGTCTCGCATGCAAATTAGCCTCTTTCAACCTACGGCGAACAGTGTGAACGCCTATAGAGACTCCCATTTGCTCATTAGTGAAATTAGCAACGTCTACTGCGGTCTTTCGTGGATCTTTTTTAACCAGTGCAATCATCTGGCGGTCTTGGCGAGAGGTAGTTTTTCGAGGATTACCACTACCTGGTTTCCTTTCCACACTATTTCTCAAGGAAAATCGAGATTTAATCCGACATACGGTTGATTGATTTACACCAAAGAGGTGTCCAACTTCACGCATGGATTTTCCTTCTTCTAAGGCTTTAATGATTGCAGTTTTGCTGTCAGCTGAGAACTGCTTCTATTACAAAACATACATGTTATACATGTTGTATAACTTATTTAAGAAATTTTCAATTATAATTAAATAAATAACTTAATTTAACTATTTTTTTATTATGTTGCATTTTTTTTTGCTCGCTAAAAATTTGCACTTTTTTCACTAATTCAAAAATATTTAACTTTTTAAAGCAGAATTTGGAATAAACTGTGGTTACTTTGAAAACTTATAATTGAAAGAATTAACAGCAAAAGAAAATAGAAAAATTAGTTACCCTTATTTTGAAACAGATCTTATTAAAGATCATATGGCACAGTGTTGCATTTTTGTGCTCGCTACTGTATGTACGTATGTCAGTTTGTACGTTTGTATGATACGCTTACAAAAATGTCAAACGAACATAACAAAATTTGCCAAAAAGTCACAAATTGTGGCAAATGGCAAAATCATGTCCTTTTTTATTGTTGGCTTTTTTTTGCATTAGACAATGGAATACACACACACACACACACAGAATAACAAAATTTCAGAAGGAAACAATTTACTGAAAAACAGGTCATACACCATAAACAATTTTGTTGCAACAAACAATTTTCTGGTCAGAAAAACAAAAATAAAAAAATTAGTTTTTCTTGGTATTTTTGAAATTTTGCAAACAAGCTGGTAAACAATCAGAATAATTTGGGTTAAGCGGGTTTTTTTTTGGTTTCTATTGGAACAGCTTTCTAGATACACACGTAGTACATTAGTGGATATTGATTTCAGAAGAAAGTTTCAATATTTGTTTTCATATTTACGTTACGATAGGTTACTTTGAAGGCGGCGTAGTTTAGTAGGTAAATTCAAACCTCAGACTAGACATCTTGAACCAAACCAAATATGAAAAAAGTATTACTTCGGTGACTGTCTTTCAGCAGTTTTCTGGCAAAAACTCTGGTAGTTAATAAAAATTGCCATTAAGAATTTCTCAAAACAATCTGTCGTTCAGTGTATAAAATTAACACACACAACATATGTGGTATAAGAAGCTAGGTCATAATCTTAACTGAGTTGTTCTAATAACCCATTATGTTATTTACTACACTAGCTGTACCCTGCACGTGTTGCTGCGCCACCAACTAAAATAAATTTGAAGGAAAGGCATTACACAAATGTCCTATCCAATTTTGAATTATTTTATTGATTTTGTTTCCCATTGTCCTGATGATTCAAATGAACGGGCCGGAGTAGTACGCATTCGATCAGCTTCTAATCTCACTTCTCGTTGTTCAAGTTGTTCATGCGAACGGGTCTCAGCGGCATATACTCGAAGATTTTTCAGTCACAGTGCTCGTCTGTTTCTGAGGCTTGTAATGCTCTTTTCTTCCGTGCTTGGAGTGTAGGTCGACCAATTGCTTGTCATTCAATTTGAATAATTTTCAGTGCCGCCACCTATCAGATATTGGTCATATCAACTTAGAAATCTTCATCGGCTCATGTGCAACAACTTTGGTAAAGATCATAACATCATTAAATGCACAGTTTACGATTTAATTGATTTGCAGTAATTTTCAGAGGCGCCACCTGCCGGAAATTAGTCATATCAACTTATAAACCTATCCCGGTTCATGCGCAACAACTTTTCTAACGATCATCACATGATCAAATGCATAGTTTACGAGTGTATAAGGTACATACAAACAAACATTCATTTTTATATATATATAGACCATGGGGGGTAACACGCCCACTATAGCCAATTCACCCATTTTGTTCATATATACGTCAAAGTCATCCATACAAAATTTGAAGACTTTAGCTGTTGCAGTTTATAAGATATGCGATATGAAATACTTATTGGGTATGTGGGCGTGATGTACTGTGGACAAAAAAAAGCGCTTTCTTAAATTTTGACTCGATGGTTTAATGCATGAGGCAGATCTTCTCTTAACGTAATTTTCCAACAAAAAATCTGAGAGTATCAAACCCTTTTGAACTCTTTGAAAAGAATCTTTGCCTTTCTTTATCCTACCGTTCATATCTTTCCAAATATACTCTCCTACTCCATAGAAGGTTTTTGCTCGCATCAACGACGTTGAAACTCAACTTCTTGCAAAGTCATCTGCTTTGTTAGCGCCATCAATTCCCATCTGATCTGCGACACAGCAGAGGTCTACCCAACTGATTCAACTTCTTCAGATAGTCCCATGTTATTTTCGTTTTAACCTCAGTGGGGTACTTGAATAGTTGCCTGACTATCAGTTAGTGTTGCTCTAACCTGCATTTGTACCACCTAATTAAGTTGAATTGAGCAAATATTTCGATGGCATAGACTTCTGCTTGGCAGATACCCATAAGATTACCCATGAGCTCGAAATATTACATTCTACAACGAAAAACTCCTGTGTCTGTTACAAGATCCATGGTTGATCTACATGTATAGCACAAAATTGTCCCTCTTTTCGAAGATTCCAAATCACTTCATTCATTTTTGTTATTGAGTCTCGCTGAGAAACGTTTTCCAAAGTAACAGAGTCTACTGGTTCGGTCCAGGGCATTGTTAAGGACGGAGCTGCCAGCCAGTCGATTCATTAGGTTACGAAAATTTCATTTCGCAATTCATTTCCGATTTCATATTAGCCATGTCTGCTATCAGAAGTTGTCGTCGTGTTTTGGCATATTAGATGAGAGGGCGAGATTCAAACATTTCCAACTAGATTAGACTCTATCTCCAACAAAATGAGATACGAAAAATATTGCTTCAGCGAATTCCTCTCAGTAGATTTTTAGCAAAAGCGCTAAGTGAAAATATAAATTGTCATGAAAATTTCTATCTGTCGTTCAGTGTCGACTTTAAACTGTAGGTTCTGCCACTGATAAATAAAATTCACATAGACAACATATGCGGTGTAAGAAGCTAGGTCGTAGTGCTGACTCAAGGGCTATTATCAATATCAAATGAAACTCCTAATAAGCTCTGCACCTGTATTATTATTCTGTTGCAAATGTTTCTTTTAAATTCAAAATATTTTCTTTTTAAACTTTAGAAAGACTAAAAAAAAGTGCAACCAATTCGTCTTAAAATTGTTGTTTTAAAGTACAAAATTAAAAGAAAAACAAAAATGGGAGTAAAAAAGATTTTACACAGCAAATGGAATAATAAACTTTACTGCTGTTGCCTTTAGTCCAAACAAAAAAGGACCAAAAAAAGCTTTTTGGTCACTTGTACGTTATATTGTATGTGGGGAACGACGGTATATGAATAAATGAAAGAGTTTTGCCACTTGGATTTTACCAGGTCCTTTTATTGTGGCATAGAATTGTTTCCAATGTGTAAGAGTGTGTGTGTGTTTCTGTTTTTTGTAGGTTGGTGTTGCAGCATTTAACACATTTACGAGTATGCATGGATAAGTGTTGCTGCAGCTGTGAAATATTTGTTGGTTTTTTTTTCGTCCTTAGAACATACATATGTGTACGTGCATGTGTAGGTGTGTGTATGTGTGACTGTTCACATTTTTTAATTAAAAATTTATTTTGATTTCTACGTGCAATAACAATAACTAAAACAACTGCAACAACAACTGCACAATGCAATTGTTGTATAGAAATACAAACAAAAGATGAAAAACTTTCACAGCTTTTATGGCCGAAAAATTTTTCTGAATAGAATTGCGGCCAAAAACAATCGCATTTATGCCATGCATTTTTTACTACTTCAATCGTTGAAGTAAAGTGTTCAATAATACTTTTTATTTTTCTTTTTTTTTTACTTCATGCAAAGCAATTTTTATCAGCTTTTTTACAAAAATTTTGAAAAAAAAAATTTTTTTTTAACGAAATCTACACGTAAATTGAGTCACAGTTTTATGGTGATTACTTTTATAACTGCTGCTGCCGATGCTGTATTTCAGATTTTATGGTGTAATGGCGTTTTCCTTTTTTTTTTATAAATGCTCTTGGATCAGGGACAGTGGTATAGAAACCAGGTAAATTGGTTTAAAACTAAACTATCAACGAATTGAAAATTACATTTTCCACAATACAAAACCCGATTTAATAATGTCCACTCAGTTATGTTTTAAGCTTCAACATTCGTTTACAAATATTTTGTATTTCAAATCAATCTCATTCAACTCGACCCAATTCACTGTTCACTACACAAAAAAACAAAAATTCCTTAATTAAGTTTTTAGTGCAACAGAATAGAAAAAGAGTTTAAGTTCTTTCCATTTGGTAATTAACCCATAAATTCTTGATTGGATTACATAAATAAAAACAAATATTAAAGCCATAATGAATGTCCTAAATATGAAGAGTTTTATGGTGTTGAAAAAGACACTCAGAGGCCTACAAAGCATTCAAACAAATTTAAAGACAAATTAAACAAAATGTTCGGATATCTTTAACGGCTTAGTAATCTTTATCTACCTACACTTTAAATTCGAAAAGCTTTTCATGGTTATTTACTCTTATAATTTATAGCAGAAATTTGCAGAAAAAAACCCAATGAAATATTTTCTTAATTTTTAGTTTTATTCCAGACGTCTAGCACTACCTTACGGCAACTTTGAAATGAAAATTTTTTGACATAAAGAATCGATTAACTGTCCCCTGATCGGAGACAGTAGCTCAAATGAATAAAGTGATTTCGAATCTGGAAATTATTTTAGAAGAGGAACTATTTTGTGGTACACAAGTGGGTCAAGAATGGATCTAGTTAGAGATGTTTGAAACTCGCCCTCTGATCTAATATGCCAACGCACTACGGCAACTTCTGACAGCAAACAAGTCTAACATGAGATCGGAAATGAATTACAAAACGAAATTTTCGTAATCTAATGAATCAATTGGCTGGCGGCTTCATCCTTAACAGTCCCCTGGACAGAACCAGTAGACTCTATTACTTTGGAAAATGTTTCTCAACGAGATTCAATAACAAAAATGAATGAAGTGATTTGGAATCTTCGAAAAGAGAGACTGTTTTGTGGTATACAAGTAGGTCAAGCATGGTAATCTTGTAACAGAAGCAGAAGTTTTTCAACGTAGAATGTAATATTTCGAGCTCATGGGTAATCTTATGGGTATCTGCCAAGCAGAAGTCTATTTTCGTAACTTAATGAAGCGATTGGCCGGCAGCTCGGTCCTTAACAGTCCCCTGAACAGAACCAATAAACTCTATTACTTTGGAAAAACTTTTTCAACGAGGCTTAATAACAAACATGAATGAATTGTTTTGAAATCTTCGAAAAGAGGGACTATTTTGTAATATTCAAGTATGTCAACGATAGATCTTGTAACAGAGACCGAAGTTTTTCGTCGTAGAATGTAATATTTCGAGTTCATGGGTAATCTTATGGGTATCTGCCAAGCAGGAGTCTATGCCAGCGAAATATTTTTTAGGAGGTACAAATGTTAGTCAGGCAACCATTCATGCACTGGACTGAGATTAAAGCGAAAATAGCATGGGGTTGTCTAAAGAAGTTGAATCAGTTGGGCAAACCTCTGCTGTATCGCAGATCAGATGGGAATTGTTGGCAATAAGCCAGCAGATGAGTTTGCAATGAGTTGCGTTTCATGTCATAGGATCAGAACCCTACTGTAGGGTAGGAGAGAATGTTTGGAAAGATAAACAAAGAATGGCAAAGATGTTGTCCTCGAAATTTTTGTTGGAAAATTATCGAAGATGTAACTCATGCACTCAAACTATCGAGTGAAAACTTAAGATTGATGACCAGTCTTTTGGGGCACTGTAGACTCAAAGTATACTTATTCAGAATGAGGTTTGTATACTTTATGTTCCCTTGTGAATAGAATTCTTACAATTTCTTGTACCTTGGAGAGCTAGGACTGGAAGATTAAGACCATAAATTTATGGTCCGAATGCTCAAGATTTAATATTTCTGCTTCTACATAATGAAGAATTATGAATTCATGCCTTTAACATTATTGTGAACATTTACCATTATTCAAGCTATGAAACTGTTTAAGATCAACGCCACTCTCTATTCTGATTAGAATGATTACAGTTTAAAATCCCCAAATAGAAAAAAAACATCTTCTATTCGTCTATTTATGTACGAATCAGAGATCAGCAATAAGTATTCAAAACGATGAGAACGTTCGAGTCATACTTATAATTTCAGATACTTATACGCGTTCATACTTATTCATACTACTCACACTCAAAGTTGGAAGTACTCGTGGTATTCATGCTTAACAATACGTCTGATGTTATTGATTACGACTCGTCTCTACTTAACATTTACACGACGCACAAAATAAATATGATTCGCGTACTAGCACTGCAATACTCACTAGAAGATTGTGTATATGCTTTGCTTGTTGTCTTTGTCTTTTCTTTCTTCTTTGTTTGTATGTGCAATAGCAACAAAGGCTGTAAATTTCGATGAATGATTCGAATCACTCGAATCGCTTATAAGTATTCTAAGTATTTTTCTAAATTTATGAATCAGAATGAGTAGGCGTATGAATCAAACATATTTCGAATGCTGTGAGTTTGATGTCAACGTTGTACTCATACTCAATGTTGTGGCGATTATGAATGAATCAGAGTATTTGAATTTCAATTCTGTTGATTCTCTACTCTGCTTATGAGTAGCAGAAAAACGATTCATTGCTGATCACTGGTACGAATGATTTAAAAAAAATATTTGCAATCATCAATCTTAAGGCGTTAAGTCTCAATGGATGGATATGTCTCATCAAAGACACGTGAAATCTTATGTTTGCTGTAGATTGGTGAAGGTCACACGAAATATATTCTCTCCATGATATGACCCTCCCCGTTAAGAACAATTTTTTGTGTGTGTGTGTGCCTAAATCTGTGGCTATTGTTCACACTACATTTCATTATATTGCCGCACTCTCAAGCTTTTCATGGCTTTTTCATTTGTAAAGTCTTTGTGATTTATTCTATAATTTTTGTTGTTGTTGTTGTCTGTCTGTCTATCTGTCTGTTTTCTTTTGTAAAAGTGAAGAAGAAAATAGAAGAAGAAAAATTGTAATAAGAAATACTGTAATATAGGCTATAAATAATCGCTGGACCATAATTGTTATGCTTAACGTGTTTCGCTAAATGAATGTCATTAACGTTAACACATAAAATGCCTACAACAACAGTATGGGGGCCAAACCTCCTTTTTGGCAACCCACACAAATACGTACACAACAATACAAACAACAATAGCAACAATAACAATAACATAGCGGGTAATGTATGGGAATGTATTAAACACAATTTTAACAAGAGCAAGCATACCCAGCAAACATTTTCATTAACAAAGAGCAATGAGCTAATGAACTACACTGCACAAGTAGAAGTAGGGCTTCGATTGTTCCATATACCTTTAGAGCTAACGAAATCATGACGAAAAGTTACGGAAACACACAAATTAGAAACGTAATAAGTTTAGATACAGAAATAACAGATATCTTAAAACCGTGAATAGAGGAAAGAGTATGTCTGTGTGGAGATCTGCTTTTTAATTGGAAAGTAGACAGCGATAAAATCTCAACAAACTATGTGTTCAGGCACACAACTGTGAAACAGACGGAAAGAGCATCTCATCCTCTACGATTCTCTTTTCTACTCTCCTAATGTTCGTTAGCATGGCAGGGTTTGTGTTTGCATCAAAAAGTTTTCAATACACTAATAACCCGGCTTAGGTCGCTAATAGGACCTGAAGGAACACGATGCAAACCAAAACGAAACACGATTTTCATACATTTGTATTGATTTTCATTTAATTGGTTCCGAGATTCATAATTTTAGCTGAAAAAATAGATTTTTCAATAAAAAATATTTAATTTACTAACGAACTACAACTTACAACCATCAGACAACATAAATACATATGTATGTATGTATGTATTTACATTAGACTTAAAAGGGAAATCCCCTTTTTCTGTTTTAGATTTGCACAAACATTTTCATATTCTTCGAAGTCACAGAAATTTTAAAAAGACACAACTTCGAATATGCACTAGATTTAAACGGGATATCCCCTTTTTCTGTTTTAGCTTTGTACAAAGATTTTCATATTAACGACGCAAATCGAAACACTAACGACGCAACTTCGAAATATGCGACGCAAACTGAAACAAAAACCACGCAACTTCGAAATCATAGAAATTTTAAAAAGACGCAACTTCGAAACAGACGCAGATCGAGGTGACGTAAACCGGGGTATTAGTGTATTCATTACATTTATACTTCCACTAAGGCACTCTATTCCACAACCCTAAAATCCATCTCTCTATCTCTATATGTTAGAGGAACTCAACAACATTGCCCTTAATGTATGCCTGTTGTTCGCTGGACAGGAAATTAATATTCATGAACTGGTCTGGACAAATGTTAATGAGACTTTCCACAGTATAGGAAAGCCTAATGATTCTATAATTCTTTGAATGGTTTAGAGAATAGCGCTCCAATCCAACCTTACAACTATTCAGACGATACGTGATTCAAAATAAGACTGGCAAAGAATATCTCTCTAATCACATGGACGTATTGCAGTCTTAAATATAGTGGAATGAAACACTGTTGTCCAGCCAAATATTTGCTGGGTTTCCTGATTGTTTTATTGTCAGGAAACACTCACATACTTGTATGAAAGCAAGAAAAATTGCCTGTAACCGTTTCATTGTGTTTGTGCATAGAATAAGAGAAACGCTTTATAGCAACAACAGTTATAACAACCATAACGGTAATGATTACAGAATAGCAAACAAAAGATAGAAAAATAAAAATACAAAAATAGAGAACAATACACCTACACTCTCACCACACAGCAGACACAAACAAATAAACAAACAAACAAACAAATGGACAAACATTGAAATGAAAAGAATTACATGGGAGACCATTGTTTATTTTACGCTTAGTTTTCTCTATGTTTTCCGGTCATTGTCATCACATTATAGGCACAAACACCAACACTATTACACATACACATCCACACACTCTCTCTCTCTCTCTCTCTCTCTCTCATAGGTAGGTATATGCATATGTGTATCCTATCATTACTTACTGACTAACATTTAATTTAAAAATACAATAAGAGAGTAGTGGAGAGTATGGGAGGCTTTGAGGATGAGGGTAATACTCATGCCATATTAACAGCACAACCATCTGAAAACATTTAAAGGAGAATGAATCAATGCGTGTCTCTAACAGTTTCAACTAAAGTTAACTGTCATTGCAGTGTCTCTGTTAATGTGCTCATGTATTTGTTAATATAAGCTTGAGTGCTTGTATGTGTGTATGTGTACTGATGTGTTTTTTTCATGCCTACAGTGTGTGACAATTTAATGGTTTTCCTTCTGTGAAATATTGTGTTCAAATTTCAATTTGAAATGAATGAAAAATCTGGTAATAAATGAAATCCATTTTCTTTTCAAAGGACTTTTATTACTTACTTGATGGCATTCATTATGTAATTCTATTTAAAATATGTTTGTATGTCCGGTTATCAATGAAATATTATTGTCATTATTACACATGTACATACATACTAGGGATGCCAGTCGGGAAATCCTGAAACCCGAAATCCCGGGATTTTCGGAATTCACAAAATCCCGAGTCTCGGGATTTTTAAAAACTTTTACCGGGATTTTTCGAGATTTTTCGGGATTATGAATTCATATGTATTTTGACCCTACAAAAGGTCCTGAACAAAAAAATTCTATATCACTTCACTTCGATAATTGCATCTCAGACGAAGAAACCCATACTTCCATTGATAAAAAATTATTTGATGGCATCGAAAAATGCAAAAGCCCTATAAAACGAATTAAAAGGGTAACTGTTTTAGATACTGAAGTCGCCGTGGTCTAGTGGTTAGTGTGTTGGCTTATTAGACAAAAGGCCCGGGTTCGAATCCCAGGTCAGACATCAAAACAAAAAATATTTCTTCGGCGACTTCCTCTCAGCAGATTTCTGGCAAAGACTCTGAGAGTAAAAATTGCCATGAAAAGTTTCTCTCAAAAATTTGTCGTTCGGAGTCGACTTTAAACTGTAGGTCCCGCCACCCATGTATAAAATTAACGCACACAACATAAGTGGTGTGAGAAGCTAGGTCGTAATCTTGGCCAATTATGTATGTATGATTTAGATACTCAACTGTTCAAAGAAATAGATTTATTTACACTAGGAAGTGGTAGAGGTGAATATTTACAAGCTGCATACAGCTATCTTGGAACTTTTTTACCAACAAATGGTGATTGCGAGAAGTGTTTGTCAACTGTAGCGTATGTGGACAATAACCTTCGTTCAAGTCTATCAGATCACATGTTAGATGCTTTAATCTTTTTGTTGGAATCCAAATAATTTTTTTAAAACTAATGCATTTGCATACGTAGTATGAATAATTTTTATTTTTGTTAATTTACGTTTTTGTGTTACATTTTGTCTTGCTGTTTTTATATTTCATTTTCAATTACATATGTATTCTTATTATTAAGAGAAAATTGCGATTTTTTCCAGTGATTTTTCGGGATTTTTGGATTCCGAATTATCCCCTGATTTCGGAACCGGGATTTACAAAATCCCGAATCCCAGGATTTTTAAAAATCTATCCCGTTTGGCATCCCTAATACATACATTACATATCATTCATATGAAAGGCCTCACAATATATAATTCGATTGGATCGATTTTGTTAAACTTTTTGCAGTGTATGAGGTCGTATCTCGGCAATGGTCTTCAAATGCTTAATTATCTCCGGCTAGTTGGTGTAACATACAAACAGGGTGGAAGATATATAATGCAACAAAGTAAAGCGCTATATTTTTTTTTTTAATTTTGTTGTTCAAAAGCAAAAAATATTGGAAATAACATCAAATTTTTAATTTTTAGCTGACTTCTTTGGCTTCAGTTTGTTTGTTCACAAACTGCTCAATTTGGAATAGCTGCTCCCCTGAGAAAACCAAATTCGGTAATTGCCAACTTTCGTGAAAGCGAAGTAACACCAGTCTAACTTTGTTTTGTCAATCGATGAGCTCTTGCTCTTTTTGGAACTTGGCATTAGTTCAAGCTCATTCTTCAATATGTGCTGCATCCGTTCTCACGATATATTCAGCTCACGAGCAATTTTTCTGCCACTGCAGCATGGATTTCGATCAAATCTGACCTTCACTTTTCGAATCATTTCTGGTGTTGTTACAGTTTTTTTTCGTCCGCTTTTTGGACGCGATGTAACACTGCCAGTATCACGGTAACAAGCAATGTTGTGAGAAACAAAAGATTTATCCACATTTAAATGCTGGAGGGCTCTAACGATACCACAGGTGAATATCGTTTTCCAGCCAAATATAAAGCAGTTACACTATCACGTTTGAATTCCATCACGAATAACTTTTTTCTGAATGCAATAGATCAAAATGTTTTTGTAAGCTTGTAAATAATAAAATGAACTGTTACTGGACTAAATCTATCAGCTGTCAGACGAGCGGTTTATAAATGATAACAACCTGAAGTTGGTGGCAATACATATCAGCCACCCTGTACATATATAGATATACATTATTGGTCATTACAACCCGTTCAGTCAGGATTATTAAGCTAGTTTCTCACACCAGTTATGTTGTGTGTGTTAATTTTATACTTCAGTGGCATAACACTTTTCTTTAATGGCGCTCCCTTGAAAATAGGTCAACTGTGTCTAAATGCAGCTTCTTGGCGGTCAATTGACATCATCATTTCGGCTAATTAAATGGCCATCAAACGTTTGACGCAATAAATCATTTATGGCATGAGGTGTGTTGCAAGTTGCATCATCCTGTTGAAATCAAACATCCTGCACATTAATACCAAAAAGAGCAGGCACACAAAAGCGAGTTATCATGGTGCGATAAGTATCTTCATTGTTAGTGATGGTGGCATCATCCTCAATTTCAAAGAAATATGGGCCAATGATGCCACCGCTCCACAAGCCTCAACAAACAGTCACTCGTTATGGATGCATAGACTTCCGTAAGACCACGTAGTTTTTTAGCTCCAAGTACAGTAGTTTTGCTTATTAAAGATGCGAATGCGCTTCAATTGAAAAGATAATAATTTTTTTGCTTAAAACCAACATCATCTTGGAATTTCTCGTTTGGCCATCTATTCCTATAAATCCCAACATTGCTTAGTAATAAAATGAATTTTGCCACAGAATAGATTGACTTATGTAAGTATTGCCAGATTCGAATTAACCGATGGTTCAAATTCAAACCGATAGATGACCTGATAGATGGGCCCTGAACCAATTTTAATTTTAATCCAAAAATCGTTTTCAGTTAAGAGACACATTTCTGGATGTATTGCTACATACGTGAACAAAAAAAATTTTCGAATTTTGCATGAAACCAATTTACAGGGAATCCAAGAGCGTGCATTGGATTCCAAAAAATCCACTGTTTGGAGTGGATTGTGAGTTGACATTGACAGCGATTCGTATTCCTTTGAGAATGTCTTTGCGGAAGTCGTTACAGTCAACGGTGAGCTCAATGGGTCTGTGATAACAAACTGCTTTTGATTTGAATTGGATGTTAAGGTCTTGAACGATATGTGGTTTCAATACAGCGAGGCTACTTGCCATACAGCTCATGCCACAATGGATGTTGAGGCACTGGAACTAGCCAAACAATTGATTCTGAACTCTACTACCATTAATTAGAAAAAAAAATTTAAGCAAAAAATTCTATTACAATGGCTAGTGATTGTGGTGAATATCACAAAAGATTGTGTCGCTTTAAAATATTTCCGATTTCTTAAAAATTCATAGAGCCTACCCTACCAATGACTACAGAGGTCATGTGATTCTTGGTATCCAAGGAGGATTTTACTTCGTAAGTAAATAAATTTGGATGCTGGCATAAGAAATTGGTGGAAATCTTATCTCCTTTCACACCATTGCAGTCTAAACCAAAACCATGACGTGGATGCCTTAGCCCTTCTCGCCTAAGCAATAATAATCATCACATCCAATGCGTAAAGCAGAGTTGGATTCTCCGTTTAAGTGGCATACTAAGTTGTGTTTGGTAAATTATACTTCACGTTCTTTTTGTCTCCCACTGTCCTTTTTTTTCCCCCACCGCTGTACAGTATTCACTGCGATAATATTGTTTGTTTTTGTTTAAAAATCCAAACGGATATCGTTTTTAGGTGTTATTTTGGTATTTTTCTTCCTTTTTTTGATTTGATTTTTTTGTTTTTTAAATTCCTTGTTTTGTTTCCGTTATTTGGTGTAGAATTTCTATTTCGTATACGATTTCAAACATGTTGTATTCGAGTGTGACTCTGTTTTTTTTTTTCAACTTCCTTTTCTTGTTCTTGTTACATTACACAAACACAATGGCACAATGGAGTACATGCTGTCGGTTTCAATAATAATGGCGGTGGTGGTGATAGTGGTAGTGGTGGCATTAACTGTGTAGTTTTCTAAAATGCTTAAGGATAAATTGTATATTATAGCCAGTATAGTGGTTTAGAATTCAACTCGGCTGTTATTACACCATTTGAAGTGAACTGTATGATGGTGAGTCAGTGAGTGAGTGAATGAGTGAATGAATGCCTTTGTAGTGGGTAATGCCTCTCAGCTGGCATATACTTTAACATTTACTGGTTGTAGTTGTAGGATAACAATATCCTTACGAGATTTTAATTCAATTATGCCATTGTAATGCACACACATTAACCAGCAGCAGAACAATGGTTCGTATTATTGGGAATTTCTCAACTATTTGCCGGCATTTTAACGTTGCATAACAACAACAAAAACAATTAGATTTTGAAAGACTCTTTGGCTGTTTAACAGAATTGTTGGAAACTAGTTTAAAGACATGATTTTGTGACCACAATAAATATGTTTGAGTTGAAAAAAATTTAATTTTTATAGAAATAAAGCGGGGCTTTTAGCAGCAGCATTTGGTCTGATACTTTTGAAGTCAAAAATGCACTTCCCCTTATTCGATTCAATTACCAAAAAATCTGCATTTAAATAGCATAGACATCGTTAGAGAAATCGGCTTGAATTACGATCCTATTAGAGGCCATATGGAAAAAACTGGTTTCACCAACAATCTCGATGTTTGAAAGGCATATGAATTAATAGTTAAGAATTTAATTGTCTGATCGAAGTCGACACATTTCTGAAGCCACAAAATTCATAGACGAAACAAAGCTAAGCTTCGCAGTTGGTGGCAAAGTTAAAATTCTGATCAAGAAGATAATGAACTGTGTTTGGTGCAATCAGAAAGGATTGCTTGATCAAACGAATGATTCGTTTTAAATACATTGAAGCAAATAACTCATTAGAACATCCAGAATAGGTCAACAAGATCAGACTAGAACACACAGATATATTCCAATAAAATGAAATACGAGAAATATATCTACAGCGACTTCATTTCAACAAAGTTTTAACAAAAACTTTCAAAGAAAATAAAAATTGCCATGAAAAGTTACTCAAAAATCTGTACAACTTCGTAATCGGATTTAAACTATTGGTCCGATCACTCAGGTATAAAATGAACTCACGCAACATAAATGGTGTGAGAAGCTAGGCTTTCATGACCAGTTATGTCTATATATGTAGTTGAAACAACTTTTGACCTAGAAAACTTGGAAGTTTTCCAATAATAAAATGGAAAAATGACAGAATGCCATCGCTTAAATCAAGTCCCATATAGTGCTTAGGGACTCAACATATTTTCCCCACTACTTTTCACTTGATGCCAGGTTCTTAAGCGTTGATCCTCATAGACATGGTGTTTAATGTAACAGCATCAATTCGCATGATATTGGTGGACAATTTTACGTCTCCAAAACATGAAATTATTCTTTCTCGGAGGTTCGTATTCAGTAAAGCCACAATTTTATTGGGTGGTAATGTTTTTCCACAGTTACTTTCAAAGAAATGAATGTTGGATTTACTATAGTCTAGTGGCCAGTTGGCTGTTGGCTTTTTAGACATGAGGCCATTGTTCAAACTTGCTGGTTTAACAATTGATTTATGAATTTACTTAATTGCTAAAGAAAATTCTTGTTCAAAAATCAGAATAGGAAGCAACCAAATGGAGCATGTACCACTTTGTGAATGGTCAGTAGGGTTATATTTGTATGGATGGAGGAGCAAATTCAAATGCAAAACAAGTGATACTAGCACGTAATATAGGTTCAGTTGTTAAGAATGATGTAAAATCATTTGGATTATCTGCCACTCTTTTTCTAATAAAGGCTACAATTTCGGCAACGTGAGCCACGTCTTTTATGTTTTCAGTTTTTTTGAAATTTCTTTACAATCTCACCAATGATGGGCCATCTTATGGGCCACAGAATGAACTTTCCTGTGCACAGCAAGATACCCACTAACCTAGGTGTACTGGTCATTGGGATAAGTAGTACAATGCTCATGGGTTAAAACGATCCAATATAATACATCCTAAAGGAGAGAGAGAAAGAGGAGATAGGAAAAAGGAGAAGAGGTAGGAAGGGGAATATAAGGAGACTAAAGAACAACACAGACCACAACCACACAAGACAGCGCGACTACTGCCTTGAAGGTTTAGCACTTCTCAATTAGCTCAACTTGTTGATGAAACTATTGAGAGCCTTAATGTCGGCACTCGACGAAGAGAACATACCTTCGAAGAAACCCCTGTCTAGGATCCTCAACCTTAACTTACTAAGGACTGGCCAGTTACAGAGGTGGTGTCCTATAGTTTTCAATTATTACTTGTCGTAACATATCCCTGTAATAGTCCGATGGAGATCTGTTCTACATCCTTGTCAGCAATCTAATTTCGCAGTGCCCTGTAAAAAAACCAAGTAGATTAGCTTTATCTAAGCCCAGCAGTAAATCTGTTCTATCACTGTCTAAAGCATGTCATAGAAAACTAGACTCATAACATCCCGATCCACTTCTCCAATGCCGCTGCTTTTCCCGCCAGATCCTTTCAGTAAACCTAACTTAACATACCAATTCCATAAGAAGTAAGTGGACAACTTACAGGGTGGCTGATATGTTTTGCAACGAACTTCAGGTTGTTATCATTTGTAAACCGTTCGTCTGACAGCTGACAGATTTATTCCAGTGACAGTTCATTTTATTATTTACAAGCTTACAAAAGCATTTTGATCTATTACATTCAGAAAAAAAAAATGATTCGTGATGAAATTCAAGCGTGATAGTGAGATTGCTTTATATTTGGCTGGAAAATGACAAGTGGCTATCGTTAGAGCCCTCTAGCATTTAAATGGGAATTAATCTTTTGTTTCTCGTGCTATTGCTCGTTACCGTGATACTGGCAGTGTTGAATAGCGTCCAAAATGTGGACGAAAACAAAAACGGTAACAACACCAGAAATGATCCAAAAAGTGAAGGCCAGATTTGATCGAAATCCACGCTACAGTGAGCTGAACATATTGCGAGAACGGATGCAACACATATTGATAAATAAGTTTGGACTAAAGTCATTGAAATTTCAAAAAGTGCAAGAGCTTACCTATGGACAAAAAACAGTTAGACTGAAAAGAGCCAAGGAGTTACTTCGCTTGCACGAAAGTGGCCAGTTACCAAATTTAGTTTTCTCCGATGAGAAGCCATTCCAAATTGAGCAGTTTGTGAACAAAGTAGATGGACGGGTTTACTTGCCAAAGAGGTCAGCTGAAAATTTACACCAGAACTCAAAATCTCCGGATCTCAATCCATTAGACTTTTGCAACTGGGGCATTTTGGTGAGTAAGGTTCTCACTAAAAAATACCACAGTGCCGATCATTTCAATACGCCGCTTTGCCGGAAATGGGCCAAAATACTGCAGAGCCACTTTCGTGTAGCCTGTGATGGCTATGTCGGCCGCTTGAAAGCCATAATTCGTACCAAAGGTGGCCAATTCGAACAAATCCAAAATGATTCTAAAATTTGATGTCATTTCCTACATTTTTTGCTTTTGAACAATAAAATTAAAAAAAAAAAAATTATAAAAATATAGCGCTTTACTTTGTTGCATTATATATCAGCTACCCTGTATAATGCTTGAAAGTCTAAACTATCCCAGGTTTGAGTTAGCAATTTTTTTGTAGGTTTTAATTATTTGGAGGCACTATTCTGATGTTAAAGGATTCCTATTCGGTAAACGGCAAACCTTCCACAAAATAAATGAGGCTTTAGGTGAATGATACTTAAGGGCTGACAGCCTAGCCAGGTTTTGAAACCCCTTAAACCGTTCGTTGATAAAATTGATTTAAAAATCTTTGGATAACAAATAACCCCGTGGTTACTTTTTAAATCACCCAATATTTTATAAATATTTTATTATCTTAATGTCTGAGTGGGAAACAAAAAAAAAAAAAAGAACACAAATTGTACCGTCAATTTAACTTTTGCTTTGGTAAGCAGCCCAGTCATTCATTCACCGCTGGGTGCATGACGATATCAAAGTAATTATCTTCAATCAGAAACAACTGCAATTATTTTGACATTTTCATTCATTTTATATTCTTCAGTTTTTCTTGTGTTATTTCTTAGCTGTTTTCTGGTTTTTTTTTTACTATTTTTCTGTTCCATTTTGAAACTGACATTTTGGCATGATTTTTCTATAATCCCCTTTCGTTAGCATTTACAATTCGTTACAAAAAAAAAAAAAAAAAAATTACAAAAAATTGTAATAGAAGTGAAGAGAGAACTAAAAAAAATAGGAAAAAACTGTACCGTCAAGTCAAACAATTGCCAAACGAAAAAACTGCAATGCGCCACACAATTTAGACGTTTTGCTCTATGAGGAAAATTAGAAAAACAAAAAAATTCTGAAAAAAAATCAGAAAAAATGTGGCAAGAATATCCAAACAACCCACATATTTATAACTGACAGCGAGAGAGAATTGTAAAAAAAATGAGAATAAATAAGAAAAAATTACAGTAATTTTCTTAAGTTGAAAAATACAAAAAAAAGAATGAAAAAATAAAGAAAAATTAAATTAAAAACAAAGAAAGAAAAAGAAAACAAAACAGACAATTTGTGTTTTGTTTTTGTTTTCTCTAAGCATTTTTCTAAACGAATATAAACGTCAAAATGGACATTTACCTTATTATTCTTCTAACGGCGGCATAAATGCCAGGAAGCCTCGATTTTTTTTTGTAATAAAAAAAGGGATTTAATTTTTGCTCCCCTATTCATCTTTCAGTGCCTAAATGTTGGTGTTAAGCTTTGCTAAGCTGCTTAGGTTAAAATACAAGCAGTTAAAAGCTGTCAAATGCTTGACAATTGTTTTTCAAATACACTCCCTCACACATACTAATACGAAACGAAATATTTTGCTTGAAAGCTTAGCCAAAGCCATTGAATGTGGATCCTTACACAAGCATTAGCAATTAAACAATTTTTTTGCAAAAGGATATTTAAAGTGAAGTTTTGTTTATTTTAAGTTTTCCTAAAGGGATAATAATAATAATAAAAAGTAAAGTAAATAACATAAAGATAATGTATACTTTTAGGGTGTCATATTTAAATATAAAAATGTTGCATATTTTAAGGCGTGCTATCAGTTCATATTAGGTAAGGGTATGCCATTTAAATTAAATAAAGAACAACAAAATATAAACAATCCTAAGCTGTATATTCTAGAACCTAAAAATTGACTTGTAAGTGCAGAAATTAGGGAAATAGTTTTTCTTATTCCATTTCGTTTCGTTAGGGAACATACACCCCCTTCTAGAAACCATCTCCTTCTACTTCACATTATTTTCTTTGTTTTATTTCAGTTTTATTAAGGAATTGTTTGTTGCTAAGAAGACTGTAGCAGGCCTTAAGATAATAGATTTTAATACGCGCTTTGTGAACATGCGTTCCTGTCCTATCCTTTTTCAAGGGATGACATCTTTATACATGGACCAATCGACTAAAAGCTGGTAAAGCAAGTCAACAGTCGGATAAATAAAGCAACGTATTGTGGCGTGACCTATAATTTAAAGTAGCTTGCGAACAACAGATTTTTTGGGAAACACGGCAATTTTATTTGCTCACAGAGTTTTTGAGAGAAATTTGCTGAGAGGAAGTCACCGAAGAAATATTTTTTTCATATTTTCGTTTTGATGTCTGGCCTGGGAGGGTTCGTATTTAGCGAAAGAGAAGATAAATAGAACGCAGGAACTTTCCCTAAACTACATTAGCTAGGTTTCAACTTCCTGATTCCTGATCCCGAGCAGGAGATATTGGACCCATGATATGACAGTCCCCCCGGAACTCCTGGCTCCAAATTCGACTGCGGGGTGGGCAGCGGAGTCTACTCTAGGAGATTGGACTGTAACATTTCACTCCGGCTGCCGGACTATTGCAGCGTGTTCCAGGCGGAAGTAGTGACCATCTACCGAGCTGCATAATGGTACCTTGTAATCGGAGCTCCTTTCACCCGCAATCAATCAATCAATTCAATCTTTTCTGATAGCCAGGCTGCGATAAGGTCTCTGTCGGACGTTGCGGATAATTCTGGGTTCGTCGCCCCTGCCTAAACCTTTTATCTGGGCGATTCAGTGTCACACTTATCTGGGTCCCCGGACGCTGTGATATTTCGAGAAACTACAGAGTGGACGAGCTAGCCAGAGCTGGCTTACTTCCTCCGGAATCGTCTTCAATCAACTTGGGAATGCCACTTACCTCGCTCAAACTGGCCATTGCACGGAAATTCTCCCGGAAAGCCAACTTATCCTAGATCAACGATGAGTCCTGCTCATCTCGATCACAGTGGCTATGCTTACAGGTCACTGTGTCATGGGTAGACACGGGGACAGAATTCTGCCGTGGATGCAGATCTGCTGAGGAAGAGGAGACTGTTATCTACTTTCTCTGCCAATGTCCATCTCTTGCGAGGTGCAGATATAGGTTATTTGGCTCTCCAACTCCAATTTGGTCAGTACAGGGACTGCATTAACCTATGACGCCACAAAGAGCCGCTATGCGTGCTCAAGTGAGCTTTTCGGTATAAAGCCACCACACTAACCTAAACAAGCTAGAAGCAATCTAATCTTTTGTGAGATAATTACACAAGGGGAGTTTTCAGTTATGTTTCAGATTATAAAGACTAACCTGAGGCTGGTAAACGGCCCGTCTATATATATAAAACACTGAAACCTCGAAAACTTTTGATATATCGAAAGAGGATGAAATTACATTTCTTCAACACCTGGATAAATATTTATCAGACTTTCGTCGACAGTATTGTATGCGATTTAAAATAAATTTATCGTAAATCCAACTTTACTTATATACAATTAAACGTTTTCATTTTTTTTAATTTTTTTTTTTATAAATTTTTATGACTTTCGTGTGTCGTCGTCTATGTAAACCTTCAATATGTTGAATAACAAAAGAGTTGATTAAAATTGTATAAAATCCCCATAATATATTTAAATTATTGCCCAACTTTATGCTATATAAATAAAGTGCCTTAAAGTATGCTTTAAATTGTTTATATTACTTTCACGCTTCTTTGTTGCCATAAAACTCGTTAAAAACACATACAATTTTAAAATGCAAAAAAAAAAAGAACTTCAAAAAACACGTTGTTTTATTTGCATACAAACTCACTTATAAACACGCATATAAAGTAAAATATACTGGGTGTAAAGATGAAAATTTATATAGGAAAATATTTATTTTGTAACATAATTTTAGGCGTTACAACCTTTTAAATTTTAAATTAAAGTCAAACTGTACGATATTAATTAACAATTTTGTTTTGATCATTTATATACTAAAAGGCCTATGGAGTTGGGTCTAAAAACCAATAACTTGATGAATATTATAGCGTGTAAAGAAACAAATTTATAGGCAAATACATGATAAAAAAAGCTGGCAACCACTAATTTTGTTGGTTAATATTTTCGTAAGTTTTGTCCATTAGAAGTTTCTTTTTATTTAACCTAAGTGGGATCTTTTCAATAAACTTCTTTCTGAATCCATATTTTCACTAAATGACCTTCTTACATAAGATCTTACAATGTCCTATGCGATTTGGCGATGGTTTACGCATCTGATCCAATAATGCGCTGTATGAGCTTCTCAACGATGTAGCCATTATGCAGGGGCTCCACTGACTCGGTCCAGGGTTTTTATTTGAAACATCCGAATGCACATTTATTCACCATTTAGGCTTTGATTGCCTGGTAATAAAACGCTACGCGGTTGGACTCTGTCTCCCCCTCTCTCTGTCACCCTTTGTCTCCTCGGGTTTTCTGGCCGGGAAAATTGTTTGTTGGAAAATATGATGCGGGGAAGAGGAAAACCTTAATTGCGATTTGGAAGCCCTGTCATCTTGTGCTTGGCTGTTATTTAGCATTTTATGGTGTGTGTTGTTAACCTGTATCACATACTCAGTCCATACTAGGTCTGCCAATTAAGAAACTTTTCATAGACTGCCACTATAAAATCTTATATTTCTAATCGCCTTTTCAGGCGGAAGGTATTTTTAACCAAAAATTCTTGTGTTAGTGCAACCCATAGATCAAAAGATAACCACTTAATCACCTTCATCCCTACGTATTATTTCACTAAACTATTCCTGCAATATAAAGATAGGCACTCTGCTTTATATACAGACGATGTAGGCGACAGTACAGACAATAGTGTGCGGATGGAAAAACTTTTATTCTTCCTCCCATTCTGTAATTTATAAAATCGTTCAAAAGAGGAGAAAGACTCCACTAATTTTTTGAAGTGAAGCTACTACACTTTATATTTAGATGGCACCTATCCACCAGATATCAGCAATAAGTATTCAAAACGATGAGTAGCTACGAGTCATACTTATAATTTCAGATACTTATACGCATTCATACTTATTTTGATATCATACTCATACTTCTCATACTCAAAGTTGGAACAACTCGTCGTATTCATACTTAACAATACGCATGATGTTATTGACTTCGACTCGCCTCTACTTAACATTTACACGAAGCACAAAATAAGTATGATTCGCGTACGAACACTATTATACTCACAAGAAGATTGTGTGTATGCTTTGCTTGTTGTCTTTGACTTTTCTTTATTCATTGTTTGTATCTGCAACAACAACAAAGGCTGTGTATTTTGATAAATGATTCAAGTCACTCGAATCACTTATAAGTATTGTCACTATTTTTCTAAATTTATGAATCAGAAAGAGTAGGCGTATGAATCAAACATATTCTGAATATTGTGAGTTTGATGTCGACGTTGTATTCATACTCATTGCTGCTTATACTTATAAATTAATGTTGTAGCGAGTATGAATGAATCAGAGTAGTTGAATTTCAATTCTGTTGATTCTTTCATACTCAAAATTGCATGAGTAGCGGAAAAACGATTCATTGCTGATCTCTGGTTCTAGCATATTATACGAGGGCTTATGCACGAGCGAAAAAGTATTATTGCTGATCTCTGATACAGATCAGAAATTTGAAATTTATGACGTCATTTAAATAGTCGGCTCTATTGAGGTTAAATCCAAAGCTGTATAGAACTGTCTGGCGTCGCTTAATGAGTTGGGTAGGGAATAACGTTTGCTGGCATCTAGGCCACGTGGAAATTCAAAGCAATGAGCAAACAGGTGAGCTTATGATATGGGAAACTGTTTGATTAGGCCACAAGCTTTCTGTAGAGTGGGAATATTATTAGCGGAAAAACGATTGATTGCTGATCTCTGATACCCACATAAGTCCATACATAATTGGCCTTTGCTATCATTTAGTCCGGATTATAACCTGGCTTTTCACGAACGACAGAATTTCGAGAAACTTTTCTTAGCATTTTCATTTACTCCCAGAGTTTTAGCTAGAAATCTGGTGAGAGGAAGTCGCCAAGGAAATCTGTGTTCATATTTCGTTTTATTGGAGATGTCTGACCAGAGGTTTGAACCATGGCGTCACGTCTAATAAAACAACATACTACCTACTAGACTATGACGACTTCATTTAAGGTGTTTTCAAATTATTTTTTTTTATAAAACCAGCACTCAGGGGATGGCACCTACTCATGCAATGCATTGTGCAGGTTTAGGAAATGTGGAAAAAGGGAAGATGCGAACGGTAAGGAAACGAGTTGCTGCTGGTGACTACTAAATGGCCAGTTTTATACCTTCATGATTAGATAAATCATTTTGCAATTAAATTCTAAACTACATACCCAAAGCACTTTAGGATCGTAGTCTTATGAATTCGTTTTTGACTAAGTATCCTGTGTGTTTGAGGACGGCTTAATTTTCAGGTACATATTTGTGGCATACAGTAGTACAGGCTTACATTAATTGCCTTATTATCGTATTTCATTTAAAACATAATGAGCCCTTTTGAATATGTTTTCACATATTCAGACGCGAATGTACAATTTCAGATTCACATTCAGATTCAGATTTGCTTTTCATTGCTAAGGCAATAAGGTAAAGGAAAAAGCAAACAACGCCAACTTTTATTTCATTTAACATTTGCGCCAGCTAGGCAGACCGGTTTGCCTGTTTAAAAACATGCCTGATAAACATGGTAAACATTTTCTAGGGAAATACCACCGCATACAGCGGAAACTTCAGTTTTAATTAGTTGTGCAAATAATTTTCTCGATTTTTTTTTTATTATTTCTGTTTCTGTTTTGCTTAAATTTTTATGTTTTTGTTGATTTTCTTTTATAGGCAGAAAACAACAACAACAACAGCAACAAACAAACAAAAAAAAAAAAAAAAATGGTAAAAAAAACTAGCTGGAGCACGTAAAAAAAAACGCGGTGAAAACATGAACAACATTAACAACGAAAAATCTACGCCATGGTTAAATAGCCAGTCAGCCAAACAACAACCAGCCAACGAACCAGGCAACAAACAATTTTCACAGCCAGAAAACCCGAGGAAACAAAGGAAGACAGAGAGAGAAAGAGTCCAACCGCGTAGAGTTTTATTACCAGGCAACCAAAGTTTAAGCCTAAAAGGTGAATAAACGTGCATGCGAATGTTTCAAATAAAAACCCCTGGATTTTTGTGTATGTGTGTGAGAGAGAGAGTGTATGTGTGAGTGTGTGTGTGTATGTATGTGCGCTTTGATTGAAAGTTAAATTTTATTTATGATGAACTTTCCCGTACACATTCTTAAACCTATACAAATGCAAAGTCATATCGCCTTCTGCTTATTATCCTTTAGCTCAGGTCAAACTTAAGTTCATAAACAATTTTATTTTTGTTGTTGTTTTTGTTTTGATGGTTTTCTCGCGTTTTTTTGTTTTAAGTACTCTCTCTCTCTCTCTCTCGCCTTTTTGATTGTTGTTGTTGTTTTTATTTTTATTGAGAATCTTTTGTAAAGATATTGTTCGAACGAAAACAAGTTTTTTTTGGTTGTTGGACTAATTATTGGAAAATTGCCAGCGGCTGTTATGCCATGGATCCACTTGTAAAAGTAAGTTCAAGGAACTTTTCAAATGAGTTTTTAATCGCCAATAAATCTTTAATTAAATTGCACGTCGTCATATCTGTTTTTGGTGAGTAGATCAAGTAAACACACTCTTTTTTTCTTATTTCTTGGTAACAGACAAAAACTTTTGTTGCCTTGCGGAGAATATTAGATTAGACGTGTTAGCAGCTGTCATGTAACCTACAAGCGAAGTAATTAAATGTGTTTGTGTGATTCTGTAAGGATATGTGACAGGAATTTAGAGATAAACTCGATATTTTTCTGTTTGGAATAAACAAAACTTGGCTAGGGCCAGGGCGAGTATTATTCTCTGGGGTCAGCTTCTTCAATGACTTGTCTTACTTACTTACTTAATAGGCCATTAACAATCCACTTATTGAATTTCCGCCTGCTCTAGCAAATTCTTCCAAGAGCTTCCACTTTTTACGCGCATTTGCCAGTTCCTCACACCAATAAATGACTAGCCCTTTTTATTTGGTCCTTGCAATGCAAATAAGGTAATCCTTGCAAAAACTACTCGCCTCATCGTATCATTCTCATTCATTCGAATGACATGGCCTAGCTATCGCTGCACAACTTTCAAAGTGCTGAGCAGCTGATACAGCTTTAGCGTTGTCTGTTCCCAAATGAACATGAAAGTCATGAGCATATACCGTTTGGAAAAAAACAGAAAGATTCCAAAGAAAGTGCCTTGTATTAGTAAAAGATTGTGCAAAATTTGGTAAATGCATAAGTACAGGGTGGCTGATATATAATGCAACAGAGTAAAGCGCTATATTTTTTTTTAATTTTATTGTTCAAAAGCAAAAGATGTTGGAAATAACATCAAATTTAAAATCAGTTTAGATTTATTCGAATTGGCCACCTTGGGTACGAATTATGACCTTCAAACGGCCAACAAAGCCATCACAGGCAGCACGAAAGTGGCTCTGCGGTATTTTCACCCATTCCCGGCGAACCACCGTCTTGAGATGATCGTCACTTTGGTATTTTGTTTTTAGTGAGAACCTTACTCTCCAAAATGCCACAGGCGCTGATTGAGATCCGGAAACTTTGGTGGCCATTGTTCAGTAGAAATGAGGCAAGGAACCTCATTTTTAAACCATTATTGGTTGACGCGTGCTGAGTGCGGTGGTGCTGAGTCCTATTGGAATGTCCATGGTATGCGGCCGAAATGTTTGTCTGCCCAGGCCTTCAATACTATCTTTAAGATATTTTCCAGATAATATTTGGCGTTTATTTTGACCCCACGGTCGTTGAATATGAGCGGCGATCGACCATCGGCCGTTACGGCGGCACACCATTACCATCAGCGGCGCTTGAGTTCTGGGTGGCCAATCGTAGGTGTAAATTTTCAGCTGGCCTCTTTGGCAAGTAAAACCGATCATTTTGTTTGTTCATAAACTGCTCAATTTGGAAAGGCTTCTCATCCAAGAAAACCAAATTTGTACAAGCGAAGTAACTCCTTGGCTTTTTCCAGTCTAACTTATTTTTTGTCCATCGATGAGCTCTTGCACTTTTTGGAAGTCTGGCCTTCACTTTTCGAAACATTTCTGGTGTTGTTACCGTTTTCTTTCGACCGCTTTTTGAACTCGATGCAATACTGCCAGGATCACGGTAACGAGAAATGGTATGAGCAACAAAAGATTTCCTCACATTTAAATGCTGGAGGGCTCTAGCGATAGCCACTTTCAGCCAAATATAAAGCAATCACACTATGACGCTTGAATTCCATCATGAATAACTTTTTTTCTGAATGCAATAGATCAAAATGCTTTTGTAAGCTTGTAAATAATAAAATAAACTGTCACTGAAATAAATCTGTCAGCTGTCAGACGAGTGGCTTACAAATGATAACAACCTGAAGTTGGTTGCAAAGCATATCAGCCACTCATTATAGAGGTCTTCAAAGCCAACATAACCCATGTCAGCACATAAATTCGGTCTGATTTATGCACCATAGTCAACAAAAAACAGTAAGAAGTTCTCATGGATTTTATTAATCTTCCTCTTAACTTCAGCTAAAGCACTTAAGCAGTAGGTAATAATGTGCCTAGCATCCATAGAAATGATGAGGCGAAACTATCACTTTCGGAGATTACATATTCACCTCCAAAGAGCTTGATCTTCGGTCGAAGGAATATGAATAAAAGAGTTATAGATCGATCTCTCCCTAAACCAATCCTACTCTCCGTTTTGTTAGAATTAAGGCCATGTTTCTCAGACCAACCGCGTTGTTGGTATATGGTAAAGAGCTTTGTTGATAAAATCGCACTCTTTTGAAAGGGAAATCGTTGCTTTTTGTTTGTTATAGATATTTATAAACTTTGGGCTTAGAGATGATGAGGAGAATGACTGTATACATGCCCGGCACTTTGTCGGAGGAGAAAGAGGCACTTGCTTGCATACTATATGGGGGATGTGGATGCATTGGTATTAACAGTCTGAGAGGATTTATCGTATGCTCCAAGTAGTTCCCGCAAGAATCATAAACTAACGCCTTGCCGATGATTTCCCGTTATACGACATAGTTGGGCTATTTTAAAGGTTTCCAAGTCTTTTTCATATGTGAAAATTAATATTTCTTCTGAAAAATGTGTGCACTACGTGAAAATAGTTGGCAGCCCTGCATTATAACTTACATTATCAGTAGCCAATAGGAACACAATTTGCCTGACGTCATTGATTCAACATGCCCAGAAGGTTTTAATTTTGTATGCATGATGGCGTAATGTTTAGTTTTTAATTTTTGCACTTCCAGGACTAAGGGGAAAATGTTAAACTGTGGTATCACAATGGGTTCTCATCCTTACCTATAAGCTCTATAGTGCAAAATTATTTAAGGTTTTCCTAAATATTCTAATTGGTGGCACCATTCCGTTCTCTGGGGTTTCAACATAGGACTTATCAGGCCTGTAATTCACGTTCACGAGAGGCAAAAATACTGCTAAAATTGGTCATCAAATACTGTTTGGGAGACCAAAGACTTTCCTATCCCGGCAGCATTATAGTTGTAAGCGATATTCTATTACCTGTACTGAATACCTGAGTTTCTTACACTGTTGTTGCCCGCTGATTTGTTGTATGCGAATGAAATATAAAATGGCGAAATTGTATAAAGCACAGGACCTACATATATGGCTGTTGTTGTTGTTATTGTGGTTACAACGATATACCATACATTGGCTTCCTAGGGATACCTATTATTTATTTATAATGGTTAACAAGCTACGTTTTTCTTACTAAAACTCTTGGCAGGTTATAACTATTCATGGAGCACGAAAAACTGTGTACTTGTATATGTGTGTGTGAATGTGCGTGTGTTGGTGAATAAAGAAAAATTCATATGACATGACCATAAACATTGAAATGAAGAAACTAAAAAAAAAAAAACTTATTACACTGAAAAGAGCTAGTAAACAAGGAAGTGAGTGAGTGAGTGAACGAGTAAGTAAGTGAGTGAATGAATGTAACCGTAAACGAAGGATATGAGCTGGTTATGTTTTTATAAGGATATCAAAAATGAAACATAATGTAACTGTTTGTGTTTGTATCTGCCATTATTATTGTAGTTGTTCCTTGTTGTTGTTGTTTTTTAAAAACTTGTCAAGATAACAACGACACTCTGACAAAAAGTAGAAAAAACCAGTACAAACAAGAACTCTAACAAGGACTTCATGTCCAATTCATTTTGAATTACAAGTTTAACGTTTTGACTGTTGCTGTTCACTTTGCTTCCCATTAGCTATCTCTCTCTCTCGCTCTCTGGCTCTTAGAATACCGGAATAATATGGCATGATTATACGGTATTATGGCATATTGTTTATGACTGAGAATGAGTCCAAGTAACTATTTATGATTTTTATTTAAGCATTTCATTTTTCAATCTCTCTCTTTTTTGGATTTCGTGTTGAGTCCAAATAGTTGGACATTTACTTTGAAAATGTAAATAAATAATGAGCCACAACTACCATTGCATACTTTGCTTTGTGCTTATCATATTAAAGCATAACTTAAGGTGTTTAAGAAATTAATTTTCTGATAACACCAAAGCTAACAAATGACGAAAATTATTATTCAAAAAATTATGTTTAATGCTCAAAAGAAATGTGTAAAGTTGATAGGAGAACTTTACTTTAAAGCAGCTTTTCCATTTAATTTCAAGACATCACCGCCATGCACCCTTGCCCCTTGCGGCACATCTCAAAATCATCGCCTTTTAAGAACTTCATTTTTAACTTTGTTACTCTTATGTAGACACCTTTCCGCTGAGAAATATAGACAAATAATGGGATGCCACTCATGACTGAATGGTTGTAATAACCCATTATGTATGCGGGACATCGGTTCCACTAACATGTCAGTATAAATGTTCGATTGTTCTATCAATCGGTGGTCTTTGCAGCCATAAAAGTCTTTTAATTCAACAGACTACTGAATAGATATCTCTGAGATTGCAGATAGATTGAGCCAACCATCTAAAAGAACAGGACCCACTCTATCACAGCTGAGAATTGACTGAGAGAGCTGCCTTAATTGGTTTTGGAAACGAACTAGTACTACAAAACTAAACTTTACAACACTCTTATTCTTCTTTATGGCGCAGAAGCATGAACACTATTAAATACTGATGCTGCAGCCTTGAGAATAATCGAGCTGAAAGTCCTAGGTAAGATTTGCACACGGTGCAACCAACTTCAGGTTGTTATCATATGTATACCGCCCGTCTGACAGCTAACAGATTTATTCCAGTGACAGTTCATTTTATTATTTACAAGCTTACAAAAGCATTGTGATCTATTGCATTTAGAAGAAGAGTTATTCGTGATGGAATTCAAGCGTGATAGCTTTATATTGGCTGGAAAACCACAGGTGGGTAGCCCTCAAACATTTCAATCTGAATAAATCTTTTGCTTCTACAAAAAGTGGACGAATAAAAAACGGTAACGACACCAGAAATGATCCGAAAAGTGAAGGCCAGATTTGTTCAAAATCCACGTCGCAGTGGTAATAAAATTGCTCGTGTGCTGAACATTGAAGTTTCAAAAAGTGCAAGTTCTCACTGATGGCAGAAAAAAGAGAGACTGGAAAGAGTAAAGGAATTACTTCGCTCGCACGAAAGTGGTCCATTACCGAATTTGTTTTTCTCCGATGAGAAGCCATTCCAAATTGAGCAGTATGTGAACAAACAAAATGTTTGGGTTTAGTTGCCAAAGAGGTCAGCTGAAAATGTACACCTGCGATTGGCCGCCAAAACTCAAGCGCCGCCGGTATTAATGTTGGGGGCCGCCGTAATGGCCGATGGTCGCTCCCCGCTCGCATTCATCGATCGTGGGGTCAAAATAAATGCTTAATATTATCGGGAGTATGTCTTAAAGACAGTATTGAAGCCCTGAACAGACAAACATTTCGGCCGCATTCCAACAGGAATCAGCACTACAGCACTCAGCACGCATCAACCAAGAATGGCTTATAAATATGGTTCCTCGCTTCATTTCTATCGCACAATGGCCACGATAATCTGCGGATCTCAATCCGTTGCACTTTTGCGCCTGAGGCATTTTGGAGATTGAAGTTCTCACTAAAAAATACCAAAGTGTCGATCATCTCAAGATGGCGCTTCGCCGAAATTGGGTCAAAATACCGCAGAGCCACTTTCCTGCAGCCTGTGATAACTTTGTCGGGTATATAAACTAAAACGGTTATATTAAATTTTTAAGACACCTCTGCTATCATGCTCGCAAAATATAGTTCAACAAACCAATTAATAGTCTTAACAGTTACCTTAGAATTACTAGTTGATTCCACACTTATAATAACACCTCAAAAATGCGATTGACCTTTGCAAGGGTATCGAATTTAAATCTTAATAGGGGTTTTGAAATTCAGGCCTCTATATAACCTATTATATAAATGAAAGAAATGAAAATATTAGCTATAATAATGTTTTGCTAGCAATATTTCTTTACATACTCTCGTATACCTTGTATATATTTAATAACAATTTAATGCTGCCTATGTTAAGGGGCTTTAGAACTTAACTTATTTCTATGCAGTATATACAAATCCAGAATGTTAACTTTAGTTACATGTTTTATAATAATTTGTTTAGGATTTATTTGCTTACGTGCCATCTACTGTTGCATACTCTTTATTGCCTTTAAAACTATAGCATACTTTATGGTGCTATTACTATATTATTTTTTAAAATTTTATTTTTTGTTTTATTTTCCCTTTTTTACTTTTAACCACATGTCTCCTGTGTGGTATAGGGAAAAAAATGAAATTTGTAGAGAGAAGGAGGTAGTAAAAGGGAGGAGTAGAAAATGTATAGAAAACTATTTTTTTGTGAAATAAAAAGTTTAAGGTTAAACAATTTTAAAACAATTCCAATTAATAACTAAACTTTAACAAACAAAAAAAAACAAAAAAAAAAAATGAAAAACAACTTCTTTTATCTCTAAAACTTTTCTTTTTCTAGAAAACAAAAAAACAACAACAACACAAATATAATTTTATTTATGTTTTTACAACATGTTTTGAAACTATAAAAATATTGTATACTCAAGAGTTGTGTTTAGCTAAGGAAACGCTATACACTATATTCTGTATTGCATAGTTTAAGGAGCTATGAAACAATAAAATTTTGTGGCAGCATTTAAGGCGTTTTAATGTTTAAAAACGTTAATAAAAGCAATTGTTTAAGCATTTTTCAAACAAATGCTAAGCAATTCTACTGAATTAAGTAGTAAAAATCATAAAATCTGTATGTGTTAGTACCCTTTCCAGGTGCTGTATTACTTTCACATGACTTTCTTTGCTATTTTAAATGATTCGCATATTTTTTCCAACTGATTTTATTTTCATTCACCATGTATCCTTTAACATGTTGCAACAGCAACAATTTAAACACACTTCTTCTATACTGCCGAACAACTGCATTCAGACAAGCAAAAGCAAAGCTGACAGAAAAATTTTGTGTAAAAAGGATGTATGGAGTGGTGGATGAATGGAATGGAATGAAGTACTTATTTTCAGTTTACATACGTATTGCTGCGATTTATCAGCAAATAATTTTTCAGCAATTTTGTTGTAACATGTTAGCAGAGAAAACATGTTTCAGTTTAAAAAGTGATTTTTTCCCCTTTTACTCTTTCTCTCTCGACACTGTGAAATCATTGTGGGACAATATCAAATAAAATGAAATGAGAAAACTTAATTTCTCTGAAAACTTTCTTTGGAACTACTAGAATAACTGCATTGACTTGATTCCGAATTCAGGAATTTTCTATAAGATAAGGCATTAAGGGGATGTAATATGACAATATTTCTAAGGCGACAGAATTCTGGCAAAAATTTGGACGCTATTTGTTGGCGCCAGTGAATTTATAAGTCGTAATCTGGTAAAGTAGTGTGTTGGCGATATAAAAAGCAAAACATATCAGGCTACGGATCAGTAAAAATTCAGTCAGTGTTGTGTGAAGAAGCATTGGGTGTGAAGAGTATAATCCTGGTTTGAAAATATCCATTGTAAGGATCTAACGAACAATTGTTAAGGTTTACGCAGATGAGAGTGTAAAGAAGAATAACAACCAAAGCAAGTTATTGCTGTTTTCATCAAGTTGTGAACTGTTGCACACAGAATTGTGCGAACAATAAAGAATTGATTTAAAACTAAACACAATCTACGAAGTCATATTTTAAACGTTTTTAAAGGGTTTAAAGTAATTTAGAAAATTGAAACAATCTGTCGTCCGACGTTGACTTTAAACTGAAGGTTCCGCCACACACATTTAGAATTAACACACACGCTACGTAAGTGATGTAACAAGCGAGTTCATAATCCTCAAAGACAGGTTGTAATGAACTATTACGTATGTATGTAATACGCCAAGCCCTGTTACTGGATTCTGCTACTTCTAAAGCCTGTCTTGCTTATTTCTGCTTGTTCTAAAACAGGTTAAGCAAATCCGAAAGTTAATTGGAGATAATATCTCCCAAAGAAGAACTGCCTAGCCAACTCTACCAATTGTAGAAGCTCATGTTTTCTTTTGAATCGGCTATTTCTAGTGCGTGAGTCAAGCCGCGATTCCTTAGCTTAGTACAGGTATAATTACAAAATTCTTAGCACATACGTATAGTGTTGAGACCCCAGTTAAGGCCATAGGTGCATACATAATGGGCCATTACATTACTTTAGTCAGGATTACAACCTAGCTTCTACCAACACCCATCTTGTGTGTGTTAATAATTTTTTCATGAGTCGCGTGACCTACAGTTTAAAGTCAAAACATTCTTCATTGAAGAATTACTTATCATCTACATCCGCTATTTACATGCTCTATTGAAACGCATTCAATTTTGCAAGCAACTTCAAGAGAATTCATGAGAAGTTTAAGCTCCAAGCAGTTATCCTTGAGAACTAAAATTCTAAACTGGATAGCTGATTGACATATTTGTATGCCTAATTGGCTTCATCAATATTTGATTAGATTGAAAAGAGTAGTAAACAGCCTGTTATTACTCTGGAACCATTTTGCCCGTCACGTATGTTTCTCTTCTTAACCAACGCATAAGTAGTTTCGTTCCACAAAACTCCGCGCTGTCCAGGACTCTATTTTTTGGCGGCAGTAAATTTAAAAGTCCACGTAGTCTAGTAGATAGTGTGTTGGCGATATAAAAAGCAAAACATATCAGGTTACGGATCAGTAAAACTTCAGTCAGTGTTGTGTAAAGATGCGTTGTGTGTATAATTGTGGTTTAAAAATCTCCGCTGTAAAGATCTAACAAACAATTGTTAGGGTTTACGCAGATAAGAGTGTAAAGAAGAATAACAAACAAAGCAAGTTGTTGTTGTTTTCATCAAGTTGTGAACAGTTGCATACAGAATTGTGGGAACAGTAAAGTAGTGATTTAAAGTTAAACACAATCTACGAAATCATATTTTAAACGTTTTTAAAAGGCTAATAACGGAACAATAAAGAAAGAAAGTAATTTACAAAATTGAAATATAATAAGGCCCACTGTCATTGCAATAAAATTTTAATATAACAAGGCTTTCTAAACTAAACACTCAAACAATGTACACGCTGGTATTTTATTTTAGTTCTTTCTCTTCTCACTCTTTCTCTCTCTTCTCTCTCTTTTTTTGTTTTTTGTTATTTTTCTCCATAACATACTACAACACGTTTATGTAAAACTTACAGCTACTGAAGCAATAACAACTACAACATCATTTAGTGGCGAATAAAAAAAAAACAAGTAGAAACGTTTGTGATTTAATCCGCTTACAGCTATAAAAGATAAGCTTTAAAAATAAAAAAAAAAAAACTAAACATAATGGCTGTTGGTTAAGTTTAGTTTTTGTAACGAACGATTTAAAGAGACAGAGAAAATTATTTCTCGCAATAAAAACAAGAAAAATAGTTTCACTCGAAATTATGCAATGTATTGTTATATTGTTAAGCGCCTAAATGTATGCACGATGTATTAAAGTAAATGGTTTTTTTATGTTTTACGGGTTCTTGATTCAAAACTAAATGTGTGCGGATGATGAATGGGAGACAGAGATAGATAGTGAGAGAGTAAGTGGTTATTTGAATCACTAAAAATGTTTTTGACTTTAGGCATGTGATGAAAGTAATTGTTGGTGTATGCCTACATGTATATGGTACTGTAGTAAATATTGGAAATAAAATGAATTTTTGATTAGAAAACTATTCAAAAATTATGGTTTGAATGCGCGGATTTCTGTGTGATTGCAATTTGAATTTTAAAATGAAATATAAAACTTATTTTCAGTTGCATGGAGAGGAAATGTGTACTCTTCTATTCAAACATAAGCATATTTAGCGGATAGCATTACTACTATAATCGATTTACTGTTTGTTTTGTTTAGCTATATACCTGGCTGGTGGAAATTGATATAAGAGTCAACAATCAGCAAGATTCCCTCCCTCCTCCCCCTCCACTACACTAAACACTATGGCTGTTGTTTCTAGGTAACAAAAATTATTTTTTCGGCGATTCCTTCTCAGCCGATTTCTGGCAAAAACTCTGAGAGTAAATAAAATTGCCATGAAAAGTTTCTCAAAAAATCTATCGTTCGGAGTCGACTTTAAACTTTAGGTCCCGCCACTTATGCATAAAATGAACACACACAACATAAGTAGTGTGAGAAACTGCGGGCTTCTTGGGAACGATTGCTGTAGACTGTCTAATGGTGAAGGTATAGCACTGGCCATTTTATAGTCACCTAGCAGCAAATCGTTTCCTTGCCGTTCGCATCTTCATTCTGTCCATCTTTCCTAAAACCTGCACAATCCACTGCATGAGTAGGGACCATCCCCATGAGTGCTGGTTTTACAAAAAAAAAAAAAACAACCATACACATGCAGGCTTATTACCCTTGGATTTCTTACAGCAGATAAATTACTGCTCCCAAGAGCATGGTGAAATGGCGCCTACACTCTTGGTGAAAATTTTAGACTAATTCGGCTCTATTCTATACTATTCGTAGTAGAGGACATTGGACATGGATCTTCAACTGAAAATCTTCTAATCTTCTGTCCCAAAAGTCAGCATGTTTACAACAACTGTAGTCTGCATTACATGCCCTAATGTGCACAATCGAATACTGATTATTCCAACACAAGTATATACGATGTGCTCTAGAAAATTAGCCGGACGAGTCCGCCGAATACTATGGAAATTTCAGTCAATTACAGTGGCGGTTATATGGAACTGTAATTTACTTAGTACTTGCTAGTCCCAATTCCGTATGTGTCTACGAATCCTGATTTCGATAGATGCCTGCCCAAAACGATCCAAAAGGCCAACAATTGTAAAGACAACCATCAGAGAATTAGTAACGCTCCTGAAGAAAAAATTAATAAATAGGAGAAAAGGGCGTTGCCTAGATTCATAGGTTGACCTTCTAACGTTCTCATAATTTCCGTCAGAAGCATTGAATATTCTAGTCTTTGTCAATAGGCGGCATTATAATCCCATCAAAGTTGTATAAAATTTACACACACAACATAGTAGTATGAGAAACTACGGGCTTCTTGGGAACGATTGCTGTAGACCATCTAATGGTGAAGGTATAGCATTGGCCATTTTATAGTCACCTTCATAACAGCAACCCGTTTTCTTATCGTTCGTATCTTCCCTCTTTCCACCTTTCTGAAAAACCTGCATAATACAATGCATGAGTAGGGGCCATCCCCTTAGTTCTGGTTTGCAAAAAAACAAAAAAAAATTCCACGGATTTTCTTTCAATCTCCAATTCAGTTCCGATATTCACTCCTCACACAGCCGGTAATTCGGTATTTTCTTTGCAAAACTGGTAATGAAAGCGAGTTCAGATATCCGGATCAACAAAGCGTCTATTCTTTAGTGCTTTTGTGGTCCTTAGCTTCAACACCCCATACACAACCATGTATTGTATCAACATATCTGATGGTAGCCAGTTATGGGTACCTTCCAATGCCTTGGATGATCCATTACTAGCAACACTTTAGAGGAAAGCAATGCGAGTCAAGCAGCGATCCCTAAGCTTAGAACTGGGTTGATTACCAAATCCTCAGCTTATACGTGTAGTGTTGATACCCCAGTTAAGAGCATAGGTGGATACATAATAGGTCATTACAATACTCGTACTTTAATCAGGATTACAACCTAGCTTCTACCAACACCCATGTTGTGTGTGTGTTAAGTTTTTGTCATGAGTCGCGGGACCTTCAGTTTACAGTCGAATCCGAATGACAGATTTTTGAGAAATATTTCAGAGTTTTTGTCAGAAATTTAATGAGAGGAAGTCGCCTATTTCGTATTGCTGTTTCTGTCTTTCCTGAATTTCGAACCGTAGCCTCACATTTAATAAGCAAATACACTACCTAACAGACTACAGCAACTTCACAATAGTCAGGATTACAACCTTGCTTCTACCAGCACCCATATTGTGTGTGTTAACTTTTTTCATGAGTCGCGGGACCTTCAGTTTACAGTCGAATCCGAATGACAGATTTTTGAGAAACATTTCATAGTTTTTGCCAGAAATTTAATGAGAGGAAGTCGCCTATTTCGTATTGCTGTGGATTGCTTTCCTGAAATTCGAACCGTAGTCTCACGTTTAATAAGCAAATACACTACCTAACAGACTACAGCGACTTCACAATAAAGAGCAGTAGCCGTTTTAGTGATTCTGGATTCATATTCTAAATTACTTGGTTGTCCTATATGATTCGAAAATATTTGCTACTATTGAATAGAGCTACGTCCTCGATATTACGGGTAGCAAACGATTTTGTATCTCCTCTTGAATTGTGAAATTATTTCGGTTCTCTTTTCGTTTTCTTCTTTCTTTTTCCTTAAATGTTACGGCTTTAATAACTTGGAAACGACTTACAGCCGCTAGGCAGTAGACCATAACAATGCTCAACTAAAATGAATGTGATGATGGATGTCTTTGGTTAGTTTTGATTTCCACCAGAATACCAGTCCCGCATTACGGACAAACATGAGACGACTGCATGGAACGAAGGAGTGACATACAAATCGAAATGAATAACGAACTGAATGACAATGGACTGTATGAGTGAAGAAATGTCTGACTGACTGACTCGCTGACTGAATGAATAAAGTCATCTAAGTGTAATCATAGAATAATAACTGTAAAATTTTCCTCATCATAAGCAGGCAAAAAATAAAACGAAAGAACAATAAATTTTCAAAATTACAAGAAGACCAATACAGACAGATCCATTACAAATACTCTTAAACGAATAGAGAGGGGGGATATCAACATAGACTGCTGACTGCCTTCAAAAACTCAAACATATAAAGAGAGGGTAAGTAGGGAAAGATACATGAAACAATAAAAGGAAACGGAACCGAAAACATTTGAAATTTGAATTTTGAGCCCTTAGGCATTGAATGTGTTAGAAAATCATTGCAAAAGTCTTATGCATACCACAAGAAGAGAGATTCTTTCTTGTTATTCGTTTGCTGTGTTGAATTTGAAGCCTAAGAAATAATTGTTATGAGCTCGGGTAGATTTCGATTACTTGAAAGTTTAAAATGAATCGTATGGCAAGTAAATAATGAGTGAAAGAAGGCCTGCCGCCAGTAATAGAATGATTTAAAATTCATTTTATTTTGTGGTGAGGATGAGTTTAAATGGAAAATTTATAAATTTTTTTAGGTAAAGGAACCTACAGTGGGAACCTAAATTTCCAGTTCTTATATATGTATGTGCGTAGTGCAAAGGTTGCTTGGATGGTCTAGTTGGAATTGTGCTCAACTTCAAAAAAAAAAGGGAAAGAACTCTACCATCTAGCAGCTTATATGCTGTTATCGTTTGGTCAAGCAAAATCAGTTCAACAGAGGAAATAGGGACACATTCTTTTGGATTCAATATCAAAAGTTTACTGCCATAAGTAGACAAATGATTTTCTCAGAATCTTTTTCTGTGGTAATAACAGATGTTGAGAAAGGCATCATAGTCTGTGAAATAAACTTTGAAGATAGAGTTGGAGATTTCTTTCATACTTCTATGGATATAAGACAATCTGTTGGTGTTAAAAACATTGAAAACAAGTTATACAAGGTGGCTGATATGTATTGCAACCAACTTCATGTTGTTATCATTTGTAAACCGCTCGTCTGACAGCTGATAGATTTATTACAGTGGCAGTTTATTTTAATATTTACAAGCTTACAAAAGTATTTTGATTTCAGAAAAGTTATTGGTGATGGAATTCAAGCGTCATAGTGTGATTGCTTTATATTTGGCTGGAAAACCATAGGTGGCTATCGTTAGAGCTTTCCAGAATTTAAATGTGAATAAATCTTTTGATTCTCGTACCATTGCTCGTTACCGTGATACTGGCAGTGTTGCATCGCGTCCAAAAACACGGTGACAACACCAGAAATGAACCGAAAAAAGATCAGCATTGAATCGTTTTTCCTCTACTCATAAGCACCCATCCATTTTTGAGTATGAATGAATCAACAGAATTGAAATTCAACTACACTGATTCATTCATACTCGCTACAACATTGATTTATAAGTATAAGTAGCAATGAGTATGAGTACAACATTGACATCAAACTCACAACATTCGAAATATGTTTGATTCAAACGCCTATTCATTCTGATTCATAAATTTAGAAAAATGCTTATAATACTTATAAGTGATTCGAGTGGCTCGTATCATTCATTAAAATTTACAGCTTTTGTTGTTGTTGCACATAAAAACAAAGAAAAAGGAAAGCAAAGCATACACAAAATCTTCTTGAGAGTATAGTAGTGTTCGTAAGCGAATCATACTTATTTTACGGTTCGCGTAAATGTTAAGTAGAGACGAGTCGAAGCCAATAACATTATGCTTCTTGATAAGTATGAACACGACAAGTTTTTCCAACTTTGAGTATGAGTAGTATGAGTATGATATTAAAATAAGTATGATTTGAATCTACTCATCGTTTTGAAAACTCGTTGGTGATCTCGGCTACATACAGAAGGCAATGTTTTGATAACCAACAACTTTTTACCTTTACGTTTCATTATATTTTCTTGTTCTGTTACAGTTTCAAGCTTGTTTTTCTACCCAGGCAGTGAAGGAAGGATGTGGCTAGTCCGCAAGTCATTACCAATGAAAAAGTGAGTCTGTGGTCTTATATTGGATATATGGGTGAGGAATAGCAGTGTCGGACCATAAAGAAACTATATTCCTTTTCCGAGATTTAAGCTACTATACTCTACTACAAAAAAAACTTAAAATCCCTTAAGTTTTATACTTGCATTCTACCAAGCAAATGCAGAAAAGGAAGAAGTATGATGTGCTAATCTTTTATGGGTGATGCTGATGAATTTTGTTTATCTACCAGCCTAAGCACCTTATACTACAAATGTAGTGTGTCATAAATAGGCCTCCAGTCTATAAAAAATTTTTCAATGATTGAGAAATATGCCCACTTTTTTCTAAGGAAACCGCTACTGTTCGCTATTAAAAGAAACAGTCTTTAACATATAAAACGTAAATTCCAATAAAACATTGATGTTTACATTTACAAATTTATGGCATACATTTAGCCGTGAATACCACCTGAAATGCAACTAAAATTACAATTTTTCCTAGAGGCAATAACAGAAACAGCTGGTCAATACGACTATCCGCGAAGTTTAACCATCTCTCTTTCTGTTAGATGGGCTTCCCTACATAAGCCAATACATTACGACAAGTGTCCTACCATTTTTTATTCTAAGGAAGAGGCGCTGATATGTACCAGTAGCTAGTGTTCTTAAGACTCAAGCCACTTGAACTATCTTAAATACAAGGAAATTTCATTTGATAAAGTTCCGGCAGGGTGGATATACCAACAGACTCATACGTCATTGCGTTTTTGCGTATTGACTGACAAACAAGTCTCTTCTTTTTCTTACCTCAAGTCGTAACTGCTGAAGATAGCGCTTATTTGTCTATCTTGCGGGCAATGTCCCTTAAAATAGATAGTGTTTCGTTCTCCATGGACTCAAGTTGGGTGATATTAGCCAAGCGGTTTAGCAGGCCATCTCTTCTAAGCAAGAAGCTTCAGTGAAATGTAATCCATAATTTCTAGACTAATCCCAAGAATTATGCGAAAATCATGGACAAACTTGAAGGTAATAGAAATTCTATGGTAACCTCTATGACAGTTTCAGAAAATTCTCTACTGCTGAGCAAAAACTTTATCAAGAGATGACTTTAGCCTGGTAAATACTGCCAGGGGTCTGTACAAGTATCTGATATTCAAGTCATTCATGTAGATACCATAACTTTTTTCCCTCTAGTATATATGCATAGAACTTTTAGAACAACCTGGCTTTGCGCAACAAAAGTCGCTACTTATGATATCGGGGGGGCTTAAATTGTCAATAATGAACACATAAATATGAAGTTGTGGATTCGATCCGGAGTACTGTTGTATTGATCCAGTCTGCCAGTAAATTTTGGGTGTCCTTCGCTTCAAGTTTCCAGGTACCGGCTAATGACAGAGAAGATATTCTGAGGCTTTTTCATATTCCTCTTTACTATAGCTTCTGCTGAAGTAGATGTGAGGTACTTCCAGACGCCTGACATATTTACCGCAAAGCCAGTGTCTCGTCACGCTGGTTGGGTATAGTCAATCGATATCGATGCCTAACAGATGTGATGGAAGAAGTAGCTAAAGATAACGGTTCACCGAATTCAAATTGGTTGAACTTAGCTCCAGAAGAACTTCAGTACGTAGCAGAGCGTAAAATGCTTTGGCGGACATCATTTTCAGGACACTACATCGCATAACTCCATTTATTGCAAATCTTGTTATGAAATCTGACAGGGATGCGGAATGTGGTGGAAACTGCAGTCAATAAATCATTAATTTTGAACAACTAAGTGCGTTTTAGTAAAATATTTGAAAATTTTAATTCAAATTCAATACGAATTCGACTTAACTCGACTGTATGCATGTAGTGCAGTGGTATAGAGTATTAAAAGTCTCGTTAACAATTGAGTCATTTAACCAAACAAATCACAAAATGCAAAAGCATGAACAGTTTTAATTTAGTTTTTTCCCATTGAACAAATACACTTACACACCACACATAAGTGTGCTCTAGTACGTGTGAGAGAGAGTGAGTGCGTGTGTATTTAGAAAACCCTTATGGGTGTAGAAATGTATTTTGCGGAAAAGTGCAATAAAATGAAAAACGAATGAAAAAAAAGCATGTAAATGCCTTGAATATATGGCATACAGTTAACAGGTAGAAAAACTATACTAAACATTGGTAACACCGTAACAATTATTTGTTTTAGCAATTTCCATTTTTTTTCTTTTTCTCTCGCTGTTTTTTCTTTTTTTTTTTCTGCTTATTGTGTATTTTTATTTCACGTTTTTATGGTATTTTTCCTCTCTTGCCATTTTAGCTAACATTTTTACTGTCATAGGGCACGCAATTTAGAGCTTTTAAGTGCATTTACATTCAGCCGGATGTTTGCACTAAAACTTATTTCAATTAGGGTTGTAGATTTTCTCTCTTTTTTTTGCTCTTCTCTACTGTTTTCTACGTCTTCTATGTTTATTTAGTATTTTCCCTTTTTACAAGTTTGTTTTCTTGTTTTCTTCTTTCATTTTTTATTTTTTAAGTTTAATTTTAAATTTCTCCATTTCTTATGCTGGTTTTTCTTTTCCCCGCACCGTAATTTTACCAATAAGAAGTTGAGAGGTTGTAAACAAAATCGTTAAAGACAACAGAAGTAAAAATCTGTGTATGTATTGTGTAAGAACTTAGTTGCTATAGAAATTAATACACGGTCGATTCCATGCCATAGTAACTTCACAAAGGATCATATCAGTATGCTAAACTACAACTATGATGACATGGCATTTAAGTAATGCTAGAAATGGAAAAGAAATAAAATGGGAAATTAAGATAAAATATTACAATTTAAATCATTGACTTTAGTTTTAAAGGGTGGACCATTTAAAAGTTTAAAATTAAAAATGCAATAAAACCGTCGCCGTGGTCTAGTCCTGCTACTATTAAAACTATTAAGGCTACAATTTCTGCTACTACTACATGCTGCTACTGCTACTATTTCTACTACTACTATTGCTACTGCTACTATTACTAGTTTTAATACTATTATTTCTACAATTGCTACTACTTCTGCTACTACTTTTGCTACTATTACAACTATTCTGTTACTATTATAACTACTACTGTTACTACTTCTGATACTACCATTTCTACTGCTGCTATTACTAGTTCTGCTACTATTATAACTATTAAGGCTACAATTTCTGCTACTACTACATACTGCTACTATTTCTACTACTACTACTACTATTGCTACTGCTACTATTACTAGTTTTAATACTATTATTTCTACAATTGCTACTACTTCTGCTACTACTAGTACTACTACTTTTGCTACTATTACAACTATTCGGCTACTATTATAAATACTATTGTTACTATTTCTGCTACTTCTATTTCTACTGCTACTATTATTAGTTCTGCTGCTATTATTACTACTTCTGCTACTACTAGTACTACTACTTATGCTACTATTACAACTATTTTGCTACTATTATAAATTCTAATATTACTACTTCTGCTACTACTATTTCTACTGCTACTATTACTAGTTCTGCTACTATTAAAACTATTAAGACTACAATTTCTGCTACTACTACATACTACAGTGGAGTCGCCGTGTTCTTGTAGGTAGTGTGCTGGCTTATTAAACGTAAAGCCAGGGTTCGAGTCTCAGGCCAGACATCAAAATAAAATACAAAAATTATTTTTCTTCTCAACAGATTTCTGGAAAAACTCTGAGAGTAAAAAAAGAATTACCATGAATAGTTTCCCAAAGATCTGTCGTTCGGAGTCGACTTTAAATTGTAGGTCCCGCCACTTATGTATAAAATAAACGCACACAACATAAGTGGTGCGAGAAACTAGGTCAATAATCTTGACAGAAGAGTTGTAATGACAATAATGTGTGTATGTCTTGAGAAATCGAGTGTCTCACAACTCCCTAATTAATTGATCACTAGCACCAGTAAACTCTATGATTTTGAGAAATTGTCTAGAAACCAAAGATGTGTTACTTAGGCTTGCAGCCTGCAAATGGATATAGTAACATAGGTTGGACCATCTATCGGTTGGGCCATCTATCGAACCCTGGCTTTACGTCTAATAAGGCAACACACTACCTACTAGACTACGGCGACTTCTCAGGTCACGTTGGCTTTTAATGAATCTCGCGTTGGATTAGTCTTCGATTATGTATAGTATGCTCACTCTGCGACCTTTTCGCCGCATTTATCTTTAAGAACCATGTGGAAGAAAATTGCTGTGACAGATTATAAGAAAATTTATATTCTCAAAAAAAATTTTTTAATAAAACTTTAACTCCGCTTAAATGTTTAAATATTTCAAGGAAATTTTAATTTCATTAACACATAACCAAGCAATTAAATGTTTAAAGAATTTATAAACTCTTATCATTTAATTACAAATTGAATGCAAAATTAAAATATTTTCAGGATCATTAAGTAGAAAAAAAAAATGTACAATAATTATCTGTAATTATAACTATTGTTCTAAAGATTCATTCATTCATTCACTTATTCATTCGTTTGTAAATTTTAACAAGAGCAAGAAGAAGGAGGAGCATAAATGAGTACAAATGAATGGCATACTTAAGGCTCTAAAACTTACAAAACAAACGAAACGAAACAAACAAACAAATTGAACAAAGAGACACAAAAATATCTATGAAATGACAATTACAAGTCATTATATTTCATGTAAATCTTGTCAATCCGTTTTAATTAAATTGTGCCACTTAAGCACCACTTTGCTTGGCCTTTACCGGTAGGAGTGCCTCAAACCTCTTTCAAAATGTTTTTCCTTTTTTGCAAAAGGGCCTGATAATACGCTGGAGTATTTGTTTTGAATCGCTTACAACCATTTGCCTTAAATACTCTAAAAAAAAGGACATTGTTTTGGCCGTTTTAACTCTCTCGCCCCCCTCAATTGATCTTCTTTTTGCTTCGTTTTTTGTGTTTCCCTCTCTGGCTCTCTCCCTTGCTTCCTCCCTGCCTCTTGATGATTTAAACAAACAGATTTTAACAATTCAATGGCCATTCGCTTTAAGTAGTCATTACAACGCCGTTTAACACTCTGTATGTGTATGTGTATGTGTGTGTTTTTCTTTAGAATGAAGGAAAATAAATTCAAATTAAAATGGTGGCCCGGCAGCATCTTAAGGAAATTTTCTTTAAGGATACTTCAATTATACAATTTAGAACGTATAAAATACAACAACAACACACAGTGTTAGCGAAAAAGACAGACAAACAGATAGTCAGACAGACAGGCAAACGGATGAAGGTACAAGCATTTAAAACCCTTGAGGCCGTACCGTAAAGATTTCACATTTTTGCTCTCTGTACGAAGAAGCATCGCTTGTAGAGGCATGTTGATGAAAACAGCAAAAAGGTAACTTAACAAGACCTCTTGAGCATAATTGTACATTCGCAATGGGAAATTAGTGCCTAAACGTTTGTCAACAGCAAAGTTTTTCATTATAATCAAGGGCTGGATGGGTGGCAGAAGCCCGAAATAGCGCTTTTATAATTATTTTAACAAAAGTTTAGCATTAGAGATGAGCCAGCGTATTAAATTCATGGAAAATTCAATGGAAATAAATAAAATAAATTTAAAATAAAATTTTATTCTTTTGGCAATGAGAGGCCTATTTCATGGGTTATGAGATTTTTTTTATTAGGCCCACATGGAATACACATGTCGAGAACTACTAACGACTTTCAAACAATCTGCGTTCGTAGTACTAGATCGCTTATTTATTGATTTGAGGCCTATTTACAGAAATATTGGTGTGTTATATACAATCGGGAGAAGTTGCCATCACTATAGTTAGCTTGATGTACATCCCAGCATGCTTTCTCCGTAAATCTGAGCTTAAAATGCCAAGCCGATCTCTTTTAGATCTGCTGTTTATTCGAAGATCACCGCAACAAATAAGAAAGGGCCGACTCTTTAGTCAGGTTTACAACCTAGCTTCTCATACCGCTTATTTTGTGTGAGTGTCTCAATTTTATACAAAAATGGCGAGACCTAGAGCTTAAGGTCCACTCCGAACGACAGATTTTTTTAGAAACTTTCATTCAACTTTTATGTTATTTCGCAGTTTTTATTAGAAATTTGCTGAAAAGAAGTCGTTTTTGTTTTATCGGAAATGTCCGACCTATGGTTTGAACTGAAACCTAACGTCTAATAAGCCAACACACTACCTACCAGACTACGGTGATTTTTTTCTTATTACTTATGGGCAAAGGAACTTTCCAACAAGATCAGATTTCTGTCGTAATTCTAGCTTGCCATAGATCTTAATGGCTGTACAGCGTGGCTGATATGTATGTTATCATTTGTAGACAGTTCGTCTGACAGCTGACAAATTTATTTCAGTGACAGTTCATTTTATTATTTACAAGCTTACAAAAGCTTTGTGATCTATTGCATTCAGAAAAAAAAGTTATGCGTAATGGAATTCAAGCGTGATAGTGTGATTGCTTTATATTTGGCTGGAAAACCACAAGTGGCAATCGTTAGAGCCTTCCAGCATTTAAACGTGAATAAATCTTTTGTTTCTCGTACCATTGCTCGTTACCGTAATACTGGCAGTGTTGCATAGCTCCAAAAAAGTGGAGGAAAAAAAAAAAATGATAACAACACCAGAAATGATTCGAAAAGTGAAGGCCAGATTTGATCGAAATCCACGCCGCAGTGGTAGAAAAATTGCTCGTGAGCTGAACATTTCGCAAGAATGAATGTAACACATATTGAAAAACGAGCTTGGACTAAAGCCATTGAAGTTCCAAAAGTTGCAAGAGCTCTATGGAGTTTGTGAACAAACAAAATGATCGGATTTACGTGCCAAAGAGGTCAGCTGAAAATTTATAACTGCGATTGGCCACCAGAACTCAAGTGCCACCGATGGTAATGGTGTGAGCCGCCGTAACAGTCGATGGTCGCACCCCGCTCATATTCATCGAGCGTGTGGGGTCAAAATAAATGCCAAATATTATCGGGAAAATGTCTTAAAGCAAACAAACATTTCGGCCGCAGACCATGGACATTCCAACAGGACTCAACATCACCGCAATCAGCCTGAGTCAACTAAGCATGGCTTAAAAAGGAAGTTCCTCGCTTCATTTCTACCGCACAATGGCCGCCAAAATCTCCGGATCTCAATTCGTTAGACTTTTGCGCCTGGGGCATTTTGGTGATTAAGGTTTTCACTAAAAAAATACCAAAGTGTCGATCATCTCAAGATGGCTCTTCGCCGGGAATGGGCCAAAATACCGCAGAGCCACTTTCGTGCAGTTTGTGATGGCTTTGTCGGCCGTTTGAAGGCCATAATTCGTACCCAAGGTGGCCAATTCGAACAAATCTAAACTGATTCTAAAGTTTGATGTTATTTCCAACATTTTTTGCTTTTGAATAATAAATTTAAAAAATAAAAAAGCATTACGCTTTACTTTGTTGCATTATATATCAGCCACCCTGTAAGTCATTACACCTTTTTAGAAGATTACAGCCGAGCTTCTCTCAGCACTCATGTTGTGTGTGTTACTTTTTACATATGAGTTGGGGAACCTACTGTTTAATATCGGCTTTGAAAGAAAAGTTTGTGAAACATTTCTTGGCAATTTTTACTATTCCAAGGAAGTTGCCGAAAGAAATTTTTAATGTTTTATTCGCGATGTCCGAGCCTGAGTTTGAACCACAGGGTCTAGTTTAATAAACCATCACACTGCGGACTAGACTACTGCGACCACAGAGATAGCACTTAGCACAACTATAGGCGACCTGGCTTGATTATTAGGATACCACAAAGTAGGAAGCAAAAAAACTGCTGGAGCATTAGCTTTCTAGATGAAAACTTGTGAGGTTAAACCTCATCTCTGAAATCTCAAAATAAAAAGAAACATTTTTTAAGAAACTTAATCAACCTTAACATACGGGTAGATATACTACGAAGGGGGAAAAATTTATGCGTTTGAATATTAAGTTTTAAGGTGACTTGCATAAATATGTTCAACACTTTCAGTTCACTGACAGAGCCTGTTAAAACAAAACAAAAGCAACGTGTTATCCAACAGAAGGCAACAAAATTTGGAAAATTTTCAAATATCCTTTCTTTTTTCTCGCCTGCCTTATGATATTAAAGAAACTGAGCATTGTGGGGCTGTAAAGGTTAAACGTGAAATTTAAGTCTTCAGGGAATTTTTTAATTTAATCTGCAAAAGGATTTTCACAATAAATTTGAAACCAAATTTTAAGGCTCTTTAAGTGCTTAGGCAGACATTAAAATAAAATTATGGCCATAAGCCTTGCGTTATTATGTAGGCTCTTTAATAAAAAAAGGACAATCTCTTGTAATTTATTTCGAAAGAAGAAGAAAATGAAGGAAAAAACCCTTTAAAATCGTATCTTTTTCTTGGCGTGTGTATTTTTTAATGCCGGTAGGAAATTTAAGTTTTAACCGAATTTGTTAGGGGACTGCAGGTCCTTCCAGTATATTTAAACAAAGTGTGGAAAAAATAAATTTAATTTGTGTCACCATCATCATCATCATTGTCGTTGTCATCGTTGTTATACTTATGTAAGGAAGTATATTCATTTGGATATCCTGCTTAAGAAGGATTTTATGTGATTGGAGAGATGTATAACACAAAGTGACTCGTTTCCTGTTTAAGGAAAATAACAATTTTATGTTCTACATACAAGGATTTGAAGAAAAAGTTTTGTTTTTAAGCGCCATTCTACAGTACCGAAGGTAGATGTTGCCAGCAGGTGTATTTTTGAGAAATTTAGATATTTGAGGCAATGACGTCATATGGCATGACTTTATAATGTGGGCTATGTTAGAAATGTTACTGTAATAAATGAAATAAAATTAAAAGCTAGTCTCAGCACACTACTTCTATCTTGACGCCCTATACCAGTAGATTTTTTTTGTATTTTCAGATACAAAAATTTTGTTTTCTAATTACAACGCGGCTGAAATATAATACAACAAAGTAAAGCGCAATATTTTTTAATTTTTTTTTTAATTTTATTGTTCAAAAGCAAAAACTATTGGAAATAACATCAAATTTTAGAATCAGTTTAAATTTGTTCGAATTCGCTATCTTTAGTACGAATTATGGCCATCAAATGACCGACAAAGCCATTACAGGCTGCACAAAAGTGACTCTGCGGTATTATATTATTATTATTCTCTGAAATCGCTATAGTCTAGCAGCTCATGTTCTTTAGACCTGAGTACATCGTTCAAACCTTGAGTCCCAGAAATCTTTAGCAAAACGAAACAAAAAAAAAAAAAAAATTCTTTTAGCGACTTCTCCTTAGCAGTCTTCTGACAAAACCTCTAAGAGTAAAATAAAATCGAAGTCATCAGTTACTTTAGGTCCCACTACTTATGTGTAAAATTAACACACGCAACAAGAGTGGTGCAAGAAGGTAGGTTGTTGTCCTGACTAAAGGGTTGTAGTCAGCAGTCGGGTAAGTTACAGTGATGAGCAGTGAATCGTTTTTCCGCCACTCATAAGCATCCATGCAAACTTGAGTATGAGTGAATCAACAGAATTGAAATTCAACTACTCTGATTAATTCGTGTTCGCTACAATATTGATTTGTAAGTATAAGTAGCAATGAGTATGAGTACAACGTTGAAATTATGCAAAATTTATTCCTTTGTTGTAAAGTACAATTGTTTCGATATTATTTCATTCACAGTACTTCATTCCATCGGACTAATTTACGTGCACTTTTTGGAGTGTATGTCATCGTAATCAGAGATCAGCAATGAATAGATTTTCCGCTACTCATAAGCATCCATGCAAACTTGAGTATGAGTGAATCACAGAATTGAAATTCAACTACTCTGATTCATTCGTACTTGCTACAATATTGATTTGTAAGTATAAGTAGCAATGAGTATGAGTACAACGTTGACATCTAACTCATAACATTCAAAATATGTTTGATTCATACGCTTACTCATTCAGATTCATAAATTTAGACAAATAATTCTGACACTTATAAGTCATTCGTGGGGCTTGAATCATTCATCAAAATTTACAGACTTTGTTGTTGTTGCATACATAAACAAAGAAGAAAGGAAGGACAAAGACAACAAGCATAGTAGCAGACGTGTGCGAATCTTCTAGTGAGTATTGCAGAGCTAGTACCCGAATCATATTTATTTTGTGCTTCGTGTAAATGTTAAGTAGAGACGAGTGGAAGTCAATAGCATCATGCGTATTCTTAAGTATGAATACGACGAGTACTTGCAATTTTGAGTATGAGTAGTATGAATGCGTATACATACATAATTGGCCATTACAACCCTTCAGACAGGATTACGACCTAGCTTTTCACAACACTTATGTTGTGTACGTTAATTTTTTACATGAGTGGCGAGACCTACAGTTTAAAGTCGACTCCGAATGACAGATTTTTGAGAAGCTTTTCATGGCAATTTTTACTCTCAGAATCTTTGCCAGAAATCTGCTGAGAGGAAGTCGCCGAAGAAATATTTTTCGTTTTGATGTCTGACCTGGGATGAATGCGTATAAGTATCTGAAATTATAAGTATGACTCGAACCTACTCATCGTTTTGAATACTTATGGCTGATCTCTGGTAAGTTAAGCTTGAATAAGATGGATGAAGGGCACACGCGCAAATTGGATTTCTTTTTGTCCCGTTGATTGAAGGTTTGTAATATTTGAACGAAGGTTTTTCTATTGTGGTTTAAAAATGTTTCTCAAAAGGTTTCTTTCTTAATAAACCAAGGTGTTAAGTAACATTATACTAAACAAATATTCAAACCTAAGTGATAGCCAACTTTCGCTTTAAGCCAACATTTTATTTATAGCAACCAAATGGCCAAGATGGTTGGTAAGCAACGCCTATGTATATTGGCTTAAAAAAAAAGAAAAAAAACTGACAATCGATTAAATAACAAAGAAAAATATTTCAGTTCCTACAATTAATTGCAACAGAAAGAATGTTTGAATAATTGAAAGGAATTCCTTACAAAGAAGAGAGCATGGAAAACGATAAATTGTCGGAAATCAATCATAAAATTGCTGAAATTAAGAAACGTATACTGTTGGCAGGTAAATTCTTTTTGTTTTTTTTTTTTGGGACGCTCTTCATTTCATAGCACTTAAACAAAATGAATACGAATACATTTGTTATCTGAGTTTTTCCTTTTGCTCTACTTTTTTTGTTTCTTCAAAGACTTATTCATTCAGCTTTATTAACAAATTCTTTACATTTTGTTGCTTCATTTCATTTCAATTCCATTTTATTTTTGTTGTTTGGTTTGTTTTGGCCTTCTGTTTTTTGTTTCGTTTTTCTTTGGTTTGGTTTTCTTTGCAGAAGGCCAAAAGACAGCCAATACTGCGGAATGGCAAAAACAAAATCGTATCAATTGCGATACAATTGCATCCTTGAAAAAGGATATCAAAGAGCTTACGGCAAAATGTGGTCGTTTACGAAATCCCTTACAACGACCCATCATACTCAAAGAAAATCCAACAGTTGCTGGCGGTTGTAATCTGCCAGCCACCACGGCTGGCACATCGTCATCGGTAGCGATGGCATTGGAGAAGCGTAAAACCAGTGCTGCCTTACCCACGATTGTTGTGGGTAAAGTGAATTATCCCATCGGTGCTAAGAATGTGGAGGATGCCATTTTCTTGACAGACTTAAAGGTAACAGAGAATCGTAAACAGTTGGATTTATTGAGGCATCGTTTCAAGTGTCGAAAACAACACTTTGCCAAACTGATGGCCCAGTATCGTGAGTTGGTGGCCAGTAAAGAGGCTCAAGAACAAAATTTAGGCGAGAAACCACCAGAGACTTTGGAAGAAGATAATAATCGCAAGGTAAACCAAACCAAACCAAACACATACTCAGTTGCATACATAGAATTTGCACTTTGAAGATTTATGTTGCTTGATTGCTAAATTGTTGCTGTTGGTGTCCTTTTTAGTTGGTTTGCCAATTGGAAAATCAAATTCATCGCACCAACGTTCAATGGATGGAGGCCGAGCATATACGCAAGAAATATCGTTCCATTGAGGCTTCATTGATGAACGATGCCGAACGTTTCGAAAGAAGTTTAAAGGAATTAGAGGTGGCCCTAAATGAACAGCAACAAGAAATAAATCGTCTGCAGGTAAATGAAAATTTCTAACAGCAACGTCATCATTATTATCCTTTATCTTTGAGAGCAAATTAAATTGCTTGTAATGCTGCTGCTGTTCTTGTCTTGTGAAATGCAATTTTTTTCTTGTTTCAATGCCTAATGCAGTCTATGTTTTAGGAGATTATAAACTAAGGCAGCAATTTTCTTTGACTGCAAAACCTAATGGCGGTAAGGAAGTGTGGTTGTGTGGAATTCAATTTTCTTTAATGAATTGAGTTTAAAAATAAAACTGGATCAATAGGCCTTTAGTTTATAATCCTATCCACATATCTATACGAACCTAATACTGACTTTCAGAGCAGGTGATTATGAAGCATAAAAAGCCAAAATGTTACTAGGTTTGGTCGCTTTCATTGGAGACTAAAGTCCAGGGGAATGCTAAAATCTAGTGGATTCTACTGAGCGATCCAGAGGGTGCTATGAGAAGGCTTCGTGTCAGAAACAACCAGAAATTTTACCTTGTTTTGGTCTTAATAGGCAATTAAGTAGCAGAAACCTCTCTCGTACGGCAAAACTAATATTATACAAGACGCCCGTGTTTCTTTATGGAATAAAAGTCTGAACACTAAGACTTTTCGAGAGAAAAGTCCTCCCTAAGTCCTTCGGTCCAGTGCAAGTTGGCATTGATTTCCGCATTCGATCCAGCAATAAGCTGTTCACATTTTTTTCGTGGTAAACTTCAGATTATTTGTGAGCTGAAACAAGTTCTAGAATGATAGGGTTGCCAACTATCTAATAATGTCAAATAATAATAAAATAATAATTTTCATTTTATCCCTTTAGCAAGTCCACAACGAAGCCATCGAAATGCGCGACTCGGCCAAAGTAATTTTATTGCGCCAAGAGCAACAGGCAAACTACTCGCAAAAGACACGTGAACGCCAGGCAATGGAATTTCGTAAACTGGTTGAACAACGTAAACTAGAATTGGAGAGAATAGGTCGTAAGCTATTTTTCGAAGGCAAAACTTTGCATCATCAAGACAGCATTGTCTCCAGTACAGGAGATCAACATACTGGCAAAACAGAAGCCGATGAAGATGAAAATTCCCAATTGAAAAATGTCACCAACGATATGGAAGAATTATTTAAAAATCTCATGGAAGTCACAGGAGCTACATCCCCGCAGGAGGTATTTGAAAGGTTCTCTTCGCAAAAGGAGTCTGCTTTGCGTTTAAATTATTTGCGTACTGCCGCGGAAGCTGAAAAGGGAAGTTTGGAATGCTTAAGAGAGGCTCTGACCAAGGAATTGGAATCATCGAAGTTTACCGATGTCAAGGAAAGGGAAGTGTAGGTAACGTTAAGGAATACTTAGTTCATAAATACGATTTTTTTTTTGTTCTATTTCCATAGAAATCAAGAAGTCATTGAAAGAATCAAAAGTCAAATTGCCGAATACGATGCCGAGAGACAGAAGAATTTGGAAGCTGCAGAGAAAACTTTAGAAGTTTTAAAATATATTAAGGAACGTCTCTGTGAAATGATTTATAAACTGCAGGAAGTGAATGAAACCAATGTGGAGTTAAAGGAAAAGGAATTGAATATCAAAGTTGCCGAAGTGCCTGATTTTTTGGTTAATAAAGCGGAGGACTTGGATTTGATAATGGTGAGTGTGGAGTTTGAGGCGTGACAATGCGATGAATTTTTTAACTTGGTCGATTGAATTGACATTTTCTATTGTACCAATGACGTCACACAAATTGTGTTCCTATTGGCTAATGATAATGTAAGTTATATTATATAAGGGTTGACCAGGATCGTATATTGGAATAATGTCCAAAAACTGAAGCGTTAGGAATTTTTTACTGTAGAGAATAGGGGTATAAAGTATGGACGCCAAACATTGCTAAGGTAATAGGTTTAACATGGGGAATTACCAGCCGAGAGATTCCTGCATATAACGTAAATGCGGGCTTTATCTGGGAAGCTGAAAACTCTGCGTTCATCAGAGTACTCATATCCATTCCATATAAATTCGTTTGATAGGAAATCAGATTTTTTTTATTAATAGAAGATTTGCTTGTTTTCATTCAGAATGCGGAGAAGGAGCTGTTTGAACCGCCACTTTCTGTTTGAGAAAGAACAGATGGGATTGCCATGTTTGGTAGAGTATTGATAACTAAACATGATGTGTGGCACCTACAGTTTAAAGTCAACTCTTAATGACAGATTTTTTGAGAAACTTTCCGTGGCAATTTTTATTTACTCATAGGTTTGAATTGAGTGGCGTCATGTCTAATAAGCCAACACACTACTTGCTAGACTAGGGCGACTTGCTGTATTCATGGACACTAAATAAGTGCTACTTTGAAATTGTCTTTCATTGATTTTCTTCTTTAGAAATCACTACTATCTTCTCCTTGATATATACTTTCTTTATTACGCCTTCACTAAGCCCGGTAGCATCTGTGTAACATAATAATTTACTTCTCAAAATTTCTGACCGATCCATAGCTTTATCCTGTGTGCACCATCCTGAAATGGTGTTTTCCCTGAAGTGATTGGTTATGTGATTTCCAGTCAATTTTGCCTTATACATCTCCATCCACTCTGCTGCCAGCAGATCGACAGGGATTGTACCTGCTATCACAAGTACGGCTGGGGCGGACACACTACGATATGCCAACGCGATACGTAGTGCAGCCGTTCTCTGTACCGATAGAAGTAAGTTCGCCCGTTTTCCAACTTCAAGCGTTTCGGCCCAAATTTCGCTCCCATAGAGCATAATGCTGCTTCCAACATCAATCAGAAGTCTCCGTATCGTCGGTAGCGGGCTTCTAATATTTACCATTAATCTGTTGAGGTGCCCAACGATCTTCCGGGCTTTGTCAGGCAAGTACTGAATCTGGTATGAAAATGTCAGCCTGGGATCCAGCTTTATTCCCGGGTATCTTACCGAGCTCTTGGTCCTAATTACCCTCGCTTCCAATACTCATGTCCACCTGTAAGGGGATACGGCGACTAGTGATCAGCAGTAATTTCTGTTTTATGCATGGCCAGGTCTAGGTCGTGGGAATCCAGCCCTCTTCCCTACCTTAGCATGACACGTCTCAGTTTTCGCTGCGCCTCTTCCGTATTCCTGGCCGTGATTACGGCTGCAATATCATCTGCGTATCCAACCAAAAAAGTTCCATCTGGCATATCCTCTTTCAGAATTCCATCGTAGTTAACGTTCCATAGGTCGGGGCCAAGGATAGATCCTTGTGCCGCTCCTGATGTTATATGTTTCACTCAGAAACTTGATTTGTAATGTAGCAATGGAACAAGATAAGGTTGCTGTTAAACTTGTTTCCAATTATCCTAACCATCGCCTTCATAACTGCGATCCCCTACTAATATGTGTAACTGCTTTGAAGCCAACGGAGTTTATAGGATAGATTCTTGTTGCACTAGTTCCACCAACACATTCTACATGTAATCGAAATACAACAGAAGTGTTTACGAATTTCTCCTGCCTGTCCAACACGAATTGTGTGACACATTTCGCTCATTGCATTCGACTTTTTCTTGATAGTGCTCGATGGCTATTGAAGTTCGTTGTTGAAGTGGAATTACGAGGAGTCAGGACCCACTTATGTTTTCAAAAGACTAAAAATTAAGATGAAAAGTTATTCATCAATATTCTCCTCAAGTTTGTTGAAATATTTGGAATCGCGAATCAAATCGTTACGGAATTTTTTTCTTTCAATTCCTTTCTCAATTCCTTTACATCTCCTTCTATTCAGATACTAAAATTAAAGTTGGAAAAATGCCAGGATATAAGTAAACCCCGTGAGCTATCAATAGAAAAATTGGATTTGGATATTAGCGTAAGTTTGCCGTTATAATAACTGTAATTATTTAAAACTAAACTAATACACACACACATACACCCAGCAAGAGGACGATTATATGACAGCCATGCAACCACCTAAATCACCAACACCGACAACTACAGCAGGAGCAGCAGCAATTGAAAGTGAGAAGCCAGCCGCAATGCCAATGTGTTATTATAATTTACTGGCTGGTCGAGCGCAAAGAGCTGCAGGCACTTCTTCATCATCACCAGAGCAAGCACCACCAGCAGGTAAAAACATTAATCTTTATTGCAGCTAATCAAGTTCAACGATAAACAATTTTGTATTTAACCCACCACCGCCCCCCACCTATGCCACGAATTGTGTTTCCTTTTTCTATACCATTAGCTACAGCAGCTAATGAAGAAGAAAGTGAAGTACCCTCACGTAACTATTTGAAACGTCAGTCAGTGTTGATAGTGGATCAGAAGTCGCGCAGGAAACCATTTAGACCAGCTCCAGCTGTAAGAAGAAAATAAGGAATTGAATGCTTAAATGCCTAAATGTATGCAATGAATTTAATTTTACTTTAAGTTTTAAAGAAAATAAATGCTGCTGCCGATTTATTTACTTATTACAACATACAAGCATTTCCATTTAAGTAAGTCGCTTACAGTAAGACATCAATAAAGGGTGGAACAAAAAATCACGGGAGGGGTGAAAAGAAGACAAGAGTAATTTAAAAATACTTTTAATTTTTGATGTGAATATACAAACACACCCACACACACACTGCTTTTTTGTTTTTTTGATTAACTCATCATCAGGTCTTATAAATTAAAAGCTTTGCATTGACCATCAGATTTAACCACAGCTCGCATGATCCTTACACATACGATAGTATTCAAGGATATGGCTTGTAGCCAATATGTTGTATAACTACTGAAATACTTTTGGAATAAACTCTCTTGCATCTCACCCTCTACACAAATACACAGAAGTTTCAGGCTGTAAGTACTTGATTTCATACATATGATGGCCACAGCCCCAAAAAGTATACTTTAAAATTTTAATTCCTTTCGCAACCACAGATTTTACATTCGTATTCTTTTTTTCTTCTTGTATTCAATTGAATATTTTGAAGCTGTTTCTGTTTTCAGTGCTGCTCTTCTTGTCTTGTTTGTACATGATTTTTTTTTATTTTATTGAATGCCTTCACCACTCTTATTCTCCCTCCCTTTTATTTTGTGCATCTTTTACTTTCTGTTTGTTATTCGTTTTTTCTTTTTTTTTAATTCCTTGTTGACCATTGAATTGAAATTTTTGTTGCCATATTCTCTTAACAACTACAATGGCAACAACAGCAACAATAAATACTCTTACAGCAACAAAAACAACTACAAACAAGCAAACAGCACTCGTCATGCCACTTGGAAGCTCTTATGTCATCATTGTACTTCACTATGATCATTGAAGGAAGGCAGAAACAGCAGCAGCAGCAGCAGTCAAATAAACGACACTGGGATTGCCACTAATGATGATATCAACAAATATGCCCCTGACATTATGCAACATTTTTTTACAACAATAAAAAAACATCACAGTGAGAGAGAGAAACTTTTAAACTTAAATATGGATTACTATGTGCAGTGCAGAAATGATGAGAACGACAACGTTGATGATATATTTGTCTTTGTGTGTGTGTATATATTTGCTGATTTCGGTGGATTCAAGGATTCGCTATTTGTTTGCCTGTATTTATTATTTTTATAGCATACTGTTAGGGGTATAAAGAAATTATTAACTGTCACATACTTTCTGACTAATGCAGGAAGTTGAGCAAGTTTTAAATTTAAGCTTTAATTAGTTCACATGGCCTAATATACAACTGCTATCGCAGAAGTAGTCCCTAGAGTAGCTGAAAATTTGAAGAAAACTATTCCAAATTAATAAAAAGAGTCCACATAACTGAAAGTGTCTTTAGGAAACAAAATACATTTGTTAACCCCTAATACTTAATGTATGCACGTATGCCAGTGTAACCGCTTTACATACAGATGGGCAACATTAAAAAATAGTTGAAAATTTGTGCATGTTTTTATACGACTTGTTAAGAGGAAAGTAAGCAACAGTCGTCATTATTAAATATAAAATAAAAGAGAAAAAACAACAACAACAACTAAAGTACATTACATACACAGAATACTTCAAAGGACGGTAACAACAACAACAACTATAATAACAACAGCATAAACATTTATCAACATTGTAAAAATGCAACTGCAACATTAAAATTACGAAACGAATGCGACATTAAAATGCCCCCTGCTCCTCTCACACACTAGACTGTGGCACGATATAATAATTATGGGCCATAAAATACAGTCTCGTTAAAATAATATTAAAATGAAAATAAATGTCATGTTAGCATATAATTTGTTAATGTTTACTTGACCACTCCTAATTGTATGCTAAGCTTTTTTCTCTTTTAAGTTACCCTTAAATGTATGCAACAAAATATAAATACATTTACTCACTCTCTTTAGCTGGGTTGCCCTTAAAAGTATGCAACAAAATATAAACACATTTACTCACTCTCTTTAGCTCACTTGCCGATTCAAAGCAAGCAAAAGGATGTAATGAGTGAAGATTACAAATGCTCACACACACACACACACATACACACATCTGGACAGTGAACATTTTCTCTCACTTTTATTTTTGTTTATTTTATGTTCTGTAAGGGGCTAAAAACGGAAGAGTAGATTAAATTCAATTAGAGGTTATGGATGCTAGAAGTGTCATTAATCGGCTATAGATGTATTGTTCGATAATTTTATTGAAGTTACATGTGGTGAGTCAGATTTAAAATTGTTATCTTAAGTGAAAATATCTTACTGTACCTGCTAATGCGAGGGATGTTTAATGATCATTTGGTATTTAAATTACAACCGCATGCATTTGAGAAAACGAGGCACTTGACTTTGAATTTGAAAAACATGATATTGAACTTCCCCAATATGTTACCAAGATTTCTTTAATTTTCATGCGCCAAGGGCTTTAAGAACCCTGTTGCAATTCTTTTTCACTCCTATAAACTCATTTTCCAATTAGCTAAACGAAAAGAACTCTAAGAATTTTTGATTCCGAACACGATACTGTTGGTTCCACCACTTAGGACTTACACTTTAGAATCGATTTTTAGGATGAGAAAGTTTTTCATGGCAATTTTATTTACTCTCAGAATTTTTACTAGAAACCTGCTGAGAGCAAGTCGTATTAGGTTTGAACCGAAGCGTCATGTCTACTAAGTCAACTCATTACCTAGTCTACGGTGACTTCCGTGCAGTAACCATGAACATTAAATAAGTGCTACTTTGAAATTGTTTGTCTTTTCATTTTGCAAATAGAATCCCCACTTTCTTCTCCTTGAACAGAGGACTAATGTCTAATAAGCCAAAACACTACCTACTAGATTAGGGCAACTTTAAACCAAGCTTTCTGTTTGATGCATTGCCACACTGATATACTCTGACTCCATCTTTGTGAGAGTAACGTTAACAGGTTATAAATAGATTGGCTTAAGAAAAAACGGTTTGCCGAATTAGCGAAAGCTGGTAATCCAAGTTTCCAACACTTCAAAAAGCGCCAGTTACTCCAGCTTTGACTGGCCGATTAAGATTTCTGCATTCCCTACATGAATATTTTTTTATTCGATTTATTTTCTTTGATACTCCAGCTTCTTCTTACCTTTCTTTGTGACAATGCTTCTGTCATTAATGTCTTTCTGGAAACTAAAGAATCGTAGGTACTGAGAAACTTTTATCCACTTTCTTTCTTAATGCCCATCGCTTTCGAGGTGTAGATCAGAGATCAGGAATAAGTATTCAAAACGATGAGTAGCTTCAAATCATACTTATAATTTCAAATACCTATACGCTTTCATACTTATTTTGACATCATACTCATACTACTCATACTCAAAGTTGGAAGTACTCGTCGTATTTATACTTAACAATACGCATGATGTTATTGACTTCGACTCATCTCTACTTAACATTTACGCGAAGCACAAAATAAGTATGATTCGCGTACGAGCACTACTATGCTCCCAAGAAGATTGTCTTTCCTTTCTTCTTTGTCTGTATATGCAACAACAGCAAAGGCTGTAAATTTTGATGAATGAATCGAACCACTCGAATGACTTGTAAGTATTATATGTATTTTTCTAAATTTATGAATAACAATGAGTATGAGAATGATTCATACGGCATCAAACATATTTCCAATGTTGTAAGTTTGATGTCAACGTTGTACTCATACTCATTGCTACTTATACTTATAAATCAATATTGTAGCGAGTACAAATGAATCAGAGTAGTTGAATTTCAATTCTGTTGATTCATTCATACTCAAAATTGCATAAGTAGCGGAAAAATCATTCATTGCTGATCTCTGGTTCTAACATATTATACGAGGGCTTCTGCACGAGGGCTTATGAGTAGTGAAAAAACGATTCATTGCTAATCTCTGGTGTAGATACAGAATATTTGCTTCTCCATTCGTTGTTAGCTTAAGGACCTCATTGATGCACAGGATATAACTTCATTGAGGGTAGTCGTGTTTTTAATGTGCACTCCTTGTGCAGACCAACTTCTTCGCTAGTTTAGTGGAATTTGGTCAGTAAAGGCTCTGCACTTACTTGGCCACAATGCGTGGTCAAGTTTTTTTTTTTTTTGTTTTTTATAAAACCAGCACTCAGGGGATGGATCCTACTCATGCAGTGCATTGTGCAGGTTTTTAGGAAAGTTGGAAAGAGGGAAGACGCGAACGGTAAGGTTACGAGTTGCTGCTAGGTGATGTCCAGTGTTATACCTTCACCATTAGACAGTCTACAGCAATCGTTCCCAAGAAGCCCGCAGTTTCTCACACCACTTATGTTGTGTGTCATAATTTTATACAGCAGTGGCGGGACCCACAGTTTAAAGTCGACTCCGAATGACAGATTTTTGAGAAACAAGAAAAGAAAGAGAAAAGAAATCGCCCACTCACTCCACTTATGTTGTGTGTGTTAAATTTTAGCCTAACATAACATAGGTACTAGGCAGTACGCTATTCTGTAGATCATAGCGGCAATCTGAATAAAATTTTTTTATGGAATTGAAAAGCCCTTTCGTCCTTTAACAAAATGCAACTCTTTTGGCGGCATTGTTTGCATTTTAACTGCTGCTATAGAGAATAGCTTACAGCCAAAAATATTTTTAAAAAATAATTCAAAATTTTTAATTACTTACACACCACCCTCGTATATTGTTGTATTTTTAATATAGACAACCAGAAAATAATACACGATTATCTGTACCTTTTTGGAATTTATACATTCTGCTGACTAGGAAAATAAGAGTGTTTTGAATATTCCTAGTCCTTGCCTTTAACTATACACACACAGAGACCCTTTGTATGTGCTTAAATCCTTAATATAGAGTCGTTTTGCTTGCTGTGTTGCATGAACGTTGGTTGTTTTTAATCCAAATATTTATTAAAGATTTTCAGATTTCATTTTGTTTACTTAGATAACAGCCTGATACACAATGTCGTCAGCATCATCATCATCATCGTCATCAACTTCATTTTCATTTTGTCATGCTAATGTTGGTCGGTCGAGGTATAGTAGAAATAGCCACCTAGTATCACAATGTTTATCCCAAAGATTTGTTTCATAAACTTGTCCTTCTTCATCATCTTCTTGTTCTTCTTAAGCATTAAGTCCTTACTCTCCTTACATATGGTTTTGTAATATTGACGGTCCTATTATGGGTTTTTGTGTGTGTGTTTTAATGAAAGTTAAATAGGGAAATAGAAACAACAACAACGACAAGTTCATTAACAGGACGAAATACAAGTAAAGGATTACGTGGAAAGCTAGAAAAGAGTTTATTTAGGAAAAAACAAAACGAAACAAAAAGAAAAAGAAAAAGGAGTTCATAGAGAATATAGGAGGAACCATTTATTCAAAAGAAAGTAAAATGTTAAGAGTGAAATGGAATGAAAGCTTACTGTGTGTGTATGTGTGTGAACGGCAAAAGGGATAATGCCACGGCTTTATATGTTGTTTGGTGAAGAATTGTAATGAAATGCTGTTTTGTATCACAAGGTGAATAACATTTTGTTTATTTTTCAAAAGCCAAACACAACATTTTCTTTACGATTAAGCTTTAAGTTTTTATGAATTCGGAGTTATCTTCAAAATCGCTAACCATACCGGCCTTATGTGGTATCAAGTTGGGCCATAAATATAGAGAAAAATCCAAACAGAATCTTCATGTGATGCTAGAAAAAAATAAAATCAATCTATTCATCATGTTCATAAAGATATCGTCCGTTTTACATATATAAGTACCTACAGAATTGGTTATTACAACCCTTCAGTTAGGATTACAACCTAGCTTCTCACCACCACTTATGTTGTGTGTGTTAAATTTATACATAAGAGGCTGGACCTACAGTTGAAAGTCTACCCTGCTGGGAAGCAGTCGCTAAAGAAATATTTTTTTTCCGTATTTCGTTTTATCGTTGATGTTTGACCTGGGATTTCAGCACCTACGACAGAAGACAACCGCACTAGAAAAAGTTTCGATGAAATAGTAGGATTTCGGTAGCCACTTTATACCACCTCCACATGAGATAATCATGCCCTCAAATGGCTCATGCTGAATATCCAATGTGACAAAACCTTCGTGGCACATAGGCTATCCTGTGTTAAATCACATATTGTTGGCGTCTAAATCATTCAAAAAGAGCGAAAAAGTTTTTAATCATTGACCTATCGTGATCGTCTATGACAGTAATGGCCCGGCCAACATCATTTTCTAAGAAATATGGACTGACTACACCGTCCGTCTAAAATCCATACCATACAGTGATTTTTTTAGAACGCATTGAATGTCTATGGATGGGATCGTCTCCAATTCTATAATTGTGTGTGCTCACGCACTAGTTCATTCAGAATGTGGCTCATTGCTGAAGAAGGATTTTTGAGGATAATTAGGACCAGTTACAGACCAGAAAACAAACATCGTTCTCTTTGGTCGTCTACTTCGACTTAGAAAAACAGACTGAAAGAATGACATTCAGTTGTTAGGTTAGGTTAGAGGACATGTACTTATCGGTTAAGCCAAGTACAGTTCGGGTACAGTTCGAAATTGTCCCATTGTACAATATCCTTAGAGCGCGAAGGAATAGAGGATATAGGATGAAAGGAGGGAATGTAGGTAAGGGGGAGAGATTGGGACTCGGAGGAATTACACAGGAAGAAACAGACACACAACAAAAGAGTGTGAGAGCCCGACTACACTGTTGAAACCCTTGCACTTCTCAACCAGCCCAAGCTGCAAATTAATCTATGGAGAGCCTTGATGTCGGCTCTCGACACAGAACTCAAAGAAAGCCCTGCCAAAGGTCCTCAACCTACCAAGGGCTGGGCAGTTACAGAGGAGGTGTTCGACAGTCTCCAACTCCTCCTCATCGCAACATACCCTCCAATAGTCCGGCTGGGATCTGTTCCAGATCCCCGTCAGCGACCTAAATTCGCAGTGCCCGTTATAAAACTGACAACCAACCTTAAGCTGGCCTTAACCAAGCCCAGCAGCCAATCTGTTCTCTTACTGTCCACAGCAGGCCATAAACGTCTAAAAACAAGACAACCTGATTCGTTCCCCCAATGCCTCTGCTCTTCCTTCCTGACCCATCCATCGATGAAGCCATGAAGGTAGCAGACTGGGAAGTCAGAACCAACTATCAAATCGCCCCCTAAAAGAGAACCTAACCTAGCGAGGGCTTTCGCCGTTTCATTGCCCAGTATTCCGCTATGACCCGGAACCGAGCATAGATGGATACGGGTCTATGAGTCCTCAACGATTCTTTGCACTCGCGAACAAGCCGTGATTTACACCAGACCGACGCAATGGCCTTAAGGGCGGCCTGACTGTCTACGAAGATCATGTACGATTCCGAATCCGAAGATGGGCCACCAGCTATGGCCTCAATAGCCTTTAGTATTGCGAAAACCTCCGCCTGAAAAACGCAGCAGTCTTCATTCAACCTGAAGTGGAGTTCAAGACCGAGTTCCATACAGAAAACCCTAGCAACTGTACATCCACCTAACTTAGACCCATCTGTGAAAATGGGTATACCCTTGAAGTAGCTCACCATTCCATTGTGCCCTATCTGGTAAGAGCATTCACAAACCAGGTAGGAAAATAGCCTCAGGCACAATATAATCAGTGGCTTTTTCCGAAAGTTCATACCTTCTGTAAGGAAAGACGGTATTCAGAACTCTGGAGTGACCTATCGAGCGCTGTTTCCAGCAACCCGATTCCCTCAGGCGTATGGCACTACGCGCTGCGTAGTCAAGCGGAGTCAGACAGAGCATAGTTGTTAGATATTGGAAGTGAACGTAGTCTAGAAGGTAGCTTGTTGGGTTATTAGACGAAATGAACAAATATTTCTTTGGTGACTTAGCAGATTTCTGGCAAAAACTCGGAGAGTAAATAAAATTGCCATCGAAAAGTTTCTCAAAGAAATCTATTGCTTGGAGTCGACTTTAAAAACTGTAGGTTCTGCCACTTATGGAGAAAATTAACACAGACAATATAAGTGGTGCGAAAAGCTAGATCGTAATCCTGATTAAAGGATTGTAATGATCAACTAGGTATGTATGTATTCCGTTTAACAAAATTTAAGAAGAAGGCTACCCAATATTTTCCAATAAAAAATTCGACGTTTGTTTAACGTTTTCATTTTCCAAAATGTTTATGACAAAATCAACAAACAATGAAATAAAATTGTCTCTCGCTTGTATTTAAAAGCAAATATTGTTACATCAAACATTATTAAAACGGCTCATCATCATTGTCATCATCATTAACATCATCATTATATGGAAACTATACTTAGATAGAAGGCAAGGCTAAAGAGGCTCAATAATATACAACAGTGTAGTCCGGCGAGACTAGTTGAGTACTGATGCTAAACAATATTAAAATAAACAACAACAACAATTACAACTACAACAATGGTAGTAGTATTAATATCGTATATCCATATAACGATTATTTGGCATTCAATACAAATCAGTCAGGAAACATTTACAATCGCAAACAACAAATTTATAGAATGGGAATCTCATCTCATCACATATGCAAATCGTTCAGCTTCATACTCTTTATACTAATGCTCATGCCTTGTAGGAAAAGTAAAGCAAATAGAAATATTAATAAAAAGGACACCCTCCCCTTTGCTCTCCATAATGTATGAATAAATGAAATGAAAAAGGATTAACAGAGACAGAATACGAATCAGAGGCAAATAGACAGACACACAGACTGACAGAGAAATACACCTCCTGGCTAGAGACGTCTGCAAAACTATTGTAGTTGCCTTTTGATGGACACATTGTTAAAGGCGCCATCATCATCATCATCATCATCATCATCATGTACAACAGCAGCAGCACTAGCAACAGCAACAGTCACACCAGCCACGTTAAATGATAAGAAATTAAAAAAAAAAAATGGGAAATGAAAACCACGTTTAAATCAACTTTTCCTAACAATTTTCATAATTTGGCTAGAGTCGGTCTATGCGAAAACAAAAAAAAAAAAGGAAAAAACTTGTTTAAAACTTTGCTTATATAAATTGTTGGCCAAAAATATTTATTCCAAGGAGAGTCTATATATTGTAAACGGTTCATCAAATTACCACAAATTTGGCAGATTATCAACTTTATCTGGGAAATGTTTCTCAAAATGTTTTCATTTCTTGTGTATTTTTTTATTTTTTTGGTTTTAATTTTCTTCTTCAATTGTCATCCATCCACCTCATCTTTATTTTGTTTGTGAAAAGTGACATTGAAATAAGAAAGTTTTTCCAAGTTTTTCTTTAATTTTTTTCATTTTTCCTTAGACCACAGAAATTATACAATTGAAGGTTTTTAGTAAATTGGCTGCCAGATGTTAAAGGCAGATGACACCATATCCAAGGATAAAAATGGAAAGGATTTTCTATTTAATGAAAAACCCATAAGATTGGTTGTTGGACGTGGTTAACCAGGCTTAGGAGTTGAAGTTTTTTGCAAAAAAAAAAAATTAAATTTTCTATTCAATGAATTTAAATGGAAGAGATTAAGTAGTCTTCCAAAGCAAGAGCAAGTTCAAGTATTGAATTTTGTATGACTCTATGGAAAAATATAAGCGAATGGAGTTCTGGTAGCAAAAAAAAATATTAAAAACGGAAAATTTTCAGCTTTAATGGCATTGGGAATTAAATTCAAAATAAATTCAGGCCAGACAATGCCTCTTGCTATTGGGGTCTATAGCCAACAAAAAGTTTCTCAAAGGTATCTAATGCTCGGAGTCGACTTTAAAAGCTGTAGGTTCTGCCACTTAAAGATAAAATTATCACCGACAACATTAGTGATGTGAAAAGCTAAATCGTAATCCTGATTAAAGGATTATAATGATCAACTAGGTAGGCAAGGTTAGGTTAGGTTAGGTTAGAGGACATGCACCTGTCGGTTAAGACAAGTACAGTACCCGGAGGTCGAAATTGACCCATTGTACATTGTCCTTATTGGAGGAAGGAAATAGAGAATATAGGAATGTAGGTCAGGGTATGGAGAATGGGAAACGGAGGACTTACACATAAAGAAACAGACACAAAACAAAAGAGGTTGAGAACGCGACAACACTTATGAAGTCCTAGCACCTCTCAATCAGCCCAAACTGCTAATGAACCTGTGGAAAGCCTTGATGTCGGCTCTCGACACAGAACTCAAAGAAGGCCCTGCCAAGGGTCCTAAACCTACCAAAGGCTGGCCAGTTGCAGAAGAGATGTTCGACAGCCTCTAACTCCTCGTCATCGCAACATACCTTGCAATAGTCCGGCTGGGATCTGTTGCAGCGACCTAATCTCGCAGTGCCCCGTGATAAAACCGACACCCATCAGCCAATCTGTCCTCTTACTGTCCACATCAGGTATGTTTGTATGTATTCCGTTTAACAAAAATTTAAATTTTCTTATTCATCAGAAGGCTATTCAATATTTTCCAATAAAAAATTCGACGTTCTGTTTTTCGTTTTCAATTTGCAAAATTTTTATGACAAATTCAATAAACAATTACGTACCATAAGAATCGTTGTATCAAAAAGGCATTGAACAAGCATCTGCCAACTACAGTATGAGATCGATTGTAGTGGTCTGAATAAAGGATTTGATCTGTAGGGTCCCTTAACAGAAATTTCCGCACCTTAGACGATATCCTGTGTTAGCTGTATAGCCTCAGGAGCAGTTGGCAATTACATACATAAAAGGTTAGGGCCTAGCCTCTTTCACCACCCATGTTGGTTATGTTAATTTTATACATGAGTAGTGGGACCTACAGTTTAAATTCGTCTCCGAACGCCAGATTTTAGAGGAACTTTTCATGACAATTTTATTTACTGGCAGAGTTTTTTTTGCCAGAAAACTGCTGAGAGGGTTTTGTCGAAGAAATATGTTTTCATATTTCGTGTTGTTGGAGCTGTCAGACACGGGGTTAGAACCGTGGTCTTACGTCTTATAAGTTAAGATACCACACTCCTTACTAAACTATGGCGTTGTGATTTTTTTGAGTAATTATCTTCAGCGATAAGGTTTATCTCTCGATTAATACGTACGGGAACAAACAAAAATATCGAATAAAGGATGATAGCAATTCACGTGAGATCCATTAGTGAATACCGTTTGTTATGGATTTGTCATCATACACAAGGAGTGCGCACAAAAAAAAAAATGGGCCTACTTTTAAGCTTATAATTTTTATCATAATTGATAAAAATGTATACCGTTACATTGTTTTTGATAAACATCTGCTTCAAAATCCACGTGCTAAATGTCACTGCAATAGCAAAAATAGTTTTTTGAAAATGACCACCCAACAAGAATGTCGTAAAAAATTATTGAAATTTTCAATGAAAATCGGCGCCGCTTACAAAAAACCATTGCTAGGTTCACAGATGTTAACTAAAAAACAGTTTCTAAGGTAAGAATACAACAATATAAGAAGTCTTTGAGTATTGAGAGAAACCGTGGAAGTGGAAGAAAAAAGGGATTTGCCGACCAAAACAAAGCAAATAAAATAATACGTATTTTTCTAAAACACCCTAAAATGTCTAGAAGAAAAGTGGGTCAAAAAGTTGGATACTCTGAGACCTTTGTCAGGTTAAAAATTTTATACACAAAAGGAATTCAAATATTATTTACTTTAATTGAAATATAAAATGAATAAAATCCACCGCTTAGTTTTATTTCTATAACGAAAACTGTAAGTTCAGTTTTTTTTTTGTGCGCACTCCTTACTATCCCTGTTAATGTCGTATAAGGTAACGATTCGAATTTCTTTTGGCCTGAATTGAGTGATCTGAATAAGATCGGCATGTGTGTCATTATAATATTAAGCCTAATTGTACATTCTGTATAAGCGATTTGGAGGCATAAACATTTCGCGTGGATATATTATGAAATGGCCACCGAGATTTGCAATTTAATCACGTTAGACTTTTTCTTGTTGGGGAATTTTAAGCCACAGGTGTTAGCGAATAAGTCACAAACTACAGCGGTCCTCAAAACTTACATAATCCATGCCATTGGCCAAATTCAGCCTAATTTATTTGCTAATGTTATGAAAATGTGGATATTTCGAATGTGCTCCAAACTGAGAAGTTGCGATGGACGTTCCTACATACATATTACAACATACATAAATTAATAATTGGCCATTACGATCCTTCTGTTAGCATTACAACGTAGTTTCTCATACGACTTATGTTGTATGTATTAATTGTATCCATAAGTGGCAGGACCTACAGTTTTTAAACTCGTTTCCGAACGATAGATTTCTTTGCGAAACTTTTTCATGTGCAATTTTATTTACTCTCAGAGTTTTTGCCAGAAATCTGAAAAGAGGAAATCGCCGAAGGAATACTTTTTGGAGTTTTATTTTGATGTCTGGCCTGGGACTCGAGCCTTGGCTTTACGTCTAATAAGCCATCATACTACCTACTAGACCACGGCGACTTATGTTGTGTGTTTTTATTTTATTGATGAGTGACCGGCTCTGATCGACATATTTTTGATAAACTTTTCATGTCAATTTTATTTTAGTCTCAGAGTTTTTACCAGAAATCTGCTGCTGAGAAGAAGTCGCCGCCATATTTCTTTTTGTTAGAAATGTCTGACCTGGGCTGTGAACCTTAACCCCACGTTTAATAAGCCAACACACTCGTGCGATATTGCTAGACTCTACTGGCCACGTATGGATAGGTAGGACATCGAATCACTTCTAATCATAAATTGCATGACTATCCATTTCACAACAGCGTTTCTTATAAGCCACTGGTCTTTGCCTAAACAACGAAGGATTTGACAAGATCTAGCAAGATCTGTGGGTGTGAGAAGAAGTCGATGTAGAAATAGTTCTTCGTAATTATTTTTATTGAATATGTCTGAGCTGAGGTTTGAATCATGGCCTCACGTTTAATAAGCCATACTGCCTATTACACAACTATGTAGTGTTTTTCCTGTCATAATTCTAAAACCCCTACACCAGATTCTGGATATATTTTAAAACGTGAAAAATTCTCCGAGTGGGCGTATCGATGCCTTCGAGAGTTATGGAAAATAATTTTAAGAGATTTAGAGGAAGGATAATTCAAGTTCTAGTGCGTATCCTTTAGCCAAACGTATAGCTGGCATTTGTATTTGCCAAGTCAGGGAATCCAAAGGAGATATTAGGCTTAAGAGGATCACATACTACACCACAAGGTTTTAACCAGTCATGTAGTTAAAACCTGATATTGTGATAAGGCTCTTAGACAGTTAATGTTCAAGAAGCACAGCGTATTTCATGTTGTCCTATGGAAATTATGGCAATTATCTTATCTGGAGCATCACCTCGTACATTCCCTCTAATTAAAATCAAATGGTTATTCGTAGTCAACAATCTTATTCTATACTTAGTTTATGGGTGTTAATTGGGTCAACAAATGATCCTCACCCACTCCTGAAACTCGTTTTTTTTTTTTGGTTGAAGCATGCTACTGATGGCATTCATAAGCTGTTTCATAGCTTCAGTTTTTATTTAATTCTTTCATATTTTTTCTTATTTATTTTATTATAAAGGACGTTTGTTGAAAATACAGTGACCCTAAATGCATTCCATGATAAGCTTGACGTCCAGATTATGTCATTTGACTTGGCCAGCCTTTTCATGTACCCAAATAAGTGACCGCAATCTAACAAGTGGTGTAAAAAGGATAACAAGGATCAGCAGCATGGAAAAGAAAAACATGTCACAACATTATAAAACAACATGTACTCTACACACATACTCTTCCTCATTCTCGCTCTCTCTTTCCTTCTTTTTTTTTCTCTTTCTGTCTACACAATATGACAGAAGAGATGATAAAGACATGGTCAACAGCAGGACTTGAGAGATAGAAGAGCGTAGAAAAGCAGGAGAAAATTTTTGTAAACAATACTTTTGGCTTAAAAGCCAGATGTCCGCCATGATGTACCACGACCACTGATGATGGTTTTATGATGTCTTTCGAGTTTAAAAACTCTAAACAAAAATATAAGCAACAACAACAAACAACAACAAACAATCAAAACAAACAGAGTACAGTCAGTGCTCATACTATACAGTAACAGTATGACTTAATCACCGTTATTGCATATACAACGGAAACACAATGGCTAAACAAGGGATATGGAAACAAATTTCAAGACTAATACCAATACAAACAGTATATACTTATGGTCATTTGTGTGTGTGTGTGTGTGTGTGTCTGGCATCTTTGTTAAGCACCAAATTGTAGTGTCATAGCTGTTGTTGTTGTTGTTGTTGTTTTAGTTGGCTTGTTTTTCAGTGTGTGGTTAATTAATCACAACATGATCTACTCGTTCCATACTCATTCTTATACTCACACTCATACCCATCCAGTCTTACTGTTACTGTTATTCGTACACTCTTGTTCTATGCTTGTTTTACGCTTATGAACACATTCAAGTTCAGAGATGAAAGATAAAAACTTAAAATAGCTAAGATAAAAGGATACTAATGAACTCTTCAACTCTCCTCCAGTTTTTCTCATTTTCATTTCATTTTTTCTTTCGTTTTTTGTTTTTAAACCAACTCACATGAATATTAAATCTAAAGCAGGCAACCCAGCCATTGGCTTTGGCTTTGGCTTTGACTCATACGAGTATAGAAATTTTTTAATGGATGGCTTGGTTGCCTGGCTGGAATATGTCTTCCATCATCATGTCCTTGTGTATCACATCGGTTGTCTGCTCATTTGCTTTTCTTTTTGCTGTTACGGTTAAAACACTTATTGCTTCCTTTTTGGGTTTTTTTGTTGTTGTTGTTGTTGTTGTCGTTTTTTGATTCTTCATAACTAATTGCTTAAACGTGGTTATTAATCATGGGTCAGTTGGTTTTCCCTTAAGGGCATTACGCTTGATTCCTTGCTAGCTACGTACATCAATATTCGAGTTTTGTATGTTCGTACTTAAACGTTGGCTAAGGGAAAAAGCGATTTCTTGAAAAAGTTTAATTAAATTGTATTTGAAGAAAATTTAAAAAATATCCCTCTAAAGATGCGCGCACACATTTTCTAGCTTTATTTTTTTTTTTTGGTTGAAGCATGCTACTGATGGCATTCATAAGCTGTTTCATAGCTTCATTTTGTATTTAATTCTTCATATTTTTTTTTTATTTATTTTATTATAAAGGACGTTTGTTGAAAATACAGTGACCCTAAATGCATTCCATGATAAGCTTGACGTCCAGATTATGTCATTTGACTTAGCCAGCCTTTTCATGTACCCAAATAAGTGACCACAATCTAACAAGTGGTGTAAAAAGGATAACAAGGATCAGCAGCATGGAAAAGAAAAACATGTCACAACATTAACTCTACACACATACTCTTCCTCAATCTCGCTCTCTCTTTCCTTCTTTTTTTTTCTCTTTCTGTCTACACAATATGACAGAAGAGATGATAAAGACATGGTCAACAGCAGGACTTGAGAGATAGAAGAGCGTAGAAAAGCAGGAGAAAATTTTTGTAAACAATACTTTTGGCTTAAAAGCCAGATGTCCGCCATGATGTACCACGACCACTGATGATGGTTTTATGATGTCTTCGAGTTTAAAAACTCTAAACAAAAATATAAGCAACAACAACAAACAACAACAAACAATCAAAACAAACAGAGTACAGTCAGTGCTCATACTATACAGTAACAGTATGACTTAATCACCGTTATTGCATATACAACGGAAACACAATGGCTAAACAAGGGATATGGAAACAATTTCAAGACTAATACCAATACAAACAGTATATCCTTATGGTCATTTGTGTGTGTGTGTGTGGTGTGTGTCTGCCATCTTTGTTAAGCACCAAATTGTAGTGTCATAGCTGTTGTTGCTGTTGTTGTTGTTTTAGTTGGCTTGTTTTTCAGTGTGTGGTTAATTAATCACAACATGATCTACTCGTTCCATACTCATTCTTATACTCACACTCATACCCATCCAGTCTTACTGTTACTGTTATTCGTACACTCTTGTTCTATGCTTGTTTTACGCTTATGAACACATTCAAGTTCAGAGATGAAAGATAAAAACTTAAAATAGCTAAGATAAAAGGATACTAATGAACTCTTCAACTCTCCTCCAGTTTTTCTCATTTTCATTTCATTTTTTCTTTCGTTTTCGTTTTTTGTTTTTTTTGTTTTTAAACCAACTCACATGAATATTAAATCTAAAGCAGGCAACCCAGCCATTGGATTTGGCTTTGACTCATACGAGTATAGAAATTTTTTAATGGATGGCTTGGTTGCCTGGCTCGAATATGTCTTCCATCATCATGTCCTTGTGTATCACATCGGTTGTCTGCTCATTTGCTTTTCTTTTTGCTGTTACGGTTAAAACACTTATTGCTTCCTTTTTGGTTTTTTTTGTTGTTGTTGTTGTTGTTGTCGTTTTTTGATTCTTCATAACTAATTGCTTAAACGTGGTTATTAATCATGGGTCAGTTGGTTTTCCCTTAAGGGCATTACGCTTGATTCCTTGCTAGCTACGTACATCAATATTCGAGTTTTGTATGTTCGTACTTAAACGTTGGCTAAGGGAAAAAGAGATTTCTTGAAAAAGTTTAATTAAATTGTATTTGAAGAAAATTTCAAAAATATCCCTCTAAAGATGCGTGCACACATTTGCCAGGTTCTTTTTTTTTGCCTTAAGCCGGAGGTGGTAAATCTTCAAAAGATACTTTTGTTCCGACAAAAGCATGCATGATTCACCATTACTGGTGCCTACGTGATAAACCCACACACTTTAACCACTCTCCCTCCGCGGGACTGCCGTAAGGTATTACTTGGCAGAGGGCTGTTAGCTCGAAAGCTTTATCACGTTATCTCAAATTACGCCTCCGTTCCTCCAACCTTCGGAGTGCCTTCATTACTTCGGCTATTTTCTGGCTGTATTGGCTCCATAGCGTCCTAGAATTCAACAGCTCCTCCATGAGCCGGTTTGGTCCTAATCTAGTTTCTCCGTGCCATCTAAATCTGGGGCAGCATGTTAGAATATGCTCCGCATCTTCCTCTCGATCTACACAGTTTGAGCATATAGGGGAAGTATCATGCCCAAATCTAAGCAGGTACTTCCTAAAACATGACCATGTCCAGCTAGAAACTAGGTCACGTAGTAATTCAGCTCGCAATGTTTGTTCTCCATTCAGAGGGTTATAGAAAAGACAAGCTAAAATGTTTATCTGCCCTTTAAACTGCCCTACCATCGTGACTGCCATTTGTGCACGGAACTCCTTCCTTCCTCCACTTTTATATCCGCTGTCCGTTCTGAATACTCGAGATATCCGCCTCATCTCATCCGCCAATATTGCCTTTGCCAATACCAATGCCGCTTCATCAGACACGGTCCTGAAGCCACTTATACACCACGATACACCGAGGATAGTATTCTCCTTGTCATCTCCACGGAGAGTGCCTCCGACCATATGGAGCAAGCGTACAGCATTATCGACGTTACTACCGCTGAAATTATCCTCCTCTTGAATGGACCTGATTCTTCAATATTTGACATCATCCTCGCCAGTGCTTCCGGCGTTACAGATGCCTTCTCGCCGATGTATTTTACGTGCTCCTTGAAATTCAACCTGTCGTCAATAATCACTCCCAGATATTTTATCGCCATCTTTGATTTAATTTCTGTACCTCCAACGGTCTGTTGCAGAGCATGCTTTCAAAAACAACTACGAATTAATCATTAGGAGTAGTGCAGCTGTTCCTTTATGAAAACATCGAATTAGAAAGAAAAAGGCACCTCAAAATTACATCCAATATGTGAGGACGAGAGATCAGCAATGAATCGTTTTTCCGCTACTCATAAGCACTCATGCAACAGAATTGAAATTCAACTGCTCTGATTCATTCGTACTTGCTGCAACATTGATTTATAAGCATAAGAAGCAATTGGTATGAGTACAACGTTGACATCAAACTTACAACATTCAAAATATGTTTGATTCATATGCCTACTCATTGTGATTCTACTTATAATATTTATAAGTCATTCGAGTGATTCGAATCATTCATCAAAATTTACAGCCTTTGTTGTTGTTGCATATAAAAACAAGGAAGAAAGGAAATACAAAGACAACAAGCAAAGCATACACACAATCTTCTTGTGAGTATTTTGGTGTTCGTATTAGAATCATACTTATTTTGTGCTTCGTGTAAATGTTATATAAAGACGAGTCGAACTCAATAACATCATGCGTATTTTTAAGTATGAATACGACGAGTACTTTCAACTTTGGTTATGAGTAGTTTGAGTAATGATATCAAAATGAAATTAAATTATAAGTATGACTCGAAACTACTCATCATTTTGAATACTTATTGCTGATATCTGGTGAGGACATATCTAGGCAACCACCTAAGATCTGTTACATACATAGATAATTGATCATTACAATCCATTAGTCAGGATACCGACCTAGCTTCTCACATCACTTATGTTGTGTGTTGTAATTTTATAAATAGACGGCGGGACTTAAAGTATAAAGTCAACTGCTGAGTGGCAGTCGTTAAAGTAATATTTTTTCATACATCGTTTGATTGGAGATGTCTAATCTGGTGTTTGAACCTGGAACTACCTGTTTCACTATGGCGACTATGTATGTTACTTTTTCGGGTATTTTAAAATGCTGGAAATATTTTTCCACTTCCCCTATTTTCTTTTAATCGTAAGTATTTTACGTTTCACAGTCCGTCTAACGTTGTTAGCTGCACACATTTCTTTTTTTCCTGGCCATCTTTAAATTTTGTTTTTAACTGTAGAGTGCTCGTAATAAAACATTTTCGTGTCACATAAATAATAACGTTTTTTATTACCCCGTTTTCCAATTACTCATACCTTGTCTGGAATATTTTTGTGTCTTTCAAGTGTTGTTGGCCAGTTTTAATGGCCAAATCATTATTAGTGCAGGTAACAGTTTGCAACAATTGCTGTTATGGAGGATAAATTCTTAATACTGAATCTGAATATGCAACAGAGTGGACCTTAAATGGAATGACATAAGAATGGTTCAAGAAAATAAGCTATGCCTAGAGACATTGTAAGGAATCGTGAATATTTTCCATGTAGCTGGTTACCTAGTCGCTGTTGTCCAGTTTTAATGTCTCCGTTTTTACTTTACTGTTACTTTTATTTGATTACTTTTGTTGTTGTATTATTTTTACATCGATATAAAAATGCAAATAATCGAATAAGCAATTATGGATGCATTCAATGGAATGAAAATATCGTTGCAAACGTACTTTGTTTCTGTAAAATTGTTCAACACAAAATATCGTTAACGAATGGAATTCCATTTAAATTAAATGTGTTGTATTGCTTTAAATAGAAACGAACAAAAAAAAAAAAAGGATTTTAAAGAAAATAGCAAATATAGAAACAAATTGTGGTCATTGTGGCAAAATATTCAAAAAAAATTTTAATAAAAAAAATTTGATAAAATAAAAAATAATTTTCGTGAATCCTTAATTACTGATTTTGTATAGAAAAAAGCACCCGTAGTCTAGTAGGTAGTGTATGGATTTATTAGACATAAGACTACGGTTTAAACCCTAGGTCACACATCTTCTGCAAAACGAAATAGGAAAAAAATATTTTTTCGACTCCCTCTCTCAGCAGATACAAAACTGTTGACCTTTCCAAGTTCACAGTTAAAATCTTAGAACTGAAAGGTGTTTAGTCTTTTAAATAACTCGGTAATGCCCAATTCCGAAACGATGACCCATGCGAGTGTTCCACATCAAATAAAGCAAATCTGGCTTACTGAGCATAAGGTGTGGAAGGTTGACACAAATGAATCTTAGCAACTGAATGCATTTTCCACATGCCTCTGGCATAGAATGGATTGTAAAGCCAGTTGGAAATGTAACTCTCGTATATGGGCCAGTGTCTCTTGGTTTATTTTGAGGGTTTCTTGATTGCATTCAGGAGAGGTCCAAGCTTCTCATTAATGACAGTAGGCTATCCTCTATTGATTCATTAAAGCATTTCCGCAATATGGCTGCGGTTGTATTGATATTACAATGGATTTTGTTCGAGCGAAATATGACGACATATTCCCTAGAATCATGTATTCCTACGTAACACAAGTCCTTTGGAACGCATACTCTATACATAAATACACAAACATAATTGGTAATTACAACCCTTCAGTCAGGATTATTGATCTAGTTCCTAACACCACCTATGTTGTGTGTGTTAATTTTATTCATAAGTGGCGGGACCCGCAGTTTTAAAGTCGCCTCCAAACGACAGATTTTTTTGAGAAACTTTTCATGGCAATTTTATTTACTCTCAGAGTTTTTGCCAGAAATTTGAAGAGAGGAAATCGCCTAAAACATCCTTTTTGTATTTTATTTTGATGTCTGGCCTGAGACTTGAACCCTGGCTTTACGTCTAATAAGCCAGCACACTACATACTAGACCAAGGCGGCTTCACTTCATTACTCATTCTCCCTCCCTGCAGAGGTCTTTTCTTACTTATGCTATAAACAGATTCAGATCTAATATTCTCAAACACTACTCCCTCTTTCATCCTTCCCATGACATATTTCCAAAACATGTACGGACAATCGCCGGAGTGTTGGTCGTACAAAAAAACTAAAGGAGCTACGTCTGGAAGCGATTCCAGTATAATATATCCTAGAAGGAATTCTAATATAACTTTCAACGCAGTTTATTATTTAAGAATTCTTTTACAGACGTAGCTGATATGTATTGCAACCAACTTTAGGTTATTATCATTTGTAAACCATTCGTCTGATAGCTGACAGATTTATTACGGTGACAGTTCATTTTTTTATTTACAAGCTTACAAAAGGATTTTGATCTATTGCATTCAGAAAAAAAGTTATTCGCGATAGAATTCAAGCGTGATAGTGTGATCGCTTTATATTTGGCTGGAAAACCACAGGTGGCTATCGTTAGGCCCTCCAGCATGTAAATTTGAATAAAACTTTTGTGTCTCGTACCATTGCTCGTTACCGTGATACTGGCAGTGTTGCATCGTGTCCAAAAAGTGGACGAAAAAAAAAACCGGTAACAACACCAAAAATGATCCGAAAAGTGAAGGCCAGATTTGATCGAAATCCACGCCGCAGTGGTAGAAAATTTGCTCGTGAGCTGAACCTATCGCGAGAATGGATGCAACACTTATTGAAAAATGAGCTTGGACTAAAGCCATTGAAGTTCCAAAAAATGCAAGACCTCACCGATAGACAGGAAAAGTTAGACTGGAAAGAGCCAAGGAGTTACTCCGCTTTCACGAAACGTGGGGTCAAAATAAATGCCGAATATTATCTGGAAAATGTTTTAAGGCAGTATTGAAGCCCTGGGCAGACAAACATTTCAGCCGCAGGACATGGACATTCCAACAGGACTCAGCACCACCGCACTCAGCACGCGTCAACCAAGAAAGGCTTAAAAAGAGATTCCTCGCTTCATTTTTACCGCACAATGGCCACCAAAATCTTCGGATCTCAATCCGTTGGACTGTTGCGCCTGGAGCATTTTGGAGAATAAAGTTCTGACTAAAAAATACCAAAGTGTCGATCATCTCAAGACGGCGCTTCATCGGGAATGGGCTAAATTACCGCAGAGCCACATTCTTGCAGGTTGCGATGTGTTTGAAGACCATAATTCGTACCAAGGGCGGCTAATTCGATCAAATCTAAACTGATTCTAAAATTTTATATTCTTTTCATCATTTTTTGCTTTTGAATAATAAAAATAAAAAAACAGTAAAAAAAATAAAGCGCTTTAGTTTGTTGCATTATATATCAGCCACCCTGTACTTATGAATTCACCAAATTTTACAGAATCTCTAACTAACACAAGGCACTTCCTTTGCAAACTTTCTGTTTTGCTCAAAACGATATATGCTCATGACTTTCATGTTCATTTGGGAACAGCCAACGCTAAAGCTTATCTAATAGGCAACAAAAAAAAAAAACTGTGAAAAAAAGAGTCTGAAAAGGAAACCAAAAGTGGCCACATGAAATGATTGCGAATGATGAAATAATAATCATAATGCAGCTCTTACAAAGGGGCTCTACATCTTTTCATTATTATTTGTGAATATTTTTTTTATCATTTCGAAAATACATACGTAATCATGCATAATCTTCCCATGCTTTTTAGGCTCTCTTTTAAGGATGTGAAATTGCAAATAAAAAAGGCCAGTAAAAGTTGCATTTGCTTTTGGGAAAATTTAAATTTTCATTTTGATGATCATAATCAGGTTTTAATTCCCTCTACCCAAGCTCATGTTAAACGTTCGTTGGATATTTTTACTAAAATGTGGCTTTTTTTTAGCAGTGTTGGCCTTTAAAAAAGGATAGTTTTTCTATGGATTTATTTGGTGAAAAGACTTTTGAATCTGTGGAGAATTTTCATTTGCTTTTGAAGTAGATTTTCTGCTTCATAGCGATGTCCATAAACTTTACTTTTTTATTGCAACAAATATTTGTTGTTGCTACTGCCACTGCCACTGCCACTAAGCACCATTAGTAGCTTCATTTAAAGAATAACCACAATGCTGGCCGCAGTCAGACATGTTGGATTTTCTTTCTTTTTTTAGGGGCTACTGGCATAATATATTAGTTTTCGTAGATTAATTTGTTGAATATCCAGGCAATACTAACACTCATACTAATACTCATAAGTCCGATTTTCGGAGGAACATTAAAGTCATTAAGGTTGTAGTATTTAATTTACATGAAGTGTTATTTAAAACATTTTTTATTACAATATTCAAATCTTGCTAGAGAACCTATTTATGGTGATTGTAGGCCCCGCCACGCATGTATAAAATTAACGCACACAACATAAGTGGTGTGAGAAGCTAGGTCGTAATCCTGACTGAAGGGTTGTAGTGGCCAATTATGTATGTATGTATGTATGTAATATGGATAAAGATTGCAAGAGGAAAGAGCCACTGCGGAAAAGTTAAATTCCAATGCCTAAAAAAACATTATGCCGCAGTGCCATGGCTTAGGCCATAAAACCTTCCGACCAGCAACACTGTTCATTTAAGAGGCAGTATTTCTGGTACAAGAAATATTTCGAAAAGATTTTTGAAATTGAAAATTCTTCAGATTAATTCACTTTTTTGTTGTAGAAGAAGGAAATCTTCCATAGGACAGATTTCTCCTGGCGACAGCAAAACTGCCATACGGTATAGAAGAGCGTCCTGACTGTTTGCCATCATTATCAGAGAGATTTTCTTCTTTCGTGTTTTCCATCATTAGATGGCATATTTCAGTTATTTTCCTTGCCGTCATATATTTACATACAGCCAAACATAATTGGTCACTATAACACTTCAGTCGAGATTATGACCTAGCTTGTCACATCACTGATGTTATGTGTACTAATTTTATAGATCAGTGGCACTAGCCACAGTTTAAAGTCGACTCCATACAACAGATTTCATGGCAATATTATTAACTCTCATTGTTTATGCGCCGAAATCTGCTAAGAGGAAGTCACCGCAGAAATATTTTTCATATTTCGTTTTGTGGGATGTTGCAAACTGGAAATACTATCTAGTCCTCAGTCATTTCTGTCTCTAATGTGAAAAAAGAAAGCAAAGATTTCCTTGTCATTCAATTTTGTGTGATATTGCCCAATATGTCAGTCGAGTCCTAAATTATGTGTCCAATATGGCGGCCAGACAGGACATTATCATCCCAATGATTCTTTTCAGCCTCATTATCCAATGGTTTTATATTCTGGTTAATTGTACTTCTCAAATTTGTTTTTATCGCTATCCTCATTGCTTGATATATCTCTTTAGTGAATTTAAGCTTAATCATGTCTGTGCTCCTCTTATATTTTCTTTATCCTTTCAGGCAATTCTTTTTGAATGAAGATATGCAATCATTCGACCAATAGTTTTCTGTTTTTATTTATCTTTGATCCTTATCAATATGAAGGCATTTTTTTTTTTACGCCGAGGAGAAGCAAATAATGTACCTAACCGCAGCATAGATGAAGCCGTTACGTCTTCCGTGTGTGGAGCCCTCACCAATTAAATCCCCTCTCGTCCAACGAACCGTTGTACCCACTCCGGAACTAGGGTGGTATTATTTCAGAGTGGAGTCCTTTTGGCCCTTTGGCCACCTTCATGTTTATATCCGCAGCCGGATTGCGTATTGGAGATTATGGAGACTTCTAAGTGTCTCTAGTGTTCCTTTCGTCCAGGTTCCCGACTGGGATTTTGTTAGACACGTGAGCTAGTGCCATCCATGCCGGCGTGCCTGTATGTTCTGCAGTCTTCAGATCTCTTTCCTTGGAATCAGAATACGCTTCACGCAATTCGCAACTGATGCCCAATTCTCTCTATTCGCAATTATAAATCTGACAATGTTAGTGGCCGTGATTGTTCCAATCGTTGACGTCAGTACAGAGCGGTAGTTCGAACAGCGTGCACATTCATAAACAGTGTGTTACGCATCATTAATTACTTCCCCTTCCTCGTAAAGACAGTAAGTGGAGGCGGTCTTGCCCATTCTGTGCAGATATTTCCTAAAATATCCATTGCCCGATAGCATCTGCGTAATGTAGAAATTTACCTCTCCTAATTTTCAACCAATCCATTCCATTATGTCCGAAATAAATCTCGCCGTTCGTCTTCATCTATTCTCATCATTCCATTGTCGTTGCCATTCTGAAATGGTATTTTCTCTAAAGTGGCCGGTTATGTGATTTCCAGCCGATTTCGTCTTATATATTTCCATCCCCTCTGCTGGCAGCAGATCTACAGAGATTGTACCTGCTATCACAAGTACGGTTGGGGCGGACACTGTACGATATGCCGACGTGATACGTAGTGCAGCCGTTCTCTGTACATAAAGGCATCATGCATGTACATATGTATATACATACATACATACATAACTGGTCATTGCAACCCATCAGTCCACTACGAAAGACAGGTTTTCTGAGAAATTTTTCATGGCAATTTTATTTGCTCTCAGAGATTTACTCTTAAATATTCCCATAAGGGGATTCTTCTTCTCCCATAAGGGGATTCTTGAATATGAATGATCTGGGGTTTGGACTGGGCCAACATACTATTTAACAGACTACAACTGCTTCAATTCATGTCAATTAGAGTTAAGAGCCTTAAAGCTTTGATGAATGATTAAGGATGTTGATTTTGTTGCTGTGGTGGAATTTTAGAGAGAGCCTTGCTTTTAAAATATGTGATCAGTTATAATTGATGTCGCCGTGGTCTAGTGGGTAGTGTGTTGGCTTATTAGACAAAAGGCCCGGGTTCGAATCCCAGGTCAGACATCAAAACGAAAAATATTTCTTCGGCGACTTCCTCTCAGCAGATTTCTGGCAAAGACTCTGAGAGTAAAAATTGCCATGAAAAGTTTCTCAAAAATCTGTCGTTCGGAGTCGACTTTAAACTGTAGGTCCCGCCACTCATGTATAAAATTAACGCACACAACATAAGTGGTGTGAGAAGCTAGGTCGTAATCCTAGGGTTGTAATGGCCAATTATGGATTATGGATCAGTTATAATATCTATTGATGGTGGTTGTTAACACTGATATGTTGCCCATGTTGTAATGCAATGTTCAGTTAAAAAACCAATACCTCTAGCTCGTGTTCCCATTTTTAAGTCTCCGTAATCCTGACCCAGGTGCTATAACCGCCAATAAACTATCTAAGAAGACTACTTTTCAAGGGACTTTCTTTCAATATGCCGTCTAAAACTGACGAATAATCTGCTTTTACAATGCAAGTGATAGAATTAATCTTTACAAAATTTAAATGCAAAATTATTTTTGCGTTTTAATGTCTCTCCATTTATCATTCGTATGTCAATGGCATTGCGGAATAATGCAACATTTTAATTTGGCATTTTCAATTTAAGTTGTTGCTATTGTTGGGTGTTAAATTGATATTGTTGTAATTGCTATTGCTACTGCTACTGATGCTGCTGCTACTGCTATTATTGTTGTTATTATTTTGTGTGTAATTATTTTGGGCACATCTCATGCTCATCATGTTCAATTAGCCATCACTAATTGACCACAATAGAATTTAGTTTTAATGCATTTCTGATGTTTGGGTTTTTTTGGTTGACTCTGGTAATACTTTTTTTTTCACTGTTCTCTGTTTACTATTTTTTTTTTGTGTCTCTTCTCTATACATTTTCATGGTTATTATGAGCAGTAAATGCTTAAGCCTGATTTAACTTTAATAGAAAATAAATACAGAATTTGACAAAAGGACGTAAATAATATTTTGACATATTGTGCAACGAAATTTGTAGTTTTTTAAGCTAAAAAATTCAGTTTAAATTAAATACGTACGTGCGTACGTAGGTATTGATGTGTTTTAAAGTTTTAAATCAATTATAAAATCATAAATTTGCAGGACGTTTTTTTACAACACAACTTGCTAAAAAATATCAAAAATTTTTCTGCGTTTAAAAAACATTTCAAATGCAATTAAAATTTAATCATTTTTGTAATTGGAAATTTATTTACATACATAATTGGTCATTATTTCTCATATCTATACGCATTCATACTTATTTTGATATCATACTCATACTCAAAGTTGGAATTACTCATCGTATTCATACTTAAAAATACGCATAATGTTATGGACTACAACGCGTCTCTACTTAACATTTACACGAAGCACAAATTAAGTACGATTCGCGTACGAACATTACAATACTCACAAGAAGATTGTGTGTATGCTTTGCTTGTTGTTCCTCACTCGAATCACTTATAAGTATTACAAGTATTTTTCTAAATTTATGAATTAGAATGAGTAGGCGTATGAATCAAACATATTTCGAACGTTATGAGTTTGATGTCAGAATTGTACTTATACTCATTGCTACTTATACTTATAAATCAATGTTGTACCGAGTACGAATGAATCTGAGTAGTTGAATTTCAATTTTCTTGATTCACTCATACTCAAAATTGTATGAATGCTTATGAGTAGCTGAAAAACGATTCATTGCCGATCTCTGATACATACATATCGGGGTTTGACTAAGTTATTGCACATCCTTAAAAACCGAATCTCATGCTTGTAACGAATTTCACTGGTAAACATAGGGCAATAACAAGTTTTTTTCAACTATATACACATAATTGGTCTTTAGATCCATTTACACAGGATTACGGCTTAACTTCTCACACAACTTATGTTGGTTGTGTTAATTTGACACACGTGTCGTGAGTTTAAAGTCGATTTCGATTGTGAAATTTTTGAGAAACTTTTCATAGCAATTTTATTTACTCTTAGGATTTTTGCCAGAAATCTGCTAAATGGCAGCCACCGTTAAAATATTTTTCGTATTTCGTTCGTTTGAGGACCAGGCCGAAGAACATCTAATACACTACCTATTAGACGATGGCGACTTTTTCAACTATGGCTGTTCAAAATCAATGCTTTTACATGACTCGAGTTCATTCCAAACTTTTCACTGTTTATGCCAAACACACAAGCATGGAATGACTTAATAATTCTTCAGTTTCTCTATGAATTCTATGCTATAGCAGCTCTCACAATATCACAATCAAATGTCCGCAGAAGAATTTTCATTGACACCGCCTAATTGCTGTTTAAATTGAAGTTTGACAATTTCTTCCGCAATTACTCCCAGTGAACCGCGATGGCTTATACAGCAGAAAATAACGAAGCCGTGGCTGAGACTGTAAGTGAGAGTCCAGTCTACACCAAGTCATCAATGGTCTTAAGAATTGAACACTTCATGGACCAGTTTCCATTTAATTTATCAAAAAGATCTCGTTATGATGCTTTACTGAATTCAGCCGCATAATCATCCGCCATGTTTCCTTTTCGCAAGATGGGAAACTGTAGGGTGATGTCGACTCATTTTAATCTTGATGGATACGTCACTGGGTGTAGCGATGGGGAATTTTTTTCGAAAGGTTTTTTCTTTGAAGAGGTGGTGCTCCTTACGGTTTTTTGGTGTTCGTTATAATTGTGATTCTCATTATTCTGATATAAGGTCTGGGATATTTGTAAATAGATTTGATCAACGTGTTTAAACTTTTACAATTTGAAAACCATAATGAATATTTTATGCGCTTTGAACCTGGATTGATTGGATTTGAAGACAAGGGGAATATAATATTTCATTATTCATTCACTTGCAGGGGACTATTTTGAAATAACCTGCGATTTACAGGTCTTAAAACTCAGGCGTTCCTGGCGTGTTTTGTGGGAAAGATTGGTCCTAACGTCTGTTGTGGAAAGGCTGGTCTTGACGTCTTGGTTTTCACGTGAAATACTTCTCAAAATAAGAAGATTGGGTTAGGTTAGAGGACGTGTACTTGTCAACTGTGACGAGTACAGTACAGTACGGAAGTCGAATTGACCCATTATATAACGTCCTAGCTTCTCACACCACTCGTGTTGTGTGCGTTAATTTTATACGTGAGTGGCGGGACCTACAATTTAAAGTCGACTCCGAACGACAGATTTTTTCTTGTTTTTTGAGAAGCTTTTCATGGCAATTTTTACTCTCAGAGCTTTTGCCAGAAAATAAATCTGCTGAGAGGAAGTTGCCGAAGAAAATATTTTCATATTTTCGTTTTGATGTCTGACCTGGGATTCGAACTCGGGCCTTTCGTCTACTACGCCAACACACTACCCGCTAGACCATGGCGACTTCTTCACAAAGCAAGAAACTAGATTAAGATCCTGCAAATTAAAGCAAATTAAGTTTGATTTTTAAATCTTTATTGGAATAAGCTATTGGGCTGTTATCGTTATGGCCAATAAACTTCACTTTGGAATATCAATTTAGGAAAACTACGTACCACTAAAACAGATAATGGAAACGTTATCATTTTCATTTAAATTTCTGTCAATATTTACTTAACCGCTCTTAATATTTTCTTTTTCTTCCACTTTTATAGTTTGTTTGCCATTTTTCCTATCTTTTTTTGATAATCAAAAACAATTACCATCTACAGCTACCACCTGCAACACTTTCCTTTTTAAGTTTCGGTTCTGTAAACGTACCTTCTTTGGAACTTTATTTGTGTGATGAAATCTTTAACAACAGTCGCATGTAAAATGAGTGAAAAGAAATAAGACTTCAAGTAATTACTGGCATATCGTTCGTTATATTTGTTGAAGATAAATTTCTTTTTTGTTGTTGCTTTTGCTTTTGTTGTAATGCAAATATTTGATTTCAATTACCCCAACCCTTACATTAAAACTGAAAGAAGATTTTCATTTGACTTTTCATAATTTACGCTGCTTCGCAATCATATTTTGTATGTGTTTTAATGGATATTCTTTATAAAAAAGGAAAATATGTTTTAAAGAAAGAAAGAAAGACAAAAAAGAGGAACCAAAAGATGAAGATTCTGAAAATCTTGTAGGAAAAATAAACGAGATTTTAAGTCAACAAGTGATTAAAAGGGGTTTATCTCCGCGACCATATTGTGATTTAAATGACTTGGCTTGTCGGCTGCTGTTGTTTATTTTTCTGTCCTGAAGTTTTTTCATATTTTTCTTCATTCTTTCATTTTCAACATCATATTCTTACATGTGGCTCGATACAAAAGAAATGTCTTTCTGCCTGATAATGTCTTAAGGTGGGTGTTGTAAATAAAAATATTCTTTTGAATTATTGTGTGGTTAAAATACCAAGATACAGCGAATGTTCGGCTATAATGTCTTGGGAAAATTTTTAAAAATTCCCATTTTTTATCGGATTAAGAAAACTAAATGAGATACCTGCCCTAATTGTTGTGGTTTTCCCCAAAAAACTGCCTTTAAAGTAGTGTCTAGAGGACTGTACATCTAGGGAACAGCAAAATGATTCTCAAAACGAAGGAATCGTAGAATGGAAATCACAAATTACCAATAAGAATAGAAAAAACTTGAAGCTATCTTTGAAAATAAAACATTAGATCAGGCTTGAGGTCCAGCGTAATAAGATACTTAGCTTCTCTAAATACTCCACAAAAATCCAAACAAAAATCCTTTGCAAAATAAAGAAAGTAATTTAAGCATACCTTGCATAAACATAATATTCTGTACTTCACTAAATATGGGCTTCTAAGCATCAGCGTATACAACAAAAATCCTTTCAGGATAGTGCTTTTAAGCGGGGAACTCTTTAATCGAAATACTGCTTACTTATTTACTTACTTAATTGGCCATAACAACCCGATTAACGGATTTCGGCCTGCCGCAATACAGTCTTCCAGGCGCCTCTGCTTCTGGCGTGCCTACGCCAGTTGGTCACACCAATCGATAACAGGTCTTCCTCAATTTGGTCCTTCCAACGGATACATGGTCGTCCTCTTCGCCGACTTTCGCAGATCCCCGCATCAAATACTCGTCTTGCCAGAGCATCCTCCTCCATTCGAACGACATGGCCGAGCCAGCATAGCCGCTGGATATTAATACGCTGTACAACATATATTTCGTTGAGGAGCTCATACAGCTCACAGTTGAATCTGGACCGAAGATCTTACGTAGAACTCCAGTGACAGTTCATTTTACTATTTTATCATTTTGATCTATTGCATGCAGAAAAAAAGTTATTCGTGATGGAATTCAAGCGTGATAGTGTGATTGCTTTATATTTGGCTGGGAAACCACACATGGCTATCGTTAGAGCCTTCCAGCATTTAAATGTGAATAAATCTTTTGTTTCTCGTACCATTGCTCGTTACCGTGATACTGACAGTGTTGCATCGCGTCCAAAAAGTGGACGAAAAAAGAAACGGTAACACTAAACCAGAAATGATCCGAAAAGTGAAGGCCAGATTTGATCGAAATTCACGCCGCAGTGGTAGAAAAATTGCTCGTGAGCTGAACATATCGCGAGAACGGATGCAACACATATTGAAAAATGAGCTTGGACTAAAACCATTGAAATTCCAAAAAGTGCGATAGCTCATCGGTGGACAAAAAAAAGTTAGACTGGAAAGAACCAAGAAGTTACTTCGCTTGCACGAAAGTGGCCAGTAACTGAATTTGGTTTTCTCCGATGTGAAGCCATTTCAAATTGAGCAGTTCGTGAACAAACAAAGTGATTGGGTTTATTTGTCAACTGAAAATTTACACCCCTGAGATTGGCCACCAGAACTCAAGCGCCGCCAATGGTAATGGTATGGGCCGCCTAAACAGCCGATGGTCGCTCCCCGCTTGTATTCATCCACCGCGTGGTCAAAATAAATGCCGAATATTATAGCATTGAAGCTATTTGCAGACAAACATTTCGGCCGCAGACAATGGACATTCCAATAGGACTCAGCACTACCGCACTTAGCATTTGTCAACCAAGAATGGCTTAAAGGTTCCTCACCTTCATTTCTACCGCACAATGGCCACCAAAATCTCCGGATCTTAATCTGTTGAACTTTCGCCGCCGTTGGTAATGGTGTGGGCCGCCGTAATGGCCGATGATCGCTCCCCGCACGTAATCATCGACCGTGGGATCAAAATAAATGCCGAATATTATTGCGAAAATGTCTTAAAGATGGTATTGAAGGCCTGGGAAGACAAACAGAACTCAGCACCACCGCATCCAGCACGCGTCAACCAAGAAAGGCTTAAAAAGGAGAATGGAGGAGGAGAATGGCTTCATTTCTACCGCACAATGGCAACCAAAATCTTCAGATCGCAATCCGTTGCACTTTTGTGCCTGAGGCACTTTGGAGAGTAAGGTTCTCTACTAAAAAATTCCAAAGTGTCGATCATCCTAAGACAGTGCTTCGCCGGGAATGGGCCAAAATACTGCAGAGTCCACTTTTGTGCCAGCCTGTGTGCTTTGTCGACCGTTTGAAGGCCATAATTCGTACCAAAAGTGGCCAATTCGATGTTATTTCCAAAATTTTTTACTTTTGAACAATAAAATTAAAAAAATATAGCGCTTCACTTTGTTGCATTATATATCAGCCAGCCTGTACTTTGCTTAGCTGCAGCCGTGTAAATTAGAGATAATTCTGCCTGATAGAATTGAGGGCATGTGACGAAAAACAATTTTTCCCAAGAATTGCGGATTGAAATATGGTGTTAGAAAAATTTTTTTTTGTGAATACTTTCTAATAAAAAAAACTTTTGCTGGGTTATGCAACAAGATGTATATGTATTGGTAAGAAATAATAATTCTTATTACAAAATAGCACTTCAAACAGTCTTTGTAAATGAATAAAAGAGAAAATAAAAGCAAAAAATAAAAAGAAAATATTAAAGCAAAACATTAAAATTAAAGATAAGGATACATAAGGATGCATAAGGATATTTTTTTATTATTTTTAAATGCCATTAAAAAGCGTGTTTATATAACTGTGTCTGCATTACTAAGTGGTTGGCACGGTGAAAAAAAATAGAAAAGAAAAGGAAATACACCTACTGTGTGGCATGCCAAGAATGTGTTGTAATATTGGGGTTAATTAATGTTTCACATACTGATGCCGTATGAAACGCACACATACTAAATGAAAATCTTAAGCAAGTAAATACGAGGAGGTGTGACTTACCGTTGAGAGAGAGAGAGAGAGTATGGAATACTAAGCTCGTTAAGGATACAAGCTCTTCAGAAAAGGTACGAAAACTTCCCCTTATTTAGGGCTGTTGCTTTAGAAAATTTTGTTGAATTGTTATGGTAACACAACATCAATGGGAATGGGAATGGCAACGGCAACGGCAACGGCAACATGAACATCAACATCAACAATTCATAATTTTGCAGTTTAAGTTGTAAATGAATAGAGTCAAACAAATACATGCACACTCTTATGCTGTATATGTATATGTATGTGTGTATACACATATAATCTTAAAGTAAGACAAGGATTTTAAGAAACTACAAAAAAAAAAAAAGTGTTTGCTTCTCTATGACAACCGGCATAAAAGAGTGCGAGTAACTAAGAAACGTAGACAAAAGGACACTGAAACTGAAGTCAGGCAAAGACAAAAACGTTTAGTTTTCATATTTTTTTTTTGATTCACATTAAGGAAAAAGTAAAATTAAAAACGGAAACAACAACAACAACAACAAAAATAACAGCCTGCCACCACAACTACTCATCCTAGTCAATAACAACAAAGGATGCAAAAAACAAAAGAGAGAAGAGAAGGCAACACAAAAGGACATCAACAGCAATTTAACAAAAGACTTGACAAACAATTTGACTTTGGGGCACAAAAATGTTATGAATTCTTAACAACATAGAGCAACAGCTCTTTATCTACATACCAACACAGCAACAACATAGCATCAACAACACCTACAACGTTAGTATTATAACGAGTATTATGATTACAGCGCTACTTGCAACAGCTCTATACTGTAAGTCAACAAATAACACTACACAGCCAAAGAGAAAATTATGTTGCAAGTTTTGTTGTCTTTTCTTACTTGTTTTTATTTTTTCTTTACACATTTTTCTTGTGACGTTTCTCTTGGATTTCTTTCCTTCTTTTTTGGTGTGGTTGTTTGTTTTTTAAAGGCTTTTGTTTAAGTAAAAAACATTTTTTGTTTGGAAAAACTAGCAGCATCAACATGATTTATAAATTTTCTATGATCGCTCCTTGTTTGTTTGTTTGTTTGTTTGCTTAATGGTTGTTGGCCACCACCATAGCGGCTAAATATTAACAATGACAACAAAAATAATAGCAACAATGAAAGCTAACAGGATTGTTTATTCTCCTATACAATATACATCTAAAGAAATAGGCCAGTTTACTTACAGGGTGGCTGATATATAATGCAACAAAGTAAGACGCTATATTTTTAATTTTTTTTTTAATTTTATTGTTCAAAAGCAAAAAATTTTGGAAATAACATCAAATTTTAGAATCAGTTTAGATTTATTCGAATTGGCCACCTTTGGTACGAATTATGGCCTTCAAATGAACGACAAAGCCATCACAGGCTATACGAAAGTGGCTCTGCGGTATATTGGCCCATTCCTGGCGAAGCGCCGGCTTGAGATGATCAACACTTTGGTATTTTTTAGTGAGAACCTTACTCTCCATAATGCCCCAGGCGCAAAAGTCCAACGGATTGAGATCCGGAGATCTACTGTACCGTACTGCATCTCAAAGTTTGTTAGAGCAATAGGCTTGAAGAATACGTTAGAGTGGTACTCTATGTATGGATACCTTACTGGCAAATGCTGTTGTAGAGAATTATTATTAGACACTTGAGTCCACGGCTCATATCCCTTGTCAGACATCTCGAATAAAGCGAAATATTGAAAAAAAAAGCGAAATATTGAAAAGTCGCTGTGGTCTAGTGGGTAGTGTGTTGGCTTATTAGACAAAAGGCCCGGGTTCGTATCCCAGGTCAGACATCAAAACGAAAAAATATTTCTTCGGCGACTTCCTCTCATCAGATTTCTGGCAAAGACTCTGAGAGTAAAAAATTGCCATGAAAAGCTTCTCAAAAATCTGTCGTTCGGAGTCGACTTTAAACTGTAGGTCCCGCCAATCATGTATTAAATTACCGCACACAACGTAAGTGGTGTGAGAAGCTAGGTCGTAATCCTGATTGAAGGGTTGTAATGGCCAATTATGTATGTATGTCTGTATGGATATGCCGTTGTCTAAGAATAATGCCATCTATGTATCCTGAGTTATTGTTGGACTTGGCTCTTATTCGTACTTAAAAGGATGCAGCTTGCTTTTCCTATAACTTTCAGTGTTAATGTTAAATTCTCTGGAGAGTCAGAATCAGGAATTTTTCGGTTTAATTTTTGAATTGAAGACCATTATTTTAAAAATTCAAAAGACTACCGAATTCAAATTTGGATCTGCTGCAAGCTCACTATGAAACCAGAAGGTAAGAATCACTGAATTTTAGGAACTGCCAAAAGAGTTGATCTGTAAACCATCAGGTAGTGTAACATTTCGTATTGAAAAGTTATTGCTCAGAAGTATAAACGATATTAAAGGAAACATAACTCATAACTGGAAATCAAGAGCATGATTACTCTTGCCAACACGTGCTACTTTTAGTCTTAATAGGCAGTTGAGTTGCAGAAACCCTCTCTCGTACGACAAAACTAAAATACGCTTATTCTCACCGTGCCTCTTTATGGTGCAGAGGCATGGACACTATTAAGCACTGATGCAGCAGCCTTCGTGAGAAAAATCCTACGTAAGATCTTCGGTCGCGTACGAGTTGGAGATGATTTGAGCATCTAATCCAACAGTAAACTGTATGAGATTCTCAATGACAGTGACGATGAGCAGCGTATTAACGTCCAGCGGCTACGTTAGCTCGACCATTTCGTTCAAATGGAGAGGGTTACTCCGCGCGGGACGGGTATTTGATGCGGGCATCTGCGAAAGTAGTCGAAGAGGACGAACTTGTTTGGGTTGGAACGACCAAATCGGGGAAGCCCTGTATTACTGACATCACTAAAATGGTAGCTGTATGCGTAGTTTATGATGCGCACACACATTTCACAATGACCATCTTGTTGAAGCTTCAGCTGACAAATTTGTTCTCGTTTATTCAATCTATTTTGACAAATCACCATGTACGACCATAGACAACGGCGTGTATTAGCTGAATGCACTCGAGGGTACTGGTATTTTAAAGGAGATTTTATTTTACAAAGTCCAAGTATTAGAATGAAATCAAAGTCCTACAGAAAGTATAATTTTATGTGTGCTTTATTTAACTTTAATTTTTAATTTAACAGGCAAATTATAAAATGATTATCAACTTACTTTCTATGACTTTTTCTTTATTGTTTATCAATTTCAATTTAAAAGTTTTTTTTATCATCATCAACGAAAAAATCTACGAAACTTTGCCATCTGATATACAAATTATTACTAGGATTTGCTTAACATTTAATTTGAATCTGTGATTCGATGATTTTTCATTAAAGATTACTAAACTTTTTATTTTGTTTTGTTTTTTTTTTGTATTTTTGCTATTCAAATTACTAGAAAAAAATTTATTTCTTTAATTTGTAAAGTCTTCTCTACTGGAAACTGACTTTATCTTGATTTATAAAATTTCTCTTCTTTTATTTTTTAAACATTTTGAAAAGAAAAACAAAAAAGGTCTTCTCTTTTAAGTCGATTGTCTTCCAGCACAATTCAAGATTAATTTCCCAATTCTATTTAAAAAATTTTATTTGAAAACTTTTCAATTTCTTTGTTATAATTTAGCAATGACACAGCAACAACAACACCAACAAAACATTCATACTGAAAATAAAAACGTAATAATTTTCAGAAAATTTCAACAAAAATTAAACTCAACGAACCATGGTAACCCTCAAAAGATGATAACACAAGAAACACCAAGAGAGAGATGGAATATCTTTAACTAAATGGGAGAGTTACTTACACTTCCATCCATCATATCTTTATGAATTCTCATCATCAGACATACATGTGTGAGTACGTATGTTTGTATGCCCATGTCCATGTATGTATGCATGTTATAAGCACCCATACAATTACCCTTTAAAGCTAAGTACCACTTTCATTGTGTTTGTGTAACCGAACATTCCAAAAATAATGCAAAATGTTCAGCGAAGTGTATTATTGCATTAGAAGCCTAGGTAATCATCATCAATGAATACAAGAATCAGGTAAAGCATACAACTAGGCTAGGTTAGGTTAGCTTGGGTAATACAGCACCTATTGTGCCCTAACCTCAGCAACTTTACAAAGCTGTACATGATCTATTTGTAGGAGACCCATTATCTTAAAATTCTCTTCGCTGTGGTCTAAGTAGGTAGTGTGTTGGATTACTTAGACGAAAGACCCGAGTTCGAATCCCAGGGTCAGATATCAAATTGAAAATAATTTTTCGGTGATTTCCTCTCAGCAGATTTCTGGCAAAAACTCAGAGAGTAAAAAAATCGCCATTGGAATGCTTCTCAAAAAATGTGTCGTTCGGAGTCGAATTTAAACAGTAGGGCCCGCCACTCATGTATAAAATTAACGCACACAACATAAGTGGTGTGAGAAGCTAGGACGTAGTAGAATGGGTCAATTCGACCACCGAGTACTGTACTTGTCGGAATTGACAAGTACACGTCCTCTAACCTAACCTAACCTATCCATTTGTATTTCTGACTGAAATTTTTTCAATTACTAAATATCAGGGGAATGTCTCCTACTTATTAAGTGTTGTATTGTGTTGGATATTGGAAAATAGTTGAAAGGAGAGAGTAAAGACAGAATAGTCTTTATGGATGTTAGATTTTACATACATACATAATTGGCCATTACAACCCTTCAGTCAGGATTACGACCTAGCTTCTCACACCAATTATGCTGTGTGCGTTAATTTTATACATGAGTGGCGGGACCTACAGTTTAAAGTCGACTCCGAACGACAGATTTTTGAGAAGCTTTTCATGGCAATTTTTACTCTCAGAGTCTTTGCCAGAAATCTGCTGAGAGGAAGTCGTCGAAGAAATATTTTTTTGTTTTGATGTCTGACCTGGGATTCGAACCCGGGCCTTTTGTCTAATAAGCCAACACACTACCCACTAGACCACGGCGACTTAGATTTTAAACTATTTAAAAGCGCCGCCAAATAACTACAGCCGAAGCTACACTCGATGTTTTAGCGCCCTGTTTTTGAACATCGCATTTTCAGCCGTAGAGCTGATGTCGTTTGGACCACCTCGGAGCTTGCGATACAACACCGTTGGACTATTATTTCTAGGGTGCCGTCAAAGATAAGTATTACATCGACAAACCAGAGACAATTGACGTTTTAAAGGACAACATTCGTGAAATACAGCTCCACACAATCGATAATGTGCTTAAAAATTGGAATAGATCTTGTAGGCTACTGCATGATCAGCCGAGGCAGACATTTGAATGAAATTATTTTCCATTATTAACCGGAAGGATTGTACTTTCAAATAAAGGATTTTCAAAAAACAGAAGTTATTTGGCAGACCCTTTATACAGTAAGTAGGTTAGACTAGATTAGTTTGGGTACCCCACAACTATCAGCCGCTAACTTTATAGAGCCTGAAAAGCTGTACACAATCTATCTGTTGAGATTGAGTACCAGACACGTACCATACATGTCTTTAAAGATCGTTTGCTTCACTTCCCAGCTGTATTTGTGGTCTATTTTTTTTTTTTTTTCAATTACTAACAACTAGGGGATGGCTCCCACTTATGCAGTGCTTTATATAGGAAAATAGTTTTAAGGAGACAGCAAAGAGGAATCTGCAGGAATCTTTATATATCAGAACTTGATCAAGGATATCAGAAAGTAAGCGGATGCAGTCCTCTCCATTTTGTTGACAAGAACAGGACGCTGACGCCGCTCCTCTAAATTTGTTAGCATGCCTACCAAAATGCCGGAGGTCCATAAGAATTGGAATTCTGTAATAAGTGGCCATAAAATTTAAGAACCAAAACGTACCCAGCAGAGTCCATCAATGTTGCAGTTACCCTGTTGCTGTCAACTACATTGAAACTGCCTGTCAAACGGCAGTTTAACGGATACAATTAGATTACTTATGACCTGTAATACATCGGAAAATGTGAGTCCATACCGGTCTTGACCAACTCATTTACAACAGAATTTCTAATGATATCCCTGGGCCCCAGAACTCAGATGAAATAAGGCCTTCCTTTAAAACGAATGGATAACGACAATTTACTTGAGACTATCTAAATACTTTTAGGGCCCTTATTACAACTTGCCGTTAAACTTGGGTTTAGTTAAAGGTAACTTTAGAGTTCCCTTTAAAATATGGCAATGCCGGAGCTAAGTCGATAAAACTGCTCAATTAGCCAAATTTTTTTTAACGCAGTGGCAACAGCCGACTTTGTTTTTTCGTTTTATATGCTCATTTTGTTTAAAATTGAAGTTGCCATATCGAAAATCGTATGCCATAGGGCGAGTGACTTTTGAATATTAAAAATAGGATGATCTTCCCTTTAGCTTAACGATCACTTTTATCTTATTAAGTACTCATAAGTACCCATGCGGCAATTTTTATTAACCCTCAGAATTTTTGCTAGAAATCAGCTGAGAGAACCGAAGAAATATTTTTTTCACATTTCATCTTGGTGGAGATGTTTAAATCGTTGCCTCACGTCTAATAAGCCACCACACTACCTAAGCTACGGCGACAACAACAACCACCACAAACGATTGAAAAGCGAAAAGTTTTTGAGCTTATGAGAATGAAATTTCAATGAGTTTTAAATTGGAATCGAATCTCTAGTCTAACATACAGATTCTGTAGCGCTGGGAATGAATCATCGGAACCTGTGAGGAAACATCTGATTGTACATCACGTGCTGGCCAAAAGATTGTTATTGTTGACACCGTACAGCACTCGGAGTTTGTTGCACTAGTACGCTTGGAGGAGTCATTGTAAGGGTGCGCTATAAAGTTTAACAATAAATCCTATCGTCACAGTGTTAAGGCACCACGTTACGACAATAATAACTGTGATATCATGTGATTGGTCTAGTCTATCAGTGGATTGTTATAGGAAATAAATTTTATTTTCTGACTATGTAATAAGAACGAAATGAAAGTATACGAATGATACGGTGCTAAAAGCATTTGGAAAAGTCAGAAATTAAGGAGTGTGCACGAAAAAAAAATGGGCCTACTTTTAAGCTTATAACTTTTATCATAATTTAAAAAAAGTGAATACCGTTACATTGTTTGTGGTAGTCATCGGTTTCAAAATCCACGTGCCAAATGTCATTGCAATAGCTAAATTAGTTTTTTGAAAATGGGCACCCAACAAGAATGTCGTAAGGAAATAGTTGAAATTTTCAATGAAAAACCGCGCCGCTTACCAAAAACGATTGCTATGTTCGCAGGTGTTAATCAAAAAACAGTTTCTAAGGTAAGAATAAAACAATATAAGGAGTCTTTGAGAGAAAGTGTGGAAGTGGAAGAAAATAAGGATTTGCCAACCAAAACAAAGCAAGTAAAATAATACGTATTTTTTTAAGACACCCTAACATATTTGGAAGAAAAGTGGCTCAAAAAGTTGGATGCTCTGAGACCTTAGAGATAAAATAATTTTATACACAAAAGGAATTCAAATTTTATTTACTTTAATTGAGATATAAAATGAAAATATTTGCCGCTTAGTTTTATTCCTATAACGAAAAGTGTAAGTCCACTTTTTTTCGTGCGCACTCCTTATTAATGTGAACGATGTTTTATTTCAACAGTAAAACGAAAAAAATCCGCCACTTTTATTTCTATAACGAAAAGTGTAAGTCCAGTTTTTTTTGTGCGCACTCCTTATCTTTCCAAACATTTTTAATTTTGGAATTGCAAGCATATTTCTTGTCCTTAAGCCTTTAAAAATTTTAATTTTAACATCAGGTTACCGTAATCCAATCGCAATACCATCACTATTGCCGCTTGTAAAGTGAATTTCTTTGAAATATTCCAGCATTTGAAAACAATTTTTCTACTTTCCTTAGAATGAAAATATACTTGACTTTCGATACACTTTTCCCATTTTCAAAAACTTATTCTTTTTTTTTCGTAGAAAAATGAAATCCAAAGAAACAATAAAAAAGTATGCCAAAGCAAAATAAATAAAAATAAAAAAAAAATTTTTTTATGAACAAAATTTTAAAAATTCAAAAGGATTTCCAACAATTTGTTGTTAGAATCCCTGTATGATTGAAACTTTTTATCATGTGCTCTAGAACATGAATTAATAATTGTAATGCGCTTGGCATTGGTCTGCTGAATACTAGAACTAGGAAAACGTAAAACAAAATAAAATAAAATAAAAATGCTTTTAAAAAATGATTTCCATTAAAATCATGGGAAAACTTCAAATTCAAATGGAAATATTTGAAATGAAAATTTTTGTAATATTTTCCAAAAACACCCAAAACAAACAGTGAGAAGCATACATACATACGTATATGCTGGATGCACTTTGGTTTAATAAGCTTTAATTATGGTCTAATAGTGTATGTTTTAGTTTTCAACTGAAGTTGGGTTACATAATTTATGGGGTGTGAAATTATTTAAAAATTTTATTTCATTTCACATACTTATTGACGCAACTAGCATGCTTGTAATGGGCAAGAGAGGTGATAGAGGATAGGACAATTTTAAATTCTAATCAAAAAGTGTCATACAAATATAATTTGCTAATTGACATCAAAACCAGGTCAGGCATTGGAATAATTTGAGTAGAATTTTACAAATACACACATTAGGGTCAATTAAAGGCAGGCCGGCCACTGAAGCTGTACTTGATGGTAATATCGTTGGCCCATAAGATCTTTTCATTAAATTGATAATGAAAAACACATTGTAAGGGGAACTGTTTTCTATTTGCACTACGAAATCAGATTCTAGAATTATAGAGTTGCCCTTTTGCCGTTGTCTGAAGCCGCCGTAGTCTAGTGGCGGCTTATTAGGCGACAGAGCACAGGTCAACATCCAGCTTAGACATTTCGTAGAGGTAATAGTGTGTTGGCTTATTAGACAAGAAGCCACAGTTATCGCCAACAAAACGAAATATTAAGAAATATTTCTGTGAGGACTTCCTTTCAGCAGATTTCTGGGCAAAAACTCTGAGAGTAAAATATCATTAGTTAAATCTGAAGTACTTAATAGACTTCTGCCTGGTCTTCCTATGAGTTTCATAATATTCAAAAAGAATTAAGGACTTATTATTTTAAAAATGCAAAAGGCTCACGAATTGGAGTTTGGACTGGTACAGCTCACCACGAAACCACATGCCAAGATCACAGAATACTAAGGACTACCTAAAAAGTTTTTTTAGACCTTGATCTGTAAATCGTCTACACCTAGCCTTACACTAGCTACATTTGGTATGGCAAACTTATTGCCCAGAAGTATAAACGAACGGCAACTCATAATTGCTATTTGAGGTGCAACCAAGTCTCAAATTTTATAACAAAATGTTGCGGAATTTATATTTTTCAAGACGATATAGGAAGCCACTTTCACGATCCACAATTGAATTCAATTATCGTCCTCAACAAGGATACAGTATTTGGAGATTATTTTAAAAATCAAACTCTGCAGGAGGCATAAAGGACCTTGGCCAAGATTTAGGATTTTTGATCTTGGTTCTAGGACCTTACTTTATTGTGTTTACAATTGCTGGTCGAAATATTTAGGCAGTCGCTGAATAGCAATGCTAATGGAAACCAATACTTAGTTACGTTCCCTTTGATCTTGAATTCGAGAATAAAACTGGCGGTGGCTAAGGCGTTCAATACAAAAATTCGCCCATGTAAAGTATGAACATAGGCCAGCGTAACTCAGGCGGATATTATTTTTATTGAATAAGCAGTACGCATGCCTGCGTCTAATGCTATGTGTGGACTGTTAAGCAGCAATTAAAGTGCTAAGATCCCACCTCGTCAAATCAAAGAGCATCAGGAGTGTACTTTCTGCACCGTATTCATCGACGCTATACACACCTGTATAGGGTCCCTTAGAGGGATACAAGAAAGCGACCGAACTGACAAGGAATGGATCGAAGATGTCTGAGGAGGGAATATATGTAATTCTACAAAAATACTCTTCCAAATTGGAATTCAACAAACCGTGGTTGGTCTAACGGACAAGAACAATGCTATCCTCTGCAGGACCCAGTAGTTTTGAAATTCGGCAACCAAAGAAGTTAGACCACCACGGACGACAAGAGAACGGTCCGCACTGCACCAGAATTCTAACGGGACATAGCGCTATTGGCAGTTTGACAAACAAGATTACTGGAAAAGCTGCCATGTTGTAGAGGAAACGGAATCGGTGGAACACTTTTTATGCAAGTATCATGCATTTCAGAACCACCGTCATTGGTTTTTATGTGACAGAACATTTAAAGATCTGGCCATGGTGGCAAACGTGCCACTAAGGGAACTGGCCGGTTTCATCCGAAGTTCGGCGCTATACAAACCAACCACTAATAGATCAGGACAGGGTAGCTTACCTCACATTGGGTGATATAATGAGCGATGTAGTCACCAACTTAAACTTGAGTGTGAACGGCAAGTTACCTGCTAACGTAACCTACAGTATGGACAGGAAACTTGGTCCATTTTTAATTATTTTATAAGCAATCAAACAGCATGACCGTTCCTAAAAGTTGACATGCAAATGAAGTTTACCCATCCCTGTGTAAAAGCCTCTAATATGTATACTCAACATATTGCCACCACAAAGCTACACAATAATTAAGCACCAACATCAATATGTAACAAACGTCATGCGTATAAAATGTTTGCAAATATTTATTTATTTGCCCAACTCATTAAAGGGTCAACGGAAATGGTTGTGGAACTATTTGTGACACCTTTAATAGGAGGAAGAGGAAAATTAGGAACGTATTTCGGTTTATGCATAGAAAAATTTGATTTTCAATAAACATAGTAATAGGTAAGGTCGGAGAATCAACGTATTTGTTATACAGACATACATACATAATTGGCCCTTTACAACCCTTCAGTCAGGATTACGACCTAGCTTCTCACACGGACTTATGTTGTGTGCGTTTATTTTATACATGAGTGGCGGGACCTACAGTTTAAAGTCGACTCCGAACGACAGATTTTTTTCAGAATAAGCCAACACACTACCCACTAGACCTCGGCGACTGCGACGTATTTGTTATATCACTTGAAATTTTTCTGATGCTGGAGAAATTTGTCGATTTGTAAATTTGATACACCACGAGAAAACATTGATCCACATGGGCAAAGATGGTGGTAAAATTGGATACAATGAAATGAAGTACATGTGGAAAATAATTTGAGCATTAGGTCGTACGTTCATCGCTTGTTCGTTGCACTTTATCAGTTCTACGCTTCATATGCTTTATAATTCAATTTCTTATTTCAATTAACGAATGTTATTCGAAACAACCCTTCATGTCATTATGCATCATGTATGCGTTGATAAACATTAACTCACCTCAGTCACAGCTTGCTTTTCATTTGATAGATTGTTCCATTGATATCTGCTGTAAACATAACTTCTTCTGAGAAATTTGGATTCTCCGGTTGCCCTGTTAAACTAGGTATAATCCGCTCATGGTTTGCTCCTGCCTTTGGTGCAATATTTGCAATACTCTGTGAGATAAGAAAACGATTGTCTTCTATCCTTAAACCTCAAAAATGTAGTTCACAGAGGTCATTGTTGTAATAGAAATCAGGAGGATTGAAGTTGTAAGAATTAGGAAGAGGTAGAGGCCTCTACTTAACCCCATGTGGCTGTACCTTGTTCTTGCCATGCAAAGCCGGAGATTCATAAAAAGTACCCATAGGATCTGTGGCTCTTAGGAAGCGAAAGAGGCCTCTATCTTATCTCATGACCTGTACTTGCCATGAAAAGCCGGAGTTTCAAAAGCTTTTCACTGACTTCTCTAATATCAAGAAGACTATTGCAAGAGCAAGATTTATTTTAGAGCTGGCTTAGTTTCCTACAGGGAATGTTGATAGACGGGCTTAGTTTTAATTGTATTATGACTGTGAGCCTGATTGCTAGTATAAATTTGACACTACCTTTTCAAAGAGAATTCGCTGCCTAGACTAATTGTATTAGTTCACTGAAGTCTTAGTTACATAGTATCCGAGCTGCCATTTGTATCGGAGATTAGAATCCAATGCCGGGAATACATGCATACATAATAGGTCATTACAACTTTTCAGCCAAGATTACGTTTCTCAGACCAATAATGTTGTATAATAATTTGACTCATGATAAGTGGCGATATCGGGAGGTATGGAATGCATGCAAACAATGCAAAGTTTCTGACTGTGGCCAACATGGCAACCACCAGGACGATCCTTGTCTTGCTGTATTCAAGTTGACACGCAGCCTCCTCGTGGCCCCTTCTGGATGGCATTCTAGCACCCACTAGATGTTAACTAATGCGTGCAGCGAGGTCCAAACCCTTGCACCTTATCTTTTATCTTGGCTCCTCCGTTACGACCGAAAATTATGTCAGTCTGGAGACCAAGCGCAGGATTACTCTTGCTAACAAGTACTATTATGGTCTCAATAGGCAATTGAGTAGCAGAGACCTCTCTCGTAAGACGAAACTAATACTCTACAAGACGCTCATCCTACCCGTGCTTCTTTATGGTGCAGAAGCGTGGACCCTATTAAGAACTGATGCAGCTGCCTTGAGAGTATTCGAGAGAAAAGTCCTACGTAAGATCTTCGGTCCAGTGAGAGTTCGCAATGATTTTTGCATCCGATTCAACAGTGAGCTGTATGAGCTCCTCAACGACATGGACATTGTACAGCGTATTAATATCCAGCGGCTGCGCTGGCTCGGCCATGTCGTTCGAATGGAGGAGGATGCTCCGGCGAGACGAGTATTTGATGCCGGGATCTGTGGAAGTCGGCAAAGAGGACGACCTTGTATCCGTTGGAAGGACCAAATCGAGGAAGCCCTGTCATCGATTAGTGTGACCAACTGGCGTAGACGCGCAAGAAGCAGAGGCGCCTGGAAGGAAGTGTTGCGACAGACCGAAATCTGTTAATCGGGTTGTTATGTCCAATTAAGTAAGTGGCGAAATCTACAATTTAAAGTCGACTCCGAACTACTGATTTTTGTGAAATTTTTCATGGTAATTTTATTTCACCCTCAGAGTTTTTTCCCAGAAATCTGCTGAGAGGAAGTCGCCTAAGAAATAATTTTTCATATTTCATTATGTTCGAGATATGTGACATGGGGTTTTAACCATGGCCTCACGTCTAAGAAGCCAACACACTACTTCCTAGACTATGACGACGTCATTATGAGTAAACTACGACATGCATTACATGAAATAAAGAGATTTTCGCTAGACGCTAGTATTAAGTGCTACAATGACAGTTGGCAACTCTCTTATTATAGAACCTTTAGGGTTATAAACTCAATGAATGAACACCAAAAAAAAAATAAAACAACCACCGAAACAAATCGTTGTGATTAGAATTCGCTACTTTTATAACTTTTAACACTACTTGTACAGAGATTTTCAACATTTGAAACCCCAATGTAGTTAGAGTCCCAATGCCATTACTGGTTTCCAATCCATCAAGGTTTAAACGTTGAACATTTCATTATTATAAGCATTCGATCTCTTAAAACCTCCCACTAATTATTTTTCAGACATGCTTTTTCACAAATTTTAAAGGTATCCTTGATTGTCTATTAAACAACAAAAAAGGAAACTGTAGTATAAGTTAAGGGGTTAAAGCTGTGCTAATGGATAAAAATAAAATGAAAAGCGAAAAAAGAAAAATTTTAACAAATTGCTCATTGTTATTGTAAATTGGATTTCATTATATGCCGACAAATCCGGTGGGTCAAATACAAAAAAAAGGAAAAAGGAAAAGAAAATATTCAAATAAGTATACATTACTGGTGAAATGAAATGAGGTCCCTAGGAATATGCTACAAACATGGCAAGTAAAGAAATTAAAATTAAGTGATTGAGATAAAGAAATAATTTTTTAATAATAATTTTATGCCCTTATTTGTAATAAAAATTAACGTTTGAAATTGGAAAAGAGCACAGTTGTGTAATTTTTAAAGTCTACTTTAAGACTGCAAACATCTTGTCTGTATACCTTTTGTTACTCCCCGCTAAAATGCGGTTACTTTGCCTTAATTGAACACTCGAATAAAAAATAAATTACAACCGAATAGTTGCAAATTTCTTCGGCCAATCAAAAAGTTCTTCCTTTTAATTCCTCACTAAAGTATTGTAAGCCTGTGTGTGTGTAGATGTGTGTGATTTTAAATTATGCCATGGCCATTGCAACACAGTAAAAATGTGTATTTGCAACACAGACTACAATTCGTTGTGGTTTTTCTGCCCGATCAAATGCCATTCATACAGCATTTCATTGGATTGCATTGCATTGCATTGCAACGCTCTCTTGGCATTGTTGGCAGACAATGAATGAATGTTTTTCTTAGTCCATAATACAATTGAACGGATTGAAAATGAATTGAATTGTTAGCATTGCTAACCACTCCAACATTTTATTTAAAAAAAAAAAGATTTTTTCCAACGATTTTTTTCGTTCTCATTTTCCTGCCTGCCTGCCTAGACAATAGACAACTGAATTTACTGATTTTGTTATTTTAATCCATTCGAAAATATAAGGTCCTGTAACGCTTGATTAAATGGTGTTAAAAGTTAAATGCATATATAAATTACGAGGATGAGTGTAAAAATGTAAAAAAATGTTACAAAGTTTAAAAGAATTTTCAAACAATTTTCAGATAAAAATTTCTTCATGGCCAAAATATAGCATTGCATTGCCCAATTGCTAAAGTTCTTAAGGAAACAAGTTTTCTCTAAAAGTGAATCCTGTTTTTGAATGCCAAAGTACCGGGTGTTTTTAATTGTATAAAAATTATCGAATATTATCGATAATTATGACTTGAGAGTTGAAATTGAAAATGACAACTGGGTTGACATTCCTGTATAGCAACGTTTGACAAGTCAACCTAACATATGTAGGTATCGACTCTATTTCAAGATAAATAAATAATTCAACATGTTCGCTGTTTCCTTCTTCAATAATTTAATTTGTATTTCAAATAATCGGCAATCAGTTTTAGTTGTAAGTTTAAGCAGATCTTTGCTCATTTAAGGCAATAGAGGATCTTGGCACCCATATTCCAAATAGAGACTACTGAAATGCAAAGGCAGATTTTTCAGAATATGTATATCCGAAATCTAGATTCTTAGTATCGTTGAGACGAAAATCCTGCCTCTCCCCATGGAGATTAAATGATTTTGAGAACCAAAATATTTGCTGCAAATGTATCATAATGAACCACCTACTTTACTATTCTTTTCGAATGTTATATCGAAGAGTAAGTAACTCGTAATTGGTTACTACTGCACTTGACAACTCCATTACATAAAAACAAAAATATTAATATGGCAGTGAATCATGACTCGTTTAAGCTGGAGACTACGCATAAAATCCAATCATTTCCTTACAATTGAATCGTTAACTTTTAACTGCACTTAAGATGCAAGTAAAATTCAACTAAAAAGGTAATCTCATGTGTTAAATGGAAATGGATCAGCTATGAATCGTTTTTCCATTACTCATAAGTATTCATGCAATTTTGAGTAAAAGTGAATCAACAGAATTGAAATTCAACTACGTTGAATCATTTGTACTCGCTACAACATTGAGTAGCAATGAGTATAAGTACAACGTTGACATCAAACTCACAACATTGGAAATATGTTTGATTCCTATGCCTACTCATTCTAATTCATAGATTTAGGAAAATACTTATATTACTTATAAGTGATTCGAGTGATTCGAATCATTTATCAAAATTTACAGCCTTTGTTGTTGTTGCTTATCGAAAAAAAGAAGAACGGAAAGACAAAGACATTAGGCAAAGCGTACACACAATCTTCTTATGAGTATAGTAGTGTTCGTACTCGAATCATACTTATTTTGTGCTTCGTGTAAATGTTAAGTAGAGACGAGTCGAAGTCAATAACATCATGCGTATTGTTAAGTATTAATACGACGAGTACTTCAAATTTTGAGTATGAGTATGATATCAAAATAAGTATGAATGCGTATAAGTATTTGAAATTATAAGTATGACTCGAATTTACTCATCGTTTTGAATACTTATTGCTGATCTCTGGTGGGTATGTACCATCTATACATAAAGTGTATTAGCATCAGTTTAAAAAATTAGTAAAGACTTTCTCCTATGCTGATCGATTTTATAAATTACAGAAGGGAAGGAAGGATAAAAGTTTTTTCACCCCCACACTATTAACTGTAATATCGCCTACAGCCTCTGTATATAAGGCAGAGAACAAGAGAATAAAATCTCTGGACGTATTTTGTACCATCTTTATTTTGTAGGAATATTTAAGTGGAATAATACGTGCGGATGAAAGTGATTACATGGTTATCCTCTGATATATGGGTTGCACTAACCAAAGTAGACACCGAAGAAAAGAGGGTAAAAACAACTGCCGCCTGAAAACCTACTGAGTATAGTAATAGTAGGGTGCAGTATTAGAATGCCTCCGATATCTGTATAGAGTATAGAGGCAGTTAGAAATATAAGATTTTATAGTGGCAGAATATTAAAGATTCTTAATTGACAGACCAAGTATTTACTAAGAATGTGGTACAGGTTGACAACACTAGCCATTAAGTGCTAAATAACAGCCTAGCACAATATGACAGGGCTTCCTCGATTAAGTCCCTGTAACTCAATTAATGTTTTCCTCTTCGCCGAATTCCGCAATTCCCTGCATCAAATGCATTACGTCGTTGAGAAGCTCATACAGTTCATCGTTGGATCAGATGCGTAAACCATCGTCAAATCGCATTAGACATTGGAAGATCTTATGTAGAAAGATCATTTGGTGATTATTACTGATCTCTGGTATGTATGATCATAATAATCACATTTCCTTATGCCGTACTTCTGTTATCCTTAAACTATTGAAATTATTGCAGCATACTTTTCGGGGCCGGAGTGGTATTGATGTGTATTGATAATCCTCTTAAATAGCCTGCAAATTTAAAAAAAGCAAACCTTAGATCTGTTAATTTCAAATCTCTGTGAAGATATTTAAATACTTTTTTTTACTCTTAATTAAATGAAATTTAAAAACCATTTCATTATAATAACAGAAATTCTAACCACTGGCAACAGCTTATCTCATTGACTTTGTAAATCAGTTGAGCATTAAATGAAATGAAAATGTAAAGAAAATACTAAAAAAAAATGAGAAAACAAAAAATGAAAATGAAAAATACATTTTCACAAGCAAACCAAATTGAATTGAAATTAATTTTAAAAATAAAAATAAAAGCAAAAGCAAAATTTAACACAGATAATGTTTAGAAATTGTTATAAAAATATTCTAATTTTACTTTCTTTTTTAATTTCATTTTAATTTTTACAAAGAGATTACAAAACTGCATTTAAAAAGCATTTTACAAAAGAAAAAGAAGAAAAAAAAATTTTAAATAAAACAAAAACAAAAATGTGCAGCAAATCACAAACAGATTTAATTTCGAAAATGCGAATTCCATACAGAATTTTGGCATTCTTTTTTATAGCATGAGATTTATTTTTTTATACTTTTTTGTCTATACACCCAGAAAAGTTCAAATAACGATAAAAATATTATTAAAAATGGAGTGTTGTTGCCTGGTAAGCCATTTTAGTTTTAAGTTTTTAATGAAAATCAGCAAAGAAAAAAACAAAAAAAAAATCCATAATCTATTCAAAATATGGAAGAAACGGATGCGGAAGCAGTAACTTTTCCACTAAACTACGTTTCTTTGTTACACCATTAGTTGTGTCACCCCTCCATTGCAGTCACCGCCCTAATGCGCTAGGATTTTTTAATTTTCATCTTTATTTTGCATTTTTTTTTATCTTTTTTTGTGCTCCTCTTTGGTCTTTAGGGACATCTGTACACCAATACATACATAGATTTGTTTACGTCTAACACACTCAAGGAAAATATTGAATTGGAACCGCGAAAAGTATTTTATTCTCTTGATGAAAGGCTTAAGTCTAGGAAATGTGGAGTTCTTAGAAAAGTTCCATGTAGTGTAGCCCTTCAAATGACTTGGTTATGTTTGATTTCCATTTTTACTTTAAACTGGCGGCATGGACACTCATCAGACTACATGGTGGCTGATATATAATGCAATAAAGTAAAGCGATATATTTTTTTAATTTTATTATTCAAAAGCAAAAAATGTTGGAAATACTTTCAAATTTTAGAATCAGTTTAGATTTGTTCGAATTGGCCACCTTTAGTCCGAATTATAGCCTTCAAACGGCCGACAAAACCATCACTGGCTGCACGAAAGTGGCTCTGCGGTATTTTGGCCCATTCCCGGCGAAGCGCCGTCTTGAAATGATCGAAACTTTGGTATTTTTTAATGAGAACCTTACTCTCCAAAATACCCCAGGCGCTAAAGTCCAACGGAATGAGATCTGGAAATTTTGGTGGCCATTGTGCAGTAGAAATGAAGCGAGTAACCTCTTTTTAAACCATTCTTGGTTACCGCATGCTGAGTGCGCAGGTGTAAATTTTCAGCTGTCCTCTTTGACAAGTAAATCCGATCATTTTGTTTGTTCACAAACTATTCAATTTGGAATGGCTTCTCATCGGAGAAAACCAAATTCGGTAACTGGTCACTTTGGTGCAAGCGAAGTAACTCCTTGGCTCTTTCCAGTCTAACTTTTTTTGTCCATCGGTGAGTTCTTGCACTTTTTGAAACTTCAATGGCTTTAGTCCAAGCTCATTTTTCAATATGTTTTGCATCCGTTCTTGCGATATGTTCAGCTCACGAGCAATTTTTCTACCACTGAGGCGTGAATTTCGATCAAATCTGGCCTTCAATTTTCGGATCATTTCGGGTGTTGTTACCGGTTTATTTTCCTTCTCTTTTTGGACACGCTGCGATACTGCCAGTACCACGGTAACGAGCAATTGTACGAGAAAGAAAAGATTTATTCGAATTTAAATGCTGGAGGGTTCTAATGATAGGCACCTGTGGTTTTCTAGCCAAATATAAAGCAATCACACTATCAAGCTTGAATTCCATCACGAATAACTTTTTTTCTGAATGCAATAGATCAAAATGCTTTTGTAAGCTTGTAAATAATAGAATGAACTGTCACTGGAATAAATTTGTCAGCTGTTAGACGAGCGGTTTACAAATAATAACAACGTGAAGTTGGTTGCAATACATATCAGCCCCCTTGTATATGGGATGTGTGTCCTTTTTGCAGGCTTTGAGAATGATGTAATGAGAGTTAGCGGCATGTATTCCATTGGAATTCGCCACATGCTTTACGAATTTTTTGTCGTGCATAATTATATCATAATCGAGATCTATGTTTTGGCAATCCTCAAGCATTTCATTCATCCAATTACGCGTTGGCGTCTTTGAGTTGCACATTTTTGTCGTCAAGGGATAAGTTCTTTAGTGCGAATACTATATAGAATAAGTTCAGATCCCAACCTCGCAATAACAATGAAGAAGTTTTCTATTGTATTTACGGTAGCTAATTCCCTGTGCCCTTGGTACCTGTTTTGAGGCTTTGTGAACGGTTAAAGAAGGGTAGAAGTTGCCGTGGTCTAGTAGGTTGTTTGCTGGTTTATTAGACGTAAAGCCAATGTTTGTGTCCCAGGCTAGACATTTAAATAAAAATATAAAAAAAAGTATTTTTTCGGCGATTTTCTCTCAGCAGATTTCTGGCAAAAACTGAAGAACTGAACTTATGAAGAAGGGGAGGGCAAAGGTGATCGTTAATGATGGTAGGGTATCGCACTCTAGTGATTCATTGGAGCATCCTCGCAATGTGGCTTGTGTTTTACAGTTCTATGGCTAGTACTACTACTGATTCCGCTCTAGCGAGATAACGGCAGTTGTTCCCGAAAATCGTCTATTCTATACGAATCTTACTCAGAGGACACATCCATTTGTGGATGTCCCTACCTGCAGTGGTCTTTTTTTGTCGCTTATAAATAAAGAGATTCAAATCTAGTGCCCCCAAACCTACTCCCTTTGACTGCCATTCCATAATTTTTTTTTCTAATTCTAACACAATTGATTACATAAGTAGGAGCCATGGATTTTAGCTTAAAAAAAGAGGTATACTGACGTTTGTTATGTCTTCTCCATAAAGCCTAGGAATACATTTGCAAAAATATCTTTCATCAGTTACTAGTTGAATGCTGTTATCCTGCCATCTGGATGTTGATTTTATAACCTCCATTTTTTTCAGGACTATCTTTCCATATTCCATGAGAAATCTGTCAACGATTTTTCGATTATAAATGGACCCTCAGCCAGAATGACTGTCGCTGACGGGCTGTATGATACTCCAATTGTTTTTCGAAATACTTTAACTTCTACTGAAGGCCTATTTAATGAATAAATCCCTAGATAAACTTGAATGCAACAAAACACCATACTTCGGGTGTATAGCCCTACAATGTTTATGTAGTTGTAACTGTTATTTGTATGACTCTTATTTTTTTAACTTATTTCCGCGATGGCTTTCCCGGTTATTGCAACAAACAAACAACCGACAACAACAACAACAATAGCAACAGCTAAAGTATATAAAAAACAAGAAGGGAAAATGTGTAGAACAAAACAAAAAAAAATGAAATTGAAATAAAATCTCGGCAAGACAAACCTATAGGGCTGTTAGGCTTTGTAAAATTTTAATAAATCATAAGCTTTCATTTTTCCTAGACGCTGATACTCACGAAGATGATGATGACGGCGATGATGATGTTGGCAAGTTTTTTTTTTTAATACCACCCTCTAGTATACCACCAACACAAATGTAAATACTAATATATATGCAGTGGCTTAAAATGACACACACATACTATGGCATAGCTCGCGTTATACCAACAGTCATACGGTACGTATACGTAATACGATGCTCAAGTGGAAAATCTTTGGTAAACAGCAGGAGAGAAAAATTATAGTGGCTTATGATTTTTTTTTAAGACACGGAAAATTTAAATTTCTATTTTGAAAACCACTGTTGATAATTATTTTCATGTGGAGAGCTATATGTCATAAAGCCCATGAATAAAAAACCGAAAATTAAATTTTTGGCCTTCAAAATGGCCGCTTTAAGACAATAACTTCCTTAAAAATGTTTGGAAATCAATTTTATTTCTGGCAAAATTTATAAAATTGGGTTAAGTGGAGAAATTATAAAAGCCGGAGCATGTATTCATCCCACTGACCTGTTTGAAAATAATTTCGTTGTAAGGCAATCAAGGTAGCGTGGTATGAAGATAGCCTGGCGTTAAAATGTCGTCATGGTAAGATGGCCTGGCGTTTAGAAGGCATCGTAGTAAGATGGCCTACTGTTAAGATCTCGTGATTTTAAAATGGCCTACTCTTAAGATGGCCTGGTGTTACAGTGGCCTGGTGTTAAGATGGCGTGGATTTAGTATGGATTTCTGTTAAGATGGCCTGGTGCTAAGATGGCCTAATGTTAAAATATCGTGATGGCCTACTGTTAAGATGGCCTGGTATTAAGAAGGCCTGGTGTTAAGATGGCCTGGTGTTAAGATGGCGTCATGGTATGATGACCTGGTGTTAAGAACGCATCGTATTAAGATGTCCTGCTGTTAAGATATCGTGTTGTTAAGATGACCTACTGTTAAGATAGCCTGCTGTTAAGATGGCCTGCTGTTAAGATGGCCTGGTATTAGGATGGCCTTGTATTCAGATACCCTGGTATTAAGATACTCTGGTATTAAGAAGGCCTGGTATTAAGATGGCCTGGTTTTAAAAGAGTGTGGTGTTAAAATCAACAAGTTTTAAGATAGCGTAATGTTTAGATGATTGTCTACAAACTCAAGTTATCCTTGCTCGAATCCAGTTGAAAATGAAGAACAGTTCACCATGGTTGTAGCAAAATTTAGAATTCTTTAGATGGCCTGGTGATAAGACAGCCTCGTATTAAGATGGCCTGGCGTCAAATCTTAACGCATTGAAGGAGTTCATATGGTCTCCGAACCCTAAACAAGAGGGGAGTCATTTCCAAAAAGTGTGTCTTCGAATTGGTACCTACAGGGCTGCAGCCAGCGTTTATAGCATGTAAGTGGAGGGCCTTGGTCTACGCATTATAATCACTATGTGTCTTCTGACACACGTGAGATATGCCTATCGGTGGTGCTCACACTAATCAGAATACTGATTGCCTAAACAATGGTTGACCTACCAAAAAGCATGACTTCGAATTGGTCCCTACAGGGCTGCAGCCAGTGTTTGCAGCATGTAAGTGGGGGGGCCTTAGTCTACGCATTATATTCACTATGTGTCTTCTGAGACAGTGAACAGTGAAGTCTTTTTCGTAGTTCCCATTTGATAGAGATTGTCAGGGCTCTCAGTATACGTAGAGTTAGTGACTATGTTGTAAAGTTTATAGGCAACTTATTGACTTAATAGTTAGACTTATATGCCATGTTTCATTCCTACAAACCCCCTCACGCCTACCGCGGATCTTCGATGTAGAGGAACCGCGGAATAGAGGGATAATAGTTATGGTCAGTTTAAACCTTAATACCCATAACGAAATGGGTTCGTCTGGTGGTGAAAGGGTAAGATGGCGTCTACCATAGGTTAGGTTATGTTAGCGGATAGCTTGCAGTTTATAAGCTCGGCGGCCCATTGTATTACACAGTGTGAGGTAAGCCTCCTAGTCACCTACAGTTTGTTGCTTTTTCTAATTTGAAAAAGTATTCTTATAGCGGTGCTTATATCCCCTCTATCATCTCCTTAGTTAGCTTTAATCCTTTCCGTGTCAGTTCGTCTGCCAGTTCGTTACCCTCTATGTTACATTGGCTTGAAACTTCATAGAGGCAGGTGTGGCATCTATGCATACGGCATAGAGAGTCAATGCCGTACTTTGATTTGATTATGTGGATTCCCAGCGCTTAGATTGCTCTGTCTACATATGCTATCAAATTCCAAAGAGGTAAGTTCATGGTTTTCGAAGTGAGTCAGCGGCCTGGATTTCAAAGCATTTGTTAAAGTATGCCAACGTCTATACTGCACTAATCGTCAATGTACTCCAATGTTTATTTAGGGGTGAAAGTGTTTGAGTATAAATTCGTTCTTATGATTGGTGTAGCATAACAGCCCTAAATCTCTACTGAGTATCAGTACTCGGACTCCTACGTTAATAGTCTAGCACTCTCTATACTATTACGGTTGACACCGACTTAATTAAACTATAGATTGTCTAGTAAAAATCTTTATAAAGACGATCAATTTCCATTCGGAACCCTAACTAGAAGAGATTCTGTACTAAAATTTTCTCCATGTAGTGTACTTTATGATATTTTTTATTCGTATTTCTATTTGCTTTAGGTACTTGCATTTCTGTTTAATATTTCATTTTTTTTCCTTCATCGTTTTTGCTGTATAATTATATTTTTTTCTTTTATTTTCCAGCCTTATTATTATTTTTCCTTTTTTAATTTTTCCACTGCTTTTCATTTAGTTTGAAATGTTGTGACAGCAAAAATCCCATCATTTTAGTTGAGATTTTTCATAATATCCCCTCTTATATGGCCATTGTAAAGTTGTTTCTTGTTGAAGTTGCAAAAAGAAAAAGAACCAAAAAACTCCTACAAAAGGCTATAAAAGCTAGAAAATAAATTTAGAAAATGCCACGGCATTTGATTTGTTTGTTGCAGGACTGTTGCTGGTATTTGATTGCCAAAAATATATAGAAGAAACGCTGCCTTGCAAAAGGGAAACTAATTTTGAGTAGAAACCAAATCAAAAAGTTCAACCAACTCGAGTGAGAAAATTAAACGAAAAAGAAGTGACAGACAGACAGTGCCTATGAACGCAAGAATTGGAGGTTTAAAACTGTGAAAAACACTAAGTTAGGTTAGGTTTTGTGGCGGACAGCCTCGAAAGAAGAGGCCCTTCTTAAACCAACTTTTCAACCCACTATGATAATGCAATACAATTCACCTGGTGGTGAACCATTCCATCTCGAGTCCAATATAAATCTTGCTTTTGCAACGCTCAAAGATGTCATAGAATGAGAAACTAGAAAGCTCCTTTTTTTGAAGACAAGATCAGGGCACTGATAAATGAGGTGAAAGACAGTCTTTTCCTCTCCAAACTCACTTGTCCTGCAGAAGTCATTTTCGTCATGCCTCCCAAAATGTTTGTGGAGACCCGTAAGAATCGCCATAGTCCTATGAATGGCCATGCAATTTAAGGACAGAGTGAATTAATCCTTTTCGTGTCCATGTGTGTCCAGCAGAGTATATTCCTGCAGTCAAAGAGTGGAAAATATACAAATTAACCGAGACAATGGGAATATCTTTGCCCTATAACATGTCGGATATTTCAAGCTCCATACTGGTCCTGAGCAGCTCATCAGCAATGCAATTTCCAACGGTATCCCTGTGTGTCCTTTTTGCAGGCTTTGAGAATGATGTAATGGGAGTTAAAGGCATGTATTCCACTGGAATTCGCCACATATTTTATGTATTTATTGTCATGCACAATTATATCATAATGCGATCTATATTTTGCCACTCCACAAGCATTTCATTCATCCAATTACGAATTGGCGACTTTGAGTTGTACATTTTTTCGTCAAGGGATAAGTTCTTTAGTGCAAATACTCTATAACTATCAGTCCAGATGCCACCTTCGGAATAATAATGACGAAGATTTCTAGGGTATCTATGGTAGTCCAAGTTGCTAATTCCCTGCACCGGTGATACTTATTTTAAGGCTTTGTGACCGATTCAAGGAGAGACCGAAGGTGATCGTTAATGATGGTAGGATATCGCACTCTATTGATTCATTAGAGCATCGTCGCAATGTGGCTTGCGTTTTACAGTTCTATGGCTAGTACTACTACGGATTCTGCTCTAGAGAGATAAAGGCAATTGTTCACGAAAATCGCCTATTCTTATTTACTACTCATCTTACTCATTGGCCACATCCATTTGTTGATGTCCCTACCTGCAGAGGTCTTTCCTGCCGCTTGTGATATAAAGAGATTCAAATCTAGTGCTTACAAGCACTACTACCTTTGTCTGCCACGCCATGAACTATTTGCCTAATTGTAACACAATGGATTGCATGAGTAAAGGCCATGGGTTTTGGTTTTAAAAAAAAGAGGCATACTGACGTCTGTTATGTCTTCTCCATAAATTCTAGGAATACATTTGCAAAAATATCTTTATCAGTCACTAGTTGAAAGCTGTTACCCTGCCATCTGGATGTTGATTTCACAACCTCAATTTTTTCAGGCTGTTTTTCCATATTCCATGAGGAATCTGTCAACGATTTTTTGATTTTACATGGACTTCAGCAGGGCTGACTGTCGCTGAGGGGCTGTATGACATCCTAGTTGTTGTCCTGAGCGGCTCATCAGCAATGCAATTTCCAACGATATCGCTGTGTCCCAGAGCCCGTATAAGAGTTCGTTACATATGTACATACATACACACATGCATACATATATGGATAACACTCTGCGACAAAATAAAAAAATACAACATAACGACATAGTGTAGGTTGTGAGTTTTGTTGAGTAGATCTCAAAAATATTTTTTTTTATATTTCCCGAAACCTCCAAACTTTTTTTCTTTTCGACTTTACGCACAAAATTCTAGATTACTCAAACATTACTGATCCGATTTCCAATGTTTAAATCTTGTTAGAAAGGGGATAGATGGAGCTCTAAACCGGTATACCTATATCTCTTATTTGGCTTAATATGCTGAGAGATTTGATGAGGTAAACTTGGAAAACGTGAATTTTTTTCATATTTTTTAAGTTTGTCTGTTCATAGTAGCAAACTGTACTTAAAAAAATGAAACAAGTGATAACATTCTGAAACTGCATTATCTTGCGAAGAGTTTGACACTTTGTTTGATCAAATCGGATAGAAATGACCGTAGTTATTATTTAACGAGTCTAACAGTCGAGTTGTATTTTTATATATATTTGATCTTATCAAATGAACTTTCGGTTCAAACATTTTCAGAAGTTGGCCAATGTTTGCGCAAAGAGAAATATTAATATTTGCAAAAGACACAAATATTAACCGACTTCTGGAAATCGTGCAAACGTGAAATTAAAACATTTTGTGATAACCAAACAATATCGATCAAAAATTCTGAAAAGCTTTGCAGCAAAAGTTCATTTTGTGAGATGCCATACATAAAAATATCACTCGACTGTTAGACTCTTCAAATTATAACTAAAGCAATTTTTGTCCGATTTGATTTGGTGACTCAATCTCTTTACAAGGGAACAGACTTTAAAAATATTACCACTTGCCCTATATTTTTTTATTAAAGTTTGCTCCTATGAATGGGCAAACTTGAAAAAATATGAAAAAAAAATTTGAATTTTCTAAGTTTAGCTCATCAAATCTCAGACCATATTAAGTCGAATAACAGACATATGTATACCGTTTTAAAGGTCCATATATCCCCTTTCCAACAAGATAAAATTAGAAATCGGGTAATAAATGGTTGAGTAATCCAGAATTTTGTGCGTAAAGTCGAAAAAAAAAACTGTTTTTGTCAAATGAAACAAGTTTGGAGGGTTCGAGAAAAAAGGTATTTTTGAGTTCTACTTAACTAACTGAACAACGTGGACTATGTAGATACTCGGGTGTATTTTTATTGGCGCGCCGTGTAATTTGTTATTACAACCCTTCAGTCGGGATTACAAACTGGCTTATCACATCGCTGATGTTGTGTGATTTAATTTTTTAAATATAACGTAACGAGACTTACATTTTAATATCGATTCTGAATTAAAAATTTTGGGTGTGTTTTCAGAATCTTCCAATAGAAATTTTTTATTTACTATCAGAGTTTTTGACAGAAATCTGTTGCGAAGAAGTTCCCAGAGGAATATTTTTTTATATCTCGTTTTTGTTAGAGATTACTGAGCAGAAATTTGAACTGAGGCCTCACGTCTAATAAGCCAACACATTATTTACTAGACTACGGCAACTTCTCTCTCTCTCACACACTTCGGTTTTTTTTTTTTTATAAAACCAGCACTCAGGGGATGACCCCTACTCATGCAGTGCATTGTGCAGGTTTTTTAGGAAAGGTGGAAAGAGAGAGGGAAGATGCGAACGGTAAGGAAACGAGTTGCTGCTGGTGACCATAAAATGGCCAGTGCTATACATTCACCATTAGACAGTCTACAGCAAACCTCCCCAAGAAGCCCGCAGTTTCTTATGTTGTGTGTGTTAATTTTATGCAGAAGTGGTGGGACCTACAGTTCTAAAGTCGACTCCGAACGACGGATTTTGAGAAACAAGAAGAGAAGGAGAAGAAATCGCCGGAAAAATTCTTTTTGTATTTTTTTTAATTTGATGTCTGGCCTGGAACTCGAAGCCCTGCCTTTACGTCTAATAAGCCAGCACACTACCTGCTAGACCACGGCGACCCCCAAATTATTTAAATTGAAAAGTAGGAAACGATAGTGATAAGATGTTTGGCCTATTTAAAGGACTGGTAGAACTTTGCTTTTCAGTTTTAAATAAATTTTTATTTAAGAAAAAAAAAAAGAACTTAGGAGGAATTAGGAGAAGGAAGAAGAAAACTCTATAAATATATTAACTTTTAATTTTCCAACCTAGGAGGCCTATTTGTTGAGAGTGTTTAATTATTTTTTATGTGTTCAAAACGTATTCTATTTACTTTGACCTCTTTTAACTCAATTGCTATACTTTTCTCTATTTCTGTTTAAAGAATTGTTACAAAATAATTAAATATTTAACAATAGTAACAACAACAACGACCACAACAACAACAACAATAATAATAAGTAACCTTAATATTATGATCCTTTTTTTTCTTCAAATAGACACAGAAAAACAAGAGCAGCATCAACAAAAAGATTTGAAAACCAAAATCTAGTTAAACAAAATAAAAATAAATAATTACGGACAGTAGATGAAAAGAAAACAAAACAAAAAACACAAAAAAAAAAGAAAAGAATAAACAACAGAAATAAAAAAATAAAAAAAAAGTAAAGCATAATAACAGGCTGAATCCTTTGTTGACAAGCATGGTTTTTCTCGTTTTAAACAGGTAAAGGCAGAAACAGTCAAACTGCCATTATTATGAAAAGTATTCAAAGCCATTCTATGAAACGTAGCCATGGTTGACATGGTTCACAAAGAGATTTCTTAGAAAATATGCTCTAGCAAAACCTTAAAGTATGCTTTATTATTATTTTTTTTTTTGTAAATTTCATTGTTGTATATACTGGCTTGTACAAAAACATTATGAAAAGCTCTTTAAATAATATTGTTGTTGTTGTTGTTTTGTTTTCTGTTTCTCGATTCAAAATGTACATCTTAAAGAGCATTATGCTACTGAAAGTATGCTTTTCCATGCTTTTATGCTAAAAACTCGTAAGTCTAATTGAATTTAGAATGAAACAGACAGAGAGGGACAAAGAGAGATAGAGAGAAAGGGATCGGAAAGAGAAAACATTTTTTTCTTTACTTTTCTAAACAGCTTAACACACCCTAGAATTTCATTTTTTTTTTTGTCTTTTAAAAATTTCTGTCCACTTTTGTGGATGTCCTTGTAGTTTTATTTCATTTCATTTGAAAGGAAAAACTTTCTTTCTTTACATTTTGCTTTTTCTCTGTTGTTTACTTCGTTTTTGTTGCTGCCACTTTTCATAAGAAGAATTTATAATGTTGCAAATAATGACAGCAGCATGTCAATTGTAAATGTTACTGACATTATTTACAGCTCTCAAAGGTATTCAGACTTATTTGCCTTTTCTTTTTTGTTTTTGTGCTTCAAGAAGAAGGGAACTTCAAGTTTTAAACGTCGTCATGTTAAATTTTAAATTGAATCAACAGTTTATGGTTTTTAAAGTTGCTTTAATGTCCAGGGTTTTTTTCCTTAGGAAAAAAAGGGAATAAACTTTAATTTTAGAGACTTCTTTGGAAAATTTAATTTAAAAAGACTTTTGAATTTGAATGAAAATCATCTCTCTGTGATGTAGAAATATCTACAAAAGATTTCAACTATCGACCTCTACTTCAATGTAAGAACGCAGACCTCAGAGATAAATAATTTACGCAATTAGGGTTAAATTATCAAATCAATTTTGATGTTCCTACAATTGCACACACGTTTGGCATAATTTGTCATTACAATCCTTCAGTCAGGATTACGATTTAACTTCTTACGCTACTAATATTGTGAATGTGTGTTAGTTTTAGATATGAATGGCAGGACCTATAGCGTTTATAGTCAACTATGAATGAAGGAACTGAGATTTTTCAAGGTATTTTATTCTTAGAATTTTTGCCAGAAACCTGATGAGAAGAAGCCGACAAAGAAGAAGTCTGACCTGGAATTTGAATCGTTACCTTACGTCTAATAAGCCACTGCACTAACTATTAGACTACGACGACTTCTATGTTTACTGACTTCTAAAAATAGTTGCAGGAGAATTATTGTACCTACCAGGCTACGTCGACCATAGGGCACATACAGGGTGGCTGATGTATAATGCAACAAAGTAAAGCGCTACATATTTTTAATTTTATTGTTCAAAAGTAAATAATGTTGAAAGTGACATCAAATTTTAGAATCAGTTTAGATTTATTCGAATTGGCCAACTTTGGAAGAAGTATGACCTTCAAACGGCCGACAAAGCCATCACAGGCTACACGAAAGTGGCTCTGCGGTATTTTGGCTTATTCCCGGCGAAGCGCCATCTTGAGATGATCGACTCTTTGGTATTTTCTAGGGAGAACCTTACTCTCCAAAATGCCACAGGCGCAAAATTCCAACGGATTGTGATCCGGAGATTTTGGTGGCCGTTGTGCAGTAGAAATGAAGTGGGGAAACTTCTTTTTAAACCATTTTTGGTTGACGCGTGCTGAGTGCTTTGGTGCTGAGTCCTGTTGGTCCATAGTCTGCGGCCGAATTGGCTTCAATACTGTCTTTAAGACATTTTCCCGATAATATTCGGCATTTATTTTGACCCCACGGTCGATGAATGCGAGCGGGGAGCAACCATCGGCCATTAAGGCGGCCCACACCATTACCATCGGCGGCGTTTGAGTTCTGGTGTAAATTTTCAGCTGACCTCTGTGCTAAGACATTTTCCCGATAATATTCGGCATTTATTTTGACCCCACGGTCGATGAATACGAGTGTGGAATGACCATCAGCCGTTACGGCGGTCCACACCATTACCATCGGCGGCGCTTAAGTTCTGTTCACCAATCACAGGTGTAAATTTTCAGCTCACCTCTTTGGCAAGTAAACCCGATCATTTTGTTTGTTCACAAACTCCTCAATTTGGAATGGAAAGCCAAATTTGGAATGACTGGCCACTTTCATTCAAGCGAAGTAACTCCTTGGCTCTTTTCAGTCTCACGTTTTTTTTGTCCATCGATGAGCTCTTGGACTCTTTGGAACTTCAATGGCTTTAGTCCAAGCTCATTTTTCAATATGTGTTGCATCCGTTCTCGCGATATGTTCAGCTCACAAGCAATTTTTCTACCACTGCAGCGTGGATTTCGATCATATCTGACCTTCACTTTTCGGATCATTTCTGGTGTTGTTATCGGTTTTTTTCGTCCCTGTTTTGGATGCTACGCAACACTGCCAGTATTATGGTAATGAGCAATGGTACGAGAAAGAAAAGATTTATTCATATTTAAATGCTGGAGGGCTCTAACGATAGCCTCCCGTGGTTTTCCAGCCAAATTTATAAAGCAATCACACTAACACGCTTGAATTCCATCACGAATAACTTACTTTTTTTCTAAATGCAATAGATCAAAATGCTTTTGTAAGCTTGTAAATAAAAAAATATTAACTGTCACTGCAATAAATCTGTCAGCTGTCAGACGAGTGGTTTACAAATGAACCTGAACAACCTGAAGTTGGCTTCAATACATATGGTTTCACTTACCTCGATCGTTTTTAGACGTTATTTACCTCGTCTTTGGATATTCTTTTCTTGTAAATAAATTGTAAAAATATTTGATTTTAATTTAACATTCCATGTAAAATGTGTTTAAATTTTTATTAATTTTGTTTTTGTTTTTTTTTTTTTCATTTTAAATTTATTGATTTTAATTTTATTTTTTATTATTCATTATTAAATAATTTATTTATTTATTATTACTATTGTTTTTCACTATTCATTTAAATTTTATGTTGTTTTTTTTCCTCTTAAACTATTTATATGAATTACATAGTTTTTGTGGTTGTTGTTGTTGTTGTTTGTTATATTTTATAAATAATTTTTTATATATTTTTTATCTTTTATTGATAATTCTTTTCTTTTTTTTTGTATTTAAATAATGATTTTGAATGAGTATCATCTATCTGTATTCAGTTTTTGTCTCCTCTATATATATGGGGATATTGGTTATTGGTTTACATTTTTACTACAATTTAATTAAATATGATTTTAAATATTTAATTAATACAACACTAATTTATAATAATTATTATTAATAATTCTTTTTTTTATTATTTTATTATTGTTGTTGTGTTGTTGTTTTTTGTTTACAATTATAATTATTATTACATTTAATACAATAACTACAATGATACAATGATTTTTTGTATTTAAATTTTGAATATTTATTACAGTTGTTGTTGGTTTTTTATATTACATATTATATGTATAAATATAGTTTTTATTTTATTAACAAATAAAAAGAAAAATAAAAATAAAAATGCAATAAAACTTAGTTTTTTCATTTTATTGTGCACTCTGTCTCCTGATTTGTTCCAAATCAATAACATGCACCATTTAAGAATATAACTCACCTTACTATCGGGTACTCATTCTATTGCTTTGAATAAGTATACAGTCAAACTCGTTTATAACGAACTCCGTTATAACGAATTCTTGGTTATTACGTACATATTTTGAAAAGTCCCAACGTTTTTATAACAATTTTCATACAAAAAACTTCGTTTATTATGAACTCTTTTATTACGAACTCGTTTATAACGAATTCTCGATTAAAAGGAACTACTTTAAATGGTCCCAGTAATTAAATTTCATACATTTTACCCTTTTTTATAACGAACCCTCAAAAAAACTTTGAAGTGTGGCAATAGTCTTTACTTTTATTTAAAGTGGCAGCATTAAATTATAACTCAATATCTTTAATCAGCTGCTAGATAAAGAGAATTAACACATATTTTTGGATTTTAATAAAAAAAATACTTTTTGTTTCAAATAAATGATAAAAATTCTTTGTATTTTATACTTTTTTCTATTACCTATACCGAACTATTTTTTCCGGGTTTGACTGTATGTATGTTGCATCCAGATTTGCATTTTATACCGACAATGTGAATTTCTTTATGTTACAGATGTTACAGTCATTAAGCTACGTAAAGCTCAATGAGACCTCAATATTTTCAATGCGTTACAAACTTACTTACATACATACATACATAATTCCTTCAGTCAGGATTACGACCTAGCTTCTCACACCACTTATGTCGTGTGCGTTAATTTTATATATGAGTGAGGGGACCTACAGTTTAAAGTCGATTCCGAACGACAGATTTTTAAGAAGCTTTTCATGACAATTTTTACTCTCAGAGTCTTTGCCAGAAATCTGCTGAGAGGAAGTCGCCGAAGAAATAGTTGTCGTTTTGATGTCTGACCTGGGATTCGAACCCGGGCCTTTTGTCTAATAAGCCAACACACTACGCACTAGACCACGGCGACTTCGACAAACTTACTTACTTATGACAAATGCCCTATGATGGTGACCAATTTAGTAACGAAAATATGGATCACTTTAGAAAAGTTCGTACAGTCAAACCCGGTTATAGCAAACTCCGTGGTACCAGCAAAAATAGTTCGTTATAAGCAAAGTTCATAATAAACGACGTGAAGTCATAGAAGAAAATATAAAATTCAAACACTGCACAATACACTGCTGATTAAAGATACTGAGTTAAAATTTTTACTTTTCTGTAAAATTCCTTATAAAGGAATACAAAAGACTGAAGTGACAAACTTTTTTTACAACTCAGTATTTACTTATTGATCACTATGTGCATGTGTCTTAAGTCTTCAATAAACTCACCACTGTTTGCTCTATGTGGTGTAATACGACTACAAAGACTTAAGCAACAAACCTTTTTTTTAAGGTTTGTTTATTTTGTGCGATCATTTCAAGAAGTTTGGGTCTTAAGTCTTTTAAACACTACATTTAAAAATTGATTTAATTCATTTAAGTTTTCATCATACAGTCAAACTCGGTTATAACGAACTCCGCGGGACCAGGAAAAATTGTTCGTTATAGACAAAGTGCGTAATAAAGGGGATCAAGTCATGGAAGGAAATATACAGAAATACAAAAATACAAAGAATTTTTTCATTTATTAAAAACAAAAAGTATTTTTATATATTGTGGTCGCCCTAGTCTACTAGGTAGTTGGTTGGCTTATAAGACTGAAGGACCGAGTTCAAATTTCAGGTCAAACATCAAAATGAATATACAAAAAATATTTGTTCGGCGATTTCTTCTCAGCAGATTTCTGGCAAAAACTCTTTGAGTAAAAAAAAAATTGCCATGAAAAGCTTCTCAAAAACTGTCGTTCGGAGTCTACTTTAAACTGCTCAATCTGCTCATGTATTAATTAACACACACAGCTCGTAATCAGGACTGAAGCGTTGTAATGACCAAATATGTTTATTTATTGTGTGGTCTATATAGCTCCACAATTCCTACTTACGAACTTACTTAATTAGTTAGGATTACCTATTGGTTAGGAACCTAAAGTTTAAACGTAGACTACAAAATATAGTCCTGAGAAACTTTTCATGGCACACAGAAAAAAATAAATTACTGATTCAATTCAAAAAATCACAGAATCAAATACAAAATTGTCTAAAATCCGACCTACAACGAAAATTGTATATTCAGCGAACAAATTCGTAAAAAATTATTTGAAAAGAAAAAGCATTTTTTCTCAATTAAATAATTATGTCATTAGCCAAAAAAGTTAATCAAAATTCATTTCCAATTTCATATAAATTTTTTAACTAAAACAAACATAACTTTTATTTAATTTTACAATAATTTTCAAACAATTATTTTGTTTAAATCAATAAGTAATTTGTTTGAAATTTTTAGTACAATTTCAAACAAACTTTTTAACTAAAACAAACATAACTTTTATTAAATTTTACACTAATTTTCAAACAAATTTTTTGTTTGAACCAATAAGAAATTTGTTTGAAATTTTTAATACAATTTCAAACAAATATATTCACTAAAACAAACATAACATTTATTATGTTTTAGACTAATTATCAAAGAATTTATTGTTTGAACCAATAAATAGTTTATTTAAAAAATGCCCCGGTTTTAAATAAATCCAAACAGAAACAAGTAAAATTATTATAGTTTTATTATTTAAATTAACAGATGAAATGTTTACAAATATTTTATTAATTTTTTTAATTTAACACAAATTCTTTAAAATACATTTATAAATTTATAAATATTATTGTGTTCAGATAATATAAAATATTTATTACTTTTTCAACGACAAATAATAATTATGTATAACTAAATGTAATTCATTCGTTTTTAACATAAAATCGTAAAAAGGTAAAAAATAAATTGTTTAGTTTTAAAGTTGATTAACAAATTTATTTCCATTCATTTTTCATTAAATCTTATAAAAATCATATGGACATGTTTCTTTCTTCATTTGTCGTGAACATGAATTAAAAAATTATTATTTATGAAAAAATTGTTATTTTTAATTTTATAAAAATTAATAATTTATTAAAATGTTTGTATCTTTAAAATAAAATAAGTAACGGAATAACTTTTAATAAAAATTTAAAATTGAGTTTATTTAATATAATTTAAAAAAAAGAAATTTTTTATTAACAAAAATACTTTTAAATTTTTATTTTAGATTTAAAATTTCATGTTTAATGGTTGATACTTTTGAATACTTCTTTGCAGTAGGTAAATCGTATAAAAATGATTGTATAAAATTATAAAAAACATCAGATTCTTCTGGATACTGAAGATTAAATATAAAAAATATTTTAAACAATGCATCAAAAGCATTTAAAAATGTTAAAATTGGATATTTAACGTTATCTACAAAAACAAAAATAGATTTAATAGTGCATATTTCACCTATAATTAATAATCTTGGTTGTATATTTCGGCAATGTAGCTTCAGTAATTTGAGTTTAATTTCTAATTCCTCTGAAGTATTTGCTATTATTGCGAATCCTTCTTGAGAATCAGCAATTGAATACTTCTTACGTATTTTTAAGCTACTAGACTCCGTGGAAACTTTTAGTTGTGGTGGGAAGAGATGATGTAAAAACCAGAACATCATAAATGTTTTAGACTCTGTAACAAAAGTATTTATTAAAATAAATTTTATCTTTCAAATTAGAGTTTTTACCATCATTTCTGGACTCAATATCGGCAAGCATTTTAGACATATATGCGGAAGAAATTTTAGTTTTTAAAACGCACAAAATTTGTTGGCAAAATTGAGGCCATCGTTCATGCAAATTTTTGGCCATCGGAAATTTTAGGGAGAAATCTAGTAGAATTACAACATATAAGCTATATATCTATATAAAATTATTGGTATGTCAGGAATTTACCAAATGAAAACCTGATGGTTTTATGTAGTCAGGCCATAACTTAAAAATTTCTGCCGTTGTCTGAGACTCCGATATCTGTTTGAACCGAAATGGCGCACATTTGCGCCAATAAAGATCAAATTCCTCAGCTGATATTTGCTCACTTTGAAGATATTGTAAATACAAGCTGCAATTTTCTTCTGACTCTGAAATAACAACAATTATTAAATATAAGTAACAATAATATAACTATTATATTTATCTTCAAAAGTATTTATATCAGGTTTACTTTCACATCTTTTTAAAACATCTTTTGAAAGTCTTTTCAAATTAGCCAATTTATTGTAAATTTTTCCTCTTTTTCCGCTGCTATAAAAATCCTGTCGATTAACAATGAAAATATTAAAAATGTAAAAACATATTACTTTTAGAATTTATACTTACCAGTTCCTCTGAGGGAAATATTAAACATATTTCTTTTTGCATCTCAGAACAGTCAGATAAACTGCATACAACACCTTTATTAATGTTTATTAATGTGTCTTTGAAAGGATCGTTTGATTTGAAATTTTTGAAAATAATTTAAAAATGTACATTCATAAAAATCTTTGGATGGCAGACCACATTTGTTCAAATGGGTTAATAATTTTTTGGGGGAATCGAATGATGTTTTGCATAAAAAACATTCCATCTCCATTTCTAATCGAATTACATTAAATTAATAATAAAAAAATGGAAAAAATATTTTATTAAATACGTACCAATCATACACAAACACTTTTCGTTTATTTCACTATTAATTATTATTATTATTTCACTATTAATTTAGTTTCTTAACACTATTTATTTTTGCTTTCAAAAATTCACCACTTTCTTCAAACACTTCAACGTTCAACTTCTTAACACAGAATAAAATTAAAACCTTAACAACGTTTTTGCCAAATTCTTTTCTTTTCTCAATACACACAATTTTTTTACCGTTAGATTTCTTTCTTCATTGCAACAAAAGAAGTTAGTCACAATCTATGATGCACGCGACAAACCTTAAAAGCATGCATTTGTATATTTTTTAATAAGTCGCACTTTGCTTTCAGCTATAATTGTAAATACACATAGACGTCAGCAACAAAATTCACAGCCTTCTTTGCTGAGAGAATCTCTAACGTATATAAAAAAGCTATAAGAACATTATGTGTATTTCAAAACCCACCCTTATTTCTTGTATTATTCCAAGCATCATACATACATGCTGTATATGTATACAAGTGTATAAAAGCGTGCAACTGATCATTCGTTGTAGTTTAAATTTTTGGTGCGGTGTTGTGTACTATAAAATATATTAAAAAAAAAAACGCAAAAAGTAAAGCGCGTTCATTATTTCATAGGAAAAAGCGATAAATTGAATGAACTAGAGAGCGTTTATTATAATTTTTTAAGTTGTCATTAGTGTTTGGAAGAACATAAAAACCAAACAAAAATAATATTTGAAACAATAAAAAATATTTGTTAAAAACAAAATTAATTTCAAACATGCGATTGTTTGACTCTTTTTTGGCGATAATTTTTTCTGTGCAGGTTTCATTTATTCTCAGAGTTTTTGTCAGAAGAAATATTCTTTTACTATTTCGCTAAGTTGGAGCTGCCTAGTATGTCAACACACTATGTTTGGAATTTTAGATCTTATATGTATATTCACATCCAGAATATTTTAGCCCAAAACCACCGTTTACATAGATGTCTGGATCTTCACCAACGAAAAACCCTATACTGATCGAACCTAGGATCTCAAAAGCATTATCTTACCGAAGATAAAATCAAGTCTTCAGAGCTCAAAAGATTATGAAAGCTCTACAAGCAAAATCTACTATTGAATAAATGTCATATACTCTCCTTTAGCCGCATACTAGACGTATTAATGAAAGTCTCTAAATCTGTTTGCAGAACTATGATTGCCCCAATAATACATATATACAAGAGGCCACCAATGAATCGTTTTTCCGCTACTCATAAGCACTAATGCAATTTTGAGTATGAATGAATCAACAGAATTGAAATTCAACTACTCTGATTCATTCGTACTCGCTACAACATTGATTTATAAGTATAAGTAGCAATGAGTATGAGTACAACATTGACAACAAACTCACAACATTCGAAAAATGTTTGATTCATATGGTAACTCATTCTGATTTATAAATTTAGAAAAATACTTGTAATACTTATAAGTCATTCAAGTGGCTCCAATCATTCATCAAAATTTACAGCCTTTGTTGTTGTTGCATTTGCAAACAAAGAAGAAAGGACAGACAAAGACAACAAGCAAAGCATACACTCAATCTTCTTGTGAATGGAGAAGTGTTCGTACGCGAATTATACTTATTTTCTGCTTCGTGTAAATATTAAGCACAGACGAGTCGAAGTATTAATACGACGAGTACTTCCAACTTTGAGTATGAGTAGTATGAATATGAATCAAAATAAGTCTGAATGCGTATAAGTATCGTTTGGAATACTTATTGCTGATCTCTGATATATGCTTACTTACCCTTATACATTTCCACTTATTGAAGCTAAAATGGTAATAGACAAAAAATTATTTATAAAACTACAACTAATTTGGACTGCTAGGTTCTAAATTGCCTTCTTCTGTCTTAGTCGCCAGATTTAACACCGCTTTACAGTTTCTTGTTTTCAAGTCTGAAGAAAGTACGTAGCAGTAAATAAGAAATTCGTACCAGTTACGCAACAAAGTTGTGGACACATAACTTTTATTATTTGTAACAGTTCTGCGGTTATATTTAGCTTCTGATGACATTGGTTTTTGACCGCAAAATACTGTTAAAAACAAAGCTTGACAAACATCAGTCCTTGATAAGAGATTTACTTATCTTAACTTTAAGCGAAGCAAAAGGATTCCATAGATGATGTACGCAGTGTACACAGGCCGCATACATAGCCGTAGTCTACTAAGAAGTGTGTTGGCTTATTATACGTAATGTCAAGTTCAAAGCCAAGGTTAGATATCAAAACGAAAATATGAAAATATTTCTTAATTTTAAGTCTGATTTTATTATCTTATAAATTTAAATATTTTGAAAGCGGTTTAATGGATTTTAATCCACATCAGGAGTGAATTTTTAAAATATCTTCTTTTCAAGTGCCCTAGAACGTTTGTCTTAAATTGATTGCAACTAATTGCTACTGTTCTATTGGTTGGTGACAGACATTCACTTTCAGAAGACTTCATTCAGGTACTTTACTTTCGTTTGATGTTTATTTGTCGTACGAGTTTTACATTACAGTTTATAAAGTACGGGTGGAAATCTGTAATATTTTCTGGTTTAACTTTACATAGGTAAATATTTATCATGCAATAGTTGCGACACAAACCGGTAAATAATTCCTTATCTGTTGTAATTTTAGCTTCCATACTTGGACATGTATAAGGGTAAGTAAGAATATATTACTTGGGTAATCAAAGTACTGCAAAGGGATTTAGAGATTTATGTTGTTTTAGTCAATGACTCATCCGTCAATACATCTAGTATTCAGCTAAAGGAGAGTATATGACACTTGTTCAAAAGTAGTTAAGCCGATTTTGCTTGTAGAGCTGCCATAATCTTCTGAGCTCTGAAGATTTCACTTTATAGTCGGTACGATGAAGTTTTTAAACTGCCTTTGTTCGTTCAGTATTAGTTTCTCGTTTTTATTCAAAAATCTATTTTTTCAGCAAAAATTATGAATCTCAGAACCAATTAAATGAAAATCAATAAAAATGCGACGCAAACTGAAACAAAAACGACGCAACTTCGAAATCACAGAAATTTTAAAAAGACACAACTTCGAAGCAAACGCAGAACGAGGCGACACAAACCGGGGTATTAGTGTATATGTGTTCAGGCAGTGCTGCTTATGTTGGCCCCATACTATCACCAATGAGTAGTTATTATTGCATAAATTAAACATAAGAAAAGTAATGAAAAAAAAAAAATGTACCACCAATTATTTTATTACAATATATTGTTTTGTATTGTTATTTAAAAAACAAAAAGAAGGAATACATATATAATAATGATTTAATTAATATGTTTTTATATTTTTACAATTATGTTTAGATGTTTTAGTTTTAATTTTAATTTCATTTAATATTTAATTATTATTTTTGTTTTTTTTGTTTTATTATTGTTATTATAAACATTAAAAGAATATTTAAATGATATAAAACAGCTGCTGCTTAAAATTAATAGCAAATCATTATCATTCATAATTATTATTATCATCGTAATCATTACATTACAGAACAGTACACAGAATAATATAGAGGAATAATAATGCTCGTAATAATTATGTTTTGTAAGTTTATTGATGTTTTTCAAAATTTCGTTATCATTTTTTTTTTTTTTATATTTTCATTAATAAATGCTTAATTATTTAAATGTTTATGCTAATATATACTCTTAATTTATATTTAATGTATTAATTTATTTATTCTTAATAATAATAAAAAAATAATATAAAATAATAATCATAATAATAAAATGTATTCAACATGTGTAAATGCACCAGAGTTTATTTTTAATTTCTTTAAACAAAAAAAAAAAAATCCAAAAAAACTAAAAAATATTTTACAAAAATTATATTTTTTAATTACTGAACACATGAATTAATGAATGAATCAATGAATGCATGAATGCATGATCTTAAATTAAATAACAGTCTATATTTTGCAAAAATTATTAATTATTTTAATAGCTTTCATTATTTGTTGTTATTGTTATTGTTTTTTATTTATTTTTATTTTCATAACATTGTTAGGAAACTCTTAGTAATTTACATACAAAGGGAGGGGACTTTGAAATGGTGTTCAGGAAATGTCTTTGATTAACATATTTGCGGGTCTTATATTTGATTTTTTTTTTCTTATTCAACTACTTACTGGCTTAAAACTTACAATTAATTTAAGAATTATTTACACAAAGTTTCGGGAACATATGGAATTAAATAAAGAAATTAACTCTACTCAAATGGCCGTCAAAAGCAAAAGAAAAGAGCGAATTATTCATAAATGTTTATACGTGGATGTCTTTTTCTAAAAAAATAATTTTTTTTTGAAGAATTTTTATAAAGAAAAATTTTTTATAAATTTTTTTTTTTTTTTGAATTTTATAGGAAACTAGCTCACCAGGCGAACTTCAACCCGCCCAAAAAAAATTGATGTTTTTATTGGCCCAAACAGGTCACATTATATATTTACTGTAGTACGCTAACTAAAGATACTAAATACTTGGTCCATGTTGGAGATGTGCACAAGGCATTCTACTAGCTTACCCTTTACCGAATGCAATACTGTCGTGTACTCTTTTCTGTTGATCTTAATTTTACGAGTGCACTGAAATGTATTTTTCAGATTTATTCAATGTCTACAACAGCACTCGTTTGCCTGTGAAGTAACAGAACAATGCTTTGTGTTGTAAGAGCATTATTTTACTACTCAAGCTACATTTTCAGTATTGCCATACGAATATCAGTAGTGTAAAGAAAAGTAGTAGTTTAAAAGAAGGTTTTCTCAAGAAATAAAAATTTGAATGGCAATGCCGGCGAGCAAGTAACGGAACTATGCTTTGTAAGAGCATATTTTACTACTGAATTTACATTTTCAGTATTGCCATACGAATATCAGTATTGTAAAAAACCTTTCTTATTCATTTTTGTGAGTAGGGTACGATTTTACGTGCGATGGTGATTTAAATATAAAAATTTAAAAACAATATTTCAGTGGCAAAACAAAAAGTAAAAAAAAAAATTATTATGGCAAATGAAAATAAAATTGTATTAAAAAACAAAAACATTATAGTATACATCCTTTGCTTTCGCTATAAACTCAAAAAAAATTTTTCCCCAGAAATAATAAGTTTAAAAAAGTTACTGGCAATGCTGGCGTCGACAAAGATGTTCGGTTGACGAGAACAAAAAATGAAATGCACGTTGTGACTCTATGAAGAGTACAATATTGTTGTGGCTCTCTTCACCCAACTCTCTTTTATACTGTTGTACAATGGTTTACGAGTGCAGTTGTTTTTTTGTACACTATCTTTGCTTCACACTTATTTATATTGGCAGCTCCAATCAATATTCGGTCTTGAGAAAAATGCAAGAGTGTGGAATTTTATACGTCTTGTGCACACCTCTAGTACATACATATGTAGTTATAAGCCATCGAATTAGCCAACTTATAGGTATCTCTTAAAGGGGGAGGGTTGCCACGCCCATTTCTGTTGAGTTTGTCGATAGTTACCCACCAAATTGCATTCGCCTATAATTACTATGTTCTAAATATTCAATTTTAAAGGTTTGCCACGCCTACTTTTTGGTTATATCGAATTTTTTTTTAAACCATCTAAACCTGATAAGCTTTCGAACAAAAAAAGACTGGTTAAAATCGGTTCAATAGTTTAAAATTTAAAGGCATCAGTTGAAGGGGCAGGGTTGTCATACCCCATACAGAAAGTAATAGAATACCAAGTGATGTTTGAAATTTTTGGTTGCATTTGAACCCTTTACCTTGCGGAAAATTTGATAATAGCATTAAGGGATTAATACTAGCTTTGGGCCATGCTATGATAAAGGATTTTGCGATGATTGTTTTTGTATAACATACCCTAATAGACTGTTAGCTAATGCCATAACTAGCTGTAGTGATATATACAACGGCGAAAGTTTGAAAGTTCAACGACTCACATGATAGTATCGAGTTAATATTCATATGTGATGTTATCCATACTATAAATCTCCGTGAACTATATCCAAATTAAATCAAGTTATGAAAGAAGGGTATTTTGTTTAAATCAAGTTATGAAGGAAGGGTATTCAGTTTTGAATACGATTTTATTTGTCTTTCGAACGTTCAATAGATAGGCTAGCACTCATTGGAAATAAATACAAATCAAAGTTTCGGGTTTAAAATGCTAATGTATTGGTTATTACGAAAACCACTAAACGCTTTTTGTAGAATGCCCTAATGAAGTTTCGATGAGATTGTTTTGAATGCCTATGACAATGGAGGAGTAACGGCCAGTAATTATTTATGAAATGTTGCTAGAGCCTGAAACAAAGTTAAAATTTGTTCAGAATCCATTAATTTAGGTACTTAATTTGGGTGCGGAGGTAATATAAACCCATCAAATATTTGAGAAAAAATTGTCAAAGACGTTCATTGAAATCGTAAAAATAAATTGAAAGGTTTTAAAAACAAAAGCATATAAAGTCCATGTTAAGCAGCGATAATATTGCATCATCAGAAGATCTTGACTTTATGGGCATGAGAATTCAGTGCGATGCTCGTTGGAATTGACACATTTTTAAGTGTCTTGATTTCTTAAGACGTTGCAATAAATACTTCATTTCATCTGATCTATTTACAAATTACACTATTTATAACCGACCGAAAATGTAATACAACTCTCATGTATTGGTAGGCCCTCAAAATCTATTTTATGGCTTCTCGACCGTGCAAAAGTAAGGCCGTTGTAGGTCGTAAATCCCAATAGTTTTCCAACTCCATTGATTCATTGGAGCATCGTTGCAATGTGGCTTGTGTCACTGTTCTATCGCTACTACAATGAATATTGCTCGAGCGAAATAAGGGGAATTGTTTATGAAAATCATGTATTCCTACGTAACACTCGTCTTCCTCGGCCACCACATCCGTATGTAGACGATTATCCAGTGTATCGAACACTGGATTACAGACAAAGTTCATTTGTTAGGCGGACTATTCGTATGTGGAACTGCTTTCCTGCAGAGATTTTTCCTGTTACTTATGGTGTAAAAAAATATTCAAACCTAGTCTTCATAAACACTGCGCCCACTTTCCTCATTCCTTTAATATATTTTCCTAGTTCCAGAAACAATGCAAACCTCTGAGTGTGGGCAGTGTGGAAAAAAATAACGGCCCTTGCCTTTGTTCTTCCGATGGCAATATTAGAAGCTATGAATCGAATTTTGAAAATTGTCTGCAACGGCGTATGATAATTTATCATTAACTACGATGTTATTTACGGGTTGAAATTTTTTAGCTTTTAAGGGATTAAAACGGTATAAAATACAAAAAAATCATCATAGGTATTCAAAAATAACTTAAAAGCATAATACTTTACACCTTGTTATACAAAGCTTAATGAAGCCTTTAATCTACATACTAAAGTAAAGAAAATGATGTAAAATTTTAATTGATAAAAATCGTCAAAATAAGGCCATAAATCGTCATGTAGCTTAAAATCGTCAAAATGACGATAAATCGTCAAATCTGGCAGCTATGCCCGTAAGCCTTTGAATTTGATTAAAAAAAAGCTTTCTTTTGCGAAAATAAAAATGAATATTCGCTCTGCCTTCTGAGAATATGAAATAATAATAATTGTATTTCGTCTAACTCTTTATAGGATTCTTAATAGTTAATGTCATAGTATATCGTATAATTTATTTAATACTTAAATTTCTAAGATTTTCTAATTGCTAAAGAACGCGTAATCATATGTTTTAGTAATTCAATTTGCTTATTGAAGTAAAAAAAATTAAAAATAATTTTGTGTTTTATTTTTTAAATAAAAAGGAAATCTTGTTAAAAAAAAATAAACGAATCAAGAAAAAAAAACTTCATGTGAAAAGCAATTAATTAATGAATTAATTAATGAAATATGTATATCACAGGTACATTTTTTAGTTTTCTAGTTACAAAAAAAAATTAAAATTAAAATCTTAATTAAATTTAAAAAAATAAAAACTTACAATAATTAATAAAAAAATTAAATTTAAATTAAAAAAAATGTTTGTGTGTTTAAGTTTTTGTGCTAAAGAGCCACTAACCATGTTTTATTTTTTAATCATTAAGTTTTATTTATTTTTTTTTTAATTCTATTTAAAATTGTATTTCTTTCATTTGAAAATTTTGAAATTTTACGTATTTTAGTTACAATTCTTTTTACAACAAATTTCTCGTTTCTTTTTTTATTTAATTCTAATCTGTATAGGGGGAGGGGGTGCGGGCGCCTTAGTTAAATCTTATCAAAAACTATGTTGATTAAACAAGAATTCCACTTTCTTTCTTTCTATTTAGTACCCTGTCTTTAAGTATTAAATTTCTATTTTTTAATTTTTATTTTAAATATTTTTTTTTCTTTTATTTTCTAATTTTATTTTCTTTAATTTTTATGGATTTTTCAAAACACAGTTCATTTTTGTTGAGTTATTTGGATTTTTTTTTTATTATTTTTACAGGTTTTTCCTTTAACAGCGGAAGGAGGGGTGGAGGTGTTTAAATATTTTTTTTTTTTACAAAATGGCAGTTTATTATTTAATTTTCCATAATTTCTTTACAATATTTTATGGCACAATATTCTTATTTTTTTCTTTTTTATGATATTTGTTTTCTTAATCAAAAATATTGTTTAAATTAAAAAGTCTTTTCAGTTTTAAATACAATATTTTTCATTTGAGTGCAGTTTAGTTGAGGACATTTTGTTTCTGGGGGCAGTTTTTGTTGTTCTTTTACAAAATTTTTGCTAAACAACAGACAACAATTACAAAATGTTAACAAATGAAAAATGAAGTCCCTTTAAGGAATAGGAAGTACAGAGTAATAGTCACATACAATTCATTGATCGTCAAAGCGGCAGGTTCCTAACTAATCTTCACCTAAACTGTATAACACAACGTATCTATGCTCATGCTACTTCACAATATGTAGGCTGTTGCCAAGAATGATAAACTAAAGAGTACGCCATCACGCTCACAAAATTAAAACTTTCTGCACATGTTGAACCAATGACGTCACGCAAATTGTGTTCCTATTGGTTAATGATAATGTAAGTTATATTGCAGGGCTGCCAACTACTTTCACGTAGTGCACACATTTTTCAGAAGAAATGTTAATTTTCATATATGAAAAAGACTTGGAAACCTTTAAAATAGCCCAACTACGTCATCTAACGGGAAATCATGCGCAAGGCATAATATTTAGTTCATCATTCTTGGCCTGTGGTAAACTTACCCCGTTTGTCATGAGAAGAGACTTTACCTCTCTTTAAATTTCTTTTTGCAGAGAATACCTTTCCAAACCACACTTCCTACTGGCCTCATTAGCAGCATGAAGGCTGCACTCCTCCTCACAAATTGATTTCTCTGCACTTGCCCAAATATTCTGACATCTAGTACTGCCAGATTTTTTTTCTCGAACGTCCCCGGCCACACACTAACCCACCCTCACCCGACCGCGGAGGGCTCGTCCCCATTACGCAGGGACACGTACACACCACAGTCCGGACTGTAGCGGGAAAAGGAAAAGCTATGGCTACTAGAACATAAAAACAGCTACAGAACTTAATCACAAGCTGAACTAGGTAACAAAAAAAAAACAGAACTATCTAAGACTAGAACAAAAATACGTTTTTATACGATAATTTATAAATTACTGCGAGAATACAAGATACGTTTTATGTTACAAGCACTACAATTAAAATCTATAGAATTATAATGCGAATTAAAATCATTACATAATCTCCGGAAAGGAAAATTACATGCATAATTCGATCTATAAACATTTAAGGAAAGAGGACGATAGTGCCGTGTAAATCTTGCAGGAATGCTGAAATTCAGGTTGGAAAGCAAAAACTCAGAGTCGATATCACCTTTAACCAAATTAAAAATAAAACAAACACCTAAAACAGACCTTCTACGTTCCAGAGTTGGAAGTTTTACCAAAGCTAATCTATCCTCATACGACGGAAGCCCATTGGTGTAATCCCATCCTAAGCCACGTAAACAGAATAATAAAAACTGTCTCTGCACAGACTCGATTGAATCACTATGACAACGATAGTATGGATTCCAAATAACAGACGCGTACTCCAAAATAGGCCTAACAAGTGAAATGTACAGTAGTTTTGTTATATAAGGATCAATGAATTCCCTAGCCCATCTTTTCACAAAACCAAGAACAGCTCGAGCCTTGCCAATCATCAAACTAATATGATCAATAAAAGACAATTTAATATCCAATAATACTCCTAAATCAAGATATGAAGGCACAGCTTCCAAAGGGCAAGAATTAATCATATAAGTGGACGAGATTACACCAAGGCGAGAGAAAACCATGCATTTACATTTTCTCAAATTAAGATCCATTAAATTTAGCCTGCACCAAGTAACAAACAAATCAATATTTCGCTGAAGAACAGCCTGGCCATGATCATCATCAAAAGTATAAAATAATTTAACGTCATCAGCATACATCAGAATATTACAATCAGAAAGAGCAGAAGGAAGATCATTCAGAAACAATAAAAACAGTAAAGGACCCAAATGGCTACCCTGCGGAACACCAGAAGTAACACATACAGTCTTAGACAATACATTCCTAAACAATACCCTCTGAGTCCTAAGGGAGAGGTAAGAGTCTAGCCAACGAAGAATAATATCAGGAATACCGATTAGTGAAAGTTTAAGAAGCAAAATACTATGATCAACCCTATCAAAAGCTTTACTGAAATCAGTATAAATTACATCAGTCCGAGCACCGACAAGAAAGCCCCTGAAAACATGTGTAGTAAATTCAAGAAGATTTGTGACAGTCGACCTGCCCTTCAAAAAACCATGCTGGAAAGGAGATATTAAAGATCTTGTATTAAAAAAGAGATAATCCGTCACTAGTTTCTCCATCAACTTGGGAATAGCACTTAGCTTGGCAATACCCCTGTAATTGGAAATATTAGATTTATTACCCGACTTGTGCAAAGGAATTATGAACGAACTCTTCCAAATAGATGGAAAATGACCAACCCTCAGAAGCCTATTGAATATAAAGGTCAAAGGACCACTCAAGACAACAGCACATTTTCTTAAAATACAGGCCGGGACCCCGTCAGGGCCCGGCAAGTATGTAAGTTTCAGTCCAGACAAAGCATCAAGAACAGACTCCTCATCAAATGAGTATATGTTAGGAATAGAGACACTTCCCACAGAATAAGGATACCCGCCACTCAGATCAGGGCCCGGGTCCAACTGCCTATAAGTAGACTGAAAGAAGTCAGCAAACAATGCAATACAATTATTATTTTGATAACAGCTGGACTGGTAAGCTATATTGGTATAGTCTGTTCTCTATACTATTTGTTCTAAACTTTGGCTTAGAAAGAATTTAAAAATTTTCACATGGGTTCACTATGGGACCTTACACCTCAACGTATCCGACACAGAATGGTCACCTTTAAAAAAACTACCTTGTGACTAGAGATCCCAAACGGGATCGAGTTTTAAAAATCTCGGGATTCGGGATTTTGTAAATCCTCCTCACAATCGCAAACTTTTGCTGGTAAAATAGTTCCAAGATAGCTGTAAGCAGCTTGTAAATATTCACCTCTACCATCTCCTGATGTAAATAAATCTATTTCTTTGGACAGCTAAGTCCAAAGTTGAGTTGTTTTTGCATTCTTCGATGGCATCAAATAAACTTTTTGGCAATGGAAGTAGGGTTTTCCTCATCTGAGATGCTATTATCGAAGTCGAGTGCTACAGAATTTTTTTCTCGACCTTTTGAAAGGTCAAAATACATATGGATTCACAGTCCCGAAAATCCCGAAAAATCCCGGGACAAATTTTTAAAAATCCTGGGATTCGGGATTTGAGATTCTCGAAAATCCTGGGATATGGGGACTCGGAATTTCCCGATTGTGACTAAATTACGCCGTTTACTCTTATTACTCATTGTTATCGCGAAGCATTTCGAAAATCATAGAGTTAACTGATACTGTTTAGGGAATACTTAACGGCCTGTCTTTTGACTTGGCAAGTCATAGTGCTCCCTGATATATTTCACTTTAGATTTGTCTCCCATTAACCTAAACATAGTCCGAACATCGTGGATTCATACAAAACTTGTCTTCCAGCTAAGTACGTACACAAAGTTAACAACTGAACTGTCTACTAAAAAGTTAATGAGTAAGGAAGGGCCTATTATTATTTTATGTAGTCCACTGTAATTTGTACACAATATTACGCGTTACATAGTATTACAAATTACAATTGTATTTTTTATTTTCTTTTACCTTTAAAGAAAATCATTAAAGTGTCACTGTTTTCAGGCTGTGTAGCAAATCAATTGGCGTGGCGTGTTAAATCATATTTGAAATCCAAAAAAACGAAAAACCCTAAAATTAATAATTTATTGAGGGGTTATTGCATGGCAATCATGAAAATATAATTTGAAGGGAACATAAATCTTAAGCAGAATATCAGAGAGAGGTCTTTAAAACAACAGAGGCTGAGTATTAAAGGGGCAGTTTAAAAAGGATTTACTAGCAATTCAAATTTCTTAATGTAAGTTATTAAATGTGTCTGATCTAGTGGGTTCAATGGAACCTGCCAAATAAGGTGGCACGTTTGCCAGCGTGCCCAGATCTGTGCACAATCTGTTACCCTAACACCAATGGCATCTGTCCTAAAGTGCAGAGCACTCCAATGAAAGATGCCGTAAACATTCCGTTCCTTCCAGGTTAGGTTAGAGGATGTGTACTTGTCGGTTAAGAAAAGTACAGTACCCGGTGGTCGAAATTGACCAATTGTATTGTATAGACCCTTTATCCTTCCAGATAATGTGTTAATTTTAGCTGTCATGACTTACCGATCTTTGGTTTGGATGGCAATGTTAATTTCCCATATTTAGCGCTGATTTGCTTTGAGAAACTCACATCTCTGGTGTATTATGGTACCTTCTTGTTTCTCATCCACGGTTGAGAAATGCGTAGATCCCCAAGAATAAGCGGGAGATCACCGTCAAGCACTCTTGTGAAGTTGAAGCTTTGTCAACGAAACTGTTAATAGCGAAGTATCCCATTAGAATGCGTGATTAAGGGCGAATTGTTCACTAATAGAACTAAAGTAGTAGTTGCCTATTTCTACCTCTGCTTTTTCCAATTTGAAAAAGGGGGCATATACCCTCTCTATAGTCTCCTTCTCAGACATTTTCGTTCCCTTACGCGCCAGAGTCCGTTTGGCTTTTCGTTTCCCTCTATTCCTCTATAGCCCGAAAGCCAACAAAATGTCTGTTATAATGTGGACTGTTCTTTTGTCGTACTCAAGTAGTTCCCTGGTTCTCACGCTGCCTATTGGTCGGTACAGCAGTTTTTGAATTCAGCAATCTGGTATGTCGGAACACTCACAGTTTGCTGAATTTCATGCTGATTTTTGCTAATTGAAAAGGTATTCTTGTAAGACATCTCTGATCCCTTCAGACATCTCTGATCCCTTCAGACATCTCTGAACTCTTCAGACATCTCTGATCATTGCAGACATCTGTGAACCCTTTAGAAATCTCTATTCTCTTCAGGCATCTCTGATCCTTGCAGTAATTTCTCATTTTTTCAAATATCTCCGATCTCTTTAGACATCTCTGATCCCTTCAAACATTACTTATCCCTTTGGACTTCTGTGATCTCTTTTAACATCTCTGATTCCATCAGACATCTCTGATCCCTTCAGATAACTCTGATCCCTTCAGACATCTCTGATCCCTTCAGACATCTCTGATCCCTTCAGACATCTCTGATCCCTTCAGACATTTCTGATCCCTTCAGACATCTCTGATCCCTTCAGACATCTCTGATCCCTTCAGACATGTCTGAACTCTTCAGACATCTCTGATCCCTTCAGACATGTCTGAACTCTTCAGACATCTCTGATCCCTTCAGACATGTCTGAACTCTTCAGACATCTCTGATCCCTTCAGACATCTCTGAACTCTTCAGACATCTCTGGAATGTCCATGCAATCGCATAAATTTTTTTTTTTTTTTGAAAACCAAATACATTTCTACGCCTCTGACTAAGGACCAAAAGAAAAAGAAACGAATTTAAACGCCAAAACTTTTGCAGAAATTAACCTCTAAATAAGGGCTCAATTGTTAAAAGGAGCCTTTGTTAAGTGCAATAATATTTTAAGCCAAATGCAGGCGGCTAACCATTTCACAGTCCATAAGTGCTTAACCCTGAATGAAAAAGTTTTTTCTGAGAGAGACAGAGAGAGAGAAAATGAAATATTTTTATGCCATTGAATTGAAATGAGAAATTTCTGTTAAGCACGCAATACATGGAAAGAGTTTGTAATTGTTGTTGTTGTTGGTTAGGTTTTTTTTTTCTAAAAAAAAAATATTTGTGTTCGAAAGGATTCATAAATGTTTTCTCATTTTCTTGTTTTTTTATTAAAATTTAAAAAAAAATTTTTTTTTTGCATTTTGTTTGGAGAAATGACTTACGTTACTAAAAATAATTTAACTATTCGATGGCTACGAAAAAATCTCAATGCTTTTCAATTTACAATGATTATGTTGTTGTTGTTGTTTTTTTTTAAATTTTTTTTTTTAAGCTTAATTTGCATGTTTCGTCTCTGCTTCTTTTAAATAAATTATAAAACGTATAAAATTCTTTAAATGCTAAAATTATTCTCATTTGTTTACTTATTTTCCATTTTTCATATCTTTTTACACTTACTTTATGTACACTGTGGCTAATTAAGGTTAAAAAGTGGCCCTAGAGTGGCAGTTGTCGTTGGCAGTCACTAAAAGTATATGACAACATCGGTAACCATGCCATTGGCATCCACCGTACAACCACTTGCCACACTACCATAGGTTGCATATCAATTGTTTTGCGTTAGTATTTTAGCACCCCCCGTCAAGCTTTGCGTTGCTGACAGATGAGGCGGCATACCGGGTTCACCTGCTTCGGCATACAGACAGGAACCCTCACTGCACGAACATGTATCGCCTTCACGTGAACTACTACAGCATTCACTGCAATTGCGCGGTTCACCTAGCACTTCGTAAGTACACGATGAGGTGGCTATACTTTTCTGATCGTTTTCAATAATTTCTGGAAATCTGTTTGACTTCTGACATCTATGACCAGCCGTTTTACCATTTTCTTGGCTACTTTCCGAACGCATAGTATCATTACCGGCCCCAGTACCATGACTGCCATGATTGTGGCCATGATGATGCGTATGGGCATTGTTGTGTACATGTTGATAGGAGGGTGGTGGTTGTGCATTGTGAGCCGCATTGGAATGAGAAGTGCGTGAATGATCAGAACACTCTGAGGAACATTGATAGATTTGATGTGCTGATGAGTTATTGGGTGGCATATGTGTTGTATGCAACGGTTGATACCAGCCCTCACCGGGTGGTGGCAGAGGCTGTAAGGGTGAGGCTAAAGCATCGCAACTAGTGCAAGCTCTGTAAAATATAGAAATAGAAAAATTCAAAATAAAATTTAAAAAAATTGTCTTATGAATATAAAATAAGGTACAGTAGTACAGGTACAAGTAGTGTGTTAACTTTTTAGATGTGAGAGCATGGTTCAAAACCCAGTTCAGACACCTTCATTAAAATGACAATTTAATATATTTTCAGCCACTTCTCTGATGTCTGGTAAAAGCTCTGGCAGTACATAAAATTTCTACGCAAAGTTTCATAAAAAACCAGTCGTACAGAGTCGACTTTAAACTGTAGGTCCCATCCACTGAGGGATACAATTAACACACACACAACATAAGTGGTATGAGAAGCTAGGTCGTAATCCTAACTAAAGGATTACAATGACCAATTATATACGTGTAGTGAAAAGCATTTCCTAGAACGATCGAATTGTTTGAGCAGAAACTAAATTTTCAAGGAAATTATTCACTATGGAGTGGAAAGTTAACATCGCTATGTGTTAAATGAAACGCAGTTCCACTATTTGTTGCTATTTGCAGTTACAACAACTTAGCCATTGAGCCTTTTAAATTTTAGATAGATAGATTTTATTAAAGGTTAAATTCTCCTATTGAGCATTGCTTCCTTAAGGGGTCCAATATTTGTCCGCTCCCTCGTCCAGCATGCCCGACATCACATCGAATTGATGTGAAGCCTAAGTTATTCCCAAGTTATTCGAGAGGCTGCTGGGCTTGGTTAACGCCAGCATAAGATTGGTTATCGGTTTTATCACGGAGCACTGCGAGATTAGGTCGCTGACGGGGATCTGAAACAAATCCCAGCCGGACTATTGCAGATTATGTTGCGATGAGGAGGAGTTGGAGACTATCGAGCATCTCCTCTGTAACTGCCCAGCCCTTGGTAGGGTGAGTTGAGAATACTTGGAAGGGCCTTTTTTGATAGTTTGAGTTCTGTATCGAAAGCCGACATCAAGGCTCTGCACAGATTCCTTGGCAGCTTGGCCTGTTGAGAGGCGCTAGGGCTTCATAAGTGTCGTCGCGCTCTCACCCTCTTTTGTTTTGTGTCTGTTTCTTTCTGTGTAATTCCTCCGTTTCCCATTCTCCTTCCCTTACCTACATTCCTATGTCCTCTATTTCCTTTCTCCCCTAAGGACAATAAACAATGGGTCAATTTCGACCTCCGGGTACTGTACTTAGCTTAACCGATAAATACACGTCCTCGACAAATACACGTCTAACCTAACCTATTCGAGGGGTTAATGAATTCGCTACTATTGTGTGTATGTAGTTTTCGACCAACAGGACCTGGTTTGAACCCGGTAAATGAATTCGAAGATTGAATGTAAGTACACTACCACATACCAGACTCGACTGCAGACTTAATTATTGGGCCCAAATACAGCATGCAGTTACCAAGGCAGCAAAACTAACGGGCATGCTAAGCAGGATGATGGCAAATATTGGCCAACACAGGCCAAACGAAAATTGATTATAGCGGCGACGAACTCGATATTGCTGTACGGAAGCGAGATATGGGGAGATGCGCTGGAGATTAAATCTAAGCGAAAAATATTAGCAGCGGTGCAGCGAACAGCGGCATTAAGAGTTGCCTCGGCCTACCGCACAGTACCGGGCGCCGCAGTCCTAGTGATCGCCGGTGAGATACCTATTGACCTGCAGGCATTTGAGCGAAGAAAATCTTGGAGAATGAAGAGGGAAAATCTTCCCATTAGTAGCGTAGATCTCAGATCTCAAACACTACGGCGATGGCAAAGTAGATGGAACGAGGAAACATGCGGAAGATGGACTTATAAACTTATCCCATCTATAGAGGCATGGATACGGAGAACCTTTGGGGAAACTAACTATTTTCTGACCCAGTTTCTCTCTGGTCATGGTTATTTCCGAAAATACCTGTACCGTATGGGCAAGGTGACTAATCCTAGCTGTATTTATTGCGAGGAAATGATTGACGACGTTGAACATACATTCTTCCATTGCATTAAATGGCAAGACGAGAAGAACATGTTGATGGAACAAATTGGTGAATTTACACCCGACACCATTGTGAACGCAATGCTCGAAAGTGAGATAAAATGGAACGCTGTGAGAAGATACGTTGAATATGTACTCCGCAGAAAGAAGTTCGACCTTGATGCAATACAACGGAATGATACATGAGAAGACGAGCCAATAGCATGAAGCTGGCTTCATGCTATGGCGTACCCAGACGTGGGAGAGTAGACAACGGTCCTTAACTGGACGTCGTTTCTGGGCCCTTCCCGAAGTAATGCAGATAGCCGTCCCGGGAAGGGAGTATCCCCAGAAGGAGGAGGGATTGTTTTAGTGGAAGCACCACTCGACGCACCTGATGACGATCACTGTAAGTGCGAAGGCATTTTGAGCCCTACCTCACACGCAAAAAAAAAAAAAAAAAAAAAGGTATGAACCTGAATTCTGTTGGGATTTTGGCCGGATTGGACGTTTGTGTGTGAATATCCTGCTCAATGGTAAACTAAATTAAGACACAGCGCTGAATATAATTTTAGGGAACAGCAGTGCCATTGGGGATTCACTGAAATCGATTCTACTACAGATTATAATGTAGTAGGTTCGGAGTTTATAGAGTTGCCAACTATTGTCAACTAGAACGCTGTATGTTGCATAGGTTTATTGTAAATTTTTTAGCGGAGTTAGGAACCCATAATCTCTGTTGTTGATTTTAATGTAACCGAAGGTTCTAGAGACTTGGTTTTACAAAATTAAACAGAGAATCGTGTTACAAGCCATCAATCAGGATTTCAACTTAGCTTCTCGCATCACCTATGTTGTACGTGCTATTTTTATTCATAAGTGGCGGGGACCTTCAGTCGAAGCGGAACGATAAACTTTTCACAAACTTTTTATGGCAAATTTTTATTAACCCTCAGAGTTCTTTGCCAGCAATCTACTAAGAAGCAGACGCCGAAGAGCTATGCTTTCATATTTCATTTCGTTGGAGATATCTGACCTGGGGTTTGATCTTAACAGCCAGCTCACTATTACAATTAATTTATTAGGTAATTAGTAATACGTGATAAATAAATAGACCTCTTTGATGAATATTTTTATGGGTGTCTTCTTTCATTTTAAAGTCTAGTTTAAGGCCTTCAAATGATTGAATGATGATTGAAAAACTTCTTACTTACCTGCCATTGGAACATCTAGAATTGTGTGTACCCGTTGGCTGATATTCACTCACAGCATGTCTGGGTGGCGGATAGTGGATATGTATATTCCTTGGCGGCAATTGCCCAGTGCCGCCTGGTGGAAAATAAGGAGGTAAAGGTGGTGGATGCTGGCCAGTAGGTGTTATTTGATAACGATTTTGAGCACCACTGCCGCCACCAACACAGGGCAAAGGATTATTGTAGTAATTTTCTTGTGGTGCAACCCTGGCACCGGCTGCAGCAGCGGCAGCCGCACACTGAGGAGCTAAGCCCCAGGTGGAGAAACCACCCGATGAACTGCTATGTATGGAAGAGTTTAAAGCCCTTGAAAAAGAAATTGAAATGTTTTTAAAGTTTTTTTTTTATTAGAAGGAATTTTTAAATTGTTTGAAAAGTAATTTGTTTTGAAACTTACCCAGAACCTCCGGACTTGGAGCTTTTCCTAGATGATTGTGGCGAACCGGGTGCATAGCCACATGATGAGGGTACTGGTGGTGGATGTTCCGGTGGTGGTGGCAAAAATTCTGACCAATTAATTTGTTCTTATTAGTTTAGTTTTAGTTTTTTTTTTTTTTGGGGGGGGGAATTGTTTGCAAGGCAAACAAATAAGTTTTACATCAAATTTGGTTGGAGAGAAAGGGTGGAAGAGAAAAAAAGTTCAAGTCAAAGGATTTCAAATAAAAGAGGATTAAGAAAGAACGAAAAATAAGAAAGAAAAACAAAATTAATTAATAAATAAATAAACAATTTTTAATACAATATAAACACATTAAAGGAATATTTAAAGCAAAACAAAACAAAATTCTAGAAAGGATAAGAAAATCAAATCCTGCCTTGAAGTTAAATTTCCCTATCAAAACAAACCGCTTCAAATTATTTACTTAATGCCAGACAAGCAAAAACAAAAAACAAAAAAAAAATCACAAAAATTAACGGAAACACTTGAAAAATTGAAGGATATTTTCTGCTTATGGTAATAAATACTTGAAAACAGCATATCCTTTAGTCCTTGCCAAAGGCAAAACAGTAGAGAGGCTCTACAAAATAAAATCTACAACGCAAAACGTACAGGCAATAGAAAATACGCCGTATCGCCCTTATTTGAAAACTGCTGCTTAAGCAGCTGTCAATAGCAATCATTTGTTTAAAATCCGAATGAATAACAAGGATAACCAGGATAACAGTAATAAGTTGTGAAGTAAGTAAGAAGGAACAAAAAAAATAAAACCAGTCAACGATAAATTTGGTTTTTTTCCACTTATTTTACTCCAGCCTTTCGTAAGCATTACTGAACTGAGTATCTTAAATCTTTACAAATCGAATGCGAAAATAAATTTCTTTCTTGGAAGTAAAGACAAAACAGAATGAGAACTAAAAAAAAAAAACAATGCGTACACAAATCATGATAAGGTTATTAACAAAGAAAAACACACGCTTAGAAAGCCTAAAATCCTATAAAAAAAATTCGGATAATGATAGCAAATGCTTAGAAACAAAAATACAAGAATAATGACGGACATTTAAGCAAGCTTAAGTAAGAAAATTGAAATAAAAAGGTTTTTACATTAGGTATTAGGTGTAGTAATAAATTTTGTGTGTTTAAATGTAAGGCCAATTTTTCAAAGCCCCTAAAGGGTTATTCTCTTACAAAAAAATCAGATCATGAATCACAAAATCTTCTCAGCGAAAATTCATTCAAGAACCATTGCCATTCAATACTGGATAACAAAAAAAAAATTGGCGAAATTGTGACAATAACCATCCACAAGGGATCTAGAACAATATAATCTGTCGCGCTGTTTACCGTGGATTTTAGACTGGGACAGTCAAAGAGTCATTCTCTTACAATAATCGTGAATCACAAAATTGTTCCAGAGAAGATTCTGAATCAACCATTTCCATTAAATTCTAGATGAATAAGTGAAAGAAAAAATATTCTCAAAATTGTTACAATACCCATCCACATGAGATCTAAACCAATACAATGTGTCTCACATCCATAGGTCCGTTTATACGTTTGAAACAACGCCGCTAGGCGATCGCTCAATAATTACGAACACCTTTTTGATTTGAATTGAATGGTCACAAACGACATGTAGTTTCTTCAACAGGATAGCGCTACGTAACATAGATCACCACTGGTTAGTTGGGATATAACGCAACTAATTTGGTTAATCTATAATCGAATTAAAGCATTTGCTTTAAACCTAATTCAGAGGGGCGGCTTGTTCATTCTGATTTGGTAAATCGTCAATGCTGTTGTGAGTATACAGGGTGGCTGATATATAATGCAACAAAGTAAAGCGCTATATTTTTTTAATTTTATTGTTCAAAAGCAAAAAATGTTTGAAAAAACATCAAATTTTAGAATCACTTTAGATTTTTTCGAATTGGCCACCTTTGGTACGAATTATGGCCTTCAAACGTACAACAAAGCCATCCCAGGCTGCATGAAAGTGGCTCTGCGGTATTTTGACCCATTCCCGGTGAAGCGCCATCTGGAGATGATCAACACTTTGGAATTTTTTTACGAGAACATTACTCCCCAAAATGCCGCAGGCGCAAAAGTCCAACGGTTTGGTGGCCATTGTGCGGTAGAAATGCAGCGAGGAACCTCCTTTTTAAGCCATTCTTGGTTGACGCGTGCTGAGTGCGGTGGTGCTGAGTTTTGTTGGAATGTCCATGGTCTGCGGCCGAAATGTTTGTCTGCCCAGGGCTTCAATACTGTCTTTAAGACATTTTCCCGATAATATTCGGCTTTTATTTTAACCCCACGGTCGATGAATACGAGCGGGGAGCGACCATCGGCCGTTACGGCGGCCACACCATTACCATCGGTGGCGCTTGACTTCTGGTGGCCACTCGCAGGTGTAAATTTTCAGCTGACCTCTTTGGCAAGTAAACCCGATCATTTTGTTTGTTCACAAACTGCTCAATTTGGAATGGCTTCTTATCGGAGAAAACTAAGTTCGGTAACTGGCCACTTTTGTGCAAGCGAAGTAACTGCTTGGCTCTTTCCAGTCTAACTTTTTTCGTCAATCGGTAAGCTCGTGCACTTTTTGAAACTTCAAACTCATTTTTCAATATGTGGTGCATTCGTTCTCGCGATAGGTTTAGCTCACGAGCAATTTTTCTACCATTGCGGCGTGGATGTTGATCAAATCTAGCCTTCAATTTTCGCATCTTTTCTGCTGTTGTTACCGTTTTTTTTCGTCCACTTTTTGGACGCGATGCAACACTGGCAGTATCACGGTAACGAGCAATGGTACGAGAAACAACAAATTTATTCACATTTAAATGCAGGAAGGCTCTAACGATAGCCACCTGTGGTTTTCCAGTCAAATATAAAGCAATCACACTTTTTTTATGAATGCAATAGATCAAAATGCTTTTGTAAGCTTTTTGTTTGCATCTTCCCTCTTTCCACCTTTTCTAAACCTGCACAATGCACTGCATGAGTAGGGGTCATCCCCTGAGTGCTGGTTTAATAAAAAAAAAAATGAACTGTCACTGGAATAAATCTGTCAGCTGTCAGACGAGCGGTTTACAAATAATAACAACCTGAAGTTGGTTGCAATACATATCAGCCACCCTGTATGCAGTGTATTGGCTTATGAGACGTGAGGCCATGGTTCACAACTCATCGCTGTTATCTCGAACAAAAACAAATAGGAAAAAATATTTCTTCGGCGACTTTATCTCAGCAGATTTCTGGCAAAGATTCTGAGGATAAATTAAACTGTACTGATTTAAACCTAGAACGACAGATTTTTTTGAGAAACTTTTCATGGCAACTCAGTGCCATTGTTATACTTCTAATTAAATTAAGTAACTCGAAACCCCGGATAATGCTTCACTTTCTTAAAGGCCTTAGAAGGACGGTGCTAAAGCAAGCCATGTGGCTAACCACTAGAAGGAACTCAGACGAATCCTTTCATTGAGAAACAATACCGTTCAGTGCTAAACAGATTATGAAATAAAAATTTTTTGATTACTTTTGCATGATTTTTATGTAAAAAAAAATTTTGAAAACCACCAAAAATTTATTAATACACCCAATATTTTTGCGATAAAATTAAACACGATAAAATTAAATCCTTATGCTTACCAGGCGGATACTGATGATAATTATGTTTGGCCGTTGGTGCTGTGGGGGCACAATGCTGATTAATGCCATCCGAATTTGGAGAATGTGTACCCGAATCTTGATCGGTACTAGAACCGGAAGTTTTCATGCAAGTCGTTTCAGTAGATGAAGCGCCAATAATCATAGTAGTGGCATAGGGTGTAGGATTTTCAGGGCTCTAGAAGCAAAAATTAAAGAAAAACAAGAAATTATTAAATTGAAATTGTACTCCATGGAAGATTTAAAGTTTTTAATTCCTTGTTTTTTTAATTAAATTTCATGCTTACCTTGCGACAATTATAGAATGTGCTCATATTTCTCGTATCCACTTCAGCATAATCGGTGCCACCATCAATGGATGTGTTATAATTCGATTGACTATTGGCGTTGGACAGTAATTTTGTTTCACTTAAACCGGAATCCTTATCGGTATCTGTGGTACGCCAACCTCTATCAATCCATAAACTGTCTTTGCCGTTTATATTCAAAGCGGTGATTTCATTGGCACTTACCACTATAAAGCAAAAGAAAGAAAAAAATTGAAAAAATTTAAGCTTAAAAGGGAAGTCAAAGAAGGGAAAAAAATTTGTTTTTTCTTCAAAATCTATTTTTCGTTTCCCCCTGTTTGTCCGTTTTATTAAGCGTTACTATTACTTTCTATCCTTCATACTCAATTTCAATGGGATTTTTTTTTACGATGACTATTGGCATCGAAGTTAATTACGAAGTTTTTAGCCAAAATCCACTTCATCTATAAAGGAAGTCATTAGAGTGTCAATATCTAAGAAGTGATTCAGTTTTTTTTAGACAGAAATTAATTACTATCATGACCATGATTGATTTTGTAAAATAAAGTGGCCAAAAGGATAGCCAATATAAACCTGGCCAATTTCTACTTGGATTTACAGTTTGAATTGCCAGGTTTGTTAAGTAAAAATTGGTAGCAATTAAGTTTGAAAATAGAAAGGAAAAAAAGGATTGAAAAGAAAATGGAAAAAAACATGGAAATCGATGAGACTGTGATACAGTAATGTCACTACTGATGGTGGGGTACGCAAACGGTTAACTGTAGCTATACTCAATGACTACCCTCTATGCTTCTGTTAAAGCAAAAGTCTGAGTTGGTGACAATAAGACTCAAAATTAATCAATTCTGGGCCAATGTAGACTATGGCATGCTGCTATTCGAGGAAAACTGCCTTCGGTGACGGTGATATAAAGATTTTCATCAATGGTTCGAAAATAGAATGCGGATCTGTCTCTGGAGTCTACTCCGATAAACTGGCACTGAATGAGTCCTACAAAATGCCTAACGAGTTCAACGTGTTACAGGCGGAGATTTTTGCTACTGAACAAGTTGCACGCATGATTGAAGCCAGGAACCCGTCTCCTTCGAGTAGCAGCAACCACATCATTGAAATCATACCCTTTCAAATCAAAGGGCGTCAAGAGTGGCATAGGCTCTATGCACCGTTTATAACAACACAACACCCACTTCTACAGAGTTCTGGGCCACTGTGGCATAGAGGAGAACGAAAAGCCAGACGAACTGACACGAAAGGGATTGGGGATGTCTGAGGAGGATAGCTTAGGTTAGGTTAGAGGACGTGTACTTGTCGGTTAAGACAAGTACAGTACCCGGAGGTCGAAATTGACCCATTGTACAATGTCCTTAAAAAAGGAAGAAAATAGAGGGTATAGGATGAAAAAAGGGAATGTAGGTAAAGGGGCGAGAATGGGAATCGGATTAATTACACAGAAAGAAACAGGCACAAAATAAAAGAGGGTGAGAGCGCGACTACACTTATGAAGCCCTAGTACCTCTCAACCAGTCCAAGCTGCTAATGAATCCGTGGAGAGCCCTGATGTCGGCTCTCGACATAGAACTCAAGCTCTCAAAGAAGGCCCTGCCAAGGGTCCTCAACCTACCAAGGCTAGGCAGTTACAGAAGAGGTGTTCGACAATCTCCAAAAAGGAGGATAACACTTCCAAAAATTGGAAAAAGCTGCACAGACTTCAACAAACCGTTGGTGCCCCAAACATAGCTGGTTTCAGTGGACAGTTTGCAGGACGTTTCGCACACTAACAGGAAGTCTAACAGAATACTGCGTTATTGGCAATTTCACTGACAAGCTCACCAGGATTACTGCATTAGCTGCCAGGATATATAGGAGAGACACTTTTTATACGCGAGGCCTATACCTTTGACCAGACGTTAGCGGTTTTTGGGTTACCGGAACTGAACGGTTTCATCCGTAGATCGGGGTGGTTCCAACTACTACCGGAGAATGACAAGGGGGCTTACCTCACATTTGCCTCTGAACGGCAAACTAACTGCTAACCTTACCTATAATAAATTTCTAACAAATGCCCTTTCGGTGTCCTTTCTCATCTATGAATTTCGAGGATTTCGCAGGAATCGGTTCATTTATAGGTAACTCTTATATGGGTTCCAGGTCATAGGAATTTCGAAACAAACTGAATTGCTTTTACGATGACCAGATCTAATATGGGGCTGAGAAACTTCCTTTACCACAGTTAGACAACCTATTCTGCGCTAATTTGAGATGCAGGTTCGATTTCTTCTGAAGCAAAAATATACGGGCAATATTGTTAAACTTTGCTGGACCTGTAGGAATAAGAAGACTACTGCTTTACTTCTGCATTTAAATCCCATGTCCATTCACCTCACAATTGCAATTTCCACGGCCCACTGTTTTAACTGTTTTATTGAAAAGCACGCCCTTAGGCTTGGTATTTCATCGAATGACATCTGGAATAGCTGTGTGGCTGAGGAGGTACAGCAGACTATCTCTCACTTAATGTGTCAGTGCCCTGCTATTGCTATAAAAAGTCGAAACTTCTAAACCTCCCGTTTCATGCCACTTTTGATTGAACACTTCATTACGAAGTGTACGGCAATAGCAAGGAATGTTTGATGCCTCTATTGCATAACGCTGGATTAAATAGAATTATGATCTTCAAGGTGGATCCCGCCCTTACCTAACATAACCTAACATTGTTTATAAGTTTGTTTAAACGTTTGAATTGTGATTAGCAGACGGCAGAGTACTTATATTAGATGGACACTAAAGGGTGGAGGTATCTGTATAATACGGGCTTTATAACAGCAGTTTAGGCAAGCTTGTCCCCTTGATGATGTCGGCTGACTAAAGGACATTAGGATAATGGCTTGGTGCTCATGAGATATACACAGATTGCAGATTCCAGCTTAGGCAAGGCTTTTCGGTTGAACAAGTCTGTGTATGATCGCTGCAGTCAATTAAGTAGTATGTAGGCAGGTCAGACAACTCCAACAAAACGAAAATTGGCAGAAACTCTGGGAGTAAATAAAACTTCTATGCAAAGTTTCACTAAAATCTGTCATCCGGAGCTGATTTTGTTGGCGCTGTCGCTCATGTATAACAATTAACACACACAACATAACTGGTGTGAGAAATAAAGTCTATATGTATTAAGTATTCATAAAACTTACCGCTTAAGTGACCCAATTCTTTGGTCAATTGATGTCTTCTCTTAAAGAATAGCATGGCGGCAGCAGCGGATATCAGTATGGCCGAAAGCATTGTTATGACCAAAACCATAAACCAGGTTTCATGCAACACTGTTGTGGATTTACGTTGTGTTGTTGTAGTGGCAGCATCATCTGGCATGCCAGCACCATTGGGATGATAAGCAAAATGGCCACCCTCACCGGCATGGCCAGTAATGCTGCTATGTGAACCACTTGGATGGGCACGAGGTGGATGGACCAAATGAGCAGGATCCATAAAAAGGGAAACCTTAAGAAAGAAATTATACAAACAAATATTTTGATTAATAAAAATGTTATTTTAAAAGAAAATTATTTCAAATTCAAAGAAAAAGAAACAAATTTTAACTTACCGGCTGAGAATATGGTCCTTCGCCTGCTTTTGTAAATGAATTCAAGCGTACACTGTAGGTAGCACCAGTTGTTAGGTTATTTAACAGCACCGATGTGGTGGTAGAGTTTAAAGTCATGTTGGCCAAAACTTTCATGGTATTGCCAGCGGTGACCTGTCCAAAAATTAATAAAAAAAACGGAAAATTAATAAAAGTTCTGTGGGAAAAACTGACATGTTGATGTCGATGTTGATTTACCTCGATTTTATAGCCCAATAAATTGCCATTATGATGCTGGGGCGGTGGTGCTGACCATCTAACCCAGCCAGCTGTTAGATTATACATGCCAATTTGTATGTTGTCCGGTGGGGCAGAGGGTACTACAAAAAAAAATAATGAAAAAAAAAAATTAATCTCTTAGCCTTTACGAGTGTTTTGCCGTTGTAGGAGTACCTTCAATACAGAAAGGTGTTGTAAAAACTTAATTTATTAAATTTTTAATTAAAAAATGTTATGTGGTGACACCTTGTTATGAACAAAATTTAAAATTTTTATATTAAAAATGCAAAAAAATCCAACAAAAAAATGGAAACAATTTTCAAATAAAAAAATTTTAAAGCAACGTTACCACCTGGCAATATAAAAATCACCTTAAATTACAAAAAAAAAAACAAAACAACGAAACTTAAGCCAAAGGTCGCAAAAAAAACATATTATGGTTAAAACTAAAACAACAACATCAACATCCGCCACCCGCAGGACATGAAAAACTGCTGCCCATAAACTTTAAAATACACACACCGTTGCTACAGGATAAAGAAGAAGCAAAAAAAAAACAGAAATATAACCGTTAAGGACATCTATAGGTTAAACACTCATGAACATGCATTCACCTTCTACTCTAGGAGTTTTAATGTTTTTTTTCTGTTTTTTTTTTTTTAACGAAAATTTTAATTTAAAATTTTAATTGGCAAAGGACATGACATCCAGGAAAATGTTCAGTGAAAATATGATCACAAGAAATAAACAAAAAATAAAAAACAACAACAAATTAGCAGCGTAAATAAATAGAATGAAAGTAGAGGCTAAACATGAACAGGAACATTAATTAGATTTTTCATGTTGATAAGGAAAACATAACCAATAACTGATATGAGGTTACAGCAAAAGAAATTGTAAATAAATTGTCCATCCTTACTCTGGGAACAGTTGAGAAGTTTATTTGATGCCCCTAAATATTATATCACCTATTGGTCGATAAACTAAGTCTATCAAATACCATAAGTGGTATTCCTTCCTTTCTCGTTATTACAACGTCGCCAGAAATCATTATAGAATATTTTCTGCCTATTGAAGTCTTTGCTTAACAGGCAGTAGTCCTTCATGACCGTTAGGGGGATATACCATTGCTCAACCAGCTCAAACTAATAGTGAATCTATGGGGAGACTTAATATCGGCACTCGATATAAAGTCTAAACCTTCGAAGAGGCACCTGTCCACTATATTTAACCCACTAAAGGTTAAACAGTTATAGAGGAGGTATTCGATAGTTTCCAAGTTCTCCTCATCTTAACATAACCTTGCAATAGGCTGGGATCTGTTCTAGATTCTTGTCAGCGATTTAATCTCGCAGTACCCTGTAATAAAACCAATAACTAACCTTAAACTGTCCTTATCTCAGTCCATCAGTAAACCTGTTCTAGCATTATCTATAGCAGACCATAGACAACTAGAACCACGCCTCTGCTCTTCCCCACCGACCCATCGATTGATGAGATCGTATAGGTGGCCGATTGTGGGATCAGGACCAACAGACAAATCACCTTCAGAAAGTGAACTTTATCTAGCAAGCATATCCGCCGCCTCATTGCCAAGTATTCCGCTATGACCCGGAACCCAGCATAGATGGATTCGGTCTGGTCCTAAAATCCTTAACAACTCTTTACACTAACGAATAGCCTTCAGGATTGCAAAACTCTCTGCCTAAAACACGCTACAGCCATCCTTCAACTTGAAATGAAGTTTAAAACCGAGTTCCTTACAATGGCGGCACATGGTCCTTATTATTTGGAGGATACATCTAAAATCTCACCAAAGTGCACTACATTTTTGAATCAATAAAACACGTCCGTCAAAAAATAAAATATAAACCGTCGGCCTCTTACCTATATTCTAGTTGAGATTTCTTAATACCTTACGGGGCAAACCTGGTTGCCGAATTTCGAAACTGATGTGTCCAGGAGTAAACAGAAAGAAGGAAACCCAGAGAACTACAACTACTTGAGTTCGATAAGAGAACGGTTCGCACCCTAACAGGAATTTTAACAGGACCGTGCGTTATTTCCCTAACAAGCTTAGTCTGCCTCACTAGGATTACCGCGGAAGCTATTCTGATGTAGAGGAAAGGGAATCGGTGCAACAGATTTTATGCAAGTGCTCTGCACTTCAGAATAGGAATCATCATGCTAGCGAACGTGCCATTAAAGGAGATGGCCGGTTTCATTTTAACGGAATACTGCATTATTTCTGAATCTGCTGAGTCTGCCCCACCTGATGTAGAGGAAACAGAATCGGTGCAACAGATTTTATGCAAGTGCTCTGCACTTCAGGACAGTCCTCATCCGTTTTTGAAAGACAGAACGTTTGAAAATCAAGGCATGATGGCGAACGTGCCACTAGGGGAGCTGGCTGGTTTTCTCCGAAGCTCAGTATCATGGTTTACAATGTGAGCCAGCTGTGTAACTGCACGAACTGTAGAGCATCAATATGGATTACAATTTAAACAAAAATATTAATAGTATTGCTGGGAAGGACTCATTTTCTCGATACAATATAAAATCATCATTTCTTTTATTTCTTAACATTGTTGCTGTTTCATTAATAAAGTCTGTCCTGCAAGTTCCAGGATAGAAGGGTTGCCTAAAAACAGAAACGTTTGTGTAAATGTATTTGATGGCATACAGAGATCAGCAATAAGTATTCAAATCGATGTGCAGATTCAAGTCATACTTATAATTTCAGATACTTATACGCATTCATACTTATTTTAATATCATACTCATACTACTCATACTCAAACTTGGAAGTACTCGTCGTATTCATACTTAACAATACGCATGATATTATTGACTTCAACTCGTCTCTACTTAACATTTACACGAAGCACAAAATAAGTATGATTCGCGTACGAACACTACAATACTCACAAGAATATTGTGTGTATGCTTTGCTTGTTGTCTTTGTCTTTCCTTTCTTCTTTGTTTGTATATGCAACAACAACAAAGGCTGTAAATTTTGATGAATGATTCGAGTAACTCGAATGACTTATAAGTATTTTTCAAAATTTATGAATCAGAATGAGTAGGCGTATGAATTAAACATATTTCGAATGTTGTGAGTTTGATGTCAACGTTGTACTCATACTCATTGCTACTTATACTTATAAATCAATGTTGCAGCAAGTATGAATGAATCAGAGTAGTTGAATTTCAATTGCATGAGTGCTTATGAGTAGTGGAAAAACGATTCACTGCTGATCTCTGGTGGCGTAATGTTGATCAGTAATGAATGCAGTCGAGTAGGTACTGTGTTCGGTAGTGGTAGTATGAATTAAAAATGATTGATTAATTCCTCTACTGAATACTATTGGAAAGTAGAAAACTCTTTCCCGTTTATGTAGTCTATACACACAAGTTTATTTTCCTTCTTAACATGCATCATTTTTATTTGAATTAAAATTTTTTTATTAACACACACCCTAAAGCCGTGTTTACACTTCACACCATGTGGTGAATATAATATTTGCTTATGAAAAATTCATTAAATTTTATTTGCTTTTCTTTATTGATTTACTTACCATCTTCATAGGTTTGTACGATTTTGGAATTGCTCGGTTGACCCTCGAGCGTTTGAAAGAAGGGAGCCAAGAAGAATTCATATTTCGTGTATTCCTTTAGATTGGCCACCACATGAGATTCAATTGAAGGATTCAATACCGTCATTATATTGTATTGCTGTGAATTGGCGCTAACATCGCGATAGCGTACATACAGACCCTGTGGTTAAATGAGAGACAGAGAGAGGGGGAGGGAGAGAGAGAGAGATAAATAACGTTATAATCATTCTTTTCAGTGTATGTATTAAAATTATATGACAAACAAGTTAATTAACACTTGTTTACTGGTTAATGCATAAACAGGACAGTAATTTAAGGCACTGTGAGAGAGAGAGAGCGAGAGGTAGAGAGAGAAAGAGCATAAAATGTGTATTTAAACCTATAAGTGTAGGAAAGTGCATAAAAACAAATAAAAAAAAAAGTAATTATAAATGAAGGAGCAAGTGTTTGTTAAATTCTATGGTTGTGTATGTAAGAGTATATGATTTTGTAAACATTGCATTAAAAGGAGAATTTTTTCACATATACACACATACTTACATACGCATACATATACATTTTCTTGTTTATATTTATTTAAACAAAATTTGCCATGCAAAAATGTGTGTATATAGGCAGGAGCTTTAAAGTTCGAGTTTGTTTCTCAAATGTCAGTTAAAAATTCATTTTAGGAAGTCCGTATCAGCAGTTTCAGTACTAGAAAAGTGGTCCTACCGAATTTCGTTGTCGCAGTACAAGCGTGAAAGTTCCAAATGTTTTTAGTTCGAGGATTTTCAGTTCACTTGAATAAGAAAGAGCTTTGTTCTACGTTCTGGGCTTACTTCCAAACGTTTGCAAAAACAATCAACTGACAACCTCGTTGGATTGCTCCACCATATCTGGACTATGAACAAAACATAGATTTACCACACAACTCCAGTGACAAAACAGCAGTCGCAGCAATTAGTTTATAAGCAGGAATCAGTGTAAAACAAAGTTAAGTTTCTTATGTCATCATGGAATACATATGCCTCTGTCAGGATTATGATTTAGTTTTTCACACCACTTAGGTTGCATGCATTAATTTTATAAATGCGCGGCAGCCGTGGTCTAGTAGGTAGTATGTTGGCTTATTAAACGAAAGGCCCGACTTCGAATTCCAGATCAGACATCAAAACGAAAATATGAAAATACTTTTTCGGCGACTTCCTTTCAGCAGATTTTTGGCAAAAACTCTGAGAGTAAAAATTGCCATGAAATGCTTCTCAAAAAATGTGTCGTTCAAATCTGCTGAAATGGAGTTAGGCAAAGAAATATTTTTTTTATATTTCGTGTTGTTGGAAATGTCTGACCTGGGGTATGAACCGTAGACTACGGCGACTTCATTACCTTTAGCTGATCAAAAAAATACTACAACTTTGATTTACGGATCGCTGGCTCGATATTTGTATTGAGGTTTCTCCACTGCATCTTGAAAAGATCCAAAGAATCATTTGTTCAATGTTGAAAAGTGTTATTTTTTTTTGGTTATATCGATAAAACAATGGAATATGCTTTACGTATTACTCGTCTTTTTCATACCATATCCGTGCGTGTTCCATAGGTCTGTCAAACGCACATTATATTACAGAAACAATTTATCCTTTAGCCACACAATCCAAATGTGGAATTATGTTTCCGTATTAGTTTTTTCTATTCTTTACGATGAAAATACAATCATCTGCACAAACATTTACTGGTCTTGTCAAGTTCGAGAATCATTTCGTGATCCAACCGTATTTTATTGGATTTCATAAATATTTCTTTTGCACACTATGTCCCCTTCCACATCTGATTCCGATAGTTCCAGTACAATGTACGTAATGAGATGTCTGACTTGGGGTTTCGAAACCGCGGTCTCATGTCCAATAAGCCAACACACTACATACCTACTAGACTACGGCGACTTCATTTCCTTTATCTGATCGGAAACTTTGATGTACGGGTCGTTGCCTCGATATTTGTATTGAGGTTTCTCCACAGCACCTTAGAAATGTCCAAACAATCATTTGATCAATGTTGCAGGGTGTCATTTTTTTCATTTGTATTCCATGGGACTGTCAAATGCACATTATATTACAGAAACAATTCATCCTTTAACCACACAATCCAAATGTGGAATTATGTTTCCGTATTAGTTTTTCCTGTCCTTAACGATGAAAATCTAACATCTGCACAAACATTTACTGGTCTTGTCAGGTTCGAGAATCATTTCGTGAGTCAATCGTATTTTATTGGAATTCACAAATATTTCTTTTACACACTACATCCCCATCCACATCCGATTCTCCTAATTCCAATACAATGTACGTAATGAGGCTAATGGTTATCTCCTTCCACATCCGATTCCGATAGTTCCAGTACAATGTATGTAATGCGGCTAAGAGCTATCTCCTGAGTATGCATTTTACAAAATAGTTTGTGTTCTTAGCTTTTAACTGACACCTTCAGGATTTCACAAATATTTCTTGTGCACACTATGTCCCCTTCCACATCCGATTCCGATAGTTCCAGTACATTATACGTAATGCGGCTAAGAACTATCTCCTGAGTATGCATTTTACAAAATAGTTTGTGTTCTTAGCTTTCAGCTGATACCGTCTTAAACTACAATTCGTGATATCCAATGCAATGCCAAGGTAAAACGAGTCTCGAACTTGACAAGCCCCATTATATGTAAGTGAACAAATACTTATGAGTTTAAAATCTCTGGTGTTTTTCCAACATTTTGTGCTACATCCACTGTTTAAAGGAATTTTACATCTACACACGCAATTGCCTGCAAGTATACGATATTCTCTTGCATTTCTGCCATTCAGCTTTGATTATATTGTGTGTAGTTATGATCGTGTGGTTGTATAATAGTATGTGTGCAGATTTATGTCTTTATTTGTATATGAAAAGCAATTCAATTAAAATTCTTTTCTCTTTTGCTCTCTTTCACTCTCTCTCTCTCTCTCTCTATGTATTTAACTGTTTCTTTGTTTTATTTTGTTTTTCCATTTCTTATTTAAAACATACCTCAACATATTTCTCTGTTACGCTCACATGCATTACCCAATCCAAACGTACGGCTGTAGAGTTAATGGCAGCAGCATCAATTAATTCAACGACCTGTAAATACAGAAAAAACAACAACAATAAAAAATTGGATACACATACATACGTATATAAGGAGTCTATAAATTAAATCCTTATAAAATTACTCTTAAAAAAATAACCAAAAAAATAAAAACAAACAGGAAAATATGTGAAATTTATTTAACAATTAATAATAATAACCACCACCACCAACAACAATAACAATAAAAACAATAACAAATAACATAAAGTTTTACCGTATTCTTATGCCCTTAACAACACGATTACATTTATACGCCGTAAACACTTGCATGTAAAGTTTAATTTTGTTTTCGTTAACCAACACTACTCATACCTTTATTACACACTCAATGGAGGGAGTTTCAGATGTTTTCTCTCACTCTCTTCTCTCTGTCGCATACCTATTACATTCTGTTGTATTTATTACAACACAATAATTTTTTTGTTTGGTTTTTCGAGTTTAAGTTTGTTTACTTACGCACACACACAGACACTACCACAATTATGCGGTAATTGGTGAGAGATTTAGTGTGAGACAGGGCAGCAGGACTTAATTAAAATGACTTGTTTTGCTGTTATTTTCGTAAAATAAAAAAATTAAAATAAAAACAAGCATACTTTTGGGATATTAAACGAGAATTTTATATTAAAAATTTAATTATTTAGAATATTTATTAAAAAAAAATTGTTTAACAACCGGATTTTGTGTAAATCTATTTTTGGAGTTATTACAAATTAAGTTAAGAAAATGGTTAACGATTTAATTGTAGAATCGTTTAGAAGATTATTTCAGAAAAGTAATATAAAATTTAGTTTTCTTTCACTTCTCTTTAGAGTACATGGCTGCTTCAAGGCGTTTCAATTTATATATTTGCAGGTGCTATTTTTAGCTACAGCTCGGCTTTTTAAGGCTTAAAATTTTACGCTACTTTTATCTCTATGATACTATCGGTCCATATGGCTTACCCGATGATTACATTCTATATAATAGGAGAGCCAACTTTCGGTCTTAATTTGAATCGTCGGTGATTGCGAATCTGGCAATACTTATGCAATTCTGTTCTGTCTCAATATTCAAAAACTTGTCTCCAATGAACGTTATGAATCAATTTACCCTTGACCAACATTCGGATTTATTGGAAATTTATTTCCATAACAAAGCCACTTTGTCGGAAATTGTATGAAAATTTCGTATACAACTGGTCGCAGAGAAGGACCAACAGTGAACGATATATGCAAGTTTATTGCTAAAGTTCGTGAAACTGGTTTCATTGTTAGTGCACCAAGTCATGAGCGTGCTCATATAGTGCGTATTTCCAAAAATATCGAAGCTGTGGCTGAGAGCGTGGATGAGAACATCTCGCCATCGTTCTCAACAACTGAACACGCATCATTTTACGTAGAATTTTGCCAAAAGATCTCAGTATGATGCCTTACAAAATCCAATTGGTTTAGGAGTTGAAGCTGCAGGACCCACCGCTTCGTTTTCGCTTCGCTAGATAGGCCAACGAGAAACTGCACGATGATGTGGATTTTGAAAAAAAACATCTTTTAGGATGAAGATTGGTAGGCAAAATTGCCGTATTTGGGGTTCAGAAAACCCCCACACGTGGTCTTATATAAGCCTATGTACCCATTACGACTAACTAGTTGGTGTGGCTTATGGAGCGGAATTATCTTTAGCCCATATTTCTTTGAAAATTAGGACGGCACTTAGCATTACGGTTAATGGAGACACCTATCTTACCATGATAACCGAATTTTTGGTATCCGCTCTTCATGATATTGATGTGAACAACGCTTGGTTTCAACGATATAACGCCACCTGCCACACAACTCATGCCACAATCGATTTATTGCGGCAAACGTTTAAAGGCCGTTTAATTAGCCGAATTGTGATAACAATTGTCCGCCAAATATCTGAAATTTGTCACCGTTGGTTAAATTTCTGTGGGGCACCGTAAAGGAACGGATTGGATTGTTCTGTTTCAGACGTCTATGGCCTGCTGTGGACAGTAAGAGAACAGATTGGCTGCTGGGCTTGATTAAGGCCAGTTTAAGATTTGTTGTCGGTTTTATCATGGGGCACTGCGAGATTAGGTCTGTTCCAGATCCCAGCCGGACTATTGCAGGTTATGTTGCGATGATGAGGAGTTGGAGACTATCGAACATCTCCTATGTAACTGCCCAGACGTTGGTAGGTTGAGGTTGAGGACCCTTGGCAGGGCCTTCTTCGAGAGCTTGAGTTCTGTGTTGATAGCCGACATCAAGACTCTCCACAGATTCATTAGCAGCTTGAACTGATTGAGAGGTGTTAGGGATCATAAGTGTCGTCGCGCTCTCACCGTCTTTTGTTTTGTGTCTGTTTCTTTCTGTGTAATTCCTCCGTTTCCCATTCTCCCTCCCCTTACCTACATTCCCTCCTTTCATTCTATATCCTCTATTTCCTTCCTCCCCTAAGGACAATGTGCAATAGGTCAATTTCGACCTCCGGGTACTGTACTCGTCTTAACCGACAAATACACGTCCTCTAACCTAACCTAACCTCCTCCCAGCAGTTTTCTGGCAAAAACGTTGAGCATAAATAACATTTTATTGATATGAGTTATATGGTCCTACATCTGATGAACGATGAGTACTAAACTCAGTGTTTTAGTGGTGTTTTTAATATTTTTAATATTTTTTTTTTATATCATCAATGCAAAATAAATTTCTGCATAAATTTCTTTTATAAATCTCATAATTTTTTTCTATAAATAGAAATAAAAAATGATTTTTCAAACACTATTTCGACAATAAGTGTGCTTACGCTGACTACTTACACTTACTGAATATGTAAGTACATGAATTGCATAAAAATTTCCAAGTTTTAAATATTTTATTTTAAGTTTCTAGACATTTTTCACATTTTTCAAAGAGGAAAGGAGATAAATTTTAAAAAAATACAGTCAAACACGTATATAACGAACTCGGTTATAATGAATTCTCGGTTAAAAGGAGCTACTTTAAATGGTCCCAGTAATTAAATTTCATACATTTTACCCTTTTTTTATAACGAAACCTCAGAAATAACTTTGAAGTGTGGCAATAGTCCTCGCTTTTATTTAATATGGCAGCATTAAATTATAACTCAGTATTTTTAATCAGGCGATAGGTAGAAAGAATTAACACATATTTGTGGTTTTTAATAGAAGAAAAAAATTCTTTGTATTTTATATTTTCTTCTATGATTTCACCCCGTTTATTATGATCTTTGCCTATAACGAACTATTTTTTCTAGTCCCACGGAGTTCGTTATAACCGGGTTTGTACTGTATCTGTAAAAATATGGTATTTATTTCCCATTTTTTTTTTCTATTTTTATTTGATCAAATATTGATTTTAGTTTAAATATCAATTTTTTTTCTTCTTGTATTTTTTATTCTCTGTTTTATTTTTATTTTTGTTGAATATTGAAATATTGAAATATTTATATTTCTACGCTTGTGTGTAAGTGGAAATGAATATATGAATGCATATGCAAAAATATGCAGCATTACACTATTGATTTCTAAGTACATACGTACACATAGATGGTAACAGTGAGGATTATAAATAGCAGAGTAAATTTAAAAATATATGGTATTTCATTAATTTATATCAAATAGGTGGTGTGATGCAGCAACTACATAAGCACATACGTATATAGTTGGTCCTGACCCAAGTATATTAACTTTATATGTACACGATTGGCAGAACCTACACTTTAAAAATTTTTAAAAAACTTTTCATGGCAATTTTATTTACTCAACAAAGTTTTTACCAGAAATCTGCAGAATGGCAGTCGCCGAAGAAATATTTTTTTCATACTTCGTGTTGTTGGAAATGTCTGACGAGGGGTTTGAATCGTTGCCACACATCTAATAAGCCAACACACTACCTGTTAGACTGCTAAGACTACAATTGTTGCCTACTATTTAAGTAAAAATGATTTTATGATTCCATTACATAAGTGAAGCGTACATTCTGGCTTATTTAAAGGTTCCGGTGTATTTCTGTGTCCATTTTTAATGTTTCGTAATGCTCCTTTTTTAGTTTTCAATTAAATCTTCTATTTTCCATATGGCAGAAAGAAACATCTCTCATGCTTACTTACTTACTGGTCGGATTTCGACCTACGTTGCCTCTTTTTCTTTAGGGCTTCCAATGTAGACATATTCGAAATCATTTACTTTGGATTTTTCTGTACACACCCACAGTCCAGTTCTTACTGAAGAACTATACTCAACCACGTTGTTAATAGTCTTCTCGGTAGGTAGACTCTGATGAATGTGAAAAGCTTGGTACGTTGCCCAAACAGGACAGCAATTTTAATAAAATGTTTAAATAAATGTTGTTGAATGCTATGTACATTCAAATATACATAAATGGTTAGCCTTTACCACCCTTCAATCAGAATTACGACCTAGTTTCTCACACCACTTAGGTTGTGTGTGTTAATTTTACCTTAACCAGTTCAAATTCATCTCCGGATTTTTGAGAAACATTTCATGACACTATTAGACAGTCTATAGCAATCGTCCCCAAGAAGCCCGCAGTTTCTCACACTACTTATGTTGTGTATATTAATTTAATATATAAGTGGCGGGACCTATAGTAAAAAGTCGACTCTGAATAACAGATTTTTGTGAAACATTTCTTGATATTTTTATCTACTCTCAGAGTTTTTGCCAGAAAACTGCTTGAGAAGAAGTAGCCAGAGAAAATCTTTTCTCATTTTTCCTTCTATTGGAGATATCTGACCGGTGGTTTGAACCTTGACCTCAATACCAGACCTACTATACTAAGGAGAGAATAAGCATTTTCCCTCTACGGTAATATGACAAGACAGATTGAAGCTTCAAATGATGGCCTTTTGGATGATACTTTGATGACTTTTAAACTTAAAAAGTATTTATAGGAAGACTCGATATAGCTTTTCACATTTTCTCCCTCTATTTCAGTAACATTGTGGTGTTAAAAATACAATTCTCAAATTTTACTTATCACTGTATAATTTTGGTTTTTATTCGTGCATTTATGTTTTCCTTTTTTTATTATTATTTACTTTTATTGCCCACTGTATGTATATTTATTGTAAAACTATTATTTTTTTATTTTATTCTCCTTATGTATTACACGCGAATGTTTTTTGGTATGTATTTTCAGGTAAATTGATGAAATAAAGGGTAAAACCCCTAAGGGTATGCTTTAAATTTAAAAAATTTATATTGAAATTGGGACAAAGCACACATTTTAGATTTGAAGTCACCATAGTCTAATAAGCAGGGTGTTGGCTTATTAAATGTAAAGCCAGAGTTCGAGCCCCAGGCCAGACATTAACACAAAATACAAAAAGTTTTTATTCGACGATTTCTTCTCAGCAGATTTCTGACAAAAAATTCTGAGAGTAAATAAAAATTGCCATGAAAAGTTTCTCAAAAAAAAAAATCTGTCGTTCGGATTCAACTATAAAATGTAGGTCCCACCACTTTATGTATAAAATTAAAACACACAACATAAGTGGTGTGAGAAACTAGGTCAATAAACTTGGCTGAAGGGTTGTAATGGCCAATTTGGTGTGTATTAAATCTGATTTTACTATCTTATAAATTTAAATATTTCGAAAGCGGTTTAATGGCTTTTAATCCAAATCAGAAGTGCATTTTCAAAATATCTTCGGTTCAAGTGCTCTAGGTCGTTGCCTTAAGTAGATGCTCCTGGTTTCTCTTAAATTGATTGGAACTGATTGCTATTGTTCTATTGGTTGGTAATAGGCATACATTTTCAGAAGACTTCCATTTATAAATAAATACCCTTTTTGCATCACTCTTTACCAACATCCTGTTGGCGAACTATAACTTTTTTGTACTTGTTTCCCCGTGTGTGTAATAAAAAAAAAACGATATTTTATTGTAGAATGGCAACACTGATATCAACCAAATAACTGCGTGTGAAAATATCTGAATATGAAATCATTTGCAGAGTAAGAGAATGTAAAACGAAAAAAATCATGAGGCAGTTAAAAAAAATGCTGAATTTATGAAAATCTTTAAATACATACACAGTAGAGAAACCGCAATAGTAGGTCACTAATGTTACGGTGGTACATTGAAGGTTTCATATGATATGATTCCAGTAAGCAATTGGTCTGTGGAAATAAGTTCGAAAAAAAAAGTTTGATGTTCCAAAGCACAATTTTTGTGTTGGCTAAAGATTCGTGAAATATTTTGGTATGGAAGTTATTAACAACGTTGAATATGAAATATTTTTTTAAAAAGGTAAGCAAAACTTTGTAGTCTACAGGGCATGGAGCCGTGATTTAATATTATAGAAAACATGACTGCAATTACAGTGATAATGAGAGCCACAAAGGAGGTCTGTTAGTTAATACGTCCATGAGTATTTTGATGAAACACAACTCTTTTGAACAAAAGATATTTTACTGCCAAGTGGCTCTATTTACTTTTTACAAAATTTTCAAATTTCTTTGCACATTTCATAAAATAAAATATGTCCAGATGATCCAACTAGGCACTTGCTGCAGTCTAGTAGATAGTGTGTTCAAACTCCAGGTCAGACATCTTCAACACAAAAGAAATATTTCTTCGGCGACTTCCTCTTGCGAGTATAAGATTTTTGGCAAATCTTCTAAGAGTAAATTAAAATTGCCATGAAGAAGTTTCTCCAAATTGTGTCGTTCGGAATCGACTTTATACTGTTGGTCCTGCCAATTAAGTATAAAAATCAACACATTTATGCTATCAAAATCACCATACAACACGTGCAGCTACTACAATTTTGTTATCAACGAAGCTTTGTTTCACTATCGTCAAAATACTCCTACCAAGCGGAATATTCGAAATTGATGGATAAATTCGTGTCAATTGGTTTTGAAAACGAGCGGCCAATGAAAACATATCCGAGTGCATATGAGAGAGTGCAGGAAAGTCTGAGACCTTTGGTTTTGTACCTTTTTGTTCTTTCCAAAATCACAACCTGGGGAAATTTTATCGCTTTCGTACAAATAAGAGATCATAAATGAATCGTTTTTCCGCTACTCATAAGCAGTCATGTAATTTAGAGTATGAACGAATTCAAATTCAACTACTCTGAATCATTCGTACTCGCTACAACATTGATCTATAAGAACTTGTAGCAATGGGTATGAGTACAACGTTGATATCAAGCTCACAATTCGGAATATGTTTGATTCATACGCCTACTCATTCTGATTCATAAATCTAGAAAAATACTTATAAGTCATATGGCTCGAATCATTCATCAAAATTTAGAGCCTTTGTTGTTGTTGCATATACAAACAAAGAAGAAAGGAAAGACAAAGACAACAAGCATAGCGTACATATTTATACTTATTTTGTGCTTCGTGTAAATGCTAAGTAGAGATGAGTCGAAGTCAATAACATCGAGTACTTCCAACTTTGAGTATGAGTAGTATGAGTATCATATTAAAATAAGCATGAATGCGTATAAGTATTAGAAATTATAAGTATGACTCCAATTTACACATCGCTTTGAATACTCATTGCTGATCTCTGGTACAAATTCAATTTACACAAGAACAAAATGTGAAATATCGCAGAACGATCAATTTGCGGCTAAAGTTAATTTTCATCTAAAAATCATCATCAGCGATACGGTCCATTTCTAGATAAATGGGCAGTTGAATAAACAAAATTTTCGAATTTAGGACTTTACTAATCTAAGATATTTCAATGCCTATCGAAAAAAGTCAATGCTGACTTTTTTGACTTTTTTGTAGGGCTACGCGAAAGACTGTGTTCATGCAGATAAACCTTCAACCCTTGAGTACGTCAATATTGGGTGTGGTCCATCTTTCTCTGAGGACGACTTTGAAAGTCAGTCTCTACGGTGTATACGACGTGCATTGCAAGTCATTTGGCCTGAATTTGATGATGTGGACAGTAGAGATATGTGATACACCGCTTATGCCACATTAAATATTCTGCACGAGCATTTGTAGGCATGGTCACCCGCATAAGCGTGATGTGAACTAGCCACAGAGACCTTTCGATTTAATCTCGTTAGACCGTTCTGTGGGAGTCGGTGCTGATTTACAAGCCCGAGCCATTAAAGCGCTTCTATTATTCAATGCAATATTTGTTGTCTGAATCTCTTTTTTGTTGTCTGAATTTCTTTATTACATACTCCTACTAATTACTACCTCTGGCGGTATTTAAATCTCCTAAATACCATAAGAAATTGGCCATCATAGATATGAATGAGTTAAATGATTGTGAATGTGTTTGTGTGTGTATGTTTGCATTAGTATTTGTTAATTTATTCATTTATTAATGCATTTATACACAGTTTACACACTTAAAATCGTAAAAACCTGTATAAACAGTTACGTGATACACATTCCGCAAACTTGGCATGTATGGCGAGTACATAAAGATTTATTTATGGGGCCCATTTATGTATCTATTTGCAAATAAAACAGTGGAGGCGAGAAATTCGAACACAATACATAGCTCTGCTAGAAATGATAAAAAAAAAGTTGAAAAGTTTTTAGACGATTAAACAGGACTTGCAGGTAATAGGTACAGCTGATCCAAGAAGCTTAATATCGACATTAAGCTGTTGGCCCCCCGCAACTCATGAATAAAATTGACACACACAAAATATGGATAATGTGAGCGTCATAGATTCAATCATGTCCAACGGATTTTAATGACTAATAAAGTAAGTAAGTAAAGCTGAAGGAATCTGTCTGATAAAACCATCAAATTGACATGATGCCCAAACATTCAGGCTAAATTATTTAAGGTCACCCATCTATCGATATTTACCTTCAACTTATACTATAGATTCTCGCTAAGCGGCCTAGCCAGGCTTATAATTTAACATCGGTCGCCAGTTTGGTGCTTAGCTGTTGACAGAGCTGTTAGCCTCATTGTCATATACCTTAACGTTCACTGGTACGAATAATTTCACTGAAAACACGGCCTAAATTTGTCTCTCTCATGTTTTTAATTTTGAATGCAGAGGCCTACAATTTAATGTTAACTCCGAACATCTGTCATTCAAAGCATTCTAGTGGAAATTAGTTAAAATTAAAACTTTTGCCGGATCGCTTTTGAGAAGGATTTGTTGAAAGAATTATTTTTCCATTACTTGACTAATAAGGCAACATATTATGTACCAGGGATCACTAATGAATCGTTTTACCGCTACTCATAAGCATTTATGTAATTTTGAGTATGAATGAATCAAAAGAATTGAAATTTAACTACTCTGATTCATTCGTACTTGCAACAACATTGATTTACAAGTATATGAAGCAATAAGTATGAGTACAACGTTGACAACAAACTCACAACATTCAAAAAGTGTTTGATTGATACGCCCACTTATTCTGATTCATAAATTTAGAAAAATATTTATAATAGTTATAAGTGGTTCGAGTGATTCGAATCATTCATCAAAAATTTTTAGCCTTTGTTGTTGTTGTTTCATATACAAAAAGAAAGGAAAGAAAAAGACAACAAGCAAAGCATACACACAATCTTCTTGCGAGTATAGTAGTGTTCGTACGCGAATCATACATATTTTGTGCTTCTTGTAAATGTTAAGTAGAGACGAGTCGAAGTCAATAACATTATGCGCCTTGTTAAGTATGAATACGATGAGTACTTCCTACTTTGAGTGTGAGTAGTATGAGCATCATATTAAAATAAGTATGAATGCGTATAAGGGTCAGACATTTTAAGTATGACTCGAATCTACTCATTGTTTTGAATATTTATTGCTAATCTCTATTATGGAAGGCTTTTATAGTAACCGTAAACTATTGATCTAATGACCGTTGGCTATTGATCTAATGACCATATAGGTATGCTTAACTCTAGAATATTAGATTTAGAATTATGATGGTCTGGGCAGTAAATGATTTTTCGATGCAGGTCTATAGCTACACCCATGCCTGTTATATCTTAAGCCAAGTCAAAATAAATGAGACCGTCAATGGTAGATCGTTGGAGGTGCTTTTTTTATTAGGAAGTGTTTAACTTCATTGTGATTCTAAAGCTATTATCTAGACAGGAAAGGCAAACTTTTCCGCTGTTTGATTGCTTTCTTTATACATTTCATTTAATTGTTACCGATTTGTTTTTACCCTCACTGTAATTGAACATACACCATCCATAATACAGTATGAAATTGTTATCTGTTAACAAATATTTGTTTTACACTTGAATAAATGGGTCAATACAATGAATGAATGAATGTATAAATGAATGTATGAGTGAATGATATACGGGAACATTTTATTCATTCGACTGCTGCAAACAGATACAATTTGTAAATTTTTTTTCTTATTGCTGTTGTTTTTATTTATATAAGTATGAGAACTTTATTTATATTTTGCAATAAAAACAATGCAAAAAAAAGATTCAGAAAAATATGAAAAAAAAATATTATAATCCTGGTCCCTATAATGATACCAAATTTCGAAAAAAAAACTTACACGCTTAAATAAACATGAAATTTTTGTTGTATTTTAATGGCATAAATTAGTGTTGTAATGTAAATACCAGGAGGAAAAAAAACAAAATTAACACATCGATAGAGATATTCTCATATGAATGTTTATATTTACATAGCAGTTGACAGCTAATTAGAAATTAAAAGAAAATTGAAATTTCTAGAGTTATGTATAGAAGATAAACTATTAACATTGGCATACTCGAATGGAAACTCTTTTATTTGTTATAAGTATTCAAAACGATGAGTAGATTCGACTCATACTTATAATTTCAGATACTTAAACGCATTCTTACTTATTTTAATATGACACTCATACTACTCATACTAAAAGTTGGAAGTACTCGTTGTATTCATACTTGACAATACGCATAATGTTATTGACTTCGATTCGTCTCTACTTAACAATTGCACGAAGCACAAAATAAGTATGATTCGCGTACGAACACTACAATACTCACAAAAAGATTGTGTGTATGCTTTGCTTGTTGTCGTTGTCTTTCCTTTTTTCTTTGTTTCTATATGCAACAACAATAAAGGCTGTTAATTTTGATGAATGATTCGAATCACTCAAATTACTTATAAGTATTTTTCCAAATTTATGAATTAGAATGAGTAGGTGCATGAATCAAACGTATTTCGAATGTTGTGAGTTTGATATCAACGTTTTACTCATACTTATTGCTTCATATACTTATAAGTCAATATTGTAGCGAGTACGAATGAATCAGAGTAGTTGAATTTCAATTCAGTTAATTCATTCATATTCAAAATTACATAAATGCTTATGAGTAGCGGTAAAACGATTCATTAGTGATCTCTGGTCCATAATATGTTGCCTTATTAGTCAAGTAATGGAAAAATAATTCTTTCGACAAATCTTTCTCAAAAGCGATTCGGCAAAAGTTTTAATTTTAACTAATTTCCACTAGAATGCTTTTAATGACAGATGTTCGGAGTTAACATTAAATTGTAGGCCTCTGCTTCTGCAGTGGAAGTACTAAACAGCAACGATACATAAGTTTAAAATTAAAAATTCTGGTTTGGCAAAAACCAGTACCAGGCAAAGACGGGATCACTGCCCAACTTCTAGAAAAAAGTAAATAACAAAGGTATCCAGACTTGGCATAGTCGAATATGCAACATTTGTACATACGAACGGATACCGCACAGCTATCGCGTCATCAACTCGTGATTGTTCTCAAGAAATGAACATTTCACGCACCAGTTTTCGTTGAATTTTTCGAAAAAATCTTGGTATGACGCCTTAAAAAGTTAAATTGGTTTAAGAGTTGAAGCTACATGACCATCCGTTTCGCTAGATGCACCAACGAGAATCAGCCTGATGATATCGATTTTTCCAAGACAAATTATCTTTTTATATGACGCCATTTTCATCATGGTGGGTGCGTTAGCAAACAAATTTGCCGTGTTTGGCATTCAGAAAGCTCATACGTGGTCTTACAGAAGTCAATGTACCCATTACGAGCATCTGCTTGGTGCGGCTTGTGGCCCATAATTCTTTGCAAAGGACTCACCTATCGGACCATGATAACCGATTTTTCCGCATCCTCTTTTCTCTTTTGATTTCAACAGGATGGTAGAACTTGCCACACATCTCTTGTCTCAATCGATTTATTGCGACAATCCCTTGATGGCCGTTTGGCCGCCAAGAGGCTGTGATTAGATACTATTGGCCTATTTCCTGTAGCCAACATACGTCAAGTCATTACCGAGATACGATCCATACACTCGAAAAACGGCACGAAAATTGGTCCAATCGAATGAGATACTGTGGGGCCCAGCGGCGGCAGGCATATAAATGAAATAATTTTCCATTTCTAATGAAAACAATTATACTTTCCAACAAAAATTATAAATTTAGAAAATTTTAAACCTTTTTTTTGCATTTTTAAATTTAAAAAAAAAAATCTGTCGTGAGGAGTCGACTTTAAACTGTAGGTCCCGCCACTTCTGTATAAAATGAACACGCGCAACATAAGTGGTGAGAGAAACTGCGGGCTTCTTGGGGACGATTGCTGTAGACTGTCTAATGGTGAAGGTATAGCACTGGCCATTTTATAGTCACCAGTAGCAACTCGTTTCCTTACCGTTCGCATCTTCCCTCTTTCCACCTTTCCTAAAACCTGCACGATGCATTGCATGAGTAGGGTTCATCCCCTGAGTGCTGGTTTAATAAAAAAAAAAAATAAATATCTGCATACAGCTTATTAAGAGTACATAAACGATGTTTTCGACAAATAAGATTCGAAGCTTTATAAGCAGCATTTACTTTATGTTGAGAAAACATTGTGAGTGTGGTATAGTTAAACAAATGCCTTTCTTTCCCAAGCTTTGTTCAACTAGGGCATATAATTAACAACAGCTGTACTGGTGCAAATTGGTACAGTAACAGAGTTTTTGCCAAAAGATTACTAAGAGGAAGAAACACATTTTTTTGTTTCATTGAAATTGCTCCTACATTAAATATATTCTAGTATAGCACAGTTGTATTAATTAGCTAACCAGTACTGTAATATATTGCCAGTATCAAATATAGCCATTTATTTAAATGTAAAATTTGTTGATATTGTACAAATATGTGTGTATTTGTGTATCATATCTGGTTAAGTGTGAGTCTTGCATGCCTGAATGATTGCATTATTTGTGCATGTAATTGTAAATGTATCTGCATATTATTAGTGCCCTGCAGGAGATTAAGCGTCAATTGTCTAAAAGCTACTAGTACTAGGACTGGTACAGCTGGCACTAGTTCATACAGGGTTTAAGTTTTTATAAGAAAGTACCAGTAGTAGAACTAGTTTAAATATACCAGACTGATAGAATTTTTTGTGTAACACAACAAAAATTCACTTACTGTTTTTAGAATTAAATTAATTTATTTAGTTTTATTATTTATTTATTTATATTTATTTTTTAATTTTTCACAATTGTGTATAGTATTTAAAGCCTTGAAGAAATGCGCCTGTTTTTTATTTTTGTTTTAAAATATTATTTAAATGAATTAATTTTTGTACAAACCGTAGTCTTTTTTAGTGCTTTAAAATATTTTAATATTTAAAATTTCACGACGTGATAAGGTCTAGCCAGCCTTGAAAAAATAGGCCTGTTTTTTATTATATTAAATTATACGTATTGAACTGTGATGTAAATAAATATGGTTATTTTAAGTTTTTTTTTTAAATATTTTAATAAATAATTATACAAAAACTAATTTTTTATCCATTATTTTTCACTGAACCAACAAAGGAATCTACCAAATTTTGTTAATTTTTTCCATATAAAAGAACTAGTAATAGAGTGGTTCGAAATCTCCCAATTAGATCCAAATATACCAGTACGAAACTAGAACCAATGATACTAGTAATAATACCAGTTCGAAATATACCAGTACGAAACTAGTACCAATGGTACTAGTAATAATACCAGTTCGAAATATACCAGTACGGTACTAGTAATTAACCAGTACGAAACTAGTACCAATGGTACTAGTAATTTTTCAAACACACTCAATGCTAATTTGAGCATTAAGATGGTATAGGAAAGTTACCAGTTGAGTACTAGTACTGGTGGTTTTTGTACTAGTTTTGTACTAGTTAGGTACTAGTTCAATCTCCTGCAGGGGTGTCTTTAAAATTTTGTGTGTATATGTAGTCTGAAAAGGGGCTATGGTACGTGCATTTAATTGTAAATTTATTTGCATATTTTTAGGGTACCCCTGCCATTATGCTAACTTTTGTTTTAAGGATGAAAATATATATTTAAATGGGAGATATAAAAACAAATAATTTCGAATGTTAGGTATAGTCGACGTATTTAAATCCATATCTAGTGAAGTTGATAATTCTTTGGCTAAAGTATTGGTTGGTGTGTATTTTTAAGGTTTATTTCTTTAAAAAACAAAGCATACTTTAAGGAACTTTTAGTTTTCTTTAACATTGCCTAGATTTAGGATTTGAATGCTTAATTTTCCTTACAAATATTTGCTTTCTGTTCAATTTCTTTGAAAATTTCTAATTGTCTTTAATATTCCATTAAAATTACTTTCGAACATTATCCTTTAGACTGTCTTGTTATTAAACACAACCCAGGAGAGAATCCATCAATATTTTTACAGACATTAAAATGAACACTGCATTGGCTATACTTAAAGAGTTTTAATAGGAAATATTGACAGGCAGACTGTGAAATAAGACCAAACCAAAGGACAGTGATGGACGGTTAGACCAATGCACTGAAATGAAAAAAAAAAAAAAAATGAATTTGCAGGGAAAGCTGTTAGGAGGACAGATCTTCTTACGCAAGTTGAGAACAAAAAAAAAAAAAACTCAATTTTAACAGCCATAAACTTAAATTAAAACCGACTGAGACCCTGAAAGTGCATTCCATTTTGATATGGCAACAACAGAAATTAAAAGTAAAATTGAGACACCAAAAATATAAGCGGCTTTCATAAGTTTTTCATAAATTTTTTTTTCACCTTTTAACACAAAATATTTCCCAAAAAACAAACAAAAATTTAAAGACTTTTAAAGTCTTCCGTTCTTTTTAATTTCCCAGTGATTTTTTGTTTTTGTCAAGTTTTTTTTTATTTTGTGTAAAATTTTCCTTGTAAAATGCAAGTCAAGAGTCTTGTTTATGTCTTATGAAGTGTTTTTGTTTTCCGTTCATGTTTTCAATAAATTTTTTGTTCCCTTTTCCTCTTTTGCCTTGTTCTGTTCCACCCTGTATATTGTATCCTGATGCCTATGTTTCCCTGTGTTCAGTACAGACAGCTCGTTATTATTTTGTTCTCGGCTCAGCAATTCAAGTGTTGCTCTGCTTATCCATCTAGACGACTGGCAAAGTATTTTGCTTGCCATGTCTACCCTCTGTTCTCTAGTATTTTTTCTGCTTCATTTTCAATTCGTATCAACGCCAGACAGTCAGGAGAGAATACAATTTGTTGTGTGTGTAAATTTTTTTTTTTTGTTTTGCGTCTGCCTCTACTTCAGCACATGGCTTACAAGGCTTGGGAGGAGAAAGCTAAAGTACAAGGAATTTAATGATTTTCTCTTTCTTTTTTTTCGTAAATACAAGGAAATGAGGGAAGACATCTACAAGTTTTTGGGGGAAAAAATAAATTGAAATTGAAAAATAACGTAGAATTTTACAGGAGAAAGAAGAAGAGCCATAACAAAAAGCCTCAGTAAGTAAAAATTTTGAGTAAATTGGGACCAATTTGATGTGCGGCCGATAATGGCTGTGTAATGCAATACGTCAAGAAAATCGTACAAGATGCAAGTAATGGAAGGCTTTCAGCGAATATAAAAGTAAAAGAAAACTTCAAATACTGCCTCAAATAATGTGAAAAGTAGCAAAAGAAACTAAGCAGAGTTTAGGCAACAAAAGGGCGGCTGACTCTCAGCAGATCTCTAAGTTAATAAAAAATCTGACATTCGGGGGGACCACCCCCCCGACATTTATAAAATAAACACAAACAACATAAGATGTGTGAATAGCTAGGTTTAAAAGCGATCTTGAGAAGATATATACATGGTGGCTGATATGTATTTGAACCAAATTCAGATTGTTATCATTTGTAAATCGCTGGTCTGACAGCTGACAGATTTATTCCAGTGACAGTTCATTATATTATTTACAAGTTTACAAAAGCATTTTGATCTATTACATTCAGAAAAAATGTCATTCGTAATGGAATTCAAGCGTGATAGTGTAATTGCTTTATATTTCGCTGGGAAACCACGGGTGGCTATCGTTAGAGCCCTCCAGCATTTGAATGTGAATAAATCTTTTGTTTCCCATATCATTGCTCGTTACCGTGAAGCTGACAGTGTTTCATCGCGTCCAAAAAGTGGATGAAAAAAACGGTAACAACACCAGAAATGATCCGAAAACTGAAGTCCAGATTTGAACGAAATCCACACCGCAGTGGTAGAAAAATTTCTCGTGAGCTGCACATATCGCGAGAATGGAAGCAACACATATTGAAAAATGAGCTTGGACTAAAGCCATTGAAGTTCCAAAGAGTGCAAAAGCTTAACGATGGACAAAAAAAAGTTAGGCTGGAATGAGCCAAGGAGTTACTTCGCTTGCATGATAGTGGCCAGTTTCCGAATTTGGTTTTCTCCGTTGAGAAGCCATTTCAAATTGTGCAGTTTGTGAACACACAAAATGATCGGGTTTACTTGCCAAAGAGGTCAGCTGAAAATTTACACCTGCGATTGGCCACCAGAACTCAAACACCGCCGATGGTAATGGTGTGGGCCGCCGTAATAGCCGATGGTCGCTCCCCACTCGTATTCATCTACTAAATTCCGAATATTATCGGCAAAATGCCTTAAAGACAGTACTGAAGCCCTGGACAGGCAAACGTTTCGGCCACAGACCATGGACATTCCAATAGGACTCAGCACTACCGCACTCAACCCGCCTCAACCAAGAATGCCTTAAAAAGGAGGTTTCTCGCTTCATTTCTACCGCACAATGGCCACCAAAATCTTCGGATCTCAATCCGTTGGACTTTTGCGCCTGGAACATTTTGGAGAGTAAGGTTCTCACTAAAAAATATCAAAGTGTCGATCATCTCAAGACGGGGGTTCGCCAGGAATGGTCAAAATACCGCAGAGCCACTTTCGTGCAGCCTGTGATGGCTTTGTCGGTCGTTTGAAGACTATAATTCGTATCAAAGGTGGCCAATTCGAGCAAATCTAAACTAAATCTAAAATTTGATGTTATTTTCAATATTTTTTTGCATTTAAAATAATATAGCGCCTTACTTTGTTGCATTATATATCAGCCACCCTGTGTACTGACTAGTATTCAGAGAAGCTTTTGCAAAGATAGAGAGTGGTTACTGATCGTTTCTTAATGGATGAGCTTACTAGGAAGCTAGAAGTGCCATTTGGTTTTACATCCTCATTTGTATTTTGCTTTTGAAAAGCATATTTAAATATGAAGATATCTTTAGACATTCAGAAAATGAATCACAGGTTTATGCTGTGTTAGATGTTCCACTTTCAAGATTTTTATTGCTAACGTAACATAAAACGTATTTGTTTGGCTTGGCTTGATACAGCTTCTTAATAATCAAGTGGTTTTTAAATATATTTTCTTCAATTTTTTTTTTTGCATTTTTTAATCATTTAATTAATAAAAAAAATTTTTTTATTGAAAAAAAAAAATTTAATTAAACTTAAGCTTACAACAAAAACAACAAAACTCATAAAAATTATAGCATTTTTGTTAACCACACTCGATGTTATTGCCGATGTTATTAAGGCTGAAATGAATGCAAGCAAAAAAGTGTCACTCTTAAGATCTGAATATGTTGATAAGCACTATTATTTACAAATATTACGAGTATTATGCATTATTTACATTCATAATATCGTATGCTATGTATGCATGCATGCATCCATATGGTTTGTACATGAAAAGAAGTTTTTCGCTTACAGGCCATTTAAACAAAACAGCAAACATTTGCATACAAAACTGGCAGAAACTGTGAAAGAAAATGGTCATATGAATACATACATACATACGTACATATACACGTTTAAACGTTAATGTAAATGGCTATAATATGAAACTAAATATGCGAAAAAATATTAAAAAAAAAATTACGGCAATAATAAAACAGCTCAAGCAACAGCAACAATGATGGCAACAACATTTTTTTAAATTTTTTCAGTTTTTTTTCCTTTGGCTGGTTGTGTTAAATGTAAATGCATGTAATAATAGCAGCTCTACACTAGCGCCAGTCTATGAATTTTCGTTTTACGTTGTGGTATGTGACAATATTAGCATAAGTAACACACACGAACAAAAAATTTAAAAAAGAAAACTAAAAAAGTTATTATGAAAATTAGAAACCGGCAAGACGTATTCTATGATGACCTACATTATCATGAACTTTTTAAAACAATAGATAAGACAGCTAGAATTATGACATACATACGCCGTGGTCTAGTAGGTAGGCCCGACTTCGAATCCCAGGTCAGACATCAAAACGAAAATATGAAAATATTTTTTCAGCAACTTCCTCTCAGCAGATTTGTGGCAAAAATTCTGAGAGTTAAAATTGCCATGAAATGCTTCTCAAAAAAATGTGTTGTTCACAATCGACTTTAAACTACAGGTCCCGCCACTCATGTATAAAATTAACGCCCACAACATAAGTGGTATTAGAAGCAAGGACGTTGTACAATGGATCAATTAGACCACCGGGTCCTGTGCTTGTCAAAATTGACAAGTAAACGTCCTCTAACCTAACATAAGCTAACCTACATACGTTCATACATTATTGATCATTACAACCCTTTAGTCCCGACTACGACCTAGCTTCTCACACCATTTATGTTCTAGGTGTTAATTCTATATATGGGTGGCGTTATCTACAGTTTATAGTCGATTCCAAACGACAGATTTTTGATAAACGTTTTCTTGAAAATTTTATTTACTCACTCAGTTTTTGGCAGATATTTGCTGAGATGAAGATATATTTTTAAAAATTCGTTTTGATGCTGTCTGAGCTGGGGTGTGGACCGTCGCCTCACGTGTAATAAATCACCACACTGCCTACTAGGTTACACCGCTTTTCAATTCCAAAAAATTGATCTCGAACCTGAACAAAATAAGTATGCCATCCTGCCATTAATTATTAAGTAGAGTACTGTATAACTGAACAGTGGGCCTAAAGCAAGAGAATGTGCATTAAGAAAAGTATTGAAATGAGCCATTTACACTAAGCCGAATATCATATTGTATGAGAGGTTTGCGTCTGCAGGTGGACTCATTTTATTAAGTAGGGAGATCATCTGTTTAGGCCGTATGATCGCTATGATATTAAATTGGCTACGCCCTTCGTATGATTGAGAATGCTCCAACTGTGAGTTCTTTTAATAATGTACCTCAAGATAAGTCTTTATGTTGCTAAGCTTATTATGAGAAACTGGAGACTTTTCGCTGAGCCAAATTTTTGCACAATTTCCTAATAAATTTGGACAGTCAGGATCAAATGACGGACTCCTCTAGAAGGATTAGTCTAGCATCTAGGCACTATTAATATTCAACCAGCGGATTAAAATTTCCTAACTCGAGTTCAAAAGAAATCTTGTTATTGCAGCTTTGTTTATATTTGGGAATTCAGTGAAGGCAGTTAGAGAGCGAGATATTATGAACCTCTGTCTTTTAATGATAATATCATGAGTTTGAACGTAGTATTCCTCTCCTCATTAACCGGAATGCCAAGTCTTTCTTCACATTCACTAAAAGGACAGGTTTGAGATTGAGATGTCTATATCGGAACTCTTTAGCTACATATTTTCTAAAAATATTTCTGAGCTCCTGGACATCATATAAGAGTTACCTTTGAATGATTCAAAATTTCTGTGATAAATCATCGGCATATGTGGACGTTCAAACTAGGGATGCCAAACGGGATCAATTTTTAAAAATCCCGAATCCCGTATTCGGGATTTTATGAATCCCGAAAATCCCAGGATTTCGGGATTCGGGATTTCCCGATTGGCATCGCTAGTTCAAACTATGTTCGTAAGGGACATAATCGCAGACTGGCTGTTCGACTATTTCTACAGATTATGCTTAAAAAATTATTAAAATTGTCTCTAACAATGAATGATGCAGTTATTAGCGTATTTTCCATCTTCTAGCCCACAGTGGCTACCACCTATTTTCTGTGTTTTTATAAATTATGATCAAACTAACAGTACTTTGAGTTTTTTTCTTCACTGTTTGCATAAAATATGAAGAAAAAAGCAAGAAAAAGAAACAAATTTTGTATTAAAAAATAAAAAGAAAAAAGAAAATTGTATTACGAGTCTTTGAATATAAAACATGGTTTGCATGTTTAAGCTGTTTATTAAACACATTTAATAAAATGTTGACTCTTGTCATTTTTTTTTTTGGTTTCTTAAGGTATCCCCCATACAACATTATACGGCCCATATACTCATGCTAAAAACCCCATGTGTAAACGAGTATGAACGGAGGATATCAACGAAAACCATAAAAATATTTAACAAAAGCGTGGGCCACAATGTTATTTAAGATAAAAACGACAATCTACACCACAAAAATCAACTCGAAATTTGGTTCAGTTTTTATAGTTACACTCACAAAAAAAAAAAATAAAAAAAAATTTACATACGAAATAAAAATGGCAAGAAAAACATGCTGATTTTTAAGTCGTAACAGCCACTATTAGCGGATCATAGAAACCCATAACGTGAAACCCCAAACGCCTGACTGTGTATACAAGTATGTTCCTTATCACATTATGAATTTTGTTTTTTTAGTTTTAACACACTCAGATAAGGAGACCGAAATAAAATGTTTTACATTGGCCAAAATCAAACAAAAAAAAATTTAAACCTTTTTCCAAACACCATACAAGTGGGCTGTCTTAACCCAGTTAACATATGAAATGCATATAAAACTGAAAAGGAGATCAGACAGACACTCAGTTTAGTGGTCAATCCGCTAGGCGAAGGCAAAAGACTGTGAGTTACTTAGTCTCGTATATGTAATGATTTGTGTATTTGCCTTGGAAGTGGTAATTTATCAAAAATGTCTCAATTATTTTACGATACGGTTATTAGATTTGTTAACAAAAAGGATTTTAAGATACGGTAGGTGATTAATACTATTGGAGAGATTATATTTAACGCGCTATAGATGGTCTATTTAAAGTCACATCAAAATTAAATTCGTTTTTTTGTTCCGTTTTTTAAGACTTTACTTGTATGACAACAGAAAACTTTTGCCGTAAAAATCATACCAGAACAATGCCAGTCAAATGGCTAGTCTTGGTGTAAAAATTCGTGAATTGTTTCAACAACAAAACATAGGTGCTGTCCTCAAATCACAGTTGTTATAAGCATTACTGAAAGTTGAATTGAAAATTGGCTAGAAAGATTTACTAAAGGACACGTTTCATACCCTAGCTCAGATATCTCCAATAACACGAAATTTACAAAAAAAAATATTTTTTTGGTGAATTTTTCAGAGCAGACATCTGGCAAAAACTCTTAGAGTGAAATAAAACTGGCATGAAAGACTTTCTCTAAAATCTATTTAGAGTCGACTTTAAAGTATAGGTCATGCCAGTCGTGTATAAAATTAACACACACAACATACAATTTCACGCACTAGTATACGACGAATTTTACGAAAAGATCTCGCTATGAGACCTTACAAATGGTCAATTGGTTCAAGAGTTCAGGCCGCAGGATCAGACGCTCCGTTTTCGCTTTGCTAGATGGGAAAATGAAAAAAGGACGATGATGTTGACTTTACTCATTTTTATTTTGAAGTTCATTTTTATCACGTTATAAAGCAAAATTCCCGTATTTGAGGCTCAGAAATCCCACTGACGATCTTACAGAAGTCAATGCACCTATTGCAAGTGACTTTTTGGTTCGACTTTTATTGATGGACGTTTATTTAACTGAAATTGTGATGTCAATTGTCCGCCAAGAAGCTGATATGTGACAATGTTCGACTGTTTTCTATAGGGCGCCGTTAAGGAAAAGTGGTTTGTCGATTAATCATAGACAATTGAGCATATGAAGATCAACTTTTGTTATTGCCATTGCTGAGATACGACGTCATACACTCGAAATAATTCAATTGGTCCGATCGAATAAAGCCACATGAATGACGTAAAATTCCATTCCTAACCGGAACAGTTGTTCTTCACAAAAAAAAAATTGTACTTTAAGACTAGACTATACCAAAGATATGTACAGAGATGTATAGCAAAAACATGTCGCTATCCCAACACTCCAAACTTTAGATTCCAGAGGGCAGAGCAAGTCATAGTTTAAATTCGTTATCACTACGTGTTTAAAAACGATTGGTTTGATGATGGTTCCTGAGAAGGCTTCAAGGGCCTTCCTGCCCTTTTAATTTTGCTAACAATAATGATGTTTAAGTAAATAGCATTTTATTGCTATAAAAATTCAAATAAAAATATTTAATTTACTCAACTATACTGTCTAAATACCAATCATCAAATGATTTTTATAACCAAATTTGCTTGTATGCCACACAAGCAGATTATTTTTACCTCAAACCTTAACATATACTCTCTAATTTCAACTGACTTTACTTAATATTTAAAGGCAATTCTGTTCAACTCTTACTGCCATTTGTGTCATCTTTGTCGGATTTTTAAGTAATCCTCATAGCCATTTAACTACTTCCCCCCCTACCCACACACTTGCCATAATTCCATATGATTCCACATTATTTTGGATATAAAAATGCAAATCGATTGGTAAATGCAGTTTAAAATCGTTTTTAAGCTTTTGCCAAACATAAAGAGAGAGAGGGAGATATTTTCCACAATAAAATTAAATTGTGAAATAATTTCAAAAATTCAATACGATTTCAGTAACTATTTCTAAAAGCACTCACTCTTTCCTTTCTCTCTTGGTCTTACTTACACACTGTACAGGGTGGCTGATACGTATTGCAACCAACTTTAGGTTGTTATCATTTGTAAACTGCTCGTCTGACAGCTGACAGATTTATTCCAGTGACAGTTCATTTTATTATTTACAAGCTAACACAAGCATTTTGATCTATTGCATTCAAAAAAAAAAGTTATTCGTGATGGAATTCAAGCCTAATAGTGTGATTGCTTTATATTTGGCTGGAGAACCACGGAAGACCATCGTTAGAGCCCTCCAGAATTTAAATTTGAATAAATCGTACCATTGCTCGTTACCGTGATACTGGCAGTTAAAATTGCGTTCAAAAAGTGGACGAAAAAAAACGGTAACAACACCAGAAATGATCCGAAAAGTGAAGGCCGAGATTTGATCGAAATCCACAGCCGCAGTAGATAGAAAAATTGCCTCGTGATCATGAACATATCGCGAGAACAGATGCCAACAGACTATTCGAAAAATGAGCTTAGGACTAAAGACTATTGAAGTCCAAAAAGTGCAAAGAGCTCACCGTGACAAAGACTAAGAAGTGTTACGGCTGGAAAGAGCCAGGAGTTATTTCGCTTGCCCGAAAGTGGCGCAGCAGTTATTGAATTGACTTTTTTTCTGGGTGTATAGCATACAGGGTGTTTTATATTAAATGCAACAAAATAACCAAGGAGGCGCTTATGGCAAACAGCAAAAAAATTTTGGAAATAACGTAAAATTTTAGAATCAGTTTTTAGATTTGTTTCAAATTTGCCAACTTTGGTACGAATTCTGGAATTTCAAACGGCCGACAAAGCCATCAAACATGCTGCACGAAAGTGGCTCTGCTGTATTTGACCCTTTCCTGCGAAGCCGCCGTCTTAAATGATCTACACTTTGGTACTTTTTAGTTAGAACCTTACTCTCCAAAATGCCCCAGGCGATGGTTTACAAATGATAACAACCTGAAGTTGGTTGCAATACATATCAGCCACCTTGTAAGCCACAAACCATAGCGGTCCGCAAAGCCAACATAACTAACGCCAAGGATCCACTACGTTTCATGCATTTCCAACCTTTTTCGAGATATTGTGAGATATTTTTGTTGCTACTCTTTTTCAAGAGGTGATATGTCATCGTTATTTGTTGTTGATGCAGGATAGCATGAGCTACGATATGAGGTCTTGTAGCATTCGTGACAATAATTATGTTCTTTTGCATCCAGACCTTAAACGGCGATTTCAAGCAGCACTCTACGGAGTTATAATTGCCGTTTTGAATAAATTCTATGATAATATTCAATAGGAGTTTTTCTTACGTTGCCGATATGGATTATTTATAACAAAACGTGGATGATAATGCCTGTTGAAAAACATTCCATTTTCCTTAGAAGCTTGAACAAAAAATTCTTCAGCTAAACTTTTGTAGCAACTGTCGTTGAAAAAAAGCAATAATGTTATTATTCAAAAAAAAAAACACCAACAACAAAGGAATGAAGGAGCATAAACCCATATTAATAATAGTGGGTCATGTATCATATAAAACTCTTAAGGAATTTCTCTCTCTATCTCTCTTTCCTTTTCCCTATCTTTATATTTTTTGCGAATATAAACCTAAAAGGCTGAACAAAAATTTCTTATAAAACGTTAATCCAAATAGGTTGGGGAGGAAAAAAGGCGCATATAACTGCCCCACAAAGAGAAGGACCAAGAAACACTTGAAAAGGGAATACAAGAAAATGCCATGATTATGTAATTTATTGTGTGAATAATTTTATAAATCGAAAAATATAAAAACGAATGTGAATAACAACACCTTCTTCATCGGTTTGTTCACATATACATGCCTATATACGTACATACATACTTAAGTATATAAGATATGAGTGTTTGCCAAAAAGCTTGGGAGATGATTTTGGGCACCAAAGCCTATATATTATTAGATTTGTTTCTTGTATTTTTTTTATAACATATTTAAGGGATGAGTTGTTTAAGTTTGGAGAGAATATTTGCATTTTTACGTACATATGTAAGCGCATATATAGGGTCTTTCATTAGGTGTTTCCAAAATGAAATGACGTTTTGCTGAAAGCACATATAGTTGGTATCCTGATGATCTAATTCGGGCTAAAAGGGATTTTTCTAATCATTGACCTGAGGTCGCCGTGGTCTAGTAGGTAGTGTGCTGTCTTATTAGACGTAAAGCCAGGGTTCGAGTCCCAGGCCAGACATCAAAATAAAAATTCAAAAAATAAGTATTTTTTCGGCGATTTCTTCTCAGCAGATTTCTGGCAAAAACTCTGAGAGTAAATAAAATTGCCATGAAAAATGTCTCAAACAAATCTGTCGTTCAGAGCTGACTTTAAACTGTAGGTCTCGCCACTTTTATATAAAATTAACACACACAACATAAGTAGTGTGAGAAACCAGGTCAATAATCCTGACTGAAGGATATTAATGACCATTATGTATGTAATCATTGACCTATAGTCTAAGTTGGTGACAGTGATGTCCTGGTTAACGTGGTCCTCAAAGAAATATTGGCCGATAACACTGTCAGTCCTAAAATCCACACCTAACTGCAAATATTCGGAATGTATGCTTCATTTTCAGTCGCAAATGTATTCAAAGTCCATTAAACGGCGTTGTCTATCCTCTATTAACTTTAGTTCCTGGTTTAATTGCATTTTGTACCGAAGCAGAAGCAAGCCACGATGCAAATTTTGGCAATTTGTGGTCTGCGAAAGACCGAGTTCGAGAGAGAAAAGCCTTCGATTGTCTTACACAATCTCATGAACAATGGTACAGTATTTTCTCGATTTCCGTCGGCATTCGATTTACGTCGCCTCAGTTGTTTATAAACGAAATCAGGGGAATTCCCTCCTTAAAAAAGATTCAATGCATAGAATTCAATACATGAAGTCGAATCCGAACGATATGTTTTTGAGGAACTTTTCACGGCAATTTTTATTTATCTGCTTAGAGGAAATCACCGAAGGAATACTTTTTGCATATTATTTTGATTTCTGGACTGGGACTTGAACCCTGGTCTTACGTCTAATAAGCCAGCACACTACCTACTGTTTTCTTTATAAACAACAGAGGCGACGTAAATCGAATGACGACGTAAATCGATGTTGAAGGGAACACAATTTTTTATCGACGTTAATCGAGACAACGTAAATCGAGGGAATACTGTATTTTAGGTTTTTTTATGTAAAACGTACATAAAAAAATGCATCTGATAGTATGAGTAATTGTAAATTCAATTTACGTCGTTTCGATTTACGTAGTCTTTTTCCGGAACATTAAACGACGTAAATCGAGGGAATACTGTAATATGTTTGCCACATTCTGGGTTATGTGGATCAGGGATTGCTGGTCGATTTGTTTGCGTACTGAAGCAGTAGATCCGGGTTTATCCACCATATTGAATACGGATTGCAGTCGTTTCAGTAAGACGATTATGATGATTTTAAAATGTCCGACAAGCGTTGTATTTTGAACACAATTTTTGAAAAGATAATTTCATTATTTTCACATGTTGTAGAAAACTACATCAATATACATCAATTATTGGCCATATTAACCATTCAGTCAAGTTCAGGACCTAACTTCTCACACAACTTATATGTTGTGTGTAGTAATAGCTTTACACGAGATGTGGCGACTCTGAATGGCAGATTGTTTTTGAGAAACTTTTCATGGCAATTTTTAGTTTACTCTCAGAGTTTTTTCCAGAAATCTGGTGGGAGGATGTCACCCAATAAATACTTTTTCATATTTGGTTTTGATGGAGAAGTCTGACCAGGGGTTGAAACGTCTAATAAGGCAAGACACGACACGTTGAAGAACTGTCCATGTGCCGATATGGACCTATCTCATGCAGGTTCATTTGATAGATATGCCGATGGACTTGTCGTTCCGACTAAAGGCTGTTACTGACCGGATCTGAATATAGGATTAGAAGAAAAATCAAGATCAATCAAATGCCTTGATCTTGTTATAAATATCCTGAAGTTACTTTGTGACTTCCTTGACCGAGCTATCGAATATAAAGACCGCTGCAGGTGCAGAATTTCTTTTGAACTCGAGTTCTCTTTAGGAAATGTTTGATTTCCTGATTGAATATTAATTGTGGTATCACAATAGGCTTAAATGCTGGCCTAAGTGGGACTTGCAACTAATTTGATAGATTTTCCTTTAACACGATGGCCGTCATCACATGTGAAAGTTCACAAGTCCCTGATGGAAGATACGATATGCTCCAAGGGTAATATGTATACAAGAGATTTTTCATTTTCTTTTTTTTCCATTTCTACATTTTGTATGCGTACATATATAAGGAGTGCGCACGAAAAAAATGGGCGTACATTTAAGCTTATAACTTTTATCATAATTGAAAAAAAAATGGAATACCGTTACATTGTTTCTGTTAGTCATTTGTTACAAAATCCAAGTGCGAAATTTCATTGCAAAAGCTAAATTAGTTTTTTGAAAATGGGCACCCAACAAGAATTTGGTAAAAAAAATAATTGAAATTTTTAATGAAAAACCGAGCCGCATACAAAAAACGATTGCTGGGGTCGCAGTTGTTAACCAAAAACAGTTTCTAGGGTAAGAATAAAACAATATGAGGAATCTTTGAGTATTTTGGAGAAAGGAAGGACGTGGAAGAAAATAAGGATTTGCCGATCAAAACAAAGCAAGTAAAATAATACGTATTTTTCTAAAACACCCTAATATGTCTTGAAGAAAAGTGGCTCAAAAGTTTATATACAAAAGGAATTTAAATCTTATTTACTTTAATTGAAATTTAAAACGAAAAAAATCCACCGCTTAGTTTTATTTCTATAACGAAAAGTGTAAGTCCAGTTTTTTTTTTTTTTTTTGTGCACACTCCTTAGTTAAGCATGTGTAAGTTTGTTACACTGCATTAACAATGATTGATATTGCCACTTAGTATCACATGAACACCCACCCAACTCTGGGCACAAAAGAGTTTCTTTTTATAAAAATTTGTTTCCCTATTTCTTTTTTTTGTTTCTTTTTTGGTCCTCTAACATAATATATTTGTCTCATGTTGTTTTGTAATATATTTTCATAAATTTTTATACGATTTCCTGTTTGGAAACATATTTAAATTTATTGAAGCATATAAAAAGGCGGATAATACAAGGATTCTAGCAATTCAACAAATATTTTATAAATGTTTTAAGGAAAATTACGAATTTTTCTTTATAGATTTTCATTTACTACAACCTTTTACTTTCTGATAAATTATAGAGGCGGATGGAAAAGTAAAAGTTTTTTTTTTGGTTTTGGCTTAATATTGTTGGCTTAAGGCGGTAATAAAAATTTGAGAAATTTGTTATTAAGAAAAATTACCCAAAGCTAACACAGAAAAATGGAAAAAAAAACAAGCAGATAATAATTTAAGGATTTATGTTAAAAGTTATTTGTTATTAGGGATTTTTCCTTTACGTTCATGACTACAGCCTTCGTAACAATATTAACAGAAATCAATGGGTTCTCATCTACAAAATTAAACTAATGGCCGGGGATATTTATTAATAAAAGCAATAAAAATTCTTTAGAAGTATAAACAATAAATTGTTAAGTCATATTAAATATTAAAATAAATATTATTAAGTATACGCCTCCAGGCGTAAAACTTTGTTTGTATGAAAAAAAGCGTACAAATTTTTAAAATTTATTTTTTATTACCTTTCTTAATTGCCTTCTCTATTATGAAATATTTTCCCTAGCCTTAGTCTATAAATTTCATTTTCATTGTATTTTTTTCTCCTTTTCCTCCTCCTCTTAAGCTATAAATCTTTTAAATTATTTCGTTATCCTTTTGCTTTACTTTTCTTCCATTATTCCTGTTTTTTTCTGTTTTTTAAGGCAAAAAAACGCACTCCATTTCTTTCATTTGATTGTTTAAATTGGCAACAAAAGAGAAAAAAATCGTGCAATTTTTTTTTTCTTCTGCCATTGCATACGACAAACAAATTGGGTCAATTGCTGCCCTGGTGCACATTTGTTAAATATTTTCTTTCATTCTTTTTTTTCAGTTTTTCATCTCATGGTATGGCATATAAACCAACCCTAGAGCTTGTATGAAGAATAATTTGCTCTTTTTTTTTCTGCTGAAATATTATTTGCTCGGCACACATGTCCTAGTGGGTTAAAGTAAACGAAATTTTTACAAATTTTCTCCATTTTACCTACGCAATGCAAACGAAAATGATGCCAATAAATATGCCGGTAAAAAAAGGTAGAAATTTAAAGCATTCAAGCAGAAAAGTTTTAAACAATAAAAGTTTTTAGCACGTAAGGCAAAATAATTCTTAATAACTTACAAGCTTTACAAAAATACAACATCATCTGTAGTTATGAGCGGTCATTACAACTCTTCAGTTCGACCAAACAGGCTCTGAAGGCCATTTCTGGCTTACTGGGTATATGAACATACAAATTTTTTTAAACCAAGGGCTTTAAATTCATTATTAAAAAGTCTTTGCTTGCTGGAAATGTTAGGGCTCACTGCCTCATCGGCAAATATTTCTTTGAAAACGTTGTTAATCAAAACATGAGAGATGGTGAGCAACTTCTTTTATTCTGAATTAGATAATCTGGATACCAACTACATGTGCTATCAACAAGACAGCATTTCATACCACAAAACTTATGTCACATTAAATATTCTGCATAAACGATTTAAGGTTTCGTTATCTTCCGTTGAAGAGCTGTAAATTTGTTCCCATTACACAGTTTCCTGTTTAAAAGCCTACATACATATCTCATATTACATCCGCCAAATTCAGCCTGATTTATGCGCCATTTACATATGCTCTATCTATTGATTTTATCTACAAGTTGCGGGAATTACAGTTTAAAGAGGAATACAGACTATACATACATAATTGGCCATTGGAACTCTTCAGTTAGGATTACGGCCTAGCTTCTCACACCACTCATGTTGTGTTCGTTAATATTATACGTGAGTGACGGGCCCTATAGTTTAACGTCGTCTCCAAACGATAGATTATTGAGAAACTTTTTCATGGCAGGTTTATTTACTTTCAAAGTTTTTGTCAGAAATCTGCTGAGGATTTCGCCGAAGAAATAATTTTTTTTCATATTTCGTTTTGATATCTGACCTGGGTTACGAACCCGAGCTTTACGTCTAATAAGCCAACACACTATTTACTAGACTACGACGACTTCAACAAGACTACAAACAACAGATTAAAACACGAAAAGTATTCGTGGTAATTTTATTTTTCTCCCAAAGTTTTTGCCACAAATCTGCTGTGTGGAGAGCAACGCAGAAATAAATTTTTTTTGATTTCGTCTCAAGGGAGAAGCTAACACACAGTCTACTAGACTAAGACCAATTTCATTTACTTTACTGCTGTTATTTTCAAACCTTCACATGCTAGAATCCATCACATGATATGTATGATATCCCTCACGAATTTTTTTGTGAGATATCATATACTCATGTGTGGAATAGGTAGAACGCATTATAATTTTTCAATTTTTTGAATTTGGACTGTGAATTTGGAGGGCTGTGGTTGTGTTGACTCATTCTCATGCTACTGCGGCTTAAGAGAACCAACCAAGAAAATTTCTAAGAAGGTTTAATCGTACAATTTCGGTGTACAGCTTACATCGCCCTCAAGTCAATCTTGCAGAAAACGCCTCTTCTTATCATATGAATATAGACCGATCTACCTCAACTCCTAACTTCTTCGGAACGCATTGGAGACCACGTTGAGTTGGTGTCGTTCCATATTCAACGATTTTATTTGTTAACATGACCATTCATCCAGATGTGACTGAAAATGATTAGTCAATTAAAATAAAGCAATCGGCAACTGTACCACAGCCCATTCAGCGAACGCACGTCGTTGCCTGTGGTCTATAGTAATTTAAAAATGAAAACTAATTCGCCAAATGCAACTTCATTTATACGATAGTTGACAACTATTTAAATTTGAATAAAATTTAAAATCTTCACTGGCAGACGATTTCGCATACGTACCGTCGTTATTGTACTGCATTGTGCGATAGAGAACGTTCGAATATGTTATTTCCAGGATAAAGTAGAGTGTGGGTTTAAACATTCCCACTGCAACACTAATTATAGAATCAATAGAGGTCGTTGTGCCTTGTAAGCACTTTTGCTTTCTTTTGCAAAGGATTTAGAAATCTCAATTCAATTCAATTTTCAATCGCATGTAAGTTTCATAAGTTATGAGCAGAATGGAAAGAGTGATAAATATTTCTCTTGTCGTTTCCAAAATCCAAAAACTTGGAATGCTTCATTTCTCTAATCACTCGTATAAAACCTCTAATTCGGCATGAAGTATTGAAAGCCACACCATTCAACTTAGGCGGAAAAAAATTGGTAATCACTGTCTTATAGTGTGTGCCATTGAAGGTGATGGCTTCAACAAAGCCTTAAGGAAATGGCGTCACCCATACAAAATTTATACAAAACTATGAATTTGCCTCATCGCAAAGTAATTTTTCTATAAAAATTAAGATCAATTTCCAACTGCTCTAGAGCCCACTCAGCGAATACATGTCATTGTCTATTGTCAGTTGCATTTTTTACAGGTGGAGGCCTAAATACGACTCATGTAAGTAGATTCCGTAGTGTGGTAAATATTTCTCACATCGTTTCCGAAATCCAAGAACTTCGATTGTTTATTTTGGCGACGACAACTCTTTTGGTTTCAACGAACATTATATTGGATTTGCAAGCTTAGAATATTAAAGGCATTTAACTACTAAAGTCGCCGTAGTCTAGTAGGTTATGTGTTAAGTTATTAAAAATGAGTCTATGGTTCAAACTCCAGGTCTCACATAACCTATTCGCCTACTTTTATCGTTGTAGTCTAATGATGATATTAAAATTAAGTTTTACCCAAATTTTATCTTAAATAAATAATATTTGAACTACCAGGGATGTATAATTGTAAGTGTAAGTTTCTTTAACTTGCTTTTAATTTTTTTTTTTGCAAAAGATTATAAGTTTTATATGTAACTAGCTGTACCCTGCACGTGTTGCTGCGCCCCCAACTAAAATAAATTTGAAAGAAAGGCATTACACAAATGTCCAATTAATTTTAAATCATTTTATTGATTTTGTTTCTCGTCGTCCTGATGATTCAGATGAACGGGCCTGAGTAGTACTTATTCGATCAGTTTCTAATCTCACTCCTTGTTGTTCAAGTGGTTCATGGGAACGGGTCTTAGCACCATATACTCGAAGATTTTCCAGTCACAGTGCTCGCCTGATTGTGAGGCTCGTAATGCTATTTTCTTCTGTGCTTGGGCTGTAGGTCGACCAATTGCTTGTCATTCATTTTCAATAATTTTCAGTGACGCCATTCATCGGAAATTAATCGCACCAATCTCTGTCGACTCATCCGTAACAACTTTGCTAAAGATCATAACATAATCAAGTGCGCAGTTTAAGATTTAATTCATTTTAAGTAATTTTCAGTGGCGTCACCTATTGGATATTGGTCATATCAACTTAGGAACCTACCCTGGATCATGGGCAACAACTTTTATAAAGATCATAACATGATCAAATGCATAGTTTACGAATCCATAAGGTACATACAAACAAACATTATTTTTTATATATATAGACTATGGGAGGCGACACGCCCACTATAGTCAATTCGCCCATTTTGTTATATGTACGTCAAAGTCATCCATAAAAAATTTGAGGAATTTAGCTGCTGCAGTTTATGAGATATGCGATATTAAATACTTATTGGGTATGTGGGCGTGGCACCACGCCTACTATAGCCTACCTGTAGACTTCAAACAAACCCACAAACAAATAAACACACACATTTATTTCTATATATATAGATAATATCGTTAACACAGATATTTTTCTCACACATCAAGTGTTTTCCTTTCATTTGGTATTTTATTTTGGTGACCTGTTTTTAAGGTATTTCGATTTTACATGCTCCACTGAATGTGTAGTTTTCCGGAACAATAAGTTTTCCAATTAGTTTACATAACTTCATTATGATATTTTATTTACTTTTATTGATGTTGTTGTTGGTTTTAACATTTAAAATTATATTTAAAAGAGAAAACAAAAAAAGAAAACACTTACCTTGCCACTTAAAACAGCTCGAGCCTCAGATATTTCACTTGGCGGCACAGTGCCTAATTCATTGCCCAACGTTCGTATAACATTCGATAGACCAGAAGGCACCGATAAGCCATGCGAGTTCTCTGCACGTACCAGAAAAACATATGAAGTGGCCGGTTTAAGGCCAGAAATCTAAAATGAACAATAAAATTTCCATGTATTTTTGGTGTCATTGAAAAAAAAGTTAGATTTGTTTGGTTTCGAAAAACAATGTTTTTCGAAAAACTAATTTCGAAAATTTGGTTGTCGAAACTTTTGCAATATTTGCCAAATTTAAACACACAAAATTGTGTGCAACATCAAGAAAAGTGGGTGTTGCTGCCTTTGGACGGGATGCTTATTTTCGGTTCAATATTAGTTTTTCGTAGGTTTTCTCATATAAGAAAAGTTTTTACATATTTTTACTTGCCTTTGCAAGGCTAATAATAATGAAAATTTTGTTTCATTTTTTGATTTTAAGGAGATGTTTAATGCTAAACCATGCATAGAAAGTTAAGTTTTTCATTTGCTTGTACAGGAACACTTTACATTTTGTGTCAAAGTAAAATGAGGTTCCATTATCACCAGTCACCAGTTAATATTGATTTTTAATTCCTTTTTATTGGAAATTAAAAAAACTTCTCTTCTCTCTCATATAATAATTAAAATTCTATAAAAAGTACATTAAAATCTGGCTACACTTACCGTTATTTGTTGATCTGGCACACGATGAGCCGCAGTTACCCAGCCGGTTTGTAAATCCGAACTAAAATATTCCACCGTATAGCTGCAAAAGATAAAGAAAAACAATTTTTGATTAACGCAATAATCGTTATGAAGAATTAAGTACAACTCTGCTCTAAATAACTAACGGTTGGACTATATAACGGTTTAAATTTCAACCATCGGTTGTTTTGAATCTTACAATACTTATACCATTCTATTCTGTCTGGTTACCGTGATACTAGGAGAGTTGCATCGCGTCCTAAAAGTGGGCGAAAAAAACCGGTAACAACACCAGAAATGATCCGAAAAGAGAAGGCCAGATTTGATCGAAATCCTCGTCGCAGTGGTAGCAAAATTGCTCTTGAACTGAACATATCGCGTGAACGCATGCAACACATATTGAAAAATGAGTTTAGATTAAGCCATCGAATTTCCAAAAAGTGCAAGAGCTCACCAAAAGACAGAACAAAGTTAGACTGTAAAGAGCCAAGGAGTTACTTTGGTTGCACGAAAGTGGCCGGTTACCGAATTCGGTTTCCTCCGATGAGAAGCCATTTCAAATTGAGCAGTTTGTGAACAAATAAAATGATCTGGTTTACCTGCCAAAGAGGTCAGCTGAAAATTTACTTCTGCGATTAGCCATTAGAACTTAAGCGTCGCCGATGATAATGGTGTGTGCCCCCGTAACGGCCGATGGTCGCTCCCCGCTCGTGTTCATCGACCGTGGGGTCAAAATAAATGCTGAATATTATCGGGAAAATGTCTTAAAGGCAGTATTGCAGCCTTGGGACATTCCAACAGAATTCAGCACGCCTTAATTAAGAATGTCTTAAAAAGGAGGTTCCTCGCTTCATTTCTACCGCACAATGGCCACCAAAATCTCCGGATCTCAATCCGTTGGACTTTTGCGCCTAAGGCATTTTGGAGAGTAAGGTTCTCAATAAAAACTACCAAAATGTCGATCATCTCAAGACGGTTCTTCCGCGGGAATGGACCAAAATACCGCATAGCCACTTTTGTGCAACCTGTGATGGCTTTGTCGGCCGTTTGAAGGCCATAATTCATACCAAAGATGGCCTATTCAAACAAATCTAAACTGTTTCTTAAATTTGATGTTATTTCCAACATTTTTTGTGGTTTTGAACAATAAAATCAAAAAAAGAATTTAAACAAATAGGGCACTTTACTTTGTTGCATTGTATACCAGCCACCCTGTATATTATGTTTTATTAAATTTTTAAATTTCCTTTAATTCCGTTGCATAAATACTTGCAAATCCCGCTTTTGAAATGCTTCTAATTCGTTTAAAATTCTATTTCAAATTTTTCAAACAACTGCCAACAAAAAAAAAAACGCTCTTCGATCAAAACAATGGAAATTTTGCTGCAAGCCTTATGAACAAAAACGAAAAATAAATTTTTCTTGTTTCAATAATTCCTGGATTTTTATTTTCTTGGTTTTAGTTTTCATTATGCTAATTTGGCCGTTAATCTTATGTTTGAAATCTCTAAAAAAAACGCTGAAAAAAATTATTAGAAAATAGAGAACAAAACAAAAAAAATGAATTCTTTCCAGTACTCTTTCACTGTCTAAATACAGAAAAGGTGCCACTGGCCTACAACACCCAAAAATGTTAATATTCGCTCGTACAAACGAAACAAAATGCAACCATAACATGCATAGAATTTTTGTTCATTCTGTGTGCTCTGTGGTAGCTAAAATATGGTTAAAAAGCCAAAAAAGTACACAAAAGGAGAGCTAAAGACCGAAAAAAAGCGAAAAAAAAATATAAAACGAAACTCTACTAAATAGACATTTTAGCTGCCATTATTGTTGAATGTTGTCTGCTATTGAAATGATTTTTTTTTGGCTTGTTTTTCAGTACTAAGTACTGTGTGGCATGCAACATAAGGCCAGGATCATAGAATGAATGGAAATGAATTGTGTGATTTAAAAATTAACAACTCTAAACTCGCTGTAGTCTGATAGGTTCAGTGTTGACGTTTTAGACGTAAGACTGCGGTTCAAATCCCAGCATGAACATTTCGAAACAGCGAAATATTTAAAAGTACAGGTATCCCTTATATAAAGCGGTACTTCTACAACGCGTTTTCGATATAACGCGATTTAAAATATTTATTGCTAGTGCCCTATTACGAAATCGAAAAACAATTCGAAAAAAAGCAAACAAAGGCTGATAACTGATGTCACAATCGCACAATCACTGGAAGAACGACGAACGAAATGTTTTTTTTTGTCAAATCGATGCCTCCATTCTATAACATTTTAAGTCGAAAAAATGTGTTTTGAGTTATGTGCTCTCAAAGTTTTCATGCGACATACGACTGTATGTGTATTCTAAGTAGATTTTTCCCTATATCTTCGGAACGGATTAGCGCATCTAATTTTGACAGTATTTAAGTAAGAAAACGTAGAATTTTATTCTGTTGAAGTTATACGCTTCTTATTTCGACGTAATATGGTGTTCGAAATAAGTGACACAGACTAATGAATATTTATGTTTTCCGATTGTTTTTTTTTATTATGTTTTTTATTATTTTTTTATTTTTTTTTTTTTAAATAACGTATGAATATTGATTTAGAGTTGTAAACGTACATACATCTTTAATTTGGTAACTATTTTATTTTTGAAAAAGTTTATTGGACCATAACCCTTAAATTTATATGAAAGCTAAGTTTTCTAACGTGAATTACATAATGCAGGATTTTCCTGGAACATAACTACCGCGCTAAACGAGGGATACCAGTATTTCCTACGGCGTCTTCTTCCTCACCGTAGGCTTCTGATAAAAACTCTGAGAGTAAAGAAACTTAATATGAAAAGTTTCCCAAAAAAAAGAACTGTTGTTCGGAGTCGACTAAAGGTTTGCTTTTAAAATATTTGGGGATAGTACTAAAAAAGGTACTTAAAGTTATTTATATCTTTAATAATAAGATAAATTTTGATGTTATTAGAACGAATCCTATGGTTTTACAAAATTTGGAGTGCCCTTTTAGCCTAGTGGGTGGTGTGCTAGGCTATTAGCGTGATCGTCGTGGGTTCGATTCCCACCAAAGACTCTGGTATGTGACACTACACCGAGCACATGGTCTAAGTTACTCAGCTCGTAAATAATTGGAATATAATTTGTAATTGTATTGTAATTAATAAAGAAATAAATAAAAAATTTTCAAAATAAAATTCTAAAGAGTACCAATAAAGTTACTTCAACTTTTATTTGAATTCACAATAGAACTTTTTGGTTATCGTTATTAAAATGTAAACGGATTGTACATTTTATTGAAATTTAATTTTGGTACTTACATAATAGGTCTCTTACAGCCCTTCAGTCAGGATTACTGACCTAGTTTCTTGCACTAATTATGTTGTGTGTGTTAATTTTATACATAAGTGGCGGGACCTACAGTTTCATGGCAGATTTTTTTTACTCTCAGAGTTTTTGCCAGAAATCTGCTGAGAAGAAATCGCCGAAAAAATACTTTTTTTGATATCTGGCCTGGGACTCAAACCCTGGCTTTACGTCTAATAAGCCAACACACTACCTACTAGACAACAGCGACTTCTTTTGGTACTTATATTACCAAATAAGTACGTTTTCTGAAATAGTACCTAGTACAATGACAATAAGGGACAATAGTACCCTAAATTTTGTATTTACCTAAAGTGGCGGACATGTTTACATTTTAAAAATGGCACTTAAGTTGGGGAAAATCAAAAATGATTTCAAAATGGATTATAATTAGATGTTTTAGTATTCTCCAGACTTTTTGGTTTGTAATAATAAAAATAGTACCTTGTACAGGACAAAAAAGGTACCAAAATTTCAATTAAACTTAATACCGAATATAGTACTAATATAGTAATACTTTTTGTAAATTTCGAAACATTAATGCAGCATAAGTTAGTACCAATTTATTTACTTACTGCTTAAGCCGGACTATATGAAGTATTTTAATGTTGCTACCCACTGTACATACATTTTAAATACCAGCATTCGAATACCAGCTAAATTATGCGTACTTTTGTGTAGTGCAACTTATTTTAGCAAAAATTATTTGCAGTTATTTAAATGAATGAAATCATTGCATAAACTAAAAGCCAAGAGAATGTTTTCTGTTTTACAACACTTATTGAGTTGTTTTTCGAAAAATATTAAATTTTTCAAAACGTTATTTTTCCTGTTTGAACGGGGTGAACATGCGGTTCTGAAAAATTGCTGCCACAGTAATCAAATAATACTAAGCAATTGCCTTTTTTATTGACAAAAAAATTTTTAACGATGCCTTGTTTCTTCTGTTTGAATGGGGTGGACATGCGGTTCTGAAAAATTGCTGCCACAGTAACCAAAGAATACTAAGCAATTGCCTTTTTAATTGACAATTGCATTAGCTCTTTTATTTTACTTGGGTTGTTATTGCCCCCAAATTCATTAATGATTTAATACCTTTACAAAATGCTCTAATTTACCAAAAAAAAAAAAATTAAATTTCTAATCACAAAGTCAAATATTTTTTCTGTTTTGTTACTTTTTGGTTAAAATTTGGAGGCTGCAGCCTTCAATTTAAAACCTCAGCTTCACATTTTTGTTACTGAACTGAACTGTAATGCGTTTCTGCTGTTACTTGCCATGAATTTTGTATGGTTTTTGCTTTTGCCTATGCTTGTATTTGGTAAAGAACAGACTAACTTTGGCTTGGACCATAACTTTATAGCACATGGCAAGCAATGGCTAATACAAAGGCCTACAGAAACAAACAAAGAATAAAAAAAAATCGCAAAAATATTTAAAAAAGCCACGCCAAAACCAAAATGAAAAGAAGAACGAAAACGTATCATCAGTATCAGTAACAGTAACAGTAGTGGAGCACCACAAGCCGTGTCGAAAGCAAAAATATATCAAAAACGGGCCAGGCCAGCCATATTAAATGGTTAAATGGCCAGTCAATATAACAATGCAACAGCCAACAGTAACAACTGCATGTACAACAATGTAAGAGTGGCAACATAAAAAAAAAGAAACACAAAAAATCCATGTGGTAGGAAAACAATGGCCAACATTTTCGAACTTTATTTTCTTTGATTTTTTTCTTCACTTTTTTTTTTGGCGAATTGTTTAAGGCTGTAACAGCGGCCATAAAGGCAAAGAAACGTTCTTTTGAAAAGCACTTTCAAATAGAATATAGTACTCGCAGCTATTAAAGTGTGGTAAATATTTGCGTTTTTCTATTGGCCAATATCAATGGCAGGTTTAGAAATGAAAAAGAAAAAATCAAACGAAAATATACGCCAATAATCCTGAATAACCAAAAACCACATCAAAAAATAAAAAAAGAAAAACAAATCACGATTAGGAAAGAGCCGCTGAAAAATTAATAGAACTTGAAAAAGAAAAAATCGAAGTATTTTGATTGGATTTCAGAAAATTTTAAAGCATTTTCATGATTTCCAAAATATAAATTCTTTTGATCTCAACAGTCTTAACAATTTAGGTACGCATGGGGTATCAAGAGGCTCTCACGGCTACTTGGATCTTGAAACCACGTTCTTTTGTTTACTACTAACAATCAGGGTATGGACCCTACCTATGCCGTGCATTACATAGGAATTAGGAAAATAGGTTATGGAAAGCAAGAAAGAAGGAACAGTGTTTAGGAAAGACTTCTGGAGCAGCAAAGTACTATATGTGGACAGAGTGGCTAAAGAATGAATTCTGGCTCTAAAATGTTATTCTATTCATCGACCAGTGCACTACAAACGAATTTACAATTCGGGACAGTACTACTCACGAACAAGCCTCTTCATTTACTCGCGCTACTTTCCGTTGTTGTTTTACCAAGACCCTTATGCATACAGAATTGGTCATTACAACCCTTCAATCAGGAATACTGACCTTGTTTCTCACACTACTTATGTTGTGTGTGCTAATTTTATACACAAGTAGCGGGACCTACAGTTTAAAGTCCACCCCGAACGACAGATTTGTTTTGAGAAACTATTTATTGCAATTTTATTTACTCTCCGAGTTTTTTCCAGAAATCTGCTGAGAGGAAATCACCGAAGAAATACTTTTATTGTATTATGTTTTGATGTCTGGTCTGGGACTCGAACCCTGGCTTTACGTCTAATAAGCGGCTCTATCAATATATGTACATAAATAATTGGTCATTACAACCCTTAAGTTAGAATTACGACTTGGCGGCTCTCACCGCTTATGTTGTGTGTGAATATTTCCTACATGAGGGGGGCTAGTTTACAGCCGACTCTGAACGACATATTTGTTTTTGAGCAACTTTTTAGGGCAATTTTATTTACTCTCAGAGTTTTTGCCAGAAATCTGCTGAGAAGAAATCGCAAAAAAAATAATTTTTGTATTTTATTTTGATGTCAAGGCCCCTATAAATGACGCTAATATCCACCGCCCTCCCCTTTTCACAAAATAGTCTCGGGCCTAAGCCCGCATTCCATTTTTGAATGGATATAAATTGTGTAAACAATTAAGTCGTGGCACCGTAGTCTAGTAGGTAGTGTGTTGGCTTATTAGATGTGAAGCCACGGTTCAAACTCCGGGCCAGACATTTCCACTAAAACGAAATAAAAAAAAATCTTTCTTCAGCGTCTTTTCCCTTGCCAGATTTCTAGCAAAAATAAGAATTATCATGAAAAGTTTCTCAAAAAAAAAAAACTGTCGAAGGTGACTTTAAACTGTAGATCACGCCTTCATGTATAAAATTAACACGCATAACATAACAGTGGTATGAGCAACTAGGTCTTAATCCTAACTAGAGGGTTGTAAAAACTAATTATATACGTACACGGTAGCTGATATGTATTGCAACCAACTTCAGGTTTGTTACCATTTGTAAATTGCTCGTCTGACAGCTGACAGATTTATTCCAGTGACAGTCCATTTTATTATTTACAAGCTTACAAAAGCATTTTGATCTATTAGATTCAGAAAAAAAGTTGTTCGTGTTGGATAGTGAGATTGCTTTATATTTGGCTTGGAAAACCGCAGGTGGCTATCGTTAGAGCCCTCCAGCATTTCAATGTGAATAAAACTTTTGTTTCTCGTACCATTGCTCGTTATCGTGATACATCGCGTTAAAACGGGGACGAAAAAAAACGGTAATAAGACCAGGAATGATCCGAAAAGTGAAGGCTAGATTTGATCGAAATCCACGCTGCAGTAGTAGAAAAATTGCTAGTGAGCTGAACATATCGCGAGAACGGATGAAACACATATTGAAACATGTGCTTGGACTGAAGCCATTGAAGTTACAAAAAGGGCAAGAGCTCACCGATTGACAAAAAAAGTTAGACTGGAAAGAGCCAAGGAGTTACTTCGCTTGCACGAAAGTGGCCAGTTACCGAATTTGGTTTTCTTTGATGAGAAGCCATTTCAAATTGAGTAGTGTGTGAACAAACAAAATGATAGGGTTTACTTGCCAAAGATGTCAGCTAAAAATTTACATCTGCGATTGGCCACCAGAACTCAAACACCGCCAATGGTAATGAAATGGGTGCAGATGATGGCTCCCCGCTCGAGTTCATCGACCGTGGGTTCAAAATAAATGCTGAATATTATCGGGAAAATATCTTAAAGACAGTATTGAAGCCCTGGACAGACAAACATTTCAGCCGCAGACCATGGACATTCCACCAGGACTCAGCACCACGGAACTCAGCTCGCGTCAACCAAGAATGGTTTAAAAATGAGATTCCTCGTTTCATTTTTACCGCACAATGGCCACCAAAATCTTCGGATCTCAATACGTTGGACTTTTGCGCCTGGGGCATTTTGGAGAGTAAGATTCTCAGTAAAAAATTCTCCGGGAATGGGCCAATATACCACAGGGCCACTTTCGTGCAGCCTGTGATGACTTTGTCAGCCGTTTGAAGGCCATTATTCAAACCAAAGGTGGTCAATTCAAAAAAATCTAAACTGATTCTAAAATTTGATGTTATTTCCAACATTTTTTGTGGTTTTGAACAATAAAATTAAAAAATAATTAAAAAAATATAGCGCTTTACTTTGTTGCATTATATATCAGCCACCCTGTATGTAAGTAATATGATAATCTTGTCATATAAGAGTACCGCGTAATAGGAGGGCTGTCGCAATTTCAGCCCGGCGTTATATGGAAAACGCGTTCTCCGAGTACCGCGTTATAGGAGGGTTGACAATTGGTTGATTGTCCGATTTAAATAGGAAATTGGTCCTTCTGTAAGGCTAGGAATCAAGCAATGCTTGAACACGATTAATCCAAACAATGCAGACATTAAACTGGCCGAAATATTTTCCTATCTGTTGAGGCAATAATGTTTTTGAAAATTCTGAATTTTTTTTTTAGAAAATTGAATTGTTTTTAATAAATTGCATTTAATTTATTCTCTTTACTTGCTTGTTTGCAATTTGTTTGCAAAAGAAAAACACAAAACAACAAAAAAAAAAATCACAAAAAAATTATTCTAAAGAAGAAAATTATTTTCAATCAACAATCCATTGAAGCATATGGCAAGTTTTTCAACGTTTTATTTTTCTTTCATTCAATGAAACTTTTTCTAACTTGGTTTTATAGGAAATTTTCTATATTCTTTCATGGGAAGAGAAAAAATAACAAGAAAACGAAAAAGAAAGCAAAAGAATTGCTTCATTTAATAAACAAAATGAAAGAGTCAACAATGAAGCATCAAAATACTAGGAACTTGCAACTACAATCGACAGACATCGAGAGAGAGAGAGAGAGAGAGAGACGAGAGAGAGAGGAGAGAGAGAGAGAGAGAGCAGAGCAAGAGCAGAGGGAGACTTTCGTTTTTACACAAACACATAGTACTTGTATACATACCCAGCTAGCATTCGGAAGATTGTTTTTATAAAAATTACTTTGCTGAGTCTTTTTAGAGTACTTTTGGTGATCAAAAACTTATTAGTCAGTTATACGATTAAAAAAGGACTCAAAAGCGATTCGTGTCAATGAGTATGATGTACATACACCACGAATGTAGCTTAATATTCTTTTTCTGATACTTAACGTTCATACGAACGTGATTTTTGAAATCGCTGTGGTGTAAACGTAGGACTCAGTAAACCTAATAAAAACACTTGAAAAGAATGAAATAGAATTATAAGTACGACTAATAAATGACTCAAATTTTATTCATAAATGACATAAAAACGAGTCCAAATTAATACGAACATGACTCATAAATGGCAATAAAAGTACTCATAAGAGACTCGTTTGCGATTAAACGATGACTAAAAGATAACTCGAAAAAGAATCATAAACGAAGGTAAATAAGGCTATTAAATGATCAGAAAGTGATTCGAAAATGATTATAAAGCTATTAGAAAAGGAGTCGAAAATTACTCTAAAATAATATAGAAAATGACTCATAAGTGACTTTTTAAGAAGAGTCGCTCGTAGTCACTTTTTTCTCCCGACGAAAGAGTCTTTTATGATCAGAAAATGAGCGCATATTTGAGCTATTTAATCGCGGTGAAGAAACGAAGGTAAATACGGCTAATTAATGATCAGAAAGTGATTCGAAAATGATTATAAAGCTACTAGAAAAAGAGACGAAAATTACTCTAAAATAATATAGAAAATGACTCATAAATGACTTTTTTAAGAAGACTAGCTAGTAGTCACATTTTTCTCCCGACGAAAGTGTGTTTTATGATCAGAAACTGAACCTATATTCGAGCTTTTTAATCGCGCAGAAAAATCAAAAAAGACTCGAATTTGATTACAAACTTTAAACGGTGACTGAAAGACGACTCGACAAAGAATCATAAATGAAGGTAAATAAGATTAATAAATGATCAGAAAACTACTAGAAAAAGAGTCGAAAACTACTCTAAAATAATATAGAAATTGACTCATAAGTGACATTTTAAGAAGAGTCGCTCGTAGTCACTTTTTTTTCCCAACGAAAGAGTCTTTTGTGATCAGAAAATGTGAGCATATACGAGCTTTTTAATCGCGCTGAGGAATCAAAAAAGGCTCGAATTTGTTTAAAAATGTTCAAAACTGTTGGCTGGGTAATAGCTACCTAAACCTACAAGCATTCATATCTACATACATATGCACATACATACATATCTTATTGGAAATTGTTAAACTTACCCAATTATTGGACTTGTTGCCTGTGGCTTCTCTTGACTTCTCGACCATCTCAATGCAATTGAATTCTGTGTTACATTCACCGCTTTTGGGGTGCCGGGTGGTGCTGGATAGGTACTGGGATCAGCTGAACGATGCAATATTGATGAACTGCTCTTTTCCACCTGGTGTTTTTATGTTTGTTATCCATCCATTCAATCGAATATTTTTCACAATTTTTTTTCACCATTTTTCACAATTTTTTTTTGTTTTTTGTTTTTAATTTTTTGCATGAAATGACACAGAGAAAGAGAGAAATAAAAAGGAAAAAAATAGAAAAAGAAAAGAAAATTATTTTAAAAGATATTTTCTTCATCTATTATGACACATTCTTTTCACATCAATTCTAAGAAGTGGTCGAAATGAATGTTGCATGTTTGTTATCGTCAGTTTTCGATAATGATGCCAAACTCTAGAGAGCATACCGTAACAACACAAACAAAAAAAACGAATAAAACTTTCCCAAAATGTTGGAGAGAGAAACAAAAACCAACAACAACAATAATAACGTTACTGTTGTTTTCTTTCCTTCAGTCATTTACATTAATGGTGATTGACAGCGGCTGTCATGTCAGGTAATTTAAATTAAGTTTACGGTCATTTATATGGAAATTAACAACAACAACAACAAAAATAAAATGAAAAATATTTTCGAATAACAAAAAAATAAACAAAGATTTCTTATATAAGCTTAAAGTCATATTTTAGTACCAAGTAACACTAAAAGCACTCAGAAGGTGGAGTACTTGCAGCACTAATGTGAAGCCTGGTTTCGTATGAACTCTTATTAAAGCTATCTGAGATTGACATTGACTATCAAGGATATGCACGTGATATAGTTCTGATAGCTTAAGGAAAATTAGAAGAGAGATCTCGAAATTGTAAGTTGTTATTGCAAGTCAGTTAGGTTAAAGATACACCCGGGCAAGACCTCAATAGTGACATTAATTTGAAGGAGAATGCTTTCTAAATGGAAAAGTTGAGATAATAACACGGAAAGTGAAGATAATGAAAAGCTCACATTGGAAACATTTCAAGAAAGACCAGACATACCATGCAAATCATGGTATATATCAGAGATCAGCAACGAGTATTCAAAACGATGAGTAGATTCAAATCAATCTTATAACTTCTGATACTTATACGCATTCATACTTATTTTAATATGATACTCATATACTAAAGTTGGAAGTACTCAGTCGTATTCATACTTAACAATACGCACGATAATATTGACTGCGACTCGTCTCTACTTAACATTGACACGAAGCACAAAATAAGTATGATTCGCGTACAAACACCACAATACTCACAAGAAGATTGTGTGTATGCTTTGCTTGTTGTCTTTGTCTTTCCTTTCTTCTTTGTTTGTATTTGCAACAACAACAAAGGATGTAAATTTTTATTAATGATTCGAATCACTTATAAGTATTATAAGTATTTTTCTAAATTTATGAATCAGAATGAGTAGGCGTATGAATCAAACATATTTCGAATGTTGTGAGTTTGATGTTAACGTTGTACTCATACTCATTGCTATTTATACTTATAAACCAATGTGGTACCGAGTACGAATGAATCAGGGCAGTTAAATTTCAATTCTGTTGATTCACTCATACTCAAAATTGTATGATTTCTGGTATACATGCTCAGGCTTGAGACCAAACCAAATCCGTAGTTAGGTCGAAGTAGTGGCTTTAATTAACAAAGCATACTTGAGCTTGAATAGGGGCAAATTTTGACGCCACAGATAAGATCATTTCCACCGATTTCATCCACGAAGTTGGTCAGCGCAAGAGCTGCACATCCCTCTCTCATGGTTTAAATGCTTATGCCAGAGACGGATTTGTGCAACGGAGAGAGAGAGAGGGATTTGAAGCCTCAGCCATTGTCTCAGGCCGGAGGATTTGTAGCATTAAAGATGGATGTACAATCCTGAATAACTTTTTAGATGAGTTTGATGGTAGTTGGTCAGTATTGGTACTGCTCTTACCTCTGGCGGCACAAGGAGAAAGACAGCAAGCGTAGCAATATTAGCTATTAATTAGGCTGACACTCAAGGCACTCGTTTCCTACGAGGTTAATTCGAAGATGCTGTGAAGGTATAAACACATAGAAGCTAAATCGTTTAGGCAGAGGACATTATATTACACTCTGCTGCTTTCCACCAATTGTAGGCCAAGCAAGAAAGCTTTCAGACCGCTCATGGGTTCATAACCCTTCTGTTCAGTAGGAGCAAATGTTTCAGAAGTTATGTTTAATGAAAGGGAGAATATAGAGAGGCAAAGAAGCCTTTTGAATTCAAGTGGATAAGATAAGATGAGATCTGTGTCATGCATTAGACTACCCAGGAATACTTTGAAGTTGGTTTGAAGGAATACTTGGAGGTCTTACACATGATAGTTCGGATCACAGAAAATTTTCACTCGAAAAAATTCGAAAATTCTTTACCCGCTGACTGCCTCTGTAATCGAATAAGTGACCAGATTGCTTTAAATACTTGCAAGTCTAAGTAATTTCACATGTATACATACATACATACATATATGGTTAGTGATATAAACCCTTCAGTCGGGATTTACTCGCAGAGATTTTGCGGATATCTACTGAGAGGTAGTTTCCGAAAAAATATTTCTTCATATTTCGTTTTGTTGGAGTTGTTTGAACTGGAGTTTGAACCTTGGTCTTGTGTCTAAAAAGCCGATACACTACTTACTAGACTACGCCACCTTTGCAAGTATAAAATCTAATTTTCAATTGCTCGACATTTCTTTAATCTACACTAAATGCAAGACCTTCAAATCGGCAAGTTTGTAAATGCAAAGGACGTGATAGTTTTTTGTCACAAAAGCCGCGTTTCAATTCCCTTTCATATTTGTATTGAAGTGTGCACCTTTACCATCTAGAGATGTGTCTTCATCGTATACTAACTATTGTATCGTGATACACTACAGATAACCAATTCTTCTTTAGTTTATGACCTTAAGGCTGTGGAATTAATTATTTAATGACAGCAGAACAAATCAAATAAGCCTGCCAACATGGAACTGCAAATTTATGATTGATGCATAAACATCAGCAGTATTACAGCGAAATTGAATAAAAAAAACAACAAAAAACAAACGAGAAGAAAAATTACCAATAAAAAATTGCTGCTGTTACATAAACAGCAAACTACAGCTAAAGCTGCAACTTTTTTATGGTTTTAAGGCAGACAAGTGCAACAAAATGTTGCCTTAACAATGACGTTGAAAAGCAAATTAAACCACAGACAAGCCATATAACCCAGAAGGCAGAAAATTTTAAATTGAAACAAATTGTTGTGTTTTCTGTAGCAAAAGCATTTGGTAATGAAGTTGAATAAAAGACATACATCATCGGTCATTACAATCTTTCAGTCAGGATTACAGCCTAGCTCCTTACATCACTTAAGTTTTGTGTATTATTTTTTAATCAAGTTGTGGGACCAACAGTTTAAAGTCATAGGTTTGTTATTGACGGAAGGCATGTATCGAGTGTACTGGATGTGCGCACATTTAGAGGTCCAAACATCGATTCGGACCACTACCTTGTCGCAGCCACGTTCCAATTGCGCATTTGCGCCTCGAGGACTGCGTGATCTTGTGCTTTGCAAAAGCTAGACGTTAAGAAGCTGCGATCACAAAGGACAGCTGGAGTATTCTCCGCTCAACGCTCTGATAAGCTACGTTTTTCCCCATCTAATCTAAGCGACATTGGCGGATTGTGGGCTAACATCTCCCACTCCTTGCGCAATACTACGGAAGCAGTCCTTGGTTTCGAACGCCCATCCCAACGAAATCAATGGTACGATGAGAAACGACGCGGGGCAGCTGCAGCGAAAAACTCCGAATACGGAAAAACGTTGCAGTCGGCCACTCGTCAAAACACTGATTGGACCTTATCAGTGCAGCTTCAGACCTGGCAAGTCCACCATCGACCAGATCTTCACATTACGCCAAATCCTGGATAAGACCCACAAAAATCAAGTCGACACACACCATATTTTTGTCGACTATAAGGCTGCTTTCGATAGCCCCATAAGGGATCGTGTATACCTGCGAAGCTGATAAGGCTATGCAGAATGACGTTGAGCAATTCCCGCAGCTCCGTCAAGGTAGGAATGGACCTCTCCGAACCTTTTGATACCGTGCGAGGTATAAGGCGATCCCTTATCATGCGACCTCTTCAACTTCGTCATGGAGAGTATTCAGCGAAAGGCGGGAGTGCATCGCAATGGCACTATTTTTCAAAAGAGTGTCCAGTTGCTTGTGTACGCTGACGACATCGACATCATCGGACGTACCAAGCGAGATGTCACTGCTGCCTTTAGTGCTATTGAACGCGAGTCTAAGAAGATGGATCTGGCAGTAAATGAGGGCAAAACAAAGTATATGTTATCGACAGGTGGGACGTGCGGCGTATTGATTCTCAAATTACGGCCGATAAGTATACTTTTGGTACAGTCAAGGAATTCATTTATTTTGGCTCCGCCGTTACCACCAAAAATTATGCCAGTCTGGAGATCAAGCACAGGATTACTCTTGCTAACAGGTGCTACTAAGGTCTCAATAGGCAATTGAGTAGCAGAGACCTCTCTCGTAAGACGAAACTAATACTCAACAAGATGTTCATCCTACCTGTGTTTCTTTAGGGCGCAGAAGCAGAAACCCTATTAAGAACTGATGCAGCTGCCTTGAGAACATTCGAGAGAAAAGTCCTCCATCCGATTCAACAGTGAGCTGTATGAGCTCCTCAACGACATAGACGTTGTACTGTGTATTAATATCCATCGTTGGACAGTGTATTAATCGGGTTGTTATCCCCAATTAAGTAAGTAAGTAACTTTCAATACTGAAGGCTATTGAGGCCATAGCTGTTGGCCCATCTTCGGATTCGGAAACTAACATGATCTTCGTTGACAGTCAGACTGCCCTTAGGGCCATTGTGTCGGTCTGGTGCAAATCATGGCTCGTTCACGAGTGCAAAGAGTCGGTGAAGAGTTTTGGACCAGACCGTATCCGTCTATGCTGGGTTCCGGGTTACAGCGGAACAAAACAGATTGGCTGCTAGGCTTGGTTAAGGCTAGCTTAAGGTTGGTTGTCGGTTTTATCACGGGGCACTGCGAGATTAGGTCGCTGACGGGGATCTGGAACAGATCCCAGCCGGACTATTGCAGGGTATGTTGCGATGAGGAGGAGTTAGAGACTATCGAATATCTCCTCTGCAACTGCCCAGCGTTGGGTAGGTTGAGGCCCCTTGGCAGGGCCTTTTTTGAGAGCTTGAGTTCTGTGTAGAGAGCCGACATCAAGGCTCTCCACAGATTCATTAGCAGCTTGGGCTGGTTGAGAGGTGCTAGGGCTTCATAAGTGTAGTCGCGCTGTCACCCTCTTTTGTTTTGTGTTTGTTTCTTTCTGTGTAATTTCTCCGTTTCCCATTCTCCCTCCCCTTACCTACATTCCTTGCCTTCCTCCCCTAAGGACAATGTACAATGGGTCAATTTCAACCTCCGCATACTGTACTTGTCTTAATCGACAAGTGCACGTCCTCTAACCTAACCTAACCTAACCTAACCTAAGTAACTTTAGTGCGCTAACCGTAAAAATTGCTTGCTCGATTGGCCGAATCGGTTCAACTTAAAATGGACAAACTAATCCACGACCACAGAGAACAGATTTATTTCCACTGCAAATTCCTACAATTTGAGAGTGTTGTCTGGACTTTAAGAGATTCTTGATGGCTTATCAAACTATGCTGATTAACTGTCAAACTGTGTGTCAAACGTGCCACATAGTCTGTGAATATGTTTATCTAGCCAACAGGTGCTAGCTACTATGGTCTCAGTAGACAATTGAGTAGCGCAGACCGTTCTCGAACGACAAATCAATACTCAATAAGATGCTTATACTTCCCGTGCTTCTTTATGACGCAGACGCATGGATACTATTAAGCACTGATGCAGCAGCTTTGATAGTATTCGAGAGAAAAGTCCGACGTAAGCTTTTCGGTCCAGTGCAATTTGGCAATGATTTCCACCTCTGATCCAACAAGCAGTTGTAAGAACTCCTCAACAATAAAGGCGTTGTGCAGCGTGTTAATATCCATGGCTCGGCTATGTCGTTCGAATGGAGGAGGATACTCTGACATTATGGGTATTTGATGTGGGCATTTGCAGACCAATCGAGCAGTGACCAACTGGCGAAGGCTTGCAAAAAGCAGAAGCATCTAGAAGGATGTGCTAAATCAGGGCGAAATCAGAAACCCGCTCTCTTAAGGCCAATTAAGTAAAGTTGCAATCAAATAAGATTTTTTGTTAAATTACATGAATAGAGATGCTAATTAAATTGCCTATTGGGTTACTTATAAATTGCGTATGATATCAATATACTTTTTTATACGATACAGCGTTTCTTTTTTTTTTGTGTAATTTTCTGCTGCATATAGAAAAAGTCAATCTGTTATGTTGTGGTCATAATTGCTACAACCCTATCTGAAATCCATAATATTGAAGGAAAAACATTTTTAAGTGTATTTCGCTTTATTTTTTTTTCTTTTGTGTCAGGAAAAATTTATAAAAAAAAATGGAAATATGCTGGCATCGAACAAGAAGTAGTGCAAGTTTGAAAACAGAAATTAATGACTCTTTGGTCAATTTCTGTTTTTGCTTCGTATTCAAACTGCATACAGAGACTGGCTTGGCTTCATTTGCATGCATTTTGTTTATGTTGCATGTACATACGTACAGTAGCGAGCACAAAAAATGCAACGTTGGGTAAAATTATCTTTAAGTGCAATAATTTTAAAAAAATGGTGACCAGTTCAAAATATTTCTTTGGGTTATTAATCCCTACAGTTATAGATACCTATTATCAATAACATTATGTAAATATTTTTAATTAATGATATATTATTTTGTCATTTATTAAAAAGAGTGCGAATTTCATGGGAGCAATAAAAATGCAACAGCATAAATTTTAATGTGTTTATTTAAATTAAATAGTAATTCTTACAAAAAAAAAATCTTAAAATTAATATTTAGTGGCGTAGCCCTTATTTTTTATGACTCCTTGCAACCTAGAAGGCATAGAGTCGACTAAAGCTATTAATGTGTTAATGGATATTTTCTCCCATTCACTTTTCAAAATTTCTTCTAATTGCCTCTTATTTGACAGATGTTTCCTCTTAACTTCCCGATCTAATAGCTCCCATAGATTTTCTATGGGGTTTAAATCGGGAGACTGTGATGGCCAATCCAAAACATTGACATCATTGTCGCTTAAAAAGTTCCGAGCTAAGCGACTTGAGTGCTTTGGATCGTTATCCTGTTGGAATATGCTACCAGGAGGCATTTTTTCCCGCAGATGAGGAAGCATGTGTTCTCCAAGGATTTCACAGTACAATAATTTTTTTTAAACATATCGTTCCTTACCCCACACCATTATTGACCCACCGCCATGTTTTACGGTTGGAAGTTGATATCTTGGAGAATGTCTCTGTCCAGGCGGTCTTCGAACAAAATTTATCCCATCGGAGCCAAACAAATTAAATTTGCTTTCATCGCTCTACAAGACTTTAGCCCATTGTTCATTTGACCAATCCTTGTAACGTTTTGCAAATTCCAGGCGTTCCTTTTTATTGATTGCACTGATGAGAGGTTTCTTTGCGGGTCGTCTCGCATGCAAATTTGCCTCTTTCAACCTACGGCGAACAGTGTGAACGCCTATAGAGACTCCCATTTGCTCATTTGCGAAATTAGCAACGTCCACTGCGGTCTTTCGTGGATCTTTTTTAACCACTGCAATCATCTGGCGGTCTTGGCGAGAGGTAGTTTTTCGAGGATTACCACTACCTGGTTTCCTTTCCACACTATTTCTCAAGGAAAATCGATTGATTGATTTACACCAAAGAGGTGTCCAACTTCACGCATGGATTTTCCTTCTTCTAAGGCTTTAATGATTGCAGTTTTGCTGTCAGCTGAGAGCTGCTTCTATTACAAAATACATGTTGTATAACTTATTTAAGAAATTTTCAATTATAATTAAATAAATAACTTACTTTAACTATTTTTTTATTATGTTGCATTTTTTTTGCTCGTTAAAAATTTGCACTTTTTTTACTAATTCAAAAATATTTAACTTTTTAAAGCAGAATTTGGAATAAACTGTGCTTACTTTGAAAACTTATAATTGAAAGAATAAACAGCAAAAGAAAATAGGTAAATTAGTTACCGTTATTTTGAAACAGATCTTATTAAAGATCATATGGCACAGTGTTGCATTTTTTGTGCTCGCTACTGTATGTATGTACATGTCCGTCTATAAATATTGACAGTAACTGTTTTGTATTGCGGGAATAATTTAAAACAATTTTTTTTTCTCCTTCTTCTGGATCAGTTTCTGTATCTGGTATCAGGTTTCAATTTTTTGATTTCCATTTTCATTTTTTTTCCTCTTCCACAATATCAAACGATAATAATGAATTGTAATGACATTTTGATATAAAAATTTGTTGATTCCAGCAGCTCAAAGAGAGAACACATGCAGCACATAAAACAGCAGCAAATGCATGTAACTGCCAGGCTGGCTGGCCGGCTGGCTGGCTGACATGCCATTTGAATTGTAATTAACATTTAAAATAGAAGCAAATAAATAATTTTCTTTTTTTCTTGTTTGTTTGTTTATTTGTTTATAATGTTTGCTTTACATCGTAGTTTTATTTTTTCAACAATATTTTATGAAAATTTCCAGCATAAAATTTCAAATTGTTTCAATGAAATTTCTATGGAAAACATGAATGAACAGAGAAAAAACAAATCAAATGATGAATGTTTTGTATCGGGTGGGCTATTTATCGGTTTAAATTTTAACCATTGGTTATTCTATACATACATAGTTTCTCACACTACTTATGTTGAGTGTGTTAATTTTATACGTAAGTGGCGGGACCTACAGTTTAAAGTCGACTCCGAACGACCGATTTTTGAGAAACTTTTCATGACAATTTTATTTACTCTCAGAGTTTTTACCAGAAATCTGCTGAGAGGAAATCGCCGAAGAAATGCTTTTTGTAGCTCAATACTCTTCCTTTTTTTCATACTTAACGTTCATACGAACGTAATTTTTGAAAACGCTCTAGTGTAAACGTAGTAATCAGTAAACCTAATAAGAACTCTAGAAGAGAATAAAATAGAATTATAAGTACGACCAAGAAATCACTTAAATTTTCAACACAAATGACATAAAAACGAATCCAAATTAATATGAACACGACTCATAAAGGACAATAAAAGGATTCATGAAAGACTCGTATGCGATTAAACGATGACTCGAAAAAGAAACATAAACGAAGGTTAATAATATTAATAAATGATAACAAAGTGATTCGAAAATGATTATAAAGCTACTAGAAAAGGAGTCGAAAATGACTCATAAGTGACTTTTTAAGAAGAGCCGCTCATAGTTACTTTTTTCTCCCGATGGAAGAGTCTTTTATGATCAGAAAATGAGTGCATATTCGATCTTCTTAATCGCGCAGAACAATTAAAAAAGATTCGAATTTGATTAAAAATTTTCAAAATTGCTAGCTGGGTATGTACACAAGTACTATATGTTTGTGTAAGAACGAAAGTCTCCCTCTGCTCTGCTCTCTCTCTCGCTGTATATCGATTGTAGTTGCAAAATTTAGCAGATTATCTCCACAAAACATAATGAATCGTTTTACACTTGAGCAACAATCGGAACAAGAACAAAGTTTGGCTGCATAGGAGGACCAACAGCAGTGGTGTTGTCAAGCCGGAACGCTTTTCCGGTACTTCCTTATTCGACAGGAACGCGTTCCGGATCCGTTTTGAAAAAAAAAAATTGCTGATTTTTGTTTCTAATTTTTGACGAATTTTTATATGTATTTTTATAAACAAGGGCTTGAAGCGATTCAGAACCAGACCAAAAACTGGAACGAATTGGCTTGTTTTTCCGAACCGTGAACCGGAGTCCGGAACGCACAACACCACTACCCAACAGTGCCCGGTATATGCAAGTTAACTGCTAAGGTTCGTGAAACTGGTTTCATTGTTGATACGCTAAGACGCATCGTACGTACGTACATCTGACAATATCGAAGATGTAGTCATCAACATCAACTTGTCATCGCAATGAAGGATAGAAAATTTCACGCACCAGTTGACGTCGAATTTTGCGCAAGCATCTCGTTGTGATGTCTTACAAAGTTCAATTGGTTCAAGAGTTGAAGCTGCACGATCATAGGTTTCGTATTCACTTCACTATGATGTCGATTTGCTAAAACAAAATTATCTTTACGGATGAAGCTCATTTACAACTTTTTTTTTGTAAAACTAGCACTCAGGGGATGGCCCCTACTCATGCAAGTGCATTGTGTTAGGTTTAGGAATGGTGGAAAAGAGGGAAGATTCCGACGGCAAGAACGAGTTGCTGCTAGGGTGACTAAAAATGGCCATATTATAAACCTTCACCATTAGACAGCTAACAGCAATCGTCCCAAGAAGTTCGCAGTTTCTCACACTAAACATTATGTTGTGTGTGGTAATTTTTATACATAAGTGGCGACCTACAGTTTAAAGTCGACTCCGATACTTTTTGTATTTTTTAAATTTTTTATTTTGAATGTCTGGCCTGGGTCTCGACCCTAGCTTTACGTCTAATAAGCCCTCACTACTACTGAACAGCGGCGATCCATGTATTTGAAGCTCAGAAAACCCCTCGTGGGTTTTACAAGCAGCCAATTCACCCATTATAAGACACTGTTTGCTAAGACTTGTAGAGCGGAGGCATCACCGGCCCCTATTTCTTTGAAAATGAGGACAAGGCAACTATTTTACAGTCAATGGAAATACCTATCGTACCATAATAATCGTACCGTTCTTCATGTTAATGATGTGAACAATATTTGATTTCAACAGGATGCTGCACAGCTTGCCACAGATCTTATGCATCAAACATTTTAAGGCCCTTTTAAGTAGCCAAAATGGTAATGGATTTAACATTGTTTGACTACTTTCTGTGGGGACGCTGTTAAAAGAAAGTGTTTTGCCGACAAACCAAAGACAATTGAGCATTTGAAAGCCAACATTTGTAATGCCATTGGCCAAGATACCACCCTATTCACTCGAAAAACGATACAAAACTTGGTGAGACCATATATATTACGGTAAGGCCTGCCAAGGCCATTACTAAAAATAATTTGCACGAATTGCAAAGCATTTTAATTTCTTTGCATTTTTTTAAATTTAATCCTTTAAATGGTCCACCCTTTATATGAAATTGCTTACGCAAGAAAGAAAAGAAAAAATACGATTTAAATAATAATTTTTAAAAATTTCTTTCCATTATTTTGTTCGTTTTTTATTTTGAAATTTATTTTCAATACTTTATTGCTCTTGTTTTAGTGCCTTCAATGGCATGACATGTTTATTACGGCTGTAGAGATACTCTCCTCGCTTATATGGGCCATTGGAATATATTGTGAGTGTGCGTTTCAATACAAATTAACTTCATTATTATGCAGCTCCATGCTTGTTGTGCCTCCATTTAAATAACTCTCTTAAATTTATTGAAACACTTGAATTATTATTTTTAAGAAGCAAAACACCAAAAACAACCAATAAATGAAACAATTTTTAAAAATTTTCAACAACTCTTGAAGAGGACCTTTTTTTTCAAAAACCAAAAGAAATGACACAGCAAATGTAATAGAAAGCGTAGGAAAAATATTAAAAAATCCAGCCTTGTACTTTCACTATATGGACAGACAGCCTTATTACCTAATTACCTAGCAAGTGGTTTTTGTTTTAAAATTTAAAAGTAACTTTTCAATTAAAAATCTTCATTAAATTTCTTACAAAAAACGAAGTTATTAGTCATACAAGCTCTTACAAGAAATCCAAAAAGATACCGAAAACATTAGGAAGACACTGTCGGTTGCATCAGGCTACGTTCATTCCTCAACTGTTTCTATTGCAATCCAAGAAACATCACGCAAGTTGCACCACGTTCAGCACTTTTTTTGAAATTGATCTTCAATCGTAGGTAAATTTTTATTAATTTGCAAGTAAGGTCAAGGTTTTGCTCATTGTTTTCTCTGATGACTTAGGGGTGAATTACAGTAAGACCCCGCTTAACATTGCTTCATTTAACGCTGTTTCAGTATTATGCAGTAATATTGGAGTTCCATGAAACGGTAATGCATCAACCAAAAGCACTATATAGCTAAGGATACTATGTATCTTTTTCAACTCTCTTTTGTTAGTCTATCCAGAATAAAGATTCCAATTTTATTTTCTCAAGTCGCACTCACAATACGACCTCATCTTTCCTGTTGTCTCGTTTAACGCTACTTTGTTTAGTGCTGGAACTTATTGGAACGTTAACCGGGGTCTTACTGTACCTACATTCATACATAATCGGTACTACCAATCACTTACTTTGTGTGTGTTAGTTTTTGACATGAATGGCACATCAAATATATTAAATTTGACTAACAGTTTTGGGTCCGCTGGGGTTTATGCTTTGCATCTTCTTTCGGTTTAAAAAATATCCACAAGAAGAAGTCTAAGATCCAGATGCACTTGTTCGCTGGTACGTCTACATCAACTCAATGTGAGATATCCAATATGGCACAATGTTGAATTCGCCGCAATCTAGTAGGCTTATTTGACAAGTGACGACCTCACGTCAAACATTTACAACAAAATTAAATAGTTTCCCAAAAAAAATCTCTCGTTCGGAGTGGACTTTAAACTGTAGATAGCGCCAATCATGGATAAAATTAACACACACAACAAAAGTGATGTGAGAAATACAGAAATTTTTTGACTATTTTTGAACATTCGATTTGAATCCTCGTTCAACTGCAACTGTTTTTGTTGCATCCCAAGAAATATCATAGAAGTTGCACCACATTCAGTACTTTTTTTTGAAAATGATCTTTAATTGTAGAGTGAATTACCTACATTCACGCATAATTGGTCACTAGAACTAATCACTTACATTGGGTGTTTTAATTTTAGACAAGAGTGGAGGGACCTGCAATTTTACGATGGAAGTTGAAGAAGAAATATGTTTTCATATTTCGTTTTTCGATTCTGACTTTAAACTGTAGGTCGCTCCAATCATGGATAAAATTAACACACACAACAAAAGTGATGTGAGAAACAAGGTCGTAATCCTTATAAAAGGCTTGTAATGAGTCACAGTTACTTCCAGAGCTTTCAATTTTCGGACGGAAATCTTCGCTCAGCATGGAAACACTTTTTGAATGATTACTTAAAGTATACCTTAAGTCCTTTGTATAACAAACGGCCTTTTGATGAACATGCTCAAGTTAAATAAAGAGCTGTAGTATAAAAGTTAGTGTGTTGGCTTATAAGATGTGGTCTAGACCCCGGGGCAAAAATTTTCCCCGAAAGGAAATACCTAAAAATATTTTCTTAGGCGACTTCCCCTCAATTGCTAATGTCACACCAATAACCCTGAAAACTACCGCCCAATGTTCAGCTCTTTCGAAGGTGATGGAGAGCATGATTACTCACTACTTTGTGAGGTATTTGCAGTCCAATGGTTTGCTAAATGATCGCCATTATGGTTTCCGTAAAGGGCACTCTACTGGCGACCTTTTGGCGTTACTCTCCGAAAGATGGAATGGTTCCATTCACCGCTTTGGTTGTAGCTCTGGATATCTTGAAGGCGTTTAATAGGGTCTGACATGAGGCTCTGGTATCGAAGTTAATTGCTTCGGCGTCGGTAGCCACTTCTCTCGATTTATATTTGAGCTTCCTCAAAGATCGCACTATTAGAGTGGTTATAGATGGTAGCTTTTCCGACGAGTTCTGGATAAATTCAGGGGTACCCCTTTTCTTATTTTTCTTAATGAACTCCTATCTATTACTTTGAATCCTATTTACTCTTATGTGGATTTTAGCAATATTTGTCATTCATATTCATTTGGGTCAAGGAGGTTGAACATGAATGACGCACTCATAGGTGACCTGATAATAATCTCTGAGTGGGCCGCGCCAACAGGGTCGATTTTAATGCGCTCAAGATCCAATGGTGTTTTTTAACACACCGACTTGATGCTGGTGTTGTTATTCTGTCATCTGTATCTATGGGTAATGTAAATATTGAGGAGGCAGATGCTTTTGATGTTCTGTGCATGAGAATTAGTTATGATGCTCGTTGAAACGATCACATTTTTCGAGTGTCGAAGGAAGCATTAAAGTGCCTTGGTTTTTTAAAACGCTGTAGAAAATACTTCACTCCATCCGACCTTCTTAATATTTACAGGACCTTCATCCGACCTCGGATGGAGTACAACTCTCAAGTATGGGCCGGTGCTTCGAAGTCTATTTTGAAGCTTCTCGACCGTGTACAGGAGAGGGCGAAGGTGCTTGTTAATGACAGTAAGGTATTCAACTCTATTGATTCGTTGGAGTATCGTCACAATGTGGCGTGTGTTCCATTGTTCTATCGGCACATAATGGGAGGCGTTCTCGAGAGATAAAGGGGCTTGTTCCCGATAATTACATATTTTTACATGGTACTCATACTTCTCGCAGAGTGAACCGCACAATGCATTACAGGAAAAATTTATTTTTGGCCGCACTGCTCGCTTGTGGAATGATCTTCCTGCGGAAGTTTTTGCCGTCAGTTACGATATTGGTAGTACACTGGGTCATTTCGACCTCCGGTCAATTTCTTAACCGACAAGTACACGCCTACGATATTGTTAAGTTTAAATCAAGTGTCCACAACCACTACTCCCTCTTTCCACCTTTCTATAACCTATTTTCCTAAGCCTGCACAATGCACTGCATGAGTAGAGGCCATCCCCTGAGTGCTGATTAAAAAAAAAATTGCCGTCGTTCAGAGTCGACTTTAAACCGTAGATCCCGCCAGTAATGAATAAAATTAGCACACACCATATAGGTGATATGGGAAGTTTGGACGTAATCTTGATTAAAGGATACTAATGACCAATAATGTATTAATAATCGGGCAAACGAGCAAGCAATTTGGTGCAGTTATTGAACATTTTTCTACTATTTTTACTCTTGTTGATTTAAAACCGTGAATGACTAAAAAGTGCATATCGAGGAGAATATTCCTAACGTAGAAAAAACAACTCTGGTGGAAAATACTAAATGGCGATTCACCGACATTCTCAACGCCTTAATCATTACCCTTCAACTACGTGAGCATTTTTGGTATATGCACTTATCTACATATATCACCCTTGGCCAAGGGTCCTCTAATACCATAGTTTGGTTCTGATTATGGGTGCCAATCGGGAAATCCCGAAATTCCGGAATTTTCGTGATTGACAAATCCCGACTACCGGGATTTTTAAAAACTTGTCCAGGGATTTTTCGGGATTGTGAATTCATATGTATTTTGATCCTACAAAAGGTCCTGAATAAAAAATTCTATATCACTCGACTTCAATAATAGCATCTCCGATGAGGAAAACCCTACTTCCTGTGCCAAAAATTTTTTTGATGCCAACGAAGAATGCAAAAGCCTTGTAAAACGAATTAAAAGGGTAACTGATTTAGATACTCATCTGTCTAAACGAATAGATTTATTTACAGCAGGAGGTGGTAGAGGTGAATATTTACAAGCTGCATATAGCTATCTTGGAACTATTTTTTGCCAACAAATGTTGATTGTGAGAAGTGTTTGTCAACGGCAGAGTATGTTGACAACAAAATTCTTTCAGACCAAAATATATTTTTTTCATTTTGATTATTGAGAGAAAATCGCGATTTTTCCCGCGATTTTTCGGGATTTTTGGATCCCGAATTATCCCGGGATTTCTGTATCAGGATTACGAAATCCCGAATCCCGAAATTTTTAAAAATCAATCCCGTTTGGCATCCCTAATTCTGATCGGAGAAATCTAATAATTGGACCTTGTCTTGCTAGCCTATGCATGGTCTCAAGGGCAATAATATCTTTGCGCTCGGGGAGAAGAAATTAAATTTAAACTACTGTTAGTAAATTTTTATTAAATTATTATACTTTTTATATTTTAAGGTTATAGGCTTTCACTAAATAGGCCTTTAAACGCAATATTAACAAGAGCAATTTAAAGTTTATAAAAAAAATTTTTTTTTTTTGGAAAAATCAAAATAAACAAAAACTATACTTTGCTGTCATTAAAGATACTTTAAACAGAATCGGTAGTGTTTGTGCCTAATAAGGCCACACTCCCATTCCCCTGGCTGTATGAAAAGTTTCCACGAAACAGTCGTAAAAATGTTGTTGTTGTTGTGTGTTCTTTCGGTGTGTTTAACCAATTAAATGTTGGTGTTACAACGTTTTGTTCTTGTTCTCTTTACAACATTCCTTAATTTTATGATTAAATTTTTAATGTTTTCGTGTTAAAAACCACACAAAAAAAAAAAAAAAAACATAAAAACTTACAAAATTTTATTGTTCCTTTGCCGCACTGTAATTAGTTGTTGTTACAACAAAAATGAATATCAGAAAGGATTTATGGGTAATTAAATTTCCAACAATTCCCAACAACAAAAAAAAACAAAAAAAAATCCCTTTCACTAGCAATACTGAGACAACATACAACATATTTAAATACGCTTTGAAAGTATAAAATTCGTTTACACTTACCGTTAATGTGGCAGACCAGGATGTTTCACCACTCTCTGAGGAAGCCGTACAGGTATACAAGCCCGAATCGCTTAATTGTAAATCTACACGAATACAATGAATGAAATTGAAAAATATTAATTAAAAATGAGCACAAGAAATTAATTCCAAAAAATTTAATTAAAATCACAACATCCACCCCCCCGCTCCATCTCTTTTTCGCTTCTCCTTAAAACATTACAACATACTTACCATCGATACGCAATGAGCCGCCTTGTACGATGGTATAACGATTTCCACTTTGCAAGATGGTGCCATCCCTGTACCATTTGACACGTGGTGTGGGATTGCCAGAAGCACGACAGGGTAACATGGCAACACTACCTTTTGGCAAGGTCTGATTTGAAGGACCAATTTGTATAATAGGCGGTGGGGTATCATCAACAGAAGTAACCTGTAGCAACAATTGATGTTTGGTTTTTAAATGAATTTCTTTTTTTTTTGTTTTTTACATTCCATTTTAATAGACACCTGCTGTCTACATATGATTTAAAAATTCACATTTTTTTTTACCTGTAAAAATGCTCGTATTGTTGTTGAATCGACCACACTAAAGGCCGAGCATACATAGTAACCGGCATCATCTTTTTGTACGCCATTGATTTGTAGTGTACCTTCGACAGTGACATGCAAGTGGCCATACGAGTTGTTGGGAAACATCAAAGTACTAGAACCCTCTTTAGTCCAAAATACTGAAGGTGGTGGGTTGCCATCGGCAACACATGGAAACTGGGCAACACCATTTAAGCCAATTTTTCTATCCTGTGGCTTAATAACGAATGTTGGAGGAGCTAGCATAAAGACAAAGAAGGGATTTTAAAATATTTTATTCATTAAATTTAATAAAACAAGACGAGAGTTAATGATAGCCTCTCAAGGAAATGCTTTTTTCCATTATCTTTTCCATACTTTTTAATTGTTCTATTCTACTTACCATGCACTGTTAATGAGGCCCGGGCACTAATTTGTCCCACATTATTGTGGGCCTCACACACATACGTGCCTTCATCGTCTGGCACAATATTGGAGATTTCCAAACTTTTATCATCGTGTTGTATGCGTGCACGTGATACCGGTATATTGCCCTCCTCCTTTTTCCATAATATCTTCGGTGGTGGATCACCACCCACGGAACAATGAAAAGTGGCTGTTTGTCCAGATAACATGGTTAAGTCATGGGGTTCTTTCATAAAATATGGTTTAACTGCAAGGAGACCGAAAGGGAGAGAGGGAAAGAATGTGTAAATAATATAAGACAAGAGCAATTAAAGTTTTAAGAATTAAATAAAGTTTCATGGCACTACTTAAAGGTACTTAAGCTTTTATTTATACAATACAGGGGTAGCAAAGACAAAGAAAGAAGAAAAAAATATTGTAGAACGGGAAATGTTAATATATGGTGTGGCCATCTATCATTTTAAATTTAAAACATCGGTTGTTTCGAATCTAGCAATACTTATGCCATTCTATTTTGACGCAAAATTCAGTATTTTATCTCCACTAAACCAAATGAATCGTTTTACACTTAAGCAACGCTGGGATTTATTGGAAATTTATTTTTTTTTTCGCACAAAGACAATTGTTCAGAAATTGCACGAAAATATCGTACAAAATTTGTTAGCAAATATGAACCAACAATGCCCGGTATATGCAAGTTTTTTGCTAAAGTTCATGGAACTGGTTTCATTGTTGATGCGCTAAGACGTGAGCGTGCTCGTACACTGCGTACACCCGAAAATATCGAAGCTGTGACTGAGAGTATACGTGCGTATCCATCAACATCAACTTGTCATTGTTGTGAAGAATTGAACATTTCACGCACGGTTTACGTTGAAGTTTGCGAAAAGATTTCGGTATGACGCCGTGGTCTAGTGGGTAGTGTGCTGGCTTATTAGACAAACGGCCCGGGTTCGTATCCCAGGTCAGACATCAAACCGAAAAATATTTCTTCGGCGACTTCCTCTCAGCAAATTTCTGGCAAAGACTCTGAGAGTAAAAATTGCCATGAAAAGCTTCTCAAAATCTGTCGTTCGGAGTCGACTTTAAACTGTAGGTCCCGCCACTCATGTATAAAATTAACACACACAACATAAGTGGTGTGAGAAGCTAGGTCGTAATCCTGACTGAAGGGTTGTAATGGCCAATTATGTATGTATGTATGACGCTTTACAAACTTCAATTGGTTCAAGAATTGAAGCCGCATAAGCATCTGCTTCGTTTTCTCTTTGCTAGATGGGTCAACGAGAAAGTGTTTTCATCTTGGTGATATTTGGAGGTCAGAAAACCGGTATAGTGGTCTTACAGAAGCCAATGCACCCTACTAGTATTGGCTGTTTGGTGCGGCTTGTGAAGCGGAGACATTACTGCTCCTTCTATCCATTAAAATGAGAACAGCGCAACCATTACAACCAATTTTTTGGCACTCGCTTTTCATGGTATTGATGTGAGCTATGTTTAGTTTCAACAGGATAATGCAATTTGTCACACGGCTCATGCCACAATCGATTTATTGCATCAAACGTTAACGGCCGTTTAACGGCGTCAAATGGTAACTTAAATTGTAATGTCAATCGGCTGCCAAGAAGCTAAATGATCAATTCCTTAACATTTTTCTTTAACAGCGCCCCTCAATATTCAAATATTCTTGGCAGCCAACAAACCAGCGAGAATTGAACATTTAAAGACCAAAATTCGTGCTGCCATTGTCCAGATACGAACCCATACTGTATGGCTGATATGTATTACAACCAACTTCAGGTTGTTATCATTTGTAAACCGCTCATCTAACAGCTGATAGATCTATTCCAGTGACAGTTCATTTTATTATTTACAAGCTTACAAAAGCATTTTGATCTATTGCATTCAGATGGAATTCAAGTGTGATAGTGTGATTGCTTTATATTTGGCTGGAAAACCACAGGCGGCTATCCTTTAGAGCCCTACAGCATTTAAATGTGAATAAATCTTTTGTTTCTCGCACCATTGCTCGTTACCGTGATACTGGCAGTAATGATAGCGTCAAAAGTGGATGAAAAAAAAACACCAGAAATTACCCGAAAAGTGAAGTGATCAAAATCCGCGCCGCAGTGGTAGAAAAATTGCTCGTGTGCTGAACATATGGCGAGAACAGATGCAACACATATTGAAAAATGAGGTTGGACTAAAGTTATTGAAGTTCCAAAAAGTGCAAGAGCTCACCGATGGTCAAAAAAAAAGTAGACTGGAAAGAGCCAAGGAGTTCCTTCGCTTGCACAAAAGTGGCCAGTTTCCGAATTTAGTTTTCTCCGATGAGAAGCCACTCCAAATTGAGTAGTTTGTGAACAAACTAAATGATCGGGAGGTCAGCTGAAAATTTACACCTGCGATTGACCACTAGAACTCAAGCGCCACGGATGGAAATGGTGTGGGCCGCCGTAATGGCCGATGGTCGCTCCCCCTTGTATTCATCGGCCATAGGGTCAAAATAAATGCCGAATATTATCGGGAAAATGCCTTAAAGACAGTATTGAAGCCCTGAAAATTTCGGCCGTAAACCATGGACACTCCGACAGGACTCAGTACCACCGCTCTCAGCACGCGTCAACCAAGAATGGCTTAAAAACCAGGTTCCTCGCTTCATTTCTACTGCACAATGGCCATCAAAATCTCCGGGTCTCAATCCGTTGAACTTTTGTACCTGGCGCAGTCTGCCAAAGTGTCATCTCAAAACAGCGCTTCGCCGGGAGTGTTCCAAAATACCGCAGAGCCACTTTCGTGCAATCTGTGATGGCTTTATCGGCAGTTTGTAGGCTATAATTCGTAGCAAAGGTGGTCAATTCGAACAAATCTTAATTGATCCTAAAATTTCGATGTTATTTCCAATATTTTTTGCTTTTGAACGATAAAATTAAAAAAAAAAATTAAAAGAATATAGCGCTTTACTTTGTTGCATTACTATATCAATCACCCAGTACACTCGAAAAAGTGCACGTCAAGGGAAAATATTATGCCGAGAAACCATGGACTATTTAGTGTTCAAAGGCCAATATTCGTAATAACATTACCGAAATATAATCCAATACACTCTAAAAAGTTCATGAAAATTGCTCCGATGAATTAAAGTACTGTGGGTTCAAAGCGCGGCAGCCATATGAACGAAATAATATTTCATTTTTAAGCGGAACAATTGTAATTCACAACGAAAGAATAAATTTGACAAATCGTTTCAGTTGTTAATTGCATTTTTAAATTTAAACTTTTAAATGGTCTACCATATATAAGGGTGACCACAGGTAATTACAAAACTTTACCTTTCCTATGGACAAAAGTTTTCATTCATTTCTTTTACTGTAATTTGAGTACCTTAATGAGTTCTTGTTGGGAAAAGTTTTGTTATTGAAAATTTTTATGCAAAACTTTTCAATGGCCATTATATTTACCACTAAGGAAACAATTTTTTTTTTTTGAAGGAAAATGAACTTAATTTAAAGTCTGAAATTAATTTTTCCTTAAACAAATATTTTTCTTACAAATTTCACTTGTTGTCTGCTATAGCTTAACAGTTGAAATTGCTTTCTGATAACTCCCTTCCTTGTTTGCCTAAATACGAGTAAATCTTCGATTTTATTGATCATGTTTGGCTTGCATTTTTCTATGAATTTTTTTTATTTTCTTCCATATAAATAAACAATTATAGAGTATTTGTGCCCCGAAAATAATAAAGAAAATAACAAGAAAATTGTTTCTGGTTATTCACTTCCACACCCATGGCGTTATCCATGGTGTTTTCAATAGTTTCGCTTTTCATTTCATTTCAATTCGTTTCTATTTTTCCTTTTCATGTTTAAACATAAAATATTTGGTTGGCGTTTTGGTTTTTTGTTTCTTTTTTTCTTTTTCTTCACATTTCAAAAATATACAAAGAAAAAATAAAAAATAAAATATTCGTTATAAATATACAAACAAAAATATGTTTTTGGGTTTTATTTCTCTCTCTCTCTCTCCTTTTCTCCTTTTTAGGTTTTCATTTGATATATCCCGATGGCGCCAAACTTTCAACTCTTCAGATCACACATATCCATCCATACGCTACACCCTGCTGTTGCTTAATGTTGACGATGGGGGTTTTTGTTTTCCCCCTCCTTTCATATTTGTTCCCAGTGTATATATTTTTTTTTAATTCCAAAAATTGTTTTGTTGCTGTTGATTTAAAATAAAATTTTGTTTTTGTATTTTTTCTCTTTTACAAAGTAACAGTGGGGCAGCATTACAAATCTGGTCAAGTGTTGAGAGAAGTTTTTTAAAGACACTTAAATAGGTGATAGAAAAATATTGTGAAACAATTGGTAAAGAAAACAAGGAAAATTTTCTTTGCAAGAAACCGAAAGAAATTTAAATTTAAAAATCAGTTCACCTAGTTGCATGTATTGTATTGCAACCAACTTCAGGTTGTTATCATTTGTAAACTGCTCATCTGATAGCTGATAGTTTCATTCCAGTGACAGTTCATTTTATTATTTACAAGCTTACAAAAGCCTTTTGATCTATTCAGAAAAAAAGTTATTCGTAATGGAATTCAAGCCTGATAGTGTGATTGCTTTATATTTGGATTGGACAACCACAGTTGGCAATCGTTAGAGCCTTCCAGCATTTAAATGTAAATAAATCTTGTGTTTCTCGTACCATTGCTCGTTACCGTGATACTGGCAGTGTTGCATCGCGTCCAGAAATTGGACAAAAAAAACGGTAACAACTCCAGAAATGATCCGCAAAGTGAAGGTCAGATTTAATCGAAATCCACGCCACAGTGGTTGAAAAAATATTGAAAGATGAGCTTAGACTAAAGCCACTGAAGTTCCAAAAAGTGCAAGAGCTCACCAATAGAAAAAAAAGTTAGACTGGAAAGAGCCAAAGAGTTACTTCGGTTGCACGAAAGTGGCCAGTTACTGCATTTGGTTTTCTCCGATGAGAAGCCATTCCAAATTGAGCAGTTTGTGAACAAACAAAATGATCGGGTTTACTTGCCAAAGAGGTCAGCTGAAAATTTACACCTGCGATTGGCCACCATAACTCAAGCGCCGCCGATGGTAATGGTGTGGGCCGCCGTAACGGCCAATTGTCGCTCCCCCCTTTGGTATTCATCGAACGTGGAGTCAAAATAACTGGCGAATATTATCGGGAAAATGTCTTAAAGACTGTATTGAAACCTTGGACAGACAAACATTTCGGCCGCAGACCATGGACATTTCAACAGGACTCAGCACTACCGCACTTAGCACGCATCAACCAAGATTGACTTAAAAAGCAGGTTCAACGCTTCATTTCTACTGCATAATGGCCACCAAAATCTCCGAATCTCTATCCGTTGGACTTTTGCGCCTAGAGCATTTTGGAGAGTAAGGTTCTAACTAAAAAATACTAAAGTGGCGATCATCTCAAGACGGCGCTTTGTCGGGAATAGGTCAACATACCGCAGAGTCCCTTTCGTGCAGCCTGTGTTGACCAAATCTAAGCTGGATAGGAATGCATGAAGTATCGGTAGGTTTAGTGTTAAGGCTTTCATTTGAAATACCGTCTCAATGACTCAGTCCATAATATTTCAAAAATAAAGTCAAGATAGTTAATGTACTGGACGGAGGATAGAATTTCTGGTAGCGCTTATGAGCAACACAATAACCAAGTGTGCTTAAATGCTTTCAACTCGAGAGTTTTAGCTTTGGGAGCTTATCTCAAAAATTCTAAAAGAAAATAAAATCATTCTGCTTTGACATTTAACTATAGGCTTGGAACATAATAATTAAAATGAAAGCTTAAAGCAAGGTGGTGGTTTGAGATGCTTGGTTGCAATCCTGACTAAATGTTTGTACATACTTATTGGCATAACGTTGCAAGGATCCGAAACAGTCTTCGTGGCCATGCCATCAAATTGCTTGTGCAAAATAGCCAATATGGAATGAGCTATGTGATTCATAGAACTGTTCTGTTGAAGCTGCATGTCATTGGTATCTAACTTATCTAATTCAGGCCTAAATTATCAACGGCATTCTTAAAAATATTTTGACTAAAGCCGCCTTAGTTTAGTAGGTAGTGTTTCGGCTTATTAGACGTGAAGCCACACTTCAAACCACAGCTTAGACATCTCGAACAAAACCGAAAAATTAATAAAAATTTTTCTTCAGCGACTTATGCCAGCAGATTTCTGTCAAAAACTCTAAGAATAAATAAAGTTGCGATGAAAAAGTTTCTCAAAAATCTGTTGCTCGGAGCCTACTTCTCCCACTACATGCATACATACACAATTGGTCATTGCAACTCTTCAGTCAGGATTATTGACCTAGTTTCTCACACCACTTAAGTTGTGTGTGTTAATTTTATACACAATTGGCGGGACCTACAGTTTAAAGTCGACTCCGAACAACAGATTTTTTTGAGAAACTTTCCATGGCAATTTTATTTACTCTCAGAGTTTTTGCCTGAAATCTGCTAAGAGGAAATCGCCGAAAAAGTACTTTTCTTTTTGTATTTTTATTTTGATGTATGACCTGGGACTCGAACTCTGGCTTTACGTCTAATAAACCAACAAACTACCTACTAGACTACGGTGACTTCAACTTTTCCCACTACTCACGTACAAAATTAACGCACTTAAGAGATAAGTGGAGTGCGAAGTCGTGTCGTATTCCTAAAATCCACACCAAAGAGATACATTTTCGAAATGCATTGGAGGCTCTTGGATCTCTTCCGATTTTCTATCGTCTCAAGCTCAAGAATTTTCTGTTTTCATAGAACAATTCATCTAGAAGTGTACTCCATTACCGGTGACAATGTTTTAATTTTTTTAATGAACGTTAGAGTCAACTGCCACCAGCATGTGTGGTTTCTAAAGAGAAGAGTTCTTGTGTGCGACGCCAAATCAACTGCATCAGGCCAACCATAATGTGTCACTGTCCCTTTGTTTTAGCACATTTTTTCAGTCTTCCTTTTTTTTTCTTTTTTTGGTGGATGATACCATTGATGTTTGATTCTCTTTTGGAAATATTTGTTTCACTTGACAAAAAACGACTGGAAATTTAGCGCTAAAAACGAAAAAGAGAATTTCTAACAAATAACAACACCACCAAGCAAGCAAGCATATCAATCAAGCTTTACCAAGGCAATCATTTCTCATTCCCTTTATCCTTTATGTTTTTTGTTTTTTTGAATGGGGGATATTCCCCTCCCAATATGAAATAATAATATCCACTCGATGAAATTAAATTCACAAGAAATTCACAGAAATTCATATGAAGCAACTGAAGCAACAGCAGCATTTCAGTTTCCTAAGCATATTTTAAAAGCAATTTCATGAATCGAAATATTATGTTGATTGAAATTAAAAACAATTTTCTCTTCTTTCATAGATTTTCTTTGTGAATTTCGAAATTAATTTTCATTTTCTCAACACAGTTTCAAAGTTTCATTTTTTTTTTTGTATTGTCTTGTATTTATTGTATGAGACGACTGACTGTCTTTTGTCTGTTAAAAGTTGAAAAACGTGCAAAATCCTGCTGAGCCTTTCTTTGTTGTCTTCTTCTTTAGTTTTCTTGGGAGATTTTCTTTAGATTGACATTTTTGTTACAATTTTTTTTTTGAAGGAAAAATGTGGTGGAGCTTGCTGTGTTACAGATTTTCTTTTCAAAATTGTTGTTCAATTGTTTACATGAAGAGTGAGGCAACACACTTTAAGAAAATCCATTTAAAAGTTTAAGAGATCCTTTTTAAATTGAAAATATTAAGAAAATTGAATAATTTTTTTGAAGATTTTCTGAAGAAGGGAATGTACACCTCGAAGTTCAAGCATAGGAATATATATGTATGTACGTATACTTTCAAAATTGGCCATTACAATCCATCAGACAGGATTACGACCTAGGTTCTCATACCACTTTTGTTGTGTGTTTTAATTTTAGTACTTGAGTAGTGGGACGTATAGTATAAAGACCACGCTGAACGATAGATGTTTAAGAAACTTCTCAAACCAATTTAAGTTGCTCTCCGAGTATTTTGCTTGAACACTGCTTAGAAGTTGTCGCCGCAGAAATATTTTTTAGATTTTGTTTAATTTTGCGTAAGATGTCTGATGACTATATTGATAGATAGATTCATAGCTAAAATTTCTTTATTGAATTGTACATAAATAGGCCATATGAGTAATAGAATAAGGCTTAAAAGAAAATAAAAATAGAGACTCAACAGCGACAAGCCCACACCGGCGATATTTCTCTTCACACACTAAAATCAATTATGTTCGGCATTTTTATGGAACTGATCAGAAACAAATGTCAAGTCTATGTGAAAGAATGCCCACGAATCTGAAGATCATATACTTAGATTATATTCTTAGTACCATTTCATCAAAAGCCTGAAAGCTGATTGACTATACAGGGTGGCTGATATATAATACAACAATGTAAAGCGCTATACTTCTTTAAATTTTATTGTTCAAAAACAAAAAATGTTGGAAATAACATCAAATTTCAGAATCACTTCAGGTTTGTTCGAATTGGCCACCTTTGGTACAAATTATGGCCTTCAAACGGTCGACAAAGCCATCACAGACTGCACGAAAGTGGCTCTACGGTATTTTGGCTTATTCCCGACGAAGCGCCGTCTTGATTTGATCGACACTTTGATATTTTTCAGTGAGAACCCTACTCTCCAAAATGCCCCAGGCTTAAAAGTCCAACGGATTGAGATCTGGAGATTTTGGTGGCCATTGTGCGGTAGACATGAAGCGAGGAACCTCCTTTTTAAGCCATTCTTAGTTGACGTGTACTGAGTCCTGTTGGAATGTCCATGGTCGGCGGCCGAAATGTTTATGTGCCCATGCCTTCAATACTGCCTTTAAGACATTTTTCCGATAATATTCTGGATTTATTTTGACCCCACGGTCGATGAATACGATGCTGGGAACTGACCATCGGCCGTTACGGCGGTCCCACACCATTACCATCGGCGGACGCTTATAGTTCTGGTTGCCAATCGCAGGTGTAAGTTTTCAGTTGCTCACCTCTTTGGCAAGTAAATGCGATCATTTTGTTTGTTCCCAAACTACTCAATTTGAAATAGCTTCTCATCGGAGAAAACCAAATTCGGTATCTAGTCACTTTCGTGCAAGTGAGGTAACTCCTTGGCTCTTTCTAGTCTAACTTTTTGTGTCCATCGGTGAGCTCTTGTACTTTTTGGAACCTCAATGGCTTTAGTCCAACCTCATTTTACAATATGTGTTGCATCTGTTCTCGCGATATGTTCAGCTCACGAGCAATACATACACTACGGCGTTGATTTCGATCAAATCTGGCCATCACTTTGCGGATCATTTCTGGTGTTGTTACCGTTTTTTTTTTGTCCACTTTTTGGACGCGATGCAACACTGCCAGTATCATGGTAACGAGCAATGGTACGAGAAACAAACGATTTATTCACATTTAAATGCTGGAGGGCTCTAACGATAGCCATGTGTGGTTTTCCAACCAATTATAAAGCAATCACACTATTACGCTTGAATTCCATCACGAATAACTTTTTTTCTGAATGCAATAGATCAAAATGCTTTCGTAAGCTTGTAAATAATAAAATGAACTGTCACTGGAATAAATCTGTCAGCTGTCAGACGAGCAGTTTACAAATAATAACAACCTGAAGTTGGTTGCAATACATATTATCCACTCTGTATACGTGGGTCTGAAGATCATATTCTTATTCAGCAAACGGTATTCCCTACCAAAGTTATATAGTGACGCCAGACAGTCCTATAATGCTTTGGATTTAGCTGCAATAGATCCGAGTATATGAATGAAGTCATAAATTTCAGGAAGTATTAATTGAACATGCGATCCTTTCCAAAAAATATTTTACTTTGCTAATCTACATGCTCCAATCCCAGTTAGTTAAGTAACCAATTAAAATCAGTAGTATTGTTTGACACACAAATGAAGTAATTTCATAAAGATTGTGGGTAGTGAAGGGATGGAGTTCTACATAGTCCTATATAATTTAAATTTCTATATGAAAATGAAGTCGCTAATGCCTAGTAGGGAGAGTGTTGACTCATTAGACAAACCCCAGTTTAGTAATTTCCAACAAAACAAAATATTAAAAAATATTTCTTCGGCGACTTATTCTCAGCAAAATTCAGGCAAAAATCCTGACAGAAAAATAAAACTGCCATGAAAAGCTTCTCAAAATTTCTGTCGTTTGGTGTCGACCAGAGATCAGCAATAAGTATTCAAAACAATGAGTAGTACATCAACTCTCTAAATATACATAATCGGTCATTACTACCATTTAGTTAGGATCAGAGATCAGCAACGAGTATTCAAATCGATGAGTAGATTCAAATCATACTTATAATTTATGATGCTTATACGCATTCATACTTATTTTAATATGATACTCATACTACTCATACCCAAAGTTTGAAGTACTCGTCGTATTCTATACTTAACAAAACGTATGATGTTATTGACTTCAACTCGTCTCTACTTAACATTTACAACGAAGCAAAAAATAGGATAGGTATATCGCGGTACCCGTAACAACTACTATACTCAGAAGAAGATGTGTGTATGCTTTGCTAGTTGTCTTTGCTTTCCTATTTCTTTGTTTGTATAAAACGAATGATTCGAGCCATCGAATCACTTATACATATTATAAATATTGTTCTGAGTTATGAATCGAACGTGGTAGTCAACTATGTACTCATACATATTTCGAAATGTATAGTGAGTACAAATGTCAGAGTTGTTCAATTTTATTCCGTGATCACTCATACTCAAAATTGCATGAGTGTAGATGGGTAAAATGAAAACGATTCATTTCATCTCTGTGTAAACTTTAAACTGTAGGTCCCACCACTCATATATAAAATGAACGCACACAATTTAAATGGTGTGAGAAGTCGGTCGTAATCATGACTGAAGCATTATAATAACCTTACATTCTAGACTATTCCAATCCGTTCCTAGAAAATCCCAACATCTGCAATTCCATCCAATCTTAAGTACTCAGATACTTTAGTTACTTACTACTACAGGCTATTTTACTACTTATTTCTAGTTAAGAAACTATTTTAGTTTTGTGTGTCAAAGTACTTATATTTTTATATCACATTTACATAGTTATCTGGGGTACTAAATCAATACAAGATATTTCACTTTAAAAATTTATAATTTGATTAACACTGCCTTGATTTAAGAAATGAAAAAAATCATTTTACATTTGCAATGTAAGGGTAGATACACTCACTCTAAATATTTTTTATATCCTTGCGTGGTCCTTATGATCAAAATTATAAAGGAAACTAAGCACTTCCCTGTTATAATAAGGTATCCAACAGTACTGTATCGATAATTGCTGTATATCCTGACGATGAATGACAATTCCATCACAAAACTTTAATCAGTTCTTTTGGTTTATTTTCTGTCCTTTTTTTTCTTCTTTTCATCAATTGCTAGCCTCCTTCCTAACAGTCATAATCAAACGTACTGGCATTTAATCGAAAAAAATAAAAAATAAAGTCAAATCCATAGCCATGGTATGGACAACAACAGCTCAATCTAACGAGAGATAAATATCTTATCGCCATTGATTTTAACACTAAAACTACTCATGCCCCCAATCAACTTTCAATGAGAACTGGCCCAGACACTGTTATATGGGACTAGATTTAAAACTTTTCAATCAATACACAGCTCACGTAGGCAATTGCTTTTGGATACATGCGTATACAACATGCATTACTAATGGTCCTGACATTTTATGGAAAATACTTTCAAAGCCCCCATCCATTACGCTCCCTTAATTTTTTTCCTTTCCTTCTTTCTTTCTTTTTTTATATTTGTATGCTTAGATCTATTAAAATGCATAAGTGTGTGTGTGTAGATGTGTATAGGTAGTTGTGTTAGTGTTTGTAAATGGACTTACCTTGTACAATTAGTTTAGCATAACTGGACTCACGAGTACCGACTATATTTTGAGCAATACACCTATAGTTACCCTCATCAATTGGTTCGACATTGCTTATCAATAAATTACCACCATCGACAATGCGTATACGTGATGTGGTTCCATAAGATTTCGTTTTTAATTCATCCAAAGGAACACCATCCTGTGTTGAAGAGTGCGTGAAAAGAAAAAAAGGAGAAGAAAGAAAATGAAATCGAATGTAATGAATATAAATGTTATTGCCTTAGCATATTAAAGAAGGAATAGTGGAAAGGCGAAGGAAATATTATTTTTAGTAAATACTTAGTATGTATTTCAATATAGAAATACTACTTCTTAATGTTGTTGTTGTTGTTGTTCCAAAAAGAATTCCATGTATTTTAATGGCTCCAGTAAATATTGTTATAAATGACCTCTCCCCCCCCCCATCAGCATCCAACATTAATTTTTATTGGCCAGAAATTTCATTTCAAAAATAAAAGAATGAATTGCAGATTTTATGTGTAAACATTTCGGATTATTATTGTAATTATGAGAGAAAGAAAATTGTTTCTTTATCGCCGGGTTAAGGCAGAATTACAATTGCCATACACTTCAGTTCGTGGCATCTGTATCAGAGATCAGCAAAAAGTATTCAAAACAATGAGTAGATTCGAGTCATACTTATAATTTCTGATACTTCTATGCATTCATACTTATTTTGATATCATAGTCATACTACTCATACTCAAAGTTAGGAAGTACTCGAAGTATTTATAATTAACAATACGCATGATGTTATTGACTTCAACTGTCCTTGACTCAGTACAGATACGAAGCAAAATAAGTATGATTCGAGTACGAACACCACAATATTCGCTAGAAGGTTGTATGTTTGCTTTGCTTGCTGTTGTTTTTTTTTTTTTTGAAGGAAGAAAAAACCTTTATAAATGCAACAACAACTAAGACTGTAAATTTTGATAAATAATTCGAGTCACTCGAATCACTTATAAGTATTATAAGTATTTTGCTAAATTTATGATTCAGAATGAGTAGGCGTATCAATCAAACATATTTCGAATGTTGTGAGTTTGATCACAACGCTGTACTCATACTCATTGCAACCTAAACTTATAAATCAATGTTGTACTGAGTACGAATGAATTAGAGTAGTTGAATTTCAATACTGTTGAATTACTCATACTCAAAACTGCATGAGTACTTATGAGTAGCGAAAAGACGCTTCATTGCTGATCTCTCATCTGTATCCAGGTATAGTAGAACAGAAGCTCGTTCTGCTGTTATAGAATATGTTGTGTTCAATTTAACTTGAGCCAAAAGTACAATAGACAGGATGCAGTGATACTTCCTAACATAGGCAGGTTAACATCCTTTACACTTACCTCCAATGATATCAAGTTATTATCCTTAGAGTACTAACCAGAAACTGTGTTCATTAATTTCTATTCTGTTTCAAGAAGAGATTTTACCTAACTTTCTTACGATGTTTTGTGTTAATGATATTCTCTCGGATGATTTTAAACTTGTATTTATTTTACTACGATAAATTTGTCGAAAACAGATTATAGACCGAGTTTTGCCTTATCATGCGCCAAGACGTAAAGCCATGTTAGTCATTATCAAATGAAATCAAACAATTAGAAAATAGACTGGAAAGGCTGCCATTGAATTAAATGTTACTATGGGGATACCTAGCTGCTCGTTGTAATACCTTAAAGTTACCCTATAGCTAACTGATATGCTTTGATTCGCATTAAGAAACGACTTCCTTACAATCAAGTTGAAAATAGGTCTGCAAATTTAGATTATCTAGAACGAGTTAGCCAAACGAAAGCTGTCAGCATCGAGGAAAATATGGCCACTGAAAAATGAAGTAGACAATACTCTCTTACTTGTGCCATTAAATACTTGCAATAATTGATAAACAAGACTTTTCAGTCATGCAATGAAGCTTGTATATTTAATACGAATGATGCCTATTTTCAGGCAATTGTCTGAAGAGCTTTAGAGTATGTATACAAAACCCATTGCCATTTCTTTTTTAAGCTTACATACAGATAAGTTTTTAAATGTGTTTTTATTTACTTCTATGCCATTTTTTTTCGTAGTTTATATAATACAATATTGCATATTTGCAGGCATAATTATAAAGAAAAGCATTACATAGTTACAGGCATGTATTAAAAAAAAGTTTGTTATCAAGCTAAACACTTTAATTTCAAACTGTAAGCTTAAGTTTAAAATTTAAAATATAAAACTATTCATTAGTAAAAGATCCTTTAGAGCATAAAACACTGGTTATGAATAATGAAAATCTTTGGCCTATTTTTAGGTGACTTTTAATATTTCCTTGTTCTTTACGAACACTTGTCTTTGCATAGAAGTCTATATTATTTTATGCCAGCATTATTTACTCTTAAAAAACATAAAATTTTTAACATAAATTTACATTTAAATTCTTGATATTTTTTCTCGTCTGGTTTTCTTTTCCGCACGAAGAAAAATTCAACCCGCACCCTGGAATTTGTTGTTTTGTGTTTGGAACGCTTCGAACGTACATGACTGAAATAAATTTTGCATGACATTTCCATTTGAAAAACATTTTCCATTTTCATCTTTTGTTTTAACAGAGAAGAAGAAGAAGAAAAAAAACACATTCAAATTACACCTGACAACATATGCTGTAGTATGGTACACAATTTCTTATTTTATTTTTTCTTGTTGTTTTTCTTTTTGTTGTGTTTTTTCTGCTTCAAAGTACTGTTTATCTAGAGTTTCTTTGAAAATGTTTTCTAAAAAGAAAACGAAAAAAAAGAGCAGAGATACACAATCTATAAAATCAAATTTATGCTGCATTTACATTTAAATGTGTTGTATGAAGAGTACAAGGCAAGATTGCCAAGCCAACATTTACCCCGTTCTTCTCTCTTCCTCTATACATAGATTTTTGCATATTTAGTTTATGGCATTCTGTTATTCTTGCTTTTCATTTTTGGTTTCTTTTCATTCTCTGCTTTTCATAGAAATTTCTACTTGCAGCATATGATTATCAGAAGCAAAGTAAGGGGAGTCCCTTTAGAATTGTAGCTAAAGGTAGTTTCAGTTGAACTTTTCAGTTTTGTTTTTCACTTAAAAAATAAATTTTAATGTTCTACTACTACTTATGCATGTGAACAACACTAAAACTGGTAACAAAAACAAAAAAAAGTTTTCGGAAAAAAATATTTTTCCTTTAAAAGAAAAATGTCTCCCAGCTGGCATAAGCAAATCAAAAAAAAAAAAAAAATACAATTTCCAAGAAAATCTTTTCAACGTTTTTTTTTTCAACCGAAACATTAAAAATAAAACATGATACTTTGATTGTGTATCTTGTTGAACTCACCTTCATCCATATGAGTGTTGGCTCTGGTATACCTTTAGGCGGCCCACATTCTAACAATGCCGTTTCACCTTTAGCCACACGTGTATCCTTGGGTTGGGCGCGAAAATCATCACGCAAAACTGAAATTAATAAATAGAAATTTAAAAAAAAAATATATATTACATATTATGTTTTAATTCTAAAATAATTTTAAATATTTTGAAAAACTTTTATATTCCCTAATGCATTAGAAAATTTTCCACTCAAGCAAACATATTCCAAAAAAATTAAATTTTTTTATAAAAAAAAAAATAATAACAGCTGATAACCTTAAGCTTTAAACAGAAATTCATAAAAAAATTAGAAATAGTACCTGAAAGTCTGCTATACATTTATTAAAATAAAATCACCTAGATGTATGCAACAATTATTATTATTTTGTTTAAAATATATGTCTTTAAACAGGCTACTTCTAGTAAAATTAGTTGTGTTTGATTCAGAGATCAGCAATGAATAGTTTTTCTGCTACTCATAAGCACTCATGTAATTTTGAGTATGAGTGAATCAATAGAATTGAAATTCAACTAACTCTGATTCATTCATTCTCGCTACAACATTGATTTATAAGTATAAGTAGCAATGAGTATGAGTACAACGTTGACAGCAAACTGACAACATTCGAAATATGTTTGATTCATACGCCTACTCAATCAGATTCAAAAATTTAGAAAAATATTTATAATACTTATAAATGATTCGAATGACTCGAATTATTCATCAAAATTTTCAGTCTTAGTTGTTGTTGCATTTATAAAAGAAGAAAAAACAAACAAAACAAAACATCAAGGAAAACAAACATACAACCTTCTAGCGAGTATTGTATAATATTGGTACTCGAATCATATATATTTTGCTTCGTGTACGTACTGAGTCAAGAGGAGTTTAAATCAACAACATCGTGCGTATTGTTAAGTATAAGTGTTTCAAACTTTGAGTATGAGCAGTATGAGTATGATATCAAAATAAGTATGAATGCGTATTTAATAAATTATAAGTATGACTCGAATCTACTTGTCGTTTTGAATACTTATTGCTGATCTCTGATACAGATGCCACGAGTTCAAGTGTATGGGAATTATAAGCTAGGTTTTCATTACCGCAGTTATACCAGCACAAATCAGTGAATAGATTGATTCAATTCCATTTCAATGGCCTTATATACAATTCAAGAGTCATTTCAGTAATATTTCGTCCTTTAATCACATCAGTGGGATACTCTAAGATACTCTAGTATAAACTCTGAGGCTTCCGACTTTTACGTCAGAAGGGTAGTTGGAGAACAGTTTCCTTTTCTTTCTTGTCTCTGCAGCTTCAGTTGAAGTGGCCGAAATAGAGTGTCCATTAATAATCCTGACAACTAGGAATAGTAGTCTCCATTGGAGTTCGCGCAAACTTTCAATGTCTGTTTTATCTCATCTTGTTTAAGATTTGTTTCGCGATCTTGCTTGTGTTCAATGCCTTGGATGGAATCTATTGCTGGACTGTCACTTCTAAGCCTGCAGATTTGCAATTAAAAATATTGAGTTGTCCAGTTTGATAGCCTAATCGAGTGAGCTATACCTGCCGATTCCATAAACATGGCTTCACTCATAGCTATTGAATTGCAAGGATTCGTATATGCAATCGCTTTCAAGGTGCGATTTTCTTCTATTTGAAATGGATGTTCTTAACTGTGGCCATTTTTATATTCAAAATACTTATAATACTTGTAAGTGATTCGAGTTGCTCGAATGATTCACTAAAATTTACAGCCTTTGTTGTTATTGTATATACAAACAAAGAAGAAAGGAAAAACAAAGACAACAAGCAAAACATAACCACAATCTTCTTCGAGTACTTTCAACTTTGAGTATGAGTAGTATGAGTATCATATTAAAATAAGTATGAATGCGTATAAGTATCTAAAATTATAAATATGATTTGAATCTACTCATCGTTTTGAATACTCGTTGCTGATCTCTGGTTTGAGAGATTTTCTGGAAAAAATGATTACAGAAACGAGAAAGAAAAGGAAACTATTCTACATCTATTGTGTACATGCCTATCGTTATGACATAGAAGTAGGTAATACTTAAGCCTTTACTAAACTCATTGATATGTCAAGGAAGGATAATGCTGTTCTAAGTGCCTTCATCAAAAGTTCAAGTCGGCAACTAACTCTGTTTACTTAAATATGTACCTTCGAAGACAGACTCTTATGAGTCTAATAGCAAAAGCTTCGAGAGTAACTAATTGCCATGAAGGAGGTTAAACTATAGCTCATGGTAGTCATAGATAAAATTAACACCACAACATGATTATAACGAGAAACTACGTCGTAGTTCTATAGAGGCCAATAATGAATGAACATTGGATTGCACTAATTCAGGTAGGACGTATCCATGTTCCTCTTAAATAGACTTCTTTCTGATAGCCTTTTGCTTTAAACAAAAATTTATTTTAAACAAATTAAAACTATTGCCTGAAAGTATGCTATACATTTATTAAAATAAAATCACCTAGAAGTATGCAACAATTATTAGTATTATTTATTTCTAATATATGTCTTTAAACAGGCTACTTCTGTATAATTAGTTGCGTTTGTTTGAACCTATTCGTAGGAAATGGTTGCAGAAACGAGGAAGAAAAAGAAACCTATTGTGTACACCTATTGTGTACATGCCTTTACTTTCTCACTGATATGTCAAGGAAGGATAATGCTGGCCTAGTGGTTTCATCAAAAGCTCAAGTCAGAAACTAATTCTATTTACTAAAATTGTACCTTCGAAAACAGACTCTTATCTGTCTAATAGAAAAACTGCGAGACTATCTAATTGCCATGAAAGAGGTTAAACTGTAGTGCATGATAGTCATGGATAAAATTAACACACACCACATGATTATAACGAGAAACAAGGCCGTAATTCTATAGAATCCAATAATGTATGAACATTGGATTGCACTAACTCGTGCCATGTTCCTCTTAAACTTCAAATTGCTAGTGAATATTTAAATATTTTGTTTCGGTACAATTCAGACAAAGATTTTGATTAGTTGCCTAGATTTTTTCCAAGCCTGTACATACATACATAATTGGTCATTAGAACCCATCAGTCAGGATTATTGACCTAGCTTCTCACACCACCTATGTTGTGTGCGTTAATTTTATACATGAGTGGCGGGACCTACAGTTTAAAGTCGACTCCGAACGACAGATTTTTGAGAAGCTTTTCATGGCAATTTTTACTCTCAGAGTTTTTGTCAGAAATCCTGTACACATTTAATAAAAAACGCTACTCGATGTATATAAAAAATATTTTTTAATATTAAAATTGTTATGAGAGAATTAACAGCAACTAATTCATATTAAATTATTATTACCGTTATTAATTATTTTATAATTGCCTTGACTACTGTAAGAATTATCCCTGACAACTGTGATAAATTTTTATTTCGTTTCTCAAATGCTTTTACAACGCATATCTTCATTAATCTTCTTTTGTTGTCTGGCTGACAATTACTGGCTCATAAATTCATTAAAACGCATGTATTTTCTTTTTTTTTTCCTAATTCTTCTTAAGTTTTAATTCATTTAATTAGATTGGAAATTAAGCGTTTATTAGGGATTTTATTGAAAGCAAAAGTAGTACTTTGGTCATGTTTTTATAAAAGGCCTTGCAGTGGAAGATTTTAATTTAAAAAATGTTAAACGCATTAGTGGTATGAAACTTTATATAGTGCGTTAAAAAAGCGTTGCAATTAGGAAATTTTTTTTTATTCTCAGATACCTCTTCGCAATGGAATAAGTACTTATTGAAACCTACTGTCATTAATAAGCACCTTCACCCTCTCCTGTACGCGGTCGAGAAGCTTCAAAATAGACTTTAAAGGATGGGCCCATACATAAGAGTTGTACTCCATCCGAGATCATTTCAACGAGCATCATAACTAATTCTCATGCCCAGAACATCAAGAACATCCGCCTCCTCAATTATTCCATTACCCATAGATACAGATGACAAAATACCAGCACCAGCATCACGTCGGTGTGTCAAAAAACAACATTGGGTCTTGCGAGCATTAAAATCGACCCTCTTCGGGTGATTGTTATCAGGTCACCTGTGAGTGCGTCATTCATGTTCGTTCTCCTTGCCCCAATCTCTAAAAGGCTCAGCCTCCGATCAAATGAATATGAATGACAAATATTGCTGCCATCCGCATAAGAGTAAATAGGATTCGAAGTAATAGATAGAAGATCATTAAGAAAAATAAGAAAAGGGGTAGCCCTGAATTTATCCTGAACTTGTCGGAAAAGACGCCATCTATAACCACTCTAATAGTGCGATCTTTGAGAAAGATCGATATAAATTGACAGAAGTGACTACCGACACCAAAAGCAATTAACGTCGATACCAGAGCCTCATACCAGACCCTATCATTCTTGGTTGATGTGTGCTGAGTGCGGTGGTGCTGAGTCCTGTTGGAATGTTTATCTGCCCAGGGCTTTAATACTGTCTTTAAGACATTTTTCCGATAATATTCGGCATTTATTTTGACACCACGGTCGATGAATACGAGCGGGGAGCGACCATAGACCGTTACAGCGGCCCACACTATTACCATCGGCTGCGCTTGAGTTCTGGTGGCCAATCGCAGGTGTAAATTTTCAGCTGACCTCTTTTTTTCTCATCAGAAAAAACTAAATTCGGTAATTGGCCACTTTCGTGCAAGCGAAGTAACTTCTTGGCTTTTTCCACTCTAACTTTTTTTTGTCTATCGGTAAGATCTTGTACTTTTTGGAACTTCAAGGGCTTCAGTCCAAGCTCATTTTTCAAAATGCGTTGTATCCGTTCTCGTGATATGTTCAACTAACGTGCAATTTTTCTAGCACTGCGGCGTGGATTCCGATCAAATCTGGCCTTCACTTTTCGGATCATTTCTGGTGTTGTCACCGTTTTTTTTTTTTTTTGGTCCACTTTTTAGACCCGATGCCACACTGTCGGTATCACGGTAACTAGCAATGGTACAAGAAACAAAAGATTTATTCACTTTTCAATGTTGGAGGGCTCTACGATATCCACCTGTGGTTTTCCAGCCACTATCACGCTTGAATTCCATCACAAAGAACTTTTTTCTGAATGCAATAGATCAAAATGCTTTTGTACGCTTATAAATAATAAAATGAACTGTAACTTGAAAAAATCTGTCAGCTGTCAGACAAGCGGTTTACAAATGATAACAACCTGAAGTTGGCTGCAATACATATCAGTCACCTTGTACATCAATCCAATCTATCCTCAGAGTGCGTTCTTTTTAGGCAACGTCAAATGGCAAACTTCTCATGCTACGAACTGCTAAAATTCTTGTTTAATTAATTCAATACCTAGCAATAACGATAAAGAGAAGGATTAGATTTGTTAAATTACGGATCTTTTTATGCTTTACAAGTTCTAGAGACAAAATGAAATTATGAGTAAGACGTTTTTGAACCTAAGCCTTCGAGTTTCAGAACGATATACAGTATTCCCTCGATTTACGTTGTATCGATTTACGTTGTATCGATTAACGTCGTCAAAAATTGTGTTCCCTTCAACTTTGATTTGCGTCGTCATCCGATTTAAGTGGCCTCTGTTGTTTATAAATAAAACAGTAGGTAGTGTGCTGGCTTATTAGACGTAAAGCCAGGGTTGGAGTCCCCGACCAGACATCAAAATAAATTAAAACGAAGTTCTGTTGCTAATTAGTTTCTTTTGTGTAATTGTTTGTTTCATTGGACTTGATCTTCATTTCATGATGGAAATTATAAATTTCGTTTTAACAAAAAGAACTCCAGAAATTGAAGCCATCAAGAGACAATAGAGCTAAAATTGTATTTTTTTTGTATTGAATTTATTTATTGTCATTTATTATTACTTTCCGCCTTCATTCCATTTGTATCATATTAATCACCCCCATAATTCTAAATTTAATTTCCAAAAACTAAATTGGTGTCTAATTTAATGTCAATCCAAGGAACATGTGTCTCTGTCTTGTGTTACTTCAGATGTGGAACAATTGTTTCCAAAAAGAGATTGATTTTTTACCCTAGAAAAAATTAGCTTAAAATCATCCATTGTCAGTCATCATCAACAAGATGTTGTTACCGTAGTATTGACGATTATTCTTTGGCCTGCTTTAGACTTTCAATTGTTTTTCAGTCGTTTTTTCTTTGCTTCCTCATGGTTTTTAATTTATTGTCAGTGTTTTCATTTGTTATTTGTAACACAAATCAATCATGCTGGCTGGCTGTATGCGTTGATGGCAGGGAGCAGAGTAGCGACACTCTGACACTCGTTTGGAAATGGTGGCATAAAAAATTCTTTATATTGCAGAGTCTAGAGCTCTGTTTCATTAAACAATCATAGCGTAATGCACAGCAATACTGGCACGTATTACTTAGAAGAGGGTGGCAATTGATGGATAGACAACAAGTTTAGGTGGACGACACATTGATTTGTTGCCACGACGAGTGATTATCATGTTAACATAGGCACTTTTATGCTTTTACACAACACTTCCTTTGCCAGCACTTGGAAAAACTTGGAAAAAAGTATAAACAACAAATAAAAATGAAAAGTTTTTCATTTTTTTTTTTATAATTTAATTGCTTAAGGAAATCATTTGCTAAGCAAAACAAATATTAATTTATTGAAAATACATTGCAAAAGGGTGGGCCATTTAAAAGTTTAAATTTAAAAATACAATAAAACAACAACGATTTGAAATTATGAAAAATTTATTCCTTTGTTGTAAAATACAATTGTTTCGATATTATTTCATTCACAGTTCCTCATTCCATCGGACTAATTTTCGTGGACTTTTTGGAGTGTATGGGGTCGTAACCAGAGAACAGCAATGAATCGTTTTTTCGCTACTCTTCAGCACTCATGCAATTTTGAGTATGAATGAATCATTAGAATTGAAATTCAACTACTCTGATTCATTCATACTCGCTAGAACATTGATTTATAAGTATAAGTAGCAATGAGTATGAGTACAATGTTGACAACACACTCACAACATTTGAAATATGTTTGATTCATACGCCTACTCATTCTGATTCAATTGGCTCGAGTGGATCGATTCATTCAACAAAATTAACAGCCCTTGTTGTTGTTGCATATACAAACAAAGACGAAAGGAAAGACAAAGACAACAAGCAAAGCATATACACAATCTTCTTGTGAGAATTGCAGTGTTCGTAAGCGAATCATACTTATTTTGTGCTTCGTGTTAATGTTAAGTAGAGACCAATCGAAGTTAATAACATGTCATGCGTATAGTTAAATACAAATACGACGAGTACTTCCAACTTTGAGTGTGAGTAGTATGAGTATCATATCAAAATAAGTATGAATGCATATAAGTACCTGAAATTATAACTCTGACTCGAACCTACTCATCGCTTTGAATACTTATTGCTGATCTCTGGTCATAACTCGTCAATGGCATCATGAATGTTGGGCTTTAAATGCTTTATACGCACCATGCTGAAAATGAGCTTCATTCGAAGAGACGATTTTTTTTGGAAAAATCGACATCATCTTGCAGTTTCTTGTTGGCCCTTTTACATACATAATTGGTCATTACAACCCTTCAGTCAGGATTACGACCTAGCTTCTCACACACTTATTTTTTATGCGTTAATTTTATACATGGGTGGCGGGACCTACAGTTTAAAGTTGACTCCGAACGGCAGATTTTTGAGAAGCTTTTCGTGGCAATTTTTTACTCTCAGAGTCTTTGCCAGAAATCTACTGAGAGGAAGTCGCCGAAGAAATATTTTTCGTTTTGATGTCTGACCTGAGATTCGAACCAACAACTAATAAGCCAACACACTTCATACTAGATCACGGTGACTTCTTGTGAAGCGAAGACAACTCTTTAAATCGATATTTTCGGCTGGATGCACTGTACGAACACTCTGACATGTTGGCGCATTAACAATGAAACCTGTTTGGCGAACTTTAGCAATCAACTTTCATATACTGGGCACTGTTGGTCTTTCTCTGTGTCCAGAATTTGTATAACAATTTCATGCAATTGTCGACCAATTATCCTTTGTTTTTGAAAAAAAAATTTCCAATTAATTCCAACGTTGCTCTAGAGTAAATTAATTCTTAAATTCAGTGGCGATAATATTCTAAATTTTGTGGCAGAAGGACATAAGTATTGTCAGATGCTTTAATTTGAAACCGATAGATGGCTTAGCCGATACGAATTTCCTTTTTTAAAACTGTACCTGGTTAACTAACTTTAATGCGGATAATATCTTAATTAATTTTCATTTCAATTGTTGATTTGTTTTGTTTTATTTTTTTGTTGTGTATTCCTTTCTAAAATTTGTTTCAATTTTAATTAAATCATTTACACGCACTCTCATGAACGTGACTATTTTTTATAAATTTTTTTTAATAAAAAAATGAAGCCCACAAAGAATTTTTAATCAGCATAAATTAATTATTTTAATGACTGCTCCTTCTCCCTTGTTTTAATTCATTTCAAATGCCAGACAACTTTGAAGGTGTTAAATTGATATGAAAAGGGTTTCAGTATTCCAAGAACTTTCTATGAGGAGAAAATGTGTTTAAAATTTTTAATTTTCCATTACAAATCAAAAAAGGCTACTTTAAGGGAGAGGGAATAAATATGCTGGCATAACATTGCATTTTTTTGTTCTAAGTGTTAAGAGACCATAATTGTTAAATATTTAAACACTTTCAACAACAAAAAATACACCGTGTATGTATGTATGTATGTGTATTCAAATATTTATTTTATAAAGTGTCAAGATGTTATTCCTTCACTTGTAATGTTTTGTTTTTATTTTTGTTATTATTTCCTTACTTTGTTTACAACAACTAAATAAATTCATAAATATTTGGTTACACCAATCAAAGGCCTTTTAAGCCGACTACAAATAAAAAAAATTACAAAAAAAAACGTACCACAAGGAAAATATCTGAATATTTACATTTTCATTTACACATGTAAATAATTGTGTAAAGTAAGAAAAAAAATTACAAGTTGTTAGTGTAAACAGGAGAATAGGCTATGTAAACAAAATAAAACAGCTAAGAAAACATTGTATTTCCAGCATGAAAATTAAAAAACAACAGAAACAATAAAAATTTCTAAATAAACAACAAAAACAAAAATAAAAAAGAGAATGAAATGGCCAATTTCGTTAGCACAGAAGCAGTTTTGGGACTTAAAAAACATTTTCAATACCCGATTCATAATAAATTCATTCAGTAAGTAACAATCTTGCATGGGATTGGCTGGATTACTATTAATGTGTTGCCTAATGCTGGGTTTCACTGCCCAAAGTTGAGCGCTTGTGGATGGTTATATCCTTCCGAAGCCTAGGCCGTCACATTATCAATGTCTATGTGTTATCATGGTGGAAAACAATTCCTCTCCTATTTAAGTAGGTGACTTGTTACTTCAAGTCACCATAGTCTAGTAGTTAAGTTAGGTTAGGTTGGTGTGGTAGCTTTATACCAAAACCTCACTTGAGCACGCACAGCGTCCCGTTGTGAAGCCACAGGTGAACGCAGTCCCTGTACTGACCAAGTTCTCCGATCCAATGAGGGAGAAGTTGGTCAGCGCAAGGGCTGCATATTTAAAGCACGACTATCCCATGCTGGAATACCAGCCTGAAGGTTTGATAAACGAAACTATGTCCTTGACGCCAAGTCGCCGTGGTCCAGTGGCTAGTGTGTTGCCTTATTAGACAAAAGGCCGGGTTAGACGAATCCCAGGTCAGACATCAAAACGAAAAAATATTTCTTCGGCGACTTCCGCTCAGCAGATTTCTGACAAAGACTCTGAGAGTAAAAATTGCCATGAAAAGCTTTTCAAAAATCTGTCGTTCGGAGTCGACTTTAAACTGTAGGTCCCGCCACTCATGTATAAAATTAACGCACACAGCATAAGTGGTGTGAGAAGCTAGGTCGAAATCCTGACTGAAGGGTTGTAATGGCCAATTATGTATGTATGTATGTCCTTGACGTCAATGGACGATAGCTCCGTTAAGCTGACACGGGTTGGAGAGCCAAATAACCTATATCTGTATCTCCCAAGAGATGGGCATTAACATAGAAAGTGGATAACAGTCTCTTCTTCCTCAGCGCATCTGCATACACGGCAGAAATCATTAAATGGGAGCCGCATTCTTTCCGCATGTGTACCTATAACACAGTGAGCTATAAGCATGGCCACTGTGCTCGCGATGATGTTACGACCAAGTCCAAGTAACTGGTTGGTGCGCCTTCTATCAATTGAGGGCCAAGTGAGCCCAGCGGTAGAGCAGGTCTCCTCACTGATACAGGATAGGTTGGCGTCCCGGGAGAATTTCCGCGCAATGGCCAGTTTGAACGAGGTATGTGGCATTCCCAAGTTGATTGAAGAGGATTCCGGTAGAAATGCGCCTGCTCTGGCTAGCTCCTCTGCTCTGCAGTTTCCCGGATAGTCGCAGTATCCGGGGACCCAAACAAGTGTGCCTTTGAAACGCCCAAAAAGAAGATTAATAGCTTATTAGACGTTAGGCCGTGGTTCAAACCCCAGGTCAGACATCTCCACCAAAATCGAAATATAAAAAACCGTTATTTTGGCGACTTCTTACAAATGTCTGCAAAAATTCTGAGGGTAAATAAAATTGCCATGTAAAGTTTATCAAAAATATGTCGTCCACAGTCGCCATGGTCTAGTCGGTAGTGTGTTGGCTTATTAGACGAAAGGCCCGGGTTCGAATCCCAGGTCAGACATCAAAATGAAAATATTTCTTCGGTGACTTCCTCTCAGCAGATTCTTGGCAAAATCTCTGAGAGTAAAAATTGCCATGAAAAGCTTCTCAAAAATCTGTCGTTCGGAGTCGCTTTTAAACTGTAGGTCCTGCCACTCATGTATAAAATTAACGCACACAACATAAGTGGTGTGAGAAGCTAGGTTGTAATCCTGAATGAAGGGTTGTAATGGCCCATTATGTATGTATGTATGTCCTTGACGTCAATGGACGATAGCTCCGTTAAGCTGACAAGGGTCGGAGAGCCAAATAACCTATATCTGTATCTCCTAAGAGATGGGCATTGATATAGAAAGTGGATAACAGTCTCCTCTTCCTCAGCGGATCAGCATACACGGCAGAAATCATTAAATGGGAACCGCATTCTTTCCGCGTGTCCACCCATAACACAGTGACCTGTAAGCATTGCCAATATGATCGCGATGATGTTTCGATCAAGTCCAAGTAACTGGTTGGTGCACCTTCTATCCATTGAGGACCACCAAGTGAGCCTAGCAGTGGAGCAGGTCTCCTCACTGAACCAGGATAGGTTGGCGTCCCGGGAAAATTTCCGCGCAATGGCCAGTTTGAACGAGGTAAGTGGCATTCCCAAGTTGATTGAAGAGGATTCCGAAAGAAGTACGCCAGTCCTGGCCAGCTAGTCTGCTCTGCAGTTTCCCGGAATGTCGCAGTGTCCGCGGACCCAGACAAGTGTGACTTTGAATTGCCCAGAAAGAAGGTTAAGACAGCGGCGGTATTCCCAGACAATCTTAGATAGTCTAGTAGTTAGTGAGGTGGCTTATTAGACGTTAGACCGTGGTTTAAACCCCAGGTCAGACATCTGCACCAAAATCGAAATATAAAAAACCGTTTCTTCGGCGAATTCCTCTTACAAATTTCTGGCAAAAATACTGAGGATAAATAAAATTGCCATGAAAAGTTTATCAAAAATCTGTCGTTCAAAGTCTACATTAACGCGTAGAGACCGCTACTAGTGTACGAAAATAACGCACACAACATAAATGGTGTGAAAAGCTAGGTCATAATCCTAACTGAAGGCTTGGAAATCATGTACAATGTTCAAAACAGGCTTAATCAGTATAGTGAAGAAATTTTAAAAAAATCTTGGGTACTGAGGTTCAATGGCTTTATTTATGTAATGTGCACCAAATTTTCTAAATTTAAAATTATTTTTAAAAATTATTCTTTAAGTTTAGCAAAGCTTTGTCCATCTAAATTACGTGATTAAACATATGCATGGACTGTTTTTAAATTACAGACTTAAGAAATTTTTTTTTTTAATTTTAATAAAGCAAAAATAGTTTCGTAAGACACAATTTAAATTTAAAAATAGAAGTGCTTTGCCAGTTTTTCAGCCATAAATTTTCAAACACAATGCAACAGAAAGTGCTAAACACACAAAACCTAACGTAAACTTCTTAAGAAGTTTTTTGGCCTATTGTTTTGCAGCAGAACAATTGAATTGTGACTGGAAATTTATGGCAAAAACTAAAGTGTCAATATAAATTATAACTCACAATGGAAATATTTAGCAAATATGAAACCAGAAAATGGAGAACAATGGGGTTTATGTTGTTAAACACAAAGAAAAGAAGAAGAAGAAAAAATAAAAACTTAAATCAAAAATTAATTTTTAAAGATTTCCTTAATATATTAAATAAAGGGTGGACCATTTAAAAGTTTAAATTTTGAAAATTCAATAAAACAAAACCGCTGTTAAAATTTTGCCAAATTTGTTCTTTTTATTGGGAACCAAATTGTCTCTATTAGAAATGTTAAATTATTTCATTCATATGGCTGCTGGAAGCTGGTCTCTTAGTACCATATTTAATCGTAGCACTTTTCGTAGACTTTTTCAAGTGTATGCATCCCAAATGTAGGCCATCAAATGTTAAATTGTCTCTGGTTTGTCGGCATAACAGTTTTCATTAACAGTGCACCACAGAAAATAGCCTAACGGTGCCAAGTTGCAGCTTCTTGGCGGCCAATTGACATCATCATTTTGGTTAATTAAACTACCACCAAATTTTTAAAGCAATAAATTGATTGTGGCATGAAATGTGTGGCAAGTTGCATCATCCTGTTGGAACCAAACATCGTTCACATAAATACCATAACGAGCGGGATACAAAAAAAGCGGTGATCATGTTGTGATAGGTTTTGTCGCCTTCATTTTCAAAGGAATGTAGGCCAATGATGTCTCCATTCTACAAGCCGCACTAAACGGTCACTCGTAGTGGGTGCATTGCCTTCTGCAAGACGACGTGTGGGTTTTCTGAACGTCCAAATACGACAATTTTGCTTATTAACGTACCCCTAAGAAATGAAAGTGGGTTTTATCCGAAAAGATGGTAAAATCCAAGAATGATAAACTAAAGATTACGCCTTGCGCATGATTTCCCGTTAGATGACGTAGTTGGGCTATTTTTCCAAGTCTTTTTCATATGTTAAAATTAACATTTCTTCTGAAATGTGTGTGCACTACGTGAAAGTAGTTGGCAGCCCTGCAATATAACTTACATTGTCATTAGCCAATAGGAACACAATATGCGTGACGTCATTGATTCAACATGCGCAGAAAGTTTTAATTTTGTGTGCGTGATGGCGTAATCTTTAGTTTATCATTCTTGGGTAAAATCGACATCATAGCGAAGCGAAAATGAAGTGGATGGTCCAGAGGTTTTAACTCTTGAAACAATTGACTTTTGTAAGACGTTATACCGAAATCTTTTCGAAAAATTCGATGTAAACTAGTGCAGTCCAATGTTCGTGAGAACGATGACTACTTTGCGTTAGTGGTTTTTATATACACTCTAAGCCGCAGCTTCGATTTTTTCGAGTGTAGGCACTGTAAGAGCATGCTCACGTTCTGACACATCTACAATGAAACCAACAAACTTTCGTATACAGAGCACTTTTGGTTCTTCTCTGCGACTAAATTTTAAGAAATTGAATTAAAACGTTGCCATGGTCTAGCAGGTAGTGTGTTGGCTTATTAGACGTAAAGCCAGGGGTTCGAGTCCCAGGCCAGACATCAAAACAAAATACAAAAGGTAGGCAGATTTCTGACAAAAACTCTGAGAGTAAAAATAAAATTGCCATGAAAAGTTTTTCTCAAAAATCTGTCGTTCGGAGTCGACTTTAAACTGCAGGTCCCTCTACTTATGTATAAATTAACTACACACAACGTAAGTAGTGTGAGAAACTAGGTCAATAATCCTGACTGCAGGGTTGTAATGACCAATTATGTATGCATTTTGTCGATTCAATATGATCTCTAGGACATAAGTATTGCCAGATTCGAAATAATCGATGCTTCAAATTAAAACCGATAGATGATCCACTCGATTCGTTAAATATTTGAATAAAATATTTTAAAAGAGGCCTTTTAAAGTTTATAAAAACAAAAAACGGAAATAATAAATAATACGACTTAATCACACCCTCCTACAAATGAAATGCTTTATAAAGTTTTATTTCCAAAAAGTAAATAAAATGTTAAGAAATAACAAAAAAAAATTTTATTCAAAACTCTTATCAACAAAACGACCGCCCGCAGTGTTATCAATCAGTAGATGAATGGGGGAAAATATAGAAGAAGAAGAAGGAAAAATATTATAAGCAGCATCAGAAATCGTAACAATAATAACACACTGCCATACATGCAGTCTGAAAGACAGCCATCCAGCCAGCCAGCCAGCAAGCAGCAGACAAAGTAACACCAACCAATAACCCCAAGATGTTCACGCTTTATAAACTGGAGGAAAATAAAAAAAACAGAAAACAAAACTCAACATACTTGGAAAGAACCTCCAGAAAATATAACAAAATTAAAATAAAAAGAGAAATAAAAATAGAAAATAAAAACAAATAAAAATGGAACATTAAAGTGCAACATTTACTGGGAACACAATTGGTGTGATGATCCTACACAAAAAACAAAAAACAAAACGCAAGCAATTCCAATCTACACTAAAAAGCTGTTGTAAAGGACAGACAAAACAAACGACAGGCAAAGGGGGACAGACAGAGAATTGGCCTATGCGACAGCTAGAAATAGAAAGAACGACAAACTAAGGGTATCACTGTAAAATAAACAAACAATGATGAACATAATCTAGAAACCATAATCAATGCCAGCCAGTATTTAATGCCATACAATGATCATTATCTCGTATGTATATTATTAATGGGTAGGGGCATAAGTAAATTCGTTAAGAAAAAAAAAATAAGCGAGATTTAAATTACATTTCTTTCATCAGCACTTATTTAGCTGTCAAAAACAAACTGACACATGCTCTTTTTATGCCAATTTAACATAATGCACCATAAGAACACATGCTTGGCAGCAAACCCGATCTAAACAAGTGTTTTAAGCCACTGTAAATGAAAGCATAACAAACTTCAGAAATTATTCTACTTCATACATACATACATAATTGGCCATTACAACCCTTCATTCAGGATTACGACCTAGCTTCTCACACCACTTATGTTGTGTGCGTTAATTTTATACATGAGTGGCGGGACCTACAGTTTAAAGTCGACTCCGAACGACAGATTTTTGAGAAGCTTTTCATGGCAATTTTTACTCTCAGAGTCTTTGCCAGAAATCTGCTGAGAGGAAGTCGCCGAAGAAATATTTTTCGTTTTGATGTCTGACCTGGGATTCGAACCCGGGCCTTTTGTCTAATAAGCCAACACACTACCCACTAGACCACTTATTTACTGTCAATAACAAACTGCCACATGCTCTTTTTATGCCAATTTAACATAATGCACCATAAGAACACATGCTTGGCTGCAAACCCGATCTAAACAAGTGTAAATGAAAGCATAACAAATTTAGAACTTATTCTACTTCATATAGGCAAATGAAATACTGACAGTTAATGTGTTCAAAACTGATTTCAATAATCCTCCGTTAGGCATAAACTGCAGGCCTAAGAGAAATAAGGTTTAACTTGACTGCCTTTCTGGATATGGAGGCAACTTTCCGTGCTGAGAATTCCGGCGTACAAAGAACACCACATACATACAAACACAATTGGTCGTTATAACTTCTATACATAAATAAAGGGTGATTTTTTAAGAGCTATAGAAAAAATTTCAAAACAAAACACATAAAATTTAGAAAAATTTATGAAATCTTTATTTGAATCGATAGTACGGTCCATGTTATTTAATGTTTGAAGATTATTTTATACCGTGACTGCGCCTCAAATGGTCCATACGCTTAGTCCCATTTTGGAATACTCTTTCCAACATTTCGATCGGTATCTCACGAATAAATGCTTCAATGTTGTCTTCCAATGCGACAATTGAAGCGGGCTTGTCTGTATAGACATGGGCATTTAACATAGCCCCACAAAAAATAGCCTAAAGGCGTTAAATCGTACAATATAGGCGGCCAATTAACCTGTCCCGTACGTGAAATAAAATGTTCACCGAACTCGCCTCTCAATAAGTCCACTGTTCTGCGTGCTCTGTTTCATGTGGCACCGTTTTGTTGAAACCACATGTAATGCAAGTCAAGCTTTTGCATTTTGTGCAGAAAAAAGTTGGATATCATCTCACGGTAGCGCTCACCATTCACAGTTACGTTACGATTCGCAGCATCTTTGAAGAAGTATGGTCCAATGATGCCACCAGCCCATAAATCGCAGCAAACTGTGGATGTATTTGTAGCTTTTGCAATGCTTCTGGCTGATCTTTTCTACAAAATCGGTAATTCTGCTTATTTGCGTATCCATTGAGCCAAAAAAGAGTTTCTTCGCTGAACACAATTTTTCGATACAGAAGTGGATCTTCGGTCAACTTTCCGTTCACCAAAAATTCTGCATTGCAGTAGGTCGTTCGGCTTCAATTCTTGCACCAGCTGAATTTTAAAAGGCTTCAGACCTTAATCCTTTCGCGAAATTGTCCACGTTGGTGAGTAACAGAGGTCCAATTGCTGCAAACGGCAACGAATCGATAATTGATGATCATCATTAACACTAACCGATACAGTTGTGATATTTTCTTCACTTTGCACTTTACGTAAGCGTGTTGGTGGTTTATAGCCCAGCAATGTAAATTTGGTGCGAAATTGAGTCACAATAGTCCGAATAGCCCCTTTAGTGGGTCGATTAAACTGACCATAAAATGAAAGAAATGCGCTATGAAATTTCTTAGCAGAAATCGTCTATAACTCTGCGCCATAATGAAGCACGGGAGGGATGAGCGTCTTGTAGAGTATTAGTTTTGTCCTACGAGAGAGGTCTCTGCTACTCAATTGCCTATTGACACCGCAGTACTATCTGATTGCAAGAGTAATGCTGCGTTTGATCTCCAGACTGACATCATTTTCGGTGGTAACGGCGGAGCCAAGATAAATGAATTCCTTGACTATATCAAAAGTATAGTTAACGGCCGTAACCTAAGAATCAATACGCCGCACGTCTCTACTTGTCAATAACATATCCTTCGTTTTGCCCTCATTTACTGCCAGATAGCACTAAAGGCAGCAGTGAGTTCTCGTTTGGTACGCCCTATGATGTCGTCAGCGTACCCAAGCAACTGTTCAATTGGAATTAGTAAATTTCTAAATGATTGATTTAAAGCGGCCACACTACTAACTGTGCTAGCCACTTTCGCAGTCGCTCTGTATAGCTGACACGAAAAGGCTATTGGGTCGCCTACAAAATTCTCATTAGTTCGGTACTTAAGTGCCGCGAATAGCTCGAAAAGATACCTAAGCAGTACAACATAAACATCACATGTGTACCAGGACACACTAGAGAATTCAGTGAAAGATTATAATCAAGATTAGATTGCATTAAAACAGAATTTTTAAAGTCTTACAACTACCTTAAACTGTTTCAATGCACTCCATGGTAAATACTATTTCAGTGTATCAAAGTAATCGCCAAAGTCCAGTAGACACCGTTTTTGATTATTAAACAAGAGGCCTAGGCGTTAACCCCAGATCTGACATCTCCAACAAAACGAAATTTTAATATTTATTCAGCGACTTCCTTTCGATGGATTTCTGTCAAAAACTCTGAGAGTAAATCAAATGCCATGAAATATACATAATTGGCCATTACAACCCTTCAGTCAGGATTACGACCTAGCTTCTCACACCACTTATGTTGTGTGGTTAATTTTATACATAAGCGGCGGGACCTACAGTTTAAAGTCGACTCCGAACGACAGATTCTTGAGAAGCTTTTCATGGCAATTTTTACTCTCAGAGTCTTTGCCAGAAATCTGCTGAGAGGTAGTCGCCGAAGAAATATTTTTCGTTTTGATGTGTGACCTGGGATACGAACCCGGGCCTTTCGTCTAATAAACCAACACACTACCTACTAGACCACGGCGACTTCTATTGCCATGAAAAGTTTCATGAAAATCTGGCATTCGGAATCGACTTTTAAAAGCTAGGTCGTAAGACTCACTGAGGGGTTGTAATGACCAATTATGTACGTACATATGCATTAAAAACAAACATTTTTTAAGAATTCCTTGTAATTATGTAAGAATACTTGTAATTTTAAATTCATGAAAGAAAATTTAAAATTTTTTTGGTTTTCTAAAAGCTTGTTTAATCATTAATTATGCTCCCATGAACACAAAAGTAATTACTTTTGAATTTTATTTTCTTTAAAAGCTAATATGCATCCATATTGTATGTGGATATGTCTTGCCAAAATTTAGTTTTATAAGTAAACGACGAAACAGTCATAAAACTAATCAATGTTTCAAGGATTTAAGCATTAAATTGGTTTTATGCTGTTTAAGATAAAAAAAATATGCTTTAAAAAAAATACACCCCTTTTATGCTTAATGTAATGCTAATTAACCAGTAAATAGGTGTCCTAAAACAAAGCTAATGAAACTTATTTTTAAAACCGTGCTTATTGTCCCATAGGAAAACAAAAATCATCACTTCCTTAAATGCTCACTTGTTAAATTACAAAAAAATGCTTGCAAATCTTTATGGCTTAACGTTAAGAGAAAATATGCTGTTTTTACCAAAATGCATTTAGTTTGCTTAAAAAGCTTAAGAAGTTTAAAAATAATCATTCGATATATGAAATCGACAATTTGTTTCATAATTATTTTATATTTTATTGCTAATTATTTTTCAATGACCATGAAGCTTTCATTTATGTTTTATTTCAAAATAAGTTACTGTTCTCCAGCACCAGCAAAACCGTAAAATTCCTATTACCGTTAATAGTCAGTTGCTGGACACATGAGCTGTTATCATTTGAATGACAGATTTTTGGGGAAATTTTTCATGGCAAATTTTATTTACTCGGAGAGGAAGTGAACAAGATAATATCAGACAGAGCAACACTTTATACATAGACTCCAGAACGGAGAGGGCAGAGCACGCCCGAATATTCTGGTGCACTCATCATGTATTATCCACTTGAAGATGTTGCGTATAGTTGTTGATCAGGTGATCGGATGGCGAACACTATTATGCTTATACTTCATCGTCTGCAAGAAAACTTTTATACATACTCACCAGTGATCAGCAATGAATCGTTTTACCGCCACTCATAAGCATTCATGCAATTTTGAGTATGAGTGCGCCTTTCATTAAGCCTTATCCAAATTTTTCGGGCCGTTCTACCTATGAAAGAGGCCGCTCGTCTGTTGCAGATGGAATTTCAATTATGAGCCTACAGCAGCGATCAGCAATGAATCATTTTTTCGCTACTCATAAGCATTCATACAGTTTTGAGTATAAGTGAATCAACAGAATTTAAATTGAACTACTTTGATGCATTCGTACTCGCTACAACATTAATTTATAAATATAAGCAATGAGTATGAGTACAACGTTGTCATCAAACTCACAACATTCGAAATATGTGTGATTCATATACCTACTCATTCGGATTCATAAATTTAGAAAAATACTTATAATACTTATTAGTGATTCGAGTGGCTCGAATCATTCATTAAAATTTACAGCCTTTATTGTTGTTACATATACAAACAAAGAAGAAAGGAAAGCCAAAGACAACAAGTAAAGCATACACACAATCTTCTTGTGAGTATCGTGCAGTTCATACGCGAATCATACTTGTGATTCGTGTAAATGTTAAGTGAGACCAGTCGAAGGTAAATAACATTATGCGTATTGTAATTTAAATTACCGACGGAGTACTTCCAACTTTTAGTATGAGTAGTAGAGTATGATGTAAATAGTATGAATGTATGTATCGAATTATAAGTATGACTCGAACCTCTTTTTAAAACTTTGCTGATCTTGATCGAGTCTATAATCTGTTTATTGTTAATGCGCGAGACTTCCAACTTGAATGAGTATCTGAAATTAAAATAGTAGTATAAGTACTCTGAAATATAGTAGACTCGAATCTATTCATCGTTTTGAATACTTATTGCTGATCTCTGATACTCACATATACATTAAAACTATTCAATTAGAATTACGACCTCGCTTCTCATCACACTTTATATTGTTTGTTCATTTTGTGCATGAGTGTTGGGAATCTGTTTAAAGTCGGCTCAGATCTGCAGATTTTGAAGAACTTTTTCATGGCAATTTTTTTTATTAGTCGCAGAATTTTTGCCTGAAATCTGTTGAGAGGTTTATCAAATAGCCGAATACACTACCCATTAGACTACGATGTCATTAAATACTTTATTTTAGTAATTGCATACGTTTGCATATTTTTTACATATTTTTGCATATTTCATGCTCAACGATAAATGTCTGTATTTTTATTATGGGGAAGCCTTTACTAATTTATATGATCTATCTAAAAAGAAAAATCATTAATAAAATTTAACCGTGATTAAATTGCATATTATAAGCAATCACATATTACCATATATGCTATAATATGCAATAAAAATATGATTTTTTAACGATTATACTTTGCATACGGGTATCTATGAAGAAATGAAATACTTGTGCAATGAAAAGTTGTTCCCTTTAAGTGCTTAAAATTTTATTTAATAAGCGTTTCAAAAACCCAAAACAAATGAATTAAAAATTATTGAAATGCTTATTTGTTGGTGAAAGCATATTTTTTCCATGAATTTAACATGCAAATAGGCTGTCCATGTTCCGGTTATAAAGGCCTCTTCGCAAGTTTATAACTCCATAAATAGTCTTTTATTTTTACAAAGCCACCGCAATTTTCTTAGTTATGGGCATTAAGAAAAATTATATTTGGACATTAGGAAGATACATATATACACGAAGAACATATGAAAGTGCTTAGAACATGGCATATAATTAGGACAACGTAAGGCTCTAAAAGATGACGGACAATATTGAAATAGGTCCGCTTATTAACACGAGAAACGCTGATCGCTTATTATGATAATCTTAGCTTTGTTAATACAGAGATTAGTACACCCAATAACGTAGAATTTCTAACAATAAATTTAAATATGATGGATAACCAGAACAAAAACAAAATATGTTGGAAATACATCAAATTTTAGAATCAGTTTAGTTTTCTTCGAATTGGCCACCTTTGATACGAATTATGGCCTTCAAACGGCCGATAAAGACATCACACTCTGCACGAAAGTGGTTCTGCGGTATTTTGGCACATTCCCGGCGAAGCGCCGTCTTGAGGTGATGGACACTTTGGTATTTTTTAGTGAGAATCTTACTCTCCACAATGAGATTTTGGTGACCATTGTGCGGTATAAATAAAGCCAGGAGCCTCCTTTTTAAACCGTTCTTGGTTGCCGCATGCGGTGGTACTGAGTCCTGTTAGAATGTCCATGGTCTGCGGCCGAAATATTTGTCTGCCCAGGCATTTAATACTGTCTTTAAAATATTTTCCCGATAATATTCGGCATTTATTTTGACCCCACGGTCGATGAATACGAGCGGGAAGCGACCCTCGGCCGTTACGGGAGTCTACACCATTACCATCGGGTACGCTTGAGTTCTGGTAGCCAATCGAAGGTGTAAATTTTGAGCTGACCCGATTATTTTTGTTTGTTCACAAACTGCACAATTTGGAATGGCTTTTCATCGGAGAAAACCAAATTCGGTAACTGGCAACTTTCGTGCAAGCGAAGTAACTCCTTGGCTCTTTCCAGTGTAATTATTTTTTTTGTCCATCGGTGAGCTCTTGCACTTTTTGGAACTTCAATGGCTTTAGTCTAAGCTCATTTTTCAATATGTGTTGCATCCGTTCTTGTGATATGTTCAACTCACGAGCAATTTTTCTACCACAACGGCGTGGATTTCAAACAAATCTGGCCTTCACTTTTTGAATCATTTCTTGTATTGTTACCGTTTTTTTCTCTCCACTTTTTGGACGCGATGCAACACTGCCAGTATCACAGTAGCGAACAATGGTACGAGAAACAAAAGATTTATTTACATTTAAATGCTGGAGGGCTTTAACGATAGCCACTTGCGGTTTTCCAGTCAAATATAAAGCAATCACACTATCACGCTTGTATTCCGTCACGAATAACTTTTTTTCTGAATGCAATAGATCAGAATGCTTTTGTAAGCTTGTAAATAATAAAATGAACTGTCACTGGACTAAATCTGTCAGCTGTCAGGTGAGCGGTTTACAAATGATAACAACCTGAAGTTGGTTGCAATACATATCAGCCATCCTGTACGCTTTTTCAAGACGGCGTATTTGCAATAGAAGAAAGTATGATCTAGGCTAATGATGATTTGATAATTTGATGTATAAGGACTTCAATATTTTCACTGATAAGCAAATGACAATTAGGGAAGTAACATTCCAGTCATTAAGTAGTATTAACTAACATAAGATTGCCTCCTTAGTCTAGATGACTAAGACGCGTGGCCTTGTTTTAAATTGCTGGACAAATATCTTTAACAAAACGAAATATAAAATAAACATTTTTTCGGCAGCTACCTCTCAGCAGATTTCTGGTTGTCTGAGAGTAAATAAAATTGTCATAAAAAGTTTCTCAAAAATAGTATACATGGTACAGTTTAAAGGCGACTTTTGGGAAACTTTCATGGCAATTTCAATTTACTATTACAGTTTTTTGCCACAGAACTGCTGAGAGACAGTCATTTTTCGTTTTGTTGGATATGTTTGACCTGGGTTTTGAAAAGAGGCCTCATGTCTAATAAGCCAACACACTGCCTTCTAGACTATGCAACCTCATATGAAAGTGTGGTTGGTATACCTAGTGTGATGAGTGTAAAACAAGCCTAATTGATGATGGCTTAAGATTATATCTATATATATACATATAGCTATAGTTGATCTACTGCTCTTCAACCTATCTAGCCATCTGCTAGCTTAGATTGTGATTTCATGGTACTTCTTGTTGAAGGCAAATATTTGCAAATTTTGCTGCGTTTTGTGAGATTTCTGAGTTTCTCTCTGGCTGTGCTAGGCTTGTAAAGCAATACTAAGTTTTATTTTCATCTTTAGTCTTCAATAAAAATATTTTTTTTTGGAAAAAACTATTTTGGGATTAAAAATCGTGCGTTGGGCCTTGTTGTTCTTTAAATCGTATGGCAAGTGGCCTATTTATTGAAAAGTCATCTGTAAGACAAACGATTAATATTTTATGCTATACATACGTCGTCTTTGGTGGTCTAAGAAAGGAATTAAAAGCATTTGAACATATTACAAGGAGATGGTTATTAATCAAACTAGAAGCGGTAACAAGGCAAACAAATCAGAAATCTTTTAATTCTAATATTTGTAGGCGAACTTGTCATATTTAAAAATACATTTCTAAGCTTTTAAAAAAATTTATTTTTTAATTAAGAAAAAAACTAAAAATTTTAAAAAAAAGTTATGATGCCTCTTTCAATGAATTTTTCGTTTTCTCTGGAAAAAAAAAACAAAACGTTTATAACTACAGGCACTAATTTTTCATATGCAAAACTATAAAAATGAAATATTTTCTAATAAATTATTACTGCTGCCCCAACACACAGCATACGCCATAACACAATGTTATCTAGGGGCCATGCAAGATGTAGACAATGCGTGGCACATAAAATTTGTCACCTCCATAGAGTGATCATAAAACCTTTCAACACTTGTAATAAAAGTGAAAAACAAGAACAACAACAACGTTTCTAATACATACGCTAGAAAAAGAGAAAACAAAAAAAAATTATGTATTCGTGCTCTAAATTGGAAAAACGAAACGTATTTTGAAGTGCTTGTTGGTGGAGGTGCTGCATGTGGCATTTTATAGCCTCTTTCGCAGAATTGTTGTATAGGGCATATAGGCTATGATGACTGGCATAGATATTTTCTAAAAAAAACAAAAACCATTTTACAACACTATGTAGTATCGACAATTGCAAGATTTTTTTGTCGTTAACAGTGTAAATGACAGATTTATGGTCATTGTCGAAGCGAAATTTGCTGCAAATTTAAAAGTCACCACCGCCACCATCACCACCACCTTCAGCAACATAATATGTGTTGCACTTTACTGCTGTGCATGGCTCATTTTTTTTTTCTTTCTTGACACTTTTCTTAGTTGTTGTGTTGTTGTTTTATTGTTTAAATATTGTATACGCCGTTTAAATATTTTCCTTTCCCTGGTAAGTGTTAATTTCTGTTCAGCACTTGTTAATGTCTTCAAGTGGTACTTGTGAAAATAATAATGATTGCTATTGCTATTCCTATTTTTGTTGTTTTTGTTTTTGTTTTCATTTATAATTATTTTATATATGCGACCATTTAGTATTGTTACTTACCCGCTATTTGTAATGTGGCATGTCTGCTAACGGCTTTGCCGACATGATTTTTGGCCACACACCAATAGACACCGCTGTCTTGTTCCTTTTTACTTTGCATGGTGCGATAGAAGAATAGGGCACCATCTTTAAATAAAACCCGATGCGATTTTTTATCATTTGTATTCACCGGTTCGCCATCCTTTAAAGAAAAAAAAAATTACAAAAACATTGCAACATGAGACATAAAATACTTGCAACAAAATATTGTAAAATTTATGTTCTCAATACACAACAAACTCGTATATTTTCTTAAAACCGATTTGTTTATAGTTTTTCAATTTTCTCTCTGAGTGTGTGTATGTGTGTGTCTAAATTTAAGTGTTTTTGAAATGAAATTGAACCATAAATTTATTGGTTTTTCTTGTTTTTGTAAAACTAAAATAAAAAAAAACTTAATTTTTTTTTATTTTATTGGCAAACAGTTGTTATATCTTATAAATAAATTATTTTCTCTTTTAGCCATAGACTGTATCATAAAAAATGAGTATCAATTCAATTGCCTTACAAACAGTGGGTGACAAAAAGAGTAAAAATTTCAAATAAAAAAAAAATTACCTACAAATTATTTTTAATCCCAACACAATCACTGTTCTCAAACATATAGGTTGGCTGATATGTATTGCAACCAACTTCAGGTTGTTATCATTTGTAAACCGCTCGTCTGACAGCTGACAGATTTATTCCAGTGACAGTTAATTTTATTATTTACAATCTTACAAAAGCTTTTTGATCTATTGCATTCAGAAAAAAAAGTTATTCGTGATGGAATTCAAGGGTGACAGTGTGATTGCTTTATATTTGGCTGGAAAACCACAGGTGGCTATCGTTAGAAAGAATAAATCTTTTATTTCTCGTACCATTGCTCGTTACCGTGATACCGGCAGTGTTGTATCGCGTCCAAAAAGTGGACGAAAAAAACGGTAACAACACCAGAAATGGACAAGTGAAGGCCAGATTTGATCGAAATCCTCAGCATCACCGCACTCAGCACGCGTCAACCAAGAATGGCTTAAAAAGGAGATTCCTCGCTTCATTTCTACCGCACAATGGCCACCAAAATCTCCGGATCTCAATCCGTTGGACTTTTGCGCCTGGGCCTTTTTGGAGAATAAGGTTCTCATTAAAAAATACCTAAGTGTCGATCATCTCAAGACGGTGCTTCGCCGGGAATGGGACAAAATACCGCAGAGTCACTTTCATGCAGCCTGTGATGGCTTTGTCGGCCGTTTGAAGGCCATAATTTGTACCAAAGGTGGCCAATTCGAACAAATCTAAACTGATTCTAAAATTTTATGTTATTTTCAACCTTTTTTGCTTTTGAACAATAAAATTAAAAAAGGAATTAAAAAAATATAACGCTTTACTTTGTTGCATTACATATCAGCCACCCTGTATGTGACTGGATCTTTACTGAAGGATAATTTTTGAAATGTTTTTCAAACAAGCAAGTAATTGGTTTCCTAGTAACAGGTTCTGGGACTGCGGAGTTATCATGTGTCAATTGTATTCATTCAGCCATTTCATCTGGTTTAGGAAACAAAAATTGTCAGGTTTGGTTTAAGGACGTCTACTTGTCATTCGGACCAGTACAATACCCAGAGATCTAACTGACCCATGTAGAGTTTGAACAGTGGTTTCAGGTCTAATATGCCAACACACTACCTACTAGACTATGGCGACTTATTTGCAGAACATTATGTAGATTAGAGATTATAAGAAACGCAGGAAAGAAGATGGACCACAATAGAGCGTGATTTTAACGTTGAGCTCAATGAGCTTTTAATTAGGGCTGGACAATTGCAGAAAAGTTCTTCGATAGTCTCCAAGTCCTCCTCATCGCAACATACCCATACCCGGCTGGAAACCAGGAAACCAGATCTTTCTTAGTGTCCCAATATTACAGTACCCTCTAATAAAACCAATAACTAACTTAAGGCTGGGCTTATCTAAGCCTAGCAGAAAATCTATTGTAATAAAGGCTGATTTTTCAAAACAAAACCCATAAAATTCAGAAAAATCCATGAAATCTTTATTTGAATCGATATTACGGTCCATATAATTTAATGTTTTAAGATTATTTCATGCAATTGTTGACCGCCACTGCAACTCAAATGGTCCATCCGCTTAGACCAATTTTGGTATACTCTTTCCAACATTTCGTTCAATGCGTCAATTGAAGCGAGCTGGTCTATATAGACATGAGCTTTAACATAGCCCTACAGATAAATTGTCTAAAGGCGTTAAATCGCATAATCTAGGCGGCCAATTGACTGGTCCCGAACTTGAAATAAAATGTTTACCGAACTCGCCTTTCAATATCCATTACTACGCGTGCTGTGTAGCATGTGACACTGTATTGTTGAAATCACATGTTATGCAAGTCAAGCTTTTGCATTTTGGGCAAAAAAAAAAGTTACATAATAGCCACTTCAGTGGGTGAATTAAACTGACCATAAAATGGAAGAAGCGCGCGATCAACTTTCTTGATAGACCACGCATTTTGATAATAAAATTCAATCTTTTGCAAGTGTTGTTCCTTTGTAAGACGATTCATGGTTAAATTATATACCAAACTGAAGATGTTTGACAGTGAAACTTAACACGAAACGTGCGTTAGCTGTATAAATCAGTGTTGCCAAAAAGATAATAGCTAAAAAATCACCCGTTACTATCTTTAACAGCTAATAGAATCCTAGAAACATAGATAACATCTCGATACATTCTCACAACTCCTCTGCTCTTTCTCTCTGATCCATCCATTGATAATATCGTAAAAGTGGTAGATTGAGCGATTAGGACCAACTGTTCAGAAAGTGAGAGCTTTCGCCGTCTCATAACCAAGTATACCGTTATGTTCTGGAACCTAACACACTCAGGAATATGCCATGATTCACGCCAGATTGATGCAATGGCCATTGCAAGGAATATAATGAAATATTTTGAATCTGAAGTGGGGTTACTAGACACGGCCTTAATAACCTATAAGATAGCAATCATACATACATACATAATCGGTCACTTCAACCCTTCTTTTAGACAGTCAAACTCAACCGTAAGCGAGAATAGGAAGACTACGATCATTTACACAATATCTAGGAAGCCTAGTGAAGAGTGTGCTGATCAAAGGTAGTTGTAGATTCGATTTCCACCAGATTCAATAAAAAAAATTATTACATTCAATATCAGATAGCTGCCGTAGTTCAGTAAGAGCTGTGTTGGCATAACGCCATTGTTCATACCCATAGTTCAGGCATCAAAACGAAATAAGGAAACAATATTTCTTCGGCGTTTTCCTTTCAGCAGATTTCTGGGAAAAAATTCGCCATGAAAAGTTTCTTAAAGATATATCGTTCGGAGTCGTCTTTAAATTGTAGGTCCACCAGTCATGTATAAAATGAACGCACCCAATACAAGCGGTGTAAAAAGCTAGGACGTCATCCTGACTGCAGCAGGATTGCAATGACCAACTATATATGTAATCTTAGATCCGGTGAGCCTTTGGCTCAACTATTAACAACCCTTTGAAGGCCCTAAAACCACAAAAAGTTATTCATCTGGTTGTGATCCATTTTGTCATGTGAAATCCATTTAAGACATTGAAAAATTTCTAACAACCCTGCCAGCTTAAAGTGCTATAAATAGCTTGTGTGACGGTATAATCATTATTTGGTAGGTAAATTAATCGATTATACTCTCTCTGTTTTTTAAAATAATATTTTTTGAAATCTATTTTTGTCACCCACTGTATCAAGAAAAAAGAAATAATGTGTATCGACAGTTTAAACCGTAAAAAAGTTTTATTTTACGAGAAAATGTGAAATAGAATAGAACAGAGCTGATAGAAAACTCTTCAAACTTACCTTAAACCATTCAATAGTCGGTTCGGGTTTACCCTCAACTTTACAATTCAATGTGGCAGGTTCATTCTTTTTCACCACCAAATCCGTTGGATGTTCAATTATACGAGGCGATTGATACTGAGCTGCAAAAAAAAAAAGAGAAACAAGAGATAAAAACATTTAAAATCAATAGAATTTCTGGTTGTTGTTTTTTCTATTACTTTTTTCATTACAAATTTAAATCGAAAATTTTTAAAGGGAATTTAAGGAAAATAAAGTTTGAAAATGTTTTGTTGAAAATTAAATTAAATTTTATTTTAAATATGCATGTACTCGTATGTACATACCCCAGCAAGCAATGTTGAAAATTTTTAAACAAATTCGAGTCTTTTTCATTCTTCTGCGCGATTAAAAAGTTCGAATATGCGCTCATATTCTAACTCTTTCGTCGGGTGACTATGAGCGACTCTTCTTAAAAAATCACTTATGAGTCATTTTCTATATTATTTTAAAGTCATTTTCAAATCTTTTCTAGTAGCTTTAAAATCATTTTCGAATCACTTTCTAATCATTTATTAGTCTTATTTGCCTTCGTTTATGATTCCTTTTCGAGTCGTTTTCAGTTATCGTTTAATCGCATACGAGTCTTTTATGAGTCCTTTTATTGTTATTTATGATTATTTATAAGTCTTATTTACCTTCGTTTATGATTCTTTTTCCAAACATATTTCAATCACTTTCTGATTATTTATTAATCTTATTTCCTTTCTTTTATGATTCCTTTTCGAGTCGTTTTTCAGTTATTGTTTAATCACATACGAGTCTTTTATGAGTCCTTTTATTTTCATTTAAAAGTCATGTTCGTATTAATTTGCACTAGTTTTTATGGCATTTATGATTAAAATTTGAGTCATTTATTAGTCGTACTTGTGATTCTATTTTACTTTCTTCAAGTGTTTTTATTAGGTTGACTGAGTCCTACGTTTACAGTACAGCAATTTCAAAAATCACGTTGGTATGAACTTTAGGTATGAAAAAAAAAGAAAGAATATTAAGTTTACATTCGTGTGTATATGTATATCAGACATTAAAATTTATTTAAAAAATATTATTTTTCGTTAAAAAACAAAAAAAATTTTTAATTTAAAAAAATTTTTAATTTAAAAAAATTTGTACTTTATTTCATAGCCATCTTTTACATAAAGGAAAATTTATATAAAATAGCAGTTTCTAATTATCTACTGCGCAAAATATGATCGTAAAATATGTAACTCGAATCACTTTTCAAACACTTGTATGATCTGTTTTTGATTATGCGTTTTTCAATCTTCAGTATAAGGAGAATCTAATAATAAATAATGGAAATAATAGTCAATTTTTAAACGACTGGATGATTAATTTCCGAAGCCAATGCAATACTCATTGACTCGAATCATTTTTGAGTCCTTTTTTAAATCGTGTAACAGTTTAATAAGTTTTTGATCACCAAAAGTACTCTAAAAAGACTCAGCAAAGAGATTTTTATAAAAACAATCTTTCGAATGCTAGCTGGGTATTGATGCTGATACTTACAATATATTTAATTGAAAATTAGCTTTATAGAGTCGCTTTCTGGGTGTTTCTTTTTTTTTTTTAGTTGCTTTTAATATAATTTTAATGGCTAAACAATATATGGGAAAAATAAATACTCGTAGAACGTGTATTACAGTGGATACGTGAACGTACATATACGATGGATTTCAATTAATGCCTTGCATTTCATGCACATCATAACCCAAATAATATGCAAATATTTTTTGGAAAAGCTCATTAAAAATGAATATCACGTTTTTGTAAAGCAACTTTACTCTTCTACGGATAATATAGCTGGATATGCCACACGTATTGGTGTAAAAGCAGTGGCAAGCAATGGCAATGTAATGTTGTCGATAGATAGTGTTTGGCAAATGTTGCCAAATGTTGCGCTTGTATGCATATGAAAATAATCACTATAATAATAATAATTGATAAGCATGTTAAGCAAATTATTAGAAACTACATTTTACCGTCTGCCACATACACACACACACACACACATACACAAGCTGCCACAAACACCTAACAATACCGCAGTCATGTCATCAGAGCTTTAAACATCCGCATTGTATGCATACGTTTTATGCACACATACACACACGGTTGATCCTGGCTGTTTGTTGTCACTGACGTCGTCATCATAACCACGAATTGAATGTCATCATTAGGCAAGCGAAGTAACACAAACACAAACACGTACCACGTACCTCGTACACGTTCACTTTATTAAATTTTTTCCCGATTCTCTTTCTACATGATTTTCCATGTGATTATAATGCATTCATAAGCCGAATAGAAACACTCGTGTAGTAAGGCATTTAACCACCAACGCTAAAGCCAATAACTTCCTCTCACCATCAGCATTGCATCGCCATCATTATCATAATTAATAAAAATGAATACCGTTACATTGATTTTGTTAGCCGTCTGTTTCAAAATCCACGTGCTAAATGTCATTGTAATATCAAAATTAGTTTTTTTTAAAACTGGGCACCCAACAATAATATCGTAAAAAAATAATTGAATTTTTTATTGCAAAACCTCGCCATTTACCCAAAACAATTGCTATGTTCGCAGATATTAACCAAAAAACAGTTTCTAAGATAAGAATAAAACAATATAAAGAGTCTTTGAGTATTAGGAGAAGGCCTGAAAATGGAAGATAAAAAGGATTTGCCGACCAAAACAAAGCAAGCTAAATAATACGTATTTTTCTAAAACACCCTAATATGTCTGAAAGAAAATTGGCACAAAAAGTTGGAGGCTCTGAGACCTTTGTCAGAAAAAAATTTTATTCACAAATATTATTTACTTTAATTGAAATATAAATCAAAAAAAAAAAATTCGCCACTTAGTTTAATTTCTATAACGAAAAGTGTAAAGTGTAAGTTTAAATTTCTCAGAAAGCCTATTATCGTTTTCCCATATACACATACTTCTTTTAAGGTCATCATATGAATAACTAACTGAAAATCTAATCTTGTCATTAAAAATGATTTTGAAGGTGACCATGTCATAATCCTGATCCTAATTATATATTATAAATTTTTCTGTAAGTCTGTTTATTTGTTTGTTTGTTGGTTTGTTTGTTAGCCAATAACCTTGCCTAGACCGATTTTCTTGAAATTTGGGATATAGACCGGGCTTTTGTCGCTGCAGGTTATAGGCTTAAATCTATTCAAAATTTTGAGCAAAAGGGGAGAAAAAATGAGGAAAAATGGTAAGAGGTAATTTTTTTACGATTTAGCTTGGTGAAGTTTACTAAATAGCTTTTGGAGGTATTCCGTTTCTAAAGCTGAACCAAAAGGGGTCTAAAAAGGGGCCGAAAACGAAAAAATTGAGTGCAGGTTATAAATCTTTCTGTAAGTCTATTTTTTTTTTTTTTTTTGCCAATCACGCCTGAACATCTAGACCGATTTTCTTGAAATTTGAGATATAGATCGAGCTCTTGTCGGTGCAGGTTATAGGCTATAAATCTTTTCAAAATTTTGACCAAAATGGGAGAAAAAATTGTCAAAAATTAATACTTTTATGCATAAATGCTGTATTTTATGTGTTTTAAATGCATTTTTTTACGATTTAGCTTGGGTACATTTCCCAAATAGCTATTGGAGGTGTTCCGTTTCTAAAGTTAAACCAAAAGAGGTCCAAAAAGAGGGAAAGGGGCAAAAAATAGGCAAATTGCAGGAATTTATATTTATTGTTATATTTATAACCCGCGTATCGCCGGGTACAATGTGCTAGTAATTCCAATAATTTTGTCCCTCTAGATTAGAAACAAATTGAATTTTATGGTCGTTATAAATTTCGTGGTCCACCGAAATCAAACTGGCAGTTTAATATTCAAGTACATGCTACATGTGTAGCAAGAACATACAGCTGTACTTGGGAAACCCGTATCCGGGAAATCAGAAAGTACTCAAGGCAGAGCATTGTTATTGACACAATCGATGTTTTATTGCAACGGGGAACTTTTTTTCCTCACATGACGTTGAGAACAAATTTTTCTAATGAAATATAACAATGGTTTGTATCATCAGGTTGCAGCCAGCGCTCAATTGAGAGTGTTACTGATGCGAAATTTATAAATCACCGCAAAGCAAGGGCGCTAGATGTCAAATTATTGCCATTTAGAAAAAAATTAAACCAAGCTGACATGAAATGTTTAATTTTTGCATAAAAAACCATACAGCATACAGCAATATTCATCATGTCAAAAACTTTGCCGTAAATAGTTTTTTTAAAATGAATTAAAATAAATCAAAATATTAAATTTTTTTGACAAAATATAATTAATAATTGCGAAAATTATATGTTACTACAAGTATGTATCAAAAGTGATACATAAGCTAGCATTAAGAAGTTTTTTTAAGGCTCGATCTATGGTTAAGAAGTCACCGAAGAAACATTTTTTCAGATTGCACTTTGCTGGTGATGTCTGATCAGCGGTTTGAATCGTAGCTTTACGTTTTTAGAAAATTTCCATGGTAATTCGATTTCGTATTTCATTTTGTTGTAGATGTCTCATTTGTAGTTTTAACCGTAGCGGCACGTCTAATAATCCACCACCGTACTTACTAGACTATGACGACATTCTTCATCATACAATCTTTTAGATGGCCGAAGAAACATTTAAAAATCATTGGTTATACAATGCCTTAAAAATTGCTTCACCCCTGCAACGAATTCAAGTTTCTTCAGGCCTAACACATGCTGCATATGTAGCCTTTTTAAAACACTCTTAATGTTATTATTCCCGAAAACTGTGGCCAACACATCAAATAACAACAAAAGTGGCCACCTTATTAAAGTAAAAAATCACCAATATGGGGCTGAAAAGATCCTTACTTGCCCTGGTTAACTATAAATACCATGGCCTTATTACGAGTTCACTTTTGTAAAATATAAAAGAAATTGAATCCCAATAAAAAAAAGAGAAAATTAAAAATAATTATTCATCAGCATAAATGTTTAAACAATTTCCTTTTGGTAAAAACCAATTCCAAAGAAAATAATTTTTTGCAATTTTTTTAAGGCAAAATGCGGTTTAGCCTTTAATTCAAAAAAAAAAAAGAAGAAAGAAAAAAAATTAAACAAAATACAAAGAGACTCCTTTAAGGATTAATGGTGGCTACTATTTTGTCTTTTTAAATATTTATGCATACAACGGCAATGAGTACAACAAGCAAGCAACGTCAAAGGCAACCATAAGAATGATGACGATGTTTATGTTGACGATGATGATTACGGTTGGTTGATGGTTGGTTAAGTTAAGTTAAGTTGAGACATTGTAGTTGATAATGTTTTTTTTTTTTTTTGTTGCCAATGTTAACATAATACAAAAACAATTTAAACGTTAAAAATGTTGTTAACTTCTATGACTGTTTATATGGTTGTTGGCTGGTTGGTTTGCTTGGCTTAGTAGTTTGGTTAACTTGACTAGCATGTCTACAAGCCTGTCCTTTTGTCCGTCTATTAAGCCATATAAGCAGACAATCTTGTGTGTTTGTCTTTATGCGTTTACATCTGTCTGTCTGTCGGTCTGTACTCTTTTCAACTCTTCTTCATTCATACGTCCATATGGTTGTCTGTCTCTTTGTCTGTCCTCTGCATTTAAATGTTGTTCATGTTGTCGTTTGTTGAAGTTTTTCTGTCATTTTATGTTGCTTTTTCTATGTAGAAAATTTAAATTAGCATATTAGAGACAGAAAAAACACTAAAAATACAAAAAACACCAGGAAAAAAGGCAATAGTTGTTGCCTTTTTTTTATTTTTAGCTTTGCAACTCTTTTTTTTTTGTACGCTTTCGACAAGCATAAAATGAATAGAGCTGAATGGGACAAGAAGAAAAAAAAAATAGGGAATAAAATAATATCGTTGGCAACATGGTAATTACAGTCCTAACATACGCATATTAAATGAGTGTAAAACAACAACTCAAAAAAAAAAAAAGGGAAACTCCCCCCTGGATCAGCTTTACCAGTAAGTGTTTTTCAGTCATTTTTATTTTCTATTGTGATCCCCTAAAGATAACAAAAGTTTCTTGTTAATTTTGACACCATATTGGTGACAGGCAGGTGGTTTATGTTAGCTAGGAGTACAAAGCAATTATAATTGTATTAATTAATGTCTTAAAGCAATTAATAAATGTTGCTTCAATTTATTTCAAGTCTAATAAAGCAATTGTAGTGGTATTTAGTAGAAACCAATCTTGATTTAAATCGCCGGATTCTTCGGCTGCTCATAAAAGTTAACTCCCCATGCATCATCTCCTCCACTTCTAGTATACGTTGTTTATTGATTCTTTCGTTTCGGAATATGCAGTTGTCCCTTAAAGACCCCAAGGGTGCCTATGGTAATCAGTGAGGTCCTCGCGAGGGTTGACGCAAATCCTTATGGGAGTTTGCGTTCAGAGCCAGGTCGGACACTAATTAAGAGTCATGTCAACTAAATCTGCATCGCCAACAAAATGACGACGATAATCGAACGTACTTGAAATCCTGCCAAGGGTTTAACAGGACGGAAGGGTCTGCAGCATTAGCCTGAAAGCCATTTCGACCGGTTTTCCCCGGTGTACTCAGGTAACAGAATGCAACAAACGTCAGCAGCTTGCATCATCTTCACAATCGATCTTCTAAACATAGCCAAGGTCGCGCCAAATCGTCAAAGCGGATGCTGAGTACCAGTTCCCGGAGAGCGCCTGATCTAAGATACGGAGGCTGTAAGCTGCTTGGCATGTACCTGCAAGGATAGCACTGGGTTTTGCCAAGTTAAAATCCAATAGTGACGTTGCCTTGCAGTTACTTATCCGCTCCCCGACTCCTTAAAACCATAAGAGGACTACGTAGTCTACTAGGTAGAGTGTTAGCTTATTAGACCTGCGGTAATATCTCAGAAAGCCCATCTCAAAAATCCCCAACAAAACTAAAATATTTCTTCTCTGACTTCTTTTTAGAACATTTGTGGCAAAAACCCTGAGAGCAAATAAAATTGCCATAAAGAGTTTCTGAAAAATCTGTTGTTCGGAGTCTACTTTTAACTGTAGGTCCCACCACTCATGTTCAAAATTAACACACACTCACACACCGTAAGTGGCCTGAGCAGCTAGATAGTTATCCTGACTGCATAGTTGTAATGACGCGTGTATGTGTACGGTAATTGTCTAACCGGTTATTACGTATCGATGGATGGGTCAGGAAGGAAAAGCAAAGGCATTGGGGGAACGGATCGGTTTGTTCTGTTTCTAGACGTCTGTGGCCTGCTGTAGACAGTAAAAGGCTTGGTTAAAGCCAGCTTAAGGTTAGTTGTCGGTTTTATCACGGGGCACTGCGAGATTAGGTCGCTGACAGGCATCTGGAACAGATTCCAGCCGGACTATTGCAGGGTATGTTGCATTGAGGAGGAGTTGGAGACTGTCGAACACCTCCTCTGTAGCGGCCCAGCCCTTGGTAGGTTTTGGTTGAGGAACCTTAGCAGGGCCTTCTTTGAGACCTTGAGTTCTGTGTCGAGAGCCGACATCAAGACTCTCCACAGATTCATTAGCAGCTTGGGCTGATTGAGAGGTGCTAGGGCTTCATAAGTGTAGTCGTGCTCTCACCCTCTTTTATCTTTTGTCCGATTCCCATTTTCCCCCCTTTACCTATATTCTCTCCTTTAGGTTAGAGAACGTGTACTTGTCGGTTAAGACAAGTACAGTAACCGGAGGTCAAAATCGGCCCATTGTATAATATCCTTAGAGAAGGAAGGAAATAAAGGATATAGGATGAAAGGCAGGAATGTAGTTTTTTGGGAAACTTTTCATGGCAATTTTTACTTTCAGAGTTTTTGCCAGAAGTTTGCTGAGAGGAAGTCGTCAAAGAAATATTTTTGTTTTAATGATTCGAACCCGGGTCTTTCGTCTAGTAAGCCAACACTCTAGCTACTAGACCACGGCGACTTCATACTTCCTAAAATTCATTTCAGAGTTGAATTTCAAAGACTCTGTTATTATAGTGTGGTGTAGGCAGCCCCTGTGCTGATAAACTTCTTCAATTAGTTTGGGGAAATTCGGAAACTACAGGAACTGCTATCTACAATAGCTTGCTAGGTAGTCGGTTTTGCTTTTAATTTAAATTTTTTCCATCATAGAAAATGTCTCTTTCAATATGAAAACAAACACAACAAAATCATTTATTTTTATACACCCAGAAAAAAAAAATAGTGAAGAAAAAATTTTTTAATTTAAAATTAAAAGTTTTTTTGTCTTTTTAAAAAAAAATTTGTTTTTTTATGTTTATTTAACAAGGTGTGTTTATTTATAAAATTTAAACAAATTATACGCAATTATAATTATGAATACGAGTATGAATATGATAATATTTTGCTGTTGTTGATTGCCAGTGTCAAAGACACTCTCCACTCAACCGTATGTACATTAGGGTGGCACCAAAATAAAAGTTAGAGAACGGAATAACAAGAAAATTACATTATAGCGGGATGTATCAATTGGTTTAAATTGATATATTCGTTGTATAACAAAATAAAAGTATAAGAAATTATACATCAATGGAAAGCTTATAAAATTTGCGTTATGCACCTTACATAGCCGAGCAGAAGTGAGTGCATGTTCACAATACTGATAGCAGTACTTCGTATAGCAGTTCTGCTTTCCATCTGATTGGAAACGTGTTAACTGGTCTGATGAGCCCAAATTTAACCACTTTCAGTAAGATGGAAAGCGTACTGCCATCGAAGACCCAAGTAACATGTTCAAAGATACCATGTGAAGCAAACTGTTAAACATGCCGGTGAAAATATAATGGTTTGGGGATACTTAATATGGTGGCATGTTGGCCCTCTATATTTAGTAGATGATATCATGCGGAAAAAGACTATCTACAGATACTGCAAACCCCATCTTCCGAATTTTATGGACAAATATGTGCTTATCCCGAATAAAAAATTGTTTTCCAACAGGATGGTGATCCGAAGCACACAGCAAAAATTGTAAAGATATGGAGTGGGAAACAAAATTTTCAGTTGATGGAATGGGCAGTACAAAGTCCCGAAATCGATATCCGATTGAAAATCTTTGGTCATTCGTGCAAAAGCCGGCTCAGGCAGGATAAACTTTTGGGATTGTATAAATGCTAAATGGAATCGAATTCCTTAAGATGTTATTGATAATTTGGTAGAAAACATGTCAAACCGCATAAATCAAGCTATTTCTAATAAGGGTCTATGGACCAAATATTGAAAATGGGTTAGTTTCTTGAATTTTCTGGATACGTGCAAAATTGAGTTTATGTGGGTTATTTTCGTTTTTTTCATTCAAACTCATTGAATAAGAGAATAAAATACAAAATTAAAATAAATTTTTTTTTTTGTATTTGCTTGTACATACATACATACATACATAATTGGCCATTACAACCCTTCAGTCAGGATTACGACCTAGCTTCTCACACCACTTATGTTGTGTGCGTTAATTTTATACATGAGTGGCGGGACCTACAGTTTAAAGTCGACTCCGAACGACATATTTTTGAGAAGCTTTTCATAGCAAATTTTACTCTCAGAGTCTTTGCCAGAAATCTGCTGAGAGGAAGTTGCCGAAGAAATATTTTTCCTTTTGATGTCTGACCTGGGATACGAACCCGGGCCTTTTTGTCTAATAAGCCAACACACTACCCACTAGACCACGGCGACTTGTATGGTTTTCTTTTTGTGGATGACAAAACTCAGTAGTGTGAACATGCACTCACTTCTGCGGGCCACTGTATATGTTAACAAAGGTTGTCAGCTAGAGAAGAAAGTAGGTTTAAAAAAATTTTTATAAAAATTAAACTAGATTGAATTTTGAAAAACGGAAAGAACCATTTTGTTTAAATTAAATGGTCTTTATAATCAAGAAATTTCAACAATTTTGTTAAGAAAATTCTATGAAAAAATTAAAAAGAAAAACAAAAATTTTTTCCATAACTTTCAAAATTTTTGAATTTTCAAAATTTTTTTAAAATTTCTGATAATCTATTGAAAGCAGCTCTTAAAGACCTTTCATATGATACCAAATTTATATGTAGTTCCTTTGGAAAAAATATGAAAAAATCAAAAAGCCTCAGAAAAGTACGTTTTTATCCTTTGATCCAAAGCTCACCAAATATTGATCCCAGGACAATAATTTTTAGAACTATAGTCTTAGAATGAATCAAACTTTTATTTTAGTCAGGAACATCTATAACATCCATTTCTGTATAAAATTAACACATACAACATAAGTGGTGTGAGAAACTGCGGGCTTCTTGGGGACGATTGCTGTAGACTGTCTAATGGTGAAGATATAGCACTGGCCATTTTATAATCACCAGTAGCAACTCGTTGCCTTACCGTTCGCGTCTTCCCTTTCTCTTTTCACCTTTCCTAAACCTGCACAATGCACTGCATGAGTAGGGGTCATCCTCTGAGTGCAGGTTTAATAAAAAAAATTATTTTTTCTCCATACAAACGGCGCCACCCTAATGTGCATACATATAATACTCATATGCTCTGGCATATATGTGGTCATGTATGGTTGGTATGTGATAAATGTTGCTGCTACAAATTGGTTGTATGTTTCGCTGTTGTTGTTGTTGGCTTATAGTAAACTAAACTAAATTATGGAAAATTATTATTATTTTGCATTAAAAAACAAAAAAAATGGTGATAAAATTTAAAGCAAAAATAGAAAAACATAGAGAGTCCAAGGCAGCGTAACACAAACATATTGTGGAAGTAATTTAATAAAATTACATTTAACAACAACACAAAAATAATTATAGACTGCATTAATTAATTATAATATTTTTGTTGTTTTCTTTTTTTAGACAACAACAACAACAACATTAACAATATTATTATAATATTAGCTGTCATTATATTAAACCAGCAGGCCATATCATAAATTGAACAGTGAAAAAACAAAACGAAACAAAATTTCTTCTTTTTTTTTTGAAAATTTTAACAAATTTTATAGTTTTATAATCCACTGGACCATTTTATAAAAAAAACACAACAACATTTCAATTCATTTCATTTCATTTTGGGGCCCTATTAAAATTTATCACTATTTAGTCATTAATTTCTGGTTGTCTCTCCTCTCTTCTATATCTCTCCATAAATATTTTTAATTCATTTTAAAATTGACATTTTTATTGGTTTTTTCATAAAAATATTTTCGTTTGTTAATACATTCTTTCATGTAATTTGGTATTTCTCTTACCGCTGCTGCTGCTGCTACAGATGATGATGCTGTGTGGCAGTTGTCACCATTTCCTATAAAATTTTAGTGGTAGATTACGTGTTATGTTGCATGTAATATTTGTACTCTTGGTATGTCTATGGTTTTTCTTTCAACATGATTTTTATGTTTCGTTTTTAATTGTTTCGTTTTATTGTTGAAAAAATATCTCTTAAAATACATCTTCTTTATGCCTACACGCCTATATTTTGATCAGGAGACAACAATTCAAGACTACGTGTTAGAATGTTCAATAAAAATCAATTGTTTTCCATCATATTTGAGATTAAAAGAGAATTTGGAAAATTCTTTGAGAACTCAATAAAAATAATCAAAATTTTCTTTGATTGCTCTTCTAAAACATGGTCTCAGTACCGTCTGACCCTCTTCAGATTATTCCTGGTAGAATTATGGCTGATATACAGAGCAGCTGATATGTATTGCAACCAACTTCAGGTTGTTATCATTTGTAAACCATTCATCTGACAGCTGACAGATTTATTCCAGTAATAGTTCCATTTTATTATTTACAAGCTTACAAAAGCATTTCGATCTTTGCATTCAGCAAAAAAGTTATTCGTGATGGAATTTAAGCGTGATTTAGTGTGATTGCTTTATATTTGACTGGAAAACCAAAGGTGGCTATCATTAGAGTCCTCCAGCATTTAGGTTAGATTAGGTTAGAGGACGTGCACCTGTCGGTCAAGACAAGCATAGTACCCGAAAGTCAATGACCCATTGTACATTGTCCTTAGGGGAGGAAGGAAATAGAGGATATAGGAATGTAGGTAAGGGGAAGGAGAATGAAAAACGGAGGAATTACATATAAAGAAACAGACACAAAACAAAAGAGGTTGAGAGTGCGACTACCCTTATGAAGCCCTAGCACTTCTCAAGCAGCCTAAGCTGCTAATAAATCTGTGGAGAGCCTTGATGTCGGCTCTCGATACAGAACTCAAGCTCTCAAAAAAGGCCCTGCCAAGGGTCCTCAACCTCAACCTACAAAGGGCTGGGCGGAGTGTAGAGGCTGGGTGTAGAGGAGATGTTCCACAGTCTCCAACTCTTTCTCAGCGCAACATACCCCGCAATAGTCCGGCTGCGATCTGTTCCCGATCTCCGTCAACGACCTAATCCCGCAGGGCACCGTGATAAAACCGACATCCAACCAAGCCCAGCAGCCACTCAGTCCTCTTACTGTCCACAGCAGGGCATAGACGCCTAGAAACAGAACAACCCGATCCGTTCCCCCAACGCCTCTGCTATTCCCTCATGACCCATCCATCGATGAGGCCCAAATCGCCCCCTGAAAGCAAACCCAGTCTAGCGAGGGCATCCGCCGTGTCATTGCCTAGTATTCCGCTATGACCCGGAAGCCAGCATAGACGGATACGGTCTGGTAAAAAGTCCTCAACGACTCGTTACACTCGGGAGCAAGCCGTGATTTGCACCAGACCGATACAACGGCCCTAAGAGCAGCCTGACTGTCAGCAAAGATCATGTAAGGTTCGGAATTCAAAGCTGGGCCACCAGTTATCGATTCAATAGCCTTCAAGATTAAACTATCAAATCTATCTATCAAATACAAAGTTTGGCGAAAAGACTTGCAGATATTGCTTAAACCCATGGCTATCTGGCAAAATATTTAAGAATACGCCCATTATGAATGTGAAAGAATATTTTTTGTTTCTAATTATGTGACCAACCTGTAATTGGTATTTTTTGTGAATTTTACTGCCTTTTTTAACTCTTTTTTTTAAAATGAGTAAAAAAATGTTGAAAATAAATTAACTAACATGCATGTTGCCAAGTTGTTTCTAATTATAAGGCCACCACTGTATATATTCATGGTCATCTCACTGCTATTTAAGCACTTTTGTTGACATTACATCAGCAAAAGCTGCTTTACAGTACTTAAACTGGATGTCAGTGGCAGTCCGTTTTACAATGTTGCCTAAATTCCAATTTTTAGGTACCTTTGTGGTATATTTACAGGATTATTAAATCCTTAAACTCGTCCTGAATTTTATTAACTTTTGAGAAGCAATACAAGAGCCGTATTTTTCTAAAATTTGCTTTTTTGTGTATAAGTAACGATTAAAGTGATAATTTTGCTATCAAATCTTCTTTTTATTCCATTAAACTTTGCAAAAAAAATTTTTTTTATTGCAATTGATGGCCTATTTACCAGTAAAAAACTGTTACTAAAAAAACTTAACGATAAATTACATGCCTTTGGTAAAATATCATGCATTTCCTTCCTAACGTCTGTGTTAAAAACATGCCCCAATTATAGTTTAAGTTTTTCCATATTCCTGTTGCCATTATTTTTGTTGTTGCTCTTTTAGTTTTAATCACTACGAAATCAAATAATTTTTGCCACCATAACAGAAATTACTGCATAATATGTGCCACTTACTGTAGATTGATTGAGTAGAATTCCTTCTCTATTACCCTGTTCATCAGGAGCGGCAGTAGTACCTCATTATCGTAATGAACCACCATCAAATAAAGAAGAACAAAAAAACAGTTCGTCTTCTCTGTTAAAGCAAAAGTAAAGGAAAATAGAACTCCACTCAATTATAGGTACATAAATACATTAGAATATCATACTTATTAACACATGCTGCGAAGTAAAATCTACTTACATGCCAGTCCAAAATAAATAGAAAAAAAACTCGCAAGAAATTCAACTGAATTTAAACGAAACGAAATGAAATGAAAGAAACAGAGGAAGAAAGAAAGAAAGAAGAGTGCAAAATAACTCATTAGTAATGGCAAAATTGTAAAACTTGCTCCATATCTTTCTCATTTTTTTTTAGTTGAAATAATTTCTTATTTTAGATTCCTTTATGGCTGCTCCTTTAAGCTTGTTTTTATGCCCAGCGCAGTAATTGTGGGTTCAGAGACAGAGAAACGTATTGCTTCACAAGCAAATTATTTTCTTTTCTGTTTAAAAACTGTATGTGGAGCGCATTAAATTTTGAAGTGATATTTGAATATGAACCTTAAACAGTTGGAAAATCAAAAAATTTTCTTTTTTTTTTCGAACACCCACCCCACTTATGTTACAAATGCTGTGAATAGATGTGCATATGAACACATGCTTAAAGTTCCTTATTGTACAGGGTGCCTTAAAAGTTAGTTAATAAGCTAAGCTTACTAAGTAAATATAATGTTTTTGAAGAACGTGTCTAGAATACAAACATAATTGGTCATTACAACCCTTTAGTCAGGATTACAACCTAGTTTCTCACACCACTATGCTGTGTGTTTAATGTTATAGTGATTGAGTAGCGGGTACGACAGTTTACGTTGACGCAAACGACAGATTTACTGGAAACTTTTCATGGCAAATTTATTTCACTCTCAGAATTTTTGCCAGAAACCTGCTAAAATCTTCTTTTCAAATTTCGTTTTATTGCAGATGTCTGGCCTGGGGGTTTAACCATTTCATCTAATAATCCAACAGACTACCTATTAGACCACGGCAATTTCAAATCTCTAGAATAAATTACATAAATTGGCTTTCACATACAGCTGATGTATATTTTGTCTTCCATTTCCTTGTGACCATTAAAACCTGGTTCACAACGTTAATTCAAAAATTTCTTTGCAATGGCAATGTAGTTGTCAAGTCAATAACCGCTTTAACTGAGTATACACGATGCCAAATCACTATTACGTTTTTAGAGACGAAAGCGAAAAAAAAAGACTTGCGAAAATAGTTGCAGATGGTCATCAGCCAAATGGCGAAGAATGCGTCGATCATGGTCTCTTCTTTCTCAATAGATCTATTGCTTATTGGAAAGTTATTTGCCGGTGAGCAAATTCATCTGCTTGCTTATTATTACAATGATAGAGATTTTTATATAAGATCCCACAGGGTGGCTGATATGTATTGCAACCAACTTCAGGTTGTTATCATTTAAAAAAAGATTTCGCCAATGAAAGCTTCAGAACGAGAGAATACCGTTAGGATACATCTTCAATCATCAATGTTAAGCTCTGGGATACAGTCAAGACTAGTAAAACCTCAAGAGGTCACCTCACTACAGGGTGGCTGATATGTATTGCAACCAACTTCAGGTTGTTATCATTTATAAATCGCTCGTCTGACAGCTGACAGATTTATTCCAGTGACAGTTCATTTTATTATTTACACGCTTACAAAAGCATTTTGATCTATTGCATTCAGAAAAAAAGTTATTCGTAATAGAATTCAAGCGTGATAGTGTAATTGCTTTATATTTGGCTGGAAAACCACAAGTGGCTATCGTTAGAGCCCTCCAGCATTTAAATGTGAATAAATCTTTTGTTTCTCGTACCATTGCTCGTTACCGTGACACTGGCAGTGTAACAACACCAGAAATGATCTGAAAAGTGAAGGCCAGATTTGATAGAAATCCACGCCGCTCGTGAGCTTAACATATCGTGAGAACGGATGCAACACCTATTGAAAAATGAAGCCATTGGAGTTTCAAAAAGTCCAAGAGCTTACCGATGGAAAAGAAAAAAAGTTAGACTGAAAAGAGCCAAGGAGTTACTTCGCTTGCATGAACCGAATTTGGTTTCCTCCAATGAGAAGCCATTCCAAATTGAGCAGTTTGTGAAGAAACAAAATGATCGAGTTTATTTGCCAAAGAGGTCAACTGAAAATTAACACCTGCGATTGGCCACCAGAATTCAAGCACCGCTGATGGTAAAGGTGTTGGTCGTCGTAATGGCCGATGGTCACTATAAATGGTGATAATAAATGGTGAATATTATCGGGAAAATGTCTTAAAGACAGACAAACATTTCGGCTGCAGACCATGGACATTCCAACAGGACTCTGCACCACCGCACTCAGCGCGCGTCAGCTAAGAATGGCTTAAAATGGCATCCAAAATCTCCGGATCTCAATCCGTTGGACTTTTGAGCCTGAAGGAGTAAAGTTCTCACTAAAAACTACCAAAGAGTCGATCATCTCAAGACAGCGCTTCGATGGGAATGGACCAAAATACCGCAGATCCACTTTCGTGTAGTCTGTAATGGCTTTGTCGGCCATTTGAAGGCCATAATTTGTACCAAATGCACCAAATGACTTTGTTAGCCGTTTGAAGGCAGGATCAGTTCCACAGTGTGACTTATACTTAAGGAGGGAGAGCCCTATATAATCGTTTGTGTATACTTCAAGAGAATTCTGGGAGATAATCGTAACAGACGATCAAATTTCCTTGATTGCAAATACAATGTAAATTCAAGGCTATGTTTAGACTAGACGTAGTTAATTTCAACCGACGAGTAGCGATCGTCCAATAGGAATGAGAAGTGCTAGAGCGCTTAAGCATTAAGTTGCATTAACTATACGAAAGAACGCCTTTGTAGGAGCCGTGCACAACAAGCTTGTAATCTGTATTGCAGGAGATCTCCTGGTTGTATCAAGCCTCTGCAAATTGAGGGCAGTCCATTAGACAGAATATGTACGATATCCATCGAATATATATAGGGGAGCGCAACCCCTTAATAATTGGCTTTAAATGTTATTAAATTTTATGTCAGCAAGTAAATCTACTATCTTTACAAAACGTCATGGGGTGCCGTAAAATGTTTTCCTACTCGATTGTTAAGTAAAAGATCTGGAGAAAAGCGAAAGCCTCTTATTTCGAAACAACTGTGCTGAAAGATTATCTGGCTTCTGTTTTATTTGAATTAGAAATGCTTGGTTATTTAGTCCAAGTACTTTACTGCCTTTATAAGCTATCCATTAAATATAAACACTGTTTGGTGACACCCTGTCCTGTATATAGAAAACCCATTTCTAAGTGATACTCATACTTCCTTAGATTTATTAAAAATTATAAGTGTGCGTGTGTTTGTATGTTTGTAATACGCTGTTGGCAATTGAGTATGAGTATGGGAATGAGTTTTCGTTTTATTTCTAATTTCAAAGGTATTAAAGTGGAAAAAGAAGAAAAATTATGGAAAATTACTTTTCTTTCATTTTCTCATTTTGTTCCCTTTTTTTTGGAATTTTTGTTTTTTTTTTCATTTTTTCCCAGAATATGTTGGCGAAAGTATTAAGTTGTGTAGAATTTTTTTTTTCACCCAAAAAAACACATACAATCTCTTGAACGTGTTTACAATTATTTTTTATAAGGGTCGTTTTACATTCAAGGGATAAATTGCAGGAATTGTTTTTTTCTTTTTGAATATAATAATGGCGTAGACTAGTAGACAGAATAGTAGAGTGAAGCCCCAGCTTTCACATGTCGAATATAAAAAATATTTGTACTTCCCAACAGTCAGTGGTGTTGCCGAGACGGAACGCTTCGGATCGTCGTTCCGGTAATTCCTTTTTGAACAGGAATGCGTTCCGGATCTTGGGGAAAATCTCCCTCCCCCTAGTTATCAAATTTGGGACATGAGACAAAAAAAAAAAAACGCCGACGCCAGGATTATTATGGAAAATCACCCTCGTCGTTAAATTTGGGACATGAGACCGCACAGAGCGGCCGCCTACCCAGGATCAGTCCGATCTATATAATTATATATACGCGTTCCAGTACAAAAAAAATAAGAACAACACTACTGCCAACAGTCTTCTGGTGAAAACTCTTAAAGTAAATAAAATTGCCATGAAAAGTATGTCGTACAGAGTTGAGTTCCGCCACTTGTGAATGAAATTAACATATACAATATGAGTGATGTGAGAAGCTAGGTTGTAGACGAGACTAAAAGTATTCTAATGACCAATTATGTATGAATAGTAGACTTAATTACTTCAGAAGTAACAGATACTTCGTGGTAATACCATCATAACTCTTGACATATCAATATTCGAGGCAGGAATGAAGACAAATGTAACATTATCTGTGGTAAGCACTCTCGCTTTTGAAGAACCAGACAAGAGATCAGCAATAATAATTATTTCAATATCATACTACTCATACTCAAAGTTGGAAGTACTCGTCGTATTCATACTTAACAATACGAATGATGTTATTGATTTCGTCTCGTATGATTCGTGTACGAACACTACTACGCTCACAAGAAGATTGTGTGTATGCTTTACTTGTTATCTTTGTCTTTCCTTTCTTCTTTGTTTGTATCTGCAACAACAACAAAGGCTGTAAATTTTGATGAATGATGCGAATCACTAGAATCACTTATAAGTATTTTTCTAAATTTATGAATCAGAATGAGTAGGCGGATGATTCAAACATATTTCGAATGTTGTGAGTTTGATGTCAACGTTGTATTCATACTCATTGCTACTTATACTTATAAATCAAAGTTGTAGCGAGTACGAATGAATCAGAGTAGTTGAATTTCAATTCTATTGATTTATTCATACTCAAAATTACTTGAGTGCTTATGAGCAGCAGAAAAACGATTCATTGCTGATCTCTGCATCAGACAAAAACTCTTAGCAGAAAAAATAAGTCGTTCAAAATCGATTTTGAACTGTAGATCCCGCCACTCGTGTATAAAATTAACACACATAACGTAAATGGTGTGAACAGCTAGGATGTGATTCTGGCTAAATTGTTGTAATGACCAATCATTTATACAATCAACCCTCCTATAACGCGGTACTCTCAGAACGCGGTTTCCACAAAACGCGAGGCCGAAATTGGGACAGTCCTGCTATAACGAGGTACTCTTATAGCGCGGTTTGCGTTCAACTTCAATCCATAAGTTCCTTCCGCACAGTCTATGAATGAATAGTAACTAGATATTGTAAGAGGGTTTAATATAAGATACAGTACCGTGCAAAACAATAGCAGTTGGATTTTCAATTTAAAAACACAATGAATGAAGATGAACCATGATAAGGATAGATAATAGAAAATTATATTATTTTACAAGTCTTTCTTAATTTTGTTGGAAATCAGTCTTTTGGTTTCATTTTTATTTCATTTTTTTATCAATCCTTATATGAACTCTTGAATTCAATAAAAATAATTTATAATTTATCTTGGCTTTTGTATTTCTTAGTCTCCATATAATGCGGTACGAATGATGTGATTTGTACTAATTCTGTGTTTCTTATAGCGCGGTTTCCATACAACGCAGTACGGACTCACCGCGTTATAGAAGGGGTGACTGTATATGTATGTATGATATACGTTGTACAGTTTATAAAGTACAATCGGATTTTTTTCCAAAACATTTCCTTGAAATATAAGCCTTATGTAGCTTCGACTGCTTAGAACATGCGGTAGTCTATGTTTGAGTAATTGCTTGTGTTTCGGATTTGTTCATTTGCCTTCAGGTAATTTTCACATTTTTGTTTAAACTTTTAATTCAAAAGAAATTTTCCATCTCCACCATCTCTTCTTGTATTTTCCGTATCATTTTTCTTTTGCCTTAAATCCACTCTACCACCAAGAGTTCTTCAGTAAATTATAAGAGATTGTAATGAATTCTTAATTTTAAAATATTAAAAAATGATTACACTAATACCCCGGCTTGCGTCGCGTTTCTTCAGGCCCTATGAGCAAAACGAAGCACTATTTACCATACATTTGTATTGATTTTCATGTAATTGGTTGCGAGATTCATAATTTTAGCTGAAAAAATTTATTTTTTAATAAAAAATATTTAAACACATCCTTTCAGGCGTCTCTGCTTCTTGCGCGCCTACGCCAGTTGGTCACACCAATCGATGACAGGGCTTCCTCGATTTGGTTCTTCCAGCGGATACAAGGTCGTCCTCTTCGCCGACTTCCGCAGATCCCCGCATCAAATAATCGTCTCGCCGGAGCATCCTCCTCCATTCGAATGACATGACCGAGCCAGCGTAGCCGCTGGATATTAATACGCTGATACAACGTCCATATCGTTGAGGAGCTCATACAGCTCACTGTTGAATCGGATACGAAAATCATCGCCAACTCGCACTGGACCGAAAATCTTACGTAAAACTTTTCTCTCGAACACTCTCAAGACAGCTGCATCAGTTCTTAATAGGGTCCATGCTTCTGCGCCATAAAGAAGCACGGGTAGGATGAGTGTCTTGTAGAGTATTAGTTTCGTCTTACGAGAGAGGTCTCTGCTACTCAATTGCCTATTGAGACCGTAGTAGCACCTGTTGGCAAGAGTAATCCTGCGCTTGATCTCCAGACTGACATCATTTTCGGTGGTAACGGCGGAGCCAAAGTAGATAAATTCCTTGACTGTATCAAAAGTATAGTTATCGGCCGTAATTTGAGAATCAATACGCCGCACATCTCTACTTGTCGATAACATATACTTCGTTTTGCCCTCATTTACTGCCAGACCCATACTTCTTAGACTCCGCCTTCTTATACCACTAAAGGCAGCAGTGATCTAGTTTGGTACCGCTCTATGAAGTTGATGTAGTCAGCGTACGTAAGCAACTGGACACTTTTTGAAAAATAGTGCCATTGCGATGCACTCTCGCAACACCCAGACGAAGTTGAAGAGGTCGCATGATGAGGGATCGTCCTTCACACGGTATCAAAGTTCGGAGACTGACATTTGCACTAATAAAGGCCCCTTTTCTGTATAGATTTCACAAACATATTTAACGCCGGTCAGTGGGTTGGTTGCTTATTGACAAAAGGCCGTCGAATCCAGGCAACAATCAACGAAAGTTTTCTTCGACGACTCCCTAGCAAATTTAAGAAAGTACACATTGCAAAAAGCTTTCAAAAATCTGTCGTTCGAGTCGACTTTAAACTGTAGTCCCGCCCTATTAAAATTAACGCCACGCATAAGTGTGTGAAAAGCTGTTCGATCCGACGAGGTTGGCCACAAAATTATTATAGTATTAACGACGTAAACGAGCATATCGACGCAACTCGAATCACAGAATTTAAAAAACAACTTCGAAGCAGATGCACTAACGACGCAACTTCGGACTGCGACACAACGAAACAAACGACGCAACTTCGAAATCACAGAAATTTTAAAAAGACGCAACTTCGAAGCAGATGCAGAATGAGGCGACGCAAACTGGGGTATTATTGTATTTTTAATTTTTCATAGAAAATTTCAAACAATTTTTTAATCTAAAAAAAAAAAGATTGAATCCTTTTATAGCACTGGCCTGGTTCTATGCATTTATGTTTGCCATTCCTTAGTAATTATCTATACTTCTTGTATTTTTGCTATTTGTTTTCCCATTTTCTACCAATTTCCAGTTTTAAGCATTTTATTTTGAAAGTGTTGAAACGAGTTGAGTTCGTTTTTCATTTCTTTTATTTCCTAGGAAATTATTGTCGAGCAACATACTCTACATCGTAAACGAAATATACCCCTTGGGGTACATTTTCTCATAAAAAAAAGAAAAAATTGTTTTTTCTTTCTTTTTCTTTTTGTTTTGCTTCATTCTTTTGTAATACTTTGTAAATTAGAAAAGAAAAGCAAAAAAAAACGGAAAAACTTTTTTTCCCCCCCTATAGAGAAGAAAATTATCCTTTTCTTCCTTCATACCACACACATATGAATGAATGAGTTTTTCATTACGAGTTACGAGTTATTTTCTTTTGTTCCTTTTTTTCGATTTTAATTTTCCCAGTACTTGTCATTTAGAGCAATTTATTAACAAGAAAAAAAAAGGAATAGAAAAGGATTCTTTAAATAAATCCTTTTATATTTTGAAATCCTTTTCAATAAAAAGTAATAACAAGAGTATGAATATTTGAAAAGTATAAGTAATACAAAGGGAAAGGACTATTACAAGAGCGAGATAGGTAGGGAAAAAGGAAAGAGAAATAAATCCCAATAAAAAAGGACGAAAGAAGGCACCTACAGTTTAAAGTCGATTCTGAAACGACAGACTTTTGAGAAATCTCTCGCCGAAAAAAATATTTTCTTCATAAAATTCGTTTTGGCTGACATAGGGCTTAAACCGAGGCTAACGTCTAATAAGAAAAAACACGCCACATACAATATTACGACAACTTCATCATCAGTCTATTAGAAGCTCCCATAAATGAACCCAAGAGGACTTTCAGAAAGACAACATGAACTTCGAGCATATAGGTCTACAGTTGGAGTCCCAAAAATCTGCTGTAGAGGTGGTGCTAGCAGTATACGAACGTAATTTTCAACTAACGGGTGATTTTTTAGCTAGATAATTTTAGCAAAAACTCTGAATAAAATTGCCATGAAAAAATTTCTCAAAAATCTGCGGTTCGATGTCTACTTTAAATTGTAGGTACCATCACTAATGTATGCATTTAATACACTCAACATTGGTCATGTGAGGAGATAGGTCGCAACCCTGTCTAAAGGATTGTAAAGTGTAATTATGTTTGTATAGGGTGGCTGATATATAATGCAACAAACTAAAGCGCTATATTTTTTTTACTTTTTTTTAATTTTATTGTTCAAAAGCGAAAAATGTTGGAAATAACATAAAATATTGCAATCACTGTAGATTTTTTCCAATTGGCCACCTTTGGTACGAATTAAGGCCTTCAAAAGGCCGACAAAGCCATCACAGGCTGCACGAAAGTGGCTCTGCGGTATTTTGGACCATTCCCGGCTAAGCGCCGTCTTGAGATGATCGACACTTTGGTATTTTTTAGTGAGAACCTTACTCTCCAAAATGCCCCAGGCGCAAAAGTCCAACGGATTGAGATCCGGAGATTTTGGTGGCCATTGTGCAGTAGAAATGAAGCCAGGAACCTACTTTTTAAGCCATTCGTGGTTGACGCCGAAAAGTTTTTCTGCCCAGGGCTTATATACTGTCTTTAAGACATTTTCCCGATAATATTCGGCAATTATTTTGATTTGAATTATTCGGTCGATGAATACGAGCGGGGAGTGCGATTATCGGCCGTTACGGCGGCTCACACCATTACCATCGCTGGCGCTTTGAGTTCTGGTGTAAATTTTCAGCTGACCTCTTTGGCAAGTAAACCCGATCGTTTTGTTTGTTCACAAACTGCTCAATTTGGAATGGCTTCTCATCGGAGAAATCCAAATTCGGTAAGTGGCCACTTTCGTGCTGGTAAAGTATCCCCTTGGCTCTTTCCAGGCTAATGCTAGACTAATGATGATTTGATAATTAGTCGCATAAGAACTTTAATATTTTCACTGATAAGCAAATGACAATGACCTAACATAAGATTGAAGGCCTCCGTAGACAAACATCTCTCAACAGATTTTCATGTAAAGTTTCTCAAAAATTTTATACATGAGTGGTACAGTTTAAAGACGACTTGGAATGACAGACTTTTGGGAAACTTTTTATGGCAATTTTAATTTACTATCACAGTTTTTGACACAAAACTACTGAGGGACAGTAATTTTTCGTATTGTTGGAGATGTTTGACTTGGGTTTTGACCTGCTTTTGTAAGCTTGTAAATAATAAAATGAACTATCACCGGAATAAATCTGTCAGCTGTCGGACAAGTGGTTTACAAATGCTAACAACCTGAAGTTGGCTGCAATACATATCAGCCATCCTGTATATTGTTCGCCGTAAACTAATTGAATTTTTTATAGAACTCAGTAAATAAGCAAGTTATACTTGATTTTTAAGCTGATATTCGGAAGAGGCAGACCCTGCTTTTTGGGAAATTTTGATAAAGGGGTTGAAAAGAAAGTGCCAAAAATTGTTTAACGATTTGGGTTAAAAGATATTTTCTTGACACCGAAAATAATGCAATTTTGTTTTAGAAAGTGATTTTATTATATTGCCTAAAGGTTGTTCCTTTAATGTCTTTCCAAAGGCAAACTAAAACCAAGTCTTGAGAGCGGGTGGTCAATATGTGGGTTAGAAAAATCGTGTTGTTTTTTGATTTTCGAAGTTTTATTTTTATTTTTAAAGTTCCTTATCTCTGAAGCACTATTTTTTTTAGAAGATTTCTTTTTCAATAGAGAGAGAGATAATAAAGCCGTTAAATTTAATTTCTTTCTATAAGACATTTAAAATCATTTTTTTTTTATTTTTTCAATAACAAGTCCCTTTAGAATGAAGAATTATTTTCGTTTTTCCAATAAAATTAAATTTTATAGTTTTTATTTCTTTGTTTATGCTTTCAGTTTTTTTTTAATGGCATTGCTATTAAAAATTTTAAATTAGAAAAAAAAAAAATATTACAAATAAAACTTTATTGGAAAGCGTTTTAAGAGACATTAGTTTAGCCTTGTTCCGATGATAGTTTTACACTTTTTTTTAAAGGAAATTGTCTTTCAAACACAAATAAGTTTTTTTCTTTTTGTTTTATTATTTTTTATTATTATTATTACGATGATGATGGCATTTTATTACAGCTTATTAAGCATTAACTAAAATGGGGGACCACGCACTTTATCGCTTGTGGTTTAACAACATTGGACTTCAGCAACTAAAAGCAGCTTATTTTTCTTCAGATTCCTTAAGTTAATCAACAACAACAACAACAAGAATTTAAATATTTAGTTTTTTTAATGGCTTTTCATTAAATTGATAAAAAAAAGTATGATTAAAGAAAAAGCGCTTTTGAAAGGCGTTCTAAAAGTCACCTAAACAGCACTTAAGAACATTATAGGAGAAGAAAGGCCATAAAAATATGATAATCAGTGATAAGCATTACGTTCTGAGAGACAAAAGTTTAAATAGCAGAGTCACAAGTTCAAAATGAATATAAAAACTGATTGCTTTCGAAAAACAGGCTTAACGGTAAAGGGGTAGGTTTAAGATATTTTCATTGCTTAGGTGATTTTAAAGCTGACCAGCTGTTTTGTGGGTTGTTTTGTAGCTTTATAATGAATTGTTCCTTCTTCTTCTACAACAATTCTCTATATCAAGCCTACTTCAGCCGCAGAAGAATAAATTGAATAGGAATTCACACATGTTTACTGATAACAAATGGAACTCTAAAAAGTGTTCAGATTACATCTAAGGCTGCGAAAGACTTCTAGTCATCCCTGAAGGATGACTATTACATCTTGTATAGGACGATATATGTAAATAACTTAGCTGTTGAAGACTGTAACTTTTCTCTTTAGATTACTCACGTACGATACATACCAGAGATCAGTAATAAGTATTCAAAACGATGAGTAGATTCGAGTCATACTTATAATTTCAGATACTTATACGCATTCATACTTATTTTGATATCATACTCATACTACTCATACCAACAGTTGAAAGTACTCGTATTCATACTTAACAATACGCATGATATTATTGAGTTCGACTCGTCTTTGCTTAACATTTACACGAAGCACAAAATAAGTATGATTAGCGTACGAACACTGCAATACTCACAAGAAGATTGCGTGTATGCTTTGCTTGTTGTCTTTCTCATTCCTTTCTTCTTCGTTTGTATATGCAACAGCAACAAAGGCTGTACATTTTTATGAATGATTCGAATCACTCGAATCACTTATAAGTATTACAAATATTTTTCTAAATTTAAGAATCAGAATGAGTAGCCATATGAATCAAACATATTTTGAATGTTGGGAGTTTGATGTCAACGTTGTACTCATACTCATTGTAACCTATACTTATAAATCAATGTTGTAGCGAGTACGAATGAATCATTTACATAACATTTACACGAAGCACAAAATAAGCATGAAGATTGTGTGTATGCTTTACTTGTTGTCTTTGTCTTTCCTTTCTTCTTTGTTTGTATATGCAACAACAAAAAAGACTGTAAATTTTGAATCACTCGAGTCACTTATGAGTATTAAAAGTATTTTTCTAAATTTAAGAATCAGAATGAGTAGCCATATGAATCAAACATATTTTGAATGTTGGGAGTTTGATGTCAACGTTGTACTCATACTCATTGCTACTTATACTTATAAATCAATGTTGTAGAGAGTACAAATGAATCAGAGTAGTTGAATTTCAATCCTGTTGATTCATTCATACTCAAAATTGCATGAGTGCTTATGAGTAGCGGAAAAACGATTCATTGCTAATCTCTGATACATACATACATAATTTGATTATTACAACCCTTCTATTAGGATTACGACCTAGATTTTAAATTATCATGCCATGCAAGATTATGATGACAAGAATGCCAATGAATTCGGAAAGGAGTTAGGTTTACGATAACAAATGATACTCATGACGAATGAATGTTGACAGTTGACGGCCTTGCCAGATCGGCAGCTTAGAATAATTGTTACATCTAAGTATGCTAGTATGTACATGCATACAAACGTAATTAGCCTTTGTAATCCTTCAGTCCGGATCATGACTTAGCTTCTCTCACTACTTATAGTGTCTGTGTTAATTTTATACATAAGTAGCGGGACCTACAGTTTAAAGTCGACTCCGAACGACAGACTTTTGACAGACTTATTATTAACTCTTTGAGTTTTTTCAAAAATCTGCTGAGAGGAATTCGAATCGTATTTTTCGTATTTAATTTTGTTGGAGATGTGTGACCCTAATAGTACGTAGGGTATGCGTAAATCAAACCTGTTTTTAAAAGTTTCAAAAAGCTTTACACTCCTTTTTGCAACTCATTAATTTTCTGCAATATTTCCGACATAAAATAAAGAAAACTTTCATATCCATTGTTTTAATTAAACGTGCAATACGATTGAAATGAAAATAAAAAAAACTTACGTTCAAAATCCCTCGTATTGCCTCTTATGTATGTATGGCACACTTAAAATACTGCAACAAACCAACATTTTAAGTTTCAGCAATTATTACAATCATTTATTACGAAGGGGGAGAGAGAAATTGAACTGCAGATTTTCTTTTTAATTTATCGATTGCATAAAAATAATACAGAAAATTAGTTTTAAGCTTATCGTAGATGAGTAAGATGAGGGTTCTGCTTATAATTCTGTTTCATTTCCTTTCGAAATACAAAAAATAGGGTGGCAAATACATTTGAAATATTGTTGTTGTTGTTGTTGCAGCAACATTTTAAATGTTTATGAATAAATACTTGATAATAATATTCATTAACTGTTCAATATGTTTTATAAGAGAAACTCAGTTAAGCGTCTTCAATAATCAATGAAGCTTAAAATACTTATTGCAACTTCATTGAGTTTTTTTATAGCAACGAGGGTGGGAAGTGGATAAAGTAATAATCGTAATGGCATATTTGATTGTAATTTCTACAACAGGGGTCAATTTAAGGGATGAGTTTTCATATGCGAAAAGGAAAAGCACAATATGTAGATATCAGCAACATGTCGAGAAACATGACTTATGAATATCTTTCATGAAAAGATTGCTGATTCTGAACGTAACAAAACGTAAAGGTTCCGTGTAGTCAAACGTCGACGGAACTTTATGGAATATAATTTCGTTAATAGCATATCAAGTGCAATCTTAATGTTTATCGAAATCATTTGTCACTTCGGCAGACGGTCGAACTTACATTCAGTGGACGTTTGGCTGATCGGGGCTAAAGACAAATTCTACCTTCAGCATTTCGTTGCTAGTGCATTTATAGTAATAGTAATAGCAATAGCAATAACAATAGCAATAGCAATAGCAATAGCAATAGCAATAGCAATAGCAATAGCAATAGCAATAGCAATAGCAATAGCAATAGCAATAGCAATAGCAATAGCAATAGCAATAGCAATAGCAATAGCAATAGCAATAGCAATAGCAATAGCAATAGCAATAGCAATAGCAATAGCAATAGCAGTAGCAATAGCAATAGCAATAGCAATAGCAATAGCAATAGCAATAGCAATAGCAATAGCAATAGCAATAGCAATAGCAATAGCAATAGCAATAGCAATAGCAATAGCAATAGCAATAGCAATAGCAATAGCAGTAGCAATAGAAATAGCAATAGCAATAGCCATAGTAATAGTAATAATAAAAAAAAGTACTGAAAACGTAGCGGGGGTACTGCGGTAATTTTGAAATGGAAAAGTACCTGAAAAAAAGTACTAAAGTACTAAATTTTTCAACACTGACACACATATTTAAAAAGCCAAAGCAACAGAATCTGCGTTTTAGACAATAGCAAAGTATTGGTAGCGCAACTATTTGTGTCTGGCATTGGCTGGGAAAGAGTTAAGAATTTTGGACTCACTCAACACTAAAGAACAAGTGAACAATCAAAAAAATTCATCGACTTTTGGTACGCTAATACAAAATGCAACAGCTGATAACAACAGTTACGCGGGTGTTTGGGTCTAAAAATTACATTAGATTTATATTGCACGGCCCCCTAAATAAGTAAACAGAACAATGGGTTAGGTTATGTTAGGTTAGAGCACGTGCACTTGTCAATTCTGACAAGTACAGTACCCGGTGGTCGAATTGACCCATTGTACAACGTCCAAGGTTCTCACACCATTTATGTCGTGTGCGTTAATTTTATACATGAGTTGCGGGACCTTCAATTTAAAGTCGACTCCGAACGACAAATTTTTTGATGTCTGACCTGGGATTCGAACTCGGGCCTTTCCTCTAATAAGCCAACAATCTACCTACTAGATCACGGCGACTTCAAACAGAACAATTCTTTAGCGAGAAATCTGTAAGTCGTCAGAGGGATGCAAAAAAATTCATGAAGGCTAATGAATTAAATCCATTAAATTCATTAATCCATTACATCACATCGCTGCCATTCACTTATGACTACCCGTTGAATTAAGATTACTTTGCCTTGTTTCAGTCACTTTAATTAAGTTTTTTTTTTTTAAGCTAAAGAAGTAATTGTTTAAGGACAATCGATCCTACAATAAAGGAGTTGTCAAGACTGGATGTTCTATTGAAAGTATTGGAGAGAAACCTATACTCATTGATTTGCAGTTGTTGGATGATGTTGTTGATTGTGGCTGTCATACCTTATTGGGAAAAGTCTTCGCGGTGAATTATTTGGTAAGGGATTCCTTGCTTAACAAAAAGAGACTAAAATTCTCAAACAATTGCGGATGCCGGTCCTTTACACACATAATTGGCTATTAAAACCCTTCAGTCAGGAATACAATCTAGTTACTCTGTGTGTGTTAATTTTATTCGCAAGTGGCGGGACCTGCAGTTTACAATCGACTCCGAATGACAGATTTTTGAGAAACTTTTCATGGCAATTTTTACTCTCAAAGTTTTTGCCAGAAATCTGGTGAGAGGAAGTCGGCGAAGAAATATCTTTTTTTCATATTTCGTTTCTAATGTCTGATCCCTGGCTTCTCGTGTTATACTGAACTTACTGATATTTATTACCTCCAATAATTAGGGGCCATTTAGAAGTTCAACTAATTGCCGTAAAGAGAAGAAATTAAAATCATAAAAATAATTAAAAAAATTCAAAGGTTTCTTCCATAATTCCACGTCTTACTAGATCTATTCTTAAATCTAAAAACTAAATTTAAATGATGATGATCCGTGTTATATGGTTTTCCAAAATTGCTTTGTATTACAAACTAAATGCTGAAACCTTTGATGTTTTTTTTTTTTTGCTTATTTTCAAGCCAATTTAATGGCAATTTTCTGCAATTACAAAAGGATATGCCCTCTTTTCTTTTCAGTAATATTTACAAAAATTCCACAAACTTCATTAAAAACTTTTCGTAATTCAATATGCATGACGACAAGCACAAACTTTTAACCCTTTTTCGAGCAAAACATAATGACATCAAACCGTTTAGCACGGGGGGAGAGACTGTCATTAACTCAAACTAACAAACGGCCTTTGGTAGTATTAAAAGGTAAACAGGGGCGCATTAACGCCTTTTTCAAATGCATTTGGGTGTTTACGAAGTAAGGATGGAGAACAAAAGGCAGTAAACAAATGACATGACATGGGAACAAATTGCAACATTTTAAATGCAGCAAACAATATGCAACCGAGACAGACGCCTGCAATAGCAATGTCATGCACTCATGTGTTTTGTTGTTTCCCTTCATTTTTTTTTTTTTGTTCATTTTTCTTTTGACTTATTTAAGCTTGAAATGCTTAATTATAATACAATCAATATGAGACGTCCGAAAATACTGCTAAAATGCTAATTAAAAAATGTTTTCTATACCATAACCATAGCCATTGGCTGGGTATTGCCATTGTGAAGTGGTTTGCAACGATGGTGGCATATGCATCGTGTGCAACAGAACAAAAACAACAAAGAACAACTACCAATAAGCGGTAAAATTACAAAGTCATTACAAAACGTAGACATACATGTCTATACAAACAAGCCTGTGGATGGAAGGAACCATTGAATGACAATGACAATAACAATCCTGTACAACAATAATTTGATTCTTTCTTTCAAACCAACTGTGAAATGACACCACCACTGGCCTGGCGTCGTGTCGTACTTGCAATGCAAGTGCTGGTATTTGGGGGGATACTTAGCCAAGGCACCATGTGTACTGTTTGTCCTACTCTTTCTTTCTTTTTTAATTTTTGTGTCACATTTGCTGAATAGTGGACCCACCTCAGTTCGTCAAACAAGCTCCTTTATATTGTGATTGACTGTCAGTCCGTCCGATGGTTTGACTGTCTGTATGCCACATTAAACCAATGGTTGTCTCTGACTAGCTGGTAATGAATTGGAAAATTACTAAAATCAACATTATTTTTATTGAAAATAAAAAATGTTTTGAATAACAATTGTCTGTGCAGCAAAGTCATATAATATACCACACACATCCACCCACATCTACATACATATGTATGTACACATATGCTGCTATTATTTATTTAAATATTTTCATTTAAAATTACACAAAATTTGCAATTTAAATAAAAGGATAATGATGTTTTAATCAAATGTCCATTGTTTGTTCGAACAATAGATAGGCGAGACGTCTGTATCTGACTCTGCAATACCCTACACCATAAATAATTACCCTTGGTTTGTTCACTAAGGTGTTTTGCATTGAGTTTGAGCTAAAGTAGGGAAATGATTTGCCAATGAAAGCTTCAGAACGAGAGAATACCGTTCGGATACATCTTCAACCATCACTGTTGAGCTCTGGGATACAGTCAAGACTAGTAAAACCTCAAGAGGCTGATATGTATTGCAACCAAGTTCAGGTTGTTATCATTTGTAAACCGCTCGTCTGACAGCTGACAGATTATTCCAGTGACAGTTAATTTTATTATTTACAATCTTACAAAAGCTTTTTGATCTATTGCATTCAGAAAAAAAGTTATTCGTGATGGAATTCAAGGGTGACAGTGTGATTGCTTTATATTTGGCTGGAAAACCACAGGTGGCTATTGTTAGAGCCCTCCACCAATTAAATATGAATAAATCTTTTATTTCTCATACCATTGCTCGTTACTATGATACTGGCACTAATGCATCGCGTTCAAAAAGTGGATAAAAACGGTAAAACACCAGAAATGATCCGAAAAGTGTAGTGATCGAAAACCGCGCCGAACAGATCTCGCTAACGGATGCAACTCATATTGAAAAATGAGCTTAGACTAAAGCCAATAAAGAAAAGAAAAGTTAGACTGGAAAGAGTCAAGGAGTTACTTCGCTTGCACAAAAGTGGCCAGTTGCCGAATTTGGTTTTCTCCAATGAGAAGCCATTTCAAATTGAGCAGTTTGTGTACAAACAAAATGATCGGGTTTACTTGCCAAAGATGTTAGCTGAAAATTTACACTTGCGACTTGCGACCAGAACTCAACCGCCTCCGATGATAGTGATGTGGTCCGCCGTAATGGCCGATGGTCGCTCCCCGCTTGTATTCATCGATCGTGGGGTTAAAATAATTGCTGAATACTATCGGGAAAATGTCTTAAAGACAATATTGAACCGCAGACCATGGATATTCCAACAGGATTCCGCACCACCGCACTCAGCACGCGTCAACCAAGAATTGTTTGAAAAGGCGGTTCCTCGCTTCATTTCTACCGAACAATGGGCACCAAAATCTCCGGATCTCAATCCGTTAAACTTTTGGGCCTGCGACATTTTGGAGAGTAAGGTTTTCGCTAAAACTGTGTCCAGTAGTACCTGGTAAACGCAAGTTTATTGCAAATGTTCATAAAACTGGTTTCATTGTTGATGAGCCAACACGAGAATACAGTACGATGCGTATACCTGAAAATATCGAAGCTATAACTGAGAGCGTACATGAGAATTGAAACTCGTCTTTGTTCTCAAGAATTTAACATTTCATGCGGCAATTTGGTTCGAGAGTTAAAGCCATGAGACTATCCGCTTGTTTCATTTTCGCTTCGCTAGCTGGGAAAAAAAAGATGGGAACAGTATGATGATGTCGAATTTGTCAAAAACAGGATCATCTTTTCGGTTGGAGTTCATTTTGTCTTGGTGATTAATAAGCAAAATTGATGTATTGAGGGCTCAGAAAATGCACAAACGTGGTATTACGGAAGCCAATGCACCCATTACGAGTGACTGTTTTGTGCGGCTTGTGGTCCACATTTCTTTGAAAATAATGAAGCACCTATCGCCCCATCAGAACCGATTTTTTTTGCTCCCTCTTTTCATGGTTTTGGTGTGAATTATGTTTGAATTCCACAGGATGGTACAATTTGCCACACATCTCATGGCACAAATGATTTATGGCATCAAGCGTTTGATGGCCGCTCAATTAACCGAATTGGTGATGTCAATTGGTCGCCAAGTAGCTACGACTTGATACTGTTGTACTATTTTCTGTGAGACGCCGTTAAAGATAATTCAACATTTGAAAGATGCCTTTGCCGAGATACAATCCTATACACTCGAAAAAGTTCTCGAAAACTTGCTCGATGGAATGAGACAAGAATGATAAACTAAAGATTACGCCTTGCGCATGATTTCCCGTTAGATGACGTAGTTGGGCTATTTTAAAGGTTTCCAAGTCTTTTTCATATGTGAAAATCAACATTTCTTCTGAAAAATGTGACCACTACGTTAAAGTAGTTGGCAGCCCTGCAATATAACTTACATTATCATTAGCCAATAGGAACACAATTTGCGTGACGTCATTGATTCAACATGCGCAGAAAGTTTTAATTTTGTGTGCGTGATGACGTAATTTTTAGTTTATCATTCTTGGAATGAGGTACTGTGAGGTCAAAAGCGGCACCTGGGACAATTGGACTTCATGCTTTTGTTTTATTGTTGTTTTAAAGTTTAAACTTTTAAATGGCCCACCCTTTACAAAATTAATATAATAAATATTAAAAATATTATTCATGAGCCATGAAAATTGTACAGAAGTACATACAAAAAAAACGTGTTAGATGACCTACATTTTTATGAAATTTTTTCCTTTTTGTTATCTGTTCCAAGAACTTTTGGTCCTTAAAAGTTGTAAATATGTTAAACAAAAATCTTCCCTTGAAAACCTTATAATTGAAATGCCATTATATGGCTGTCAAAAAGTAACCTTAGAGATGTAAAATATTGCCAAAACATTGAAATTAAGGACATTAGGAGATGAAAAGAATGTTTAGGGAAAAGAAAATCCTATTAAAAGAATTCAAAATTTTCTGATAACTTTGGTAAAGGAAAAACGAAATTAAAAAGGGAAATTAAAAACGATTCATTATTTTTTATAAAAGAAGAATTTTTAATGAAGAAATCAACAAAGAAAAAAAGAAAGTAAAATTAAAATAAATTCCAACAATTTTAAAAATAGAATTTAAATGCACTGTAAGGCGAGTGAGAGGGTATTCTTATAATAAATATTTAAAATACAGACATAATCACGTACCATTGCGGCATATTTTACAAATTGTCTACTTATATGCCTTCTTTCTTGTTTTTCGTTTTCCCATACAAAGCATATGTCCTTTGTATCCATAGAAGTAGGGAGGGCATAAAGGTTAAAAGCATAAGAAAATTTATTTATTTGAAATCAATCCATATGACTGACTTGATATGCAAATACATACTCTCAGACGCTTTCGCTTTACCATTCCATTCAATTCATTTCATTTTATAACTCGTACGAGTATGACTACAACTGCGAGTACCAGGCACAAGCACAGGCATTGAAGCGAACATAAATTTTCTGTGTGATTTTGATTGTGATTTTTTTCTGTTTTTTTCGTTCTTTTTTGCGAACTCATCATCATCATCATCATAGTCGTGTGGCACGCATGTATGATTGCCCCATAGAGTAGTAGTTGCAATCAATTCAAATTGCGGATAAAACAGCAAAAAGATTTACAACAACTCAACGAAGCCATCAAAAAGAATTGCCTGTGATTTCTTTTACTCTCTTCTCGATTCTCAATTTTTTCATTTCAAATTGCTCAATTTATGTTGAAAGATTTCAGTTGAGTTGAGTTTGCTGTTCTCTCTCTCCCCTCTCTTTATACTTTTAGCTTAACTCGAATTCTATGGATTTTGAAAAACACCTGCCTATCCTAAAACCAAAAAACAAATAAAAAAGAAAAAATATTAAGAAATCCACTAAAAACGTATGCAAATTTAACCATCCATATGGCAGACATGCATACCGGCAATGTAGTGTCATTATTAAAGTCCATTTGTATACAAATAATGTTAAATTGTATGGAAATTACCCGGTATTGAAGACATAACAGTAAAACAATCAACCAAATTACTTATACTATGATTTATAATATTTACAGAATAATAATAATTTATGAATAAATAAGAAAACAAATATATTCCTGTATTACCCGTCTTTGTCACTAACGACATATAATTTGAATAATGAACATTATGAACAGCAAAGTTCTGTACATTAAATAATTTTTTTAAACTTTTATTGGTTTTAAGGAAGTAATTTTGTTGTCATTTTTTCTAGTGACATTGTCACTGGTTATATGACAGAACTACTGGTCCTTCTATATAAAAGTTTTTGAAAATTTGTCATTGTCACCGATGACATATCAATTTTATCATAAACAATTTTAACAATAAAGTTCTGTATATTAAATCATATCGCAGGACTAGTTAAAATCGTCTTTGCCCACAAGTTGTATAAAACCAGTGATACTTCTAATGTTAATGTAAAAGTTGTTGAAAATTTTGTCATTGTCACCGATGACATATTAGTTTGATAGAAAACAATTTTGACAATAAAGTTCTGTATTTTAATCATATTGAAGGACAAGTTGTAATCGTCTTTCCTTACAAGTTCTATCAAACTAACGATCCTTCTATGTTAATGTACAAGTTATGGAAAATTTTGTCATTGTCACAAATGACAAACGATAAATACTCATATACAAAATTTCTTTCCTGCAAAAAAATCTTTAAAAAAATCATTGAAGAGCCATTCAAACGGTTATATTGAAATTATACTCCACATAATTGGGTTTAAAGAATTAATTTTATTGTAATTTTTTCTAGTGACATTGTCATTGGTTATATGACAGAACTACTGGTCCTTCTATGTTAATGTAAAAGTTGTTGAAAATTTGTCATTGTCACCTATGACATATCAGTTTGATCATAAACAATTTTAACAATAAAGTTCTGTATATTAAATCATATTGAAAGACTAGTTAAAATCGTCTTTGCCCACAAATTGTATAAAACCAGTTCTAATGCTAATTTTGTCATTGTCACAAATGACAAACCATAAATACTCGTATACAAATTTTTTTTCCTGAAAAAAAAAAAATTGATCTCCTCCTAAGAATGTAATTACAGTCAACTCTCCTATAACGCGGTACTCTCAGAACGCGCTTTCCATATAACGCGTGGCTGAAACTGCGACAGCCCTTCTATAATGCGGTACTCTTATAGCGCGGTTTGCGTTCAACTTCATGCCATAAATTCCTTCCGCACAGCTCATGAATGATTAGTAACTAGATATTGTAAGAGGGTTTAATATAAGTTCTATTTTCGACGCAAAAGCTCAGCCGAGATTCACTACCGTGCAAAACAAAAGCAGTTGAATTTTCAATTAAAAAAAAACAATGAATGAAGATGAACCAAGTGAGGATAAATAATAAAAAAATTACATTATTTTACAAGTCGTTCTTAATTTTATTGGAAACCAGTCTTTTAGTTTAGTTTTCATTTCATTTTTTTTTTATCAATCCTTTTATGAACTCTTGAATTCAATAAAAAATAATTTATGAATGATGCGATTTGTACTAATTCTGTGTTTCTTATAGCGCGGTTTCCATAAATCGCGCTCCGATTTAGTTTAGTTTGTACCTGAAATCCGAGTTACTTATAGCACAGTTTCCATATAACGCGGTATGCACTCACCGCATTATAGGAGGGCTTACTGTATACTACTTTCTCGCATTCAAAAAATGAACAGACGTCTTATGTTTTAACTAAAGCCTCGACAATGCTTAGTAATATCAGTAAAGTATGCAATTTTTGTAAATCATTGCAGAACCGTTGCTCTATTCTATTAATATCATGCTCCACATTAGTGGTGAAAGAACACCATACTCTGGGTATTCCCAAGGTACGTTAACCCCTATAGTTTCGTTTCCTGACATTGTTTCTGCAGAACAAATATATAGGACCTATGTCATTCATCTTACATCTGGAAAATATGTTCTATAGCTCTTCTGATCTATTTAAGATACCCTAAATATATTCATACATGCATAATTGGTCATTACAATCCCAATATTTATACTGCGTGTGTTTTCATTCTATACATAAGGGGCGGGAGCTACTGTTTCGAATCGATTTCGAACGAAAGATCTTTAAGAAACTTTCCATGGCAATTTTATGTACTCTCAGACATTTAGCCAGAAATCTAGCAGAGCTATTTCGGTACATATAAACATGTTACTTTGGATGCATCCTTTTTTTAATATGCCACGCCTTCTATAGTTGCCTACAATTATCTCAAGTGTTTTTTAGATTGTTAGGCTTGAGATTAATTGGTATGAAGTATTTTTTCAACTTTCTCCTTCGCTGAAGCTAGACTTCTATGGTATATGTACTATATATTTATTGAAATGACAATAGCTCCTCTACGCAGCTCTGTAAAGAGCAGGAAAGAGTCTATCCGTTCACTGAACCTTGTGGGAAAAAAGGCCACTTTATGTTTTCAACTTTTATGTTATATATCGGGTTTACCAACTAGTGCTTATTTAAACACTTAGCTCATGTCTGATATAACAGATAATTAGTTTTATCCTTCCGCTGAACGAATATTGACCATCCAATGCGTTTTCACATCGCTAAGTGGGCCTGCAATCGGCTTACAGAAGATGCCGAATTTGGCAAAAAAAAAACGTGTTTTCAGATGAAACTCATTTTGATCTTGGCGGGTATGTAAACAAGTTAAATTGTCGCATTTGGCATACTTTGAACAGTCGACGCACCCAAAACGCACCCACTGTTTGATGCGGATTTTGATCCAGAGGCATAAGTGGCCGTTACAGTTAATGGCGATCGTTAACGGGCTTAGGATAACGAATTTAATTCACACAAATTTAAGGGAGGATATTGCCAACATTTGGTTTCAACAGTAAGGCGCTAAGTGCCACACAGCCGAAGCTACACTCGATGTTTTGCGCTCTGTTTTTAAGATCGGATTATCAGCCGCAGAGTAGTTGTTGTTTAGTCACCTCGGAGGTGCGATTTGACAAGGTTGGACTATTATTTGTCGAGTGCCGTCAAAGATAAGTGTTATGTCGACAAGCCAGAGACAATTGACGCTTTAAAGGGCAATATTCATGAAGGCATTGGAGAAATACAGCTGCACATAATCGATAATGTGCTTAAAAATAGGAACGATCGTGTAGGCTACTGAATGGCCAGCCAAGGCAAACATTTGAATGAAATTATTTTCCATTATTAACCGAAAGGATTGTACTTTCAAATAAAAAATAAAACTTTTTGGTGCGGATTTTGTTCCAGAGGCATAAGTGCCCGTTACAGTCAATGGCAATCGTAATCGGGCAATGTTGAAAGAATTTTTGTTCACAAAAATTGAAGAGGAGAATATTGGCAACATTTGATTTCAACAGGACGGCGCTACGTACTACACAGCCGTAGCTACTCTCGATGTTTTACGACCTGTTTTCGAAGATCGCATTATTAGCCGCAGAGTGGATGACGTTTGGCCATCTCGGAGTTGTGGGGTACCGTCAAAGAAAGTGTTACGCGGACAAGCCAGAGATGCTGTAAAGGAAGCCATTGGTGAAATACAGTTGCACACAATCGATAATGTGCTTAAAAATTGGTAGGGCACTGCATGGCCAGCCGAGGCAGCCATTTGAATGAAATTATTTTCCACTATTAACCGGAAGGATTGTACTTTCAAATAAAAAAGAAATTTGAGAAAATATTTAGTAGGTCTTTTTAAGGCATTTTCAAAAAAAAAAGTTATTTAGCGGACCCATTATGTTAATTTTAGACATGATTGGCGGAACTTATAGTTTAACGTTGATTCTGAACGACAAGTTTTTGAGTAACTTTTCATAGGTAATTTTTATTACTGCCAGAGTTTTTGCCAGAAATTTCCTGAAAGAAGTGGGCAAAGAATTTTTTTTTAACATTTCGTTGCGATGGAGATGTTTGATCTGAGGGTCCTCACGTCTGATGAGCGAACACATTACCTACTAGGCAACAGTGGAGATTATTTAAAGACATATCTTGTTCTTTCTATGTTTTTTTAATTAAAATACTTTTATTTATACAAGCACTAAAGAAGTCATTATTATTATCAGTTGATGCCCAATTATTTATTATTTTCCGTCAAATCCATAACACAATTCAAAAAAAGGCTAAAGTTTGCCCCTTGAAAAAAACAAAAAATGCTCATAAATTAAAACAAAAGGAAATATTTTTCTTTTATTTTTTCTTTATTTTTAATAAATTTTTTTCTCACGATTCCTCTATTCATTTAAACCATTTCTGTGTGTTTTTATACAAAAAAAAAAATTGGTTGTTCAGAAGGAAAAAAATTGGAAGAAATACAAACAATTGATAACATTTCTTGAAAAGCACTTAAAAAGAATTTACATGATAAACAATATGAAATAAATTTTAAAAAAAGAATCAATTAAAATGATTTTCTTTTTATTTTTTCATTTATTCTCTCCAATATTTTATTATATTCGGGTTTTCTAAAATTATTTTATTTTTAGATTTTCTTTAATTGAAGTATCAGCCTGCCTGCCTGTATGCCTTGTTATCATTAAAATAAAAAAAAATTACAAAAAATACTCGTAAAAATAAATTTTATTATGATCCTATAACATACACTTGACAATTAATTAAAAAAATATTTCAAATAATAAAAATAAAAAAACTAAAAAATACTAAAGAAAACATTCTCTAGAATAGATTTTTTCATGCAATTTTGCAAACGTAATGAAAAAAAACTTTTTTATTCGAAAGAAATATTTTTTTAATAAACTATTGAAAGGCAAAAGCATGTGGATTTCTTTTTACAAAAGACAATTAAAAAATATTTTACAATATTCTAAAAAAAAAAATGAAAGTTTTATTTGTAAAATTATAAATTAGAAAAGAAAAAAAAAAACTTTAGAAGCAACAAGATAAGAATTCAAATCCAGAACAAATGCTATTCAGTCGAACTTCTATAAATTGAATCACCATTATCCAGAAGAAACTTCAACTTTGGGAAGTAAATTTACAAATGATCTAGATGCTGCTGCCACGAGATATGTTTCAACTAATAGAGACTTCAAGTAATAGAAGTTCAAATTTAATTCGACTGTATTTTCCAAGTCATATCTTACATAGCCACTCAGGTCTACATTTGGCCTTTATTTATGCAAGTAAACTTCATTAATCCTAAAAGTGAAGACATTTTTAACAGTACTCTACATACAACAGCGGTATCAACCGCATTACTCTGCATAAACAGTTTCATGGACGTAATGTGTTTGGTTATAAGACAAAAGCCCATGATTCAAACCCGAGCTTAGATATCACGAAAATATATTTCATTCGACAACTTCCTTTCAGCAGATTTCTAACAAAACTCTTCGAGAAAGTAAAATTATCATGAAAAGTTTCTCAAAAGTCTGTCGGTCGGAGACGACTTTAAGCTGTGACCCTCCTCCCCACTCATGTATAAATATTAACACAAAACATCGCATGTGGTGTGAGAAACTAGTACTTAATACTGACCAGAGATCAGCAATGAACGGTTTTTCCGCTACACATAATCACTCATGCAATTTTGAGTATGAGTGAATCAATAGACTTGAAATTCAACTACTCTGATTCATTCGTACTCGTTACAACATTGATTTTTAAATATGGGTAGCCATGAGTATTAGTACAACGTTGACATCAAACTCACAACATTCGAAATATGTTTGATTCATATGCCTACTCATTCTGATTCATAAATTTAGAAATAAACTTATAGTGCTTATAAGTCACTCGAGTGCCTCGAATCATTCATCAAAATTTACAGACAGAAAGAAGAAATGAAAAACAAAGACAACAAGCAAAGCGTACACATAATCTTCTTGTGAGTATTGTAGTATTCGTACGCGAATCATACTTATTTTCTGTTTCGTGTAAATGCTAAGTAGATACGAGTTGAAGTCAATAACATCATGCGTATTGTTAAGTATGAATACGGCGAGTAGGTCCAACTTTGAGTGTGAGTAGTATATGTATGATATCAAAATAAGTATAAATGCGTATAAGTATCTGAAATTAAAAATATGACTCGAATCTACTCATCGTTTTGAATACTTATTGCTAATCTCTAATACTGACTGCAGGATTGGACAACTACGTAATATGTAGATTATTTGAATACACCTGCGACTTCAGGAAACACCACAAGAAAACATTGCCGCTGCTGGAGAGTGTGTGCGGGAAATGTCATCACTTACGTCTGTACTGGTAAAATCTCAACTGATCTGGGAAGTACGATGATGCTTTGGAACTGCTACTATCAGATCAATTGTAATTCTATCAAATTTTACAGAGTATTCCTATAAGTACTCCTACCAATATATATTTGAGAATGCTGATCGGAGTCAATTTCAATTTCCTTTCTAGCACTTGATATGCACACACCCAGATGTTCGAAGAATGTATTTCGTTTTCGGACATTTTTTTTGGGAAACTTTGCGGGTCAATTTGTATTGACTCTCAGAGTTTTTGCCAGAAATCTGCTGAGAGCAAGTCACACTACAAATATTTTTTAAATTTTTCTTTTGTTGAGGATGTCTGATCTGGGGTTTAAAGCCAACACAGTACCTACTGGACTACGGCCACTGCATACTACAGCGCGCTTTAAATCGAAAATAAGTTACCCATCGGTCAAATTCAGCTTAATTTATACACTAGAACCATATCAAATTGGATAATTTAAATGTTATCATTTAAGAGATGCCGTAGCTGACATTGTTAAGATATTATAAGCCACACATAATAGCTTCAATAGGTCCTTCAAACGAATAAACAATTTCGATGATATCTGACACTCCCACTTTGTTTTATTTTAATTTAGAAATAGGAAGTGCTCGTTCGGAGTCGACATTAAACTATAGGTCCCGGCCACTTCTATATAAATTTAACACACACAACATAAGTGGTGTGAGAAGTTGTGGGCTTCTTGGGGACGATTGCTGTAGACTGTCTAATGGTGAATCAGCAACTCGTTTCCTTGCCGTTCGCATCTTCCCTCTTTCCACCTTTCCTAAAACCTGCACAATGCACTGCATGAGTAGGGGTCATCCCCTGAGTGCTGGATTTATTAAAAAAAAAAAAATTAAAGACCCGCTAGAGTACATTCAGTAAAAGTAAATTTAAGATTTTTTATTTTTTTTTTTAATAAAATTCGTAAAACTGTGCCCGCATGCCCTCTTTAAGCCGCGTAAAAATTACGAATTTATTACAACAGAATTCGCATAAATAAGCACCCTATTTACACGAAAGCAAAAACGAAAAAACAAGAGTTTCTCTAATTTTAGACTCCCTATGGATCGTGTTAATTAAATGATAAATGCATGAATCATTTGCCCTGCATGTCTGCTAATTTGCTAAACTAAACACTTCTATTTCACATTGCCCCAGGCAAATGCAGGCACTTGACGTTCGGATCGTTGCAGCTTATTACAAATAAAACAACAACAGCAATAACCCAGAGATTAAAACATAAAACACTTGTGGCATGTTAAACAAGATCTTACATGAAATCTAAAAATATCTGCGAAAACTCCGAGAAATGGATTTCGTGCCAAAGACTTGCAAAAGACAACATGAGTTGTACTCGTAGACCACAAAATAGCGCATGGAATTGAATAGAAAATTTATGAACTTTTCAAAAGAGGAGATCATTTAACAATTTTTTCTTTTCGCGCAAATACGCAAATGCTTACATACAACACAGGAGATGAGTACTTAACAGTAAAATAAAGTGTAAATAAAACACTTGATGTCCGGACTAGAAAAACTTGGCAGTTTTTCAAAAATAAAAATTTAGGCAGGAAAAATTTTTTGGGCCAAGAAATCATTTTTAAATAGAAACTCAAAAGGAAAATTCGAAAATGAAAATTCGATGCAGTATTGAAAAAAATATATTTGGTGGTGGTGGTGGTGGTGGTGATGTGTAATAAATTGCAATCGAAAAATAGAATTTTATTTGCAAATCCAATGAATCATGTTTTTTTTTTAGTTGCCTTAATACCAGAAATAAAACCAAAAACCTTTCAAAATTAAAGTGATTACATTATGACTCGTATTTTATTAATTTTCCTCACCTTACGCCTTCTTAAGTCCTTGTAATATGCTTACTTGAATATCTTATTTTCCGTATAGATTGCTTTAAGGCCTGCTTAAAGCGGCTTAAATTATTTTTGACAACTTTGAGAATTTCTTACATTACACCCCTCTGCCGTAGATATTCTGGGCTCATGTTTTCTGTTGCCTTTAATAATAAACTTCAGCTGTCATCTTTTACTCATTTGCCAAAGGCCTAAGGCCTGAGAAATTAAGTACAAAAAAAATAAATTTAAAATGAAAATTTCATCAGAAAAAAAGTATCACCGACAACAACAACAACAACAGCATTTTAAGCCTTCAACACCCATCAGAAACTGCACAGGAGAGGAATGAAGATGAAAAAGGAAAACATGGTGCTTTACAAAGGGTTTCTTAAAAAATTCTTAATATTGAGGAAAAAAAATTTTTAAAATTTCCTAAAAAAATATCGATTGCCATATGAACCATTGTGTTACCCAGTCTCTTGGCAATAACCATGAGTAAGGGCTTAAGCCGAGGTTCGAATGAAACCGGCCAGTTCCCTTAGTGGCCCGTTCGCCACCATGCACGTTCTGAAACCAAAAAACCGATGAAAGACATCATCTAAACTGCAAGGCACTTCCATAATTTGTGTTGCACTGATTCCGTTGTTGCTTCTGCAGTAATCCTGATAGGGCAAATCGAGCTTGGCAGCGAAATTACCAGAAGCGCAGAATTCTTGTTAGAGTTTAAATTGACCTGGTGATGTCAATTGAGTAGTCGGCAATTACAAATAGGATACTGAGTTTGGTGGTCCGGTGGTGAGGCAAGCGAGTTTTTACAAAATTTTCTTAGAAAATATCGATTTTTACGTAAGGTTAGCTTAGGGTAAGGTTAGCTTAGCGGATAGCATCCCGTTGACAGTCCAATTTACTCGGTGGCCATATGAACCATTGTGTTACCCAGTCTCCTCTGCCAATACCCATGAGTGAGGGGTTTAGCCGATCTTCGAATGTAACCGGCCAGTTCTCTTAGTAGACACATTCGCAACCATGCATGTTCTGTCAACCAAAAACCTGATAACGTCGGTCCTAAACTGCAGGGCACTTCCATAATTTGCGTTGCACTGATTCCGTTTACTCTACATCATGCCAGCTTCTGCAGTAATCCTCATAGGGCAAATCGAGCTTGTCAGTGAAATTACCAGAAGTGCAGTGCCCCGTTAGAATTCTTGTTAGGAGTGTAAGAATTTAATATGTACCTGATGTATGTCAATTCGAATAGTCAGAAACTACAAACAGGTCACTGAGTTTGGTGAGGCAAAGGAGTTTTTAATAGAAGCTCTTCACAGTTATGCTGTAAGAGTGTTGTAGAATGTGGTGTATGACTTGAAAACTCCGATCTTGGATGTGTAATTACATGGAGTACAACTCTCCTGTATGGGACGGTGCTTCAAAGTCTATTTTGAAGCTTCTCGACCGCGTAAAGGAAAGGGCGAAGGTGCTTATTAATGACAGTAGGGTATCCAACTCTATTTTCGTTGGAGCATATATTCGTTGGAGCATCGTCGCAATGTAGCGTGTGTTTCATTGTTCTATCGGTACTATAATGGGAGCTGTTCTCGAGAGATAAGGGGCTTGGTTCCCGATAATCACATATTTTTACGTGGTACTCGAACTTCTCGCAGAGCACATCCTTTTGTGGTTGATTGTCCAGTGAACCGCACTGCTCGCTTGTGGAATGATCTTCCTGCGAAGGTTTTTCACGTCAATTACGATATTGGTAAGTTTAAATGGAACGTCCACAAACACTACTCCCTCTTTCCACCTTCCTATAACCTATTTTCCTAAACCTGCACAATGCACTGCATAAGTAGGGGCCATCCCCTGAGTGTTGGTTAATATTTAAAAAAAAGAAAAAAAAAAAAAGAGCCATTGGAAGAAATAAAGTTTTGACGGAGTCAAATTGAACTTACAACTAAAGCAGTCTGCAGGATAACAATTCCAGCTCAAAGCCTATGGGAGTAATAATTGGCAATAGCCTTAACTTTTGGAGCCACTTGAACTGTGCTTACTGTATGACAAAGAAAGTTTCAAATGCAGTATCGCGAATGATATTAAATGCAATAGGACCTAAGTAGTGTTAGAGAGTACTACTGTCAACTGTGGCGAACTCATTCTTATTGGATGTTTGTCAGGTTAATACACTATAAAGTTTGGGCGGTTGGAATTCATAATATGGTCGCATTACTATGTCACCTATACACAACAGTGATAACAGTAATAATCTGACATAGATAACGAGAACTGGAACGTATATAAGGTTTCCAAACTCTATACAAAGCATGAACAATGACAGATGAAATGTTTCTTATGTCTCTGCAACTTCTGCAAACATCACTGCGTGAAAACTTATGCAATCCTCCTAGGCAGCGATCTGTAAGAGTTTTGGCTACGTTTCGCTGATAATTAACATGAATTTCAACGTCGAGTTATGGGTACCGCAACTCATAAATGAAATTATTACACAAAATATGGGTGGTGTAAGAAACTAGGTTGTAGACCTGACTGAAGAGTTGGAATGAGGTAGTTTTTTTTTTAAAGCCTCACTCTCTGAAATTCATGCAGTTAACGATGCTGATATTACATACACAATTGGTCATTACAACCTTTCAGTCAGGATTACAACCTAGCTTCTCACACTTCTCACTCATGTTGTGTGCGTTAATTTTATACGTGAGTGGCGGGAGCTACAAAATGACAGATTTTTGAGAAACTTTAGCAGGAGAGAAAATAACTCTCCGAGTTTTTACCAGAACTCTGCTGAGAGCAAATCGCCGATGATCTATATTTTTTTTCATATTACGTTTTGTTGTCTGACCTATGATACGAACCAGAGATCAGCAATGAATCGTTTTTCCGCTACACATTAGCACTCATGTAATTCTGAGTATGAGTAAATCAACAGAATTGAAATTCAACTATGTACTCTGATTCATTCGTACTCGCTACAACTTTGATTTATAAGTATAAGTAGCAATGAGTGTGAATACAACGTTGTAATCAAACTCGCAACTTTCGAAATGTGTTTGATTCATGCGCCTACTCATTCTGATTCATAAATTTAGAGAAATACTTATAATAGTTATAAGTGATTCGAATCATTCATCAAATTTGCAGTCTTTGTTGTTGTTGCATATAAAAACAAAGAAGAAAGGAAAGACAAAGAAAACAAGCAAAGCATACACACAATCTTCTTGTGAGCATAGTAGTATTCGTACTCGAATCATACTTGTTTTGTGCTTCGTGTAAATGTTAAGTAGAAACGAGTCGAAGTCAATAAAATCATGCCTATTATTAAGTACACATACGACTAACATACTTCTAACTTTGGTTATGAGTAGTATGAGTATGATAAGCATGAGTATTGTTAAGTATGAATACGACGAGTATTTCCAACTTTGAGTATGAGTAGTATGAGTATGATATTAAAATAAGTATGACTTGAACCTACTCATCGTTTTGAATACCTGCTGCTGATCTCCGATACTAACTCGGGCTTTACGCCTTATAAGCCAACACACTACCACACTAAAGCGACTTCTATGCTGATATTAATCTCTTGAATTCGAAAACCATGATTAAGATTGATTCACTTTCATTAGGATTTAAAACTAAACTGCTCGGGTTTGCTTGTCAAACACTTAACGCTGAATAGTGTCCACGCTTGCACTAGCTCCACAAATTTTAGGCAGACACCCTTCGGACGATTATAAAAACATTTTTTAAAATAATTTTCTGTCTTGTCGAATAAATTACTCTTTAATAATTCTGTTTCAGTAAAGAAATAGGCCTCAATTTAATAAAAAGTTATATAAAAGAGTTATAAAAATTTAAATTTTTAAATACTTCGAAACGACCATGAAGATATTGGTTGATCTTATTAAGGGAAGTGTTTGCTCATGCGGCAAGTGTGAGTCTTAATAATAAAATAAGAAAAGAAAAAAAGCAAAGAAAAGGAGAAAAGTAACAAGTTCAAGAGCCGTAACGTACAAGTTCTTAATCCAATTGTCAACTCTTGACAACTTGAAATATTTTATTGGATACTTTTTCTTCGTCTTCCTCTCTATTTGATACAGTTTTTGTTTGAATCATACAAAATGTAACCCAAATATTACTATGCCAGAGGCAGACAAGGCAAGGCAAGACAAGGCAAGACACTGTAAGGGGTAGGTAAGGCCATGCAGCAGTCAAAGTAAACATTGTCTCCAGCATATTGTACAATATTTTGACATTAATCCAGAGAAACATAAATTTATTTAATACTTTACTCTGCTCTTCATAATAATAATAGGAATAATAAATGTACGTACGTATGTAAGTATGTACAGACTGTTGATGATATTAAATATTTATACGCTTTTAAAAATTTTTTGTCTGTCCTTGTTTTTTCCATTTTTTTCCCCTTTTAGAAATTAAGTTAGTTTTTCTTTTATGTGTCGCATTATATCACTTGGAGTGGAGTTGACAACACAGAAAAAAAAAGACGAAAAAAAACAATGAAGAACAGAATAAAAGTGGTAAGAGAAATATGGTCAAAAGTATTATTTACGTTTAGATAGCATTGTTGCCTTATGATGACATGTTTTATTAAAATATCTCTCTGTCTGTCCGCCTGCCTATCTCTGTCTGTCTATACATTTTCCAAACCTGTCATATTGTTTGTTTTATAGTCGTTTTTATTTATTTTAAATAACAAATACTAAACACAGGTAATAAATAATTTCTGTTTTTTTTTTGTTCCATCAAAGCCAAGCCATAAGACCCGCCTTACCACTATGCCTAGCTGTCAGCCATTTCAAAAATGCATGCATTCCAATAGGCAAATGAAGGTGTTCTTCAGTGTAAACAAAGCTGTTATAAAAATTAAAAAAATTATATTTTTTGTTGTTGTTATTATTATTATTGTTATTAATTTATTTAAATTTTTATGGCTTTTAATTTGAAGACACCCAAAAAAAAAAAAATATTTTCTGTGTGTTAATCTTTGAAAGCAATTTGTCTTACTTTTAAATTGGTTTTCCTCCCGTCTTCTGTCATCTGTCATAGCAGGTGTTTATGCCCTTTTGTAATACAAAAAAGCTTAGTTAAATGTCTAAAATTAATAATAATTCTAAATAGAGAGGATTAATTAATAAAAATTATTTAAAATTAGAAATAAAAGTCCACCTTTGGATTGTTAATTGCCTCACTTAAAATACAATTTTTTTGAAGTTTTAATAAGAGAAGTGTCTGCAGTTGATATGGTTTGTTGGTTTAGTTGTTTAATTGGAAAGGCTGAAGGCCATAATAATAAACAAAAAACAAAAAGAAAAATAGGAGTAGAGACGTCAAATATGTAGATCAGCAAACCATTTCGCTCTTCATTTCTACTGCACAATGGCCACCAAAATCTCCGGATCTAAATCCGTTGGACTTTTGCGCCTGGGTCATTTTAGAGAGTAAGGTCCTCACTAAAAAGTACCAAAGAGTCGATCATCTCAAGACGGCGCTACGCCGGGCCACTTTCGTGCAGCCTGTGATGGCTTTGTCGGCCGTTTGATGGCCATAATTCGTACTAAAGTTGGCCAATGCGAACAAATCTAATCTGATTCTAAAATGTGCAGTTATTTCCAAAATTTTTTGCTTTTGAACAATAAAATTAAAAAAAATATATCGCTTTACTTTGTTGCATTATATATCAGCCACCCTGTAGATCGAACCAATTTCCGTGCACTTTTTTAAGTGTATCGGGGTATGGGATATCTCGACAAGATCATTACAAATGGCCCAATAGTCTCTGATATGTCAGCATAATAATTTTCTTTAACGTTGTCCTACAGAAAATCTCGTCCAACGGTGTCAAATCTCAGCTTCTTGTCACCATTTCGACTAATTAAACGGCCATCAAACATTGGACGCAATAAATCATTTGTGGTATAAGATATGAGGCTAGTTGGCCCATGCTATTGAAACCAAACATCGTTCACATCAATACCATGAAGAGGAGCTACTAAAAAAACTGGTTATAGTGGGTGTCCCATTCTCATTTCTAAAGAAATATGAGGCAATGATGGCCACACTACACAAGCCACACCTAACAGTCACTCGTAATGGCTGCATTGGCTTCTGTAAGACCACGTGCGGGTTTTCTGTGCCAAAAATATAGCAATTTTACTTATTAACTAACGTATCCACCAAGAAATTAAAATGAGCTTCTTCTGAAAAAATAATTTTTTTTGTCAAAATCCGCATCGTTGTGCAGCTTCTCATTCTTCTCTCATTGGCCCAATAAATCCGAACGTTCCCTAAGCGTAAATCTGTTCATTACGTTCAATGGAGATTTTATAAAATTTGTGATAGATAGGAATGGCATAAATAATGCCAGATTAGAAATAACCAATCACTTAAATTTAAACTGATAGATGGGACACCCGATGTCTTTATATGAAACAGACCTGATTTCAACTGCTGCCTCACATCTAATAATACCTCCTAGAATACATTTAAACACTGAATCAATATATACTTTAGAGTGGATTGGAACAAGCCAGAATAGTTGTAAGACTGATGCCTAGCTTTTGTCATAACCGGGACATGAGAATCATCTGAAGAATAATTCGCCAAGACTGTGCTTATTGATTGAATATACAGTTGAAATATATAGTTGAAGTCGCCGTGGTCTAATGGGTAGTGTGTTGGCTTATTAGACAAAAGGCCCGGGTTCGAATCCCAGGTCAGACATCAAAATGAAAAAATATTTCTTCGGCGACTTCCTCTCAGCAGATTTCTGGCAAAGACTCTGAGAGTAAAAAATTGCCATGGAAAGCTTCTCAAAAATCTGTCGTTCGGAGTCGACTTTAAAACTGTAGGTCCCGCCACTCTTGTATGAAATTAACGCACACAACATAAGTGGTGTGAGAAGTTAGGTCGTAATCCTGACTGAAGGGTTGTAATGGCCAATTATGTATGTATACAGTTGAACCAATCATCATAAAGAATACTTAAATAATGATTAATCACAAGGTTATTTTGTATAGGGATTAATGGAAAAATTAAGGATAATTAAGGACAATTGGCTTATTTGAGGGAATGTAACTTAAACGTCAAGATCCATGTTTAAGGACATCTGCGTGTAGCACAAGTAAACTTAACGAAGAGTAAGTAAATCAAAAAGTTTACGAATATGGATGGTATGATGTGTCAGGAGATTGGCACACAGTATAATTCCAGTCACTGTTTGATTTCATAATAGCCTTTGTAGACGGTTTACTTAAGCTTAAAGTGTTATTGTATTTATGAGAATTGGTTACATACATACATAATTGGTCATTTCAGCCCTTCAGTCAGGATTATTAACCTAGTTTCTTACACCACTTATGTCGTGTGCGTTTATTTTATTCATTACTGGCGGGACCTATAGTTTAAAGTCAACTCCGAACGACAGATTTTTTTGAGAAACTGTTCATGGCAGTTTTCATTTACTCTCAGAGTTTTTCGCCGAGGAAATACTTTTTGTATTTTGTTTTGATGTCTGGCCTGGGACTCGAACCCTGGCTTTACGTCTAATAAGCCAGCACACCACCTACTAGACCACGGCGACTTTCATATTCCCACTCCAAATATCTGATTATCTTATGCTTAAAAGTTAATTTTTATGTCCAAATGCTTACAAAATTTTTCGGTTTCTCTTCCCGTATACCATTCAATCATGGAGTATGACTCCATTTTTTATTTTTTATCCTTATCCTTAAAAATAATTTCTATAAATTTGTCACAAATTAGTCCATTTCATATTATTAACGATAATTACAGGATATGAGAATAGTGTTACCTTTATAAGATAATGACCACATTTACAGTCATTATCACATATACACCTTTGGGCCAATTAATAACCATTAAAACGTACCTGCAAATAAAGGCAAAAGCAATGAGAATTTTAAAGAATTTTTTTGTTAGAAAAAGCAACAAAATTAATTTAAATAGATTGCATATTATTATGAAGCAAATATGAAATGAAACGAAATGATTATTAAAAATTTTATGCTTTTAAGACATTTAAACGTAAAACTATTCATAATTAAAGTTAGGAGACCCTTTTTTTGTTTGCCATTAGCAGCCAGACCGAGCTAAGAGAGAAAGAGAGAGAGCAAGAGAGAGTGTTTAATATAATTTTAACTAAATGGCCATTAATCCTCTCTAATGACCTGTTTAAGGCAGCTGGTGTTGTTAAATAAACGTACAAAAAAACCAGCAGCAGTTGTGTTTCGTTTTGTTTAAAGCAGCCCAAACGTACATACCCTGTTTAGCCTTAGAAAATAGGGATCAAAATCAAGGTGTGAATTTCATTTTTTTTCTTTGCTGTTAACAATGACTTGCCATTTATATGCTGCCAGCGTATGTATGTGTATATTACAGGCCATTAAAAATTTACTTTCCCTTTCTACGTTTTATTACTATGCCAAGGAAAATTTTACAAAATTTATTAAAAGCCATGACTAAGAGAAATTTACCAGCCAGCCATCAAAATGGCAACAACTATAGCAATAAAAACAAAAAGAGAAAGAAGAAATAAATGGAGCATATGTTAAGGAGTTAAAGCTTACATACGCACAATTTAAATGAGCGTTTTAAAAAATGAGTGTGTGTGTGGAAGAGAAAGAGAGAGAGAGAGAGAGGACAACAAATTCATTTGTTTGTCTAGTTAAAGTTAAAATCTAAAACATAAAAATGGCCTATTTATGCACACACACACACACTTATGTATATGCTATCTTTCGAGAAGGGTAAAAAAGCACAACCCGAAGGCCTTTGAAAGGGCCTTACATTTAACATAAAAGTTCATTTTGTAGCATTAAATTCAATTCAAAATCACAGAAATATCAACTACAAGAGGGGGAAACTTCCGTATTGAAGCAACATTCGTCTCCTGGAAGTAATATTGCTATGAAAACTGACATGGTTAGCTCATATGGTGAGCATTTCAAGGAAGGATTAGAATAAAATTGCAATGTCCTTGCAGGGTAATATTAATATTAGCTAACACCATGAATATTAAGCCAATTAAGGCATAAGGAACTATCGTTTGAGCAGCTCAAATTTTAGAATAGATCAGATGGACTAGATTTAGGCGCAGTTTGGACCCTGTACAAAATATTCGGAATTAGAGGAGAATCTCATGAGTATCTTCCAAGCAAAAATCTACAATAGAATATAATCAAGGCAACTGCTATAGAAAATGCGAAATTCGGAACATAGCAATAAGATATGTCTGAGCACTTAGATTATCTGGAGTTGACTTGAAAATACTAGAGGCCAGTCGAGACGAATCTAACTAGCTAGGCAGAGGAAATAGAATCAGCCTCTATATATTGCTTGTTCATGTTCAAATTCTCAGATTTGTTTTAATTTTCTGTTTTGTTTTGCACTCAGGAGGAAAGATAGAAGCGATTACTCTTCACAGATTTGACTCAACTCAAGAAGCGGTTGGAGCATAGTAGTTGACTTTTTAAATAAGCATTGTAAACCGCAACATCATTCAAATCTCCGCCTTGGCTTCTCTTTGTGGAGAACATCCAATTTGTCGAATTTTCCATAATTCTAGCATATGAATCAGAGATCAGCAATGAATCGCTTTTTCGCTATTCATAAGCACTCATCTTCTTATGAGCGTAATAGTGTTCGTACGCGAATCATACTTATTTTGTGCTTCGTGTAAATGTTAAGCAGAGACGAGTCGAAATGAACAACATCATGCATAGTGTTAAGTATGAAGGACTAGGACTGTTCCTTGGAAGGAAATCGAAACTGAAATTATCAACCGGGACTGAGTTCAAACGAGGTAAGTTCAATTTCACCTAGAGCCTGGGTATGATAGGGAAGTGTCCAGAGCAAATACTGCGCCAACGTGCCAGGGCGTTAAGTTGTACTGTGACAAATGTTGCTTGTTGCCTAGTCAGTAATAAGATTGTAAGTTAATTAAGCTGATTTCTGGCATACACATACATAGTTGGCCATTACAACCCTTCAGTCAGGACTACGACCTAGCTTCTCACCCCACTTATGTTGTGTGCGTTAATTTTATACATGAGTGGCGGGACCTACAGTTTAAAGTCGACTCCGAACGACAGATTTTTTAGAAGCTTTTCATGGCAGTTTTTACTCTCAGAGCTGCTGCTGAGAGGAAGTCGCTGAAGAAATATTTTTTCGTTTTGATGTCTGACCTAGGATTCGAACCCGGGCCTTTTGTCTAATAAGCCAACACACTACCGCCTAGACCACGGCGAACATATACTAAAACTTCTGAAAAATCTATGTTTCGCAATCGACTTTAAGCTATAGGTTCCGCCACTTATGTATAAAATTAACACACACATCTACAGGGTGGCTGATATATAATGCAACAAAGTAAAGCCCTATACTTTTTAAAATTTTTTTTTTAATAATTGTTCAAAATAAAAAATGTTGGCATAATCCAAATTTGGTACGTTAATTATGACCTTCAAATGGCGACAAAGCATCTAGGCTGCAGAAAGTGGCTCTGCGGTATTTTGGCCAATCCCGGTGAAAGCCGTCTTGAGTTGATCGCACTTTGGTATTTTTTAGTGAACATTACTCTCCAAAATACCCCAGGCACAAAGTCGAACGGAATGATGATCGAGATTCGGTGGCATTTTGGTGGAGATGAGGCAGGAACATCTTTTTAGGCCATCTGGATGACCCGTGCTGCGGCGGTGGTGGTCTGCCCAGGGCTTCAATACTGTCTTTAAGACATTTTCCCGATAAAATTCGGCATTTATTTTGACCCCACGGTCGATGAATACGAGCGGGGAGCCACAATCGGCATTCCCATCTGCGGCGCTTGAGTTCTGGTGGCCAATCACAGGTGTAAATTTTCATCTAAACTCTTTGGCAAGTAAACCCGATCATTTTGTTTGTTCACAAACTGCTTAATTTCTCATCAGAGAAAACCAAATTCGGTAACTGGCCACTTTCGTGCAAGCGACGCAACTCCTTGGCTCTTTCCAGTCTAACTTTTTTTGTGCATCGGTGAGCTGTTGTACTTTTTGGAACTTCAATGGCTTTAGTCCAAGCTCATTTTTCATTATGTGTTGCATCCGTTCTCGCGATATGTTCAGCTTACGAGCAATTTTTCTACCACTGCGACGTGGATTTCGATCAAATCTGGACTTCACTTTTCGGATGTTGTTGCCGTTTTAGATTAGGCTAGATTTAGATCGGTCAAGACAAGCACAGTACCCGGAGGTCGAAATTGATCCATTGTACTGTTACCGTTTTACCTTGTCCCCTTTTTGGACGCGATGTAATGCTGCCAGTATCACCGTAACGAGCAATGGTACGAGAAACAAAAGGTTTATTCACATTTAAATGCTGTAGAGCTTTAACGATAGACACCTGTGGGTTTTCCAGCTGTGGAATTCCATCACGAATAATTTTTTTTCGGAATGCACTAGATCAAAATGGTTTTGTAAGCTTATAAATAATAAAATGAACTGCCGCTGGAATAAATCTGTCAGCTGTCAGACGAGCAGTTTACAAATGATAACAACCTGAAGTTGGTTGCAATACATATCAGCCACCCTGTATGTCTTAATACTGACTGAAGGCTTGTAATGTTACGTATGTAAGTGTAAATAGTCATATCAGTTATCTCATAAGTACTAGAAATTGCTGGAAAATGGGGATAACAAATCCTTGATCTGAAAAGAGATCCAATATTTCTTATATAAACATGCTAATGAAGAGAGCTAACTGTACAACCTACAGTATCACAAAAAAAGGCCTATTATAGTGAAGGCCTTGTTAATATTTCCTAAGAGTTTGCACTGTATTTCTACAGATTTCATTCAATTCAAAAAAACTGACAGTTTGTTAATGTCAGTTTAGATTTGGAATATAATGCTGCATACAAATGAATATGAATATGACTCTGACTATGAGTGTTTTTTTTTTATTTGAATGAATAATTTTCTTGTCGTAAAGTTTTTTTTTTTGCTCTGCTGGCTCATGTTTGTAAATGTTCTGAAAAGATAATGTGGGTCACCTCATGTTACACTAGAATTTCTGTACACAACTATTTTCCCTTTTAAATGTGAAAAAAGTTTGAAAAAAACGCAGGTGAATTCAAACATGTTTTGTTTTTGTTTTTTTATATGAGTCAGTCATTTGTATAAACATGACATATTGTAGGGATACAATTTGATATTTAGGTTTCTGGGTTCCCATCTCTCTGTCGCATCTCTCAGTTTCAATTTAACATTTTACATGTGAGTACACTTGGATGTTGATGATGATGTCTTTAAATAAATGCTCGTTTCTCGTATAATAAAAAAAAGAGATTTTCTTAATTTTTAAACTCAGTTTCTATTGGAAATTGATTTGGAATTTTTGTTTAAACTTGAGATTTTCTTCTACTTCTACTGTTTATGGAATTTAACAAAATGATTAATGATGCGCCTTTAAAATTAAATTAAAAAGATTTTATTTTGAGCACATAAAACTTCTTCCCATAGATGGATATGTTAAAAGTCTATTTAAACATGAAATTTCAAACACTGAATTTTATTTATATGAAGTAGAAAACATTTACAGGGTGTGTACAACATAATCTGAATTTGGGTTTGTTTGTGGGTTTGTTTGAAGTCTATAGAGGGCATGACGGCTAGACCGATTTTCTTGAAATTTTAGCAATACCTTCCTGTATATCTGGAAGGAACTATAGGCTACATTTTATTATTTTAAAATTTCAATTAGGCCTGGTGCCACGCCTACATACCCAATATAATATCGAATATCTCATAAACTGCAATAGCTAAAGTCCTTAAATTTTGTATGGATGACTTTAACATATATATGAACAAAATAGGCGCATTGGCTATAGTGGGCGTGTCACCTTCCATAGCCTATATATATATAAAAATGAATGTTTGTTTGTATGTACCTTATAGAATCATAAAAAAATGCATTTGATCATGTAATGATCTTAAGAAAAGTTGTTGCGCATAAGCCGGGTTAGGTTTTTAAGTTGATGTGACTAATTTTCGGCAGATGGCGCCACTGAAAATTACTTAAACTCAATTAAATCGTATACTGTACATTTAATCATGTTATGATCTTTACCAAAGTTGTTGCGTATGAGCCGATGAAGGTTTCTAAGTTGGTATGACCAATATCCGATAAGTGGCGCCACTGAAAATTACTTAAAATCAATTAAATCGTAAACTGTGCATTTAATCATGTTATGATCTTTAGCCAAGTTGTTGCGCATTAGGCGACGAAGGTTTCTAAGCGGGGATGACCAATTTCCAATAGGTAGTACCACTGATAATTACTCAAAATGAATTAAATTTGAAACTGTGAATTCTTTAACAAAGTTGTTACGTATGATTCGACGGAGTTTGGTGCGATTAATTTCCGATGGATGGCGTCACTGAAAATTCTTCAAAATGAATGACAAGCAATTGGTCGACCTACACCCCAAGCACGGAAGAAAAGAGCATTACGAGCTTTAGAATTAGACGAGCACTATGACTGGAACATCTTCGAGTATATGCCGCTGAGACCCGTTCGCATGAACCACTTGAAGAACGAGAAGTGAGATTAAAGACTGATCGAAGACTTACAACTCCGGCCCGTTCATCTCAATCATCAGGACAACAGAAAACAAAATCAATAAAATGATTCAATATTGATTAGATATTTATGTAATGCCTTTCCTTCAAATTTATTTTAGTTAGGGGCGCAGCAAGACGTGCAGCGTACAGCTAGCTTAATACATAATTCAAGGCGGATTTTTGTTTTAGGGAACATGACTGCTTGGGAATTGTAGAATTTTGTAGCAGATTTTTTCACTTCATCAAAAAAGTACACTCTTTTTAGTTTCTATTGAGGAAAGTCTCAAAATATTACAACGAAGTAAAATAAACGTGCATTCTCCTAGTGAGAGTCTCATGGCTCAGATGAAATCGAGTCAGAAGCAATTGACTGTTGCAACCCACTCCTTGCGCACTACTACGGAAACAGTCCTTGGTTTCGGGCGCCCATCCCCAACGAAATGGTATGATTAGGAGTGTCACAAGGCAGCTGCAGCGTTAAACGCCGCATACAGTCTGCCGCTCGCGAGCCATTGTCGAAAACTACAGAGAGAAGAAAAAGGAGCAGGAAAGGCGTGAGCGTGAGGAAGTCGAGATGCATAGATGTTTAAATACGATTTCAGTGAACCAGTATGTAGACTTTTTCCTTTGACTGTATATTGTATGACGGCCCTGGTACGCTATATTTAACATACCGATTGAGCTAATATCTAAAGGCAAGTGGAGTTCTAGATTAAAGCATCGAGTATAACTTTGTAAAATAAAAACGAATGCTTACAAATGGATGCAGAAAGAAATTGGAATCATAAAAATTAACACATCGTATATTTTTATTGTATTTTTTGGCAATTTTTTCACAAATTATACCAAGCGTTTCTATTCTGATGCTTTAAATCATCCGCTTGCATTTTTGAGTGAATTTTCAAACACAATACAATATTTTAATTGAAAACAATATTTGCGGCTTTCCATTTAAATCTCGAGTTATTAAAACAAGTAATGCTATGCCGCAATGCTATGCCAAAAACAAAAACAAAAAAGAGCCCAAAATCTCAGTGCCATAAGAAAATTTAAATCCCCAAACTAGAAACACTTTCAAACGAATGTCACACGGTGAATAGATTACAGGCGTTAAACAACATGACATTACCATGGCGATTGCCAGGCAATTTGATAGAGCTCATGAGATTTACGAGCTCAAATTGTAAATGCAACAGCATATCCAAACAGTTGCATATAGACATACATACGTACATACATACATATGTACATACATATGTAGATGTAACACCATTTATAACTATTTGTCTTTGAATTGTGGTCTTTCGACGTTTTCAAACAAATGTCAAGCGTTTGATAATGGATTTGAAAAAAAGAGGGGGAAAATTTAGAAAAAGTTGTAGACAAAATGCGAAAAAAGAGAAACTAAAATTAAAAAAATAGAAACATTTTGAAAAATAAATAAAAAAAAATGTGTTGCAAATGAAAAACTATGAAAACAGTGTCGATTAAAAGTTTCTAGCTTTGGTGAACGGAAGGTAAACCATTATAATTCAATGATCCTAGAGGCCAACTATTAAAGACTTTTCCGTGCAAGAAGCCCTACTCCCCTGACCGCTAAAAAAATAATACAACTGCTGCTCATTGGTGTCTTCTCTTGACAACGAATTTTACTCCCACATTTAAGTTACTGGACGTGTACTTGTCAGAATTGACCGGGTGGTCACACATTTAGTCTGGAAAAATGTTGCGATCCCTTTCGTAATGGACTCCGTGCAAAGTTAGCACGACGACACAAAATTTTACGCAACTCTTGGGAACGGATTTTTTTCGGAATCGGTCGGAATAATTCATTCTATAAGGCTGCCGTACACTGTAGCGCCTTTCGGGTGTAGATGTTAGCAATACAGTCTACAGCGTGAGTTTTTGGAGACGGAAACATCTCCAAGCAAAAGATTACTAAACTCTTTGATAGCCAGACTGCAAAGTGATGAACTCTCGCAGATATATCAACGAGAGGTATTTTATCATGTTGGTACCGAGTCACAGTGATGGTTACCCGGAATTCATCGAATTCTCCGATGAATTCTCGACTCTGGAATTCCCTATGAGAAACTGCAAACTTTTAGTTGATAATTCAATTGTCGATTCTATCAACGATAGATGGACGATCTCGAAGATGAATAGAACGACCCAGAAAATCTGGACTAGGCTGATTGAATCCAGGCACACCGTTTATAAGCTTAAACATTCAAACTAGAATCTGGCAGTAGTTAAGTGGGACCTTACACGCTTAAACTTCATGAGCACTCTCGTTAAGGGCACTATGCAAGCATGTCACTACCGGTATGCATGCGATGCGCATTAGTCTTGGGCACTTTGCTAATGACTTCTGGAGAAGCTGCAAGGATGAGGAAGAAGAGGAGACTGTCCTTCACCTGATGCAAGTACGCAGTTTGTTAAAGTACTTAGTCGCTTACAATATGAATTATCTGCAGGAACTAGCGGATTGGCATTGGCAGTCTAAATAGCTTCTTTAGTAGCTTCTGAGTGGTTTCGAAACTAGGTATACCAAAAAACTGTGTCAACGCAATGGGTTTATATAGTCTCTAGCTCTCTTAGATGGACGGTCAGCATTACATACAAAACTACATGGCTAAGTCGCTTTAATCTAATAGGCAGTGTGTTGGTTTATTATAGGAGAGACGATGGGTTAAACCTTCTACCAAAAACTGTCATTGACGTGAGAATCTAGGACATAATCCTGCCAAAAGCGTTGTAATGATCACCCAAATTATTAGTTGTTCCTAAGCAACTGTAGCATTCTCGTATCACACATATAAGCCACACGCCACACAAGGTACCAAGATGAATACCATCGTCAGACAAACTGGCCAGGGCAAAAGACAATATTTCTTAGGCGACTTCCTCTCAGCAGATTACTGCCAAAAACTCTGAGAGTAAAATAAAATTGTCATGAAAACTTTATAAAAAAAAATCTGTCGTTTAGAGACGATTTTAAACTGTAAGTCCATTCCGAGTATTCAAAACCATGAATAGATTCAAGTCATACTTATAATTTCAGATACTTATACGCATTCATACTTATTTTGATATCATACTCATACTACTCATACTCAAAGTTGGTTGTACTCGTCATATTCAGACTTAACAATATCAATGATATTATTGATTTCGACTCGTCTCTACTTAACTTTTATACGAAGCACAAAATAAGTATGATTCGAGTACAAACACTACTATACTCACAAGAAGATTGTGTCTATGCTTTGCTTGTTGTCTTTGTCTTTCCTTTCTTCTTTGTTTGTGTCTGCTACAACAACAAAGGCTATCAATTTTGATGTATAGTTCGAATCACTCGAATCACTTGTAAGTATTATAATTCTTTTTCTAAATTTATGAATTACAATGAGTAGGCTTATGTATCAAACATATTTCGAATATTGTGAGTTTGATGCCAACGTTGTACTCATAGTCATTGCTGCTTATACTTATAAATCAATGTTGTAGCGAGTACGAATGAATCAGAGTAGTTGACTTGCAATTCTGTTGATTCATTCATACTCAAAATTGCATGAGTGCTTATGAGTAGCGGAAAAACGATTCATTGTTGATCTCTGGTTGATCTCTACCCATGATAATGGAAACTAAACGTTAAGCTGTCGTTGTGGGCAATCAAAATATTATTTAGGGACTACTGGACAATACAGGAAAATTTAAACTAAAAAGTATTCATGTTGAGAAACGAAGGCATTTTTTTCCCAAAATTTGAATTGTGTTTTGTGTGGAACCATCATCGTATGTCTGTATTATAATTACATAACATTAGCTGGACAATATTTTTTTTTTCCTTCAGTTTTAAGCCACAGTGTAACACCTAAAGAGTGTTTACTTATCCAAAAAAAAAAAAAAAATAGGAAAACAAAACTTTAATGTTTAAAATGTTAACTACTGTTCCAGCCAAAACAAGTCATTTTCCAAGAGCATATGTAGCAACATGGCATTCGGATTTCTTTCATGCCAAGACTTAACCATTAGTGTCATCCATGCCAGTTCCTGTTCCCAGTTTTAAGCTGTTTGATGATATTCCTCTTGTCTTGTCTTGTCTGCTTTGAAACATTAAAAGAAAAACTTGTTATTAAAACTGTCATTCAGTTTGAATTATGAATAGTTTTCTGCTGGACGTTTTAAATTATTTTTTTCTTCTTTTTTTTTATAGTCCATAGTGACCAAGATTAATGTTAAAATGACATGCAAACAGGCCAGATTTTTTACACTCTTTTTTGTGTTTGTAATTCGTTTAGAAATTATATACTTGGTTACATACATACATTATGTACGTGGCTTCATTAGAGAGACAGTGGAGCAAAATATACTGAAGCCAAAAGGCTAGTTTGTTTGTCAACCTGACATCTCTTTTTCTTATGCAGCCAACCACTGTTCTTTATTCCAGTCCAGTTTAACTCGACGGTTCCATTTGATTACGGTTTCCTTTTTGCTAAATTGATTAATAAATTTGCCAACAACATTTAATTAATTTAAGACAGATTAAGCGGACAACACATTCCACACGAATTATTGCTGACAATTTAAGTTTTGCATAGAAAATATGCAACGTCAAGTTAGCCAGGCTAAGAACAGGTTATTTTCATATGAACATTCATGTCGAAAAGTGCAACAATTAATCCTGAGATAAACAATTTTTTTACACTTCAATTAAACGTAAGAAAATCAATTCAAATTAAGGAGAAAATAAAAATTAAAAGAAAATTGAATTAAAAAAAAGAGTTTTTAATTGAAAGTTATTTAAAATTATAAGTAAAATAATAAATAATTTGAAATGAATGAAGAATATGCTGTATGGAAAATAATTTAAGAAAAATTTTTTTGCAAATATTAAAGAAGATTTTTTCTTTGTAGCTCCAGCAAAAGTCTTTATGATGTACTCCCATCATAACTGTTATGAGGTACCTAAGGTGTAATCTAGTCAGGTTTAACATACATTTTGCTCTGCATATATACTGCCAATAAGGCGCTATATTTGTTTTAATTTTATTGTTCAAAAGCAAAAAATGTTGGAAATAAATTGAAATTTTAGAATCAGTTTAGATTTGTTCGAATTGGCCACCTTTGGTAAGAATTATGGCCTTCAAACGGCCGACAAAGCCATCACAGGCTGCACGAAAGTGGCTCTGCGGTATTTTGGCCCATTCCCGGCGAAGCGCCGTCTTGAGATGATCGACACTTTGGTATTTTTTAGTGAGAAACTTTCTCTTCAAAATGTCGCAGGCGCAAAAGTCCAACTGATTGAGATCCGTAGATTTTGGTGGCCATTGTGCAGTAGAAATGAAGCGAGGAACCTTCTTTTTAAAGCATTCTTGGTTGACGCGTGCTGAGTGCGGTGGTGCTGAATCCTGTTGGAATTTCCATGGTCTGAGGCCGAGATGTTAGTCTGCCCAGGGCTTCAATACTGTCTTTAAGACATTTTCCCGATAATATTCGGCATTTATTTTGACCCCACGGTCGATGAATACGATCGGGGAGCGACCATTGGCCGTTACGGCGGACCATACCATTACCATTGGCGGCGCTTAAGTTCAGTTGTAAATATTCCTCTTTGGCAAGTAAATCCGATCATTTTGCTGTTCACAAACTGCTCAATTTGTAATGGCTTCTCATCGGAGAAAACCAAATTCGGTAACCGACCACTTTCGTGCAAGCGAAGTAACTTCTTGGCTCTTTCCAGTCAAACCATTTTTGTCCATCGGTGAGCTCTTGCATTTTTGGAACTTCAATGGCTTTAGTCTAAGCTCTTCTTTCAATATGTGTTGCATTTGTTTTCGCGATGTGTTCATCTCACGATCAGTTTTTCTACCACTGCGGCGTGGATTTCGATCAAATCTGGCCTTCACTTTTCGGATAATTTTTGGTGTTGTTACCGTATTTTTTCGTCCATTTTTTGGACGCGATGCAACACTGCCAGTATCACGGTAACGAGCAATGGTCCGAGAGACAAAAGATTTGTTCACATTTAAATGCTGGAAGGCTTAAACTATAGCCAAATATAAAGCAATCACACTATCACGCTTGGATTCCATTACGAATAAGTTTTTTTTTAAATGCAATAGATCAAAATACTTTTGTAAGCTTGTAAATAATAAAATGAACTGTGATTGGAATAAATCTGTCAGCTATCAGACGAGCGGTTTGCGAATCATAACACCCTGAAGTTGGTTGCAATACATGTCAGCCGCTCTGTATAGTTGGCCGTTGAAGTTAGTATTACAACTTATCTTCTCACACCACTTATATTGTGTGTTAATTAGGAAGAAGAGTAGTAGTACCTACAGTTTAAAGTCGAAATGGAATGACAGATTAAATGAAAATAAATTATGCGGCCACCATTTAGTCCGGACAATCAAAATTTCAGTATAACTAGCAGAAGCAAACCTGGTAACCTACGGGTTAGCCTTGTATTCACTCATGACTTTAGATTACGTGGCGAAGTCAAATGTGGAATCTTTTCATAACAACTCAACCTTAGACGGTCTCTTGCACTACCCAATTGCTGAAGTACTATTCAGAATGGAGATAGAAGCGTATATTTGAAGTCGCCGTAGTTAGTGTATTGACTATTACAATTGGTCAATTTCGACCTCCGCTTACTGTACTTGTCTTAACCGTCCTCTAACCTAGTGTATTATCTTGTTGAATGGAAGCCCTTGGTTTAAATCTCAGGCCAGCAATCTCTAGCAAAACTAAATATGAAAAATATTTCGTTGGGTACTACCACTCAGCAAATTTCTGGCATAAACTCTAAGAATAGATAAAAAAAATTGCTATGAAAAGCTTTCACAAAAAGAAAACAATTGTTCGGAGTCGACTTTAAGCACCACTCCCTCCGCTCATGTATAAAATTAACATACGCAACATAAATGGGAATAAATATGAATCGTTTAACAATCGAAAAATGCGTAAAAGGGGTGATTACAGCTGATATAGTCGAGCAACTAAGCAAGGAATTGAAAATATTTTAAAGAAGTTTAAAGAGACTGGAAGCTGTAAAGGCACGGACTGGTCTGGCCAAAAGCTCTGCCTACCATATCGCTTCTGCTATGAAAATCCTGACGCTTATACGGAAGTTACTGATTTTATGGGACACTTGGGACTGTCTTACAGTTCATCGTGGTATGGTTTTTGATGTTTATATAATCCATACAAGGTCCTACTCACTGTTCATCCTTATACCCTTTTTTCGAACAAAATTTTTTTCAGTGATGACTAATTATCACTCGGTAGCTTCGTCTATAAGAAAAATTCTCGCAAACGAGGCTTAAGAATTCAGATGGGAATTATGAAAAGCTATTGCGTAAGAAGCAAGTGGCAGTTTTAGAATGTTTTACGGTCTAGAGATGCTTTTGGGAGATATTCTTTCGCAAATAACCTGGAGAGCTATCGTGTGATGATAAACGACTTTTAAAGTTTTCATTTTAAAGATTATTTATTGGAAGGAATGTGGTTTCAACGTGACGTTGGTTCTAGAAAAAGTAATTTGTTATCGAAACCACCCTTAATTCTTTTGGGCCACAAACTGTTGTACTAGAAGAATGAGCAATTTTTTCTTTTTTTTTCGAAAATTTCCCTTTATCACTGTCATCTTTGAAGCTCCCCCTTAATACATCTCCCCCGGCATCCACATTCCCCCTCTGCTCCAAAAAAATGTTTCTCTCTTTTAAAAAGTAAAAGAAAAATAAAAAACCGAAAATGATTTTTGATTTCTACTAATGATATGCCAAAACAATTTTGGCTGTAATTTTCTTGAAGCATTTACACCACCACCATCCCCCACTAACACAACCAAAGGAAAAACAAATAATGGCTTTAATAGCGGATATACCGTTAGATTCCACCCTTATTTTTTCTATTTGTCATAAAAACACGTACAAACACACACACTTACTTACAAATTTTGTAATTAGACAAACATTTTTGAAGTCTCTATATCAGTACAGCCTTGAGCAGAGCTGGGAGTATGGGTATCCCAAATGATTGCCACTCATTTTGTTTTATCATAGCATTGTGTACTCATATTCAGATCTAAAGAAGGCCATGGAAAATTTGGAGAATTTTTTTTTTCTCTCATCTTCAAAATGATTGCGAAAGGGTGTCAAAAGTGATTATCCTCTGAGAGAGTATAATAATGAGAAATATTTTTCAAGATTAAACTTTACTTTTGAGGGGAGTACGCAAAGAGAGATAAATGTTTAGATTTAAAGCACACTTTAAGGGAAACATTATTTCGTAATTTTTCTATTTAATGGTGCTTTATGGCAATGGATTTTTAAATCCATAAAATGGATTGTAAAAATTATAAATTAAATAACGATTATCAACATGATGGAGAAGGAGTTAACGCTTTTATAGCGGTATTCGAAATTATAGAATAAAGTGGTTTAAAATGCAGCCAAATAGCTGTTTTAGAGTGAACCCTGACTCCTTAGAAAGGAAAGCTTCAACAACGGACGTCCTTGTTAAGTCATTCAACGAGCAATGCTACGAGAAACAAAAGGTTTTTCACATTTAAATGCTGGAGGACTTTAACAACAGCCACCTGTGGTTTTCCAGCCAAATATAAAGTAATCCCACTATCACGCTTGAATTTCATTTCATAGATCAAAATACTTTTGTAAGTTTGTAAATAATAAAATAAATTGCCACTGGAATAAATCAGTCAACTGTCAGACGAGCGGTTTACGAATGATAACAACCTGAAGTTGGTTGCAATACATATCAGCCACCCTGTATAGTTGGCCCTAAGAGTTAGTATTACAACTTATCTTCTCACACCAGTTTATATTGTGTGTTAATTATGCACAAGAATAGTAGAAACTACAATTTAAAGTCGAAATGGAACTATTGGGCCACCATTTACTCCGGACGATTAAAATTTCAGTATGACTAGCAGAAGCAAATCTGGTGACCTAAGGTTTAGCTTCGATAAACCTAAGGTCAACCGAAATAATATAATAATGAGAAATATTTTTCAAGTTAAGTCATTCAGCTTCCACTCTTTTTGAACATGGTAAGGAGTCAGTAAATGTAAAACAACAAAAAGTCACAAAATTTTTCAGAATTTTATCGATGACATCATTTATAATGGCTTCGGGGACCGCTGTTTTCTACGACTTGCGGTTTATTAAAACCCCATAAAAGTCCGACCGTGCCAAATAACACGATCTTGGTGGTTAGTTCACATCACCTACTAACCTTTTCATTGAAGTTTTTAGTTACTCTTAGAATTTTTGCCAGAAGACTGCTGAGCCGCTGAGGAAATATCTTTTCATATTGCGTTTTGCTGGACATATCTCACCCGGTTCAAAACCGAACTATCTATTAGACTATGGCGAAGATTTTGAGATAGGGTCCAGCTAATGGAAATAAAGATGCTGCACATTATTTCTCTTCATTTATTTATTCATTTGAGGTGGTGAAATGCTATGTTAAGTTTAGATCAGACAGCCGACTCAATTAGATGCCTCAGTAAACAGAATCTCTACCCTAGAATAAGCCTCTTACAAAGTCTTAAATTCTCTCAGTTCCAATGGCGCAATTTGCATCATTTGTAGCTCTAACGGTATTTATTCGAAAGTGCAGCTTGCTACAGAACATAGGCACATATTCTTGACTTCATTCGAGTTTCTGCATGTTCCTTGACTACGTCATTAAGCTGTCTTCCCTGTTCAAAAACCCAATCTCGGTTGCTTTTATCTGCTTAAAGATTTTAATGAACGATAATGCGTGTGAAGTCATCTTGTAGTTACCAAGAATGCAATCCAACCATCCATTCACATTTCCTCTTCCGTATTTCACTAAAAATGAATCACGAAAGTGATTTGATTGGTTCAGAGCTTTTGTTGGCTATTTTCTCCATAAGTGTTACTGCATGAGCTTTCTATGTTCCATTCTAGAAATTTGCTGAGAGCCATTTGCCGAAGAAATATTTTCTTCATATTTTGTTGGCCCTTGATCTCCCGTCTAATAAGTCAACACACTACCTACTAGACTATGGTGACTGAATTATTTGTACAAAATCAACGTCGATTTTTTTTACGAATAATTCCAGTTTGATTTTTAAAAATAATCTTTTGGATTTATTTGTTTATGGGAATTCCATAAAAGTCTTATGTACTCTCTGCTTACCACTATTTGAGTGTAAGTTTTATGTCCAAAAAAATCTGAAACAAAACTGGCCACCTTTTTCAATATTATTTTTTATTTTTTCTTGGTTTTTTTTCTTATGTTTTATTGGAGGCCCATTGTATAGTGCTTATAAAGCACTTAAAGCATAAGCATTTTTTACGATATTTGCTGTAAACTTAATGCTGCAATTAACACTTTAAGTATGACTGCCGGCCGCTACTTTACTTATGTTCATGTTAACAAATAATCTCAAGATTTTATGACTATTTGTCTGGCCGTTTCTGTTTTGTAATTGGGAAAAAGCGATATTTTTTTCTGTTTTTTCTGGTAGAAAAAAAACAGAAGCAAAGAAAAAATGTAAACGTTTTATAAGGTTTAAATAAATAAATGGTTTGATCCATGAACAGTTAAATAAACAAATAAAAATCGTAAAAAAATAACGTATACGGTAGCGTTTACTGTCTTCAAAATCATAAAAATTGAATGGGAGTTTATCAAGAAAGAGAAGAGGGTTAATGACATTATTGGAAACAAAAAAAAAACCAAGAGATTATCGATTAAAAAAGGTGAAAAAAAATATTAAAATTTTTATTTAATAAATAAATACACAAAACAAATAGAAAATATTGTATTTAAATTTAAAAAAAAAGTTTATCAGATTTAAAATATTTTTTCCTTATTTGTTTTTGTACACTCGCATAAAAAAAAATTCATGTAAAAAACCCCATAAATGCTGACCAGCTCTGGCCGGGCAGTATGTACCAGAGATCAGCAATGAATCGTTTTTTTTTGGTACTCATAAACACTCATGCAATTTTGAGTATGAATGAATCAACAGAATTAAATTTCAACTACTCTGATTCATTCGTACTCGCAACAACACTGATTTATAAGTATAAGTACCAATGAGTATGAGTACAATGTTGACATCAAACTCACAACATTCGAAATATGTTTGATTCATACGCCTACTCATTCTGATTTATTTTATCTGTCATTCCATTTCGACTTTAAACTGTAGATTCTACTATTCTTGATCATAATTAACACACAATATAAGTGGTGTGACAATATAAGTTGTAATACTGACTCTTATGGCCAACTATATATGTATCAGAGATCAGCAATGAATCGTTGTTCCGCTACTCATAAGCACTCATGTAATTTTGAGTATGAGTGAATAAATAGAATTGAAATTCAACTATTCTGATTCATTTGCACTCGCTACAATATTGATTTATAAGTATAAGTTGCAGTGAGTATGAGTACAACGTTGACATCAAACTCACAACATTCGAAATATGTTTGATTCTTACGCCTACTCATTCTGATTCATAAATTTAGAAAAATACTTATAATACTTATAAGTGATACGAGTGAGAGGCAACAAGCCAAGCATACACACAATCTTCTTGTGAGCATAGATTCGTACACGAATCATACTAATTTAGTGCTTCGTGTAAATGTTAAGTAGAGACGAGTCGAAATCAATAACATTATGCGTATTGTTAAGTATGAATACGATGAGTACTTCCAACTTTGAGTATGAGTATGATATCAAAATAGGTATGAATTACTTATACGCATTCATACTTATTTTGATATCATACTCATACTCAAATTTGGAAATACTCGTCGTATTAAGTATGAATATTAAGTATGAATACGAATAGTACTTCCAACTTTGAGTATGAGTATGATATAAAATACGTATGAATTACTTATACGCATTCATACTTATTTTGATATCATATTCATATTACTCATACTCAAAGTTGAAAGTACTCATCGTATTCATACTTAACAATAAGAATGATATTATTGACTTCGACTCGTCTCTACTTAACATTTATACGAAGCACAAAATAAGTTCGATTCGCGAACGAACACTACTATACTCACAAGAAGATTGTGTGTATGCTTTGCTTGTTGTCTCTAACTCGAATCACTCATACTTACTTATACGCACTCATACGTATTTTGATATTATACTCATACTCAAACTTGGAAGTACTCGTCGTATTCATATTTAACATAATAAAAATGACTCGAACATACTCATCGTTTTGAATACTTATTGGTGATCTCTGGTATGTACATGTCTGTTCGCCTAACTGACTGACTGCTGACTGCAGCTTCAGCAGCATCATCATCATCATCAAATATTGAAAATTAATAAAAATCATGATTTACGATGTGTCAATTTCAGCTGGTGCCTCGTTGGTTATTTCGTTCACTTATTGTATGTCCAGGACACTGTGGTGCTTGGAGGTGGGCTACTGACTATCTATTGTCAGTTTAAGCTCATGCTGTTTTCTTTTGCTTGTGGTTTGATTGTAGCACAAAATAATCACAGTAAAATGTGTTCACAATTAAAAAAAATGGAAAAAAATCTCCCACCACTGGGGGTAACAATTGTGTGGTCCACCACAATTTGTTCAAAAATTTTCAGGATATTTTTTTTGTACGTATCCTTAATAAAAAGAAAAAACTCTCGTTTAACATAAAAAATCGCAAACCTTTTTATGTCTACAAATGGGAATTGTGAAAGCAGAAAAAAAATTAAGCTGCTTATCATTTTTAATTGAAATACGGGCGCAGATAAACTTGACACAATAGGCAAATATTTAATAGACGAAAAGCATAACAGTTTGTTTAATTAAATAACACAGAATACAAAGCATTACACAAAAGATTAATGAAAGTTTATTATGATACCCCCTACTCTGCTACAATATTGTCATATTTCAAGAGTTCCCATTGAATTTAGTGGGTGTTTACTTTTGTTAACCATCAACCATTAACTGCAGAAGTAAACATTGCAACTTTGGATTACGCCCCACCAAAATACAACTAAAAAGTTATAGTGGCAAAATACAAAGATGGAAACATAAGCGGCAGAAGTAGTCCATTAAAGAAAAGCAATACGACGAACATTACTCGCCCCCAAGAACATCCAGACGTAATACATGTCTGCTGCTTCCTTAGCTTAAATAATTACGTATGAAACGTTATCCTCGGTAAATAAGCGCTGCTCTATTATGCTATTGTGGCCAGAAGCAGTCCATGAAAGAAATTGACTGCGGTTTTGAGCAGCAATACGAAGAACATTATCCGTTTCCAAGGACCCCAAGACATAATCCCTATCTGCTGTTTGTTTAGCAGAATAATTGCGATCGAAACATTGTCCAAAGATCTCGGACCATTACACGATACGTAAGGGAGCAAACAAAATTTTCTGTTTTAGTTTTCGTTATTAATAAATTAAGATATTCTATGAAGTCGCCGTAGTCTAGTCTATAGTGTGTTGGCCTATTACACGTGAGATCGATTAAAATGTTCAAGTTCAGGAACATGAAGAGAGAGACTCGACTGAAGTCCAGTATGTGTGCCTATGTTCTCCTGCAAACTCTACTATCGAATTAATACTATGCGGGCTACAAATGTTACAAATGCGCCATTAGGGTTGAGAGAATCTTAGGCTTAGAGGGTTTAAATGCATCGAATTGAGTCGATTGCCATTCTTGACTGACCTAAGTTGAACATAGTATTCCACCACCTCGCATGGGTGATTGAAAAAGGTTAAAGAGAGAGTGTACAGGATTTTAGACGTGATAAGAAGCTTTTCCTAGAATAGCGGCTCTGCTTACTTGCAAAGATTCAACAATCCACCAGAGGCTGTAACATCGAATAGAGTCGACTGCCATTCTTGGCTGACCTAAGTTGAACATAGTACGCCACCAACTCGCATGAGTGATTGAAAAAGATTAAAGAGGGAGTGCACAGCATCTTTAATTTGATTCTATGAGGATTTTAGACTTGATAAGAAGCTTTTACAGGGGGTCTAAGAACATCGAATCGGCTGCCACTTTTGACTAAACTAAACTGAACATTGTGGTATACCATCTATCATGAATGATTGAAGAGAGATTGAACTGCAACTGTGTAGCATCTTTAATTCGATTAAGCACTTCCTGTCTTCAAATTTAAACAAAACTAAGTATACATTGAGGTCGGCGTGGTCTAGTAGGTAGTGTGTTGGCTTATTAGACGAAAGACCCGAGTTCGAAACCCAGGTCAGACATCAAAACGAAAATTTGAAAATAATTTTACGGTGACTTCCTCTCAGCAGATTTCTGGCAAAAACTCTGAGAGTAAAAAATTGCCATGGAATGCCTCTCAAAAAAATGTGTCGTTCGGAGTCGACTTTAAATTGTAGGTCCCGCCACTCATGTATAAAATTAACGCACACAACATAAGTGATGTGAGAAGCTAGGACGTAGTACAATGGGTCAATTCGACCACCGAGTACTGTACTTGTCAGAATTGACAAGTACACGTCCTCTAACCTATCCTAAGTATACATGAGATACCGTAGAAATTTTGCATTCCTTTAAAAGGCCCAATATGGATTTTAATATAAATTAATTGAAATGTCCGCCTAGGCATTTGTGGCTGAAGCGTATCCGAAACGTATTTTCTTTTTCATGCACGATAGTCTGGATTATGTAGACGACTGTGGTTTATTTGCATACGTCTTAAGAATATCTCACAAGAAAACATCTAACGGAGTCAAATCGCATGATCGCCAGTTCACATTACCCCCAAGTAGGAATGACCTTAACTTCAAATCACATACATAATTGGTCATTACAACTCTTCGTCATGATTACGGCCTAGCTTTTCAAATTGGTTGTGCATAATATCGTATAAACATAAGCTGTAGGAACACAAGTCCATATCATCGAATTCGAGCTAATAGAGGTTGGTATTCAGCGATATATAGTGCTCGCCGTTAACAGTGGCTATGGTCTGGCTAACACAGTTCTCAATTATATATCGATGGATGATGCTTTCGGCTTACCAAACAGTGTCGTTTTAGGGATGCATTGAATGCTCTTGGGTCTCATGTGGATTAGACTACAAATGGATACCACTACTGAAAAAATTTTTCAATGAAAATTGTGATCAGTTTTGAACTGCTTCAGAGCCATTGCATCCAATACTTGTAGTTGTTTATGGTCATACATGGTAACTGTGGCAAAACAGTCTAAATAAAAGACAATTTATTTGACAGATGAAGTTACAATAAGATGGGCGTTATCACATACCTACATACATACATAATTCTCCATTAAAACCCTTAAGTCATGATTACGGCCTAGCTTCTCACACGTGAATGTTATCAACTATCAAAAGGAAGAAGATCCTGTTAGAACACCCATTGTAAACCAGAGATCAGCAATGAACCGTTTTTCCGCTACTCAAAAATCACTCATGCCATTTTGAGTATGAGTAAATCAACAGAATTCAAATTCAGCAACTCTGATTCATTTGTACCCGCTACAACATTGATTTATAAGTATAAGTAGCAATTAGTATGAGTACAATGTTGACATCAAAGTCACAACATTCGAAATGTGTTCGATTCATATGGATACTCATTCGGATTCATAAACTTAGAAAAATACTTGTAATAGTTATAAGTGATTAGAGTGATTCGAATCATTCATCAAAATGTACAGTTTTTGTTGTTGTTGCATATACAAACAAAGAAGAAAAGAAAGACAAAGACAACAAGCAAAGCATACACACAATCATCTTGTGAGTAAAGTAGTGTTCGTACGCGAATCATACTTATTTTGAGCTTCGTGTAAATGTTAAGTAGAGCCGAGTCGAAGTCAATAATATCGGGCGTATTGTTAAGTATGAATACAACGAGTACTTCCAACTGTGTGTATGAGTATCAGATTAAAGTAAGTATGAATGCGTAGTCATTGTTTTGAATACTTATTGCTGATCTCTGACCTGTACACAATTATGAGTTTATAAATAAAGTCACGAGGGATCTGTAGAAGGTTCAGTGTTCTGAGGTCGGATGGTCCTTAATGTATGATATCAGAATAAATATGAATGCGCATAAGTATCTGAAATTATATGTATGACTCGAACCTACTCAACGTTTTGAGTACTTATTGCTGAACTCTGATACATACTTACATACATAATTGGCCATTAGACTCCTTCAGTTATGATTACGGCCTAGCTTCTCATACGTGGACATTATCAACTATCAAAAACCAGAAGATCCTGTTAGAATACCCGACTCATTTCAAAGGACAGGGAACCTAATGGTGCAAGATCCGTGATAGGATTTTTAAACTTCTTTTATTTTAAATTAATATTTGTATGATTTTTTTTTGAGTATAAGAGTTTCATAAATATTAATAAGAGTTTTCTAATCGTATAAGAGTATTCTATTTGCATAAGAGTTTTCAATATCTTGCATTATATAATCTTTATAAAAGAGGAAAATATCAGCTTTGAAATAAATTTACTGTGAAGCTTGCAACGTAATCTCCTTCTGCAACATCTATTTGCCATTTTATGTATGTATGTGTGTATTCATTTACGGATTTTGTATACGTATCCGTAAATTGATTTAATTTTCTCTACTACATCTTCCTTCCACATTTCTTTTCCATATTATTTGTATTACAAAATCTTTATGACTTCATTTAGTTGCCACAAGAAGAGGAGACGAATACAAATAAATTCATGTGATTATTACAACTATTTTGCCACATGGAGAGAATAATAATTTATGATGGTGTGAGGTTAATATGCATTCACACAATCGCACACTGGCAGAGTGGCAAAATAAATACTCACACTTACAAACACATACATATGTACACTCATACAACTCTATATAAAGAGATATAATAATACTGCACAATATTTTCCGGCTTCCGGTTTGGTAAAATGGCTGCTGCTAAAGCTAGCACATCCGTATCCTTATCAAAAGCCTGCAGAGTTGTACACACACAGTAAAAGTTATTCTACTGTTATACAGCACATACATAAACAATGTAAGGAGAGAAAAAGATAGATAGAGAGAGAGAGATGGGAAGAGAGAAGTTGTTAAAATAAATGCAATAAAAATTCTATTTAATGTACTTGAGTTTATCTGCATGAATTTAAGTTGCACAGCTACTTGCTGGTCTGGTATAGGGATGCTGGGGCATATTGAGTTGAGGCAAGTAAATAAAATTTAGTTGCTTTTTAGTGAATACAAATCAAATGATAAACTGCCAGTAAAATAAAAAGAAACATTTTTTGGGGCATAAAAAGCAAACTTGCAAATATTCTTTCGTTTCCATTACTTTTTAACAAGAATTGTGCCAAGAATTGTTATTAAATGTTGGCAATTTTCTATTTGCCACTTGAATTACTCTATTGCTAAACTAGAGTCTTAAGTTGCATGCTAATTGAATTGCCATATTGAATTCTTCTATCATGCAACAAACACCCCAAACATCACATCATGCTCTGGCCGTAAGTGAAGCATTGTAAGATTCAAAGAATTTCGATTTTAATAACGAGAAAAGTTTTCTTAACTGTTGGCTTCATCATGATCATAATGACGATGATTTCTTCCATACAGGGTGGCTAATATATAATGCAACAAAGTAAAGCGCTATATTTTAAAATTTTTTTTTTTTAGATTTTTTCAAATTGGCCATCTTTGGTACGAATTATGGCCTTCAAACGGCCGACAAAGTCGTCACAGGCTACACGAAAGAGGCTCTACGGTATTTTGGTCCATTCCCAGTCAAGCGCCGTCTTGAGATGATCTACGCTTTGGTATTTTTTGGTGAGAACCTTACTCTCCAAAATGCCCCAAACGCAAAACTCCAACGGATTAAGATCCGGAGATTTTGGTAGCCATTATGCGGTAAAAATGAAGCGAGGAACCTTTTTTTAAGGCATTCTTGGTTTATGCGAGCTGAGAGCAGTAGTGCTGAGTCCTGTTGGAATGTCCATGTCTGCGCTGAAATATTTGTCTGCCCAGGGATTCAATCAAGGGCTTCAGGACATTTTCCAGATAATATTCGGCATTTATTTTGACCCCACGGTCGGCTGAATGACGAGCTGGTGAGCATACATCGGCCATGTTACGACGGCTTACACCATTACCGATTCGCGGCGCTTGAGTTTCTGGTGGACAATCGCAGGATGTAATTTTACAAGGCGGACCTATTAGGCAAGTAAACCCGATAATTTGTTGTTACAACTACTCAGTCTCCATCGAGAAAACCAAATTCGCTAATGGCCCTTTGTGCAAGCGAAACATTTGTCTTCCCAGTCTAACTTTTTTGTCGTCTTGCATTTTGACTTCAATGGCTTAGTCTAAGCTCTTCGTCAATATGCATCCGTTCGCACGTATTTTCGGACGAGCAATTTTTCAACCACTGTGGCGTGTTTCGATCAAATCTGCCTTCATCAGGCATTGTTACCGTAAGCAATCAAGCATACAAGATGATTCACAACACTCCCAATTCAGAAATCGCATCTTGCTAAGCGATGAAGAATTGCAGTAAATTCTTTTTTTGGAAACCAGGTCTTTTTTAGTTAGTTTTCATTTCATTTATTTTTATCAATTGTGTTAGGAACTCTTGAATTCATAAAAATAATTTATAATTTTATCTCGCCTTTTGTTTTTTTTGGGTCTCCATATACGCGGTCGAATGATGTGATTTGTACTAATTCTGTGTTTCATATAGCGCGGTAGACGGTTTCCATAAAACACGCTAAGAATTAGACTGGTTTGTACCTGAAATCCGAGTTTCTTATAGCGCGGTTTGCATATAACGCGGTACGTACTCACCACGTTGTAGGAGGGTTGACTGTATATGATTGTAATTTCATTATGCCATTGTAACAGGGAAAAAATACGCCTTGACTTCTGTCAGTTACTCTATATATCACAAACACTTTATCTCTCTCTGTATTCGTATATTGCTTTAAAAGCATGCAATTTTCTATTCTCTATCACTATATTTTAATTTCTCTTTTAAGCTTTTAATTTCTTACACCATTTAACTCTTCACCCTCTTTCAAAACTAACGCCCCATAACGAAACAAATAAAGTTTGGCTTGTAGAAAAAAACAAAAACAACAAATTTAAAATATTATGCAATTATTGTTAATCATCAGGCGTAAAATGTTGAATTTCATTAACATTCATCTTTAAAACCGACAAAAGCATAAAAAAATGCTATTTTTTTAACATAAATGTTGCGGTTATTGCTCTCACAAAGACTCAAAAACAATGGCTGTAGTAAGTACTATAACCAGCATTTTGCGCAAACAAATTAATGAGAGAGAAAAAAAGAAAGAAAAAACTCAAATAATTGCTCTCAGCACTAGAACTATGCAGTAATCGTATAAATATACGTACATGCACACATACAATGCTTTCACTTACTCTCTTTCTGTTTATTGTTGCCTGTGGATGTGTGTATGAATGTGATACGAATGTGATCTCTACCCACATACTCAAAAGCTTTTAAGAGTTACCCATACACATGTACATACGTATGTACAAGATTACCATGTATGGGTACGACTTAATAACTTTCATATGCAAATGTATAAGAAAGTAACGGCAACCAACCATAACCATAACTGATGCCTTGTAATGGAATTGGATGAATATAAGAACAACAGTTAAAGAGCATCTCTTTTGGAGTCTTTGTTGATGACTTTTCTCACTTTTTTTATTAGAATATTGTGCTCTCTAGTTCACTACTGTATGATATGAAAGTAATTTACTGGGTTAACTAATTAATGGTTTCATAACTGTCATTTTGGCAAGGTTGCCAACTAAACTATATCTTTCCGTTTAATAATAGCGATGAGAAACTAGGTCAGTAATTCTGGCGGAAGGGTTGTAGTGCCCAATTATGTATGTGAATAGCGATCGTTTAATTAGTCAAGAACGCGTTACATTAATTCAATCGTAGACAGAGGACAAATGACGCAATTTCTTTAGCGATTCATTTTCTAGAGATCTCATTATCGGTATGAGCTAATTCCAGATGTTCTTGTGTGCAAAGGAATCAAAATTGTGTTCGCAAACTGAATGTAGGGTTTCATAAAATTTTTTTGTGGCCACTCTATCACTATTTTTAAAGTCACAAGCACTCTTGTTATTGTATTGAGTAGGTTTGATGTTTGCGGCACAACATTCGTTGCAAGGAAAATATACGGAAAGAGAACTTTTTTTGGAAAGCCCTAATTGCATTTTCTTGGCAGACATGATAAGAAAAACTGTTCCAATTCCAAATACTAATTCGAAACCGATGGGAAATCCACAAACAATCATTTTTATAAGTAAGTTTTTTGAGAGGTCTTTACAATGGATTTGAGGTCACGTTAATCTCACTTGGGTTTAATACGAACTGGCCTCCGAAATCATGCGATTTGCCTTCGTTAGTGCGTGCTCTTGCGGGGATTTCTAAAATCAAAGTTGTATGCAAATAAGCCATAAAACCAGAGCGGTTGTTAAAGTCAACATAACCCACGTCATGGGGATCTTACGTGCATGCATTAGCTATACACATATACATAATTGGCCATTACAATCCTTCAGTCGGGATTACGACCTAGCTTCTCACACCACTTATGTTGTGTGCGTTAATTTTATACATGAGTGGCGGGACCTACAGTTTAAAATCGACTCCGAACGACAGATTTTTGAGAAGCTTTTCATGGCAAATTTTACTCTCAAAGTCTTTGCCAGAATTCTGCTGAGAGGAAGTCGCCGATGAAATATTTTTCGTTTTGATGTCTGACCTGGGATTCGAACCCGGGCCTTTTGCCTAATAAGACTCACTAGACCACGGCGACTATTAGCTATACATGCCTTCAAATTCGACCTGATTTATACGCCAGACTTATGAAAAATTTAATATTTCGGATGCTTCCCAAACAGAGAAGTCCTGGCAGACATTTTAGTTACTTTATATTCCACATATATAGGCATCAATACGTCATTCAAGTTAGGTTAGGTTAGTGTGGTGGCTTTGATACCAAAAGCTCACTTATAGTCATCAATAGGCGACAAACTCGATATTGCTGTACGGAAGCGAGATATGGGGAGATGCGCTAGAGATTAAATATAAGCGGAAAATATTAGTAGCGGTGCAGCGAATAGCGGCCCTAAGAGTTGCCTCGGCCTACCGCACCGTATCGGGCGCCGCAGTCCTAGTGATTGCCGTTGAGATACCTATTGACCTGCTGGCATTTGAGCGAAGAAAATCTTGGAGAACAAAAAGGAAAAATCTTTCCATTAGTAGCGCAGATCTCAAATCTCAAACACTACGGCGATGTCAAAGTAGGTGGAGTGAGGAAAAATGTGGAAGTTGGACTTTTAAACGTATTCCGTCTATAAAGGCATGGATGCGGACCCAGTTTCTTGCGGGTCATGGTTATTTCCTAAAATAACTTTACCGCATGGGCAAGGTGACCGATCCTGGCTGCATTTATTACGAGGAAATGGGTGACGACACTGAACACACATTCTTTCACTGCATTAAATGGCAAGTCAAGAAGAGCATGTTGATAGAGCAAATTGGTGAATTTATACCCAACACCATTGTGGACGCAATGCTCGAAAACGAGATGAAATGGAACGCTATGAGATAATACGTTGAATGTGTGCTCCGCAGAAAGAAGTTCGACCTTGACACAGTACAACGAAATAATGACACATGAGAAGACGAGCCAATAGCATGAAGCTGGCTTCAAATACGGCGTACCCAGACGTGGAAGAGTAGACAACGATCTTTAACTGGACGTTGTCCTGGGCCCTTCCCGAAGTAATGTAGATAGTCGTCCCGGGAAGGGAGTATATCGTGGAAGCATCACTCGACGCAGCTGACGACGGTCACTGTAAGTGCGAAGGCATTTTGAACCCTACCTCACACGCCAAAAAAAAAAAAAAATAGGTCAATGAAACGAATAAAAAATATCGGTGAAATACCAAATACGCTTTTATTTAGCATATATGGACATCTATCTACCACCATCACCCATAAGAAACTCAACTAAGCTTCACATCACATAATGTGGTAGATCACTGAGGAATAATAATCATTGAACGAAAATGTGTTCAATTTAGAAAAGGGAAACATGGCCTTTCGATTGGATTTTGACGTTCGCGTATAGAAAATGATCTTGGTTCTCACCGGCTAATTTTAAACAAATTGAGATCGCGAGCAACTTCCTATCATAGAGGTGATTTCCTCTCAGCAGGCAAAAAGTTGGAGAGTAAATAAAAGTTGCCATAAAAAAATCTGTCGTTCGATGACTACTTTAAACAGTAGGTCCCGCCACTTGTGGATAAAATTAACACTGTATAAGTGGTGTGAGAAGTTAGGTTGTTATCTTGACTGATAATGTCTAACTATGTATGTGTGCATGTATGTACGTATCTAATATAATACAATAATAATTATTGTTATTATCAATCAATTCAAATACAAATTTATCTTATTCCTCATCTTCGCCCTGGACCTTACTTAGCCTTGTAGTAGTCTGTAGGCCATTAATCTTAATAAAATGGAATTTTATTAAATTATTTTGCAACACATCACTTTCATTTAATGCATAATTTGTTTTAAACAATCACAATCATTTCTAAGACATGCTACTACTATGCACTCACTATGTAAAGCCACTGCGAAACAATGTACGATGCAACACAAGGCTGTACACAATGCTGTACAGAAGTGATTGCCAGTAAACACATCTTGGAACACAGGCATCATCGAGCGTAAGTACATAAGTGATACGATCTGAAAATGTTAAATAACATATTTTCTCCTTGACTTGCACTTGACTTATAGTCAACTATCATCAATTTAACACTTACTAACACTGGCACACAACTTGCCACATGCCTGCATACATCCATTTAAACAAACTATAGTGGCAGTGCCACAGTTTTTTTGTTTTTTGTTTTTATTCTTGGTTTTTGGTTTTATTTTTATAACTTTATTACAAAGTGGTTGTTGTTGCTGTTGTTGTAGTTTTTATATAAAATAAATGTACATATGCATGTGTGTGTGTGTGTGTTTATTTTAGTTAAAAGGAATCCCTGCAGCAAGCGGGGTTTATGCGGCACTAAGGATGGGCGTAAGAGATGTAGTGCCGATATCTAGTAGGTTTGGGTGTTTAACTTTGAAGCATATTTTTATATAAAAACTAGACTATTTAACTGGAAAATTTATTGCATAAATTTATAACAAGAAAACGTACTCATTTCAATGTGATTGGGTCATTCCACAGTGAAATATGCACTCTAATTAATGAATTATTTCTCATAAACAAACCCAACATGTAAGGAGACAAAATGTAATCGAAAGTGCATAAAAGGCAATGTCCCCTAGTCCAACTCCACATGCATACAGGGTGGGCTGATATTTATTGCAACCTACCATTTGTTATCATTAGTAAACTGCTCGTTGAAGCTGACAAATTATGAGTGACGTTCATTTAGTATTTACAATATTGCAAAAGCATTGATGTATGCATGCACAAAAAAAGTATCTGATGGAATCAAGCGTGATTATATATTTTGTATATTTGGAAAAACACAGGTGGCTACGTAAGCCAATCACATGCAATGCAATAAATGTTTCTCGTACATCTCGTGTATCGTTACAAGGTTGTATAGTGTCCAAAAACTGGACGAAAAATCGGTAACAACACCAGAAATGATCCGAAAAGTGAAGGCCAGATTTGATCGAAATCCACGCTGCAGTTGGAGAAAAATTGCTCGTGAGCTGAACATATCGCGAGGACGGATGCAACGCATATTGAAAAATGAGCTTGGACTAAACCCATTGAAGTTCCAAAAAGTGCAAGATCTCTCCGATGGACAAAAAAAAAAGTTAGACTGGAAAGAGCGAAGGAGTTACTTCGATTGTACGAAAGTGGCCAGTGCACTTTGAAGTGCAATCTTGAGATCTGTCCAAGTTCCAAAAAGGTGTGATGTTTTGTATTCCAGTGTATATCTCAAAGATATTCCTTCTACGAATTCCTTGATATAGGGACTTTGCCTCAAATAGTGTAGATTTATATACCAAGGTTCTGGGCATTATTTTTTCGAATGCTTCAATTAAACAGAGTATACTCCGTTCAGTGTAAAAGTAGACTTAAAATTGTGGTAACAGAAGAACATATGGAATAATTATTACAGTTGCGGTACAGATCTTCCCTTCACCAAATCTCAAGGCCATTCATCATGCTATTATGGGTCTTACAGAACCTTTTCGGAAGGTCCATATATCGATAATCTTAACATTACTAAGCACGGCTTCTGCAGGATTTGTAAAGCAAATTACGAGGCCTATGTTAATGTTTTGCTTTATCTCCTTATAGTTGACATAGTTTCCTAAGGACGTTCTGTATGAACACCGGGTTTAATATTGACTTGTGGTGTCACAGTGGATCTAATTTTGGGCATGAGTGCGACCCTACTATTCAATGGCAAAGTGTATAGTTTTGATAGATTTCTCTCTTGCTCTTGTTGAAAAGAGTAGTCCACTCGTGAAAGAACACAAAAAAAAACTTTGGTACTTTAACTAACTTTAAAACTATGGTACTATTAAGACTTTTTTGTTCACTTTTGGAACAATTTCCTATTTTATGGATAATTTTCAAAGTTAAAAAATAAAATATAATTCTATACTAGTATGGAAAATGGCCCTCAGAAAAATGTCTACTGTTTGTGCAACAAATTAAGTCTTCATATTAAACTTGAAGGTATAACAACAACATTTATATGACTTTTCAACACTTTTCAATTTTTGCTACTGATGCCACCAACCATAACCAACATTAACGCCAATACTGTTATAAAAAAACATGTGGTGGGGTGTCTGTGTTGCATGCATCATCATTATTCTAATCATGCATTATTGTCCTTTAGTATCCTTTAAAGCATCTTTATCTACATCAGTGTCACATTGTTTGCTTAGCTAAAGGGATAAAGAAGAATGTCAGTGTGCTTAGTAAAACCAATAGAGATGTGTGCAGTCTACAGAGAGAAAGATTGAAGGAAAAATAAAGCAAATTCATCTAATGAGATGCTAAGATACATATAATAGGATATTATTCACGTGCTGCTATTGACACAGATGCACAAAAAAATTTTCATTTCCGACAACGATAATACTGACTCAAGTACCAGGTTGCCTATTAGACTAGGTAGTAATTTGCTAGGTCACACATCATCTACGAAACGAAATATGAAAAAATATTTCCGATAAGTCCACTGTTAATTATAGGTCTTACCACCCGTGTATAAAATTAACACAATCATAACATAGGCCATCATCCTGACTGAAGGATATAATGAGCAATTATATGTGTATGTATGTCTTGATACCATTTTATTGGACTTTAACATCGTACAAATATCTGCCAAGGCTTACCTGTGTGGAGCTCACCCAAATTGTCAAATTTTCTATAACTCTGGCATATCAAATTCTGCCTGATTAGATTTGACCACTTGGATGGTTTATGGATTGACGTAAGATCACGATATCGTGGATCACATTGGCTTTAAGGGACGTTATGGTTTGTGGATTATTCGCATATACCGACTTAAGAAATCCCAGTCTAATCCCACGATTTCAGTGGCCAGTTGTTCCATGTCCTCAAATATCTTATATAGAGCTCCCATATAATTTATAAAAATGCTTGTTTGTAGTTTTCGGATCGGTTTTGGATCGGTGTTTGAGATCATAAAGCTAGCTTTCTTTAAACAATTTACATTTCAGATGAAAGTTATTTTTCTGATATCATCCATAATTATTAGGATTACGACCTAGTTTCTCACGTCATTTACGTTGTGTGTGTTAATTTTATACATAAATGGCGAGACATACAGTTTAAACGTCCACTCCAAACGACAGATTTTTGAGAAAATGTTCACTGCAATTTTATTTACTCTCAGAGCTTTTGCTAGAAATCTGCTGAGAGGCAGTCAACGAAGATAGGGATATGGCTGAGCTGCTGCATGTACCGAGTCGTCATGTCTAACAAGTGAACTCACTACCCAGTTGACTATGGCGACCACGGTACTGATACCACCAACCTTCCGTGAGTAAACAAAACAAAATTGCCATAAAAAATATTTCCTTCATGTGTCTTTTTTTTGAGATGTCTAACCCGGTATTTAAACTGTACTCTTACTTTTAATAAGCAAACATACTACCTACTAGACTATAGTCCTTAAGCATTTATATTTGCTAAAGTGGTAAAAATTATAAGGAAAAATTATCGCAAGATATTTAATTTATTTAATTCAACGAATTTTTTTCTTTTTTTTTTTTGGAATATTGTCCGCTATTACTTATTTTAAGTGGTTTTTCCAATCGTTTCCGTTTTTTATTTTATTACATTTTCTCGTTACATCTATGAAAATTAATATTTTCTCATCATTCGCCTATTGACATATCATGACGCATTGTGACGCGTACTGACGCATTGTGACGCGTACTGACGCACTATGACGTAACCTCAGAATTGTTTAAAAATTCACGAATTTGTAGATTTAAAAATTATTTGTGGAGGCGTTAAAGGACTGCGGGTAATTACTATCGTATATATGTTCCAATCGAACATTCATATGGCATGTGTTCCATTTAATATACACGACTGTTATACTGGTTTTGGACATTAGATTTAAATTGCACAATAAGATTCTACTAACACAGTGTAGTAGGTGCACTATCTTATTATTATTGACTTCTTAAACATGAGGCTTTTTAGACAAGTTAAAGATCTTTAACAAAACGAAAAAATACTTCTTCGGCAACAGCCTTTCAGTCAATCTCTTGCCATCTACTAGACTGCGGCAACTTCAGAGCATATACCCTAGAAAAAAAGCATGGAAATGAGATGCTTAACTCGTTATATGTACCTTCAACTTTCTCTCAAATATTTTACATTAATATTAAGCCCATATTGCTATAGGAAAATGAGACAGTAACGGATTTCAGCACGATCTCTGCTTTTGTCTTCATAGTATATTTGATTTTCTTTTTTTTCCTGAATAAATGCGGTTGATGTTAAACCAACTTATTTTAAACCCGAAATCCGTTGGAAAAACACACCCTATAGAAAGGATATGAAGATGCTACAGTTTCTATATTCCTGTAGTAGGAAATGTGTTCAGATACCGAGTAAGAATTACTTGGAAGAATTTGTGAATGGCCCTAAGTTTATAGAGGATATCTTAGGAATAAATTGATGGAAAATTTTTTAAAAATTGTTGAAAGTAAATATTGCCTAGCACTTCAGTCTAATTAATAACAGTTGTATCGGTGCCTTCCTGGACTTGCTTATCCCTCTACATTTGAAGTTTAACGTGCCTCCATCAAAACAGTCTATCTGCGTTAAATCTCACCGTGTTCACTGTTTTTGGAATGCTTAAGAATGTAATATTAAATGCTCATCAAACTCACTCCCTGTATGGTATGTTGTAGAATGAGGCATCGCCTCATTGGTAGCACATATTAACCAAGTCCAATTTTTTTTTTTTTTTCAGAAGAAAAAAATTTATTTTTGAAGAAAAAAGTCTGTAATATGCCTAAATACTGCATTGACTGTAATGTTGCTGTAGAAGGAAGAGGGTTCATTGATATCACTGGCGCGCTCATAGTGTACCAAATTGTGCATTTTTAGGAAGTATTTTTAGCTCTAGACAAATTTCTCACACAACATAGTTTGGAATAACAAAATCCAATGGTTTGCATAAGTATTACATTGTGACTGTCTTCACGCTAAAATGGTAGACCATAAGGAACATTTTCGTATTGTCACATGCCACGATTTCTTTTTCAATTTGCAAAAAAAAAATCACCCTCTATGTACATGAAAATAAAAGGGGTTCAACTAGGCGTTGCTGAGTAAAACATTAAATGTATCGGTTAAGCTTTTTGAAAATAATTCTGGCCTTCAATTCAAGCTAGGTTTTACTAAATAGGCCTCTAATGGACTAGTGGATATTTTAGAAATGAATTGAAGGAAAATTTTTTATAGATTGTTGAAATTAAATATTGCCTAGCACTTCTTAATATTGCCTAGTTTTATTAATGACAGTTGTATCGGTGCCTACCTAGACTGGCTTATCCCTCGACATTTGAAGTTTAACGTGCCTTCTTCAAATTCACTGCTTGTGGTTGCTTAAAAACCATGATGTATGGTACGCTGTAGAATGTGCCAGCGCCTTATTGGCAGCAAAAAAAAATAAGATTGTCATAACAAAATTTCTCAACAATCTGTCGTTCCGAGTCGACTTCAAACATTTAGCTTCTAAATGGTATTCCTGCGAAGTATAAATTATATTCCTCACTGAGGAGTTGTAATGATCCACTATGAACAGATTTATTTACATTTTTTGAATGAAAACTTTATGGCTAAATTTGTTCCTGAGCACTCCTTAAATAAAAATGGAAAAAAATCGTTTATACAGCTAGAGTAACAATTAAATGCCGGTAATTTTAGGTGTAAAAAATAATATCTTTTCAAATATCTTCTACGTACAATAGCTTTTACAAAAGTCTTAAATTATTCAAATTTATTTCTGTCCCACATGGCCATACTTTGGTTAAGAAGACGAAGAAAAAACTTTTTCAATTTCAAAACTTTCAATTTCCATTTGTTACGAATATTCGAAGAAAGGGAATGATATTGTTAAACAATTTTAAAGAATTTTAAATTAAACGGCTAGCAACAATAACAACAACAACAACCAGATATGATAAGTTTATTTTAAACTCGACGTTGCAATTTTTTTATATTTTGTTTGTGGCAGGTTGACTTTAAAGCCATTAAGGCGGCCCCACATACAGTGTTGTTGAAAACTTTGTACGTTTTTTTGTGTTTTTTTTTTTTTTGTGGAATAAGAATGACTTTAACAAAACAAAACACACTTCATCAATTTGGCAACATCATGTTGCACGTAGAGTTTCATATGAAAAAAAAAAATCATTTTAAAAAAGTAGCACAAGCAGAATAAAAACAAGCAACAATAAGTCTCTTTATTATTGTATTGCTCTTGTCTGTCTATGTGGCTGTTCTTATGTTGCAATATGAACAGAAGAAAAAAAAAACAACAAAACAAACAAACAAAAACAACATTTATTACACAATCGACATGGTCATCATTTGTTGTTGCAACTTTAGCTAAATGTTGCTGCTGTTTTTTATGCCACCATATGAGTCGCATTTTCATTCATGACCAGCGAAGCTGCTGCACTACACTCAACTCTTTTGGGCTTTAGCATGGGGTCTGGCCTGGTCTGTTATGCTATCATTGGTTCTGGCATTGTCATGTTGTTTCAGTAAAATGTTTGGCAACAAAAGCTTTCTGCCTCTAAGAGGGAGAAGTGTACAGATGTAGTAACGCATGGCGTCGTTGTTAGCAAGCGACGGTAGTCTACTTTAAAGTTTTCATTGCCTGGCTCTTGTATTTTTTTCGTCTTTTCTTTCTGCTGTAAATGTGTTCCTACGTGCAACGCTTACTTCGTGGCCAGTAAATCATTTTTAATTTTTTTCCTTTTTTTTTATAAAACAATCTTTATAAAACTTTTAATTTTTTTTACCAGATTTTATTATTGTTGTTGTAGTCTAAATGTATTTTTTATAAGGCTGACTTCTATAGAAAATATAAAAAAAACAACAAAATCAAGAAAACCCACAATGAAAAGCATAAAAGTAAATATTATTTTCAAGCTGTCCATATTTTGGCCCCCTCATACTGTCCCTGACAGGCCATTGAAGCATTTGGTGGTCTGTTGTTGTTGCCACAACACAGCTACAGTAGCCGTGTCTCGTTCATAATGTTGATGTAAGACAAGATAAACCATTTATGAGGAGTTAACCCGCTTTTTCATCATACAAATCAGTTTTTGGTTTTTTTTTATTCTCTCCTTCTTCACTTCACTTCGTTTCGCTTCTTTTATATCATTTTCGATTGTTGTTGTTGTTGTTTGTTTTTGTTTAATAAATGTAATTTAATGCTGATATGGCTCTTTAAATTATAAATTATGGTTTGTATTTCATAATTTATAAATATGATTGGCCAAGGTGAGTAGGCGTATTTCAATTTCAGTTTCTTTCACTTTATTTTCCTTATAACTCAGTGAATAGGCCTCTTAAATAAAATAAAAAAAACATTTAAAGGCCTCAAAAAACAAACTTGAAATTGCTTGTTGTTATTAGGACCATAGAATCTTATTCGAAATATTAAGTGAGAAAAACTAAGGGAAACTATCGCCAACTACGGTTTGACAGCTGAGACTATCAAACTGTGTAAACATATATTTTCAGTTAGATTTGTCAAGCCATCACAAATCGTTTAAAAATAAAACAAAATTTCCATTTGAAAAAGAAAAAAAAAAATACTTCTCAAGATTGTTCGTAAACGGCTTTGGACCGAAGACAATCCTTACGTCTATAAAACAAGAAAGTTTAGTGCCTTATCCTTATTTGTTTAGGAATCAACAAGGAACTTGCGGTGAATGGCGAGTTCTATAGAGCTATGTAGACTGATTTTTTTGTTTTCATAAATTAATTAACTCAACATCACCACTAAAAGGCGTAAACCTAGCGCATTTGCATCCATACATAATTGGTCTTTAAAATCCTTCAGTCTGCATTACGATCAAGCTTATTACACCATTAATGTTGTATGTTTTAAATTTATACATAAGTGGCGGGACCTACAGTTTAAAGCCGACTTCGAACGATAAATTTTTGAAAAAATTTGTATGTCCATTTCATTTACTTCCAGAGTTTTTGCTAGAAATCTGCTGGGAGTAAATATTCATGAATTGTTTTTTTTTTTTTGGAGATGTCTAACCTGGAAATTGAACCGTTTTCAATACGCAAACAGACAACCTACTAGACGACTACAGTGCTCAAGTATTTATATTTGCTAAAGTGCTTAAAATTATTAAATTAAAAGGAACAATTATCGCAACTTATTTAATTTATTTAATTAAACGAATTTTTTTTTTTGGAATATTTTCCACTTTTGCTTATTTTAAATGGTTTTTCAAATCGTTTCCGTTTTTTATTTTATTACATTTTCTCGTTACATTTATGAAAATTAATATTTTATCATCATTCGCCTATTGACGTATCATGACGCATTGTGACGTGTACCGACGCAATGTGACGTAACCTCAGAATTGTTTAAAAATTCACGAATTTTTAGATTTTAAGATAATTTGTGGAGGTGTTAAACGACTGGAGGTAATTACTAGCGTATATATGTTCCAATCGATCATTCATATGACATGGGAATCCATTTAGTATACACCACTGTCTTAGTGTTTTTGGACGTTAGATTTAAATTGTACAATAAGATTCAACCACCGTAGTCATGAGGCTTTTTAGACAAGTTAGAAGTCTTTAACAAAACGAAAAAATACTTCTTCGGCAACTGCCTTTCAGTCTACTATATGGCAACTTCAAAGCATATACCCTAGAAAAAAAGCATGGAAATGAGATGCTTAACTCGATATACGCACCTTCAACTTTCTCTCAAATATTTTACACCAATATTAAGCCCATATTTCTATAGGAAAATGAGGCAGTAAAGTATGTCAGAATGATCTCCGCTTTTGTCTTCATAGTATATTTGGTTTTTTTTTTTTCACTAAAGTAAAGCGGTTGATGTGAATCCAACTTATTTTAAAGCCGAAATCCATTGGAAAATCATAGCCTTTAAAAACCAAATGAAGATGCTACAGCATTTACATTCCTGTAGTAGGAAATGTGTTCAGATTCCGAGTAAGAATTACTTGGAAGAATTTTTGAATGGCCCTAAGAGTCTAGTGGATATTTTAGGAATAAATTGAAGCAAAATTTTTTAAAAATTGTTAAAAGTAAATATTGCTCAGCACTTCAGCCTTATTAAGAACAATTGTACGGTTGCCTTCCTGGACTGGATTATCCCTGTACATTCGAAGTTTAACGTGCATTCTTCAAAACAGTCTATCAGCGTTAAATCTTACCGTGTTGACTGTTGGTGGAATGCTTAAAAATTATTAAATGCTCATCCAACTCACTCCCAATGGTATGGTATGTTGTATGTATATAATGTTACCTCATTGGTAACACACATCACCCTAGTCCAATTTTTTTAGAAGAAAAAATTTACTTTTGAAGAACAAAGTCTGTAATCTTCACAAATGCTGCATTGACTGTAACGTTACTGTTTGCACAAGAATGATAAACTAAAGATTACGCATTGCACATGATTTCCCGTTAGATGACGTAGTTGGGCTATTTTAAAGGTTTCCAAGTTTTTTCATATGTGAAAATTAACATTTCTTTTGAAAAGTGTGTACACTAAGTGAAAGTAGTTGGCAGCCCTGCAATATAACTTACATTTTCATTAGCCAATAGGAACACAATTTGCGTGACGTCATTGATTCAACATGCGCAGAAAGTTTTAATTTTGTGTGCGTGATGGCGTAATCTTTAGTTTATCATTCTTGCTGTTTGCATATCTCCAGAAGGAACATTCTTCATTGATATCTCCGGCGCGCTCATAGTGTACCAAATTGTGCATTTTTAGGAAGTATTTTTAGCTCTAGAACTGTCACTGACTGCTCCTCACAACAAATTTGGTCAAAAAGCTTTCGATGGAAACAAATTTCTCACATAACATGGTTTGGAATAACAAAATCCAATGGTATGCATAAGTATTACATTGTGACTGTCTTCACGGTAAAATGGTAGACCATAGGGAACATTTTCGTATTGTCACATGCCGCGATTTCTTTTTTAATTTGCAAAAAAAATCACCCTATATGTACATAAAAATAAAAAGGGTTCGGGTTCGGGTAAGCTGATGCGGTACTTATTGAAAATAATTCTGGCCTTAAAGTCAAGCTAGGTTTTACTGAATAGGCCTCTAATGGAAATAATGTAAAAAAAAATTAACCGCTTTTCTTTTCTATTGAATTTATTTAATATTTTAAACATCTGGTTTTCCTGATAGCCCTGCGAATTATTCCCTCATTTATTTTCAGAATTTTTTTTTTTGTTTACATTTGCAAACATCGTCAACAACAATTAGCAGCCGTCAGTCGTGACAAACAGGCATTTAAGCATTGTATTGTTGGTTTGGTTTGGTTGGTTGCATTTGTTTGTTAAAAATCATTGAAATCAGATGCGATTTCAATATTAAATTTCAATTTCTGTTTTATTTTCTCTTTTTTGTTGTCTTTTTTTCTGTGTATTTTTTACGAATACAATGTTTTGACAGCTGTCAATAATGACAATTTAGTTGATACTTATAATTGTTGTTGCAAACAGAATGGTATTGTAAGTGAAATACATGTGTATGCCACATGTATTCTGACAGACTGTTCGTGTGTCTTTCCCTCTGGCTGATAATGACTGAAGTAATTTGATATGAAAGGATTACATTTTTAATAATTTGCATGGAAAAAAATGATTTTTTTCATTTGCTTGTTTAAATAAAAAAATCAGAAAAAATGTAATACTTATAGTATGTACAGTGAGAGGCAAAAGAAAACGTACATTACAAAAAATATGCATTAACAAATTACCGTTATAAATTACTTTCCTTAAATGGTAAAAGTTCATTTTGGTGACTGTAAAAATTTTATCCTTAGTGTACAATTTCTTTTGACGCTCACTGTATGTGTGTCTCTGCATTGCAGAAAGACAATAACAATTTAATTAAATTAATGCGGTTTAAGGTTGCTTGTTAATTTAGCCATTTTTTTTTTTTGCCTTCTTTCTGCCTTTACTGTCAGCGTCACATGTAATTATCACTGACTAGTTGGCTGCCTGGCTCGATGGCTGATGACTGATGAAGGCACTTAACAAATGCCAATTAAATGGCAATTAAAATAAAAATGCAGGTGAAGGGATTTTTAAACTGGCTAAGAGCAAGGAAATTTAAAAATTTTCATTTTTAAAAGAAGCTTTTTCGAAATTTCCTTTTAATTTTCCATTTTGCCAAACTAAGTTATTCCATAGCCCAACCCTATCTTTGGCTATGGCACACCAAATGCATTTGATTTAGATTTGGTTTTTGATTTTTCTTGTTTCAAAATATTGAAACAGAATATTTTATGAAGCGTTTCCGTATTTTAATGTAGAAAACCAAAGTGTTTTCGTTTGTTAGCACAAATAAAAAAAGAAGAAAAAATTAAAAGCACCTGGCAAATGTTAGCCAAAGGATAATGGATTTAAGTTCGTGTTTGTTTTACAAACTTGAATCCTTTTTTAATATTTTTTCTTTCTTTCGTACTCAACGTTTACTTCTGCAATGTTAAGTAAACATGTCACATAGCAACACCCAAGGTTAAGGTAAGAAGAAATGGAAATTGAAACTGAAAACTAAAGAGACAAGAAATGTTTGGCAACACCGCACTGACGAAGTACTCTACGAGATTTAAAGCAAAATTATGACAACAACTTCAATGCAATGAAAGAGCGGGTACAAAAAAATTCGAAAAATGCGTTAGGTGTCTGTTCAAAGGAATATGAGCCAATAATACATCCGCACCACAAGCCTAGTAATGGGTGCATTGGACTCGTAAGACCACGAGTGGATTTTCTAAGCCCCATATTGGAAAATTTTGTTTATTAACGTACCCACCAGAGATAAGCAATGAATCGTTTTACCGTATGAGTGAATCAACAGAATTGAAATTCAACTACTCTGATTCATTCGTACTCGCTACAACATTGATTTATAAGTCTAACTAGCATTGAGTATGAATACAACGTTAATATCAAACTCACAACATTCGAAATATGTTTGATACATACGCCTACTCATTCTGATTCATAAATTTTGAAACATACTTATAATACTTATAAGTCATTCGAGTGGCTCGAATCATTCATCATAATTTACAGTCTTTGCTGTTGTTGCATATACAAACAAAGAAGAAAGGAAGGACAAAGACAACAAGCAAAGCATACACACAATCTTCTTGTGAGTATAGTAGTGCTCGTATAAATACGACGACTACTTCCAACTTTGAGTATGTGTAGTATGAGTCTGATATTAAAATAAGTATGAATGCGTATAAGTATCTGAAATCATAAGTATGACTCGAATCTACTCATCGTTTTGAATACTTATTGCTGATCTCTGGTACCCACCTAGATGAAAATGAGTTTCATCCGAAAAGATGATTTCTTTTCGGCATAATTGGCATCATCGTGCAGTCTCTTGTTGCCGCAATAAATTCCAACGTTGCTCAAGAGTAAAACGATTCGTTACATTCAGTGGAGGTAATATACTGAATTTTGTGACAGCATAGAATGACATAAGTATTGCCAGATTAAAGGATCTGGTATTGCTAGATTAAAGGATCTGGTATTGCCAGATTAAAGGATCTGGTATTGCCAGACAATTAATTCTGTAGCAAATAGTTTTTGCCCTTAACTTGCACACTTACAGATTAGATCGAAGTGGCAACTTTGATTCACAAATTCTACTATACAGTATTCCACCTGTACCTAAACAAATCGAATTCCACCAATCTAGGGTAGAAGTTTGTCAGCGCAAGGGCTGTAAATTAAAAGCACGACCAGCCTTAGAGTTTAATAAACGAAGCTTGAGCCTTGTCATTAATAGATGATAACTCCGTTAGGCTGATAAGAAATGGACCTGCTTCAGAGTTTAATAAACGAAGCTAGAGCCTTGTCATTAATGGATGATAACTCCGTTAAGCTAATAAGGAATGGAAAGCCAAATAACCTATATGTGCACCTTGCAAGGAAAGTGGATAAAAATTTCCTCTTCTTCAGCAGATTTACCTCCACGTAGACTTAGTTAGATAGAACCTGCAGTTTTTCTGTATGTGTCTTTCCCTAACGCGTTGACATGTAAGCATGGCCACAAGGTGACATAACAATCATGAAGTCCGAGTAGTTGGACTTGTCTCTCTATGAATAGAGAGACAAGTGAATCTGGCAGTGGAACTAAATTCTTCATTGGCATCCCGAAAGAATTTCCGGCCAATCGCTTATTTAAACAAGGTTCCGGAAGGAGTGCACCAGTTCTGGCAAGCACGTCGGCCCTGCAGTTGCCTGGAATGACAAGTGAGACACTGAAGCACCCAGAGAAAACGTCGAAATAGCGGTGACTCTCCCTAATGATTTTTGACATGATTTTAGCTTCACGCAAAGAGTGTTTCTAATTGCAAACTGGTGTCCATAGAAGTCGCCTTGGTCTAGTAAGTAGTGTGCTGGCTTATTAGACGTAAAGCCAGGGTTCGAGTCCCAGGCCAGACATTAAAAATAAAATACAAAAAGTATTTTTGCGGCGATTTCCTCTCAGCAGATTTCTGGCAAAAACTCTGAGAGTAAATAAAATTGCCATGAAAAGTTTCTCAAAAAATCTGTCGTTCGGAGTCGACTTTAAACTGTAGGTCCCACCACTTATGTATAAAATTAACACAAGTAGTGTGAGAAACTAGGTCAATAATCCTGACTGAAGGGTTGCAATGACCAATTATGTATGTATGTGTCCATAGACTTGGCTATGACGGTAGCTAATATGAGACATCAAACTGGAATTTTTACAGACTTGAGATATTCTTAGCATCTTAACATCTAGAGTTCTTAAACTTGCTTGAATATAAGGTGAATACCTTTCTATTGCTTAAGCCACATCTAGTTGAGCTGTAGGGTATACCCCATTCATTTTGAATTTCTTTTCAGAGATACTTTAAAAATAAAAGATAGGAAAACAATTCTTTGTATCGACTAACACAGTGAAAACCTTCAATAAAGGCCACTTGATCCTATTAGAATAAGTTTGTTTTGAAGCAATATTTCTTGAGTAGATATGTAACACTGTGCCACAAAACGTTTTATCTGAGCTCTATGACAGAAATTGTTAAACATAAATTCTTAAATAAATAATCAACACCATCAAAGTGAATTTTTGTTTTCAACTTTTTATTTTCCTAACAAGATATCCAGACAACAAGGAATAAGAAAAAAAAAAGGAGGACGACACTTTAAAAACTTTTCTTGAGACTTTTTTCTTCAGAATAAATTCTGGGGAATGATTAAATAAGGATTTCTAACAGGATTTTAAATAAAGTTTCTCTAACATTTTCACGTTTAAGAGTTTAGAGTTTAGCGTTGTAGGATATGAAAAAAAAGGGAAACAAAATCTATTTCCGTTGCTTTGGCTTCAATTTATTTATGTTTTCCTTGTACTATCTACCACCAGCATGCCATAGGTACAAGTGTATGTATAACTGTGGTGTGGTGTGTTGTGTTTATTGCCATCAAAATAGCAAAATCACGCAGGACTTGGTAATTGGATTAGTGTCAAGGTGCCATACGTACACTTCCAATTTGAAAGTTCTTTTTCATTTCTTTTCCCCGAGAATTTCTTATTTTTATTTCGTTTTTTGCCCCAATCAATTCGTATTTGTAACTGCTGGGTGGTAATGGTGGTGGTGGTGGTGGTTATATACGCCACATATTAAACTAAGTAAAGCTCCCTTGAGGCTTTTCCTGCGGCTTTACAATTCGTTTTTCTTTTCCATGCTTATCAGCGAACCATAGGGGAGGGTTTTTCCTATTGCTTGCCTAAATTTCTAAAATTCGTTTAATTTTTTCTCTTCTCTCTTCTTGCCTTTATTCTTTTCCTTTTTTTCCTTTTTTTTTTTTTGATGGTTCAAATCGTGGTTTGTGTTTGCTTTCAAGCAATTTGTGCGTGTTAAATTGTGCCAATGCCAACGTTTGATAAAAATTGCTTTGGCTTCAAAGCCACGAAATTCGAAATTCTTTAGAGACATCTCCCTGCCCCCAGCCCCCATCAAAGAAAATTAAGAAATTCTTATAATTTTAATCGCATAAATGATAAGAGCCTTAACAGAAAAAAAACCCTCCAGAAACATCCACCTCAGCTTAAAGAAATTCAATTAATTTCGTTCAACCTTATCAAGGAGAAATTCTTTCAAATATTCTTCAGTCAATTATCATAAATAAGTGATTGGACAGATGAAAATAAAAAATAGAATCATAAACATATTTTCCTTTGCAATATTTTACTTTCATTAATTAGTTTATAATTTATAATGAGAAGGCCTATTCAGGTATGCCAAGAATATTGCTATTCCATCAGTATCAGCATATCATGTCAGCTGTTGCCTATAGATTTAGTAAAAGAAATAACTGACAAGGTTAATCGAGTCGTAGCCCTATGAACCTATGCGTTCTCCTATATTTATCTAGGCTATCTTGTACTCTAGTGCCATACAAAAAATTATTCAAAAAGTGGTTTGAGTTACATTCTAAGACTGGCCAGTAAAGTTAATCGATGTAGTCTCTTATCTGTTCCAACACTGTGTACAACAGTGCAAGCGGTAGTCACCATCTCTGTTGAGTTGTAACATTTTACTACAGCCTATCCTGCTCTCACGGAAATAAATCTTCACAAAGCAATGAGTCTTTATGCACAGCTCCAGAAACCAAAGCAATTCCCCGCCACAAACATTATATATAGGCATATAAGCATCTGCATACATACAGGGTGGCTGATATATAATGCAACAAAGTTAAGCGCTTTATCTTTTTAATTTTCTTTTTTTAAATTTTATTGTTCAAAAGCAAAAAAATGTTGAAAATAACATCGAATTTTAGAATCAGTTTAGATTTGTTCGAACTGGCCATCTTTGGTACGAATTATGGCCTTCAAACGGCCGACAAAGCCATCACAGGCTGCACGAAAGTGGCTCTGCGGTAATTTGGCACATTCCCGGCTAAGCGCCGTCTTGGATAATCGACATTTTGGTATGTTTTAGTGAGAACGTTACTCTCTAAAATGCCCAGGCGCAGAAGTCCAACGGATTGTGATCCGGAGATTTTGGTGGCCATTGTGCGGTTGAAATAAGCCATTCTTAGCATTGACGCGTGCTGAGTGCGGTGATGATGAGTCCTGTTGGAATGTCATGGTCTGCGGCCGAAATGTTTGTCTGCCCAGAGGCTTCAATACTGTCTTTAAGAAATTTCCCGATAATATTCGGCATTTATTTCGATCCCACAGTCGATGAATACGAGCGGGGGCGACCATCGGCCGTTACGGCGGCCCACACCATTACCATCGTCGGCGCTTGAGTTCTGGTGGCCAATCGCAGGTGTAAATTTTCAGCTGACCTCTTTGTTAAGTAAACCCGATCATTTTGTTTGTTCACAAACTGTTCAATTTGGAATGGCTTCTCATCGAAGAAAACCAAATTCGGTAACTGGCCACTTTCGTGCAAGCGAAGTAACTCCTTGGCTCTTTCCAGTCTAACTTTTTTTGTCAATCGGTGTGCTCTTGCACTTCTTGGAACTTTAATGGCTGTAGTCCAAGCTCATTTTTTCAATATGTGTTGCATCCGTTCTCGCGATATGTTCAGCTCACGAGTAATTTTTCTACCACTGCGGCGTGGATTTCGATTAAATCTGGCCTTCACTTTTCGGATCATTTCTGGTGTTGTTACCGTTTTTTTCGTCCACTTTTTGGACGCGATGCAACACTGCCAGTATCACGGTAACGAGCAGTGGTACGAGAAACAAAAGATTTATTCCCATTTAAATGCTGGAGGGCCACCTGTGATTTGCAAGCCAAATATAAAGCAATCACACTATCACGCTTGAATTCCATTACGAATAACTTTTTTTCTGAATTCAGTGGATCAAAAGACTTTTGTAAGCTTGTAAATAATAAAATGAACTGTCACTGGAATAACTCTGTCAGCTGTCAGACGAGCAGTTTACAAATGTTAATAACCTGAAGTTGGTTGCAATACATACATTTTGTCTTCCATTTCCTTGTGACAATTAACACTTTAGAAATCATTTCTATTAAGGTTCCACTGTCTTTTGCGTTTTTCAAAAAAAGCTTATTAAGCCATTAAATACAATTTATGGTAATTTTTGTTTGTTTTTTTTTTGTTGGTGTAGAATATGAAGTTGTTTAGGAATTTTTTTATAATTTTTAATGATTTTTGGCTTTTTAAAAAATAATTTTCAAATACAATATTTTGTAATGCGATCGTAAAATACAAGAAAATATTTCCCAGACTTTTTGAAAAGAAATCCAATACAAAAACAAAAATTAAAAATAAAAAAAAGCATTATGACTTCAAGTACTTCAAAACCATTTAAGTGACCTCAAATATTTAGAAAAAAAAAATTATAAAAAAATTGTAGACAAAGAATACAATGCCAGACAAAGAAATCGGAGTTGAATATACAAACAGCAACGTACGTACATATGAGTTTTTCAAACCAACAACATGAATTATGAATTGTTCATTAAGATGCTTTTCATAATGTTTGAAAAAATGAGTTTAGAAGAGACGGAGGGGTTAGAGGGTATGCGATTGGCTGTTCATCTATAATATAAACAAACAATTAAACTCTTCAAAATCAAAAAAAAAAACCCACAAACTAATGAAGAAGATGTTAAATTGCAAGATTTTTATTTAAGAATATAGAAAATACGAAATTAGCTGAACTAAGGAGTGCACACAAAAAAAATTGGGACTACTTTTAAGCTTAAAATGAATACCGAAGTGAAAGAAAAAAATTTATGCCGACCAAAACAATGCAAGTAAAATAATACGTATTCTTCTAAAACACCCTAAAATCCGCCACTTAGTTTTATTTCTATAACGAAAAGTGTAAGTCCAATTTTGTTCGTGCGCACTCCTTAGTTTGAAAAGAATTGTTTCAAATGGGTTTCAGTATAGAAACAGAAGTTTCCTGATTTGTATACTCGGTAAAGTTTACTATCCTAAAGTTTACTATCAGCTAGGAAACTTACATTTGGCTGAATTGGTTCCTCAACAAACAGTGTTGACGAACGAATTTATTGCTTAGAATAGTCAGTGGCAGTTCCAGAACTGGCAATGAACTACCAATTGATTTTGCTTGGCATGAATTTGCAACCAAACTATGCTATACAGATTTGGGGAGCAATTACCCTCATGTTATGGTCCGACAATACCGTGTTATTTAACTCTGATAGATTACACGGTGCGACAGTGGAAATACACCCGAATAACTACATAGTCCATGTTGTTTAGTTACATACCTTTTTTATATTTCTCGAACCCTCCAAACTTGTTTCATTTAACAAAAACAGTTTTTTCGGCTTTATGCATAAAATTTTGAATTACTTAAACATTTCTGACATGTTTAGATCTATAGTTCTTCAATGGCCAAAAACGCTATTTTTAGAGATGTCAGCCTCCTTTTTCTCTAAAAAGGGGGCGTGATCAGCGTGCAAAATGCCTTCGGAAATACTTGGAGCCATCTTATTTACACAAAAACTCCACATTTGCAGGGCTGTGTTATTTTTGAAAGGTTGATATAGTGTAGTGCAGATAGAAATCAAATTAAAGCGAAAAAGAATTTGATGTTTCAGCAATAATGATGGCCCAAGCAACTAAGTTTAAACCAGAATTGCTTTATCACGCGCCTTTTTAACTGATTAAACTTTCTTGGTTGATTTCCTAATTTCAGGCTTAAATAAATTGCTGATGATAAAATATTTGCTAACAATTAAGAGACAGCAACTGCAAAAGCCCGAAAGCTATGCAATATCACTGGGAAAACTGTAACGATTCAAAGCAATTGATTGTACATGGGAAATAAAATAATTTTTAGAAATTTATTGTGTTTGTTTAGACAGCCCTCGCATAAAGAAAGACGCCATAGACGAACCAAAATTATAGAAAATTTGTTAAAAGAAATGTTCACATATGTTATCGCCACAATCTGAAATAAATTTTTGTTTTTAATTCTTCTTAGCATGTCACCAAGGAACCCCCCCATTCATTTGTTTGACAAAAAAAAACAGAAAATCTTAATAAAAAAATGAAGAACGAAAAAGAGAGAAACGAAAAGTATCCATAAATTCTGTAGTGTTGACAGTTTTAATAACATTTGAAAACATTTTGTCCAATAATAATACAACTTGTATACAAGGAGAATACATACATATTTACAATCACAACAACAACAACAAATCCATTTACAAACAAAAGCAACATTTTGTCGCAAGAGAAAATAAAATCAAATGATAAGAAAGAATTTTATTTTGTTTACCATTTGCCTGCCACAAACCCAGTGTCCTCCCTCGTTTTCCTTACAAAAACAACCGAAAAAAATAAAAAAAAACGAGAAAAATAAACACAATTTGGAGAAAAGTCTGATAAAACTTCTTTATCTCTTGGATTTTTGTTTTGATTGTAAATATTGTCGTCGTGCATCTTTTGGTTGCATCTAATGGTGGCAGTCTATGCTATCGACTAGACTTACTCTTTATGTTAATGAGACATTTAAGTGGACAAATGCTTGTGTTTTATTTACTTTCTCAATGCAATTCAAATCTGTGGACTTAGTTTCAACAATTTTTTTTAAGATTTTAAAATGTAGAACCAAAAAAAAATATTGAATAATTTTGCATTGAATTCGATAAGTAGTAGGATTATTTGGGATCAAAATACTACTAAATACATACATAAAGCTTGTCAGGTTTGCCACCTAGTTTCTCATACCACTTATGTTGTCTGTGTTAATTTTATATATGAGCATTGGGACCTACAGTTCGAGGTCGACTAGAAATGGTAAAAATTTTCTTGAGAAACTTTCCAAAGCAATTTTATTTATTCTCTTAGTTTTTGCCAGAAATCTGCTAAGAGGATGTCTCCAATGAGATATTGTTTCGTATTTCGTTTTATTGGTGATAGCTGGCCTTACGTGTAATAAGCACACACACTTCCTACCAGAGATCAGCAATGAATCGTTTTTCCGCTACTCATAAGCACTCATTCAACTTTCAGTATGAGTGAACAGAATTGAAATTCAACTACTCTGATTCATTCGTACTCGCAACAATATTGATTTACAAGTATTAGTTGCAATGAGTATGAATACAACGTTAATATCAAACTCGCAACATTCGAAATATGTTTGATTCATATGGCTACTCATTGTGATTCATAAATTTAGAAAAATAATTATATTACTTATAAGTGATTCGAGTGATTCGAATCATTCATCAAAATTTACAGTGTTTGTTATTGTTGCATATACAAACAAACAAAAAAGGAAATCTTTTGTTAATCTCTGCTTCGTACTAGACTATGGCGACTGCGACAGTTCATATTTCTCCGAGAAAACGTTGGGCAGGCAGTCACCCTCAACGACAAGCATTATACGTCGATGATTACCAATTTTTTTTTTAACTTAATAAACTGAATATCGTTGATCATTGGGGGTACTACAACACATAAGATGTTGAATATTCTATGTGGGCTATATTGGGCATTATCGTCTCATGGGCAGATGATGTGAACTCACTACCAATGACGCCCCATGTGACACCATTAGATATCATCTTGTGGTGTTTTCTTAAGGCGCACAAGTATGCGAAAGAACTATTAAGTACGGTGGTCGTCACAACAAAAATAATCCACACCTTGAAGTTTTCGGATGACTTCCACGCAGAGAACTCGTGGCGGACGTTTGAACAATGTTATATAACCACACACGAATGGCATCAATAAGTGCTCCCAACGAATAAAAAATTTCATCGAAAAATCAGACACACTTAACGTCAAGAGTCACATGGACTCTATACACCGTATACACAGTATACGACGACACAACATCCGCCTCTACTGGGTTCAGGGCAATAGAGAAAAACGAAAAGGCAGACGAACTGTGATAGAAGGGCTCGGAGATATCTGCGGGAGAAACGATAGAGGAGATGTAGACACCCCTACAAGAATAATTTTCCAAATTGAATAAACTGGGGCTTTTTCAACATACCTTAATGTCGAATGTCAAAACTATTGTGTCCAACAGTGGACCAAAGAACTACTTCAGTTCGCCCAGAGAACAGTTCGCGTTCTAACAGGAATTTTAAGGTTCCACTGCACTATTGGCATTTTATAGGATTGCTGCATAAACTGCCATGAAGTGAAGTAAACGAAATCGGTACAACAACTTTTATACAAATGTCATGCACTTCAGAACAGATCTCATTGGTTTTTGGGTGACAGAAGGTTTGAAGAGCGGGGCATAGCGACGAAAGTACCACTAAGGAAAACTGGCCGGTTTCATTTGTAGGTCGGACTAGAGCTATGAAAACCTTTGAATACCATTTTAGTACCAATAACGGGTGGGTCATCTATCCCTTTATATATGAACCATCGGTTATGTCATTCTTTTCGGTTCTAAAATGCTGTGTATAACTTCCACTGACTGTAATGCTTGAGCAACGTTTTTATTTATTGGGCCAAGGAGAAACTGCATGATGATGTGAAAAATACTTCTATATTTAGGGCTCAGGAAACCCAGAATCCCATGCACCCATTAAGAGTAACTGCTTGTCGCGACTTGTGGACCGAATGGATTAATGGCTCCTTTTCCTTTGAACAAGAGGACGGCGCAATCATTCCGGTCAATGGATACAGTTATTGCACCATAATAACCACTGGTGTTGTCGAGTCGGAATGCTCAGGAATGTCGTTCCGGCACTTCCTTTTTGGATAGGAACGCGTTCCGGAATTAAAGATGATTTCTGATAACGAGAATTTGCTATATACATATGCACAAATTGGGTTTCGCAATGATTTTCGTTTCCTTTCCTTTTTATACTATATACAGGGCTGATTCAGGCGATGGGCGAAAATTGGGGGAAATCTACCTCCCCCCGTCAAATTTGGAATATTGGACCTGAAAAAACGCCGCCCCCAGGATTATCATGGAAAATCACCCCCGTCGTTAAATTTGGGACATAAGACTACACAGAGCGGCCGCTTACCAAGGATCGGCCCTGTCTATATAATTATATATACGCGTTCCGGTAAAAAAAATTAGCACAATACCACTGATAATAACCAATTTTTTGTATCCGCTCTTCAAGGTCTGGATGTGAACGAACGTTTGGTTTCAATAGAATCGAGAAACTTGTCACATATCTTATGCTATAAACGAACGTTTGATGGCCGTATAATTAGCCGGAATGGTGATGTCAATTGGCCGCCAAGGAAATGGTGTTTGATACCATTGAACTATAATCTGTAGGGGGCCCCTTAAAGAAAAGCGTTATGCCGACAAACCGGAGGCAATTAAGCACTTGGGTTCCTACATTTGTGGTGCTATTGCGGAGATACGACCTAATACACAATAAAAAGTGCATAAAAATTGATCGGATCGAATGAGAAGCTATATGGACGAAAAAAATATTCCATTTCTTACCGAAACAATTGTGCTTCACTAACAAAAAACTAAATTTTGCAAAAATTTCTAATTTAAACTTTCTAAATTTAAAGTTTTAAATGGCCTACCCTATATTTAATCAATGTTTATTTGACGGTAAATAGGCATTATGTACTACTCCCAAGTATATGAAATGGTGAAATGGAGCAGTAATGTTAATACGTTTAATTCTTGAAATCATAAATAAAATTATGAGACTACCGCCAGGTTCACATATAAACTTTTTGCCATTAGTGGTTGGAATTTTATTTTGTGTATTAATTTTTATTGAGAGCCACATGCATATAACATACAGGCATACCTCCAAACATATATCATAGTTATAGAAACACATTAATTTCATTTTATTTATACTCTTTTCCCCGGGTTTCTTGGATTTGCGCTTTTTTTTCCATACATTCAGTATCATACACCCAATTCCTAGAAAATATTTTCATCTCCAAAAAAGTAATATTTGCGGTACTTTTTAAGTATTTTGCTATTTTTTATTCCTTTATGGCTGTTTTTTTCTTTTTTTTTAATAAATAAACCATATACAGTATTCCCTCGATTTACGTTGTCTCGATTTACGTTGTTTCGATTTACGTTGTTTCGATTAACGTCGCCTCTGTTGTTTATAAACAAAATCAGGGGACTTCCCTTTTAAAAAAAATTCAATTCATAGAATAAAAATTTCGTATGAGTTCTTTGAAATTCGAATTTACGTCGCCTTTTTCCGGAACATTCTACGATGTAAATCGAGGGAATACTGTATTTCATATATAAAAAAAAAATGAAAAATAATTTTTATAATAAAAAATACGTATCGTCTCTAGTAAATTATTATTATTTGTAGCAAACGAAGAACGAAGTTTTTATGGCCCTCTGAATCATATTTCATAACAATTTTTTTCTGTTTTTTTTTGGGGGCAAATTGCAAACACTCTTGCACACATACACAGTCGTACATCGAAAATAAGTTGCCCCATAATAAAAATTGTTCTCGAAATTAAAATAGAAATGAATTGGTAGAAATAGAAAAAACCCAAATGAAGAAGAAGGAAAGAAAAAAAATCCCTGAAATAAATTAAATTGCTTAAGAACCACTGCACAATTAAAATGAGTAAAACCATGAAGTATTTTTGTTCTTTCTCTTGTTTTTTTAAATTAAAACTCATTTTAAGATAAAAATCTTTAGCAAAATTTTTTTAAGTCTTAAAAAAAAAGATTTATAGGCCCTGTTCTCTTCAATTCATTTGTAGAAAATTTAAAATTCTTTTAAGATTTTCCAGATAAATTCCAAAAAAAAATTTTAATTTTTATGGCCCCAAAAAAAAATTTTAATTTATAAAAATCTTCAGAGAAGTTTTTAATGTTTCTTAATACGCATTACGTTTTATGTTCTTAAAGTTTTCTTAAGTCATACTTAAAGAAATTTTGCTAAAACAATTTTAGTACGTTAACCTTTCGCAATTTGATTAAAAAAAATTCTATTCAATTTGTAAATTTTACTTTTGATTAAAATCATACGCCAAATATCCGGTTCTTACAATTCCACGTTTTGAAAGAAAAATTCTTTCATTACGATATGCTGGTCACTTTTGAACGTTTTTAAGGCAGAAATTTTATATTTTTTTAATGTCATCGATATATTCTTTCATTAACAACTAAACTACACTCGGCGACAAAATAAAAAAAATTAAATACACCCGGCTAATGATATAGAGTAGGTTGTAGGGATGCCAGTAGGGAAATCCCGAAACTCAAAATCGCGGGATTTTTAAAAATCGATGCCGTTTGGCATCCTTAGTAGGTGGTGAGTTTTGCTGAGAAGATCTCAAAAATATTTTTTTTATATTTCTCGAACCCTCCAAACTTTTTTTATTTGACAAAAACCATTTTTTGAACTTCACGCAAAAATTTCTGGATTACTTAAACATTTTTCGCCAGATTTTCAAAATTTAAATCTTGTCGGAATGGGTAGTAATGGGCCTTTAAAGGGTATAGATTTGATGAGGTAAACTTTGAAAATTAGAATTTTTTTCATATTTTTTCAAGTTTGTCCATTTATAGGACGTGGACTATGTACTTACTCGGGTGTGATTTCACTGTCGCACCGTGTTATCAGTCACCTATAAAAAGCATAACCGTTTCGTTGAAATAACCAGCCAATTATAATCCACCCGTGACTGGTGTTTCTCAACCACGCATATATAATTGGTCAATATAACCCTCCAGTCAGAATTATGAGATCTAGTTTCTCACATCTCTTATGTTGTGTGTGTTAATTTTATACATAAGTGGCGGGACCTACAGTTTAAAGTCGACTCCGAATGACAGATTCTTGAGAATCTTTTTCATGGCAATTTTATTTATTTTCAGACCTTTTTGCCACAAATCTGCTGAAAGGAAGTATTTTTTCCTGTTTCGTTTTGTTGGAGATGCCTGAGGGGCTTCAAGTCTAACAAGTCAATACCCAATTCTCTGTCTATTAAAAAATCTTAATAAAAATTTTAGATCTGCCTTTCTCCGAATAAAACCTCAATAAGTAGGTTTTAAATATACAGGGTGGCTGAAATGTGAATAAATCTTTTGTTTCTCGTACCATTGCTCGTAATCGTGATACTGGCAGTGTTGCATCGCGTCCAAAAAGTGGAGGAAAAAAAAAACGCTTACAACACCAGAAATGATGCGAAAAGTGTAGGTCAGATTTGATCGAAATCCACGCCGCAGTTGTAGCAAAATTGCTCGTGACCTGAACATATTGCAAGAACGGATGCAACACATATTGAAAGAAGAGTTTGGACTAAAGCCGTTGAAGTTCCAAAAATGCAAGAGCTCACCGATGGACAAAAAAAGTTAGACTGGAAAGAGCCAAGGAGTTACTTCGCTTGCACGTAAGTGGTTTTGGTTTTCTCCGATGAGAAGCCATTCCAAATTGAGCAGTTTGTGAACAAACAAAATGATTGGATTTACTTTCCAAAGAGGTCAGCTGAATTGATCACCAGAACTGCGATTGGCCACCAAAACTCAAGCGCCGCCAATGGTAATGGCCGATGGTCGTTCCGCGCTCGTATTCATCGACCGTGGGGTCAAAATAAATGCCGAATATTATAGGGAAAATGTCTTAAAGATAGTATTGAGGCCCTGGGCAGACAAATATTTCGGCCGCAGACCATGGACATTCCAACAGGAATCAGCGCCACAGCACTCAGCACGCATCAACCAAGAATGTTTTAAAAATGCGCTTCATTTCTACCGCACAATGGCCACCAAAATCTCCGGATCTCAATCTTTTGGACTTTTGTGCCTGGGATATTTTGGAGAGTAAAGTTCTCACTTAAAAATACCAAAGTGTCGATCATCTCAAGATGGCGCTTCGCCGAGAATGGGCCAAAATACCGCAGAGCCACTTTCGTGCAGCCTGCGATGGCTTTGTCTGCAGTTTGTTGGTTATAATTCGTGCCAAAGTTGGCCAATTCGAACAAATCTAAAGCGATTATAAACCTTGATGTTATTTCCAACAGCTTTTACTTTTGAACAATAAAATTAAAAAAGAAAAATTAAAAAACATAGCGCCTTACTTTGTTGCATTATATATCAGCCACCCTGTAGAAGTTGTAATGATCTATCGGGGACTAAGACTTTTGCTGCTTTTTTCTTCCATTAGCCAGAGATTTCTGGTTTCATTAATTGAGGATTGCATTCGTATTTTTTTAAACTCTATATAGGTTTGAAGTGAACACCCCTAATATTTGTTTGCCAGCCGTTAGAAGGTCATAATTCGTACCAAAGTTGGCCAATTCGAAGAAATCTAAACTGATTCTAAAATTTGATGTTATTTCCAAAATTTTTTGCTTTTGAACAATAAAATAAAAAAATATTGCGCTTTACTTTATTGCATTATACATCACCCACCCTGTAGTCTTGAAATTAACAAATTTTTTCTTTTAGTTCTTACAGCCTCCCTTCCTAGCCACGCCTACATTTAGAAAACGAAATGTTTCATTTTTTCTGTTCAAATTATTACAAAAGTAAACTTTTGAATCAAAAAAAGGAAAACAAAAAAATTACTAGAGAAAAATTACTCAAGAGCTTATAAATTGTCGACATTTTTACAGTTAAACGAATTACCAACCTAAATATAAACAGGCTACAAAATACTTGCAACAGTAATAACAAAAACAGAAAGATATGCACTCGAATGGCAAAGATAATATTCTAACATATCGTATACGAGAACATAAAAGTTTCCATTTTTTGGTTTTTTTTTATTAGAAAACTTTGTCTTGTAGTTGCTAAAAACTTTTACCCAAAACTTATCGTACGAATACTTTTTTATTTTCCCCTTCATCTTCTTTTTTGTTTTCTATTAAAGTTTAAGTATATTTATGTAATAAAAATTGCCAACAACAGGAAAACTACTTCACTTCAATAGTTTCATAATAAAATTTGTTGAAATTGAATTTAAATTAAGGTTAACGAAATACACAGTAAGAAGGGCTTTAATGTTGAATGTAATTAAAGGAAAAGGGCTTAAAATATTATTTATTTTAAAACGTTAAATTAAAGAGAAGAACTAAAAATAGTCATCATTTTCAGCCGTACTAGTTCGAGTTGTTCAAGATTTACTATGTCAGCCTGCTTTCGACAACAGTGAATTAAAAAGAAATTCTTGAAGTACAACTTACAAATAAGGCGTGGTTGTAGGCGTTAATTGTTGAACTTTTTACAAACTAAAAAAAAATCTCTTCAAAATATTTAATATCGTGCGATATGAAGGCCATTACCAGCGTAGCTGTCATAGTATCTAGGCCATATTATCGTTACGGCACCAATATTGGTGGATATTAGGGATGCCAAACGGGATTTATTTTGCAAAATGCCGGGTTTCGGGATAATTCGGGATCTAAACATCCCGCATAATAATCACGGGAAAACTCGCTATCTTCTCTCAATAGTAACAAAATATTCACCTCTACCACTTCCTGATGTAAATAAATCTATTTCTTTGGACAGTTGAGTATCTATTAATTCGTTTTATAGGGCTTTTGCATTCTTTAATGGCATCAAATAACTTTTTATCTATGCCAGTAGGGTTTTCCTTATCTGAGATGCTATTATCAAAGTCGAGTGATATAGCAATTTTTCTTTCAGGACCTTTTGCTGGGTCAATATACATATGAATTCACAATCCGAAAAATCGCGGGATTTCGGGATTCGGGATTTCCCGATTGGCATTTCTAGTGGATATATTTACCTCGTCGAGGTCAATTTACTAGCACTAGTTCTATATAAAATCTAGTAGTCGTTTCTTAAATGAACAATTCCAAGCGAAAGCTAATTGCGACTGCAGCATTCGAAGGCGTAAATAGCTTGAGTATGATCAGAAAAGGAAAATCAGAATCACTGTATGTCATTTGATCTCCACACTCACAGCATGAGTGATATGAGAAGTTAGGTTGTAATCTTGACTAAAGAGTTGTAATGAACAATTAAGAGAATAGAATATTCTTGAAAATCTCTTGATTTACTAGAACAGTTAGCAGGCTATTCCGTTTTTGTCAATGACTGCCAAGGATTTCTTAGGGATCCTTCAAAAGGAACTCTTTAATCCAGATCCGGAACACAGCGATATAAGTGGAAATTTTATTGCTGATAGGGCAGCCAGGGGCAGTATTGAGCTTGCAATCTCCAACATATTACAAATCATAGGTATTTCAATTGCCTTAATTAAATGGAATACTTTCCACGTCTTCGTTTTAATGGAAGGCTCAATCTTGTTAGCAGCATGATGCTAGATTCTGTGGAAAACGTGTGGATAAGAAGAGGACTGACCCTTTTCTTACATTGCATGGCCATCCATCACTTAATAGAGATTCCAATAGGTTGGAAGCCATGCTAAAAGATATCGCATTCTGGAAAATAATTTCTGCAAATGCTATGGATCTGAGGAGGATTATACTATATTCCACATAATTCGTCATGACCTTGTTCTGCCATAAAAAGACAGAGGTTTCCGACCTTTATATTTTTGAAATCCTTCATCGATCTCTCGAACATAAAGATTGTTGCAATAGCAGATTTATTACGAGCTCTGATTGAGTTTTATCTAGGACAAGTTTAAAGCCCTAGGTTTGAATATTGATTGTGGTATCACAATGGGCTTAAATGCTGGCCTAAGTGGGACTTTCTCCTTCAATAAGAGAACAAATTCCAATTACAAATTCCTTTACCAGAGCCTGATATCTTTACGGAATGTGTCATTTTATTTGAAACTATATTCGCAGCTTAGTATGGTATACCGCATGAAGTGCTACGTAGGTAATGTGTTGGCTTACTAGAAGTAAAACTCGGGGTCGTATTCCAGGTCAGACATCAAAACGAGTTATGAAAAAAAATATTTCTTTGGCGATTTCCTCTCAGCAGAGACCCTGCTATGAAAAAGTTTCTTAAAAAAGCTGTCCATTCGGAGTCGACGTTAAACTGTAGGTTCCGTCACTTACATATACAATTAACGCGCACCCAATGAGTAGTGTGAGAAGCTAGGCTGTAATCCTGACTAGAAGGGTTGTAATGACTAATTATTGTATGTATGGCGTGCCATTATTTTATGTTGCATTGGCATGACTAATTTGCTTTTAGCTGCTCATAAAAATAGAAAATAATTTAATTTGGGCAGGAGCTGCTTAGGTTGTTGTCTTGGCTTTTTCTGTGCTGTCCTTCAATATAATCATTTTCATATAAACGTGTGTATTCTAAACTAGGCAGCTGTCTGTCGCCTATGTGTTATACCTTAAGATTACGACAATATTTTCATTTTTAATTTCTTTCTTTATAAAATTTTCGAAACAAATTTAAATTTTTCTACAGCTTTCAGGAACTATTTTCTTAAGCTTTTTTTCTTAACAATACTAAAGCACTTTTTACTCGGTTTAAAAAAGAAAAAAAAAGTACTTTTCAAAAATTATTTGCCTGTTGTGACTTACCTTGAACGCCTTGCAATGCCAATGTTATTGCCCATGCAGTATAAAAAATTAAAAATATTCCTCTATTAGCAGCCAAGTTAAACATTCTTTTTATACGATGCTGGCCCGAATAATGATGACAATGTTGATGTGTTGTTATCCTGTATAGATGAGGGCAGCTCTTTATAAAAGAACTGCTTGTTGGTGAGGTCATATTTACAGCATTTTCTTAAGGAAAAATTGAAAAACGATTTTTATATAAAAAAAAAACCAAGTTTAGGTTGGTTTGCCTTAAACTGTAAGTAGTTGTTTGGTTGCTAGTAGTAGTAGTTATAGTAGTAGTGTTAGTGTAACAGTAACTATTTAATAATAAAATTGCATACATTTAGGGTCTATAAGGCCTTTGTCTTTTCTATTGCATTTTGCACTCAATTCAAAACACGTTACCGGGGTAAATTTTATTACTTTTATGTTTATGGCTCGTGTTTTATTATGCCGTGTCCTTTTTTTATATCCTTTTTTTCCTTTGCTATTTTGTTTTTGTATGGAAGAATTTTTCCTTTTATTTCGATTTTTTTTTTCTTGAGCAACTATAATATTGAGTGTCAAGTACAATTGGTGGAGAGCTGCTGCTGCTGCTTGTGTATGGAGGCGGGGGCAAGTGTGTACAAGTGTAATATAACCTTGCACTTGATCCTTAACACCACTACAACAACAATATCTCTAGGAATTTTCCTTGTTTTTTTATGTTTTTAAAAAATTTGTTTCTTAGGAAAAAAGGAGCATAAAAAATTCTATTTCATATACACGTTTTTCAAGTGCCTCAGCGCCACCATGTATTCTGAGCTGCTTGTCCTTAATGTCGCTTTCTGTCTGCTTTTAGTTTTATTTTTTGTTTTTTTTTGTTGTGTGTGTAGGACAAGTCCTTATTCTCTCTAGTGGAAAAGGATGTTGAAATTGTTAAGTTTTGTAGTACTCTTCCTCTTACTGGATGCTTTTCTTTTCATTTGCTTTCTTTTTTTTAACAATTTTTACAACGATTTCATTTGTATTGGTGACTAAGGGAAGGAGAAATAAATGCTCGTGTTGTATAGCAAAAAAGAAAAAAGAAGGACATTCACCAACAAATGCTTTAAAGTTGAAGTTTTTATGAGCGTCTTGTTACGTTCACAGCAATTTATCACTTGGTTTTGCAGTTTGTTTCTCTATTCTTTATTGTGTTGCCTTTGGCTGTAGTTTTTTATTGCAATCCTTGAGTTCATGCAACATTAGTGTCTGCAGCAAAAAAAATAAATTTTTGTTGTTGTTGTTGTTGCTGTTCTATTTGTTATTATGTTGTTATTATTTATGTTTTATTTGTTTAAAAGCAAAAAAAAATTTTTTTTCTTTATAAATTTAGTCGTTCAGTAAAAAGACAAATTTTTTGTATGGCAAATATTGTCACGTTGATGCTAGGCGAACATATCAAATATCTAAACGTGCTCTAATTTTTAAACTGCATTTATGGTTTCTCTTTTCTTTTCACTGTTCTTTAATAACCACTTCAAACCCTGAAAAGATACAGAAAGAAAAGAAAATTAATTTTCTATATTCCCTTACAATTACGTAAAATATGCTGAAAGAGAAAAATTTAATTAAAATCTGTCAAGATTTATCAATTTAATTATGATATCCAGCCTCTAGCATAATAATAATGCAATGTAATGCTTTTACTTTAATATTCTTTTTAAATGACAGCCTAAATGTAGGCCATAAGCAAAATTAAAAACATAATGCAACCTATTTAATAAAAACATACCATAAATGATATTAAAATCATGGTTATATAAGAGAGAATTTGTTTTCATTTCAATGTTTTTACTGCCTAGCCTTTAAGGCCACAATATATACCACATATGCCTTAAAATATGTTGCAGAAAAAACAATTAACATAAGGCCTTCATTTATACTACAAAAAAAAAAAAACAAAGAAAATTAAAAACAAAATGTATTTGCTTTCATAAGTTCGTCTATATTTCAAGAGACTATGAATTTTTGCAATTGTTTAGCAGTCTGTACTCTGCGTGCTAGATTTTCACACCACTTATGTTGTGCGTGGTGAGACCTACAGTTTAAAGTCGACTCCGAACGACAGATTTTTTTTGATAAACTTTTCGTGTCAACTTTATTTACTCGGAGGGTTTTTGCCAGAAATCTGCTCAGAGGTAGTTGTTGAGGAAACATTTGTTCATGGTTCGTTTGTTGGAGATTTCTGACTTGGGGTTTGAAGCGTGGCCTCACGTCTTAAAAGCCAGCACACTGCCTACTAGACTATGGCGGCCTTAATACCTCTATGTAAGTCCCAGAAGGAAACTGTGCTGTTGTAGGGATCAAATAAGTAGCATACTGACTCTGTTTGATTTATATGTCATTCATAATACATAGCGCAGTACCATACTTCTGAGGGTATCGTGCTGCTAGAAATATCGCTTAACAGGATATTCTGGTATTTTAAATATCGCTTGGCAATAGATAAAACCACCGACTATACAGAGCCAGAAGCAATGTTCCTATCTGGATTGAAGATTATCATATTAAATAGGGCACTGTGGAAAGCTGGAGTACTCCACGAAGAGTAAAGTATACCCATCTGTTCGGATGGCTCGAAGTTAGGTGGAGGCACAACAGCTGAGATTTCCTATAAAGATTTCTGACTTTAGCTTCACTTTATGTTAAATGATGATTATAGCAGCTTTCAGGCAGAGATTTTTGCTTTTTTGAAGAAAAGCTTTGGAAACCGGTTACTTGAATGGCCACTACAGATTCATTAACTTACGAGATCTTTGTTAACTGTCAAGCTGCTTTAAAAGGCAGTGTGTTGGTCTGGTGAAGTCGCCATAGTCTAGTAGGTAGTGTGTTGGCGTATTAAACTGAAGGCCCTTCCTTTCAGCAAAGTTCTGACAAAAACTCTGAGAGTAAATAAAATTGCTTTTCAAAAGTAGACTCCGCCCCTCATGTATAAAATTAACGAACACAACATAAGTGGCGGAAGAAGCTAGGTCGTAATCCTGATCAATTATGTATGTATATGTGTGTCGGTCGAGTGTAAATCATGAATGGAATCTATAAGCTCTTTTGGACCGGAAAATCGATCGAATCAGTCTCTACTGGGCCGTGGGACATTGCATATATCTCGCAATGAAACCATAGATGTTCACGCTAGCTTAGGTTTACTTTCTTAGGAAGATTTAACTGTTGAATGTACCACTTTTACGGATTTGTCAGTACACGGGTTAGTTGGTGTAGTCTGGTGTAGTGTTTTTTTTTATTATTAAACCTGCATTTAGGGGATGACCCCTACCAATGCAGTGCATTGTGCAGGTTTAGGAAAGGTGGAAAGAGGGAAGATGCGAACGGTAAGGAAACGAGTTGCTGCTAAGTGACTATAAAATGGTCAGTGTTAGACGGTCTACACCATTAGACATTCTACAGGAATCGTCTCCAAGAAGCCCGCAGTTTCTCTCACCACTTATGTTGTGTTGACTTACTATACGTGAGACAATGGTTCAAACGCCAGGTCAGGCATCTTTAACAAAACCGTAATATGAACAAATATTTCTTCAGAGACTTCCTCTCAGCAGATTTCTGGTAAAAACTGTGAGAGTTTATTACAATTGCCAAGTAGACAGTAGGTCACAAAATAAATGTATCTGTTCTGAAAAGCCGAGAAGCGAGGTGGTAACCCAAACTAAAGAGTTATAAATGACCAATTTTATATGCCTGCATGTAATATCAATTCTGTTAATATGTAGTCATTGGAAATTGATTGAAGTAAGTTTGACTTTTCGTAGCACACAAAACTAATCATGAATACGTTTTACACACTTTTGTTAACGACTGTCTGTTGCTTTGCTAGTTTTCTTTAGCTGGGAAACATCCGGTATTCAATAGTAACAAGAAATTTACAAGGAAATACGCATAATTTATGAAACAAAAGAAAATATAAAGAAACACAGCAACCTTTTAAGCAGAATACTGGAGTATAGCAGGTATATTCTTGACTGCTTGCTTCCATGCCCAATTCATATTTAGCCAAAAGGAGAAAAAAACCTAGGCAGTGATATTTATATTTAAAAACAGCTGGAACTGCTTTAAATAAAAAGCTATTGTAGGTGGTTTATTCTCTTTCTACCCATGGCTAAAATATTATGGCTTAAACCAGTGCTATACATATGAAATGCTTGCTCATATCATGTACCAGTTAATCGTACAAAAAATGTATTGAAAAAGAAAAAAAATTGTCTTGAAAAAAATTATTACATTTGCAGGAAATTGGCCACTTAATAAGCGGAAAAAAGTTTTATAAAACAGACCAACCATTACAGGAGAATAAAAGTAAAATTTGCATAAAATAATAATTATACACATACGTACATACATGCAGATACACTCATATGTATGTATACAAGTATGTGTATAAATGAATATGAGTAATCAGAAATTTTAATGAAATAATTATTTGCGTGAAGACAAAAAAAAAAATTTTAAACAAATTACCACTAACCAGTCAATATATTTTAAACGAATATTTAAAACACATACGATATGTTAACAAGATACATACAAATCAGAGATCAGCAATAAGTATTCAAAACGATGAGTAGATTCGAGTCATACTTATAATTCTACATACTTATACGCATTCATACTTATTTTGCTATCTTACTCATACTTAAAGTTAGAAAGTACTCGTCGTATTCATACTTAAGAATACGCATAATGTTATTAGCTTCGACTCGTCTCTACTTAACATTTACACGAAGCACAAAATAAGTATGATTCGTGTACGAACACTCACAAGAAGATTGTGTGTATCCTTTGATCGTTGTCTTTGTCTTTCCTTCTTCTTCTTTGTTTGTATATGCAACAACAACAAAGGCTCTAAATTTTGATGAATGATTCGAGCCATTCGAATGACTTATAAGTATTACAAGTATTTTTCTCAATTTATGAATCAGAATGAGTAGGCGCATGAATCAAACATATTTCGAATATTGTAAGTTTGATGTCAAGATTGTACTCATACTCATTGCTACTTATACTTATAAATCAATTTTGTAGCGAGTACAAATGAATCAGAGTAGTTGAATTTCAATTCTGTTGATTATCAATCATACTCAAAATTGCATGAGTGCTTATGAGTGGCGAAAAACGATTCACTGCTGATCTCTCCCTATTTTCATATTCCTTTACTTTGTTTCAGTTTTTTGAATTTAGCTAAGCAGGACTGTTTGGACATAGCTGTCAGTTTTGACGTTTTATCATCATTTTGACGATTTTATGCTCTAAAAATATCATATTGTCAATGTGACGATTTATGCCCTTATTTTGACGATTTTTAGAAATTAAAAATTTACATCATATTTTATACTGTTGGAAGTGAGTTCCTCATACGAACATGCGAATAGTCCGACTAAAGCAACGAATTTTGTCTAATGCACTGTGCGATCCGCTGCCCAATCGACCACGTAGGTATGTGCTCGGAGAGAAAGACGAATGTTACATACGAATGCATGATTCTCGGAAACAAGTCCCTTTTTTCGTTTGAACAAAATCCGTTATAATTGTGATAAAACAGTGAAACATAAACCACATTGCAACGATGCTGCAACGAATCAATGGAGTTCGTTACCCTACCATCATTAACGAACCACTTCGCCTTCTCTCTTGTAGTGGTTGAAAAGTCTCAAAATAGATGTTGAGGCAGCGGTCTATACTTTCTTAAGAAGCTAAAGCACTGAAAAATGTGTCGGTTCTAGCGAACATCACTCTGAATTTGTGAGGAGTAGTTTTACGATTTCCATGGACGCCTTTGATGATTATGACGATTTTTTTTCTAATATTTGACGATTTGATGCTTTATTTATCTGGCAGCTATGTGTGTGGATATGTATTAAGCTTAGTGGTGATAAACTTTTGCTGATCGAGTTCTAGTCTTTTTCAAGAAATGGTCATCGTTGGTGATGTTAGCCTCCGTAAATCTTTAAAGCATATTGCTCAGGTTTATAGACTATCGGGGACTTTTATTACCAAGTATTATTCTTAATCTTGTTGCACATCAAAAAGAAGAAGAAAAAAACACTTCAATATTGCCATGAGTTAATTTATTTCCATGTTTTAGAGTCACAAAATATTCGATGATGTGTGAGTGATAAATTATGTACAACCAGCGAGCAAATTTTATTGCCTTTAGGATTCGTAAGAAAGCAGATTTTTTTTTCGTTTTAATGTGTTCCGGAGAGAGTATCAAATATACGAGGATGTGATGTTTTTTAAATTTAAAACAAAATTAACGGCATTTTAAGTTAAAATCTAAAATAAAATTCAACAAAAAAACGTATTTCACTTCCAACAATTTCAAGCCAATTAACCACTACAAGTTCCACTTAAGCATGACAAGGCAATGTTGCATAAATAACACGCCAACAAGAAAAGAACAAAAAAAAAATTAAAAAAAGGCAAATAATTATGATGCTCATCTTCACTACCAAAGTCAGCAAATTAAATAATTTTATTGCAAAAATAATTCTCTTAAAATTATGCTCAAACAACATAGAAACTCAAACACACTCGCATAATCTTTAAAATTAAAGGCAAAAAATTATTGCAACATGTTGCACGTTTAAGTGAGTGAATGTTTTAAGTATAATGCGTATGCGTTGCACACTTTTAAACACATTTAATGGCACTTTTACCCAGAAAATTTATGCAAAATTACAAAAACTCTAGAGAAACGCATAAAATAACAGAAATTCTATAAAAAAATTTCCTTAAGAACTCAGAAACAGCAACAGAAAGCATCAGAAAATCTGCTTTCGAAAATGAAATACAAGATAAGAGAAGACAAAAGAAGTTTTCAAGTTTTGGTGTTCTTGTTTCAATTTTTTTTTCAAGAGTTTGAGAGGCTGCTTAAATAAAGAGGCAAGTATGTGTTCTGACATGTTTTGTGGTAAATTAAAATAATTTTCTTGTTACTTTTTCAAGTATTAAAAGTAAAGATGTGGCAACAAAAAAAAAAAAAAAAAAATACTAAAAGGTTTATAGCATGGAAAACAAATATTAGGGGTGTTCACTTCAAACCTATATAGAGTTTAAAAAAATACGAATGCAATCTTCAATTAATGTTGGATCCAGGAAGAACAACTTTAATCAGAAATCTCTGGCTAATGGAAGAAATAAGCAGCAAAAGTCTTAGTCCCCGATAGATGATTACAACTTCTACAGGGTGGCTGATATATAATGTAACAAACTAAAGCGCTATGTTTTTTTATTTTTTTTTTTTTATTTTATTGTTCAAAAGCAAAAAATGTTGGAAATAACAACAAATTTTAGAATCAGTTTGGATTTGTTCGAATTGGCCTCATTTGGTACGAATTATGGCCTTCAAACGGTCGACAAAGCCATCACAGGCTGAACGAAAATGACTCTGCGGTATTTTGGCCCATTCCCGGCGAAGCGCCGTCTCGAGCTGATCGACACTTTGGTATTTTTTTTGTGAGAACATTACTCTCCAAAATGACCTGCACGCGACTTACTACTCTACGGCGACTTGCTTTACTTCGTGCTTAAAAACGCAATGGAATGGATATAGCTGATGATTTGGCATCTTGGCAAATGTAAAACACTCTGTACAGTATAGAATGCAAAGAAGCAGTTTACTGTTAGCAGTCCTCGATATTATTGACATTAAAAAGTTGTGCTTTGAGCATTATGACTACCGTACAGGGTGACTGATTTGTATTGCAACCAACTTCAGGTTGTTGGCATTTGTAAATCGCTCGTCTGACAGCTGACAGATTTAATCCACTGACAGTTCATTTCATTATTTACAAGCTTACAAAAGCATTTTGATCTATTCCATTTAGAAATAAAGTTATTCGTAGTGGAACTCAAGCGTGATAGTGTGATTGCTTTGTATTTGGCTGGAAAACGCAGGTGGCAATCGTTAGAGCCCTCCAGCATTTAAATGTGAATAAATATTCTGTTTCTCGAACCATTGCTCGTTACCGTTGTAATGGCAGTGTTTCATCGTGTCCAAAAAGTGGAAGAAAAAAAACGGTAACAACACCAGAAATGATCTGAAAAGTAAAGGCCAGATTTGATCGAAATCCACTCCGCATTGGTAGAAAAATTGCTCTTGCGTTGAACATATCGCGAGAACGGATGCAACACATATTGAAATATGAGCTTGGACTAAAGCCATTGAAGTTCCAAAAAGTGCAAGAGCTCAGCGATAGACTAGAAAAAGTTAGACTGGAAAGAGCCAAGGAGTTACTTCGCCTGCACAAAAGTGGCCAGTCACCGAACTTAGTTTTCTCCGATAAGAAGCCATTCCAAATTGAGCAGTTTGTGAACAAACAAAATGATCGGGTTTACTTGCCAAAGAGGTCAGCAGAAAATTTACACCTGCGATTAGGCATCAGAACTCAAGCGACGCCTTTGGTTATGGTGTGAGCCGCCGTAACGGCCGATGGAAGCTCCCCACTAGTATTAATCGACCGTGGGGTCAAAATAAATGCCGAATATTATCGGGAAAATGTCTTAAAGACAGTATTAAAGTCCTGGGCAGATAAACATTTCGGCCGCAGGCCATGGACATTCGAACAGGACTCAGCACTACCGCACTCAGCAAGTGTCAACCAAGAATGGCTTAAAAAGAAGGTTCCTCTCTTCATTTGAACCACACAATGGCCACCAAAATATCCAGATCTCAATCCGTTGGACTTTTGCGCCTGGGGCATTTTGGAGAGTAAGGTTCTCACTAAAAAATACCAAAATGTTGATCATTTCAAGACGGCGTTTGCCGGGAATGGGCCAAAATACCGCAGAGCTACTTTCGTGTAGCCTGTGATGGCTTTGTCGGCTGTTTCAAGGTTATAATTCGTACCAAAGGTGGCTAATTCGAACAAATCGAAACTGATTCTAAAATTTTATGTTATTTCCAACATTTGTTGATCTTAAACAATTAAAATTACTTTGTTGCATTATATATCAGCCACCCTGTACGGATGTCATCGCTAAAGATGATCTCTTGGTGACAATTAGGGTCTGTTACCGACTGTTTCAGAGCTTAGTTAAGCGAACACACGTTATTGTTTATGACGATTTCCCTTCAGTTCTTGCACGAATTGAATATTATACGAATGCAGCTTCAAGTCCCAACGTAAAGTAGCGTCTTGTAAATGATCGAGTTCCTGGGAAATCCATTGCCTCAGATTCTCCTTCATATTTTTCAGATAGCGGTGATATTTCCGTTAGATCTTAAGAAATAATCAGTCTAAGGAAGTTGGTAGACCATTTACTGAAGCAGTAGACTGGAATTTATTCACTGTATTGCAAACTGTTCTTTCCATAGTACGATAATGGCAATCGAAAAGTGGGCAAAGTGATCGAGGCATTTCCCGAACAGAACTGTATTAATTCAACAGATGCAGGAAGATGGCCGTTATTAGCTGACAAGCTTTGCAAATGCCTGTTACAAGAATCCATGGTGGTTAGGCAAAACATACTGGCAACTAAATGACAACTAGGTTGCCAAACAAATTCCCGTCTTCAAAGTTCAAAAGTCCCTTTTGGAAGATGCCTTCTTGTAAACTTTTTATTTCCTCACTTTCTGTTGCTTTTAGAAGCGAACCGACCTATTATTTTCCGGTACTTTTAGCTTGTAATTGCCTTTACATTTTAAGCGTATAAATTTGCAGAACAAAAAACTTTTTTTGTTGTTGTTGTTGATGTTGTTTTTTGTTATTTCAGTTACTTAATGTTTTCAAGTTGCGGTTAAGAGATGTTGCGGCCTTAAACATGCCACAATCTTGTTGTCTTATTTTATGTGTCTTTTCGTTTCCTCTCTTAATCTTGGTTCCAACGGTTTGCTGTTTACTGTGGCGATTTTTTTATTTTTTTTTGTGCTGAATCTGTATGTCTGTCTGTTTGTATGTGTTGCAAGTGGCGGTAAATGTACGCGACTCTATAATTTTCCAATATAAATAATAAAGTGCAGTCTGTTGTTTTCTTTCTTGCCACTTTTACTCTACCAAACATGGGTCAACCGAAATTATTTATTTTAAATCATTTGCCTTCATCCTATCCTTACCCTCTTCTCAAGCTTTGCTAAGCAGCCAGGATAGTTTTTGTGTCTTTCTTTTCATCTTCTGGAAGCGACATCCAACTGCATTTGTGTGCCTTAACTTAGCGGCAAGCATCTTGTTTCAGTTCGTATGTCATTTTGGGAAAAATAGAGCCGTGAAACGGCTGTTGAAAAAAAAAGAACTGGGAATAAAAGCGCCAAGAACCCTGTGACATTTCAAATTCCTGGCAAGGCAACAAAAAAGAAAAATAGAAATTAGCCTTGTCTTTGCAACAAGCACAGAGAAAGAGAGAGATAGAGAGAGAGAGTGAGAGCGAGAGATGTACAGAGATAGAGAAAATAAAAGCCATAAAGCCATATAATCATGTAAATTTCTCTGCCATTTTGGTCGTTATTAAATAAACGTTTTTTGGCTGAAAGCCAACACCAGACAGAGCTTAAGCAAGGAATAAAAAGAAATGGTTTTCAAATGGCCCAAAAATTATTAAGACATTTAGAACAGTGCAGTACTTTATGTCCTTTTATTTATTGCTCTCATTCGCTGTAACGTAAAGCTTCACAACAGAGATCAGCAATAAGTATTCAAAACGATGAGTAGATTCGAGTCATACTTATAATTTCTGATACTTATACGCATTCATACTTATTTTAATATGATACTCATACTGCTCATACTCAAAGTTGGAAGTACTCGTCGTATTCATACTTAACAATGCGCACGATGTTATTGACTTCGACTCGTCTCGATTTAACATTTACACGAAGCACAAAATAAGTATGATTCGCGTACGAGCACTACTATACTCACAAGTAGATTGCGTGTATGCTTTGTTTGTTGTCTTTGTCTTTCCTTTCTTCTTTGTTTGTATATGCAACAACAACAAAGGCTGTAAATTTTAATGGATAATTCGAATCACTTTAAGTATTATAAGTATTTTTCTAAATTCATGAATCAAAATGAGTAGGCATAGGAATCAAACATATTTCGAATCTTGTAAGTTTGATGCCAACATTGTACTCATACTTGTTGGTACTTGTACTTATAAATCCATGTTGTAGCAAGTATGAACGAATCAGAGTAGTTGAATTTCAATTCTGTTGATTCATTCATACTCAAAATTACATGAGAGCTTATGAGTAGCGGAAAAACGGTTCATTGCTCATCTCTGCTTTACAATATAAGCATTGGACTTGACTTTTGAAATTGCACCAAGTCCGTCTATAATATCACTTTCATGCTTAAAGAACATCTTAAAAATTTTTGGAATTTATTCAATAAAAACTTTACATTAGTATCCTGAAGAGCCTGGGGCTAAGGCAAGAAAGGGCTAGGAAAAGCAAGATATTGGGTGGGAGAATTTAAACAATATGGAACAGCATATGATACGGATGCGCCTCTCTACTGGAATCATAGATTCTATGGAAAATTCTGTTCTTTCCTGTTTTTTTGCAACAGATTTAGTGCTTAGGTCCCTAACAATGATAAGAAAGATAATATTTGACATAGCTCTGCATAGAAAATAATATTTTTAAAATATGCTTTTAACTTCCCGTCAAGCTGAAGTAAATATTGTTAGTTCAGCTATAAGCTTTCTAGGGCAGTGCAGAGTATTTAGAATCGATTTTCGTATTATATGAAGTCGCTGTAGTGCAGGCATTAACATTTCATAGCACAATTGTGCAGAGAGAATTCACACACATTGCTTATGTTCTTTTATATAATCATCAATCAGACTGCGACGAGCACACATGTCGGCGGATGCTATGTTATTTTCTTTATGGTTACACTCAAAAAATATTTTATGTCAAAAAATCCTTCTTTATATGCTCTTAAAACATTTTTTGATTGTTTTGGTAGTCAAGCAAATAATTCAGATGATATGGAAAGAGAACAACTTTTTTTGTAGACATAAAACAATATTTTGGAAAAATTAAAAGGTTGGTTATTTGCAGCAGAGGAAATTAATGAATCCCAATAAATATCTAAAATAGTTTACCTAGTTATTAAGTCAAAGCTGTGGAACTTTATGTATGTTGATGAAATAAAAATCCAAATAGAGCATTTTACTAACATTTTGCCACGACTTTAAACTCTCACACTTACTAATACACAACCAAAAAAATTTTTGGTAACCCCTGCTGTAGTGTAGTAGGTAATATATTGACTTATTAGACGTAAGGCCAAGGTTCAAACACCAGTTTAGGCATCAAAACGAAACTTGAAAAAATATTTCTTTTTGGCGTTTTCCTCTCAGGAAATTTCTGGCAAAAACTCTAAAGTTTTTCAAGAACTTTTCATTCCAAATCACACTCATCATCATGAGTGGTGTGACACACAGATTAACATCAAATCCAAACGAAAGTATTTTGATAAACTTCTTCTGGACCATGAACCATGACCTCAAGTCTTATAAGCCAACACACGTCTATTTAACTTTGTTACAGCAGCCTAAATTTAAAATACAGATGCCCCTCGTATAACGCGGTAGATACGTTCCAGGAAAATCCCGCATTATAGAAGAATTAGCTTTCATATAAATTTAAGGGTTATATTCCAATAAACTTTTTCCAAAATAAAATATATACTAAATTAAAGATGGATTTACGTTTACAATTCAAAATCAATATTTATAATTTATTTAAAAAAAAATGAAAAATATAATAAAAAAGCAATCGGAAAACCTAAATACTTGCTAGTCTGTGTCATTTACTTCGAACCAAGAATGATAAACTGAAGATTACGCCATCACGCACACAAAATTAAAATGTTCTGAGCATGTTGAATCAGTGACGTCACGAAAATTGTTTTCCTATTGGCTAATGATAATGTAAGTTATATTGCAGGGCTGCCAACTACTTTCGCGTAGTGCATACATTTTACAGAAGAAATGTTCATTTTCACATATGAAAAAGGTTTGGAAACCTTTAAAATAGCCCAACAAATTCATCTAACGGGAAATCATGCGCAAGGCGTAATCTTTAGTTTATCATTCTTGCTTCGAACATCATATTACGTCGAAATAGTGAGCTTAAGAAGAAATTTCATCGGAAAAGTTTTCGTCATTTGATAAAAAAAATTTGTTGGACATTTTTCCAGTGATTGTGCGATTGTGAAATCGGTTATCAGAGTTATAACACCTAATAGACGCTAGTAATAAGGCGCGATATACAAGACGAAATATCGCGTTATAATGAAACAGTTTTTTTAAATCGCGTTATATCGAAAACGCGTTGTAGAAGTACCGCGTTATACGAGGGATACCTTTACTTGTATTCTTTGCTTTGTTTAGAGTTTTGAGTCAATTTTTTCGATGTAATTTGTGTAAGTAAAATATTTTATTTGAAATTTTTCTCTCCCTGCCCCATCGTTTATATGTTCAAAAATGATTTTTAAATCAAATCCCAAGGCAAAATTGTTTTAAGCTTTTAATTTCATTTGTAAAAATAATTTTCATTAAAAATAATGAATGTTTCCTTACGTTTTATTTTTTTTTACAGCAAAAATCTGTTAGAAAAAGCAAACAAAGCAAAAAGGATAACAAAAAAAGGTCCTTTTGTAAACAGAAATGTTTTTACAGAAAAAAAAATGAATTGAATGAACGAATTTATTTGGGAATTATTTTTTAGAATTAAACAAAAGGAACAAAAAAAAAAACGTAAAACAAACACATTTGAAAACATTTTTTTTTTTCTAGAATCTGATCAAAAAGGTTACAAAAACATTATGGCATATAATAATCTATACAAACATACATACATTTAAACACATACATATATACATCAGTGTATATAGAAAATAAAAGAATGTTTACATATGTAAAAATAAAATAAAAAAAAAAAAATACAAACAAATTAGAAACATAACATTACAAATTCATGGAGCATAAAATAATAACGGACATTAAGCGAAACAGAAAAAACAAAATACATAGAAGAAATAAAAACTTAAACCATTGAGGACCAACGTTATACCGAGTGGCTCACTTATAGCTTTAAATTCGAAGCATCGGTCCTTTCTAATCTGGCAATTCTAATACTGTCAGCAAATTCTGTATATTATCTTCACTGAACATAATGATTCGATTAATGCTTGACCAACATTAGAATTTATTGGAAATTTATTTCCAAAACAAGGACATTTGTTTGGTTATTGCACGAAGATTTCATACAAAATTTGGTTGCAAAGGACGACCAACAGTGCCCAGTATACCCAAGTTTGTTTCATTGTTGATGCGCGTGCTCAAAACGATGAGTAGATTCGAGTCATACTTATAATTTCAGTTACTTATACACACTCATACTTATTTTAATATCATACTCATACTACTCATACTCAAAGTTGGAAGTCCTCGTCGTATTCATACTTAACAATAGACATGATGTTATAGACTTCGACCAGAGATCAGCAATAAGTATTCAAAGCGATGAGTAGGTTCGAGTCATACTTATAATTTCAGTTACTTATACGCATTCATACTTATTTTGATATCATACTCATACTACTCATACCCAAAGTTGGAACTACTCGTCGTATTCTTCCTTAGCTTCAGATCAGACATCTTCAACAAGAGAACAATTAAGAAAATATTTCTAGGGTAACCGCCTGTCAGCAGATTTCTGGCAAAAACTCTGAGCGTAAATAAAAATTGCCAAGAAAGTTTTCAAAAAACTCTTGGAAACTAAGTACATGCTTCGAACATCAAGTGCTAGAAAGGAAATTGAAATTGGCACCGATCAGCAATTTGAAATATATCAGGGCCATAGATTGAATTTATAGGAATTCTCTGTAAAATTTGATAGAATCACAATTGATCTGATGGTAGCAGTACCAAAGCATCACCTTACTTCCTAGGTCAGTTGATATTTTACGAGTGCAGACGTAAGTAATGACATTTCCTGTACACTCTCTTCGGCAGCGGTATTGTTTTTTTGTGGTGTTTTCTGAAGTTGCAGGTGTATTCAAATAAGCCGTATATTACGTAGTTGTCCAATCCTCCAGTCAGTATTAGAGATCAGCAATAAGTATTCAAACCGATGAGTAGTTTCGAGTCGTATTTACAATTTCAGATACCTACACGCATTCATACTTATTTTGATATCATACTCATACTACTCATACTCAAAGTTAGAAATACTCGTCGTATTCATACTTAACAATACGCATGATGACCTCAACTCGTCTCTACTTATCATTTACACGAAGCACAAAAATAAGTATGATTCGCTACGAACCCTGATATACTCATAAAGTATACAGATTTCTAGTATGCTGTGCTTGTTGTCTTTGTCTTTCCTTTCTTCTCTTGTTTGTATATGCAACAACAACAAAGGACTGTAATTTTAAGGATGATGATTCGAGCCACTCGAATCACTTATAAGTATTATAAGTATTTTTCTATAATTTATGAATCAGAATGAGTAGGCATGTGAATCAAACATATTTCGAATGTTATGAGTTTGATGTCAACGTTCTACTCATACTCATTGCAACTTATACTTAGAAATCAATGTTGTAGCGAGTACAAATGAATCGAGTAGTTGAATTTCAATTCATATCTTCAAATGCATGAGTTCTTATGAATACGGAAAAACGATTCATTGCTGATCTCTGGTGCATAGCGCGAAGCTGTCGCTGAGAGTGTGTCATCAACATCAACTCGTTATCGTTCTCCAGAATTGAAAATTTCATGTACCAGTTTACGTCGAATTTCGATCTCAATTGGTTCAAGAGTTGAAGTAGTAGATGGATCCATGAGAAACTGCCAGATGATGTCTATTTCGCCCAAAAAAAAAATCATATTTCCGAATAATGCAAAATTTCTGTAATTGGGGTTTAGGAAACCCATACGTGGTCTTACGGAAGCCAATGCAACCAATACGAGTGACTGTTTGGTGCGGTTTGTGAAGTGGAGGCATCATTGGCCTATATTTCCAAGCAAAAGAGGACAGCGCAACCATTACAGTGAATGGAGACATCTGTCGCACAATGATAATCGATTTTTTTGCACCCGCTCTGCAAGGTATGATGTAAAGGATCTCCATAACGAACCACAATCGAATTGTAATTCTTACGGAGCATTGGGATCATTGGCCCATATTTTCATGCAAATGAGGACAGCGCAGCCATTATAGTGAATGGAGACATTTGTCGCACAATGATAACCGATTTTTTGTACTACATAACGATGCCGCAATCGATTTATGGCATCAAACGCTTGATGGCCATTTAATTAGCCGAAATGGTGACGTCAATTGGCCACCAAGAAGTTGCGATTTGTTACCATTTGCTTATTTTTTGTAAGCCTTTATACACTCGAATAAGTGCACGAAAATTTGGTCCGATCGAATGGGGTATATACTGTGAGGTCAGCCCCGGCAGCTATATGAAAGAAATAAAGTTTCATTTTTAACCGGAACAATAATGTTCGTTATTTTTAGGGAACTTGTTGGTAAATCCATATAAAACAATATTTGAAATCACGTTAGAAATAATGCCAACACCTATCGGGGAGCTCAAGCATGATAAGCGATTTATATATTGAGAGTTGCAGTCGCCAGTTAACAAGTTTTAAGAAGTCGGCGACTTCCTCTCAGCAGATTACTGGCAAAAATTCTAAGAGTAAACTTGCCATGAAAAGTTTCTCAAAAAAAATCTGTAGTTCGGAGTCGACTTTAAACTGTAGGTCCCGGCACTCATTTATAAAAATAAACTCATACAAAACGAGTGGTGTGAGAAGCTAGAACGTTGTACAATGGATCAATTCGACCACCGGGTACTGTACTTGTCACAGTTGACAAGTACACGTTTTCTAACCTAACCTAAGGAGTCCGTAAGCAACTTCAATTTGATGTTGTAACATAGAGGCCATGTAGTTCTTCTTCACATAGCATGACACAAATATTATAATAATTGGCTCTCAAAGCGTTAAAAAGAAGGCCAAACAAATAAATTTAATGACAATTCAACAACAATTCATTTTATTTAATGTGATTCGTATATAAACAAATAAAAATACGTACTCTTATGGATTATTTTCATTTATTTTTTTTTATTTCGTGTTTGTTTTTCGAATAATTCAAAGCAAATTAATGTCATTTCGTATTGAAGAACCAGACAAATGTTTCTGACAGATTTTTATTATTTTTATTATCGGTCGTTTATTTATTTTCTTTCGTTTGTTTTTCTTATATAAATTATGCAAAAAATAAACCCCGAATATGTATTTAAAAAATAAAGAAAAAAAATTTTTTTTTTGAAATTCTTTCTCTACTCCCCACTGTTCTTTTAACTACAACTATGGGAGAACAAAAAAATGAATAAAAATAAAGAAGAGTACTTTAACTCAGACAATGTGTAACTAATTAACAAGAAACACATCATTTTTATCTTTCCGTAGCCTTGTCCATCATACTGTGCATACTACGCAGCCAGCATACCACAACATAGGCCTCCTGAGGTTTAAGTTCTCTGCCAGAGATAAAACAATATCTCTATTACCATCAAACAATGCTTTAAGGCAATACAAGTATTTCATTTTAAAAATTATTACAGCCCTAGACAAAAATCTGATTTGAAGCCAAGATTACTCCGCAACACTATCCTTTAAGGCCGTAGATAACAAGACTTTAAACAACGCCTTTATTGCCTTATAAAACCTTTGTACATGTGCATGCATGTATGTGTTGTTTAAATTTAGCCCAAAAGGGTTGTTATAAACACGATCTTGAGCGGCTTTTTTGGAAAATCAAACTAAATAAAGAGTAAAGTTAAGTTTACTGGCTATTTTATAACACACAAGCAATTTGCTGAAGTTAACAGTACCGATACAAAGAGGTTGAGAACCAAAAATAAAATACATGTTTTATTGGGGGTAAAAATAAATTTTCTGTGTTCATAAGAAATGTGTTTTCTTTTAGGGAAAACAACAGGTCCTTAAACCATCAGTCTGGAATTTCCAGAAAAAATAATTCCCTGTTTTACACACAACTCGTTATTACCACCATTCAGTCAGGATTACAACCTGTCTTCTCACACCACCCATGTTGTGTGTGTTAATTTTATATTTGGATCTGCAGTCGATTCCAACAAATTTTTAAGAAACTTTTCATGGCAATTATAATTACTTTCAGAGTTGTGAAAAGTTTTTTATGTTTTCTTTTGCTTGAATTGTCTAACCTGCGGTTTGAGCCATGGCCTCACTTCTAATATGCCAACACACAACCTACTAGACTACTGTGAATCTCCTGCTTCCCTATTTTGGTGATGTTAATTAGGCACCAAGATCTTGCAACTTAACGCTGTTAAACTTGTTTTTTGTTGCAGGGAATATCACTAAAAGCCTTTAGCGATTGCTCGAAAAAAAAGAGCGGGAAGGATTAAAACTCCAAACAGTTTTCAGAGTTCACCACACTGTCCAATTGTTGCTCCGTTTTGTTGGCGGCCATCATGGCTATAAAATGATTTCTATATAAATTGATATCTGCGTAGATACCATCGTTTAAGAAAAATTAATATTTGGTCGTAGGAGGGACTAACTAGAAACCTAGGCATTCGCGAAAATGTAGTGGCAAATGTAGTGACAAATGCTTAGGAATTAGATCGGGTTTAATTATATAAAAACACCGGCTCTTTTGTATCGTATCCTCTGGCTTAAACTTTCTGATATAATTGCTGCATGAACCTAGGTTGGATGGAAATAACGGTGGTTCACCATAGTATCCATATATCCTATACTATATCCTATCCTATATCGTATAGTATATCCTATCCTACATTCTATCCTATATCCTATCCTATACATACATAATTGGTTATTGCAACCATTCAGTCAGAATTATTGACCTAGTTTCTCACACAAATTATGTTGTGTGTGATAATTTTATACATAAGTGGCGGGACCTACAGTTCAAGGTCGACTCCGAAAGATAGATTTTTTTTGAAACTTTTCATGGCATTTTATCTACTCTCACAGTTTTTGGCAGAAATCTGCTGAGAAGAAATCGCCAAAAAATACTTTTTGTATTTTATTTTGATATCTAGCCTGGGATTCGAACCCTGGCTTTACTTTTAATAAGCCAGCACACTACCTACTAGACCGTGGCGACTTCATCCTATGTTATATCCTATCCTATATTCTGTCCTATATCCTATCCTACATCCTATCCTATATCCTATCCTATATCCTAATCCTATATCCTATCTTATATCCTATCCTATATCCTATCCTATATCCTATCCTATATCCTATCCTATATCCTATCCTATATCCTATCCTATATCCTATCCTATATCCTATCCTATATCCTATCCTATATCCTATCCTATATCCTATCCTATATCCTATCCTATATCCTATCCTATATCCTATCCTATATCCTATCCTATATCCTATCCTATATCCTATCCTATCCTATATCCTATCCTATATCCTATCCTATCTCCTATCCTATATCCTATCCTATATCCTATCCTATATCCTATCCTATATTCAGCAACAAGGAAGATTTTTGAAATAATCTAATGAGTGGTGTGTTGGTTTTCTATACGAAAAAATCGGTTTGAAAACTCACATCTGAGGCATCTAAGAGAGAAAACGATGCCCTCTTACTAGTCTACTAGCAAAAGACCTTCTCAAATTTAACGTTTGGGTTCGATGGGATTCTAGGTCCCATGTGGATAAAATGAACAAGTGTGATATGAAGTTAGGTTTTATTCGTGACTGTAGTGTTGCAAATGTATGAAGGTAAGGGCCACTTTAATCGCTATCCTTCCATCTAAAACTGCTTGTCCACACCACAGCAAGTCCTTGGCATTTTTTTGAGGCGATTTTCTATTCATTATTAAAATTGATTTCCGTAGACTTTATTGAATGCCTTCAAAGTTGCTTTCAATGATGCCATACAAGAACTTCTAGAACCTCGCCAACAACTTATTTATACAACCAATATTAAGTATGAAAAATTGTTGCCCCTGAAAACTTGTTTGAAGGCATCAACAACATATTCGTAGCAAATCATGAAGAAACCCCATGTATGGTAACCTTGAAAAACTCTTATGGAACGTTGTTGATCTTACAACTGCTATTCCAAAAAACCATATGAAATTCAACTCAACTAATAAAACGAAGGACATACACACACAGTAACTGACTAACTGACTGACTGACTAAAGTATAGACGGTATGTACGTAGATGTATGTATGAGTGTATGCATGCATGTTTGATTGAACGAGTGAACATGTTTAAGGGGCATAACTCTAACTTGTTCCATATGATTTGCCATACTCGTGACTTGATGCCCAGAAATGGGCAGAATAACAGCAACAACAATTATATATGCATTGTATTGGATTGTATACGAATTTGGTGGCAAATACCACCAAATCCACTACGGCACAAAGCATAACAGCAACATGAAACGTGCTTTAGCAATTAAAATTAAAAACATTTCAAATGAATAACCATGCAACTGCAACAGAGTGTGGCACAATAAAGGCAAATTATAAAGAAAAATACAAGGGGAAATATAAAAAAAAAAAGTAAAAAAAGAAAAGAATTCAAACATATTGGTGTTGATAGTTTCGAATGATTTGTAAGAGGGACGTCGTCGTCGTCGTTGTCGGTCCCCTGCCCCTAAAACAAATTTGCAACATTTAAGTTTTACAAGAAAAAAAAAGATTAAAAACGTAACGTAACGTAACGTATCATAAAAATAATGAAACTCTTATGATTTCAACGAAAAAAAAAAACAAAATGAAATGAAGAAAAAAAGAAAAAACGCAGCAGGCATTATTAGTTAAACTTGTAAATAAGGTGTGAAGTGGTGGGGGTTTTAATAATACACTGCCTTGGCTGTTATTAAATAAACAGTAAACGAGAGGTTGAAATGCCAATGAATTAAAACCAATCAAAAAAACATTTTAAATTAAAAAAAAAAAAAAACACTTCATGGGTTGGCATTCGTTCACAATCTTCCTTGCTTATAACCCTACTTTCAATTAAAGCTGAGTTATGTTTAAGGAGGGCCCACTGTCTTTGCTGTTATTCAACGTTTCTTTAACAAATGCATTGAAGTTGAACTCCAGATAATAAGTTTGTTTTTTCTTAACAAATATTTGTTTTGTTAATTAAATATTTGAAAATAATAAAATTATTAAAATTGTTTGTGCATATTTATGTAAGAAAAACAACAAAAAAAAAAAGCGGTTTGTAACTCTTTTATGTATGAAAAGGAAAAAAAATAAAGTTTTTAATTCATAAGAATTGATAAAATTGTTGATTTATCGTGACTAACCATTGTCTTGATTTATTTGTATGGTAATTATTTTAAACAGAATATGATAATAAAGGGTAATAAAAAGCATTATTAAACAACTCTACTTTCAAGCAGATACCGATTTTTGAAATAGGTTATTGAAATCGATCATTAAATGCTAGTCTTAAACTGATCACCTTTACTTCCCTTAGGAGAATGCTTACAGGCTGATATATAATTCAACAAAGTATAAGGCGCTATATTTTTTTAACTGAGTATAGGAACCTAATCAGATGGCATTCCCATCTGGGCGCAGGGAATTGTTCTTATTAACACTGAACAGAGTTTTACGAGTGCGTCAAGGCAAAAGAATTGGTTAAGGTATCCCATATTATATTGATTACAGGCAATAGTTCACCTTATTGCACTATTCTCGTATCTCTATGTCATTTCAAATTGTTAAATTTTGTAACGAAACCAATACACCTAAGATCCAAGTGCATAGAATACATGCACACGTAATAGGGCATTACAACTCTTCCATCATTACAACCCTTCTCTTACCACTTATATTGTGTGTGTTAATTATTCACAAGGGGCGGAAGCTACAGTTTAAAATCGACTCTGAACGATAGCTTTTTTTTGAGAAACTTTTCATGGCCATTATATTTACTTTCAGAGTTTATGCCCTAAATCTGCTGAGAGTAAAGAATGATACAGGGTGGCTGATATATAATGCAACAAAGTAAAGCGCTATATTTTTATAGTTTTTTTTTTTTAATTTTATTATTCAAAAGCAAAAAATGTTGGAAATAATATCAAATTTTAGAATCAGTTTAGATTTGTTCGAATTGGCCACCTTTGGTACGATTTATGGCCTTCAAACGGCCGACAAAGCCATCACAGGCTGCACGAAAGTGGCTCTGCGGTATTTTGGCCCATTCCCTGGAAAGTGCCGTTTTGAGTTGATCGACGCTTTGGTATTTTTTAGTGAGAACCTTACTCTCCAAAATGCCTCAGGCGCAAAAGTCCAACGGATTGAAATCCGGAAATTTTAGTGGCCATTGCATAGTAAAAATGAAGCGAGGAACCTCCTTTTTAAGCCATTCTTGGTTGACGTGTGCTGAGTAGCGGATGATGCTGAGGTCCTATTGGAATGTCCATTGTCTGCGGCAAAAATGTTTACTTGGCCAGGGCTTCAATACTGTCTTTAAGACATTTTCCCAATAAAATTCGGCATTAATTTTGACCCCACAGTCAATGAATACGAGCGGGTAGCGACCATCGGCCGTTACGGCGGCCCACACCATTACCATCGGACGGCGCTTGAGTTCTAGTGGCCAATCGCATGTGTAAATTTTCAGCTAACCTCTTTGGCAAGTAAGACAGATTATTTTGTTTGTTCACAAACTACTCAATTTGGCACGGAGAAAATCAAATTCGGTAACTGGCCACTTTCATGCAAGCGAAGTAACTCCTTAGCTCCTTCCAGTCTAACTTTTTTTTGCCGATCGGTAAGCTCTTGCACTTATTGGAACTTCAGTGGCTTTAGTCCAAACTTATTTTTCAATATGTGTTGCATACGTTCTCGCGATATGCTCAGCTCACGAGCAATTTTTTTTACCACTATGTGGCGTGGATTATGATCAAATCTGGCCTTCACTTTTCGGATCATTTCTGGTGTTGTTACCGTTTTTTTCATCCACTTTTTGAACGCGATGCAACACTGCCAGTATCACGGTAACGGGCAATGGTTCGAGAAACAAAAGATTTATTCACATTTAAATGCTGGAGGGCTCTAACGATAGTCACCTGTGATTTTCCAGCCAAATATAAAGCAATCACACTATCACGCTTGAATTCCATCACAAATAACTTTATTTCTAAATGGAATAGAACAAAATGCTTTTGTAAGCTTGTAAATAATAAAATGAACTGTCACTGGAATAAATTTATCAGCTGTCAGACGAGCGGTTTACAAATGATAACAACCTGAAGTTGGTTGCAATACATATTCAGCCACCCTGTATAAAGATTTTATGCAATGTTTAATCACTTTTAAAATAACAGAAACTTAATTTAAGCAGTTTTTGTTCTGAAGTCGCCGTGGTTTGGTAGGTAGTGTGCTGGCTTATTAGACGTAAAGTCAGGGTTCGAGCCCTAGGCCAGACATCAAAATAAAATAAAAAAAAGTATTTTTTCGGCGATTTTCCTCTTGGCAGATTTCTGACAAAAATTCTGAGAGTAAAAATAAAATTGCCATGAAAAGTTTCTCAAAAAATCTGTCGTTCGGTGTCGACTTTAAACTGTCGGTCCCGTCACTTATGTATAAAATTAGTGTGAGAAACTAGGCCAATAATTCTGACTGAAGGGTTGTAATGACCAATTATGTATGAATGTTTTGTTTTTACCACTGTGCCTGCCATCCAAAAAATATTTTTTCAATACTTACCTTAAAATATTGATCTTTCCTTTGTGTTTTTTATTTTTCTCAACATTTATTTGCATTGTTAAGCCCACTGTCATTTATCGCTGTGGCATTATGATTAATAAATGATTAATGGCGCCTCTTTACTTAACTCAAAACACGAAAGTAGAGAAAAAAAATCATAAAAATTGTCTTCTAACACGGGGTACAACAATTCTATCTTTCGGAAATAATCTCCAGTCAAATATCGTAAGCATAATAGAAACCTCTTCAATAAATATTGTGTTCAATAAAAAATAAAAGAATAAAAACAAAAACAAAGCATAAAAAACATGATATACCAGAGCAACACTTTATAGTGGGGGAATCTACAATTTTTAATGCTCCATGGACTAAAGCCTACAAAGAAAAACAAAAAAAAACAAACCAGGGCTTCGGCTTTGTTTGGAGGGCCAACAAAGGCAAAAAAACAATAAAATTCTTATCTCTACATTTAATGACAGCAACAACAACAACAACTTTTAACTCATTTATAAGGTTTTTTTGTTTTTGTTTTTGTTTTAAAACAATTTTCCCTTGATATGATATTTTTTATGGCATCCAAGACTCACAAATTTCCTTTCACAGAAGGCCTCTGTTTGTCTGTCATTTGAAAATGAATCCCTGAACGCAATATTGAAATAAAGGTCCGTCCCAGCGTGTTATTTGTTGTTTTTATTAATAATTTTTTCTTTATTTTTTTTTAATATTTATTTGTTAAACAATAAAATAAAATAAAATTAAACTTTATTTGGCTTAACTCTGATTTAGTTTCAGTTTTATTTATGAAATCTGAAAGGTAATGTTTTACCAGAGAGAGGAGGGTTGTTTGTTTGCTTGTTTATGGCCTTTGGGCGTTGCTGTAATAATCCATCATAAATTTTTACCGTTATTTGTTTTGTTGTTTAGACCTTTATGTGACAGTTATCTCAACGTTTTAAGGTTAGTTTTTAAAACAGATAGAGAGAGTGGGGAACCCTTAGTTATGAGTTGTACTGATAATGCACTTTTAAACTGCATTTAATAATGAATTATAAATATCAGGTGGGTCATCTTGCGATTTTAATTTGAATCTGGCAATATATATCAGAGATCACCAATGAATTGTTTTTCCTTCTACTCATAAGCATTCATCCAATTTTGAGTATGATTGAATCAACAGAATTGAAATCCAACTACTTTGATTCATTCATACTCACTACAACATTGATTTATAAGTATAAGTGGCAATGAGTATGAGTACAACCGTTGACATCAAACTCACAACATTTGAAATATGTTTGATTCATATGCCTACTCATTCTGATTCATAAATTAAGAAAAATACTTATAAAACTTATAAGTCATTCGAGTGACTCGAATCATTCATTAAAATTTACAATCTTTGTTGTTAATGCATATACAAACAAAGAAGAAAGGAAAGACAAAGACAACAAGCAAAGCATACACACAATATTCCTGTGAGTATAGTAGTGTTCGTACACGAATCGTACTTATTTTGTACTTCGAGTAAATGTTAAGTAAAGACGAGTCGAAGTCAATAGCATCATGGGTATTGTTAAGTATGAATACTTCGAGTACTTCCAACTTTGAGTATGAGTAGTATGAGTATCATATCAAAATAAGTATGAATGCGTATAAGTATCTGAAATTTTAAGTATGACTCGAATCTACTCATCGTTTTGAATACTCGTTGCTGATCTCTGATACATCTGTCATTCTACTCTAACAAAAAATTCATTAACAATACCTGCATTGAATGTAAAATGAATCGATTTACGTTTAAGCAACGTTGGGATTTATTAAGACAACGAGAATCTCCATGATGATGTCGATTTTCCCACTGCCAAATGAAGCCCGTTTTCATCTTGGTGGATGTGTTAATAAGCAAAATTGTCGTATTTAAGGCCCAGAAACCTCACACGCAATCTTACAGAAGCCAATGCACCTATTACGAGTGGCTATTTGGTGCGGTTTGAAGAGCGGAGATATCATTGGCCTATATTTCTTTGAAAATGAGAACCGGGCAACCATTACGGTTATTAAAGACACCTATAGCACCAAGATAACCGATTTATTTGTGCCCGCTCTTCATAATGTTGATATGAACGATGATTGATTCCAACAGGGTGGTGCCACCTGTCACACAGCTCTTGCCATAATTTAGTAGTTGCGTGAAACATTTGATGGCCGTTTAATTATACGAAATAATGATACCAATTGGCCGCCAAGAAACTGCCAGTTGACACCGTTGTACTATCTTCTGCGGGGCGTCGTTAAAGTAAAGTGTTACGCCGACAAACCACAACTAAATGAAGATTTGAAGACAATATTCGTTATGCCATTGCCCCATTCACAGGAAAGAGTGCAAAAAAATTGGTCCGATCGAATGAGGCACTGTGAGACCAGCCACAGCAGCTACATAAGTCAAATGATATTTAATTTTTAATCGGAACAATTGTACTTCGGAACAAATAAATGAATTTGACAAAATTTTAAACCGGTTTTGTTTCATTGCATTTTTAAATTTAAACTTTTAAATGGCCCACTCTTTTGAGTTGTCAAAATATTTTGTTAGGGTTTGGTATTCTAAATAAGGGCTGGTTTTTTGTTTATTAAATGCATTTTGATTTATTATTTATTATTTATTTAATTTTTTAATTTATTTTAATTTTCTATTTTGCTTTTAATAAAAAGGTTTTGGAAGTACTTTACCTGTGCTCCTCTTTTGACTTGGAAGTTAATTGATACCGGAGTAAGAGATAAAACCTGTAATTAAAAAAAAAAATACATAGTTTTTAGGATTTCATTAACATTTTAAAATACGATTAACATGTCCTTATTCAATAAAAAACAAAATACAAAAATTTCAAAAGACCGAATTTCACCCCATGACGCAATTTTTTCGTAGAACCACATGTCGTCCATATGTCCAATTTAGGATGATCCAATTTGACGTTTGATTACCAAAATAAGTTGTTAAACAACAACCTATAGTGTAGTACTGATGGGCTGGCCAACGTAGTTCTCAAAGAAATATGAACCGAAGACACCTCCATCCCAAAATCCACTTCAAACACCAACTTTTTCGGCATTCAGGATGGCTGATATGTATTGCAACCAACTTCAAGTTGTTATCATTTGTAAACCGCTCGTCAGACAGCTGACAGATTTATTCCAGTGACACTTCATTTTATTATTTACAAGCTTACAAAAGCATTTTGATCTATTGCATTCAGAAAAAAAGTTATTCGTAATGGAATTCAGGCGTGATAGTGTGATTTCTTTATATTTGGCTGGAAAACCACGGGAGGCTATGGTTAGAGCCCTCCAGCATTTAAATGTGAATAAATCTTTTGTTTCTCGTACCATTGCTCGTTACTGTGATACTGGCAGTGTTGCATCGCGTCCGAAAAGTGGACGAAAAAAAACGGTAATAATACCAGAAATTATCCGAAAAGTGAAGGCCAGATTTAATCGAAATCCACGCCGCAGTGGTAGAAAAACTGCTGGTGAGCTGAACTTATCGTGAGAACAGATGTAACACTTATTGAAAAATGAGCTTGGACTAAAGCCATTGAAGTTCCAAAATGTGCAAGAGCTCACCGATGAACAAAAAAATGTTAGACTGGAAAGAGCCAACGAGTTACTTCGCTTGCACGAAAGTAGCCAATAAACCGAATTTGGTTTTCTCCGATGAGAAGCTATTTCAAATTGAGTAGTTTGTGAACAAATAAAATGATCGGGTTTGCTCTCCAAAGAGGTCAGCTGAAAATTTACACCCCTGCAATTGTTCACCAAAACTCAAGCACCGCCGATAGACATGGTGTGGGCCGCCGTAACGGCCGATGGTCGCTCCCCTCTCGTATTCATCGACAGTGGGGTCAAAATAAATGCCGAATATTATCGGGAAAATGTCTTAAAGACAGTACTGAAGCCCTGGGCTTCCGACCATGGACATTCCAACAGGACTCAGCACGACCGCACTCAGCACACGTCAATCAAGAATGCCTTAAAAAGGAGATTCCTCGCTTCATTTCAACCGCATAATAGCCACCAAAATCTCTGGATCTCAATCCGTTGGACTTTTGTGCCTGAGGCATTTGGGAGAGTAAGGTTCTCACTAAAAAAATACCAAAGTGTCGATCATCTCAAGACGGCGCTCCGCCGCGAATGAGGCAAAATACTGCAGAGCCACTTTCGTGCAACTTGTGATGGTTTTGTCGGCCGTTTGAAGGCCATAATTCGTACCAAAGGTAGGCAATTCGAACGAATCTAAACTGATTCTAAAATTTTATGTTATTTTAACAATTTTTTGCTTTTGAACAATAAAATTAAAAAAATATAGCGCTTTACTTTGCTGCATTATATGTAAGCCACCCTGTACATTCTATACCCTCAGTGGATTTAGGGCATAAACTCTGAAAGTAAATACAGTGGCTATGAAAAGTTTCTCAAAAAAAAAAACTATCGTTCGGAGTCGATTTTAAACTAGAGCTTCCGTCCCTCATGTCTAAAATTAACACACACAATATAAGTGGTAAGAGAGGCTAGGTCATAGTCCTGATGGAAGAGTTGTAATGCCCTATTATAATTCTATGCTCTTGGATCCCAAGTGTCTTAGTTTCGTTACAAAATTCAACAATTTGAAAGGACATCGAGTTACGAGAGTAGTGCAATAAGGCGAACTATTGTCTGCAATCAATATAATATGGGATACCTTAACCAATTCTTTTGCCTTGACGCACTCGTAAAACTCTGTTCAGTGTTAATAAGAACAACTGCCTGCGCCCCAGAGGGGCTTCCATCTGATTAGGTTTCTATACTCAGTTAAAACAATATAACGCCTTACGTTGTTGCATTATATGACAGACACCCTGTGCATTCTTTACTCTCAGCAAGTAAATACAGTGGCCATGAAAAGTTCTGTAGCTTCCGCTATTCGTGTATAAAATTAACACATACAATATAAGTGGTAAGAGAAGCTAGGTCGAAGTCTTAACTGCAGAGTTGTAATGCCGTATTATGTATGCATATATTCTATGCTCGGGGATCTCAAGTATCTTAGTTTCATTGCAAAATTCAACAATTTGAAAGGACATCGAGTTACGAGAGTAGTGCAATAAGGCGAACTATTGTCTGCAATCAATATAATATGGGATACCTTAACCAATTCTTTTGCCTTGACGCACTCATAAAACTCTGTTCAGTGTTAATAAGAACAACTGCCTGCACCCAGAGGGGCTTCCATCTGATTAGGTTCCTTATTAAGAGCTTTGCTTTCCTTAAATGTATAATTTGTGTGTAATTAAATTCATTTTTAAACTTCTCTAAGAATACATACGTATTTCAAAAATTGTTTCAAATTACTGAAACCATTCGCTTCACAGATGCATTTAAGAGGTAGAGAATCTACTCAAACTGTTATTGCCTGCCTTATAAATTTAAGACTTCATTTATAATGATGCCTGATATTAATGTTGTTGTTGTTGTTTTTGTTTGTGTATTTGCTACAGTTGTTGTTGTCAATGATAATGATGATGATGGTGCTAATTAATATTGAAACGCCTTCGTTTTTAATTTTGTTGATACAAAAAGAAAAAAAGAAAAACAAAAACAGCAGAGAATTAAACCAAACACTTGCATCTGTTACAATTTCTCTAAATATTGTATTCGGGTTCGTCTTCGTATAAAATTAGCATCACAGGGGCCGGAGTTTGAAACAGTATGTCTATGAGTATGGCAAAGGCCTGTCTGTGTGACACATTATAGATGTTTTCAGTTGATGTTTGATTGTCAATGTCTATAGAGAGTAGAGTTGAGAGACATAAAATGTGTTCCTTGCCATGGCATAGATATAAAGAGACAAAAGACACATGCTGCACAAACAAAACAAAACAAAAAAGAATGAAAACATACTCGTATAAACAAGCAACAGCAGCAGCAGCTAAGGCAAAAACAAAGCAAATGCGTTAAACTTAAAGTGAAAAATAATATTAATGACAGACAAAATAACAGACGGACGGACGGACCAACTACACTGCCTATTTATAAGATACACACAACCAGCCAGCCAACGCAAAATGATCAGTTGGTTGCTCTAAGAGTTCTGGAAAAACACCACCAGCAACATCACCATCAGTATCACTACCCACACACATGATTTTATTTGTTGTCGCTCCCTCCTTCTCTCTTACTCTCTCTAATTTTCAAAGGAAGTATAACTGAACTCCCTAATCCCTGCATACATTTAAATACAGTTTAAAAACCTCTTTGTATGTGTATGTGTATCTTTAATAATAAACTAACGAACGAACGAACGAAACAAAACGAACGTGGCAAGCAACATTAGAGAGCTAGCAACACATAGAACTTGACGTACAGACCGTAATTTTTGTCATTAGAAGTTGTTGGTAATTTAACGCACCAGAAACACTTTCTTTTGATGTGCGGCATAGTTTGGAACACATGTTGTCGTTGTCGTTGTCATTGTGTTCTGTTGTCTCTCTCTCTGTCTCTGTGTCATCGTTGATGGCTGGTTTATGGTTACACTTCCTACAGATTTAATTCGTTCGTTCGTTCGTTCATTCACTTATTCTTTTGGAAACAATTTTTGTTTTTAAAGATTTTCGTAAACCATGAACTGATAATGGAATAAAAAGTTTCAAACACATCCGTTCCGTTGGAGTTCGTAAATTGATAGCAAAAAAAAAACTATGTTTAGTTAAGAGAGTCTTTAAATGCTTCAAAACAGTTGTTAATTGGGGAGTAAGCAGTTAAAGCCGAAACATTAGAACATTAAGGCTATTCAGTAAAGAAAAGTGTAGAAAAAAGGATTAATTAAGCACAGAAAAATAAATCTGTTCCAGTATTCAGGGCATGGTCTCCAATATTGGATATTACCACAAGAGGTCCCATATTTCTAGAGGTCTCAACGCCACCAACGAACGAAAATTTTCCAAGTTTGCCAAGTTTGCTTACAATAGAACAAGGACAGCGCCCTGTAGAATTTTCAAATTTCAATTGGAGGTCGCCGTGATCTAGTAGGTAGTTTGCTGGCTTATTAGACGTAAAGCCAGGGTTTTAGTCCCAGGCCAGACATCAAAATAAGATACAAAAAGTATTTTTTCGGCGGTATCTTCTCAACAGATTTCTGGCAAAAACTCTGAGAGTGAATAAAATTGCCATGAAAAGTTTCTCAAAAATCTGTCGTTCGGAGTCGACTTTAAACTGTAGGTCCCGCCACTTCAGTATAAAATTAACACACACAACATAAGTGGTGTGAGAAATTGCGGGCTTCTTGGGCAGGATTCCTGTAGACTATCTAATGGGGAAGGTATAGCACTGGCCATTTTATAGTCACCATCAGCAACTCGTTTCCTTACCGTTCGCATCTTCCCACTCTCTTTCCACCTTTCCTAAAACCTGCACAATTCACTGCATGAGTAGGGGTCATCCCCTAAGTGTTGATTTTATTAGAAAAAAAAAAAAAATTTCACAACATAAATGATTATTACAACTTTTCAGTTAAGATTACGACCTCAGCTTGGCACATCACTTATGTAAGGCCATGGTTCAAACCCCAGGGCACACATCTCCAATAAAACGAAATTTAAAAAAATATTTCTTCGGTGATTTCCTCTCAATAGATTTCTGGTAAAAACTTCTAAGAACAAAATTAAATTGCCATGAAAAGTTTCCCAGAAATCTGTAGTACAGAGCAAAGATCAGCAATAAGTATTCAAAACGATGAGTAGATTCGAGTCATACTTATAATTTCAGATACTTATACGCATTCATACTTATTTTGATATCATACTCATACTACTCATACTCAAAGTTGGAAGTACTCGTGGTATTCATACTTAACAATACGCATGATGTTATTGACTTCGTTCGACTCGTCTCTACTTAACATTTACACGAAGCACAAAATAAGTATGATTCGCATACGAACACTAGTATACTCACAAGAAGATTGTCTGTATGCTTTGCTTAATGTCTTTGTCTTTCCTTTCTTCTTTGTTTGTGTATGAAACAACAACAAAGTCTGTAAATTTTTATGAATGATTCGAATCACTCTAATCACTTATAAGTATTATAAGTATTTTTCTAAATTTATGAATCAGAATGAGTAGGCGTATGAATCAAACATATTTCGAATGTTGTGAGTTTGTTGTACTCATACTCATTGCTACTTACACTTATAATTCAATATTGTAGCGAGTACGAATGTGTCAGGGTAACTGAATTTCAATTCTGTTGATACTCATACTCACAGCTACATCAATGTTGAAGCGAGTACGAATGAATAAGAGTTTTTCAATTTTAATTCCGGTGATTCATTCATATTCAAAATGGTATGAGTGCTTATGAGTAGCGGAAAAACGATTCATTGCTGATCTCTGATACGGAATCGGGTGTAAACTGTATAAAATGAACACACAAAACATAAAAGGTAAGAGAAGCTAGATCATAATCCTGAGTGAAGGATTTGATTGACGAATTATGTATGCAATCAGGAGGATTCAAAATGGAATCTTAGCTTAAGGTATACTTGTGGGTTTTGTGTTGACTGCTGATTAGTTTATAGAATCGAAAACGTATTTTTTATACTGATGTTTGGTTTATTTGAAATGTTATTAATCGATCCATTTATCTGTCTAAATTTGGGGAACATTTTAGTACAAAAAATGATTTTCATAAAATTTAATTGCTAAATTGAATCCAAAAGTAACACAAAATGTTAGTCACGGGAAATGTTTGAAATAATCTGTTTAGCGATTCGCTTTAAACACAAAAGTTGATTAATCTTGTATTCCTTTCGTAATTAACCCCGCTAACCTAACTAACGATACATTGTGTCGGTACTCTGCCAAATTTCTTTTCATAATACCCAGTAATTTATTTCAAAAAATATAAACAATTCACACAACAATTTATTTAATAAGATTCATAATATCATTAACGAATGAAATAAAAAACCAAACAACAAATTCATAAAAAAAAAATTTATTCTTATGATCGCATAAGAATAAAATGAAAATAATGCCGGCAAAATCATCAACACTTTTATTATCACTTGTGAGTGAATAATCGAAGCACAAGATACCGGCAATCATTGCTTTGCGCACCACAACAATTTCAATAAATTTGAATGACCGCCTAATATGCAGACAGACAGACAGTCAGACAGCCAAACAAATAAACAGACAAAGAGCCAGATAGATAGACTCTTTATTTCATTATCAGCTAAAAGAAAAAAATAAATAAAAAAAAAGTATCAAGAAGAAGAAGAAGAAGTCGTAGAAGTGATACATAAAGATTGTGTCTGACATTCGCAAATTAAATTATCGCCCATAAAAATCATTGTAAAGCTTTAAAACCGTCAGAGGAAGGAAAAAAATTTTGTTTTTTTTTTTTACTTTTCTTTTCAACACAAAACAATGATGAGGTCTTTCCCTTTTCTACAGTGAGACTGAAGCCAGGCTATAAAAAAAACGCTGATTTATACGAAAACAGAACAAAACATAAAAAAAAAATTTTTTTTTTAATAAAACGAGAAGACGCCAAGGCGAATCTTGCCTCTGTGGGTCGTGGCTCTTTTTTTTTGGTTTTGTTTTGGTTTCGTTTTTTGTTTTTATTTCATTATTGATAATTGATTGATTGATTTATGTTGTTGCTGTTGTTTATCTTGTATTTCTTCATCTTATTTTGTGTACACACTAATGCATGGGATGTATGTACAGTCAACCCTTCTATAACGCGGTGAGGGCATACAGCGTTATATGGAAACCGCGCTATAAAAAACTTGGATTGCAGGCTAATTCGTAGCGCGTTCTATGGAAGCCGTTCATCGCGTTGTATGGAAACCGCGTTGTATGGAAACCGCGCTATAAGAAACTCAGAATTAGTACAAATCACATCATTCGTACCGCGTTATATGGAGACCAAGAATTATTTTTATTGAATTCAAGAGTTCATATAAGGATTGATAAAAAAAATGAAATAAAAACGAAACTAAAAAACTGGTTTCCAACAAAATTAAGAAATACTTGCAAAATAAAGTAATTTTTTTATTATTTATCCTCACTTGGTTCATCTTCATTCATTGTTTCTTCATCTAAGCCTTCACGTCGGCTTGTTACACATTCACAATTATTGGAAACCAATCATATAAAAAAAAATCCAAGTTCCTTTAAAACCTTGCTAAATTTCTTTCAGTCTACACCTCTATTATTTACTTACTAACTTAATTGGTCACTAAAAGCTTTTGTTTAAGATTACAATCCTAGCTTTACACACCACTTATGTGTATGTTAAATATGTTTTACCTTTATCGATAAGTTGAAGAAGCTACTGTTTAGCGACTCTTAAAGACACATTTCAGAACTCTCAGAGTTTTTTGCCAGAAATCTGCTGAGAAGTTTAATTGGAGATGTCTGACCTGGGGTGTTAACCGTAGGCTCACGTCTAATAATCCAATGCAGTACCTACCAGACCATGGCGAATGATATGACTACCTCAACCACCTATAATGAGTGATGCCCAATTTCCCAATATCATGCATCAACTCTCAAAATTTACATAATTGGTTATTAATACCTTTTAGTTAGGATCAGCAATGGCTTCATATCATTCTATGATTTATTTATCCTCACTGACTTTATCTCGAGCTTGATTAAACCCTGCCAGATTTATCTCCACTTCCATCTACATATTTCGTTATCAATTGTAATCTAACTAGTTTAAGCCCAGAGTTAAACGTCTTATAATTTCAGATACTTATAGGCATTCATACTTATTTTAACATCATACTCATACTCAAAATTGGAACTACTCGTCGTATTCATACTTAACAATACGCATGATGTTATTGACTTCGACTCGTTTCTACTTAACATTTACACGAAGCACAAAATAAGAATGATTCGTGTATGAACCCTACTATACTCACAAGTAGATTGTGTGAATCAAACATATTTCGAATGTTGTGTGCTTGATGTCAACGTTGTACTCATACTCATTGCTACTTATGCTTATAAATCAATGTTGTAGCGAGTACGAATGAATCAGAGTAGTTGAATTTCAATTCTGTTGATTCACTTATACTCAAAATTGCATGAGTGCTTATGAGTAGCGGAAAAACGATTCATTGCTGATCTCTGGTATCGATTGACAAAAAATTGAGTTGAACTGAGGTCATAACGAACTGCCTTCCATGAAAAAGCATTCGTGCAAGGTTTTAAAAAATATTCAATTTATCGCTACCGAATGTGTCGGGGGTTTCTGGAGATAACGTTCCTTATAATAATAATGCTCTACAGATGGCAAAATGACCAGACGCTTTCAGACGGTCGCAGTGGGAGCTTCTTGGTATTTTCTGTTACTATTCGTCACAGTCGTTGTATTGTCGTTGTAGACTAGTAGGTAGTGTGTTGGCTTATTAGACGTTAAACCTCGGCTCAAGCACCGGGTCAGACCTAAAAACTTATGTATGAAAAAATTATTACTTAGGCGACTTCCTCTCAGCAGATTTCTAGCAAAAACTGTGATGTAAATAGAGATTGAAGTCGCCGTGGTATAGTAGCTAGTGTGCTGGCCTATTAGACGTAAAGCCAGGGTTCGAGTCCCAGGCGAGACATCAAAATAAAATACAAAAAAAGGATTTTTTCGGCGATTTCTTCTCAGCAGATTTCTGGCAAAAACTCTGAGAGTAAAAATAAAAATTGCCATGAAAAGTTCCTCAAAAATCTTTAGTTCGGAGTCGACTTTAAAGGTGTAAGAAACTAAGTCGTAATCCTGACTGAAGAGTTGCAATGACCAATCCTATCCGCCAAGTGCACATAATACGTAAACCCACGATGCCACATCTAAGGCATCAAAACAATGCTTCTCTTAAATTAAATTTCTAAACGCTTATAAATTCATATCCAAATTGATTATTGTCAAGCAGAATTTAAGATGCAAAGTGATGAATTTCTAAATCTTTTAATATATCCAACATATCTACTATGTGTGCTTTGAACTTTTATAATGCCAGGGGTGGGAGTAAGGCATTATCATTGTCATATTAAAACTAAACCTAAGGGTATGTTGTTTAACTGTGAAACATACTGGCAAATTACTTTGAATATTAAATTTTTCAACATGCATACACACTACGCTACATAGAATACATACTCGTATAATATATGTAAGCGAGTATAAGAGTATTTGTAAGAGTATTTAACAAGTCTGTATCTGTATATGTAAGAGTATAAGTATTCACAATGGCAATAGACTTTTGCTGCGTTGGCGTTTTGAATTGTTTTGGGGTCTGAGTTGAATGTCATTATGCGGAGTAATCATGGTTCCTAGAGAGAGTGTGTGTGTGAGTGTGTGTGTTATTCAATAATGTAACAGTTTGAGCGACATCAGCAACTGCTGTGTCTTAAAAAATAATATTTTAAAGGATTTTTAGCATCATATTTGATACATTCATTAAGGATATTCACTTTAAAATGACGGCAACAAAAAAAAAATTATGAATTTTTATTGAGAAAAACTTTTTTAAAATTAATTCGCCTTCAAGAAAAATTATATTTTTGTTGAAAGAATATCTGGAATTAAAATCTTACAAATGTGAACCCGTCTAATATTTTCGTAATACAGTCAACCCTCCTATAACGTGGTGAGTGCGTACTGCGTTATATGGAAACCGCGTTATAAAAAACTCAGATTTCAGGTATAAATCAGGCTAATTCGTAGGGAGTTTGAATGGAAACCCCGCTAAAAGAAACACAGAATTAGCACAAATCACATCATTCGTACCGCGTTATATGGAGACCAAGAATTATTTTTATTGAATTCAAGAGTTCATATAAGGATTGATAAAAAAATTGAAATAAAAACGAAACTAAAAGACTGGTTTCCAACAAAATTAAGAATTGGTTCATCTTCATTCATTGTTTTTTTTTTAAATTGAAAATTCAACTGCTATTGTTTTGCACGGTACTGTATCTCAGCTGAACTAGTCTAGTACCTATTCATTCATAGGCTGTGCGGAAGGAACTTATGGGATAAAGTTGAACGCAAACCGCGCTATTAGAGTATCGCGTTATAAAAGGACTGTCGCAATTTCAGCCCTGCGTTATATGGAAACCATTTTCTGAGAGTACCGCGTTATAGGAGGGTTGACTGTAATTATATTTGTTTGTTTGTTTACTTACGAAATATGAAAAGTTTAAGAAGTTCTTTTATTTTAATATGGTTTTCACAACAGCCATAAAGTTTTTGAACATTAAAATGCTTCTCCTTCGTATTGCTCATAGGCTTCACAGAAAACTCGTCTTTTCCTCTTCAAAAAAAAGGGTTGAAAACCATCTCAATATGAATATGAGCATATGTTATGCGTACATATGTTCATATGTGTGTCAAATATGAATTTTTGTTTTTTTATTTAATTTTCAATCTTAAACGTTTTACTACTGACTTGCGTTTGTTTTCATATTTCTAAGATTTACTCTGTTAATGGCTTTAAAGAAAAACGATACGATACGATGCGATACTTTTTCTCTGCTGTTTAACTAACAGCTTAGGTTCCTTATCCTTACTCCCTCTATTCCAGTAAGTTATTCATGTGTACGGCTAAATGACATCCCGTTGTGTATAGCATAGAACGTATTTATGTGTTGGTAGTTGTTCCAGTGTTAGTTGTAGGTGTAGGTGTAGTAGTAATACATGCTGTGTTCATAATCATTATTTCCGAGAAAAATAATTAAAATGTTAATGAGTTCACCGATTCAAACTGTTCTACAGATTAAGCAGCGGAAATAAAAAATAAAATTCTTTAGGAAAATAAAATAAAAATTTCTTAAATGACTGCGAAAACACAAAAGAATTGTTTTCGTATTGAAGCAATTTGTTAACACAATGTTATCCTTAAGCCTGGCTTGTGTTGCGTATGGCATATGAAGCAATATAAATTATGTGTATAGGGTTTTTTACATAATGCTTCCTATTTTTAAATTTAAAGAAAATAAAATGCGTTTAAAATATCATCCCATCGACGTTTCGTTGAAACCATACGCCTATCGGATCTAGATCCTCTGGCACATAAATCAGATTAGCTTTCATAGATGACATGTGTTAGGTTGTCTTACTCCAATACAGCTGTGACTTAAAAAACCCCACATGAGCTCTGTGCTAGGTAGTAAAGTCTTGTAGTAACCACACATCACTGCGATCCATATCATCCAACTTAGGTCAAAAAAAAATTGGTAACCAGCGGCCTATCGTCGTAATCATACTTAACAATACGCATGCTGTTATTGACTTCGACTCGTCTCTACTTAACTTTTACACCAAGCACCAAATAAGTATGATTCGCATACGAACACTACTATACTCACAAGAAGATTGTCTGTATGCTTTGCTTGTTGTCTTTGTCTTTCCTTTCTTCTTTGTTTATATATGCAAGCACAACAAAGGCTGTAAATTTGTATGAATGATTCGAATCACTTATAAGTATTATAAGTATTTTTCTAAATTTATGAATCAGAATGAATAGGCGTATGAATCAAACAAATTTCGCATGTTGTGAGTTTGATGTCAACGTTGTACTCATACTTGATGCACTCATACTCAAAATTGCGTTAGTGTTTATTAGTAGCGGAAAAACCATTCATTGCTGATCTCTGGTGCGTATGTATATACTTTTCGAAAGCCAGATGCCTATAAAAGCACTAGGTTTCGAGGTAATACACTGCATGATGCTGTCGAGAACGTATCAATGAGAATCGCTATAACGTCCATATAATGTGGGTGTCGTGATAAAGTTTGTCTGGGTAATCCCAAAGTGGCTGAACTGGTTGTAATAAAAATATTGTAAATAAAATGAAAGCATATAAAAAGCCTGTGATAATTTTACATTGAAAAAATATCACTATGATATACAGGGTGGCTGATATATAATGCAACGAAGTAAGGCGCTATATTTCTTAAATTTTTTTTTTTAATTTTATTGTTCAAAAGCAAAAAATGTTGGAAATAACATAAAATTTTAGAATCAGTTTAGATTTGTACGAATTGGCCAACTTTGGCACAAATTATGGCCTTCAAACGGCCGACAAAGCTATCACAGGCTGCCTGAAAGTGGCTCTGCGGTATTTTGGCCCATTCCCGACCAAGGATCGTTCTGAGATGATCGACACTTCGATATTTTTCAGTGAGAACCTTACTCTTCAAAATGCCCCAGGCGCAAAATTCCAACGGATTGAGATCCGGACATTTTGGTACCCATTGTGCGGTAGAAATCAAGCAAGAAACCTCCATATTAAGCCATTCTTGGTTGACGCGTGCTGAGTGCGGTACTGCTGAGTCCTGTTATAATGTCCATGGTCTGCGGCCGAAATGTTTGCCTGCCCAGTAATTCAATACTGTCTTTAAGACATTTTTCCGATAATATTCGGCATTTATTTGGACCCCACGATCAATGAATATGAGCAGATAGCGACCATCGGTCGTTACGGCTTCCCACACCATTACCATAGGCGTCGCCTGAGTGCAGGTGTAAATTTTCAGCTGACCTCTTTGGCAAGTAAACCCGATCATTTTGTTTGTTCACAATCTGCTCCATTTGGAATGGCTTCTCATCGGAGAAAACCAAATTCGATAACTGGCCACTTTCGTGCAAGCGAAGTAACTCCTTGACTCTTTCCAGTCTAACTTTTTTTTTGTACATCGATGAGCTCTTGCACTTTTTGGAACTTCAATGGCTTTAGTCCAAGCTCATTTTTAAATATGTGTTGCATGCGTTCTTGCGATGTGTTCAGCTCACGAGCAATTTTTTACCACTCTGACGTGGATTTCGATCAAATCTGGCCTTTACTTTTCGGCCTTTTTTTGTCCACTTTTTGGACACGATGAAACACTGGTTTTCCAGCCAAATATAAATTAATCACATTATCACGCTTGAATTCCATTACGAATAACTTTTTTTCTGAATGCAATAGATGAAAATGCTTTTGTAAGCTTGCAAATATTAAAATGAACTGTCACTGGAATAAATCTGTCAGCTGTCAGACGAGGGGTTTACAAATGATAACAACCTGAAGTTGGTTGCAATACATATCAGCCACCATTCATGTAATGCCAAAGAGTTCTTAAATTTATTTCAAACTTTCTTGAGGGAGTCTTTTAAGTCGGAATTGTATACACAAACCCCAACGGTTTTTGCAGCTAACATAGCACAACAGATGAGATGTTGTTTGAGAATGAAAACCCATATGTTAGGTTGGAAATATTCACAAAAATAGTAAAACACTTTCAGATCTCTTTAAATACCACAGTGGATGCTGAAAATAGTTTTTAACACCCTTTGCTGTATACTTAAAGCTTTAATTGGCAGTTAAGCCAAGTTTAAGCCATAAACTAGATGGTTTATTACTTTTTACAATAACTGCCATAAATTGTTTTTTTTTTGTTTTTGTTTTATTTTTTATGATTTAAACGGTTTATGGGGGTCTTAACTGGGAAAACAGCATTTCGATTGCCTGAAGAAGCCCCCTAACAAAAATAAAAAAATAAATAAAAAATTGTAACAAAAATTGTAAAATTTTAGTCACGTTTTAAATGTTGATTTTCTGTTGTTGTTTTTTTCGGGGATTTTTTGTTTTGTTATGGCGTCAAGTAATAAAATTTTTTTGGAAACAATTTTTGTTGTTCTCTTAAGATTTTTTATTTCGTTTTCGTTTTTTTTTTATTGTTTGTTCATGTTTGTTTTGCAATAATAAATTTTGTATAAAAAATATTAAGAAAATTGTTATCGTTGTTTTGTTGTTTTTTTGTTATTTATTTGTTATGATTTTACAAACACCACCCTTTGAAAGTAAAATCACAACTCTAAAGGCGTTTGATAATGTTTAGATTTGAAAAGATTTTTTTTTTTTAAAATTTTTTTATTTGAAAACATTGTCACGTTCTTAACAAAATAAATGAAAATCGGCAAAAAAAAAAGTTTTTTTTTAAAAAATTCGTTTTTTTCTAAAAATTTCAGTCTTATGTTGTATGGAAGTGAACAAAAAATGTGACATCACATGTAAATTACAAAACAAATTGTCACACAAACTGGCTGACTAGCTGCCACCGTATGTTGTTTGTTTGTCTAAATCATTTTGTATAAAAAAATGTGATATTTTAAGTGAAATTGTTAAAAAAAATTTTTTATATTATTTTGATACCCCCAAACAAAATAATTTCATTTCTCTTCTCCGTTTTTAGCTGGTGATAATATTATAAAAAGCAAACTGATTGCCACATGTAGCACAGATTTTTTTATTTTCATCATTTCAATTTGAAAATTTTTATAATCCTAAAGTGTAACTGAGTGACTGCTTTATTTGCCAGTCCCTCTGAAATGTTTTTTTTTTTATCACTGTGATAATGTTTTATCACCCATAAGTCACAACCAATGGATGATATTTTGCTTATGTTTTAGAAAAAGTAAAACAGAAAATAGACATGCTTTTGTAATTGCATTTGATGTTTGAAATTTACATGTCAAAACTAAATACGTATTCAAGGCAGCAGTTGTTTAAATATCACATAAATTATCACAGTGTCACTGCAATTTGTATGGTGAAATCAAACTTTTACAGGCAGTTTCTTAAAAAATGTTTCTAATTTAAATGGAGTTGTAATACTTTCACTTAAAATGTCACCTTTTATGTGAAATAATAAATAAAAATTGAATTATCACTGTGATAAAAAAAAATGTTTTAAATAAAATCAAAGAAACAGAGATTCCACTTGACGTATAAGAGAGCATAGAAAAGCTTGTGATAATTTTACCTTGAAAAAATATCACTGTGATATCGCATGTAATTCCAAAGAGTTATTAAATTTATTTCAAACTTTCTTGAGGGGTTCTCTTAAGTCGCATTTGTATGCATTTGTCTACACAAACCATAGCGGTCCGCACATGCCAATGGTCGAATTTGAACCGATTTAGGCGTAAGAGTTATAAAGAAGGAAACATATCTAATGAGATTTAACTAAAGTATTCAAAACGGGCATTTGAACGATGCTTATTCCACAGGCAATGGCATCAATAGGTCTCTCAAATGAATATTCAATTGATTTGATCAAAATGCCGTTTGTTTATAAGCCTCTGCACTTTGACGTATGCCAATCGGGAAACCCCGAATCCCAAAATCCCAGGATTTTCGAGATTTTCAAATGCCGAATTCCGGGATTTTTAAAAACTTATCCCGGGGTTTTTCGGAATTTTCGGGAATTCATATGTATTTTGACCCTACAAAAGGTCCTATATCACTCGACGTCGATAATAGCATCTCAAATGGGGAAACCCCTACTTCCATTGATAAAAAGTTATTGAGATGCCATCGAAGAATGCAAAAGCCCTATAAAACGAATTAATAGGCTAACTGATTTAGATACTCAACAGTCCAAAGAAATAGATCTATTTACATAAGGAGGGGGTAGAGGTGAATATTTATAAGCTACATACAGCTATCTTGGAACCATTTTACCAACAAATGTTGATTGCGAGAAGTAAACGGTCCGCCAAATAACTTTTTTTATTTTGAAAATGCTTTAAAGAAACTAATGAATATTTTCTCCAATTTCTGTTTTTATTTGAAAGTACAATCCTTCCGGTTAATTATTGAAAATAATTTCATCCAAATGGCTTTCTCCGCTAGCCATGCAGTAGCCTACACGATCGGTCCAATTTTTAAGCACATTATCGATTGTGGGCAGCTGTATTTCACCAATGGCTTCAGGATTATTTTTCCTTGAAAGCGTCAATTGTCTCTGGCTTGTCGGCGTAAAGCCGGAGGTCCACACCACGCATTCTATGCGTTCTCGCATTCTACGCGGCTGTCAAAAAAGTAGAATTAATGTATTTATATGGTGCAAGTTATACGCACAAACGCGTAGGATGCCATGACGCATAGAATGCGTAAAGTACATCTACTTTCTACTTTTGTAAGCATCACAAACGGCGCGCGTACAAAACAGCTGACTTTGGCAAGTTGTTTTGTTTTAATTTATTTAAATGTTTCAAAGAACAATGGAGGAAAAATTAATCGAAGCTGTGAAAAAACATGAAGTCCTATATATAAAAAAAGCTCGCTTGTTTATAGGAATAAATTTAAAAGAGCAGCTGCTTGGAAGTCCATTGCCGAGGAGGTATTGAGGAGAGTATTTCGTATTGCTTTTTTTTAGAGAACGTTTGCCAATCTCGTTGGAAAACTTTAAGGCAGAATTCCATGAAAACTAATGGGCATATCAGCAAAATCGTCGTTTGTTCTTTTGGCACTTATTGTGCACACTTGTGGCACAAGATATTATATTCACAAACTCAATTAATTCTTTAAAAATTTCAATTTCATTTGCCATTTTTTGTACGAAATGTTTTATGCAAGTATTTTCAATCAAATGTTTTATTTTGTTAACAGCTGATCAAAACAAACATTGGCGCGTGAAAAGCGTTGCATGTAACTGGAAGCATAGAACGCGAAGAACGTATGAAACGCGCGCAACGCTTTGACGCGAAAACGCGTGGTGTGGACCTCCAGCTTAACCCTTATCTTTGACGGCACCCCACAAATAATCGACCAACGGTGTCAAATCAAAAACAGGGCGCAAAACATCGAGTGTAGCTTTGGCTGTGTGGCACGTAGCGCCAACCTGTTGAAATCAAATGTTGTCAATATTCTTCTCTTCAATTTTTGTGAACAAAAATTCGTTCAACATATTTTGATAACGATCGCCATTGACTGTAACGGCCACTCATTGCTCATTCTCGAAGAAAATGGCACAATTATGCCTCTGATATCCATAATTGGAATACAAATGATTTTGTTAACAAAATATTTTTATTGTTAAGAGAAAATCGCGATTTTTTCCGTGATTTTTCAGGATTTTTGGATCCCGTTTGGCATCCCTAGTATGTAGATGAGATATTTTTACAAACTTTTAACACCATGTGTATCATAATACTTCCCAGACACATTATTTGTCGTTTACGTCACCGCCATGCAATACTGTGGAGTTTATTTTAAAGAATTTCGAGTTTTTTGTACATTTTTGTTGGCTGTCCCAGGAAATCGTAAAGGCGTAGGGCACTTGTATAAATAATCATCAGAAATTCATAAAACTCGTTAAATAAACAGCTCCCTACTCTTTCTACCCCTGATATGAAAATTTTGCTACAAAAGCAAAAATTTGTATCTGAATATGGACATGAAGATGAAGAAGAAGAAGACGAAGAAAATGTCCCAACATATGGTCAAGTGGGTGCTGTGCGTAATAATAATGTAAAGGTCTGGTCTTGAGCATCATTTTTTTTTGTTTAAATTTTCAGCTTTCCTGTTAAGCTTGACTGCATTTAATGAAGCTTAAAATGAATTGTTTAAAAGAGCTTCTTCTCTTCTCTCTTCTCGTGTTTTATTTTTCTTTTTGTTTTTTTGCTTTATTTTTTCATTTAATCTAGCCAAAGATTATTGTTGAAGGAACATGTGTTTTGTTGTGGAAATGACATGAAAAGCTATTGTAAGTACAAAAATATACAATCTGGCTGGTTGGTTGGTTTATATACTTGCATACGTACGTACGTAGCATTTGGGCATCCATAAATTCTTTAGTCTTTAAAAACCACAAGACCAAATGAACACAATAAAAAAAAAACGAAAACCAAAGAAAAAAATTGAAATGGAAAAAAATCTCATTTCCCTTTCATGTAATGCTGGAATTGAAAAAGAAAGAGAAAAAACAACAGATTTTCTGTATATGTTTGTGTGGACTTTTAATACATCGTTTGGCATTACAAACGATTCAAATCTGAAATGCAGCAAAAAAAATCTATAAAGAAGAGGAGAAAAAAAAGAAGAGAAATCATAGCAAATATGCATATTAAGCTTTACCCCCTTCAATTTATGGTTACATTTGTGATTGAAATTATAGCACTTTTCCCGTAAATGCTTTTTTCCGCAGCGAGTTTAAAGTCGTATACAATTCTTGTGGAAATTTTATAAGGATTGCCTAGATAATTTAAAGTCAGAATAACTTGGCAGCTTCTCCTCCAAACAGTAAATTCTCCCAGTAAATTCTGGGTCTTCAATAGTTCTTTTTGTCAGGTTCACAAGAGTCAGGAAATGACACAGAAGATAGGTATGTGTTCCTTCTACAAGTGATTTCCTTGGAAATGAATAAAGTTTGTGAGGGCTTTTATCTATTCGACAATCTCCCTTCCCAGCATAGGTGGGTGGCAAGAGTCACGTTCTGTCGCAAGGTTAAATATCTGGGCCTGATCCTCGATCCCAAACTCAACTGGAGGGCGAATCTGGCTGCTAGGGGCACGCAAGGCGTCATGTGCTGCCTACTGCTGCAGTAGAGCGGTTGGAATCAGATGGGGTCTTCGCCCAAGGATCATGCCCAACCTCTTATACGGTGTTGCTTTCTGGTGGACTGCTCTGGCTAGACAATGCAACGTCAGACTTCTTGACAAGGTCAGAAGGTCTGCCGCCATTTATATAACTGGTGCTCTACGCACCACCACCACGAAAGCCTTGTTCGCAATGCTAAACTGGCTTTCTACTGTGCTTCTCGCTAAGCAGGTGGCCAAGTTTGCTGCGACTAAACTTAATGCCTACTGTCGTTGGCACATTTTACCTTCTGGTCACTCCACTATTCTGGAGGTTGATCCAGTGGCCCCTGTGAACATGGACTATTTCCCTGCTGAACATTGTCTTGTTAGATATTTCCACTCTCTGATTCCGAGTAGGGATGACTGGAATCCTGATATGATCGTCCCCCCGGAAGTCCTGAATATATATACAGACGGCTCTAAACTCGATGATAGGGTTGGAAGTGGTCCTTACTCCGGGAAACTGAACCTGAATATTTCTCTCCGTCTGCCAAACTACTGCAGCGTGTTTCAGGCGGAGGTGAAAGCAATTTACCGGGCCATTCAATGGATCCTCGTCAACGATGCTCCTTTCAGTCGCGTCTCGTTCTTTTCAGATAGTCAGGCTGAGATAAAATCTCTATTAGGTTTCGTGATTAACTCTAGGATCGTTATGGAATGTCGCTTGCTCTCTCGACCTTATCTCGGGGCGCTTTACTAGTGTCTCTCTAGTATGGGTCCCAGTGTCTAGTGTCTCTCTAGTATGGCACAGTGAAATTCCGGGAAACTGTAGGGCCAGAGCTGGCGCGCTCTTTCCGGAATCCTTTTCTGTTGAACGCCAACATATCCTGGGTCAGTGAGGAAGTCCTGCTGGATGGAGGTTTACCAACCGATTATTTGGTCTCGGTCGTGATGTCATTGCATCATGGGTAGACAAGCAGAGAGAATGAGGTTCCCGACTTCTGTCTTGGATGCAGGTTCACTGAGGAAGACATAACTGTTGCTCACTTTCTTTGCCAGTGCCCGCCACTTGCTAGGTGTAGACATAGGATTATTTGGCTCCCCATACCTTGTTAGCTTAACGGAGTTATCATCTATTGATATCAAGGATATAGCTTCAGTTCATCAAACTTTCTGGCTGGTTTTCCAGTGCGGGGTAGTCGTGCTTTTGTTGTGCAGCCCTTGCACTGACCAACTTATTCCTTTTCGCTGATAGATGTTTGAGCTGGGGTTTAAACCGTAGCCTCACGTCTAATAAACGAACATAATACCTAGTAGACTACGGCGACTAGTTACCAATACAAACCAAATTTTTCATTTTTTTTTTTTTTTGACCTGCGGTGATCACAGGAAAATTTTTCTTTTACCCAAGAGGAAAAGGCTAGGGCTCTTAAAATATTAAACGTTGGAGTAGATTTTGTTTCAAACCGTTTGGAGGACTGTTATGTTATGTTAGAAGCCAAGAAGAGGCCAAATTGTAATTGGTTTGTCGGCATAAAATTTTTCTTTAATTGTGTCTTACAGAAAATACTTTAACGATGCCAAATTGCAGCCTCTTGGCCAATTGATATCACCAATTCGGCTAATTAAACGGCCATCATATGTTTGGTGCAATAAATCGATTGTGGCTATGGGATGTGGGGCAAGTTGCATTATCCAGTTAAAACCAAATATTATTCACATCAGTGCCATGAAGTGGGGGCACCTGTTATCATGGCACGACAGGTATCTCCGTTGACCATAATAGTTGAGGCGTCCTCATTTTTAAAAAAATCCGCACCAAACAGTCAATCCTAACGCCAGCATTGCCTTTTATATGACCACATGTGAGTTTTCTTTGACCCGAATATGGCAATTTTGCTTATTAACGTACCCACCAAAATGAAAATGAGCTTCACTCGGAAGAATGATTTTTCTTGGCAATCATCGTGCAGTTTCCCGTTGGTCCAATAAATCTTAACGTTGCTCAAACGTCAGTGGAGATAAGAAACTGAATTTTGTGAGAGAATAAAATGTCATAAGTATTGCCAGATTAGAATTGCTTCCGATGGTTCAAATTTAAATATACAGATAGTCCACCCTATATAAAATTATGATACACAACACAATAAAATGACAAAAGTAAAGTCGTAGTCCTGGCTAAAGTGTTGTAACAACCAATTAAGAAAGTAAGTAAGCAAGTCTATATAAACTTCAAACCGCTTTAATTTTCGACTTTACTGTAGCAATAGATACGACAGCAATAGCAGCAAAAAAAGAGGAAAAAATCAATAGATTTATAAGTACCAAGACGAAGTTCTTTGGCGAATAAAAGAAAAAAAACAAAAAATTATTGAGAAAAATATTTACAGACAACATTTTAAATCATGTAGAAAATATTTTACAAAATGAAAACAAGGGAAAGGAAAAATGAAATTTTATACCAAAGAAGAAGGGCTGCGTATAGTGTGTAAAGAAAATTGTGTAATCAAATACGCTTTTATGAATGTTTAAATCTCTGGAAAAGAAGGTATTTAAAGAAATTCCTAAAAAAAATTATAATAAAATGTAAAAATATGCCCCTCCAGCTAAAGTAAAACGGAAATTTTAACTGCTATTTAGGGCAAATCAATTAAAGAAAACCTATTATTTTTATTTACTTGCAATTATCCTTAAAATATGCCATAAATTGTACTATTTTTCTTAATATTTTCGCCACCCTTAACAAAGGCTATTATTTTTCTCTAGTTTCTTTGTTATTTATTTCATCTTTTTCTTAATTTTTTTTTTTTAAGAACACCATTCGTAAAAAACCAATCTTATGGAAATGAAAAAAAAAACTAAAGCATACATTTACGTATAGGGGAAAATAATTCTATATGGCATACTTTTAGGCTTTAGCTTTAGCCATATATATTTATACATGGAATTTTATTATTTTCATTTCTTAGCCAACATTTATCATTTATAATGATACTCAATACATAATATATGGATGGTCTGTAGCCAGCCAAGGCTAAGCCAACTATTGCCAAGTATAAACAGCCATTTTGGCTAAATGATTCATGAGATTTTTTTTTGTTGTTTCTTTGTATTTGTATAGCATATTTTTAGGCTGATTAAGGTAAAAGAGAATAACAAGCATATTTGATTGTTTTAACCCAATAACCATATGGGAGAAATCCAAAAGTAATATCAGGGAAAAACTTTAGCCAACAAAAAAAAAAACAAAAATAATGGCCAAGAAAAATGGAAGAAAATGGTATAATAAAATAACGTAGGTTAATTGGGAAGTTTCTAGACCTCTAATATAATAAAAAGGAAGCAAAGGCCCTACTTTATTTGCTGATATATTCCAACCATCTTTCTTCGTATATAAGATACGGTATCTATTGGAAATATCACCAAAAAGTACCTAAGATACCTAAAGTAGGCTTTACATCTTTAAAACAAATGTGCACAGAAAGATAGGCAACAAATATTTTTTTATGTTTTTTATTGTTGTAATTTCATGGCTGTCATTGTCATTTCTTTTTGTCTTGTGCTGTAAGTTGTCTTTGTAGAAAATTTTAATGAAATTTGGCATTTAAAGTATTACCAGTATGGCGTTATTTTTTACCGTTTAACCATGTTAGGCCGTATGGCGGTGAGTAATAAAAAGAAGATGATAAGGATTTTAGTCATTAAAGAGAGATACTACAATCTTATACTCGAATATTAAAGTTTATATGAAAAGCTCATTGGTAGGACTGGTAAGTCCTTGTGACCAAAAATTTCTTGCCATTTAATTTGATTTCAGGAGTGGAAGATCTTAGCTTAACAAGCTACATAATTTAGTTTGTTTTTGAATATCAATGATGATGCCATCGCGTGATATGAGGACATAGTTATTAAGCATTAGATTTTTGTGGAAAAAAATCGGTCATCGGTCGGAAGGTCAACACCGTCAGTTTCAATGCCAAACTATTCATGGTATTGATGTGACCGATGTTTGGTTTCAACAAGATGGTGCAACTTGCCGTACATCTTATGCCACAAGTGATTTAATGCTTCAAACATTTAAAGGCCGTTTAATTAGCCGAAATGGTGATGTCAGTTAGCCGCCAAGAAACTGAGATTTGACACCATTAGACTATTTTCTATGGGGTGCTGTTAAACAAAAGTGTTAGGCCAATAAACCAGAGACAATTGAGCATTTAGAGGCTAACACTCGGGATAACATTGCTGAGATACGACCCCATACACTCGAAAAAGTCCATGAAATTTGCTACTTGAATCCTGAGAAATCTGATTACAAACTGTAGGTCATTGTATGGAAAAATTTCAATAGCTTGGTGTTATGAAAGCAGAAAGTGATGGACTTGTCATAATTTTTTATACATTTTTAAGTATTTCGCTTACTTCTCAATGTACCTTCGTTTGGATAGCCATTTATATTGCCGGAATTGAAACAAAACACAACGAAGTCCTTTTAAATTTCTAGTACAACCTTAAAGGCGGCAAACAAAATATTGGGGGGTTGTTTATAAGAATTCCAAAAACACGTATACAGATTGAAGTATATACACACATACAAAATTTACCTGGTTCAATGAGCAATATCATAAAAACAAAAATACTGGGTGTGGAGGCGAAAAGCTTTGATGGAAGAAAATCTCAAATTGCCAAAGAGAAAATGATAAAGAAAGGACAGAGAAATTGTTATACTTTAAGCCATCGAAATTGTTTTAATTACTGATTAATAAACTATTAGTAGCAACATTTTATAACAAATTTTCTCCTAGTAGCAAGACTTAAAGCGCCATGACAATTTCTATGTAAAACCATAACAACTTTAATGTCTTCCAAAACGGAGGGGGTTAACAATTAAAGAGAATTTTATATAGAGACGTTCATTAAAATAAATTTACTGGGAAAATGATTGTGTAAATTAAGGATGTAATTATTTTATAAGAGACACCCTGTACTGCTGAATACTTCTTTTAATATTTAAATGGTAGAGAAAATCTGCTACAAAAAGGAAACAAAATAAGTCTATAGTTAGAAAGGCGAAAAAGGAAATAAGGAATACAAAAGTAACGACTTTTTACCACATTCTCTTAATGGATGTTGAGAGGGCTTCTGACTAACTTACACCCCTCTCCCCTCCCCCCCTCCCTTTCCTAACACAGTGAAACTCACTTTTAATAACATTTATATGCGATATAAAAAGGGCATGTAGACAAGCACGTCTATACCTACAATATAATGTTGATTTTATGAGTTTTGTGTGTTTTCCTTTCTTGCTCTATCTCATTCTACTTCTCTCTCTCTCTCTCTCTTGCCCATTCTCATTCTCTCTCATTGAGTCTCGAAAAAGAAATATTGAAGCATACTTTTAGGATACGTTTTATTATTATTTTTTTGTTTTTCTTTATTTCTTTTTTTGCTCAGTTTACCACCCACTCTTCCAAGTTACTGAGACGAAGAAGAAGAAGACACAAGGTGAAAGTTATTATTGAAATTGACATTTTTTCCCCCCTTACTTTACACACATACACACACATCTATACACCTATACACTTGGTTAGACTGGAGCAGAGAAAGGAGTCAAAGTAAATCCTGATTATATTGTACCAAATACCAAGCAGGGGATGACATTCGGGGGTAGAGGGACGGTGTTAAAAGAGAAGAGGGTTTAACTTAATGTAATGAAGGCATACGCATACACACATATTTGTACAAGAAACTCTAACAAACACTTCTTTTTCGTATAACAGGAAAAGAGTGTTAAAGCGTAACATTCATGCTGCGTTTTTCTTTTTTGAAACATTTACACAGCTTTAGCAACACCTTAAAGTAGGCTTTACATCTTTAAAACAAATGTGCACAGTAAGATAGGCAACAAATATTTTTTTCATGTTTTTTATTGTTGTAATTTCATGGCTGTCATTGTCATTTCTTTCTGTCTTGTGCTGTAAGTTGTCTTTGTAGAAAATTTTAATGAAATTTGGCATTTAAAATATTACCGGTATGGCGTTACTTTTTACCGTTTAACCATAACTCTTCCCTATACATACGTTGTTAGGCCGTATGGCGGTGAGTAATAAAAAGAAAATTTATATTTTTTTAATTTTTCTTTTTTGTTTTTGTTGTAATAAATTGCTTTCCTTGCTAAATAATTACACTTTTATACTGTTTGTAGCTTCTTTATTTGGTCGTTAAAAAATTTTTATGTTGTTTTTTTTTTTGTTTTTTTCATATTTTTTACCTCCCCGATGTATATTAAGTGCATCAATTTTATGGTCAATTTTTATTGATTTGTACGATTTTTATTGTTTATGAAAATATTTATTATTTTATTTATTATTGCTGACAGACATTTTTTAGGCCCTTTTCTCTGGTGGGTGTAATGGTTGTAATTGATAAAAATTACATTTAAGGTGGTGACCAAATGTCTGGCTTAAATTAACGCCAAACCAAAGTGAAAGTTTATGGATGGCTAGGGTGAGTGAAAAAATGCAGGGAAAATTTTGAAAGTATTGAAGGCTTAGGAAAAAAGCAAAAACATTTTAAAAAGAAGGTTTAAATGTCTAGGAGAATACAGCAAAGCATAGGCAAGAACCTATGGGTTCGAGATTATTTTATTCCAAGGAAAAAAGGGCAAATTAAAGTTGAAGCAGGAAACCAATATAAGGTGTAGTGTCATGCAATTTTATTTTATTTTTTAATATTTCTTTTTTTACATAAAAAATGGGTTTATGGTAAAATCAGCACTCAGGAGATGGCCCCTACTCATGCAGTGCATTGTGCAGGTTAAGGAAAATAAGTTATAGGAAGGTGGAAAGAGGGAGTAGTGTTTGTGGACATTAAATATTAATTTACCAAAATTGTAATTAATGGGATAAGGAACAATTGAAAGACAAGCACCCTACCCTATCTGCTGTTTTAAGGCCTAGCATTTCTTCTTAATTCTAAAGACCAGCTCTCTGGAGATGAACTCGTACTCATTGTGTATTGGAGTAACAGAAAGTTAGGTCAAGGTGGCATTACCAAAGCTTACTAGAGCACGCATAGTGTTCATGGTGACACAGGTAAGCACCGCAAGGTCAGCGCCGCAAGTTACGTAGGACGCTTCAAAATTTTATTTCGAAACGTTTTTTTTTTCTTTTTCATGACTAGTGTATATACCTTCGTCACTGCTTTTTCTCACGAATTGCTCTGTAATAATTCTCAATTTCTTTTTCTAATGCAGTTAAACATATCAACACTCAGACAATCACAAAACATCGAATGAATCTTGTAGAATCAAAACCAAGGCATTAGCATTTGAAGTTTAGCGTACACTAACATCTAGACCATTAGGGTGCCCATAAGAAATTGGCGAGATACATTTATAACATGCATGATTCAGTTAGGATTACAACCTAGCTTCTCACATTACTTATGTTGTGTGTGTTCATGTTATACATGAGTGACGGAATCTACAGTTTAAAGTCGATTCCGAACGACAGGAATTTTTCTTGGCAATCTTATTTATTTATTTTATCATGTATAAAATTAACGCACACAACATAAGTGGTGTAAGAAGCTAGGACAATGTACAATGGGTCAATTCGACCACCGCGTGCTGTACTCGTCAGAATTAACAAGTACACGTCCTCTAACCTAACATAACCCTATTTCTTCCCAGAGATTTGAAAGAAATCTGCTGAAGAGATGTGGTCAGCCTGGTGCTCTATCTGACCGATCGCGTTGCTGAAAATAAGGCCACGAAATCTGTTCCTGTAACAAAAGTCGTTCACAGGCACTACAATTTCTATGTCATTTTGAGAAAGTGTGTGCCAATCACCACGTCTGAACAAAATCCAATGCAGACAGCCGCTAGTTTTACAGGAGTATTTCTTGGGCCAAAAATTCGATCATTCGCCATTCTAATTGAAATGTGCTGCATGTTCGGAGAAGATAATTTTTTTTTCGAAAAATTTTAAGTGACGTCACTCTGCTCCATTGCCCCATGGAATGAGTTGTTGGTACATTCCATGATCTGCTAGTTTCTGTTTCTAAGGAAGCCCAATTTTGTATACATTAAGGTTGTGCTAAAATTCGCTGGCTAGCACATTCTTACTTACTTAATTGGTCCGTATAATCCTTTAGTCAGGATTACAACCTAGTTTCTCACACCAACCCATGTTGGGTGTGTTAATGATGATAATTCCCAGCCAGCGATTTTGAAAATTTCTAATCAAAAATCGAGTCTTTTTTGATTCTTCTGCACGATTAAAAAGCTCGAATATGCGCTCATTTTCTGATCACAAAAGGCTCTTTCGTCGAGAGAAAAAAGTGACTACGAACGACTCTTCTTCACTTATGAGTCCTTTTTCTATATTATTTTAGTGTAAATTTCGATTCTTTTTCTAGTAGCTTTATAATCATTTTCGAATCACTTTGTGATCATTTATTAGTCTTATTTACCATCGTTTATGATTCTTTTTCGAATCATCTTTCAGTTATCGTTCAATCACATGCGAGACTTTTATGAGTTCTTTTATTGTTACTTATGAGTCATGTTCATATTAATTTGGACTCGTTTTTATGTCAGTTATGATTAAAATTTGAGTCATTTATTAGTCGTACTTATAATTCTATTTGAATCTCTTCAAAAGTTTTTATTAGGTTTACTAAGTCCTACGTTTACACTACAGCGTTTTCAAAAATAACATCTGGATGAATAATTTCCGAGCATCATTTCTGAGTCCTTTTTTAATTGGGTAACTGACTAACAAGTTTTTTGATCACCAAAAGTACTCTAAAAAGACTCAGCAAGGTGATTTTTATTGAAACAATCTTCCGAATGCAAGAATATTTTACATAGAGAGGTAGAGGAGTAGTAAGAGGGCAATTTTAAGCATGCAATTCCATAAATGGGGGTCATTTTGCAGCTTAGTTTAAGCTCTATAAGTCCTTTAAAGAGAGTTATTTTATTAAAAACTATAAAATTTTGTTTGAAATTTATTAAAAAAAAAAACTTCCTTTTATTTTATCAAATTGAAAAAGTGCATTTCATTAATTAGTTTTTATGTTCGACATAAACTTCTTCAAACATATAATTCCTCTTAACCCTGTAGTATGTTTTTAATAACTTCGAGAACAACATGACTCATGTCTTATGGTATGGCATGTATGCCAATGCATTATACTTCATAACACGCGTAATAAAAAAGAAAGAACAAAAGAAATTAAAAAAAAAAACAAATCCAGTTAAAGCAATAAAAGAAAAGAAAAGAAGAGAGAAAAAGAATAATAAAAGATTTCATTACACAATTACAGTTGAAATCCTCAACTACAAATCCATACATGTTCCAAGTGTGGCAGCAGTTGATTATGTTTGGCTGTAATCACTGAAACATGTTTAGAAAGAATAACCAAACTGGACATGACCAACATGCTGGCTGGTTGGTTGGTTGGTTAGTTAGTTTTGGTTGGCTCGTTTGGCTATTGCCATAATGAAGATGAGACTGATGTTTGAATTTTTATTGACTTACGCGTGCCTTGTTACAAAAAGGCGTAGCGAAGCACTACATAAACAACCAGAATCTACAGAAGTCCCATGTCTAACATTCTAACGCTGCGGTAGGTTGTTAAAAAATAGAAAAAAAAAAAATACTGAAAATAATTTCAAATATTTTTGTCATAAAAAAAAACTAAAAAAAAGTGACTAAAGAAAAGAAACTCATGACACATTCATTACAAGACAAACAGGCGTCAACATGGCTTGTCATAAAATTTAAAACAATTGCTTCATTCTTATCAGCAAACGCCATCAATGTAAATAAAGTAATAAAGTTTCTAAGTTCATCACAAAAAACAATCTCATCTTTGTGTTAAGCATTAATGGAATTACAACACAACTTAAGCGAAGAGTAAGCATTAACTGTCCTACCGAAAGGTCTATTCGAGTCCATTTGTTCAATAAACAAACGCTTAACGTCGGTACGTCAAAGGAACGCAAAACATCACCGCTGTCCGTGAAAATGTCCAGCGCACAACTCTGCATCTCTACAACAACAACAGCAACAAAGTGTATTCACTTAAAGTTATGTTCAGGGCCCAATTGTCATTGAGAATTCATCTTCAGCAATGAGACCCATTTCTCAATGAATAAGTATGTGAACTTGGGATGATGCCAATCCACATGAGATCCAAGAAAGACGATACCAAACCACATGTGCAATGCAACTGAAAAAAGTTTAAAGCGGATTTGGATTTAGACAACGGCGGGCACTATAGAACGATGATTACGTACTTCTTCTATTCTGAACTGTATAATCTGGATTTGTACGACAAGTGATTTCAACAAGACCGCGGTATATGCAACACAGCTCCTCCTATCATATGGTTTATTCTGTGTACGGGATTAGAAAGCCTTCTATCTCAAATGAAGCTGATGAGAATTAACCACCATAATCATGCAATTTGATCTCGTTAGACTCATTTATTTGGGGTTTTGGGGTTTGAATAAGCCATAAATCCCAAACACAGTGTGCCTGATTTATCGAATTTTTTAGAATTCGCCATTTGGGAAGAACTTCAACCAACCCAAAGCCAATGTCGCGCGGTCAAAATTCAGCTGCAAACAATAACTCCTTTAGCGCTAAATAATCTCTAGGAAGGTGTACTCGCCCTTCACTTACTGTACTTAAATTTTTACCCGTGTGGTAGCGGGAAAAGAATACTACCACAGTGATCACCATACTTGTCGTAAAAGGGCGACTAAGGTTGCTGCTACCAGTCAAGAACTGTTTGGGTTTCAACTCTCAGCAGTCTGGCCTTGCTTTGCTGCGAAGCCTGACTAGAGGTCTTAATCTGGAACCACGGATGCCTGGAGTCCCAGGGACTTGTCGCTGCCCAGCAATGGTGAGGTCCTCGCGGGGAGCACGTGGTGGCTGTAGTTTAGACCAAAATCGCGGGGAGTGCGCGAGTACGTATTTAATGGAGTTTAGATGGTCTTCGAACCCTAAACAAGTGGGAGGTCATGCCCAAATAGCATGACTTCGAATTGGTACCTACTTCCTGGCTGTAGCCAGTGTTTCCAGCAAGAAAGTAGGTCCTTTGGACAGAGGTACCCATGTAAAAACACACACATCGTTGTACTTAAATTTCAAAAGAACCTGCGATGCCAGAAACCCTTGTAGGACAATGAATTTGCTCTGTAAAAGCCAAATGATCACAGCTCATCCGTCATACGTGGTTACTTAATTCCAAAAGTACTATGTCCAATGGATGACAGCGAGAGAACCAGGGAACTATTTGAGTTTGACAAGAGAACGGTTCGCATTCTAACAGGAATTCTAACAAGACACTTTGCTATTAGCAGTTTTGCTGAAAAGCTCCTTGGGATTACTGTAGAAACTGCCATGATATAAAGGAAACATAACACTTTTAAGCGAGTGTTCGGCACTTCAGAACAGACATCAACGATTTTTGGATGACAGAACATCGGAAGGTCTAGACATGGTGGCGAATGTACACACTAACGAAACTGACCGGTTTATTCCCGAACTCGGGATAATTCAAACCCACCACTAAGGGATTATGACAAAAGAAACTTACCTCACACTGGGTAACATAATAACCATACGATCACCGAGTAATTTTGCTTGTGAACGACGGGGTCACCGTGGTCTAGTAGGTAGAGTGCTGGCTTATTAGACGTAAAGCCAGGGTTCGAGTCCCACGCCAAACATCAAAATAAATTCAGAAAATATTTGTTCGGCGATTTCTTCTCAGCAGATTACTGGCAAAAATTGGCCATGAAAAGTTTCTCAAAAAAAATTTGGCGTTCAGAGTCGACTATAAACTGTAGGTCTCGCCACTTATGTTTAAAATTAACACACACAACATAAGTAGTGTGAGAAACTGCGGGCTTTTTGCTGACGATTGCTGTAGACTGTCTGATGGTGAAGGTATAGCACTGGGCATTTTATAGTCCCCTAACAGCAAGTAATTTCCTTGCCGTTCGCATCTTCCCTCTTTCCAATGCACTGCATGAGTAGGGGCCATGCCCTGAGTGCTGATTTCATAAAAAAAGCAATATCCTTAATTTAACCTGACCTAACCTATTTTAAAAGAAAACTTCAACGACATTTCATGCATATCTCATTTGGAATTATCACTCAAACATAATTATTTGTATTATGTGGCCTACTTTCAGGTTTACTTTCAAATATTTCATTTATAATTACTTAAAAGCTTTTCAGCTAGTGAAGTATTTAGAAATTTTTTTACAAATACTTTTACTTTCTAACTGAAAGTGTGGCATTAAGTCCACATTTTGTATAAACAAAGCGAGTATAAGTTACTGTTAATCTCATTTAAATTGTTGAAATTTATACTTTGCCTACTTTTAGGCAAGAGGACCTTAATTTTATTTCTCCCTTTCTCTCTCTCTCTCTCCCTGGCTATTTCTTCCGATTGTTGTTTGTCATTGTTGTTTTTATTTAAAATTTATGCAAATTATCTTCTTCTTCTTTCCTTATTTATTTTATTTAAACTGAAACAGAAAGTAGAAGAAAGCCAAACAAAACTGTTTATCTTAATTTAGTACATAAGGCTCTGGTCCAATTTCCATTTTTATTTCCATTCACTGTGAAACGAAAATGCTCTCTTCTTATTTATTCTTAAACCATTACTATGCAAATATTATTAAAAAAAAAAAAGAAGGCATTTTTTTATTACCCCCCCCCCACCCCCTCTCTGGCCCTTTTCACGCTTTATTGAAGGGGCTACGTGGTGTAGCAAAGAGAAGTAATGGCTTATAGTGGTGGATCTTGTAACTTTTGATAATTTTTCCAAAATGTTGTTTATTTAGTTCCTATTATTGTTGTTGTTTTTGCTGTTTTTGTTGTTGAAAATAAGTTCATAAAACTTATTAAATTAGCATATGAATCATTTACGATAATTTGCATACAAATTGGTCAACTACAGAGAAACAGAGACAGAGAGAGAGAGAGAGAGTGAGTTTAATTAAACGCAATTGAACCAAAACCATTAGAAAAGAAAGACTAGAACAGAACGTAACAATGCTTTGGCATACGCCAACTATGGACGGATGGAGTGTTTCATGGAAAACATTTTAAAAAATTTTTTTTTAACCACAATTTCAGATACAGTTTCTGCAGAAAAGGAGCAGGCGGAGTGAAAGAAAAGGGCAATATTTGAATAATTGAGTTTTTATAAAATGTAAATAAAATCATGGCTCATTTCCTGTATATTCTCTTTTAATTTCTCCTTTTTATATTCAACATTAAATCGAATTTAAAAAACGTACGAGGACTGCTTCAAAAATATAGGGTAAGCCATTTAAAAGTTTAAATTTAAAAATGCGATAGAATAGAAACAAAAACGGTTGGTTTTATTTTACCACTGGGGTCGCCGTGGTCTAGTAGGTAGTGTGCTGGCTTATTAGATGTAAAGCCAGGGTTCGAATCCCAGGCCAGATATCAAAATAAAGTAAAGAAAGTATTTTTTCGTCCGATTTCTTCTCAGCAGATTTCTGGCAAAAACTATGAGAGTAAATAAAATTGCCTAGAAAAGTTTCTCAAACAAAAATCTGTCGTTCGGGGTCGACTTTAAACTGTAGGTCCCGCCACTTCTGTATAAAATTAACACACACAACATAAGTGGTGTGAGAGACTGCGGGCTTTTTGGGACGATTGTTGTAGACTGTCTAATGGTGAAGGTATAACACTGGCCATTTTATAGTCACCTAGCAACTACTCGTTTCTTTGCCGTTCGCATCTTCCCTCTTTCCACTTTTCCTAAATCTGCACAATGCACTGCATGTTTTGAAAAAACTTTTCATTCTCAGGGCTGACGCTGCTCGCCTCACTATAGCTTGTCCGATCAAACCAAAATTCGTGCACTTTTTGGAGTCTATAAGGTCGAATCTCGATTGTAGCATCAGGAATGTTGGCCTTCAAATGCTCAATTGTTTCATTTTTGTCGGCATAACACTTTTTAATAGCACCCCGTTGCAGCTTCTTGGTGGCCAATTAACATCACCATTTCGGCTAATTAAACGGCCATCAAACGTTTGACGTTGTGTTATAGGTGGCAAACCTTCAGATCGCCTGCACAAACAGTGTAGTTTCCATGCGTTTACCATAGCTGCGTTAGTAAATAGTGGAAAATACCACTTTTTTCCGTGGACTCGCATGTGATAATTGTTGACGCCATTATCAAATAAGTCAACTCCAACCATACGCTGATTATATGCAAGTATTGTGTATGGTTATTCAACGACAGCCATCTTGCGATGTTTACGATCATGTCTTTTGGTTTTCTACATCGGCTATACACCCAAAAATTTTGACATCATAGTCACCAATTTCAGATAGATTTAAAATATAGATGTACATACATTTGTAGGTGTAACATGATAATAAATATCGAATTATCGCTCCAGAGAATTGCGATAATATTGTTGTTTGTCAAAGCAAAAATTTGAGGAACCTAGAGGTCTTTTTTCATCAATTTATTATCATCCAGCAATGCGTGATTTCTCCCATAATCTCCAACAGTACCTGCTGCAAAATAACCTTTTAGAGATACCGTACCGAGATTTCTTGTCCAATGTAACATCATATTGACTTGGATCTAAAATATTCTCTAATAGTCGTAGTACGACGTTTTCTCCAAGGCCGTATTCAGCATTTGTTTTTAGCAGAAGCGCCAGCTTAATTGATAAAGAAATAGCAATATCCTGTCATAAAAGCCAACACCCAGTATTTGTAAGCAAATGGCGACCATAATATGCGATCATCTCTGTTCATCCACAGAAAGACTATGAGAAAATATGCCAAATTGCATGAATTTTTTATTCAAAGCATTGTTCAATGGAGTAATTTTGGCAAATTTATCATTCTTGTTAGGATTGTTACTGTCACAAATGTATTATTTTCAATGAAACTCTTAAAAATAGGTTAACAAAGCTGTTTAGCCGTCATATAATAAAGAGAAAAGAATTTGTATTTTAGAACACACTTATGCGGAAGTGGGTAGAAAAATGGCCAAGTCCTACAAAGGCCCCTACGATACTTAAAAAAATTAAAGTGAAATGATTCATGTCAACACAAATACTCCAAATACTATTTGTGCCAAATTTTATCGAAATCGGACCACGGATTCTGGGGCCAGGCGTTAATGGGTTAAGGAGATTATAGCCTACAGTCTGATAGAGTCGAAGAGTGGCTTTAGAACTTTCTGAACCAAATGCTTTGGTTGGTTGCTTTATTTAAAGGATTGTAAACTGAACTACACGAAAGAACAGCAACTTGCAATGGCTGATGATTACTAAGCTCCAGACTGTATTGTCTAATAGGGTATTGTCTCAGGGGGTATTGTTTAGGAATGTATTGTCTAAGACTGTATATGTTACTTCTGGTGTTCCGCAGGGTAGCCATTTGGGTCCTTTACTGTTTTTATTGTTTCTGAATGATCTTCCTACTGCTCTTTCTGATTGTAATATTCTGATGTATGCTGACGACGTTAAATTATTTTATACTTTTGATGATGATCATGGCCAGGCTGTTCTTCAGCGAAATATTGATTTGTTTGTTACTTGGTGCAGGATAAATTTAATGGATCTTAATTTGAGAAAATGTAAATGCATGGTTTTCTCTCACCTTAGTGTAATCTCGTCCACTTGTGTGATTAATTCTTGCCCTATGGAAACTGTGACTACATTTCTTAATTCGGGAGTATTATTGGATATTAAATTGTCTTTTATTGATCATATTAGCAAGGCTCGAGCTGTTCTTGGTTTTGTAAAAAGATCGGCTAGGGAATTCATTGATCCTTATCTAGCAAGACTACTGTACATTTCAATTGTTAGGCCTATTTTGGAGTATGCGTCTGTTATTTCGAATTCATACTATCGTTGCCATAGTGATTCATTTGAGTCTGTGCAGAAGCAGTTTTTATTATTCTGTTTACGTGGCTTAGGATGGGATTACACCAATGGGCTTCCGTCGTATGAGGATAGATTAGCTTTGGTAAAACTTCCAACTTTGGAACGTAGGAGGTCTGTTTTAGGTGTTTGTTTTATTTTTAATCTGGTTAAAGGTGATATCGATTCTGAGTTTTTGCTTTCTAACATGAATTTCAGCATTCCTGCAAGATTTACACAGCACTATCGTCCTCTTTCTTTAGATTTCTATAGAAAGAACTATGCATGTAATTTTCCTTTTCGTAGATGATGTAATGATTTTAATATGCATTATGACTTTATAGATTTTAATTGTAGTGTTTGTAATATAAAACGTAGCTTGTATTCTGGCATTAATTTATAAATTATCGTATAAAAACGTATTTTTGTTCTTGTCTTAGATAGTTCCGTTTTTTTTTTTTTTTTGTTAGCTTATACAGCTTGTGATTAAGTTCTGTAGCTGTTAGGGATGCCAAACGGGATCGGTTTTTAAAAATCCCGGGATTCGGGATTTTGTAAATCCCGATCCCGAAATCCCGGGATATTTCGGGATAATTCGGGATCCAAAAATCCCGAAAAATCATAGGCTAAATCACGATTTTCTCTTAATAATAAAAATATTTCATTAAAAAATCATTTGTATTTTTTACATAAGTGGTGGGACCTACGGTTTAAAGTCGACTCCGAACGACCGATTTTTGAGAAACTTTTCATGGGAAATATCAGAAGTATATGTTATTAAAATAAAATTTTAAAACACCAAGACAAAAAATAACAAAAAAAAAAAGCGTAAAATAACAAAAATAAAAATTGTTCACACATATGCAAATGCATTAGTTTTAAGAAAATTATTTAGGTTCCAACAAAAAGATTAAAGCATCTAAGATGTGATCCAATAGGCTTGAACGAATTTAGTTGTAAGCATACGCTGCCGTCGGAAAACATTTATCGCAATCAACAATTGTTGGTAAATTAGTTCCAAAATAGCTGTATGCAGCTTGTAAATATTCTTCTCTACCACCTTCTGATGTAAATAAATCTATTTCTTTGAACAGCTGAGTATCTAAGTCAGTTACCCTTTTTAATTCGTTTTATAGAGCATTTGCATTCTTCGATGGCATCAAATAACTTTTTATCAATGGAAATGGGATTTTCCTCATCTGTTATCGAAGTCAAGTGATATAGAATTTTTTTTAGGATCCTTTGTAGGCCAAAATACGTATGAATTCACAATCCCGAAAATCCCGAAAAATCCCGGGATAAGTTTTTAAAAATCCCGTGATTTCGAGTTTCGGGATTTCCCGATTGGCATCCCTAGTAGCTGTGTTATGTTCTCGTTGCCGTAACTTTTCCTTTTTCCGCTACAGTCCGGACTGTAGTGTGTACGTGTCCCTACGTAATGGGCACGAGCCCTCCGCGGTCGGGTGAGGGTGGGTTAGTGTGAGGCCGGGACGTTCGAAGATAAGGTCATCTTATAAAGGATGACCTATGGAGTTTAATATCCTTTTTTTTAGTTTTTTTTATTTTTGTTTTCAACTGATATTTACTATCGTTTATTAATTTCCTGTGCATGCATCCTTTCAATTTCCTTGAATTTAGCGGAAACTATCATCATAATTTTATTCTTTCGTTCTTTCTTTCTTTGTTTCTGCGCAACTAATTTATGTTGGCATTTGAAATTTATTCGATTGGAAATGAACGAAAAAAAAAACTTTCATTTTCGAAAATTCTTTTTGTTTTTTTTTGCCCTACATGGGCAAAACATAGTCATTTCGGATGTTTATTAAACATTAGAAGCATGTTTTAAAAGCGTTATTCGAACATACATAGCCAAACCGATTGAAACGTGATTAATTTTTATAAGCAAATCATGTTCAAATATATCGATTCATTATTATTTTTGAAAATTTTATTTTTTGTTGTTTTGTTATTTTGTGTCAAATGGCTATAAAAGCATATTTAATGCTCATTTATAAACACATATAAACGTTATTATACACATGTGGACATAAGAGACGAAGCTTATTTGCTTTTTTGGTAATATTTTGGGTATTTTGGGGTTTAAACGTAAAGTGTTGACCACTTTTTTTTTTCTTTTGAGGCCGTTGTTTGAAAGTGTTTGTTGTTCTGTGGTATTCTGTTTCTGTTTCTGTTTTTTTAATACAAACAATTTATCAATGTCAACTAAGTAAGAGGGCCCTCTTTATTATTATAAATTTATATGTTAAATCAAATGAGGTTTTTTCTTTTGGTTTTTTTTTGGTTAATAATAAAAAGGAAATTAAGAAAAAATAAACAAAAAAAACCAATATTTGTTTTTGGACATTTTATGCTTTAAAAGGAAATCAGTAAATAGTCAATCATTATTATTTTTATTGTATGTCTTGGGCTTTTTGCAGTCATAAATTCTTATTTATTTTCTGTTTTGTTAAAAAAAAATAGTGTGAAGAAAAAGGAAAACCATCTACCAAAAGACAGAAAAAAAAGTGCAGCAATAAATTGTTTAAAACATAAAAATTATTTTAATATTCCAAGTAATTGAACGTCATGCCAAAGCCAAAGCCAACAAAAGAGAAACAAAAAAAAACTCAAATAAATTTAAAGGAAAAGAAATTGATTTTTTATGGCAAAATTGTTAAACAAAAAAAAAATTATGATTTAAATAAACAATTTACACTTGTAGTTACACATGTTAAAAACCCTAATAAATCTTAGCCAAAAGGCACCCGCCCAAAATGAAACTTTATCAGCTTTTACCTTCCATTTAACAGAAAAAAAAAAATATAAACAAACACGAAAGGTTTGTTCAAAGAGGAGTATCTGTAAACGTTCATTATGACTTGTGTGCGTTCGTTTTTAGCCGTGATATCGATAGCTATAGTTAGCTAAGCTGAGTACAGTCAACTCTCCTAAAATGCGGTACTCTCAGAACCCGATTTCCATATAACGCAGAGCTGAAATTGCGACAGCCCTCCTATAACCCGTTATTCTTATAGCTCGGATTGCGTTTAACTTCCCATCCCATAAGTTACTTACGCACAGCCTATGAATGAATTTTCCAAATAAAAATTTTTTTGTTATGAAATACAATTGTTTCGATTAGAAAGAGAATATTATTTAATTTACAGTTAACCCTCCTATAATGCGATACTCTCTGAACGCAGTTCCATAAGAAATGACTATATTAGTTCCGATGTTATATCCAATCAACATACAAGTATACAGACCAGAGATCAGCAATAAGTATTCAAAACGATGAGTAGATTCGAGTTATACTTATAATTTCAGATACTTATGCGCATTCATACTTATTTTGATATCATACTCATACTCAAAGTTGGAAGTACTTGCCGTATTCATTAATAATACTTATAATAAGCGTATAATTAATAATAAGCGTGATGTTATTGGCTTCGACTCGTCTCGATTTAACATTTACACGAAACACAAAATAAATACGATTCGCGTACGAACACTACTATACTCACAAGAAGATTGTGTGTATGCTTTGCTTGTTGTCTTTGTCTTTCTTTACTTATTTGTTTGTATATAACAACAACAAAGCCAGTAAATTTTAATACATGATTCGAGTCACTTGAATCACTTATAAGTATTATAAATATTTTTCTAAATTTATGAATCAGAATGAGTAGGCGTATGAATCAAACATATTTCGAATGTTGTGAGTTTGATGTCAACGTTGTACTCATACTCATTGCTACTTATACTTATAAATCAATGTTGTAGCGAGTACTAATGAATCAGAGTATTTGAATTTCAATTCTGTTGATTCTTTCATACTCAAAATTGCATGAGTGCTTATGAGTAGCGGAAAAACGATTCATTGTTGATCTCTGGTGTGTACACCCAAAAATTTGGATTTGTGAATGAGAATCCATTAACATCATCTCGTCATAATTCTCAAGAAATGAGAAATGGTTTGAGAGTTGAAGCCTTATAAACATCCGCTTCTTTTTTCTCCGTTTTTGCTTCGTTAAATGGCCCAACGAGAAAATGCAAATACAGAAAACCCCACATGTGGCCTTACAGAAGTCAATGCAAGCATTACAAGTGACTGTTAGTAGAGACTTGTGAAGCGAAGGCATGATTGGACTGTACAGCCATTAGCCATTACGATAATTGGAAGCCAAGATGCTTCGATTTGACACCGTTGGACGACAGAACCGTTAAAGAAAATTGTTATGCCGATAGACCAGAGAGCATTTGAACGCTAACATTTCTGATGCCATTGAAGAAATGTGTTGTTTACAGTCGAAAAAGTGCATAAAAATTGATCTAATCGAATGAGGTACTGAAATGCCGCAAGTAGTGTAGTAGGAATTGCATTGGCTTATTAGATGAAAGCATCTTCGTCCTTTCAGAAGACTTGACTGATAAAAACTCTGCCCCTTATAGTGCACACTAGTGGTGTGAGAAGCTAGGTTGCAATCCAGACTAAGGCGCTGTAATAAGTTAAAGGTCGCCGCTAGACGTAAAGCCAGGGTTTCAGTTCCAGGCCAGAAATTGAAATAAAATACAAAAAAAGTATTTTTTCGGCGATTTCTTCTCAGCAGATTTCTGGCAAAAACTATGAAGGTAAATAAAATTGGTGGTCACCGTGGTATAGTAGGTAGTGTACTGGCTTATTAGACGTAAAGTCAGGATTCATGTCCCAGGCCAGACATCAAAAATAAAAAAAAAATACAAAAATTATTTTTTCGGCGATTTCTTCTCTTTCGCTTTTTGTTTCTCAAAAATCTGTCGTTTGGAGTCGACTTTAAACTGTAGGTCCCGCCACTTCTGCATAAAATTAACACACAGAACTTAAGTGATGTGAGAAATTGCGGGCTTATTGGGAATGATTGCTGTAGACCGTCTAATGGTGAAGGTATAGCACTGGTCATTCTATAGTTACCAGGCAACTCGTTTCTTTACCGTTCGCATCTTCCCCCTCTCTTTAGATTTCTGGCAAAAACTCTGAGAGTAAAAAATTGCCATGGAATGCTTCTCAAAAAAATATGCCGTTCGGAGTCGACTTTAAACTCTAGGTCTCGCCACTCATGTATAAAATTAACGCACACAACATAAGTGGTGTGAGAAGTTGGGACGTAGTACAATGGGTCAATTCGACCACCGAGTACTGTACTTGTCAGAATTGACAAGTACACGTCCTCTAACCTAACCTAACCTTGGAGTCGACTTTAATCTGTAGGTACCGTCACTTAGGTATAAAATTAACACACACAACATAAGTAGAATGAGAAAATAGGTCGGCTACTAATAAAAGTCTAGCTGAAGTGTTTGTATTTAAATTTCTTTCAATAGAAAATTTTAATTTGCTAGCCTCCTGGCCAAAGTATATTAATAAATAGAAGAGAAAATCTTATATTTCCTGATGGTATTTTAAAATAACTGCTGCCACAAAATATTGTGTATAGTTTACCATGTCAGACCTTTCAGCCTTTAATACCTTTGTTATTAAAAAATCAGAAAATCATTCCAAATCCCTTAACAAAAGAGCGGATATTGAATCATCATCCTCAGAAAAACTTTATCAAAAACCGATTATTATTTTTATCTTTTTGGTTTTAATTTTTTTTTGTTGTTATTTGACTTCCTGAAAACACTTGAGTACAATTAAACTATTTTTAATTGTAAAAATTATTCGTATATTAACAATTTAGGTGGTGGCCTTACCAACTACTGTTATCGATAGAATTAAAATAAAATAAAAGAGAGAGAGAGAGAAAAAAACAAAACCAAAGAAAACTTCAAATGAAAAAAAGCCGCCACGAATTCCTATCAAATCATTCACTGTAACGCCCTGTGTTAATGCCTATCAAAAATAGGGAGCCACATTCAGCCATTTTACACTAATTAATCTTTAATCTTAATCTCTTGTACAACAAAAGAAATAGAAAAAAAATTAAAATATGCACCATAAAACCAAACCAGGCATATGCCAAAATATGCTTTAAAAAGCTTTGAAAAAAAAAACGAGACTTCAGACATACACACTCGCTACAAATTAAAATTGAAGCGAAAACCGCCAACGTTTGATTTATGGATTTGAAATGATTCCATGAACGAACTTTAAGAAAAACGAGTAACAAAATTTACAGCCCGCCAACTAACCATTAAAAAAAGGGTTATTGTTTATAAACAATCCGTCAAAAGCAAAAACAACAAAAAAAAATATGAAAAAAAAAACTACAACAAAGCCATGAATTTTAAAAGGCCTTTTTTTCTCTAAAGCTGTAATTTAAAACCTCCGTATCAAAACGAAAACAAAAACAAAATAAACATGACAACTCATGTATTACGAAATTCACGAACAGGCCCCATATACATAAATCGTGAAAGGAAAAAGTGTGAAATGATTTCAAGAAAAGCCAACAGAATTTCAAACTCTTTAGTTTATTTCAAAAAATTTAATGACTCAAGGAAATTATTTTAGTTTTATGGACAGGAAAGTGTACAATTTTCAACAATTTAGGTATGATTTGCAGCGAATTTTTTAGGGGGCATCAAAAATATTATGGGGTTCGTTTTCACCGTGGTCTAGTGGTAGGTTCAAGTCACAGGCAACACAAATAAATTCAAAAGTATATTTCAGACCTCACACAAACTCGCAAAACCGTGAAAATAAAAAATTGCCTTGAAAAGTTTCTTCAAAATTTGTCGCTCATGTACTTTAATTAGGTCCGATTTACTCATACACACAAACTTCTGGTAAAAAAACAATGATCTGTTGAAATAGTAAATAAAATTTTGCCATGAAAAGTGATATTCTCACAAAATTTGTCGCTTCGAATAGTCGCCTTTAAACTGTAGAGTGCCCTATGGGTCCACTGTGTATGGTTAAATTAACGCACAAGGCAACATAAACGTAAAGTAATCTGCGTGATTCCAACTTTATTTTGGTCAAGATAAATGGATTGTAATCGACGAATCATGTACTAAATGTTCTTTGCCCGCCACTTGTTATAAAATAACGATAAGTGAATTAGGTCAAAATCCAATTTATCGCTTAGAATTGCGGTTGCAGAACAGTTCTGTTACACTGTGACAATCCTAGCAAACATTTAGCGTTACCATATTCAAAGCCAATCAAAACTTTCAAGTTACTTCGAAACAAAAGAAAATCACATTGGTTTGCGTACCAATAAATTCCTTTAGGTTAATTCTTGCGGATAGCGCCGCAGTCTAGGTGTTTTAACTTATTACAGCGTCTTAGTCCTGGATTACAATCTAGCTTCTCACACCACTAGTGTGCACCATGAGGAGCAGAGTTGTTATCTAGAAGCCTTCTGAAAGGAGCTGTATGCGCTGGGGGTGAAAGAAGATGCTTTCATCCAATAAGCCAATACAGTTCCTACTACACTACTTGCTGCATTTCAGTACCTCATTCGATTAGATCAATTTTCATGCACTTTTTCGACTGTACAACGACACATTTCGGCAATGCCATCAGGAATGTTAGCGTTCAAATGCTCAACTGTCTCTGGTCTGTCGGCATAACAATTATCTTTAACGGTTCTTTCGTCCAACGGTGTCAAATCGCAGCATCTTGGCTGCCAATTGTCAACACCATTTCGGCTAATTAAACTTTGTTATCAAACGTTTCACGCAATAAACCGATTGTGGCATGAGATGTATTCCAAGTTGCATCATCCTGTTGAAACCAAACATCATTCACATCAATACCATGAAGAGCGAGTACAATAAAATCAGTTACCATGGTGCAATAGGTGTCTCCATTGAGCGTAATGGCTGTGCAGTCCAATCATGCCTTCGCTTCACAAGCCTCTACAAACAGTCACTTGTAATACTTGCATTGCCTTCTGTAAAGCCACATGTGGGTTTTCTGTATCCACCATGATGAAAATGTACTTCATACGAAAAGATTATATTTTTTTGAGAAAATCGACATTATTGTGCATTTTCTCGTTGGGCCATTTAGCGAAGCAAAAACGGAGAAAAAACGAAGCGGATGTTCATGAGGCTTCAACTCTCGAACCAAACTAGTGCGTGAAATATTCAATTCTTGAGAATTATGACGAGATAATGTTGATGGATTCCCATCACAAATCCAAATTTTCGGGTGTACACACCAGAGATCCGCAATAAATCGTTTTTCCGCTAGTCATAAGCACTCATACAATTTTGAGTATGAATGAATCAACAGAATTGAAATTCAACTATTCTGATTCATTCGTACTCGCTACATCATTGATTTATAAGTATAAGTGGCAATGAGTATGAGTACAACGTTGACATCAAACTCACAACATTCGAAATATGTTTGATTCATACACCTACTCATTATGATTCATAAATTTAGAAAAATACTTATAAGTACTTATAAGTCATTCGAGTGGCTCGAATCATTCATCAAAATTTACACTTATAAACAAAGAATAAGGGAAATACAAAGACAACAAGCAATGCATACACACAATCTTCTTGTGAGGATAGTAGTGTTCATACACGAATCAGACTTATTTTGTGCTTCGTGTAAATGTTAAGTAGAGACGAGTCGAAGTCAATAATATCATGCGTATTGTTAAGTATGAATACGGCGAGTACTTCCAACTTTGAGTATGAGTAGTATGAGTATGATATCATAAATATGAATGCGTATAAGTATCTGAAATTATAAGTATGACTCGAACCTACTCATCGTTTTGAATACTTATTGCTGATCTCTGGTATACACCGTACGAGCACTCTCACATTTGGTGCTTCAACAATGAAACCAGTTTTACGAATTTTTGCGAATACGGGACATTGATGGTTTTTCATGGCGCCCAAATTTCGCACGACATTATCGTTCCGTTATACGGAATTTGTTTTGGAAATAAATTTCCAATAAATGCCAAAGTTGCTCAAGCGTTAATCGATTCATTATGTTTAGAGGAAATAATGATACTGAATTTTGTGACAGAATAGAATGACAGATTTAAAATAACCGATTGTTTCAAATTTAAACCGATGGATAGGCCACCTGATATTAACAATCGAGACATCATACATTATCAATTTCCAAAAACCAAGCATGCCAGTGAATAACAACAATTTTTGTTGTTTAATTCTACCGCAAAAACTGTACAGTATTCCCTCGACTTACGTCGTAGAATGTTCAGGAAAAACGTAAATCGAATTTCAAAGAACTCATACTAAATTTTTATTCTACTGAATTGAATTTTTTTTAAGGGAAGTCCCCGGAATTTGTTTATAAACAACAGAGGCGACGTAAATCGAATGACGACGCAAATCGAAGTTTAAGGGAACAAAATTTTTGACGATGTTAATCGAGACGACGTAAAGCGAGGGTATACTGTATTCCAAATAAACAATTTTCCATGTTTTCCATACATTATGTGACGTATTGTTTTCAATTGCAACAACTTAATATAGAGCCCACCAGATACAACTTCTAATAATAGATAGATTACCATGGAAATTTTTGAATAAATTTGTCTTTCATTTTTATGAACGAAAAATTTAAAGTGTTGGCGTAGCATTGCTGGTGATTTTCTTTTTATAATGTGGTGCTGCCTGCCTGCATGCCTGACTGATGGTGTTTGCGACAAGCGGGGGATAACCTAAATAGCTTTAAGCCATTATCTTGAATGGCTGTAAGCAGTTACTTTGTAATGGAAATATGGAAACTTTACCAAGAAACATTAAATAAATATGACAATACGTATGTATGTACAGTTGTGTTCAAAATAATAGGAGTGCTCTTCATTTAAAAGTAAAGTTTAAAATTAGGAAAAATAAAAGCGTGACTTAAAATTTATTTCTAATTCATTTTCTAATTAATCATTAAGTTGAAAACTATAAAAACAATAAATATTTCATTTAAATACAGTTTTCTTTCAATATTAATTGTTCAAAATAATTGGAGTGTTAATACACAACCTCAAAATTTTTAAATGAAAGGCACAAAAGCTTCAAATTATCTTATATTAGCATAGCTATTTTAGTATTTCATTGAATAGCCCTTGTTTTTAATGCCTTCAGCACATCTACGAGGCATTGAGTCAATAAGATCTTGGCATCTGATTAAAGAAATTTAAAGCAACGCATTCGCGCACTGTGCTCTATAATTCTCCTGCATTTGAAGGTTGTTTCTCTGCAGCATACTTTTTAGCATTTCCCCATAGATGCTCTATGGGATTAAGATCAGGAGACTGAGCTGGCCATGCTATAACCTTTACCCCATTAATCCGAAACTACTCATTTGCCAATTTACTGGTGTTTTTTGTATTATTATCTTGTTGGAATATCCATTTTAGAGCCGTGGGATATGGTAACATTACTTCTCTCAAAGTGCCAACATAGACGTTCCTATCCATTATGTCTCTAATTAGATGTATTGGGCCTACACCATTATAAGAAAATCTTCCCCATATCATTAGTTTTCCACCACCATGTTTAACTGTCTTTTGTGTATACTGAGCTTTATATTTGGTGTTGGGCAGACGTCTAACATACTGTCTAGACCCAGTGCCATCAAATAAAACAATTTTGCGTTCGTCGGTCCACAGTATGTTTCTCCATTTTTCTTTCGAATATTTGATAGGTTCTTCGGCAAACTTTAAGCGTGCTGCTACCTGTTTATTTTGTCAGCAATGTTACCTTTTGTGGACTTATTGCGAATAAATTGTTGTCCATCAGACGCCGCCTACTAATAGTAAGGCCACTTACGGCAATATTCAGATCCTTTTGAATTTTTTTTGAAGACGCCGAAAAAGGATTTCTTTTGCTATATCGCACCATTCGGCGGCCAGCGACAGCTGACGTTTTGCCCTTGGGCCCATGCGTTTAGGGCTTTATTTTATATTTTGATGCATTTGTGATCATTTGATCGAAGTAACTTAAGATTTCCTTAATTTCTTTGTAAGTTTTGAATTTTTTTATCGAAAATTTTCAATTCGTTCTCCCTTTTCTTCAGTAGAATGCCTTTGTCGTCCTACTATTACAAAAATTTATGTGATTCACTAAAGAAAAAGTTTTAATAACATTTTTCCGTACTTACTGCTCACTTAAAAAAAAAAATTCTATGCCGTTATATTTTTATTTTTAAAAGAACACTCGCACTCCTATTTTTTTTTTGATCAACTGAAGTCAAGGCCAAATGCAGAAATTAATGAATTTCATTGCAAATATTAAAGTTATCGCGAGATTTTTTTCTTTATATTTTATTTCTGACATATCGTTGCAACTACCATTAGAATATTTAAAAATTTTGGACTTTGAAAATATTACATGGTAGCACTCCTATTATTTTGAACACAGCTGTATGTCTGAGCGTATAAGAAATCAAAATAAATTTGTAAACTTTGAACATGTTTATGAATAAATGAGCTCCCCCCTTTAGCAAAGTACCAAATATACCAGAGAGAACTACTTGCAACAATAATAACCATGAAGGTGTGTCACCTCTGTTATTATTATTATTATTGTTGGTGTTGTTGTTGTTGTTGTTCTATTATTATTATTATTAATAAGACTGACATAAAACATTTCGAGGTCTATTAATTTTCCATTACAAACAAACATACAAACATGCAAACGTTTTTTTTTTGTTCTTTTGTTTTTAAATAGAATTTCAATTTCAGAATTATTATTAAATCATTAAATAAAATAAAAATAAAAAACAGTAACAATAAATAAATTTAAACAAATAAATTTCATGTTCATGGAGTAAAAAAAAAAAACTTTAAAACTGTCATCGTATTTGTTATGACTTATGAATGTATATACGTACGTAAGTTTATTGAAAAAAAAGGGGGGCTATTTTGAAAATTTATTACTCATTTGAATGGGTTTTGAAATTCTTTAAGGAATTGTCAAGTTATGCTTTATAACACCCACAAATACGTTATAAATCTTAATTTTTTTATCAACCAAAAAAAAAGCACAAACAAACAAAAAAAGTTGCTTAAAATTATAACAATAAAGGAGAAATAAAAAAGGGATTAAGAAAAACAAAACAAAAAAAAACAATTTATAACACCAATGAAACGCAATAAAAAATTTATAAAGTTTGTAGGTTTACTCAGAGATTTTTATATTGAAATTAAAGTGATAAAGAAACCAGTCAGGAAATAATAGCTGGTCCCAGTTCAGCTGTAAAGTACTATACCCTACATGGTATCGAACATCATGAAGCATAAACTGCTTAGGTAAACACGACTAGAGACAAACTTATGACGAGAGAGAAAGAATGCTTCTTAAGGTTACAACATCAATAAGCATCATATAAAGGTCAGCAAAGAAAGCGCTTAAAAAAGTTTGAACTTAATGAGCAATCTACTCTAACAACACAATACATTACCACAAAGTGAACTTACAAGCCTAGGGACCTCATAGTAGACCAAAGCCCAGCTAAACTGACACAGCTTAAACAGTAGTCGGTAGTGCTTGGCTTGTACTTGGCAGTACTGCTTTCCATTTGATTGGAACCGTATTATCTAGTCGGATGAGTCCAAACGTAACCACTTTCAGTAAGATGAAAAGCTGAACTTCTAGCGCAGATCCAGGGAACGTGTTCAAAGATACCATGTGAAGCAAACTGCTAAAAATATCGGTGAAAATATAATGGTTTGGGGGGTGCTTAATATGGTGGCATGTTAGGCCTCTATATTTAGTAGATGGTATCATGCGAAAAAAGATTATCTAGAGATTCTGCAAACCCATCTTCTGAATTTTATGGACAAATATAGGCTTATCCCGAATAAGAAATTATTTTCCAACAGGATGGTGACCCGATGCACACAGCAAAAATTGTAAAGATATGGTTTGGGAAACAAAATTTTCAATTAATGGAATCCGATTAAAATTTTTAGACATTCGTGAAAATCCGTCTCGGACAGCACGAAACAGCCCAAACAAACATGGTCAAACTTTGGGATCGTATAAATGCGAAATGGAATCGAATTCCGAAAGATGTTATTGATAATTTGGTAGAAAGTATGTCCAGCCGCGTAACTCAAACTATTTCTTAATAAGGGTCTATTGACCAAATATTGAAATTGGGTTACTCTCTTGAATTTTCTTGAAACGTGCAAAATTGAGTTTATGTGGGTAATTTTAATTTTTTCATTCAAACTCATTGAATTCATTTCATTAATTATTGTTTTATTTGTTAAGAACAAAATGAAGAATTAAAATTATTTTTTTTTTATTTGCTTGTATGGTTTTGTTTTTGTGAATGACGAAACTCAGTATTGTGAACATGCACTCACTTTTGCTCGCTACTGTATGTATAAAATTAACGCACACAACATAAGTGACGTGAGAATCTAGGTCGTAGTCCTGACATAAGGATTGCAATGACCAATTTTGTATGTATGTAATGGTGATGTTACATTCTTCCAAAGCTGGTTCAGGATTGTTGAAAAGATCTGGGCTAAACTTTAGTTTAGGACAGGTTACCTTTTCCGAATTGAACTCTTCAAGAGCCTGCAAAAAATGTATTCTCAACGCATCTAGTTGATGGCTGAACACATGAGGACTCTACAATCAGATGGTTTTTTTGGTTCGTTTTGCTGCAGATGTTAGAGCCGGGGTTTTGAACCGTGCTCTGACGTCCAATAAACAAACCTAAACTACAGCTAACTACGGGGTGACTGATATGTATTGCAACCAAATTCAGGTTGTTATCATTTGTTAACCACTCGTCAGACCGCTGACAGATTTATTCCAGTGACAGTTCATTTTATTAATTACAAGCTTACAAAAGCATTTTAATCTATTGCATTCAGAAAAAAAGTTATTCGTGATGGAATTCAAGTGTGATAGTGTGATTTCTTTATATTTGGCTGGAAAACCACAAGGTGGCTATCGTTAGAGCCCTCCAGCATTTAAATGTGAATAAATCTTTCGTTTCTCGTACCAATACTCGTTACCGTGATACGGGCAATGTTGCATTGCGCCCAAAAACTGGCCGAAAAAAAAACGGTAACAACACCAGAAATGATCCGAAAAGTGAAGGCTAGATTTGATCGAAATCCACGCCACAGTGATAGAAAAATTGCTCGTGAGCTGAACATATCGCGAGAACGGATGCAACACATATTGAAAAATTAGCTTAGACCAAAGCCATTGAAGTTCCGAATAGTGCAAGAGCTCACCGATGGACAGGAAAAAAGTTAAACTGGAAAGAGCCAAGGAGTTACTACGCTTGCACGAAAGTGGCCAGCTTTCGAATTTGGTTTTCTACGATGAGAAGCCATTCCAAATTGAGCAGTTTGTGAACAAAAAAAAAATGTTCTGGTTTACTTGCCAAAGTTGTCAGTTGAAAACTAACACCTACGATTGGCCACCAGAACTCAAGCGGCGCCGATGGTAATGGTCGCTCCCCGCTCATGTTCATCGACCGTGGGGTCAAAATAAATGCCGAATACTAACGGGAAAATGTCTTAAAGACAGTATTGAAGCCCTGGCAGACAAGTATTTCGGCCGCAGACCATGGACATTGCAACAGGACTCAGCACCACCGCACTCAGCACGCGTCAACCAAGAATGGCTTAAAAAGGAGGTTCCTCGCTTCATTTCTAACGCACAATGGCCACCAACATCTCCGAATCTCAATCCGTTGCACTTTTGCGCCTGGGGCATTTTAGAGAGTAAGTTTCTCACTAAAAAATACCAAAGTGTCGATCATCTCAAGATGGTGCTTCGCCGGGAATGGGCCTAAATACCGCAGATCCAACCTGTGATGGCTTTGTCGGCCGTTTGAAGGCCATAATTCGTACCAAAGGTGGTACAAATGATTCTAAAATTTTATATTATTTCCACAATTTTTTGCTTTTGAATAATAAAATTAAAAAAAAATTTAAAAAATATAGGGCTTTACTTTGTTGCATTATATATCTGCCACCCTATACAGTGGTGGAACACTTTTTTTTTGGCAAAAGCAGAAATCTGCTAAGAGGCAGTGGCCGAAGAAATATTTTTATTTTTTTTTTTTTCAAATTGTATTTGAAGCTTGGCTTCACGCCATGTGAGTCTTCATGCCAACACATTATTTACTAGATTATGGAGACTTATGGCGTTTACATTATGCCTTTATCATTGTAAGAAATCATGTTAAGAAATCATTTCGACTTGATTTGTAACATTTCAGATCGTGTAAATCTCTTATTTTATCAAGTGTTGAAAACATTATTTTGAGTATCACATAACTCTGCCACCCCTGATGATGGTTTAGAGGATTTTAATTATAACCGTTGTAATGCCATAAATTTTCGATTAAGACGCTCTCCATTTACAACACAGTTGACCAACAATATGTCATTGAGTGACAAATTTCCGTTTGTATGTAACGTTAAAATGTTAAAAACGTTTATAAAACACAAACCGCATTTTAGCCTTAAGTGGCCATTATATTTATGCCTCTTTAATAGAAATATTTCAAAACAAAAGAAAAAAACCAAAATAAACAGAAACAAAAATAATGTATCGTATTACCAAAAACTGTTTTAACATGGTTTTAGATGAGCATTTAAGCTGTCATAAAATTAATACGAAAAAATATTACAAAAAAAATATTCGTTTTGGTTTTTGTTTTTTCAACTATTAAATCAAAGTATAAATTTCAAAGGCTGTATTAATAATATTTTGTTTTTATTTTTGTTTACATTTTTTCTTTTTCTAAATTAAATAATTTATTTGATTTGTTGTTTATCTGTTTGGTGCATTGACATTTGAAACTGAAAACTAACAGGTAGATTTTGTTTGATTTTTTTTATTCCTATTCCTATTTATAATAGCCGTCATTCGGTTTCTAATTTCAAACAAAAAAAAATTTTTCTTTTTTTAAAAAAAAAAGATTATTTTTATTTGATTTGTTTTATATTTACAGACAATCTTTTATCTTTCCGGTCTACCTATTAAAACATACGTTAACTCTAGGGACAGCTGATTTGTAGTACGTTTTTTTCTTCTTTTACGATAATTGTGCGTGAGTGTTTTTCTGTAGCAGATGTTTATTAAATCCGTATCACATTTAAATATCATTTTTAAAAATTGCACTTGATAATTAAATAATTGGAAATGATAACAAAAAAAACTTATAAACTACAGTATGTAACAATTAAAATAATACCAAAATAAAAAAGCAAACATTTTTTAAATTTTCTAAGCGAAAAGCATTTCTGCACATGGATAAGTCATTCTTGGAAGTCTACAACAGAGAGCAGCTCAGGCTGGTTTCCGTTATAGGAGAGTCGTGTTTTAGTGTGCAGTCCCTGCGCTAACGAATTCCTTCGATGAGTTTAGTGGAATTCAAAAAGGAATGTATGCGTATGTAACCTAAACAAGGGAGTTTCTTCTTTTCTATTTATTATCTTTCCCTTGCTCTATACCGTTTCCTCTACTACCCTTTTTAACTCATTCTAGGACCAAAACAATGGACCTCTTAACCTTCGAGTGTTTTTTGTGTTTGCCACCAGGGTAGTTCTTGATCAATTGGTCCAATATACCATACATGCATACCACAAATCAGCAATGAATCGTTTTTCCGCTACTCATAACCACTCATGCAATTTTGAGTATGAATGAATCAATAGAATTGAAATTTAACTACTCTAATTCATTCATACTCGCTACAATATTGATTTATAAGTATAAATAGCAATGAGTATGAGAACAACGTTGACATCAAGTACACAACATTCGAAATATGTCTAATTCATACGCCTACTCATTCTGATTCATAAATTTAGAAAAATCCTTATAATACTTATAAGTCATTCGAGTGACTCGCATCTTTCATCAAAATTTACAGCCTTTGTTGTTATTGCAAATACAAACAAAAAAGAAAGAAATGGCAAAGACAAAAAGCAAAGCATACACACAATCTTCTTGTGAGTATAGTAGTACTCGTACACGAATCATACTTACTTTGTGCTTCATGTAAATGTTAAGTAGAGACGAGTCGAATTAAATAACATCATGCGAACTGTTAATTATGAATACGACGAGTACTTCCAACTTTGAGTATGACTAGTATGAGTATGATATCAAAATAAGTATGAATGCTTATAAGTATCTGAAATTATAAGTATGACTCGAAACTATTCATCGTTTTGAATACTAATTGCTGATCTCTGGTATACAAGCGCTTTATACTTCAACCATTTCAGTTTGAGTCACCGTAGTCTACATAGTAGGTTGTTGTCCAGGCTGTTGGGCTTCTTACACGTTGACTTTACGATGTCAAACCGCCGAGCTAGCGAACCAAGAGAGCAATCATCGTTTGGGGGTATTACGAATGCTGATCAAAGGAAATAAGCATGTCATCGCTAAAAGTCCAGGATGGTGTTTACAACGACATCTATACGGACTAATAGTCTTGCTACTACGTAGGTTATATATAATTTCTTGTCAGCAGATTTCTGGGCAAAAACTTCTAGGAGTAAATAAAATTGCCATGAAAGTTTCTCAAAAAAATTATCTTTCGGGAGTCGACCTTTAAACTGTAGGTCCCGCCACTTATCTATAAAATTAACACACACAAGCATAGGGTAGTGTGAATAAACTGCGGGGCTTCTTGGGTAACGATTGCTGTAGACTGGTACTAGTTTGGTGAAGGTATAGCACTGGCCATTTTTTATTGTCACGTAGCAGGCAACTCATTTCTGCCGTTACGGCATCTTCTCTCTGCCACCTTTCTAAAAACTGCAGTAATCTAGTAAACAGTATGTTCGGCTATTAGGCGTGAGACCACGGTATATACCCCAGGTCAGGCGAATACAAATTTAAAAAATATTTCTTCGGCAACCTTCTCTCGGTAAATCTCTGACAAAAACTCTGCGGAAGCAAATAAAAAATTCCCATAAAATGTTTGTCAATAAAAATTTGTCATTCTTAGTAGACTTAACGCTGTAGGTCCCGTCACTTATGGATGAAATTAAAACACACAACTTAAGTAGTGTGAGAAGTTCGGTTGTAATCCAGACTAAGCTGTTGTAAGGACCAATTATATTTGGGCAATTCACATGACTTTGTATCGTGTAGCATTGAAAAAGATACATACTATACATTGTTGATATGTAGAGCACCGCTTTTCGTTAGTGCATGATAGTTTCATTTGCAAGCCGCGTAATACTGAAACAGTGTTAAGCGGGGCAGCGTTAAGCGGGGTCTTACTGTATTTTTGTTATCGATAAATTTTTTTTCTATTTTTTTAAAAAGATTTGTTATTTACTGATCCTTTGTAAAGATTTTTAATTGGAAATTGTTGTAATCGGTTTTGTAAAATTTAAGTTATCGATAAATCCTTTATAAATAATTATGGTAATATAATAAATTTAAAATTTAATGAGTTCTATGAATAAACATGATAAATAACCAAACAAAAGAATGGAAATCATCGTTCAATCAATAGTCGACGATGTTGTTATCATTTTCATTTAAAAATAATAAAAAAAATTTATAAATTTTCTTTAACAAATTTTCATTGGAAAAGTTTAATCATCGATAAATGAATTCTAATCAAATAATTGATTTCAATTCCAATTTTATTTTAATTTTCCAATTTTTCTTTTAATTTATTCTATGAAAATAATTCTCATGCAAATCATGTACATATGCATGCATAAAATGCTGTACAACGAAATTTTTAACAAATTTTCCACATCATTTATGGAAAATTGGAAAAAAGATGAAGAGGAAAAAATTCATTATGAAAACGTTTGTTTAAATATTCAAAAAAACGAACAAAAGAAATAATCATGCATACGCACTTTAATTCAACTGAACTCTATTATCGACTCTATCAGTCAGACAGTTAGTCAGTCATTCATTTACTTCATTCATTGCTTTCAATCATACGCCATTGATCAGTACGTACGTACCTTTAATTTGGCACCCCATTTTTAAATTCAAAATTTCTAACACGTAGAAATTTTTTTTGTTTTTTCAATGCGACTTAGGAAAATTTCAAGTTTCCTTTTGTTTTCCTTTTCATTTCCTAATAATGCAATTGAATTTCAATATTTTTTGTTAAGCCAACAACGAGTACATATTCGTATAGACTGAGTCTAGAAGGGAAAACCGTAACAGGGAGTCTTTGTTGAAGAGCATATAAAATGAAATTGGAAAATTATTGCCTTTTTTTGGCTGTCTTTTTGCCTTTCTTTCTTTTTTTCTTTCTTTCATTTCTTTTGTATGTTTTAAGCCAGACAGAAAATTATAAAAATTGTTGTTTTTGTTATTGTTGCTGGTAATAAAATGTTGGTTATTGTCAGCACGCAAAAAGGTTGTAAAAAAAGTACAAAAGGAAAAAATTCTTTCCTATTTTGAACGCCCTCCTGCCAAATAATATATGGGTCATGTCACCTTATAATGTAGATTTAATAAAGGAAGTTATTATTCTTTTATTTCCAGACAATTGCAAATTAATGTGAATTACAACTAATGCTGTACGTAGAGCAACTAGTTAGAACTCACATGCTGAAGGAAGGGAAAATTTAAATTTAAACTAAAATTTAGTTTGGTCAACAACCCTTTTTGGAGCATAGCCAATTATGCACTATCTGCGACTATTTAGTTAGGTAAGCGAAGACTGTTAATCTGTTCTGCTTTATAGTAAGCTTTTCAAATATTTTGAAAGTAATTTTGCTACTTCGACATACCGTTGGAATACAATAAAGCGGAAGTCATCGAAGAACAAACTTAGCCTCTTGCCTAACAATTCAATACACTGCCTACCAGAGTTCTGGATGATTATGGCAATTGAAAATAGGATAAGGCACACTGTATGTTGGCTGAACAGAACACCCATTATTTGCATTTATTATTGAATGCTACTGAAGTGGCCGTGGTGTGCTTGCTTATTAGACGTAAAGACAGGGTTCGAGTCCCAGGCCAGACACAAAATAAAATACAAAAAATATTTCTTCGGCGATTTCATCTCAGTAGATTTTTGGCAAAAATTCTGAGAGTAAATAAAATTGCCATGAAGAGTTTCTTAAAAAATTTGTCGTTCGGAGTTGACTTTAAATTAAACTAGGTCAATAATCCTGACTGAAGGGTTGTAATGCAGAAGACTCTCATGTAATTTTGAGTATGAAAATGAATCAACAGAATTAACATTCAACTACTCTGATTCATTTGAACTCGCTACAACATTGATTTATAAGTATAAGTAGCAACGAGTATGAGTACAACGTTGACTTCAAACTCACAACATTCGAAATATGTTTGATTCATATGCCTACTCATTCTGATTCATAAATTTAGAAAAATACTTATAATACTTATAAGTGATTCGAATCATTCATTAAAATTTACAGCCTTTGTTGTTGTTGTATATACAAACAAAGAAGAAAGGAAAGACAAAGACAACAAGCAAAGCATACACACAATCTTCTTATGCGTACAGTAGAGTTCGTACGCGAATCATACACGGGCTTTACGTCTAATAAGCGAATACACTACCTAATAGACCACGCCATACAATACAACTGAGGAAATTAACCCCTTAACAAAAGTTAACAAGAATTTAGGTAACAGAAAATTAATGGAGTGCCAAGTATATTGGCCTGTATGGGCCCTTAGCTATCATGTCTGCCGAAATCTTTTACACATACATACATAATTGGCCATTACAACCCTTCAGTCAGGATTACGACCTAGCTTCTCACACCACTTATGTTGTGTGTGTTAATTTTATACAAGAGTGGCGGGACCTACAGTTTAAAGTCGACTCCGAACGACAGATTTTTGAGAAGCTTTTCATGGCAATTTTTACTCTCAGAGTCTTTGCCAAAAATCTGCTGAGAGGAAGTCGCCGAAGAAATATTTTTCGTTTTGTTGTCTGACCTGGGATACGAACCCGGGCCTTTTGTTTAATAAGCCAACACACTACCCACTAGACCACGGCGACTTCTTTTAGGTAAAGAAAATTGTCCATTTGTCAATTGTCAATTTTACAAATATCATAGAGAAGCATTTAGAGGAATGACTAGGATTTAAAGATACTTTTGTAATTTATTTAATGACCTTAAGATTTGTTAGAGTAGATTTGGCAGCCTGCTTGGGTGGAAGAACTTGATGAAGACCACAGAAAGAAAATATAATCATGAAATTGTATCAGAAAGTCTGGACAGAAATTTCAGTAAAGAAATGTTTCGGTTAAAAAAATTTAGGTTTGTGTTGCTACTAAGGAGTGCGCACAAAAAAAACTGGACTTACACTTTTCGTTATAGAAATAGAAGAAGAGAAGAATTGTTTTCGTTTTATATTTCACTTCAAGTAAATATTATTTGAATTCCTTTTGTGTATAAAGGTCTCAGAGTATCCACCTTTTTGAGCCACTTTTCTTCCAGACTTGTTAGGATGTTTTAGAAAAATACGTATTATTTTACTTGCTTTGTTTTCGTCGCAAATCCTTTTTTTTGCCACTTCCACGCTTTCCCTCAATACTCAAAGACTCCTTATATTGTTTTATTCTTACCTTAGAAACTGTTTTTTGGTTAACACCTGCGAACCTAGCAAACGTTTTTTATAAGCGGCGGAGTTTTTCATTGAAAATTTCAATTATTTTTTTACTACATCCTTCTTGTTGGGTGCCCATTTCCAAGAAACTATTTTTGCTATTGCAATAGGATTAAGCACGTGGATTTTGAAAAAGATGGCTAACAAAAACAATGTAACGGTATTCAGTTTTTTCATTTATGATAAAAGTTATGAGCTTAAAAGTAGACCCATTTTTTTTTCGTGCGCACTCCTTAGATATTGACGAATGCTATCATAGCAGCTACTCTGCATGCTAGAAATACGTTGGCACTCTAAACAAATTTATAACTCTTTGCGAATTTGCCGTAGTCTAATAGGTAGTGTGTTGGCTTATTAGACCCATTTTTTTTTCGTGCGCACTCCTTAGTTGGATATGTATTTTTTTTTTATTTCGCTTTGGGTACTGTAAGTGCCGCGATTATAAATGTACTCGTCAGCATTCATTTTTGGAAATAATTTTAAAATAATTTAGAATAATTTAATAGAAGAAAAGCAAATAATTGAAATGAATTTCCAAAAGCCTATTTAAAGTAAAACCGCCCATATGTTGAATATAAGAAAACAAGATTTTTGTCTTTCCCAAAAAAAAAAAAGGTAAAGAGAAAACGGGAATAAATAAAAAGGAGTCTACGAAACATAAAATTCCAATTTGTGTTTATTAAACTCACTCAGTCACAAAGAAAACAAAAACAAAAGGAAACGAAAAAATACAACAACCACATTACAACTACATACATATACGGCAATAGAAAGGATATCCAGGGCCTATATATGTGTATTGAACAAAAAATAACGTAAAACTACCCCCGCCGTAGAGATGATTTTTTTGTTTCGTTTTCTTTGGAAAACAGAATGAAAACCGTAAACAAAAATAAAGAAAATGAAATGAAAAGGAAGAATGATAGAAAGAAAACAAAAAAAAAAAATATGGCATAACAAGGTTAGCAAGGCATATATCCTGTTTATTTTTGGTGGCAAGTAAACGGGAAATACATTACAAAGGCATGGGATGCCGTCCTTCACCGTTACCGTAACTAACACTCATGCTGGCATCACAAGGCCCAGGCAAAAAAGACTATTTTTTGGGAAACAAATCGTTGAGACAAAGAGTGTCTGTGTGAGAGAGAGTGTGTTGTTGTATTGTGTCTGTGTTATGCGTGTTTAAGTTTAAAATGGATACGGTTTGCTTGATGAAATGCAGTTACAGGACCTTTTTTTTTTTTTTGGTGTTTATGTATTGGTATTAGTGTTCTACCCTGTTTATAAAACATTCTATTGCTGTTTCTATGCAAAAAGCAACAACAAAAATAAAAAAGGCGTTTGTTCTTTTATATGTTCTTTCTCTCCTTTTCGTTTTTAATATCCTTGTTGCAGTCGAAATGATTTCATTAATGTTGTTCAAATCGTAATTCTAACATTAGTTTTCCATTTTCATTCATTCAATTTCAAACCCCCTCAGTTTTTTGAAAAGCAATGTCAATGTCGCGTGTAATTTCGAAAAAGGACAACACAACAATAACAACAACAAAACAAAAAAATGAACAAAAACCTTCAATGCAATTATATAAGTAAGTGTGCGTTTTTCTAATGTCTGTTATTAGGATTTGAAATTCATTCAAAACAATCTGTTACAATTGCCTTTAACCACCACCACCAACCAAGGGCCATTACCACGGCCATTAGTTCGTATATTTTTTTAACACCTTTTTTGTGTTATTTTTTTTTATTTTCCTATGAAATATTACAAGTAGGGTGTTTCTCATACTATTTTTTTTTTTTTTCTTATGAAAAAAAATGAATTTTTGTTTTTGTTTGCGGCTTAAAAAAAGTAGCCTTGTAATCCTTAATTTTAACACCATTTGATTTGGTTATTGTTTCCATTTCTGTCTTTTCCCCTAATGCCTTTGGGATTTTCTAATTTATTACTAAAAAACAAAAATAGAAAGAAAATTAAACAACCATAACGCTGAAAATTTTTAAAATACTATTTTCCTTAGGCAAACAGTTTTTCAGTAAAGAAAGGCTTGCAGGATAATTTTTTAAAACCGTAGTGGATATAACAAAAAGGAATCCTAATACTGCCTTTATATATGTATAGGGTAAGCCATCTTCATTCAGGATTATTGACCTAGTTTCTCATACTACTTATGTTGTGTGTGTGTTAATTTTATTCATAAATGGCGGGCCCTACAGTTTAAAGTCGTCCCCGAACCACAGATTTTTTTTTTGAGAAACTTTTCATGGCAATTTTATTTTTACTCTCAGAGTTTTTGTTTGAAATCTACTAAGAAGAAATCGCCGAGAAAATATTTTTTGTATTTGATTTTGATGTCTAGTCTGGGACTCGAACCCTGGCTTTTTGTCTAATAAGCCAGCACACTACCCACTAGACCACGATTCGATTCGTCGCCGTTCACAGCAATTGGGCCTCTGTTAGTCAACAACGTGGAAAATTTTGCGGAAGAATTTAGGTGTGAAGCCTTACAACATACAGCTGGTGCAAGAATTGAAGCCGAACGACCTATCACAATGCAGAATTTTTGGTGAATGGACTCTTGGAAAGTTGGCCGAAGATCCATTTCTTTATCGAAAAATTGTGTTCAGCGACGAAGCTCATTTTTGTCTCAATGGATACGTAAATAAGGAGAATTGTTGATTTTGAAATGATGATGAGCCAGAAGCATTGTAAAAGCTATCAATGCATCCAGAAAAAGTCACAGTTTGGCTGCGAATCGTAACGTAACTGTGAATGGTGAGCACTACCGTGAGATTATATCCAAGTTTTTTAATGTCCAAAATGCAAGAGCTTGACTTGCATGACATGTGGTTTCAACAAGACGGCGCCACATGCCACACAGCAGGCGGAACAGTGGACTTATTAACAGGCGAGTTCGGTGATCATTCTATTTGATCTTCGGGACCGGTCAACTGTTCGCCTAGATCATGCGATTTGTCGTCTTTAGACTATTTTTTGTGGGGATATGTTAAATCTCTTATCTATAGAGAAAAGCCCGCTTCAATTGACGCATTTGAAGACAATATTAAAACATTTATTCGTGAGATACCGGCCGAAATGCTCGAAGGAGTATTCCAAAATTGGACTAAGCAGATGGACCATTTGAGACGCAGTCACGGTCAACATTTGTATGAAATAATCTTCAAACATTAAATTATATGGACCGTACTATCGATTCAAATAAAGATTTCATGCATTTTTCTGAATTTTATGTGTTTTTTTCCTATAGCTCTTAAAAAATCACCCATTGGAAGACCTCGTTAGTATGCAATAACAAAGCTGTTATCAACATTGATGGAAAAACTTCATATGAAAAATTACGAAATAGAATTAATTTTTTTAAAAATTTCTCGAGGTTTACAAAATTTATGGTTTATTTAAGATTGAAAGAAATCCTTTCTACTTTACATTTCCAGGGAATAAGAAATATGTTCAGCAGTATTCGAAAATTCAAAATTTAATAATTTATTTACCAATATTTCTTCATTTTCCAAATCCGAAAGAAAGTATACAGAATATCCCAACTAGCATTCGGAAGATTGTTTTTATAAAAATCACCTTTGCCGAGTCTTTTTAGAGTACTTTTGGTGGTCAAAAACTTATTAGTCAGTTACACGATTAAAAAAGGACTCAAAAATGATTCTCGGCAAGGAATAAATTTAAATTACAACAAAAAATTGCATTGCATTCGGAAATTATTCATCCAGACGTTATTTTTGAAATCACTGTAGTATAAACATAGGACTCAGTAAATCTAATAAAAACTTTTGAAGAGATTAAAATAGAATTATAAATATGACTAATAAATGACTCAAATTTTAATCGTAAATAACATACAAACGAGTCCAAATTAATAAGATCATGACTCATAAATGACAACAAAAGGACTCATAAAAGTCTCGTATGTGATTACACGATGACTGTCGTCTTTCAGAAATCAAATAATCATAAACGAAGGTAAACAAGACTAATAAATAATTAGAAAGTAATTCAAAAATGATTATACAGCTACTAGAAAAAGAATCGAAAATCATTTCAAAATAATATAAAAAATGACTCATAAGTCACCTTTTAAGAAGACTTGCTCGTAGTCCCTTTTTTCTCCCGACGAAAGAGCCTTTTATGATCAGAAAATGAGCGCATATTTGAGCTTTTTAATCGCGCAGAAGAATCAAAAAAGACTTCAAAATTGCTGGCTGGGTTAACATTCATACGAACGTGAGTTTTTAAATCGCTGTAGTGTAAACGTAGGACTCAGTAAACCTAATAAAAACACTTGAAGAGAGTAAAATAGAATAAGTATGGATAATAAAAGACCCAAATTTTAATCATAAATGATATAAACACGAGACCCAGTTAATACGAACATGACTCATAAGTGACAATAAAAGTACTCATAAAAGACTCGTATGCAATTAAACGATGATTGAAAGACGAGTATAAAAAGAATCATAAACGAATGTAAATAAAACTAATAAGTGATCAGAAAGTGATTCGAAAACGATTATAAAGCTACTACAAAAAGAATCGAAAATTGTTCTAAAATAATATAGAAAATGACTCATATAGGACTTTTTAAATAGAGTCTCGGGTAGTCACTTTTTTCTCCCGACGAAAGAGTCTTTTATGATCAGAAAATGAGCGCATATTCGTGCTTTTTAATCCAGCAGAAGAATCAAAAAAGACTCGGAATTTGAATAATAATTTTCAAAACTGCTAGCTGGGTTAACGTTCATACGAACGTGATTTTTTAAATCGCTATAGTGTAAACGTAGGACTTAGTAAACCTAATAAAATGACTCAATAATGACAACAAAAGGAGTCATAAAAGTCTCGTATGCGATTAAACGATGACTGAAAGACGACTCGAAAAAGAATCATAAGGGAAGGTAACTAAAACTAATAAGTGATTAGAAAGTGATTCGAACATGATTATAAAGCTAATGGAAAAAGAGTCGAAAATGACTCTAAAATAATATAGAAAATGGCTCATAAGTGACTTTTTAAGAAGAGTCGTTTGTAATCACTTTTTTTCTCCCAACGAAAAAGAAACGAAGGTAAACAAGACTAATAAATGATCAGAAAGTGATTTGAAAACGATTATAAAGCTACTAGAAAAAGAATCGAAAATTACTCTAAAATAATATAGAAAATGACTCATAAGTGACTTTTTTGGAAGAGTGGTTTTTGAAGATCAGAAAATGAGCGCATATTTGTGCTTTTTAATCGCGCAGAAGAATCAAAAAAGACTCGGAATTTGATTAAAAATTTTCAAAATCGCTGGCTGGGTATATACAGAATATGTGAATATTTTTTTTTATTTAAATTAATTGACAAATCAAACTCCGTCCATATGATAATCAATTATTTGTAGTCATTATTTCAATTTGTTTTGCATTTCGCTCTGCAAGCATTCAAATGCAAAATCCTTTTTTCTTTTATCCACGGAAAACAGCAAATTTTAATTACACCAGAAAGAAAACGAAAAAAATATAAAGAAGCAACAACAAAAATCGGTCCGTTAATATTCCTTAATGCTGCTTATTAATTTACTGTTATTTCGCCTAGCACACCAACACTAACACTAACACTTTGCTGCCAAGGCTATGCATGCATTTTGTCCATATGCTCGAATAACGTGAATAATTTTCACATTTTCGGAAATCTTTTTTCTTTTTGTTTTTTTTTCTGTTTTCTGTTTTTCTTCCCTTCTTTTTTGTTGTTGTGCTTTTCTGCATGCATATTCGCATATAAAATGCCATTAATTTTCATTGTCTTAATGTGTCTGGATGGGCATGTGAAAGCCACTGCTACACATACTCTTGGATAGTAATCACGTAAGTGTATGTGTATATTTAACTGTATATGTATGTGTATGCCTACCACACATATGTACGTATGTGCATGTGTACACATGTATTGGGTGTTCATGAAAAGTGTTTTGCTAAATTAAAAGTAATTTTCCAGCATTTTTATATGATTACCGGGGCTAAAACCAAAATACAAAGCTGAAGGGTAAGTAAGGCAAAAAGAATTGCCTTCGAAAATGGAAACGTATCTGCCACAAAGGGGAGAGAAGAAGGTAAACACATGCATATGCACATATGTATGCATGTATGTACGTACGACTAAATAAATAAATTCTGTATGCATACGTTTGCTACATATGCTTGGGTACTATTTGTACTTAAAGGGGCCATTAGCAGCCACTGCTTTAAAATGCATTAAAATTTGCTTGAAATGTTTTAATGAAATAAAATAAAATAAAATGCAAAGGAATCAAAAGAATTTTAATTAACAAATTGCAATTAATTAAACGAATAGATTAGAGACAGCAATGCATAAAAACTCAGAAAAGTAATGAAACTTTACCATACAAAGAATACAATACGAAGATTCAAATTAATTAGAGCATGAACTTGTATTTTTTTTTTTTTGTGTCATTTCTGGTGTTTTTATTTGTAAAAATACTAAAAGGATGTCTTAATCCACATATTTTCAATAGAATTCTATGGCAATCAAAATAAAACATTTATCGGTAGCAGAACGTTTCCAAATTCTTCAAATTTACTTTGGAAAAAAGTGCAGTTCGCCAAGTTTACTTTATCAAATTTCCAATGAACATAATCAGTCTAGAGAGCGAGTAATAAGGAGAGTTATGGATTGATTTGATACTCTCAATCATTGTGCGATTTAATTCATTTGAATTTGGGTTGCAAACAGGACTGATTTTTAAAAATCCCGTCAGTCGGGAATTTGTAAATCCCGATCCCGAAATCCTGGGATAATTCGGGATCCAAAAATCCCGAAAAATCACAGAAAAATTTTCTCTTAATAATAAAAATATTTTGTTAACAAAATCATTTGTCTTCCAATTATGAATATCAGAATTATCATAAAAAATAAAATATAAAAACAACAGGACAAAAAGTAACAAAAAAGCGTAAATTAACAAAAATGAAAATTATTCATACATATGCTGCAAATGCATTAGTTTTAAGAAAATTATTTGGATTCCAACAAAAAGATTAAAGCATGTGATCTTATAGGCTTGAACGAATTTTGTTGTCAACATCAAATAACGTTTTAGTAATGGAAGTAGGGTTTTCCTCATCTGAGAGGCTATATTATCGAAGTCGAGCACTATCGAATTTTTTTCACGACCTTTTGAAGGGTCAAAATACATATGAAAATCCCGAAAAATCCCGGGATTCGGAATTTGAGATTCTCCAAAATTCCGGGATTTTGGGATTCGGGATTTCCCGATTGGCATCCCTAATTTGAATTAATTTATAATGACGACAAGCTGGTTGCTTTTGAAGCAAAAGAATTCAATTCAACAATATCTCTCTTTCGTATTATCATTTTAAGTTCTGAGATAACATATCATTAACGCCACACCGGTTAGTCCACAAGAAGCAACTAGAATTTTGTTTGGATTGAAACCGTTTGCCATGCCCTCAATTTAGATAGTCAGTGGACAAATTCCCTGCTGCCTAATAACAAAAACTGGTATGAGAAAAAAAAAAACAGTTTCTTCAAAAAATCCAATTAATTGTTACAATAAAAATATAGAAAGTTACGAATTAAGAAAAACAATAATATTCCGTTTTATTATACAAAAATTTAAAGAAAAATCAACAAACTCTGACAAATAATTAAATTGACGGCAAATTCTAGTTAACGGATCTACAATAGCATAATTAGTTCCGCAGAATTGAATTGAAATAAGATTATAACAGGGGAAGTTACGACAAGGAATATTGAATTTAACAGATCTTAACAGAAATTCACAACAAATATAACCATTGATCAGGTTAATCACAAAAGATGCATTTTCTGCATAAAATTAACACACACAACATAAGTGGTGTGAGAAACTGCGAGCTTCTTGGGGACCATTGCTGTAGACTGTCTAATGGTGGAGGTATAGCACTGGCCATTTTATAATCACCAGCAGCAACTCGTTGCCTTACCGTTCGCGTCTTCCCTCTCTCTTTTCACCTTTCCTAAAGAACCTGCACAATGCACTGCATGAGTAGGGGTCACACCCGGAGTGCTGGTTTTAAAAAAAAACCAAAAAAAAAATCCATCCCAGGCCACGCGAACAGAAGAGTAGAAATTGTTTCTGCACAGATTCAATGTGTTCGCTGTAAACATTATTGTGAGGATTCCATACAATGGACCCATACTCCAAAATAGGTCTGACAAACGATACAAATAGCTGTTTCAGAAAATTCTTTTGCCCAACGTTTTATAAAGCCAACGGTGCTCCTTGGCTTATTTACTGTGAAAGTGATATGATCATTAAAGTTTAATTTGGGGTCTCACAGGATACCAAGATCCATAAAAGAGTCAACATTCCCTAATTGATGTTGGAGGTCATCAAATAATTAAACGCAATAAAATTATTTCTTGAGAATCGCAGACATTTGCATTTTTTAACATTCAACTCCATCGTGTTGTACTCACACCACGAAAAGAAATTATTGAGCTCATTCTGAAGATATATATGCTCGATTTACATCGTCAGCATACAAAAAGATATTGCCAAAATAAATTATGTTGGGAAGATCGTTTATAAACAACGAAAAAAGAAGTGGACCAAGATGGCTGCTCTGAGGAACACCAGATAGCACATAAATATACTTAGATAAGCTATTGTTCACATATACGGTCAGCTTTCTGCCAGTTGAATACGACCCTAGGCATCTTAAACTCCTATGATTTACACCCATTTAATCCAGTTTGGTTAAGAGAAGTTTGTGAATCACTTTATCAAATGCTTTGCTAAAATCCGTAAAAATTACATTAGTTTGGTTCTGTTGAGAAAAGGCCTCGTTGTTGAGCAGCTCTTTCGGAAACTATGTTGATGAGGTGATAATAACGATGAAGTGTGATGAACCAAAAAATCGGTAATCAGTTTCTCAAACATTTTTGGAATAGAACTCAGCTTTGCAATGCCCCTATAATTTATAACATCAGACCACCAGAAATCTGCTGAGAAGAAATCGCCGAAAAAATACTGTATTTGTATTTTATTTTCATGGCTGGCCTGGGACTCGAACCCTGGCTTTACGTCTAATAAGCCACCACACTACCTACTAGACTACGGCGACCTCAAGATTATCTTAGAAGATTATCTTTACTAATAATGAATATGAAATCATTAAAATATCCCAGTCTTACATATATAATTGATCATTACAACCCATCAATTTCATTACAGATCTAGTTTTCACTTTACCTAAGTTGTGTGTGTTAATTTTATACAGCAGAGGCGGAACCTATACTTCAAAATCGACTGCGAACGCCAGATTTTTTGAGAAACTTTTTACGATAATTTTATTTATTCTAAGATTTTTTGCTAGAAATCTGCTGAGAGGTAGCAGCCGAAGAAATATTTTCTCGTATTTCATTTTGTTGTAGATACCTCAACAGGGGCTTGAACCTTTGAACCTACCCACTAGTCTACGGAGTTTTCAAGTAACCAATAAAATAGTTTTCCAGTAAAATAGCTTTTGCAAACACTTATAAATACGGTAGAATAAATTTTGTTTTATTTTATGATACTCGTTACAGATACTATTGGTACTCTTGTCATATTTTCTCAAGGGCTTGGACAAGGGTTTGATGTTAGAGCAGGCTAAATATGTTCCCTAGTCTGGGGATTTTTTGAATTGTATTTAATTCTAGTCCTAGTTTATATTATAAATCTTTCTGAAAGTCTGTTTTTTGTTTGTTTGTTACCCTATCACGCTCGAACGCCTGGACCGATTGTCTTGAAATTTAGGATATAGATTGAGCTTTTGTCGGTCCAGGTTATAGTCTATAAGTTTTTTAAAAATTTTTTAACAAAAGAGACCACGGGAGAAATATGGTAATTGGTAATTTTTTACGATTTAGCTTGGTTAAGTTTCCCAAGTTTCGTTTTTAAAGTTGAAACAAAAAGAGGTCCAAGAAGGGGAATTGAGTGCATAGCCAATCATGCCTGAACGCCTGTCCCGATTTTCTTGAAATTTGGGATATTGATCGCCTTTTTATCGTTGCAGGTTATAGGCAATAAATCTTTTTAAAATTTTAAACCAAAGGGGAAGAAAATGGGACAAAGGGAGAAAAAATGGGCAAAAATTAGTACTTTATGCATAAATTATCTGTTTAAAGTTAATTTTTTACGATTTAGCTTGATTAAGTTTCCCAAATAGCTATTGGAGGGGTTCCGTTTATAAAGTTGTAACAAACGTTGGTCCAAAAAGGGGAAAAAAGGCGAAAAACGGGCAAATTGAATGCATTTATATTTAGGACTGTTTGATAAACCGGTTTCCGTATAATTTGAAAAATTGCATTTTTTAAGAAGCCGGTTTCGAGAACCGGATTTTCATTTACTGTTTTTTTTTAACCCGCCCAATGCCGGGAACAATCTGCTAGTATTCCTAGAAAAATTAAAACAAAACTATTGTTTAAAATGCTTTCAACTTATTCAGAAGTCTCTTAAAATATTTCAAAAACAATCGAAATACGAGGAAGAAGGATTGCTTTTCGATTATTTTACAGGCTTCTGATTGATCTTAGTTAGGTTAGTAATAGGTTTGTGTGGAATTTCACAATATATGCCTTCGAATAGTAAAAACTTTCAAAGACTTTTTATTCAAAAAACCTAATTACTTATTTAGAAGTCGACGTGGTCTAGTAAGTAGTGTGTTGGCTTAGGAGACGTGAAGCCAGTGTTCAAATCCCCGGCCAGACATCAAAATAAAACACAAAAAATATTTCTTGGACGACTTCCTTTCAGCAGATTTCTGGCAAAAACTCTGAGAGTAATAAGATTGCCATGAAAAAGTTTCTGAAAAAATCTGACATTCGGGACTGTAGGTCCCATCACTCATTTATAAAATTAACACACACAACATGAGTGGTATTGAGAAGCTAGGCTGTAATTCTGTCTGAAGAGTTGTAATGGCCAATTAAGTATGTATATACAGTCGAACTTCCCTATAATGAATCTTGACGGGACCAGAAAATCTCTTCACTATACAGAAATTATATTTTTCTCCCCCACTTTTTATTTAAAATAATTAGGCATAAGGCAGGTTCGAAGTCTTTTGCATTTAGTGCTCAATTGCTTATGTATCTTCTAAATTTTTTAGAATCACAGCCTTGCTTTTTAAAATATTTGATAATGTGCTGGGAAGGATTACAAGCTGCCTAGCCACATCTTTTTTTTGTTTAATCCTTCTTCAACTTTATTAATAATTTTTTTTTTCAAGAGAAATGCCACTTCGCTGCGTTATTTCCGATCACTGAACACCGGCAACTGATGTCAAAATTGTTATTGAAGTGGCTTTCTTCTTTTTTTTTTTGTTCTTATTTTCCTCTTTTGGGAATCCCCTCATTATATGTGGCATATTTCTCGGTACACAGAATTGTTAGTATGCGTAACAGAAAATTGTTTGAAAAAATCATTATATGGAGACAAAAACGCATGTGAGTCAAATATTACACCTGTCTCAATGTATAGAAAACTTCATTAAAAAACTTCATGTAACGGAAAAAGTTGTGTTTTTGAAATCAATTCATAATAGGGAGAGCTTTATTGTATAGAAGTTCACTATAGAGAAGTTCGACTGTAATTACTTAAGTTTCAATTCGACTGTTTTTTCTTTGAAAATCCAAGAAATAGGCTTCATACTACAAACTAAATCCAGTTAATGACATTAAAGAGTTAAAGGAATTGAAAAAATTATTTCCCTATATTTATACGGATATTATTGATGGCCTGTGTATTGCCTCATTTATTAATTAGTCCCTTAATAGGAGTCTAATAAAAAAAAATAATTTTTTTTTAAATTATTCTTCGTACAAACCTTTTTGTGAACGTTTATCCTTAAATCGTTTAGGTGTTTTACAAGAGTATAGCTGCCTAGGATAGTATCCGTTTTTTCTTAATACGAGTATTTCTGAATATTTAAATGCACAATAATTTCAATATTAATGGTTAAACAATTAATTGAAAATGTGGTTTTGTAATTTCAATATTTTTTTTTTCGTTTTAATTAAACACTTGAGAGATAAAATAGCACAGATAACTCAAATTTTCTTTTTTTCTTTATGAAATTTTCATTTCCCTTCCATTCATAGATTTTTGTAATAAAAATTTCTTTTTTTTTTCTTTTGTTACTTTTAATGAAGCAGATTTTCGTATTTTCTTTTATGTGCCTTTCAATAATTAATGATCAATTTTTTTTCTTCTTCTTCTAGAAATGCCAGATATTTTTTCAGAACGCAATTATAAGTGGCATATAAAAATTTTCCTTGACATTAAATTTTATTTGGAATTAAAAAAAAATTTTTTTTCTTCACTTTTTTCGTTTTTTATTTAGAAAACATAACAGAGATGCTGTATGTGTATGAGCAGAAATGTAAGAGACGTAGTAAGTGTTTGTTTTAGGGAGAGTACCCGCACTGTAATCAAAAATTAAAAAATTTTTTTTTTCTTGTTTTCGTTTAAATTTTCATTCCCTTTACAACACTTTGGAAAAGTATAACACGCACGCACTTTAAAATGGTTGTACTTGCCTTAGAACTCACACTTTCCTTAAGCCACAATAAAAAAAATTTTTCTTTTGTTGCTTATAATGCCGAGAAAAAATTTCGTTTTTAAAAAAATTATTTTTTTTTGTTTCAATTCGTTGCAATAGGAAGAAAAAGGATCGCCTTTTTTCCTATCTACCATAAGGATACGTATGTACGTACGTACGTTTAAGGCTTTAGCACCCGTTCCTTGTCGTTTCGTTTAATGATTTTTATCCGTAACGGAGGTTTGTTTGTATGCGTTTGTGTTTGCAGCTCTCTATTCAACAAACACGATGTCTATTCTACAGCATTTAATATTGAAATGGAGCCCGTAAATATTATTAAAATGGGGTTGTTTTTGTTGTTCTAAGGCCAATGTAATTCCAGAAAAAAAATTTTCACAAAAAACATTTCAAATAGGAATCCGCCAAACAATTTTCTTTTTTTTTTTATACACAAATCTTCAAAATTTTATTGCCTTCAATTGGTTTTCCATAAAAAAAATGAAAAGAAAATTCTTTTTAAAAACAGCGTTTTTCTTGGCGTCGTAACGTTTGCCTTAAAAAACCTTTAATAACCGCTTTTAACAACCGTACCCGGATAGTATCGCAATAGAACTAAAGAGTATCTTCAAATACAACAATTATGTGCATACAGGCTATATACATTTACGGCGAATTAATCTCAATTGTATGTAACAGGCATTACTTTTTTGTTTTTTGTTTTTACACCACAGCCCAAAAAACACTCACGACAATGAATTCGCTTTATTTTATGAATTTTATTTTTTAGGGTGCATTGCCTTTACATTTGATGTTTCGTATTATAAACAATCCACTAGATACACAGATACATTGTACATCGAACAACAACTCCATTAAAGAGAGTTTAATTTTTGGACATGCGTATTAGCCATACGCTCACATACTCAGAGAGTATAAGAGAGCTAGAGAGAAGGCAAAAGTATCTAAGTTTTGTTTATTAAACTGCTGGAATAAAATCTTTATATTGTAGATACTTTTTGTTTATTTAATTCGCCTTGAAAGCAATCTAATCCATGAGATAAAACAGCTGTTTTTTGTTTTGAAAACAAATCTTTTCATATTTGTTTTGAACAATTGTAGTGGTAAGTATCTCACAAACACAGCTGCCACACAAACAGTATTCATAATCCAATGAAAATAAACTTGGTTTTTGAAATTACTTTGAACTGCACTGGTAATTACTTGTACTACTTTATTATAAGAAGGAATATATTGTTCAACTATTCAATCTATTCAAAAAATTCAATTTAAAAATTTTACAAAAGTTTTCTAGAATAAATTTTTGACCACATATTCGAGGCATGTTTAGAAATTAAAGAAAATATGTTGATTATATGTTGATGAAGTCGCCTAGTAGGAAGTATTTTGGCTTATTAGATATGAGACCTCTGTTCGAATCCCATGTCAGACAACTCCAACAAAACGAAATAGAGAATAAATCAAATTGCCGCGAAGAAGTTTCTTCAACATCTGTTGTTCAGCATGTTTAAAATGAACACACACAACGTTGGTGTTATGAGAAGCTGCATCGGTCATAATCCTGACTGAAGCGTTGTTATGACCTATTCTTATCTAACGGGTGATTTTTTGCAGATTACACCATCAAGTTTACACCATCGAAAGGTGGACTTATTCCAACTAGCGCAGGAATTACAGAGGACGCAATCTAAGTAATAACATCAACATCAACAATTAAATCGGTCACGAAGAAGATGAATATAACGGGTGATTTTTTGCTATTATCTTTTTGGCAACACTGATTTAAACAGCTCACGCACATTTCGTGTTTTGTTTCACTGTCAAACATCTTCAGTTGGGTCTATAATTTAACCATGAATCGTCTTACAAACGAACAGCGCTTGCAAATCATTGAATTGTATTCTGAAAATGTATGCTCTGTTAAGAAAGTTCATCACAAGCTTCTTCCATTTTATGGTTAGTTTAATCGACCCACTGCAGCAGCTATTCGGGCTATTGTGACTAAATTTCGCACCAAATTTACATTGTTGCACATTAAACCACCAACATGCTTACGTATAGTGCGAACGGAAGAAAATATGGCAGCTCTATCGGCCAGAATTAACGATGACCATCAATTATCGATTCATCGCCGTTCGCAGCAATTGGGCCTCTGTTACTCAACAGCGCAGGGATGGAAAAGTTGGTACAATTGTACTTTTTTTAGCACTATTTGCAAGTCAAAAACACCATAGCACCTCAATGACTTATTTAGCACTATTGAAAAATACTACTCTATCTACTTTATTACATCGCTCAAATATTCTGTCTCATCAGTGTATAATTTTTTGTTTTCGTTTCATTTGGATATGGCAACTCGTTGCTAACTTGTCATATCAAGAGTTATAAAAGGAATATTATCCGTTCCACATTCATCTGCAAATGTCGAAAGGATAGTTTCATACCAAAATTTTCATAATAACAAACAATAAACTGTCTTTAGGTCATATTCTCTGATGAAAAAAAGTGGAACTTAGATAGACCAGATGGCTATCGATACTACTATCGTGACCCTAGAAATTCAAATTTTGGGGATATAGTCTATAGTCTGGGGGGTTATTTCTTTAAGTGGTTGCCTTGTACAGAGTACATTACTGTTCTTAGCTGTAGTTTGCTCCTCTTCTTGAGAGAAAATAATGAAAAAATTATATTTTCCAACAGGTCAATGCCAGAATTCATGTCAGCAGACAGAGGATGGAATGGTTCCGTAAACAATCTATTGAAGTTTTATCGTGGCCAGCTTGCTCTCCTGATATGAATATTATTGAAAATGTTTCCCCAAACGAATTCCCCATTCTTATCCGAAGATTATATTTTAAATTAAAAATGATCGAAGAGTGGGTGAAAATCGACGGAGAAATATTGAATAATCTTCATAAGAATGCCAAAGACCGTATATTTACTTTAATAAGGGGGTTTACTAAATTTTAAGTATCAATATTTTTGGTAAATAAAGCTTCTTATTGAAATGAGACTGGTGTTATAATTTTGCAGAGACTAAAAACCTTAATTTTTATACTGGAGTCAAAACTGCGCTAACAATTTGAAAAATTTACTGTTATTTTTGTTCTTTTGCATTAATACTACACACAATGAAATGAATTGTCATTTATATTTTTATTAATTTATAATTAAAAAAAGTTTAAAAAAGAAAAAAGTGAATTTTGTACAATCGATCTGAAAAAAGTACAATTTTTTATGAACGTTAGTACAATTTGTTAAGACCAATTTCCCATCCCTGCAACAACGTGGAAAATTTTGCGGAAGGATTTAGGTGTGAAGCTTTTCGAAATACATCTGGTGTAAGAATTGAAGCCGAACGACCTACCGCAACGCAGAATTTTTGGTGAATGGGCTCTTGGAAAGTTGGCCGAAGATCCACTTCTTTATCGAAAAATTGTGTTCAGCAACGAAGCTCATTTTTGGCTCAATGGATACGTAAATAAGCAGAATTATCGATTTTGTAGTGATGATCAGCCAGAAGCATTGCAAAAGCTACCAATGCATCCGGAAAAAGTCACAGTTTGGTGCGGTTTATGGACTGGTGGTATAATTGGACCGTACTTCTTCAAAGATGTTGCGAATCGTAACTGTAAATGGTGAGCGCTACTGTGAGATGATATCCAACATTTTTTTGCACAAAATGCAAGAGCTTGACTTGCATGACATGTGGTTTTAACAAGACGGTGCCACATGCCAGACAGCACGCCTAACAATTGACTTATTGAGAGACGAGTTCGGTGAACATTTTATTTCACATTCCAGGGACCAGTCAATTGGTCGCCTAGATCGTCCGATTTAACGCCTTTAAAGCTCATGTCTATAAAGACAAGCCCGCTTCAATTGACGCCTAGGAAACAACATTGAAGCATTTATTCGTGAGATAACGGCCGAAATATTGGAAAGAGTATCCCAAAATTAGACTAAGCGGATGGACCATTTGAGAAGCAGTTGCGGTCAATATTTGCATGAAATAATCTTCAATCATTAAATTATATCGATCGTACTATCGATTCAAATAAAGATTTCAATAATTTTTCTGAATTTTATGTGTTTTTTTTAATTTTCCGATAGCTCTTAAAAAATCACCCATTATATATGTTGATTATGACCTATGCGACTTACAATTTGGAGGTAGCCATTGCCACAAAAGTTTGGCAATTGTTTAGGAAAAAAAGAGAACAACAAATTCAAATCAGTTTTGTTTTTTTGTGCGTGATTATTAGGCTTGGTATGTTACTCCGAGGCACAAATTCGTTATAGTTCATTAAACTTTTTATAAGAAACTGTAACTTTACAATTATATTTCTCTCTTTGATACTAATTATCCTGCTCTTAAATTAATTTAAAACAGTGGCAGTTCATCCATTTAGCTGTGCAGATTGTCCAAAGATCAGACTATGAAATTAATAACGATTTCTTCTTCTTAATTGGCCATTAGCAACCCAGTGGAAGCCGACTTGGTCTAGTAGATAGTGTGCTGGCTTATTAGACGTTAAGCCAGGGTTCGAGTCCCAGATCAGACATCAAAACAAAATACAAAAATACAAAATACAATTCGGCAATTTCTTCTCTGCAGATCTCTGGCACAATCTCTGAGAGTAAAAATAAAACTGCCATGAAAAGTTTCTCAAAAATCTGTCGTTCGGAGTCGACTTTAAACTGTAGGTTTCGCCACTTATGTATAAAATTAACACACACAACATAAGTAGTGTGAGAAACTAGGGCAATAATCCTGACTGAAGGGTTGTAGTGACCAATTATCTATGCATGTAACCCAGATCATTCGATGGTCAGACCATTCGATGGCAGGGCCACTACTGTATAAAATTAACACACACAACATAAGTGGTGTGAGAAACTGCGGGCTTGTTGGTGACGATTGTTGTAAAAATGGTTTCCTCGACTTGGTCTTTCCAACGGATACAAGGTCGTCCTCTTTACCGACTTCCACAGATCGCCGCATCAAATACCTGTCTCGCCGGAGCATCTTCCTCCATTCGAACGTCATGGCCGAGCCAGCGCAGCAGCTGCACAACGTCTATGTCGTTGAGGTGCTCATACAGCTCACAGTTGGATCGGATGCGGAAATCATCGCCAACTCGCACAGGACCGAAGGTCTTACTTAGAGACTTTCTTCTCGAATATTCACAAGTCTGCTGCATCAGTAGTTAATAGCGTCCATGCCTCTGCGCCATAAAGCAGCACGGGCAGGATGAGCATCTTGTAGAGTATTAGTTTTGTGGCACATCTTTTTAAACTGCAAGCGTGCGTGTCTAGTTAATCCGAGCTTTGTCTCCGACTTCAGGATTGTTTTAGAAGTGACATAAGCTTTCATGCCCCTCCTTATTATTATTTCAGTACCTTCACATCTTACATATCACACTGTGGAGTGCGAAGCAAAGCGGGTCTTGCATGAAATCGAAATGAATGCCTCAAAGCTGAATAAATTTTTGTCAAATCAAACAATCATAATAAAAATAATCTTTGGGAATGACTAAATTGTACATGGAGTATGTATGAATATGACAAAATTATAAACAAATTAATGTCACATTTTTATTTATTTTTATTGTTTTTTTATATTCAACGGATTTCTTTTTAATTTTAATTTTTTTTTTTGTTTCTTGTAAATATTCAAGAAATTCAAATTTATCATCACTTCATAGTAGAAGAAGAAAACGAAAAAAGAAAATACCTGCTGTTGTTGGTAACATATTTTTCACACTTGGCACTGCTGGATATCATAATGGATTGGACTGACTACGAGGACATGTTAGACCCTATACGGTGAGTTTTAAGTGGAGTTTCATTTTGATTTTCTTTTTTGATTTTTTTGTTTTGTTTATTATACAGGGTTTCATTAACACCCATTGATTAGTAAAGAAATCTTTATAGTTTTATATTAACAATAAAGATTGTTTTTTATAGTTTAGTTTGGGAAAAGATTAAAAGAATTTCATTTTTAAAGTTTCTAATCTTCTCCCCGTTTAACATAATTCAAAAGATATTTTTTTTTAAAGATTTTGAATTTCAACGTACAAATTTCATGTGAAAAAATTTTCTAACTCACTACAGGACAACTATTTGATATAAAGAAACTAAAATCTTTGAAAAATAACTTCTATAGTCAATTGATTCATAGGTTTAAAGCATACGATCGAGTACACAATTTACAGACAGTTGTGTTCAGAATAATAGGAGTGTTAGCACACAACCTATTAATTTTTAAACAGAAGGCAGAAAACTTTAATATTATCTTAAAATTGTAAAGCTATTTTAGTATTTGGTTGTATAACCTTTGTTTTGAATGATTTCAGCACATCTACGAGGTCAATAAGATCTTGGCATCTGTTTAAAGGAATTTGATGCCACGCATTCGCGCACTGTGGTCCCTAATTCTTCTGCATTTGAACGTTGTTTCTCTGCAGCATACTTTTTAACATCTCCCCATTGATGTTCTATGGGCTTAAGGTCAGGAGACTGAGCTGACCACGCTATAACCTTTACCCCATTAACCCAAAACCACTCATTTGCCAATTTGTTGGTATGTTTTGTGTCATTATCGTGTTGGAATATCCATTTTAGAGCTATGGAATATGGTAACATCACTTCTCTCAAAGTGCCAATATAGACGTTCCTATCCATTATGTCTCTAATTGGATGTATTGGGCCTACACCATTATATGAATAGCTTCCCCATATCATTAGTTTTGCACCATCATGTTTAACAGTCTGTGTAAACTGAGCTTTATATTTGGTAGTGGGCAGAGGTCTAACGTATTGTATGGACCCAGTGCCACCAAATAAAACAATTTAGCTTTCGTCGGTCCACAGTATGTTTCTCCATTTTTCTTTCGGATATTTGAAATGCTCTTTAAGTTTGCTGCTACCTGTTTATTTTGTCAGCAATTCAACCTTTTGTGAACCTTTTGCGAATAAATTGTTGTAAATCAGACGCCTTCTAATAGTAGATCCACATACGGCAACATTCAGATCCTTTTGAATTTTTTTTGAACACGACGAAAGGTTTATTTTGCTGTATAGCACAATTAGGCGGTCATCGACAGTTAATGTTTTGCCCTTGTACCCACGTGTTTTTGGCTTTTTTTATATTTTAATGCATTTGTGATCATTTGATTGGATCAACTTAAGATTTCCTTAATTTCTTTGCAAGTTTTGCCATTTTTTCGAAGATTTTCAATCAGTTCTCTCTTTTCTTCAGTAGAATGCTTTTGTCGTTCACCTTTTACAAAAATTTAAGGTAATCACTGTAGAAAAAGTTTTAATTACATTTTTTCGTACTTACTGTTCACTGTATATACATGCGTACTTGCATAATTGGGCAATAATCCTGACTGAAGGGTTGTAGTGACCAATTATCTATGCATGTAACCCAGACCATTCGATGGTCAGACCATTCGATGGCAGGGCCACTCTTGTATAAAATTAACACACACAACATAAGTGGTGTGAGAACCGACGGGCTTCTTGGGGACGATTACTGTAGACTGCCTAATGGTGATGGTATAGCACTGGCCATTTTATAGTCACCAGTAGCAACTCGTTTCCTTACAGTTCGAATCTTCCCTCTTTCTTAAACCTGCACAATGCACTGCATGAGTAGGGGTCATCCCCTGAGTGCTGGTTTAATAATAAAAAAAAAATGGTTTCCTCGACTTGGTCCTTCCAACGGACTTCCACAGATCGCCGCATCAAATACCTGTCTCGCCGGAGCATCTTCCTCCATTCGAACGACATGGCCAAGCCAGCGCAGCAACTGCACTACGTCTATGTCGTTGAGGAGCTCATATAGCTCACAGTTGGATCGGATGGGGAAATCATTGCCAACTCGCACAGGACCGAAGGTCTTACTTAGAGACTTTCTTCTCGAATATTCACAAGTCTGCTGCATCAGTAGTTAATAGGGTCCATGCCTCTGCGCTATAAAGTAGCACGGGCAGGATGAGCATCTTGTAGAGGTATTAGTTTGTGGCACATCTTTCTAAAACTGCAAGCATGCGTGTCTAATTAATCAGGGATTTGTCTCCGTCTTCAGGATTGTTTTAGAAGTGACATAAGCTTTCATGCCCCTCCTTATTATTATTTCAGTACCTTCACATGTTACATATCACACTGTGCAGTGCGAAGCAAAGCGGGTCTTCCATGAAATCGAAATGAATGCATCAAAGGTGAATAAATTTTTGTCAAATCAAACAATCATAATAAAAATAATCTTTGGAAATGACTAAATTGTACATGGAGTATGTATGAATATGACAAAATTATAAACAAATTAATGTCACATTTTTATTTATTTTTATTGTTTTTTATATTCATTCAACGGAGATCTTTTTAATTTTTAATTTTTTTTTTTTTGTTTCTTGTAAATATTCAAGAAATTCAAATTTATCATCACTTTACAGTAGAAGAAGAAAACGAAAAAAGAAAATACCTGCTGTTGTTGGTAACATATTTTTCACACTTGGCACTGCTGGATATCATATTGGATTGGACTGACTACGAGGACATGTTAGACCTTATACGGTTGAAGTTTTTAAGTGGAGTTTATTTTTGTTTTTCTTTTTTGATTTTTTTTTTGTTTATTATGCAGGGTTTCATTAGCACCCATTGATTAGTAAAGAAATCTTTATAGTTTTAGATTAACAAAACTGATTGTTTTTTATAGTTTAGCTTGGGAAAAGATTAAAAGAATTTCATTTTTAAAGTTTTTAATCTTCTCCCCGTTTAACATAATTCAAAAGATTTTTTTTTTTTTAAAGAGTTTGAATTTTAACGTCCAAATTTCATGTGAAAAAATCTTCAAACTTACTACAGGACAACTATTTGATATAAAGAAACTAAAATCTTTGAAAAATAACTTCTATAGTCAATTGATTCATAGCTTTAAAGCATACGATCGAGTACACAATTTCTATATAGTTGTGTTCAAAATAATAGAAGTGTTAGCACAACAACCTATTAGTTTTTGTTATTATGTTGAAATAGTCAAGCTATCTTAATATTTGATTGAATAACCTTTGTTTTGAATGACTTCAGCTTATCTACGAGGCATTGAGTCAATAAGATTTTGGCATTTGTTTAAAGGAATTTGATGCCACGTATTCGCGCACTGTAGTCTATAATTCATCTGCATTTGAAAGTTGTTTCTCTGCAGCATACTTTTTAGCATCTCCCCATATATTTTCTATGGGCTTAAGGTCAAGAGACTAAGCTGGCCACGCTATAACCTTTACCCCATTAACCCGAAACCACTCATTTGCCAATTTGTTGGTATGTTTTGCGTCATCATCTTGTTGGAATATCAATTTTAGAGGATTGGAATATGGTAACATCACTTCTCTCAAAGTGCCTATATAGACGTTCCTGTCCATTATGTCTCTAATTGGATGTATTGGGCCTACACCATTATATGAATAGCTTCCCCATATCATTAGTTTTCCACCATCATGTTTAACAGTCTTTTGTGTAAACTGAGCTTTCTATTTGGTAGTGGGCAGAGGTCTAACGTATTGTATGGATTCAGTCAACCAAATAAAACAATTTAGCTTTCGTCGGTCCACAGTATGTTTCTCCATTTTTCTTTCGGATATTTGATATGCTCTTCGGGAAACTTTAAGCGTGCTGCTACCTGTTTTTTTTTCAGCAATGGTACCTTTTGTGGACTTTTTGCGAATAAATTGTTGTCCATCAGACGCCTACTAATAGTAGGCCACTTACGGCACGATTCCGATCCTTTAGACTTTTTAAGACGCCGAAAGGATTATTTTGCTGTATCGCACAATTAGGCGGTCATCGACAGTTGATGTTTTGCCCTTGTACCCACGTGTTTCTAGCTTTTTTTATATTTCAATGCTTTTGTGATCATTTGATCGAAGTAACTAAGATTTCCTTAATTTCTTTGTAAGTTTTGAATTTTTTTTTTCCGAAGATTTTCCATCAGTTCTCTCTTTTCTTCAGTAGAATGCTTTTGTCGTTCACCTTTTACAAAATTTATGTGAATCACTGTAGAAAAGTTTTAATTACATTTTTCCGTACTTACTGTTCACTTTTTTAAAAAATTCTATGCTGTTATATTTTTATTTATAAAAGAACACTCACACTCCAATTTTTTGATCAACCGATGTCAAGGGCAAACGCAGAAATGAATGAATTTCATCACAAATATTAAGTTATTGCGAGATTTTGTTTATTAGTCATAACTTATAAAGAATGTTTTTTACAGAGGTATAGAACTTAAAGTTGAATTAAAACAACGATGGATTATTCGATTGACATGCATGACATCGAAGTCGCCGTGATCTAGTGGGTAGTGTGTTGGCTTATTAGACAAAAGGCCCGGGTTCGAATCCCAGGTCAGACATCAAAACGAAAAAAATATTTCTTCGGCGACTTCCTCTCAGCAGATTTCTGGCAAAGACTCTGAGAGTAAAAATTGCCATGAAAAGCTTCTCAAAAATCTGTCGTTCGGAGTCGACTTTAAACTGTAGGTCCCGCCACTCATGTATAAAATTAACGCACACAGCATAAGTGGTGTGAGAAGCTAGGTCGTAATCCTGACTGAAGGGTTGTAATGGCCAATTATGTTATGTATGTATGCATGCATTTTATTTATCCGAAAGATAAACTTGTGGCATTACATTTTTAATATGATTTCTGGCATATGACCGCCAGAACTTTATATACTATTATGTGGAATAGCATTGCAATTAAGCGACCCTATTTATCACACTCGATCTAACAACTACCGGAAAGTACAACTTAATATGCATATTATATATAACTGACTTAGTAATAAACGGCATTATAGTAAATAGCGGCATTGCCAGAATGGATTTTAATACATACTATATTATGTGGAATTGCATTACTATTAAGCGACTCTGTATTACCACACTTGAACAAAAACATATAATCATAATAACAACAGTATTATCATGCAGTTCTATATAAAGTATAATTTTTACCAATAAAAATAATAATTTTTCAATTTCTAATTATTTTTCGCCATTAGTGTTAGATGTAAGCTTTAAAATGCGATATCATTCATTAAATTTGATGCAGTGGTATGGGAGATATTTGCAACCGACAAAAAAAGTGCTTTAGAAATAATATATATGATGAAGGTTTTCCACTTAAAATTTAAAAATTTCTCTACCACAGTACTCATCAATTTTTTTCAAACAAACAAACAAACGAACAAAGGTATTAAAATACTTCTTGTAAATAGATTTTAGAAGACTTCAAAATCGTTCCTCAGAAAAAATATGTAAATTTTTATTGTTAAACCAACCAGCAGCCTAAATTGATCACCACAGGTTAAAATGCAAATTTTTATTAATAAAAAAAAAAATCAAATCAAATTAAATTAATAAAGAAATAAATTTTTTATATAAAAATATTAAAAAAGAAAAAATCAAAAGAACACAATCAAAACCATAATGAGGTTAATTTGTAACACCTCTTCTTCAATTCTTTTTTTTCTGTTATTTTATTGACTGTATAGTAAGTGTATCCATCCATTAGTCAATTGCCTTTTAAAAAATAAAAAAGGTTGACATTTCGTTAATGGCATGATTTGCTTAAAAAAAAAAAATAAAGAAAGAAAACATTATCAGGTGAGACTATTAAACCACAATACATTCTCCCAAGAACAACAGACAGAAGAACATGAAATGCAATTCATTTTAAATAATTGACCTGTTGAGTTTTAAAATTTTATTCTAATCGATATGACCTGATTTCACTTTCGAAATAATGGTGACAGTTATTGAAATGAATTTAACTGGGTTATGCTCCATATTGGAGTGGAACGAATTGATAATGGTTTTGGGCGGTCAAAAATTAGATCATTTAGAAATATTAAGGAAAATAAAAAATTAAAATAAAAGCACAGAGTTATTTATGCAACTTATGTAAGTTTTGTTTTAAAATCTCTTACTAATAAAGTTCTAAACACCAAATAGAACAGATGCTTCTAACAGAATTTGAACCAACTAATGCTAATTCTTCTTTTTTTGTTGCCGCAGTTTCACTGGCAAGCTTATCCACAATAATACCTACTATCCTACTGATGTAAGGTTAGGTTAGGTTACAGGACGTGTACTTGTCAGGTAAAACAATTACAGTATCCGGAGGTCGAAATTGACACTTTGTACATTGTCCTTAGCGGAGGAAGGAAAAAGAGGATATAGAAATGTAGGTAAGGGGAGGGAGAATGGGAAACGGAGGAATTACACAGAAAGAAACAGACACAAAGCAAAAGAGGGCCTAGCACCTCTCAACCAGCCCAAGCTGCTAATAAATCTGTGGAGAGCCTTGATGTCGGCTCTCGACAAAGAACTCAAGCTCTCAAAGAAGGCTCTGCCAAGGGTCCTCAACCTCAACCTACCAAGGGCTGGGCAGTTCCAGAGGAGATGTTCGATAGTCTCCAACAACCAACCTTATGCTGGCCTTAACCAAGCCCAGCAGCCAATCTGTTCTTTTACTGTCCACAGCAAGCCATAAACGAATAGAACAATCCGATCCGTTCCCCCAACGCCTCTGCTCTTCCCTCTTTCCTTCCCTATCCATCGATGAAGCAATAGAGGTGGCAGACTGGGGCGGTCAAGACCAACTATCAAATAGCCCCCTGAAAGCGAACCTAACCTAGCGAGGGCATCCGCCGTCTCATTGCCCAGTATTCCGCTATGATCCGGAATCCACCATAGACAGATACGGTCTGTTCCAGAACTCCTCAACGACTCTTTGCAGTCGCAAACGAGTCGTGATTTGCACCAGACCGACGCAATGGCCCTAAGGGAAGCCTGACTATCAACGAAGATCATGTAAGATTCCGAATCCGAAGATGGGCCATCAGCTATGGCCTCAATAGCCTTTAGTATTGCGAAAATCTCCGCCTGAAAAATGGTACAGTCAAAACTGATGTAAACTACTTTAAGAAATGCAACTCGAGCTTCGGATCATAGCCTGCGTTGTCGCATTATCATCAAACATATTCAATACAAATTAGTTCAAAATTTTTTGTTTACCAACAAATTATAAAATTCATTGTGGTAAAGTGGTTAAATATTATTTCGTATGCATCTTTTATTATTTTTTTTAATTAAAATATTTGCTTAAATAATGTATAACCAACTGCCACAACTTTAACGAAAACATGTTGCTTTGTGTGCTGCAGTAATTGTTGCTTTAAAAAATTAGCAACTTTAACGATGCACATGTTCAAAATAGAAAAACAACCAACCACCCACACAACACACCACACCACAACACACACCACACTAATCCGTAATGAAAAATATCACTTTAAAGTGAAGAAAAAATAAGGTGTGTGGCTGCGTGTTGTGTTTTTTTTCTATTTTTTCATAAGACTTTAAACAAATAAAGATTTGTTTAGACATGAGCGTCAGCATCAGCATCAGAGCAAGCAATAACATCATCGTCGTCATAATCAGTCGTTTTTATTTTTACTTTTCCACCACGGCATTATGGGAATGAAAGATGGAAAAAGACGAAACCTGCCGCCATCATTTCGTACAGTCGTAATAACATGTAACTGAAATAGCAACAATAACAACAACAATAACAACAAATATCAATAATAAATACTTACTTGCTTACTATTTATAGAGAAAATGTAAAGAAAAACGGAGAAAAACACAGAAACACAGAAAAGTTTCGTTTTTTTTTAAATTTTAAATAAATAATCAAATCATCATAAAGTGGGTGTGTGTGTGTGTGTGTATGTAAATTCATAGTTTGTTGTCAACAACACCTGCTTTCAAACCATACACATACTTATGTATTCTAGCCACCCTCACTTTTCAACATTTAATGAGAAAATGAATCAAAAATGCATACCAACAGCCATAGCAGCAGTCAACATCACAAAAATGATTAAAAGCAGCAGCAAAAATATTTTTTTTTAAAAAAATCAAAACAAATACAAGCAAATATTTACAAAGTATGCGAGTATAAGTATGCATATATGAATACATATGATGATGTGTCAGTGTTTACAATTCATATCTTCAGAAAAAGAAATAAATTTTGTAGGGCAATACCGCTTGTATTTACGACAACCTTTTGCCGTTTCCCGGGTAGCCCATCGTTAAAGTTTTGATATCCCTTTGTTTGAGGACTGTGTCCATCCACTTTATGGCAGATTTTGTGGAATGATTTTGGTTTGCGTGTTCACAGAATCCAACTCGTGCAAGAATTGAAGCCATACGATCATCAAGTAAGGCGTAGATTCGTCGAATGGGTCTAAAACGAGATTACCGTTGTTCCCGATTTCTATAAGCGAATTTTGTTTAGCGATGAAGCCCACTTCTGGTTAAATGGCTACGTCAACAAACAAAACTGCCGCATTTGGAGCGACAGTAATCCTCAAATATATGTGGAAACACCGTTACATTGAGAAAAACTAACTGTTTGGTAAGCTTTATAGGCTGGTGGAATCATTGGTCTGTACTTTTTCAAAAACCGATAGTGGCCAGAACGTTACAGTCAATGGTGATCGGAATAGAGCCATGATTATTAACTTTTTCATCTCTGAATTGAATACCCATTATGTCCAGGAGATGTGGTTTCAATAAGGCGGCGCAACATGTCGCACAACTCGTATCACAATAGATTTATTGAAAGACACGTTTGGTGACCGCCTGGTTTTACGTTTTGAACCTGTGAAATTGGCCTCCAAGATCTTGTGATTTAACACTGCTAGACTACTTACTGTGGGGCAATGTAAAGTCATTGGTCTATGCGGTAAAGCCACAAACGCTTGACCATTTGGAAGACAACATTCGCCGTGTTATTGCCGATATACGGCCATAAATATTGGGAAAAGTCATCGAAAATTGGACGTCCAGATTGGACTACATCTGCGCCAGCCGAGGCGGTCATATGCCAGAAATCATATTTAAAATGTAATGCCACAAGATTATCTTTCGAGTAAATAAAATTCATGTCAATTGAATAATCCATCTTTGTTTAATTGCAACTTAAAGTTACAATACGTCCAAACACAGAGTATATCTCCCAGTGGGATAATGTCTAGCAATTACAGTCACAAATATAGAAGCTGAAGATCGCATTGGTTTAACAGGTAGTATGCTGGCTTATTAGACGTAAAGGCAGGGTTCGAATCCCAGGCAAGACATCAAAATTAAATGTAAAAAATATTTCTTTGGCGATTTCTTCTCTGCAGATTTCTGGCAAAGACTCTGACAGTAAATAAAATGCCATAAAAAGGTTCTCAAAAAATCTGTCGTTCGGAGTCGACTTTAAACTACAAGTCCCGCCACTTATGTATAAAATTAACACACACAACATAAGTAGTTTGAGAAAGTAGGTCAATAATCCTGACTGAAGGGTTGTAATGAAATGTATGTATGAGTCGTTCGCGCTCAAAGAAGATGATTTATTGTCCTTCATTTCACACCGAAAAACATCTGGCATCACAATGTCCATAAAGGCTTCAATAACTAGTAACACATTGTGGTTTTTGACGTCCCCTAGCGGGATTGTCCAAAGACCGATGATTGATAGTCAAGGGCATCTGACCATATAACACCACAATTCCTTTTCCCAGTGTCTCTGCATTCAGTAAATTGGTGGTCTATGAACAAAAAGTATGTCATCAACCGAGTAAGAATCAATTCTATCAAGTCCCAAATTCCAACAGGTACTAAGCCTATCCGCTTCAGAGGCTTCTGTGGACTTATTCCTTCACTGTGGCATCCTCAACGCAATTTCACTGGCAATGAAAATAGCTTTCGAATCTACATTTGAAGGAGCGAGGTTAGCTACGATTTTAAATGCCTTCACAACGACAAATATCTTTACCTGTAAAGCGCTGCATTGTCACCCGAACTATAATGAAGCTCTAGTTCATGACACGCACAAGATATCTATTCAACACCACAATTTCTCGTCATCAACCGAGTAAGAATCAATTCTATCAAGTCCCAAATTCCAACAGGTACTAATTCTATCCACTTCAGAGGCTCCTGTGGACTTATTTCTTTCAATGGCAATTTAAATGGCGTTCGAATCTACATTTGAAGAAGCGAGGTTAGCTACGGCCTTAAATGCCTTCACAACGGCAAATATCTTTACCTGTAAAGCGCTGCATTGTCTCTCGGTCGATAATGAAACTCTAGTTCATAACACGCACAAAATATCCTAGCGTCTATGTCCGACACATTAATGATAATGGGTGGTGTATTGACTATTATGAGGAATTCTCAACAGCTATTTGAAATGGGAATATCTTGGTCATCAGGGAAGTAAAGACATTCAAAATGTTGCCGTCATCATATCTGACTAAATATGTCATAATTTGCTGAAGGTTACAAACGTCCTAAGAAACTGAATGTACTCTTACAATCAGTAGCTCTGTTGTGTATAATAAAAATCCTACAAAAAGAATGAAAAAAAGTGCAACAGGCTTTAAGGCAAACAAATAACAACAGCAACTTTTACTAGCATCACTCATCAGCCAACAGCAACAACAACAACAGCGAACAAACGTATATGAATGTTAAATTGTATTTGAAGAAGTCATCAAATCACACCTTAAATCAACAACAACTATAACAACAATACAATAATACAACAACAAACAGCAACATTAAATAATATGATGCCACTACCACATACAACACATTTGTGTAAAGAGCAGAACAACGGCAAAAGACGATGTTAACGATGAGGAAATGTAAAGTGCCGAGAGACATTGAAAAATGATTCATGTTTTCATTTTATTGTTTTTGTTTGGTTTTTTATGTTTCTTTTTTTTTAAGGTTATTTAACTAAAACATTGCACTCACACATACAGTGGTACACGAGAGTGCTTACTAAAACGAGAGTGTGTGTTTAGATTTTTCATCATTTCAATAAACACTACTACATGGACATTCAAATCTGTGCAGTTTACTTTAAGCACTTGCACACACTTGGTTTGGTTTTGTTACTCTCTTGTTTTAATTTTGTTTTTTTATTTTAGTGGTGCTCTTGCCTGAAAGTGTGGTGTCAACTAAAAAGTAACAGACTACGTAACAAACACCTGCTCTGCTGCTGTATTTATTTAATGTTTAGTTTTCTATCAAATACACTTTGCTTTGCCACACACACACACACATATACGTTCGCTCTCTCTCTCTCTCTTTTCAAATATAGTGTATGTGTGCTCAGTAATATAGACTCAAAGGTAACTGTGCCATTAATATCGTATGAAAAAACCCAAGTAGAGTAACAAACTAAATGTAAATGAGAAATAAAACTATACCTACACACCTATACACATTTATACACACCAACAGGAAGAAGTAGAGAGAGAAAAAAATAAATAAGTAAACAAACAATAGTTGAAAGGGGGGGACTAAAGCCAACTAAAAAAAGAAAGAAAAATAATTCAAAAGTTAAATAATGAAAATTATGTGTGAGTGTGTGTGTGCGTATAGGTACACATACTCGTATGTGTATATGTTTTAAAAATGTTGATAAACTATGTGTATGACAGTAATAAAATTAGGCACAGTGGTGTGATTTACAAAATAAACCACAAGAGTTCTTACGTTTTTAAAAGCGATTGTCATTCTCTGTATCAGGCATCTTTTCGTTCGTTTCATAAGAAATAAGAACCAATAATGTAGTCTTCGCTTTTGTTTATTGACGTAACCATTCGAACAAAATGAACTTCTTCACCAAACACAATTCTTTGATAAAAACGTGAATCTTCGCCCAGTTCCAAATCAGTCTAAACAGCAAAATTGCAATGCAACAAGTGGTCGTTTATCGAGTTCGAATCCCAGGTCAGACATCAAAACGAAAAATTTGAAAATAATTTTTCGGTGACTTCCTCTAAGCAGATTTCTGGCAAATAACTCTGAGAGTAAAAAATTGCCATGAAATGCTTCTCAAAAAAAATGTGTCGTTCGGAGTCGACTTTAAACTGTAGGTCCCGCCACTCATGTATAAAATTAACGCACACAAATAAGTGGTGTAAGAAGCTAGGACGTTGTACAATGGGTCAATTTGACCACCGAGTGCTGAACTTGTCAGAATTGACAAGTACACGTCCTCTAACCTAACCTAACCTAACCTAAGTGGTCGTTTAGCTTCAGTTCTTATATAAGCTCTATTTCTATCGGGAAACCCATCCAACGGTTTAAATTTGAACCATCGGAATCATTCTATTCAGTCACAAAATTCAGTATAATTACCACCACTGAACTTAATGAATCGATTTACACTTGAGCAACATACATTCAACCCTTCAGTCAGGATTTCAACCTAGCTTCTCACACCAGTTATGTTGTTTGCGTTAATTGTAGACATGAGTGGCGGGACCTATAGTTTAAAATCGACTCCGAACGACAGATTTTTGAGAAGCTCTTCAGGACTTAATTTTATTTACTCTCAGAGTTTATGCCAGAAATTTGCGGAGAGGCAGTCGCCGAAAAAATATTTTTTTTCATATTTCAGTTGATGCCTGATCTACTAGACAATGCTTGAGCAACATTGGGAGTTATTAAGCCAACGAGAAACTGCACGAAACTCCAAAAAATCATCTCTTCGGATGAAGCTTATTTGGATCTTGGTGCGTCTTTAATAAGCAAATTTTTTTTTTTTTTTTTATAAAACCAGCACTCAGGGGATGGCCCCTACTCATGCAGTGCATTGTGCAAGTTTTTAGGAAAGGTGGAAAGAGGGAAGATGCGAACGCCAAGGGCCAGTGCTATACCTTCACCATTATACAGTCAATAGCAAGAAGCCCAAGAAGCCTGCAGTTCTCACACTACTTATGTTGTGTGTGTTAATTTTATTTATAAGTGGCGCATTTGGGGTTGAAAAAACACACACGTGGCTTCTTCCAGAAGCCAAGGCACCCATTACGAGCGAATGTTTTTTGCGACCAGAGGAGCGGAGGTATCATTGGGCCGTATTCCTTAGAAAATGTGGACGTCTCAACGATTACGATCAATGGAGACCCTAATTGCACCAAAATAACCACTTTTTTGTACCCGTTCTTAAAGGTATTGATGTGAAGGATGTTTGATTTCAACAGGATGATGTAAGTTACCAAACATCTCATGCCGCAAATAGATTTATGGCGCCAAACGTTTAACGGTTGCTTAAATAGCTGAAATTGTGATATCAATTGGCCACAAGAAAGCTGCGATTTGGCACCGTATGACTATTTTCTGTGGCCACCCGTTGAAAAAACTGTTATGTCGACAAACCTGAGACCATTGAGCATTTGATGGCCAACATTCGTAATGCTATTACAGAGATACAAACCCATACACTCGAGAAAAGGCACGAAAATTGGTCCGATCGAAAGAGGCATTGTGAGGACACCCACTGCAGCCATTTGAATGAAATGATATTCCATTTCTAACCGTAATAATTGTACTTCACAACAAAAAATCACACACATTTCGGGAAAATTTCAAATAGTTCTTATTTAATTGTATTTTTAAAATTACCCTTTACAAGGAAAGCCAAGTGTTTATTGTTCTATTTTTAATTAATTCTCTTTTACTTTTAAATTCTTTTGACCCACTGTCTCATATGTTGTGTTAAATAAACAAAATTTTCGTCTATAATTTGCTATGCATTGTGGCTGAAATAAAAAAGAGCAAACAGAACCAAGGAACATTTGAATAGATGGACTGGGGAAACCGCAAATCAAATAAATAAAGAAAGAAAGCAAGAAAAAAAAACTTATTTTATAATGAAATTAGAGAGAGACGGAGTAGAAGAAAATAAAATTGAATGAATTATTCTAACTTTCTGACTGATAAACTAAATATGGCAAGACTAAGAGTAACTGGCTGTGTTTTTGAGTCGTTGGTGTAAATGCCATGATGGACGACATGCGGTTCTAATGTGTGTCTGTCTGTATATATTTCTATAAGTATTGCTGGTTTATGTCCATTTGATGGAAAGTGTTGATAATGATGACCATTTTTAAACAATCAAATGGCCAAGTAGCCAAGCACACAGCCAGCTAATCTGTCGGGCATCCGTATTGCATAGTAGACGGTATATGAGCAGCAAAGCATTTGAAATGTTTGGATTTGTTGGGTTTTCTTTTTTTTTTTTATAAACAAATTAACATTGACCGAGTGTGTGTAAAACTACAGACAATCAGACAGACGGACATTCTGTGAAATTGTTGTCTTCTTTTTATGCCTTTAAGATACTCGTGCCGACCATCGTTTAACGTAATTATGGTGTGTTTTATTTGATTGTGGCTTAAATGAAATAAAATTTACAAATTAACGTTTCATTTCATTTTAATACCTGAGAAATTCATCAGCAGTTGATAGAAACACAAAAAAAAAGAAGGCAGCCGCACTTTACTTTCTTAAGTGGTTTGTTAAAAAAGGTGTCGGCTTTACCATTTGTCTTTACTATTTAAAGTCCAAAAGATACTTAAATTATATCAGTTTTAATGTCATTAATTTCGTTTCGTTTATCTCCTAATGCGGTCCATTTCTCAAAGTCTAGTGCAGAGCACAATTAATGGCATCGCGCTTATCATAATTTTTTCCAAATTTATGGCGGATTATTTTTAATTTTTTTTAATTGCTACACATTATTTTATTAACAAAAGAGATTTTTTCTTTTTAGTAAAGAAAACAACTTAATTTTGAAAAAAAAACAAAAAACAAAAGAAAAATAAACACTTTCTAAAGCTTTTTTTAAATATCATGGCACAGCAACAATGTTTAACAACAAAATGTTAAGCAACAAAATGTTTAGCAACAAAATGTTGAGCAACAGGAATGGAAAACATTTTTTTGAGTTTCCAATATAATTGCTATAAGGTTTGAATTTAAAAATTCAATAAAACAAAAACGATTTGAAATTTTATCAAATTTATTTTTTTTTTTTAAAAAACAATTGTTTTGCTTAGGAATTGAGTATTATTTGATTCATATGCCAGCCGCGTCTGGCCTCACAGTAACTAATTCGCACCAACGATCAGCAATAAATATTCAAAACGATGAGTAGGTTCGAGTCATACTTATAATTTCAGATACTTATACGCATTCATACTTATTTTTGATATCATACTTATACTACTCATACACAAAGTTGGAAATACTCGTCGTATTCATACTTACCAATACGCATGATGTTATTGACTTCGACTTGTCTCTACTTAACATTTACATGAAGCACAAAATAAGTATGAGTCCCGTACGAACACTGCAATACTCACAAGGAGATTGTGTGTGTGCTTGGCTTGTTGTCTTTGTCTTTCCTTTCTTCTTTGTTTGTATATGCAACAACAACAAAGACTGTAAATTTTGATGAATGATTCGAATCACTCAAATTACTTATAAGTATTATAAGTATTTTTCTAAATTTATGAATCAAAATGAGTAGGCGTATGAATCAAACACATTTCGAATGTTGTGAGTTTGATGTCAACGTTGTACTCGGACTCATTGCTACTTATACTTATAAATCAATGTTGTAGCGAGTACAAATGAATCAGAGTAGTTGAATTTCAATTCTGTTGATTTACTCATACTTAAAATTGCATGGATGGTTATGAGTAGCGGAAAAACAATTCATTGCTGATTTCTCATTCTCACGGACCAATTTTCGTGCATTTTTTCAAGTGTATGGGGTCGTATCTCGGCAATGGCACTAAGAATGTTGACAAACAAATGCTCAATTGTCTCCAAATTTGTAAGCATAAAACTTTTTTTAGATGGCTCGCCACAGAAAATATTCTGGAACGGTATCAAATCGGATGCTTTTTGATGGCCAATTGACATCACCTTGTCGGCTACTTAAACGGCTATCAAACGTTTGACGCAATAAATGAAGAGCATTTTTTCAAGTGTATGGAGACATATCTCGGCAATGGCATCAATAATGTTGACATAAAAATGCTCAATTGTCGCCGGTTTGTAAGCATAAAACTGTTCTTAGATGGCGCCCCAGAGAAAATATTCTGGAACGGTGTCAAATTGCAGCTTTTTGATGGCCAATTGACATCGTCAATTCGGCCAGTTAAACAGCCATCAAACGTTTGATGCAATAAGTGAAGAGCGGTACAAAAGTAATGGGTTAACATAATAGTTGCTCAGTCGTTATTTTCAAACAAATATGGGCCAATGATGCTTCCGCTCCACAAGCTGTTGCTTTTCTGAGTTCCAAAAACGGCAATTTTGCTTATTAACGTACCCACCAAAGTGAAAATGTGCTTCATGTGGAAAGATATTTTTTCTTTTTGGCAAAATCCCGTTGATCCATTACGAACAGTGGAGGTAGGTTAGGTTAGGTTAGGTTAGGTTAGGTTAGGTTAAGTTAGGTTAGGTTAGGTTAGGTTAGGTTAGGTTAGGTTAGGTTAGATTAGATTAGATTAGGTTAGGTTAGGTTAGGTTAGGTTAGGTTAGGTTAGGTTAGGTTAGGTTAGGTTAGGTTAGGTTAGGTTAGGTTAGGTTAGGTTAGGTTAGGTTAGAGGACGTGCACCTGTCGGTAAAGACAAGCACAGTATCCGGCCGAAATTGACCCATTGTACAGTGGAGGTAATGATATTAAATTTTGGGACATAATAGAATGACATAAGTATTGCCAGATTCGAAATGGTTCCGATGCTTAAAATTTAAACCAATAGATAACCCACCCGATAGCTTAAGAAACGTTTGAAATTATTTACAAAAATTTAAGTTTTTTTTTAAACAAAATATCACTTTGCATGAATTGTATTGCATACAGGGTGGAGGTCGTTATCTGAATTTAAATTAAAAATGATAAAAAATCAACGACAAATTTTTTTATCTCTGCAGGCAATTACTTCCATTATCCATTGGATTAATTTGTACATCAATTCTACCTGTAAAACAATCCTCCATGTGAATTAATTGAAAAAGGGTTTCAATTTTCTTTTAATGAAAAGAACAATTTTCACTTCCGGCAACTAAAGCATTAACATTCAAAATTGAACGACTTCAGTTAATCCATTAATAGGCCCTTTGACATAAAACCATATATTAACGAAAGAAAGAAAGAGAAAAAAATAAAGTGTACTTAATTATCAGGCATTTTCAAGAATAAATGTAGTTCAATAGGACAGTCATGAGTCACACCTTCAATTGAATGCCAGAAGTATTTACAAGCAGCAGCATAATAATAATGAAACACAGTCACAGACGAAAGAAAAATGATTTAAAAGTCGTCGTAAATTGTCAATCAAAAATCTGTAAGAAATACCTGAGCGTAAGCGTTTGATTATTATTTGAGTAACTGAACTGAACTGACTTGACGTCTATTGGCAACATGTAGAGTCTGGCCTGGCCTGGTCTTGTCTGGTATGTAATTACAGCTGTAGCACTGCTTATGTAGTATCCATACGAGTGGCGCACACAATCTACTCATTGACTCACTCACTCACTCACTTATTTAAGTGATTAATTACAAGCATTTTTTCTTACGTTTTTTTTTCTTCTTGTTTTTGTAAAGCTGCTGCTAACACTGCCAGTGTTTGTGTGTATGTGTTTTTATTTTTTTAATTAATTTTAAATTATTTGTGCTACAAGTATTGTAGTATGCCAGCGTGTATGAATTAATGAAATTCTCTGAAATAAATGATCAACGATAGTGAATGTGTCAAAGCGACATGTTGTGAGAGAGGAGATACATAAACGCCGATAACCATAAGATATGCTTTTCAATTGCTAATTATTTTCAACTTGCCACATGTGTCTGATAGCATGTCAAATATGAATAATTACTTTATGCTGCAAGAAAAAGTGATTTTTCTATGGCCTTACGGGCCTATTTACTAAGTTGCAAGCATTTGAACAGCATCTTGCATCTTTGGCTTATTTACTTCACTACTTGTTTACGGATAATAAAAATTAAGAGGCTTTGATCGCCACCAAAATAATATCTCAAATATGGAAAGTAGCAACAGTAAACGTTGTTTTATGGGAAGACACATCTTGAGCAAAGATTTGAACTCACTCAACAAAATATCTCAACTATACCAGATGGCAATCCTATTCTCCTAGGAGCCTCCGCAGTAGACCTTTTCTTATCTGAAAAATCTATTCGTTCCTTACACGTTCAAGTCGTTATAGTCTACCAATTAATATGTTGGCTTATTAGACGAGGGCTTGTGTTTCGAGCATCAGCTGAAACGTGATATCTTCTGAGATGAAAACCGATAAATACTACACATACTACAGCTACATACATGCATACATTCTTACATAATAGGTCATTAAAACCCATCCGGCAGGACACCGACCTAGCTTCTCACACCATGTACGTTTAAAGTTTTTTTTGAGAAGCTTTAATTACCCTAGTGAAGTCGCCGTGGTCTAGTAGGTAGTGTGTTGGCTTATTAGACGAAAGGGTTCGAATCCCAGGTCAGACACCAAAACGAAAAATATTTCTTCGGCAACTTCCTCTCAGCAGATTTCTAGCAAAGAATCTGAGAGTAAAAATTGCCATGCTTCTCAAAAATCTGTCGTTCGGAGTCGACTTTTAACTGTAGGTCCCGCCACTCTGGTATAAAATTAACGCACACAACATAAGTGGTGTGAGAAGCTAGGTCGTAATCCTGACTGAAGAGTTGTAATGGTCAATTCCATATATATATATATATTAATTACCCTTAGAGTTTTAGCAGAAATCTGCTGAGTGGCAGGCACCAATGAAATATTTTTGGTCATCATGTCCTCATGTCCAATAGGTTAACATATTACCTACTAGCCTATGACGGCTACATTAGATGGTAAGTTTATTCTCCTAGAAGCCTCCGCAGTGGTCATATTCCGTCATTTTGTTGGCAAAAAAAAATCTTTTCGTTTCTTAAACGTTCAAACTCTTTTAACTTTAATGCTTACAAAAACTTTCTGTCGAAACAAACAAGCCATTTTCAGTCTACACTGCATCTAATCCCGCCCAACCTATGTACATATCATTGCAATTTATGTCCATTTATTCAGATCTTAATCGACTTCTTTTAGGCATTCTCTACACTCTTCATCATCCGAGGACATAGCAATGCCCTGCTAACGTGTTTCTTTGCTCTTCAAGAGAGTACTACTCAAGAATGATAAACTAAAGATTATGCCATCACGCACACAAAATTAAAACTTTCTGCGCATGTTGAATCAATGACGTCACGCAAATTGTGTTCCTATTGGCTAATGATAATGTAAGTTATATTGCAGGGTTGCCAACTATTTTCTTCCTAACAGGATATCATGCGCAAGGCCTAATCTTTAGTTTATCATTCATGGTCGTACTTGAGTAGGTTTGAGTTCGTTCGTCAAATTGGTTGTTGTATCAGCTTTGTGTGTTTGTTAGAAATCTTTATGAACCCGTATACAGGAAGTTAAGTGTTACTGTTGAGTGACACATCTCATGCCACAATCGATTTATTGCCTCAAACTTTTGCTGCCAGTTTAATTAGCTGAAATGGTGATGTCAATTGGCAGCCAAGAAGATGAGATTTGACACCGTTGGACTATTTTCTGCGGGGCCCATTAAAGACGAGTTTTATGCTGACAAACCAAAGGCAATTGAGCATTTGAACGACAATATTGGTGATGCCATTGCCGCTATACGACCCCATATAGTTGGAAAAATGTATTAAAACTTGCTACGATCGAATAAGGTACTGTAAGGCCAGCCGCGGCAGCCACATGAATGAAATGATATTCCATTCCTAAGCGGAACAATTGTACTTCACAACAAAGAATCACATTTCGGGAAAATTTCAAATAATTCTTATTTTATTGTATTTTTAAATTTAAACTTTTAAATGGTCCACCCTTAACAAGGAAAGCCAAGTGTTTGTTGCTCCATATTTAGTTAATTTTCTTTTATTTTTAAATTCTTTTGACCCACTGTCTCAAATAAATTTTCCAAAATTTCGAACTGAGTTTTGTTTTATTTTATTTTCAAAATTTAAACTTTTAAATGGCCCATCGTTTATATTTATTTTCCTTTAAACATGTTGCTAGTAAATGTTTATAACGTATTGCAACATGTTGCCCACTGAGTGTATATAAGCAACATGTTTCCAAACCACATAAATTCAATAAATTTGAAGTAATTATTAAACCCGTAATTAAACTTTAAAATTCGATTAAACAATTTGTTTTTATTTAAATTTATAGGCCATAAATAACCCTGTTTTATTTGTAATACTTGCATACCGATATACATGTTGTTGTAAACATCATAATTTATAATTTTAAAATTGTTGCTGGTGCATAAAGTTTCCTTTTAATAAGTCTTGGCTTTTTATCATTAAAACTTAAATCTCCGCTGAAATTAGTCTCAAACGAAGTAAAAGAGAAAAACAAAGAGGGGGAAAAAATCAAATTTACCGTTAATAAAAATTTATTTATTTCAGATCGAAAAATATCTGACTTTTGATGTAAAACAAAAAAAAAAAAACGAAATTTACTTAGAGGCGTTTATGCAGTTGCATAAAGAATTAAAACGACCGACTCTATGCATTTTAAACTCAAGTGTAAAATTAAACGAAACTGGAGGCATTATTTGATTTGAAGTTAAAATAAAAATTAACCCTAAAATGGCTGTTCTTTTTTTTGTTCAAAAGAGAATACATTTTATAAAGGGTTATACGTTTGTCGATTAAATATAATGGGCATATAGCGAGAATCAGTGAAATTTTTATCGCCTTAAAACTTGGACTTGCAGTAAGGATCCTTTACAACCCTACGACCTTTCTTCTCACACCACTTATGTTGTGTGTGTTAATTTTCTACATAAGTGACGGACCTACAGTTTAAAGTTGAATCTGAACGACAAATTTATGAGAAACTTTTCATGGGAATTTTATTTTATTTTGAGAGTTTTTGCCAGAAATCTTCTGATAGGCAGCTGCTGAAGAAATATTTCCTTTCATATTTCGTTTCTGTTGGAGATGGGTTTGGACCGTGTCCGCACGTCTAATAACCCAAAATTAGATTACAGGATAACAATTCCGGACAACGAAGTCTGGAAAAGTGGTGTGAGCCACATCGTTAAGCTCTTCGTGCAAATTTACATCGACGGTTCGAAATTGAAAAGAGCAGTAGAGAATGGCATTTTTTCAGAATCATCCGGAATAGCCTAGTTTACAAGGCTGCCGAACCACTGTAGCATTTTTTAGCCTGCGGTGAGAATTATTGGAATCAGGGCTCTAAATTCAAACGTAATGAACTCCAAGACGATGTACCGCTGTCGCAGATATCTCAATGAGGTAGCTGAACGATATGATGCCCATGTCATATGTATAACGGAACACAGTGGAATTCTGGGTAACTGTAGAGCTGATGAACTGGCACGATCACGGAACTCTCCGAATAATTCTCGACTCTGGGCGTCGCTATGAGAACCTGTAGGATCATAATTGAAAATGCGATCGTCGATTCTATCAACAACAGATGAGCGGCCTCGTACACAAGTAGAACGGCGCGAAAAATCTGGGCAAGGGTAAATGAAGGACGCACGATTGGCCTGCTTAAACTCCAGAGAGGCACGCTTAGCATAGCTGTGGGGGTCATTACGAAGCATTTTATTATGGGTATGCATGCGAGGCGCATTCGTCTTAGACATCTTGATAACGATTTCAGTATAAGCTACATGGTTGAGGAAGAAGAGGAGATATCCTTCACCTGCTGGGTACATGAGCAGATAAGCATTTCGACCGCAGACCATGGATATCCAACAGGATTCAGCTTCACCGTACTCAGCACGCGTCAACCAAGAATGGCTTAAAAAATAGGTTCCTCACTTCATTTCTACCGCACAATGACCACCAAAATCTCCGGATCTCAATTCGTTGGACTTTAGCGCCTAGGGCATTTTGGAGAGTAAGGTTCTCTCTAAAAAATACCAAAGTTTCGAACATCTCAAGACGGCACTTCGCCGCGAATTTGCCAAAATACCGCAGAGCCACTTTCGTGCAGCCTGAGATGGCTTTGTCGGCCGTTTGAAGGCCATAATTCGAACCACATGTGGCCAATTCAAATAATTCTAAACCGATTCTTAAATTTGATGTTATTTCCAACATTTTTGCTTTTGAACAATAAAATTAAAAAAATATAGCGCTTTACTTTGTTGCATTATGTACCAGCCACCCTGTATATGGCCTAAGTGTGTCCATCTGATTCTCTTGGATGTACTGTCACCTCTAGTTTGCATGAATGCCAAGCGATATCACTTATGATTTATTGAAGAGCCCATAACCATAGATTGAGTTTAAATAAATCCAGCGGCATAAGATGAATTCAATAAAATCTATTACAGTAATAAGGAATGGTTCGTATGTACATTTGTCTTAAAAATGTTTGAATTTTAAATCCGAAATAACAATGAAATGACGATGTGGTATGGCTCCAGTGATGTCTTAAAAATTTTTTTTATTAAAAAAAACAAATGTATGGAGGCTATAAAACCAAATATCGTACGATACAATTACAAACTACCTCCACATTAAACAAATCATTTTAAAATAATCGTTCACATTAGAATATTAAATCACAGCCAAAGGCTGAAATAAATTTTTGCTAAAATATTGGCAAGTGGAGGTTGACTTCTTAAAAGTCAAAAAATTTTGTTTTTTTTTTAATTTTAAATAAGAGAGCAAATTTAAACAAAACTAATAAATAAATATTGAATTACAACAAAACGATGAAGTTGAAATAATTAACAAACAAATTTTAATATTAAATTAGCAAGATTTTGTTTTTGATCAACTGCCTACCACCTGAAACAATTTTTTCAATAGACTGTATCCCCCCCCCTATTCTCAAATCAAATTTGAAATGAAAAAAAAAAATCTCCGCTTTAAATCATACAAAACTTAAGCAGGATTTAGAAAAGCCAGTAGCATTTGAAAATGCTTTGGCGCCAAGCGGTTTCTTCAACTGCAACATCATGGTTGTCGTAAAGATTTCATGTTAATTTTCATGGATTTTGTGGCGTGTATGGTTGGATGTATGCCTGTCATGTTGCAAGGCATTATAAATGACCAGTTAGACGTACATACATAAACTTGTGCCTGTTGTATGTTGGTCATGTTGGCTGTTTTAATACACAAAACTAAATACTGGTTGTCATAAATACCGGGCCAATAATTTAAGGAAAAAGAAACCAAAAAATCTACGCGAATACAAAATGTGTTGAGATATGGATAAGGCAGCACAGCACATGCATCACACTCATCATCACATGATTACAACGCGATGGCAATAATGATTATGCTGGTGTTGTTTACATGATCATAATGTTGCCATAATTACTTCATTATTAGCAAAGATTTTGAGGCAAATTGTGATTTTGATGGGGATATGCACTGGACTAGTGTAAAACTGAAGTAAAGTTTAAATGATGTATGATTGTGGATTGCCAAAGGCGTACAACTGCATATTCAAAGGGAGCCACGAAAGCACTAAGCGTCTATCAAAGGGACAGCCTTAATATGTTACTTGACAGAATGTCTGCTTAAATGCTTGAGAGTACAACAAACTACATACATACATACACACATACATACATAATTGGCCATTACAACCCTTCAGTCAGGATTACGACCTAGCTTCTCACACCACTTATGTTGTGTGCGTTAATTTTATACAAACTACATGGTACGATTAAAGCTAGAGTTGAACAGGGGCTTCCGAATAGTCTGATACAGTCTGACAATTGATAACGGTCATCCTGTAGCTACATCAGCTAAATCAGTTCTCAATTATTCAGTCTGTTTGAACAAACCGCCATTGACGAATAAAGTATTCTGCAAAGCATTCTCCACTTATTTTACAAATGCCATAATCGTTATACACGGAGGGCTATGTACAATGCGGTGGATAAATTATAGAGCCCTAGTTCAATAATCCATCGACGAATATTAATAAAACTCGCAAAACTCGTTCTATCGCAGAACAAAAATTGACCAATTTTTGCGTCCTGCCTTTGGCAATGGAATTGAAATTATGTGACTACATTGGCTAACACCTAAATGTAGACAAAACGTAAAGTCTGACGAAAAATCGTGTGAATCTGCAAAAGAATCAGAGGCAGGCGATTTCGCGTTGCTTACAAGAACTCGGTATATCTCGGCCTATTTCGTCCTGATTTCGTTCTTTCACTGGTACAAAATTCAAATGGCTATGGCAGCGCAGCTATGCTTACATACACACACACACACACACATACTCGAAAACAAAAGCAGGAACTGAAAGACTTTTTCATCCACTTTATGGATTATTACAGTGACAAAATAAATATTAACATGAGGTAAACTTTTGTTAAAAATCCTGTATAGAGTCGTACCGAAAAGGACTCTACAGGACGGTTGGCTTCACAAATGAAAGCAGAAGTTTCCGAGTAAATCGATACAAAGTTGGGAAAAGAATGCTACTTCTAATGGGATGGCCTATTAACTTGTAGCAAACTATAACGAAAAGCCTAGTAGAGGTTATGGAGAGGTTAACCATAATCTGTCCACGTTCTTTATGATCGTATGGAGAGTATAGGGTGGCCTCAACAATTCCTTCCATCCGCTACAGGTGACTTCAACTCATTCTCTTTTCTCAGCTATCAACGTTTGATGAGGAATGATTTGCTTGGATTTCACAATGCAAGTTTTTTTTCTTTTGCTTCATTTACATACAGGATGGCAGATATGTATTGCAGCCAACTTCAGGTTGTTATCATTTATAAACCGCTCGTCTAACAGCTGACAGATTTATTCCATTCACAGTTTATTTTATTATTATTTACAAGCTTATAAAAGCATTTTGATCTATTGCAGTCAGAAAAAAAGTTATTCGTGATGGAATTCAAGCGTGATAGTGTGATTGCTTTATATTTGGCTGGAAAACAACAGGTGGCTATCGTTAGAGCCCTCCAGGATTTAAATGTGAATAAATCTTTTGTTTCTCGTACCATTGCTCGTTACCGTGTATGTTACAGTGTTGCATCGCGTCCAAAAAGTGGACGAAAAAAAAACCGGTAACAACACCAGAAATTATCCGAAAAGTGAAGGCCAGATTTGATTGAAATCCACGCCGCAGTGGTAGAAAAATTGCTCGTGAGCTGAACATATCGCGAGAACGTGTGCAACACATATTGAAAAATGAGCTTGGACTAAAGCCATTGAAGATCCAAAAAGTGCAAGAGCTCACCCATGGACAAAAAAGTTAGACTGGAAAGGGCCAACTTGTCTTGTCCTGATTTCGTACTGCACCGGTACAAAATTCAACTGGCTATGGCACTGAAAATAAAAAACCATTCGTAACGACGTTTTTTCGCTTAATTTTGATCGCAAAATCATCTACATCGATGGGGCCCATTACGGGATGAATGGCTTGTCAACAAACAATATTTTCTGTTCTGGAATGATACTACTCCACATTAGAGACAAGAGCATTAAATTCACTACAATAAAGCCACTGTTTGGTTTTTGTATTTTTAGCTGGCGTGTTTCTTTGAGGCGATATTCACCAGGCTATCACTGCCCACGAGTAAGGTACGTCGATGATTACGAACTTCTTTTAGCCTGCATTTGGCTAATCCGCACATCAACGACACTACGTGATGCAGCCAATGTCGCATTGAAATTGAGCTTCACGAGCGATTTGACGGCATGGTCATCGCAAATAGTAGTGATCGTACTAAGTAATACACCCCGTAAGACTTTTGCTTATAGGATTTCATACACCACAAATATCGGAGCCAATATAAACCGTATATACATAATTGGTCAGTCAGGATTGCGACCTAGCTTTTCGCATCACTTATGTTGCGTATGTAGGTTGTTCTAGAGTTTAAAGATGATTCTGAACGTCTAGTTTTCGATAAATTTTTTATGGACAATTTTTTATATCCTGTCAGAGTTTTTATCAGAAATCTGCTGAGAGAATGTCAGTGAAGAAATACTTGTTTTATATTTCGTTTTGTTGGCGATAGGTTAGGTTAGGTCGTAGGACGTGTATTTGTCAACTGTGACAAGTACAGTGCCCGTACCCGGAGGTCGAATTGACTCGTGTTGTGTGTATTAATTTTATACATTAGTGGCGGGACCTACAGTTTAAAGTCCACTGCGAAGGAAAGATTTGTTGAGAGGCTTTTCATTGCAATTTTATTTACTTTCAGAGTTTTTGCCAGAAATCTGCTGAGAGGAAGTCTTCGAAGAAATACTTTATATTTCCGTTTTGATGCCTCAGCTGGGGAACTTGGGCTTTTAGTCTAATAAGCCAACACACTATCTACTAGACCACAGCTGTTTGATATCTACTTATTGGAGATATCTGACCTGCTGTTTGAACCGCTGTCTCACACTTCTAATAAACGAACACACTGCCTACTAGACTACGGCGGACTACAAATATTTGTGACATCGTTTTTAAGTTTGTGAATATCATTCTCCATAGAATGATAAATTATTTAAATTTTTATCATACAATACACATAATTTGAAAGCTAAATTGCATAATAACTTATCTAAAAATTAATCATTTATTTCGAATTGTGTAAGAGGAAATGATTTTTAAGCTTTTAAAGCCAATAAGGGCAGGGCATACAGACCCCTTTACAAAACGAATATCACTCTAGTAAAAAAAAAAACAGAAAAAAGAAAAACAAGGCAGCTGTTTGAAGAAAAAATTCCCACCAAAAAAAATTAAAAATGAAATGAAAAACTATAAAATCATATACAATATTACTATGAATTCTGAATATAAGAACAAAAACAAAAACAAAAAAATGTATGTCAGTAACTCCCCTTGCCTAGACCCAAAACAAAATCTTTAAATATCATACTTCAATAAATTTTGTAAATTTGTTGGTTCATACGCCATCGTCGTCACTGAATGACAGGCACAACTGTCAAAATGTGCTAAAATCTATTAATCAAAATTAGCTAAGAAATGTTAAATTTCCAAAGAAAAAAAAAACAACAACAACAATATTAACAAAAAATTAATGTAAAATTTTTTTTCGTAAAATATTACTTGCGATAGCCAAAAAATACAGCCGAAAAGGTGTTATGAAAAGTAGAGGGCCTTAGGGGCAAAAAATCACAATAAAAATGACAAGTAATTTGTTTAGTTTATTACGCTATTGTTTAAAAAAGTGAACAAAATTTAATAGACAAACAAATATTTTTGTAGCAATTGTTCGAAATTACAAGTACATGTTAAATTATTGCCCAGCAAACCTTTTCAACATGATCTAAAACATCAACATAATTCTCTATGGTGCCTCTGCATCTGTTTAGAGAACATACGAAATGTTCAATTTCCCAGGACACTGGCGCAAAAATCAGTCTGAATACCAATGGCAAGGGTTATGTTGACTTCCAGAATCCTTTTGAGATTTAATATATTCACATACGTCAGGGAATTTAATATTGAACACCACAAACAAAGTGCAGCCCTCGCGCTGACTAATTTCTTCCTTTTCCCTGATTTGACGGAACTTGGTTAGTACAGGGACTGCGTTCACCCGTGGCATCACAACGGGCCGCCATGCGTGCTCAAGTAAGCTTTGTGATATCAGAGCTACCACTCCGACCTGACCTGACCTGACCTGACCACAAACAAAAGTCTAATGGGGTTAAATAGTGCGATTTCGATGGACTTTTTACATCACCACTATTTGAGATGACCATGCCCTCTAATCGCTCTTCCGGAATATCCAATGTGAAATGAACTGCGTCATGTACATAGCGCCGACCTGTTGATACCATATGTCGTTGCTATTGAGAACATTCAAATTCAGGGTAAAAGAAGTAAAATAAGATCGACCTATAGTGCTCGTTGACACTGATAGCCTAGCCAACATCGCTCTCAAAGAAACATAAATCAATGATGCCGACAGCACAAAATCCTCACCAAACAGTGAATTCATCGCAGTGAATTTAAGATGATGATTTTTCTATCAAATTAGGGTCCTTTATTAAATGCTCCACAGGCCATTAAAGGCAAATACGTTACTGAGCATAGTCTGGTTTACAGGGTGGCTGATATATAATGCAACAAAGCGATATATTTTTCTAATTTTTTTTTTTAATTATGTTGTTTAAAAGCAAAAAATGTTGGTAATAACATCAAATTTTAGAATTGGCCACCTTTGGTACGAATTATGGCCTTTAAACGGCCGACAAAGCCATCACAGACTGCACGAAAGTGGCTCTGCGGTATTTTGGCCCCTTCCCGACGAAGAGCCGTCTTGAGATGATCGACACTTTGGTATTTTTTAGTGAGAAACTTACTCTCCAAAATGTCCCAGGCGAGAAAATTCAACGGACCGATATCCATTGTGTGGTAGAAATGAAGCGAGGAACCACCTTTTGAAGCCATTCTTGGTTGACTCGTGCTGAGTGCGGTGGTGCTGAGTCCTGTTGGAATGTCCATGGTTTGCGGCCGAAATGTTTGTCTGCCTAGGAATTCAATACTGTCTTTAAGACATTTTCCCGATAATATTCGGGATTTATTTTGACCCCACGGTAGATGAATACGAGCGGAGAGTGATCAGCGTCCGTTACTGCGGCCCACACCATTAGCATTTGCGGCGCTTGAGTTTTGGTGACCAATCATACATATACATAATTGGGCATTACAACCCTTCAGTCAAGATTACGACCTAGCTTCTCACACCACTTATGTTGTGTGCGTTAATTTTATACATGAGTGGCGGGACCTACAGTTTAAAGTCGACTCCGAGCGACAGATTTTTGAGAAGCTTTTCATGGCAATTTTTACTCTCAGAATCTTTGCCAGAAATCTGCTGAGAAGAAGTCGCTAAAGAAATATTTTTCGTTTTGATGTCTCACCTGGGATTCGAACCCGGGCCTTTTGTCTAATAAGCCAACACACTAGACCACGGCGAGTCTAGGAATGTCTAATGTCCTGTAGGAATGTCTATGGTCCGCGGCCGAAATGTTTGTCTGCCCAGGGCTTCAGTACTGTTTTAAGACATTTTCCCGATAATATTCGGCATTTATTTTGACCCTACGGTCGATGAATACGAGCAGGGAGCGACCCTCGGCCGTTACGCGAGTCCAAAACATTACCATCGGCGTCGCTTGAGTTCTGGTGACCAATCGCATGTGTAAATTTTCAGCTGACCTCTTTGGTAAGTAAACCCGATTATTTTGTTTGTCCTCAAACTGCTCAATTTGGAATGGCTTCTCATCGGAGAAAACCAAATTCGGTAACTGGCCATTTTCGTGCGAGGGAAGTAACTCCTTGGCTCTTTCGAGTCTAACTTTTTTTTTTGTCTATCGGTGAGCACTTTTTGGAACTTCAATGGCTTTAGTCCAAGCTCATTTTTCAATACGTGTTTCCTCCGTTCTCACGATAGATTCGGCTCACGAGCAATTTTTCTACTACTGTGGCGTGGATTTCGATCAAATCTGGCCTTCACTTTTCGGATCATTTCTGGTGTTGTTACCGTTTTTCTTTGTCCACTTTTTGGTTGAGATGCAACACTGCCAGTATCACGGTAACGAGCAATGGTACGAGAAACAAAGGATTTATTCACATTTAAATGCTGGAGGGCTCTAACGATAGCCACCTGCGGTTTTCCAGCCAAATATAAAGCAATCACACTATCACACTTGAATTCCATCACGAATAACTTTTTTTCTGAATGCAATAGATCAAAATGCTTTTGTGTAAGCTTTTAAATAATAAAATAAACTGCCGCTGGAATAACTCTGTCAGCTGTCAGACGAGCGGTTTACAAATGATAACAACCTGAAGTTGATTGCAATACATATCAGCCACCCTGTACCTCCAATTCCATACTTAGTTCTATTTTGTACCCAAAATTCTCCAAGTTCTGTTATGCGATAGACTGAGTTCTTGGGAGCGATGCCAAATCGATTAATTTTGATTCTTTTGCAAACTCTCACAAGTTCTTCAGCAAATTTTACGTTTCGTCTACATACGGATATTGATCGATGGATGTTATTTAAAAGTCGCCGTAGTCTAGTAGATAGTGTGTTGGCTAATTATACGTCAGACCATGGTTCAAACACCTGGTCAGACATCAAGACGAAATTATGCAAAATTATTTCTTCGGCGACTTCCTCTCAGTAAATTGCTGACAAGAACTCCTAGGAGTTAATAAAAAATTGACATGAAAATGTAGTTAAATTAGCACGCAAACATAAGTTGTATGAGAAAATAGTTCGTAAACCCCTGACTGAAGGCTTGTAATAATCAATTATGTATATATTTTAAGAGGAAGTAGCCGAAGAAATATTTTCTTTATATTTCGTTTTGATCAAGATGTCTGTCCTGTTATTTGACCATTGAATTACGTCTACTAAGCCAATACCTGAGCAAAAAATCGTCAAGAAATTATGGAAGAAGTTGTAAAACAATTCATGAAGGTATTGTTTACAGTGGAAGAAGTCCACGGAATTTTAACACAGCTGGTATGAGAAACTGTGACTAGACCAGAGATCAGCAATGTATCGTTTTTCCGCAACTCATAAGCACACATGCAATTTTGAGTATGAATGAATCAGAATGAATTTGAGAATGAACAGAATTGAAATTCAACTACTCTGATTCATTTGTAGTCGCTACAACATTGATTTATAAGTATAAGTAGCAATGAGTATGAGTACAACCGTTGACATCAAACTCACAACATTCGAAATATGTTTGATTCATACGCCTAATCATTCTGGTTCATAAATTTAGAGAAGTACTTCTAATACTTATAAGTCATTCGAGTGGCTTGAATTATTCATCAAAATTTACAGCCTTTATTGTTGTTGCATATAAAAACTAAGAAGAAAGGACAGACAAAGACAACAAGCGAAGTATGCACACAATCTTAATGTGAGTATGGCAGTATGCATACACGAATCATACTTATCTTGTGCATTGTGTAAATGTTAAGTAGATAGGAGTTGAAGTCAATAACTTCATGCGTATTGTTAAGTATAATTACGACGAGTAGTTCCAACTTTGAGTATGAGTAGTATGAGCATCATATTAAAATGAGTATGAATGTGTATAAGTATGTGAAATTATAAGTATGACTCGAATCTACTCATCGTTTCGAACACATCTGGGTATCGGATTACCTAGGCATCTTAGATCATAAACAAAGAAGACTAGTTGCTCGTGAGTCTGATATTTTATTTATATGAGTGGACTTGAAATTAAGACGCTAATGTCCTAACCTTACCTAACTTGTATAGTTAAAATAATGTTCCAAATAAATGTCATCAACTAGCAATTAAAGAAACTCATTGAAATTAAAATTTTCCCTTTTTTTGTGTTTAAAATTCATGCACAAACTTTCGATGTACAATTTCTTTTTGGCCATAAATTACCATCTTTGCATTAAAATACTGGCAGATTTTATTAGCCATGACAACATTACATGTTAATGACCTGAAACCTGAAACATTTTATCTCCAAAAACAAATTGAAGCAGTTGTGTTGTATGCTTACGATTACGATTACGCTTACGATAACGATTAATGTCCTCATCATATTAAAAAAAAAAATGCCAACCGAGCGACAACAACAATAACAACATATTTTACGTGGCTTGATTACTTAATAAAATTATTTTAGTTTTCTAAACGCCCACATAAAAACAAAAAAAAAAAAAGAACAACAAATTAAAATGGCCAAAATCCCTTAAAAAAAACCAAGTGAAATAAACTCGAATGAAACATTTGTAACAGCATTTACGAAAACTTTTTGATATTTTAGTTGAGTTTAGTTACCGCTTTTAATCTTTAAATAATAAAAATTAAAAAAAAGAGCAACAAAAATAACAAGAAAAAGTTTATCTTTATGAATTTAAGCGGCTTGTAATTGTGTTTTCGAAGTAACTTTTATATGGGGACACACACACACACACACACTCACACGCTGCTGCTAAACTTTAACTTTAACTTTAATTCTATGCATTAAACATACATACACACATACACTTACAGTAAGAAGTTTACTTAAGTAACGTTTTATTCTGTACATAAATACGCATAAAAAAATCATTCAAATGGATACCAAGCAGGACAGTCATGCTTACATACACACTCACACACACACATACTCCAAAACAAAAGCAGGAAATGAAAGACTTTTTCATCCACTTTATGGATTATTACAGTGACAAAATAAATATTAACATGAGGTAAACTTTTGTTAAAAATCACGTATAGAGTCGTACCGAAAAGGACTCTACAGGACGGTTGGCTTTACAAATGAAAGCAGAAGTTTCTGCGTAAATCGATACGAAGTTGGGAAAAGAATTCTACTACTGATGGGATGGCCTACTAACTTCTTCCAAACTTTAATGAAACGCCTAATAGAGAGGTTCACTATAAACTGTACTCGTTCTTTATGATCGTATGGATAGTATAGGGCAGCATCAACAATTCCTTCCATCTGCTACAGGTGGCTTCAGCTCACTCTCTTTTCTCAGCTAACGACGTTTGATGACGAATGATTTCCTTGGATTTCACAATGCAAGTTTTTTTCTTTTGCTTCATTTACATACAGGATGGCTGATATGTATTGCAACCAACTTCACGTTGTTATCATTTGTAAACCGCACGTCTAACAGCTGACAGATTTATTCCAGTGACACTTCATTTTATTATTTACAAGCTTACAAAAGCATTTTGATCTATTGCATTCAGAAAAAAAATTATTCGCAATGGAATTCAAGCTTGATAGTGTGATTGCTTTATATTTGGCTGGAAAACCACAGGCGGCTATCGTTAAAGCCTTCCAGCATTTAAATGTGAATAAATCGTTCCATTACTCGTTACCGTGATATTGGCAGTGTTGCATTGCGTCCAAAAAGTGGACGAAAAAAAAAAACGGGAACAACACCAGAAATGATCCACAAATTAAGCCGCAGTGGTATAGCGAGAACGGATGCAACACATTTTGAAAAATGAACTTTGACTAAAGCCATTGAAGTTCTAAAAAGTCCAAGAACTTACCGATGGACAGAAAAAAAAGTTAGACTGGAAAGAGTCAAGGAGTTACTGCGCTTGCACGAAAGTGGCCAGTTACCGAATTTGGTTTTCTCCGATGACAAACCATTCCAAATTGAGCAGTTTGTGGACAAACAAAATGATCGAGTTTACTTGCCAAAGAGTCCAGCTGAAAGTTTACACCTGCGATTGGCCACCAAAACTCAAGCGCCGCCGATAGTAATGGTGTGGGTCGCTTCCCGCTCGATCGATCATGGGCTCAAAACAAATGCCGAATATTATCGGGAAAATGTCATAAAGACAGTACTGAAGCCCTGGGAAGGCAAATAGTCCTCAGGACCACCGCACTCAGCACGCGTCAGAAAAGAATGGCTTAGAAAGGAGGTTTCTCGCTTTATTTCTACCGCACAATCAGCACCAAAATCTCCGGATCTCAATCCGGTAAATTTTTGCGCCTGGGGTATTTTGGAGAGTAAGGTTCTCACTAAAAAATATCAAAGTGTCGATCATATCAAACCGGAGCTTCCCCGGGAATGGGCCAAAATATCGCAGAGCCACTTTCGTGCAGCCTGTGATGGCTTTGTCGGCCGTTTGAAGACCATAATTCGTACCAAAGGTGGCCAATTCGTACAAATCTAAACTGATTCTAAAATTTGATGATATTTCCAACATTTTTTGCTTTTGAACAACGAAATTAAAATAAAATTAAAAAAATTGTAGCGCTTTACTTTGTTGCATTATATATTTGCCGTCCTGTACATACATACATAAGTAATTGGTCATTACAGCCCTTCTGCACAACCTGGGATACGAATCCGGGCCTTCAGTCTAATAAGCCAACACACTACCAACTAGACTACGGCGATATGCAAAGGCAGGTCTGAAATCCGACAATCGGGTTGGTTATTATTGGCCAAATGTATATCAAAACTAAGAATAAAAACGGAAATTTACCAGTAATTCCATTGCCTTTCTGATGTTGTGTTACAATTGCCAAGCAGTCGTTCTAATCCCTTTTTTCTGCTGCTGCCTTCTTCAGCATGTTTTTCATTGCGTCGTTGAAGTGTGTAGTATGTAGATTCCAATCACCACAGTAATTCAAGCTAATAAACGCAGACCGAAATGCTTCAAATTAATCTTGGAAGATAGAGACGGACCTTGATTTGAGAAATCGTTTCATCATATAAAAACGTATGCGAGAGATTTAATGATATTGCAACTCTTTAGTCAGTTTGAGTTTTGCGGAATCCACAGTATCAAGTCCATAACAGATTTTGAACAAACTTTTCACGGCAATTTTATTATTTACATTTTGCCAGACGATTACGGAGAGAATGTCGCCCAAAGAAATATTTTTTTCTTATGCCTCGTTTGAACCAAGGCCTCAAGTATAATCAGACATTATACTACCTACTAGAATACGCCGACTTAGGATGTGATTTACTCACATCTACCGAATTTCGAACAGCCAAAGGACTTTAAATAATCTTCAGTCAACCATGATAGTAAGCTTAAAAAAGCTGTAAAAACTGAGACATTCTGTAGCCTTAGAAAAAGCCGCATAAACGAAATACTTAGCAGCTAGGGTAAGAGTTATTATGAATGCTAACTTTCAGATTGCTTTACATACATACATAATTGGTCATTTTACAAGCCTTTAGTCCGGATTATTGACCTAGTTTCTCACACTAATTATGTTGTGTGTGTTAATTTTATACATAAATGGCGGGTCCTATAGTTTAAAGTCGATTCCGAAAGACAGATTTCTGAGAGCTCTTTAAGGCAATTTTATTTACTCTCAGAGTTTTAGCCAGATCTCTGCTGAGAGGAAATCGCCGAAGAAATACTTTTTTGTATTTTATTTTGATGTCTGGTCTGGGACTCGAACCCTGGCTTTTACGTCTAATAAGCCAGCACACTACCTACTAGACCAGGGCCACTTTAGATTGCTTTACTGGTCATTAAAGCTTCACGTATTATTTCAACAAAATTAGTGTGCCTGAGACTAACGTCTAGCGTTCATTTGAAATACCCTATGATTTCTGGGAATATATTTACTGCAGACGTCTGACGAATGTTTTGTAGAAGACAAATTCCAAATATTACTTGAATTCCTTAAAGATAACTTGATAGCTGATAGAGGATGGTTAACTTTAGATGGTACAAGTTTTAGCTTTAGCTAAAGCTATGCTTTAAATAAGTCCTCACCAGCAAACAAACTGCTTATGATGCTTTATTTTCGATTCCCAGTTCAAAGAATTTAAAACGTATTTAGCTTGTCATAGTGTAGGGTATAGGAAACTGATAAACCATAAACCGAACTTCACTCCCTACCTACCACCACACTAAACCAAATAAGTAGTGCCTAAAAACGACAAAAAAAAAAAGAACAAAATTGGCAAAAAAGCCCATAAAAAACTTATTAAATAAAGTATGCGACTGTTTTATGAGTTAAATCCACACAAAAGGGATTGCATGACGAGTTCACTTAAACCAAACTTTATCAAAAAACTACCAAAAAAAAAAAAACAAGAGAAACTATTATACTTTGGCCATATATTCCCTCGTAAATGGCCGTAATCTTAAACGCAAACACAACGCCCCTAAAAAGCGTTCGCATATCAACAAAAACAAACAGAAAGTGGGTTTAAATGATGGCAGTGGCATAGGAAAACGACATTAAATTTACACTCGAGTATAAAATACGCGTTTTAGACTTACTATCAACTACTACTATAACAGTAAAAACTACAACAACAACAACATGTTTCAATTAATTAAAAAGGATAAAATGATTAACTAAACGCTGTTGTTAATGATAACGACCAGAAACGCTTTTTCTGAAATGTGGCACAATGGCCTACTGACAGGTAAATGGAGCATAAAAAAAACCAGAAACAAAACGTCCAAGCGTAGGGAATTGTAAATTAACTCGTATTAGTCATTTATTTTACTTGCAGAGGGGATTGACTGACTGGCTAACTGACAGCTTTAAATGATTTTTGGCATAACATTAAGGGATTTTTTCTTTGGTTTGGTTTTTTTTTTTTGTTGTAAAATATGAGTCTTTAAATACTCATGTAACAGGGCGATTACTTTCCCATTTAAAAAGGATTTTTCTAAGAGTATTAAGGGTAATGAAAAACGTAGCTAAGGTATTACGATAACATCAATTCGAACAGCTAGAAAATTGCTTTTTGCAGAACTATTTCGTTTAAGAATTTCTTAATTTTTCTTTTAAAGCTTTAGTTTCAATTGCTTACATTTTAGTTGAGTTGTAAGGACAAAATGTTGCACCAGTATTTACTTTCAATAAATGATGATGATGACAAAGATGTTGCATACACCATAAGCAATGCGGCTGTTGTTGAATGGCTGTTGCAAATGCATTTCCAATATGTAAATGCGTTTCACCCAAAAAACCACAATAACCGCGAATAGCAAAATCCACAATTCTATGCTGCTTTATGACTCTACTGCATCAACACTTTTCATAGGCACAACTTGCCTAATAAATTCTGTGCATGATGGCATTGTAGCTAAAGATGATGATGACAATGATAATGATGACGATCAGAGATCAGCAATAAGTATTCAAAACGATGAGTAGTCATACTTATAAATTCAGATACTTATCATATCATACTCATACTACTCACACACAATGTTGGAACTACTCATTGTACTCATACTTAACAATACACATGATGTTACTGACTTCGACCAGAGATCAACAATAAGTATTTAAAACGATGTGTAGATTCGAGTCATACTTATAATTTCCGATACTTATACGCATTCATACTTATTTTAATATCAAACTCATACTACTCATACTCAAAGTTGAAAGTACTCGTCGTATTCATACTTAGCGATACTCATGATGTTATTGACTTCGACCAAAGATCAGCAATTAGTATTCAAAACGGTGAGTACGTTCGAGTCACACTTATAATTTCAGATACTTATTTTGATATCATACTCATACTACTCATACTCAAAGTTGAAAGTACTCGTCATATTTATACTTAACAATACACATAATGTTTTTGACTTCGACCAGAGATCAGCAATAAGTATTCAAAACTATGAGTAGGTGCGAGTCATACTTATAATTTGAGCTACTTATACGCATTCATACTTATTTTGATATCATACTCATACTACTCATACTTAAAGTTGGAAGTACTCGTTGTATTCATATTTAACAATACACATGATGTTACTGACTTCGACCAGAGATCAACAATAAGTATTTAAAACTATGAATAGATTCGAGTTATACTTATAATTTCCGATACTTATACGCATTCATACTTATTTTGATATCATACTCATACTACTCATACTCAAAGTTGAAAGTACTCGTCGTATTCATACTTAACAATAGACATGATGTTATTGACTTCGAACAGAGATCAGCAATAAGTAGTCAAAACGATGAGTAGTTTCAAATCATACTTATTTTGATATCGTACTCGTACTACTCATACTCAAAGTTGAAAGTACTCGTCGTATTCATACTTAATAATACACATGATCTTATTGACTTCGACCAGAGATCACCAGTAAGTATTCAAAACTATGAATAGATTCGAGTTATACTTATAATTTCAGCTACTTATATGCATTCATACTTATTTCGATATCATACTCATACTCAAAGTTGGAAGTACTCGTCGTATTCATACATAAAATAAATATGATTCGCTTACGAACACTACTGTACTCACAAGGAGATTGTGAGTACGCTTTGCTTGTTGTCTTTGTCTTTCCTTTCTTCTTTATTTGTATATACAACAACAACAAAGGCTGTAAATATTGATGAATGATTCGAATCACTCGATCACTTATAAGTATTATAAGTATTTTTCTAAATTTATGAATCAGAATGAGTAGGCGTATGAACAAACACATTTCGAATGTTGTGAGTTTGATGTCAACGTCGTTTTTATTGCTACTTGTACTTATAAATCAATGTTGTAGCGAGTACGAATGAGTCAAAGTAGTTGAATTTCAATTCTGTTGATTCATTCATGATTCATTGCTGATCTCTGGTGCCAATTCATGTTCTCATTTCTATTCATTCAGAAATTAAATTCGGTGGGAAAGAAAATTTTTAACTGGGAGTTAGGATGAGTGGCCAGCAACTCTAGAGCATATGTTGTCTATGCTCTTTACTTTAAATTTCTGGGTCTATTTTGCATGGGTGAAGAGTCAAAGTAATTGAATTTCAATTCTGTTGATTCACTCATACTCTAAATTGCATGAATGCTTATGAGTAGCGGAAAAACGATTCATTGCTCATCTCTGATGACGATGACAATGATTTTTACATCAACTGAGCGGAACTGCTGGTAAAAGATTGTCAAGTCAAAGAAACGTTTTAAACATGGTCTAAAACAACAGAACAAAACTGAACAGAACAGAACACGATAAAACTGAATTATTAGCGAAATTGTACGAATTGTCTCTTCTTTTTTTGAATGTTGTACGAAATGTCTCAGTATTGATGGTTATTTTTTCTGCTTTTTTTTCGCATTTACATTGTCGCACTGCTAAACCGCAAGGTACCATCACATATCTTAACTTACCGCACTGCAACTTAGTGTTTCAATTGCTGCAAGGAAAAAAACCTGCATAATTTTCAGCACAAAATATCCAGACATTAACGTGCCATACGATGAACACAAAGGAGGACGCAAGGAAATGCAATGAAACCCATCGATAGATCGGAATAAATTCATTCAATAGCCGTCATCCACATAAAATATAATGAAATTACCAGGAGTTTTTCTTTTGCGGTTTAACTGGTGTTTCTCACTAGTTTTCTTACTCTGCCTTGCCTTGCTTTGCCTTGACTGCAGCTGAAGATGTTGGAAAAATTTAGGCAAAAATTTGCTTTTGTATGCAAATTTTTCCAACTTCTTTTGTTAACATTTCAGCTAAACTTGTCATTTTAATCGATTAAAAAAACTACAAATGAAGAGAACTCAAATGGCTTGCCTTTGGTTCAACACATAAAAGGGAGAGAGAAATCGTTTAAAATTTTTAAAAGCCATGGATAATCAGGAAAACACAAAATGCCAGACAATGTGGGAAATTTTTCAATGGAGTATGCAAACGAGCTGTGTGATCCGCCTAACAGACTGACATACTGACTGACTTTGGAAGAATACAGGCCCCAGTTTATTAGTGGTAACAGGTAACGTCCTACATTAAACCATTGGAATTAATTAAGTTGGCTTTGAAGCAAGCTCTGGCTCCAAGAAAAAGTCTAACAGGATAAAGTCCTACGATCTCGATGGTCAATTCATATGTTCCCCAAACCGCTCATGTGGAATATTCAATGTGGCATGAGCTGTGTGATCGTAGTCACCATAGTCTAGTAGGTAGAATGTTAGCTGATTAAACATGAGACCAGAGATCAAACTCCAGGTCAAACAATCACCAGCAAAACGAAATTTAAAAAAATATTGCATCGACGTCGTTGTTTCGGAAAAAATCTGTCGTTCGTATATAAAATTAGAAGACGCAACGTGGGTTACATGAATCGCAAATTAGAGAATTTTCCTTGTGGACACCGAGAGACATTACATACAAACATACATACTTGGTCACTGTAAAATGGTATTGGAGATAGATGGCTTGTCGTATCGCCAATTTGGACTTCCGAAAAGGTCGCTCGACCGTGAATGCAATGGTGGCGGTCATAGCCATGGCGAAGGTGGCCATCAGCGGTGACCACTGGTTTAAAGGTGGTAAGGAGTATTGCGCCCTCATCACACTGGATGTCAAAAACGCCTTCAATTCGGCAGATTGGGACGCCACCCTGGCTGCACTCGATGAGAGGGACGTTCCTGGATATTTGATGGAACTCATAATGGACTACTTTAGGAATAGAGTGCTTCTATATGACACAGACGAAGGTAGAAAGTCATACGTTATAAAAGCAGGAGTACCATAGGGTTCGGTGTTGGGCCCAATACTATGGAACGCCATGTATGACGGTGTACTGAGGCTTAGGCTTCCTACGGGCGCACAAATATTTGGATTTGCGGACGACTTTGCTCTCGTGGTAATTGGCAAACATTTTGATGATTTGGAACGAACGTGCAATGCAGCAGTTGGTAGAGTTAGAAGCTGGATCGTAAGTGTAGGTCTAAAACATGCTAACCATAAAACGGATGTAATATTAGTAAGCAGTAGGAAGAAAATGGAATTCATCACCATAACTATTGGCGAACAAAGGATAACATCTAAGCAGTCAATCAAATACCTGGGAGTTATAATAGATAACAGACTCACATTCAAGGAACATTTAGCGTATATTAGTATTAAGTGTGCGGCGACAGCAGGTGCACTCGTGCGGATAATGCCTAACCTGCGAGGTCCGAGGCAAGAAAAGAGGCAATTGCTGATGAGAGTGGTTGGGTCGATTGCCCTATATCCAACCCCTGTATGGACCGAGGCCATGGACAAGAAAACAAATAGGATGGGAGTGGATGCGGCCTACAAAAGACCTGTCCTCCGAGTAATTTCTGCTTTCCGCACAGTATCTATGGAAGCAGCCTTGGTGATTGCGGGGATGATGCCGCTTCGAATATTAGTGGATGTAGAGAGGAGAAGACATTTATCAAATAGGAGAACGGGGCTAGTACACTCTGATCTGGCGAATGAATAGGTGGCAGCATGAGTGGACTTCTTCCACAAAAGGGAAGATGGACTTATCGATTAATACTTTGATACTAAATATAGAAGTATGGACTAGAAGGAAGCACGACCAGATGAATTTTTACCTTACACAGTTCTACAAGTATGTGCATGACGTGGATGAAACGAGCCCAATATATTCTTTGCTAGCCCACGCTATGAATATCAACAAAATTTACTGGAGAGGACGACCCCCGATAACGTGGTTAACCTGATGCTAACATCATGCGAAAACTGGAACGCGGAATGTTTCTTCGCGAAGGAGGTTCTGATACAACAGAGGGTAATAGAAAGAGCAAGAACAGCAGAAATGGATACCAGCACCCGCTAAATCTCCACCCTGATACAACAGAGGGTAATAGAAAGAGCAAGAACAGCAGAAATGGATATCAGCACCCGCTGAATCTCCACCCCCCCGAAGTAATACTTGATTGTGGTCCCGGGAGATGGGGAGGGGGCTAATGGTCAGGCCTACGACCTAGATTCTCATATCACTTATGTTGTGTGTGTTAAACTTACAGTTTAAAATCGACTCTAAACGACGAATTTAAGAAATTTTGATAATTTTTTAGCAGACATCTGCTGAGAGGAAGTCGCCGATTAAATATTTTTTGATATTTCGTTTCGGTCGAGATGTCTGCCCTATGGTTTGAACTGTGGGATCACGTTTCAAAAGCGAACACACGGCCTACTAGACTACGGAGAGTGAATTTAAGATCATCTACAACCAGACCCTATATTAGTGGTGAAGGACCCCATCCTTTGGGCATTCTCTCTGGTTGTGCTAACAGTTGCGTATTTGTGTATGAAACAATTTACGAAGATTTTGAGGTGCTGTCGCACAACTGCATTTGTGAAATTAATTGTGAGAAAACATGGAGCCCATCTTACGGAAACGTTTCTCATACTTAAGAGATTTTTTAATAACGAAAGTGCTTAGCCTTACCTGAGGTCTAGACTACTAGAATATCGTGAATTTTTTAAATTTTTGATATATTTTTGGATCTCAATTCAGTATCGAGAACATTCGGCATACCTCGTGCTTGTATGGCTAGAATGGCATTGAGTTTAGTCCCTGCTTTGCCATTAAAATACTTATGGTCTCCTTGGTTATGGTCTCATTGGTATTTTTCAAGCTCAACATTGCTAGGAGCGCTTGTTTAATCCCTAAAAAAGTACTTGAAATTCTCTTTTTCTGTTATGTCCTTATATCATCGCATGACATTCTGTTCATGGCATTCAAACGCAAACTAAATACCGCAAATAGTTCACATTTCAACAAGGATCAACTGACAGATGTGTGTTGACAATATCAGACAGAATTTCGTGTCTTTACTTTACTTTTCCAAGCAAAAGCCTTATAATGTCTACCCACAGACCTTTTTCGCAAACATTTGATAATACACTCAAGCCCACAGCCTTACTATGATCATTTAATTCCTTTCATTCTCTGCATTTTCTATCTCCATTTGTTGTCTTCAATTTTTGATTTACTTTTATTAGTTCTTCGTTCCATTTGACATTTTTATTTTCATTCATCTTTCTTTTTCGCTAGATCAACACGTTTCTTGTTGTTGTTGTGTTGTTTTTTACTGAATCCATATTCTTTTTTTGTTAATCCCCCGCGAATATAAAAACAAAAAAAATAAATTAAAAAAAAAAAGAAGAGAAGAGATCTGCCATTCGAATTCAAAGTAGAGAATTTCGTTAAAAAGTTTCAAGTGCATGCCATGGCATGGCATGGCAGCGTTTTAAAGTTGGCATCATTTTTAGTGAGACAAGTTTATTTTTACTTGGTTTGACTTGTTGTTTTTTTGTATTTTTATTTATTTTTGTTGCTGTACAATGTTTACAAGTTCTTACGGATGTCACTGAAAGCCAGCATATTTTCGATTGTATTTTAAAAGCATTAAACAGTGGGCTTTAACCGCGAAAAATACTGAATTCGTATGAATTTTTTTACTACTTACTACTCTGCACAGAACCCAGTTTGAAAGTATAGTATTCTATACTATTCTATACTATTATATACTATCCTGTACTATTCTATAGTATTCTGTACTATCCTATAGTATTCTACAGTATTCTATACTATTCTATAGTATTATATGCTATTCTATACTATTCTGTAGTAGTCTATAGTATTCTACACTATTCTATAGTATTCTGTACTATTCTATACTATTTTATAGTATTCTATACTATTCTATAGTATTCTATACTATTCTATACTATTATATACTATCCTGTACTATTCTATAGTATTCTGTACTATCCTATAGTATTCTACAGTATTCTATACTATTCTATAGTACTCTATGCTATTCTATACTATTCTGTAGTAGTCTATAGTATTCTATGCTATTCTATACTATTCTGTAGTAGTCTATAGTATTTTATACTATTCTATACTTGTGCTTGTAAAGTGTGTAAACCCAAAAACAGTGAATACGTGGCGGAGAGTGTGTGTGGGAATCAGTTAACATCAACTCGTCATCTTTCTCAAAAATTTAACATTTCACGCACCAGTTTATGTCGATGTTTTGCAAAAAGATCACGGTATGGCACCTTACAAACTCGAATTGGTTCAAAAGTTAAGACCATCCTTTTCGTTGTCGCATCGCTGAGTGGACCAACGAGAAATTGTACAAAACTGATGAGGACTTTATGAAAAAAGATCCTGTTTTCTTGACTGGTTAATTAATAATCAAAATTGCCGTATTTGGGGCTCAGAAAACCCACACGTAATCTTACAGAAAACTGAGTGTTTGGTGCGACTTGAGGAGCAAAGTCATCCTTGACCCATATTTCTGTGAAAATAAAGACGGCGCAACCATTACGGTTAAGGGAGACATCTATCGCACTCACGGTAAACGATTATTTTGTACCCTCTGTTCATGACATTGTTCTGAACAATGTTTGATTTCAACAGGATAGTGGAACTTGCCATATATCCTTTGCCACAATCGATTTATTGCGCCAAACGTTGAATGACCCTTTACAAAGACGAAATGGTGATGTCACCATCGATTTACCACCGAGAAGCTGAAATTTGCCACCGATGAACTATTTTCTATTTTCCATCTTCACAGATGCGTCTAAGTTAGGTGGATGTTCAGGTGCTGGGGTTTTCTGAACAGAACGCGGTCTTGAACTCCACCTCAGGTTGAATGATGGCTGCAGCGTTTTTCAGGCGGAGATTTTCGCAATACTAAAGGCTATTGAGGCCATAGCTAGTGGCCCATCTTTGATAGTTGGTCCTGATCCCCCAGTCTTCTACCTCTATGGTCTCATCGAAGGATGGGTCAGGGAGGAAGAACAAAGGCGTAGGGGGAACGGATCGGGTTGTTCTGTTTCTAGACGTCTATGGCCTACTGTGGACAGAAAGAGAACACATTGGCTTCTGGGCTAATTTAAAGCCAGCATAAGGTTGGTTGTCGGTTTTATTACAGGGCCTTGCGAGATTAGGTCGCTGACGGGGATCTGGAGCAGATCCCAGCTGAACTATTGCAGGGTATATTGCGATGAGGAGAAGTTGGAGACTGTCGAACACCTTCTCTGTTACTGTTCAGCCCTGTTGAGGTTGAGGACAATTGGCAGGGCCATCTTTGAGAGCTTGAGTTCTGTGTCGAGAGCCCACATCAAGGCTCTCCACAGATTCATTAGCAGCTTGGGCTGGTTCAGAGGTGCTAGGGCTTCATAAGTGTAGGCGCGCTCTCACCCTCTTTAGTTTTGTGTCTGTTTCTTTCTGTGTAATTCCTCCGATTCCCATTCTCCCCCCCTTTCCTACATTCCCTCCTTTCATCCTATATCCTCTATTTCCTTTCTTCTCTAAGGTCATTGTACAATGGATCAATTTCGAGCTCCGGATACTGTACTTGTCTTAACCGACAAGTACACGTCCTCTAACCTACCTATTGCTTGCTATATTTTAGCTTTCGTGCCACTGTGCAATTGCAAATATATCCTCCTGACAAAATGTAAACCAATAAAAAGACAATTTTTTTTTATGCTTTTTTATGTTTATATTTGATTCTCTTTGTATTGCCAATTGTATTTTAGCCGTATATTGTTTATGTCATGTTGTTCTCATTATTGCTGTTTTTGTTTTTGTTTTTCAATAAATTTTTCTGTACTTGTTGTTATAACCGCTGGTGTTATTGTTGTTCGTTGCATATGATTATCTGAATTCCTTTACTGTGTATGGTACATTGATGTGGATAATGATGATGACGATGACAATGATGATGAAGATGATGATGGTTGTGTCGTCTGTCATGATAAAGACGACACGTTACAGCTGTCAATGATTGTAAATGAAGAGTTTAAGTCTTAATATTTTATATTAAAATACAGCAATAACAACAACAATAACAACAACAACAAACTAAATTTATAGAAAATAAATTGAATGAAAGGAAATAATACAGAATTTATAATCCAACCAACCACACACTTGACATTTATTATACAGAAGAGGAGAGACAAGACAAGCGAAGAAAAAATGAAAATGAAAATAAAAACTGAAAATAATTTCAAAATTTTGCTTAAACGAGTATAAGTTTCAATTTTAAACTTAAAATTGTAAACTATTTTCGTTAGGAAAGAAGAAAAACTTTATCTCTCTCTGTCGCTCTCTAATGTAATCAAAACTCAAGAGTGGAAAAAGTTAAAACTTCTTTAAAAAGAAAAAAGCGTCGATTTCTTTTTTTTTAACAAATTTATGGAAAAAAAAAAGTTTCAAAACTTTACATTGCCATTTTCTGTTTTATTCTGGAATTTTTTTTTTTCGTTGTTTAATACTTTTGACCCAGTTTTTAGTAAATTTGCCTGCCTGCCTGCCTGCCTATGGTATTCACTTTATTTTTTTCATTTTTATTTGCCTTAATGGCGGTCTTTAAGGCTTTGATACTTACAGAAAACGGGAGCAATTTTTTCTCCAGCAGATTTCTTAACTCTTCAACACTTTGTTGTCGGGCCTAAAAAAGATGCCGCCAAATTGATGGTTTTTTTCGTTTCGTTTCTATTTTCCGTTGTGAACTTTTTCGCATTGCGTTTGTTTTTTTTTTTTTTTAGTTGCCATAGTTTGTGGCTTTTATAAGCTGTTTTAGGTAAAAATCTACCGACGTTTGAAAACAGCTTAAAAACCAAAAAATAAAAATCACAGCCCAAGAACAAAAAGTGGCAAGAGTTTCAAAATCACAACGTTTACTTCGTTATTTCTTTTTTATGCAACAGTGTTGGTTTTTCGAAAGGAAGAAGAGCTTGCATATATGACTTCTTAGCACTCTACATATATTTGCTGTGCAGTAGCGTCAGGAGGCACAATTCTAGGTTGTAAACCCTCGAACCGTAAAACGATGCATGCACTTAAGGTTATCCTGAATTAATGATCGATTGCAGAGAGCAACATATTCGCAGACTGTCTGAAAAGGGGAAATAAAAGTTAAAAGCAAGAAAAATATTACATTTAAAGGTAAGAGAATGAATTTTTTGAATAATGCATCGTATAGTCTGATGCCATGAATACACAATAATCTGTTGTTCGTAGACCGCCATTCATCTATCAAATTAATACTCGCAACGTAAATGGTGCTAGAAGCTAGGTTGAGAGCCTGGCTGAAGGGCCATTTATGTATGTATGCATCAGAGATCAGCAATGAGTATTCAAAACGATGAGTAGGTTCGAGTCATACTTATAATTTCAGATACTTATACGAATTCATACTTATTTTGATATCATACTCATACTACTCATACTCAAAGTTGGAAGTATCGTATTCATACTTAACAATATGCATGATGTTATTGACTTCAACTCGTCTCTACTTAATATTTACACGAAGCACAAAATAAGTATGATTCGCATACGAACACTGGAATACTCACAAGAAGATTGTGTGTAAGCTTTGCTTGTTGTCTTTGTCTTTCGTTTCTTCTTTGTTTGTATATGCAATAACAACAAAGGCTGTAAATTTGTATGAATGATTCGAATCACTCCAATCACTTATAACTATTACAAGTATTTTTCTAAATTTATAAATCAGAGTGAGTAGGCGTATGAATCAAACATATTTCGAATGTTGTGAGTTTAATGTCAACGTTGTACTCATACTCATTGCTACTTAAGCTTATAATTCAATGTTGTAGCGAGTACGAATGAATCAGAGTAGTTGAATTTCAATTTTGTTGATTCACTCATACTCAAAATTGCATGAGCGCTTAGGAGTAGCGGAAAAACGATTCATTGCTGATCTCTGGTCTGCATGTATGGTATACTAGACCAATTGATCCGAACTACTATACTTTGTGAAAATACTCATATACACAAAAAACATATGGTGGTAATGAGGTCAATAGTGGTCCTTGAATGAGTTAAAAACGGCAGTAGGAGGAAACGGTATAGAGCGAGAGAATGAAAATAAACAGAAAAGAAGAAAATCCCCTCTTTGGGTTACGTACGCATACATTTCTTTTTGAATTCCACTAAACTCATCGAAGGAGTTCGTTTGCGCAAGGATTGCACGACTCCCCCATAGCGGAAACCAGCCTGAGAGTTTAAAAAACAATGATGATAACTCCATTAAGGTGACAAGGAACAGAGAGCTAAATAACCTAAATCAGAAACTCTGAAGAGAAAAAAGTTTCCGCCTCTTCAACAGATCCACAGCCTTGACAAAAGTCGTTTGATGGAAGCTGCAGTGTTTCCACGTGTCTTCCCTTTGTGATCAAGTTTGTCTAGTTGGTTGATATGCCTCCTATCCATCGTGTGCTATGTAAGCCTGGCAATGGAGCAAGATTATTTGTAACTCAGCGTACTCTGCAGAAATTCGATTTAACTCAGATAACTTGATACCACATTGTACTTAAGAAACACAATCACTAGTCTCACACTGGATTTATTAAGCCGCAATGCCGATCTAGTTCTACCACCGCCGATATATGAGTAAAGGCTTCTAGCTACTTAACACCTTGATCTGTTGATCTATCGCTTTAACATTATTCGATCTATCGATGAAACCATGAATGTAGGAAATAGAAGCCATCTAATTTCAAGGGACACTAAAATGCCGCAAAGCCAAACAGAGCATATATCGATAGAGTAGATACAGGGTGGCTGATATATAATACAACAAAGTAAAAGCGCTTTATTTTTCGAATTTTTTTTTTTAATTTTATTGTTCAAAAGCATAAAATTTTGGAAATAACCTCCAATTTTTGAAACAATTTAGGTTTGTTCGCATTGGCCACCTTTGGAACGAATTATGGCCTTCAAACGCCCGACAAAGCCTTTACAGGCTGCACGAAAGTGGCTGTGCGGTATTTTGGCCCATTCCCGGTGCAGCGCCATCTTAAGATGATCAACACTTTGGTATCTTTTTAGTCAGAACCCTACGCTCCAAAATGCCCCAGGCGCAAAAGTCCAACGGATTAAGATCCGCGGATTTTAGATATTCTTGGTTGACGGGTGCTGTGTGCGGTGGTGCTGAGTCTTGTTGTTTGTTTGTCTGCAAAGGACTTTAATACTGTCTTTAAGACATTTTCCGGATAATATTCGGCATTTATTTTGACCCCACGGCCGATGAGTCCGAGCGGCGAACGACCATCGGCCGTTGCAGCGGCCCACACCATTACCATCCCCGACATTTGAGTTCTGGTAGCCAATCGCAGGTGTAAATTTTCAGCTGATCCTCTTTGGCAAGTAAACTCGATCATTTTGTTTGTTCACAAACTGCTCAATTTGGAATGACTTCTCTTGGAGAAAACCAAATTCTATAACTGGCCACTTTCGTGCAAGCGAAGTACCTCTATGGCTCTTTCCAGTCTAACTTTTTTTGTCCATCGGATAGCTCTTGCAATTTTTGGATTCTCAATGGCTTTAGTCCAAGCTCATTTTTCTATATGTGAGGCATCTGTTCTCGCGATCAAATCTGGCCTTCACTTTTGTCATTTGTCCACTTTTTGGACGCGATGCAACAGTGCCAGTATGACGGTAACGAGCAATGTTACGAGAAACAAAAGTTTTATTCACATTTAAATGCTGGAGTGGTCTAACAATAGCCACCTGTGAGTTTTCCAGCCAAATATAAAGCAATCACACTATCACGCTTGAATTCCATTACGAATAACTTTTTTCTGAATGCAATAGATCAAAATGCTTTTGTAAGCTTGTAAATAATAAAGTGAACTGTCAGTGGAATAAATCTGACAGCTGTCAGACGAGCGGTTTACAAATGATAACAGCCTGAAGTTGGTTGCAATACATATCAGCCTCCCTGTAGAGTAGCCTGAGAAGAGCTCTTCCTAACTCTAGTAATACTCAAAAGGCAATTCACTGAAAACTATTCAATATTACATGGTGAGGGCTTTTAAACAAAGCATTCCAGCAAACAACAAAGTCATGCATACATAGCAACTGGGCTGACAATGGGCATATGAATGGCCTTAGACGGGGAAACCCACTAATACCACGAATTTAAAAATTTTTTTTTATAATTTTAAATCTCTTCTAAGGCGACTTAAGCCAACTTAAACCAACTTTTATCTGCTAAAATTCTTAGAAGCGCGTAAGAGAGCACTATTCTTAGGCTTCTTGTGGTTGTGTGACTGTGTTTTTGAATAGGCGTTCTTTGCTATGATTAATATGGTCTTTAACAGATTGTCGAAAGAATTGATTTCGATTTTTTTTTTAACTTCTTTCGAAGCGTTTTTAATACACTTAAGGAAACTATCAAAATATTGTTTCTTCTACTCCTGCTATAGAATTTTAGAAGACAAAAGAAGTGGAAAAAAATTCCTTTAAGATTAATGACATCACGCGTATGACGGTAGTCATAAAAGGAAAAGTGATAAGAAACACAAGCCACATGTGCTTGATGAGCACAAATAATAGATGAATTTCAACGAGTGATCATCAGAGTTTAATGATTATTTTCCATACAAAAACGCTTGATGTCTCCATTAAACAGAATTTCAGCACTTCAATTAACTCGAATATAATTTTGTTTTTGCTTTCCGTTTTTTTTGTTCCGTTTTTTTGGGGTCCTTTGATTTGATCTAAAGAATGTCATCAACAACATAAATGTTGTTTGATGAGTGACTCATGGTTTTGCTAATATTGTTGTTGCTGTTGTTGTTGTGTGACCAGAATTTGTACATTCGTTGTCGTGGTCATTGTCAGTGCCACTGTGTTTTTTTCATTTTTGATTTTCCTTTGTACGCTGGTTAGCTGAACGGGCAGGATGGCTGGCTGACTGGTATGTCATCAATTGCTGATCAGCTCATCTATCAACCAGTATGTCTAGACACTTAACAAAAAATTTTCTCTTTATTAGGAGGAGGACTATTTTCTTTATAACTGGCTGTACATACTTTTTTTTTCATTATAACGCAAGAGACCACTGGAGGTCAAACTTGATTCATGCGGATTTCATTTTCTTTTTGCAAAAAGATGAGCGATTGCAAGTGTCAAATATTTTTCATTATTCAAGAATTGAACGCTTGGCCAAATACGGAATGGAAAGTGAAATAAGAAAAGAAAATTTATTCTCCATAGTATTCGTGAAAACTAAAAACCAATGTTCAGCAAAACAATATCCGATTGAGAGAAGAAAATATTGTCCTCGTTTGAAAATAACTAAAGCAGCAAGAAAAAAAACAAACGACCCTCATTAGGTCCTCGATAAAGTTTGGTTTCTACAGCAGTTCCACTACCACTTTTCATAAAGCGTATCTTTACTGTTTGGTATGCCTTCACTCATCATCCAGGATCCTCTTCTTCCGACAATTCTAGTGCAAATGTCCCACTTCTGTCCAGACGAAACACAATCTGCCAATCTTGCTCTGCCAGATTTGAGGATTTATCGTCATTTTGACGTTTTTATGCTCTAAAACTATCCTATTGACGATGTTGACGATTTATGCCCTTATTTTGACGATTTTTGGAAATTAAAAATTTTCATCATTTTCTTTACTTCAGTACATTAAAAGCTTTTTATTTATCTTTGCAGTTACTACTATTGCCAAATTTGTCTGTATCTTACGTCCTTAAAAGCAAAAAAACTACAATCTCTGCACGCAGAGAGTTCCACATACGAATAGTTCAACTAAAGAACGAATTTTGTCTGTAATGAAGTAAGCGATCCACTCACTGGTCAATCAACAACCACATTCATATGTAATATGCGATTAGTTTGACGCTTTCCAAGAACATGTTTGATGATTTTGACGATTTTTTTTTCTAATAACTGACGATTTTGTTTGTAGAAGTAGTTGCTAATATGCATCTTGCCGTGATAGGATACGTTTAAATATTGCCTTAAGGCTTGCCTTCAAGTCGTATTATTTGGCTATTTGGCTCTATTGGAGTGAAATACCATTATCCTATAAGATATGGATATCAGAAGGATATCGCCTCATGATAAATAAATTAGTTCCTGAGAATATATTCGAAGAACAAAGACCTACTGTAGACCTACTGCCCAAAACAAGTGAACTATGCATAGGAGTTTCCTTGGCCACAATGGTCCTCGGCTTACTCTTTATGTGTAAAAGAAAACCTTCAGGCTGAGTAGGGCTAGGAAACAGTTCAATTTTGTCTTACGATTTGACAATTTAGCAGCAACCCTACCCTCAGGGAACAGTGCCTAAAGGAAACACAAGCCCTTATACTATGCAATCCCTTTTGGGAGGTCTTGAACTTCAATTTAACATTCAGTGGAGTAACTTACCATAAAAAGGGTTGCAAAGTACGTGTGCAGCTTACAGATTTAATGGCTGGGATTGCCTGTGGCTGAATGTATTACTCCTCTGTATAGACGGCGAAGTTTGTGTTTGACATGCCTGGCGGAATTGTTTGACTTAAGGGTAGAAGACGTTAAGGTAGAAGACTTTGCCAGTTAGCTTACAATCCTTCAGTAGGGAGGGTCACCAGTCCCGAACTATTTGGGGCCCAACTGGTAGCAGACTGGACTGCAAAGCTCGACCGGAGGCTTAATTTTGATACCATGGGAGTCGGGAGCCCCAAAGATTCGTCTCTGCTTGACAATGGTGCGACGCCCTTGTGGGAACAACGTGGTGGCTGTGGTTTGGATCTAAATCGCAGAAAGAACGAAAGCTCGGTGTGGCATTGCACTATCAACCACTGTAAAAAGCGGAATTCAGATAGTTTCCCACCCCTAACCAAGAGAGAAGTCTTGTCCAAATGCAAGGCTTAGAATTTGTACTCACGTATGGTGATGTAATAATGCATTGCGCAGGGTTGCATCATTGTGCGTGGGGGCGTTGGTAGACGCATTGTTTCCACCCGTGCTTTGAGCACCGTGGGATATGCCGTTATGGCGATACTCACGTTAAACCCTGGACTAAAAATCCTTCAGTAGGGATCCTTTTGTGGTAGCGAGAAGGGAATTCTACCACAGGGAAAGCCATACTTGTCGTAAAAGGCGACTAAGGGTGCTGCTGCCAGTCAGGAACTGTTTGGGGTTCAACTGGCAACATTCTTGTCTTGCTTGACTCTGAAGCCTGACCAGAGGTCTTAATCTGGAACCACGGGTGCTGGAAGCCCCAGGAACTTTTCCCTGCCCAGAAATGGTGGTGAGGTTCCCTCGGGGAGCACTTGGTGGCTGTGGTTTGGACCTAAATCGAGGGAAGTGCGCGAGTACGGTGTTTCGTTACACTTTTAACGCATTTGAAGGAGATGGTCTCCGACGCCTAAACAAGAGGGAAGTTACGTCTAAATAACATTGCCTCGAATTGGTATCCATATATGGTGATGTGATGCGTGAACTTCGAGCGCGTTGCAGTCACTCACATGTTGGCGGCGTGATATTTGACAGGCATGTATTGCCCACATGTGATGATGTTATGCGTGGCACCGCACGTAGATGCATCATTGAGTGAGGGGGCATATCATATTCACCATGTGCCTTCTGACTTACGTGAGATATGTTTCGACAGCGGTGTTCACGCAAATCAGAATTCAATCCTTCAGTAGGGATTACGACCTAGCTTCTCATATCACTTAGGATGTTTGTGTTAATTTTATACATGAGTGGTAGGGCCTGGAGTTTGAAGCCGAAACCGAACGACAAATTTTTGAGAATCTTTCCAGAATTTTTGGTAAAAATCTGCTGAGGGAAGTATTTTTCAGATTTCATTTTGTTGGAGATGTGTGATCTGAGATTTGAACCGTGGTGTCAGACGTCCAACAAGTCAATACATTGATTGTGAATTAAAATATGTATTGAACTTAATAAGACGAACAAATGCAATCCAAAAAAAGGAACAAACGGATGTAAAAATAGGTGGCTTGTTAAGATTCTATTCCTTGTATAGGATTGAAGAGTATAAATAAAATATTCCGATTGACAAGGTAACATGTGACCCTTGACTTGTAAAAATTTGTTTTCCTTTTTCAAATAGTCTATTGAAGTTTTATTATTAATCCCTGAAATACATACGTATTGATAGCTTTTCATTAATCCCCGGATTTTTTTTAAAGCCTGTGCAATGAACTACAACCCCCTGCTTTCATACTTTGCTCAGTACGTAATTGGCTTATTCGTTCAAAATTTTCAACAACAATTCATGAACTGGCAAACTCTCTCTCTGTTTTACTGTCTGACTGAATGCCACTAGTGACAAAACGCGTGCCAAGTGTTTATTTTGGGCTTAAAATATTGAAAAGAAAACAAAAATAAAAATTAATTTCTGCAAACAATACAGTCAACACATGACACATGCCTGTCGTCCATGGAATGGCTAAATGACTCAAGCATGGCATTTTGCTTGCTTTGCAACATAGATTTACTGTATGACTAGGAAGGGTAGTTTTTGGCTAGTATTTGTTGCCAATTAATATTTTTGTAAAGGGATTAAATTAATAGAAATTAAATTTTTCCAGGAAAGTACAGGAGGTTAAGGGACTTAAGACTTATCAAAACAAAAGATTTGATTGACACCTTTTCCTACAGATGGCTGTTGGATGTTGACTGTTGAAAGGATGTAGATTTTAAGGGTGGGTTCTGGATGTTGCTTGAATGCTTAACTTTATTTAGAAATTTCGATAAAAAACAAACAAAAATTTGTATTTATTTTCTGCTGTTGAACCTGCCTATTTACGTGTAGGCCAGAGAGCGTTGTTGCAAAAACTATTTTTTTTTTGTTTTTTCTTGATCGCTTACGTTTTAGAAAGGTGCGTCTACCACCATAGTGACTGGCTGGCTGATAACATGTGTATGTACATTGCAAAACCCATCATCTTGGTCTTGGTTGAAGACAAATTATATTTTAAGTAGGATTTCACTTGATGACGACAACGACGACGACGACGACGACGACAATGATGTTAACTTTAGCAAGTTTACTGATCATAATGAAGATAATGATGATGAAAAATAAACAGACCAAACCTCCGTGTGTAGGTTGTCACATATGACGGCTTTTAAATAAATTTCTTTAAATTACAAGTGTGTGTAAAGCTATGACAACAGCAAAACTGAAAAAAAAACAAAAAAAAAAAATTAGAGGAAAAAACTATGACAGAAAAGTCTTAATAACAGTGTTTAACAGAAATTATGAGTGGGTTTTTATAGTGCTAAGCAATACGTTATTAAGGATGTTAGCGAAAAAATATAAAAAGTACTGCTTAAAAATTTATTAATTGAGGCTCAAATTCCATTATCAAGCTTGCTAAACAAATGCTATTGATATTGCCACAAAATGTTACAAAGATTGGATTCTCTTGGCGTAACGGCACATATTAATGTGGCTAAACTAATTCACGGTTATAAGACTACTAAGGTTTCAGTCATAACTGCGCTTGACTGTGACAAACACGGTTCCTATGGACTTAAACTCATGTTTATAACGATTGCCGCAGCCTTGTAAGTACAGGGTGGCTAATATGTATTGCAACCAACTTCAGGTTATTATCATTTGTAAACCGCTCGTCTGACAGCTGACAGATTTATTCCAGTAACAGTTCATTTTATTATTTACAAGCTTACAAAAGCATTTTGATTTATTGCATTCGGAAAAAAAAAGTTATTCGTGATGGAATTCAGGCGAGTGTAATTGCTTCGTATTTGGCTGGAAAACCACAGTTAGCTATCGTTAGAACCCTCCAGCATTTAAATGTGAACAAATCTTTTGTTTGTCGTACCATTGCTCATTACCGTAATACTGGCAGTGTTGCATTGCGTCCAAAAAGTGGGCGAAAAAACGGTAACAACACCAGAAATGATCCGAAAAGTGAAGGCCAGATTTGATCGAAATTCACGCCGCAGTGGTAGAAAAATTGCTCGTGAGCTGAACATATCGCGAAAACGGATGCGACACATGTTGAAAAATAAGCTTGGACTAAAGCCATTGAAGTTCTCAAAAGTGCAAGAGCTCACCGATGGACAAAAAAAGTTAGACTGGAAAGAGCCAAGGAGTTACTTCCCTCGCACGAAAGTGGCCAGTTACCGAATTTGGTTTTCTCCGATGAGAAGATATTCCAAATTGAGCAAATTGGGAAAAAACAAAATAATCGGGTTTACTTGCCAAAGAGGTCAGCTGAAACTGTACACCTGCATTTTGTCTCCAGAACTCAAGCGCCGCCGATGGCAATGGTGTGGGTCGAATATTATTGTCCCGAATATTATCGGGAAAATGTCTTAAAGACAATATTGAAGCCCTGGACAAACAAACATTTCGGCTGCAGACCATGGACATTCCAACAGGATCAGCACCACCGCACACACCACGCGTCAACCAAGAATGGCTTAAAAAGGAGGAGGAGGAGGATGGCTTAAAAAGGAGATTATAGATCTGCTCTAGTCGGAGTCGCCGTAGTCTAGTAGATATTGTATTGGCTTATTAGACGTAAAGCCAGGGTTTGAGTCATCATCAAAAATAAAATGCAAAAAGTATTTATCTGGCGATTTTCTCTCAGCAGATTTCTGACAAAAACTCTGAGAGTAAATAAAATTGCCATGAAAAAGTTTCTCAAAAATCTATCGTTCGGAGTCGACGTTGAACTGTAGCTTCCGACACTCACGTATAAAATAAACGCACTTAAGATGAGTGGTTTGGGAAGCTAGACAGTGATCCAGACTCAATGGTTGTTATGGCCATTTATGCATGTATGTATGTATGACTGAGCCACTGGCTCTCGCCTAATAAGCCAACATTACAATGTACTGGGCTACGCCTACCAAATACTTATCGGATAAGGAGAATAAAATTTATGGAAGCTATGCTCGCATTGCTAATTGAATAGGAACAGTTACAAAGTCTTTTGGCCATCACATGAAAGCCTATAAATTTCATTTTGCTGGCTTAATAGACGTAAAGCCAGGGTTCGAGTCCCAGGCTAGACACCAATATAAAATACAAAAAATATTTTATCGGCGATTTCTTCTCAGCAGATTTCTTGCAAAAACTCTGAGAGTAAAAATAAAACTGCTTTGAAAAGTTTCTCAAAAATCTGTCGTTCGGAGTGGACTTTAAACTGTAGGCCATGCCACACAACTACATAAGTAGTGTGAGCAACTAGGTCAGTAATCCTGACTGAAAGGTTGTAGTATCAATTATGTATGTATTTATACAGGCTGCAACATATACAAGCCTGTACTTCTGTCTAATTTTCGTGCATATCCTTAATGCCTCTAACCTCACAAAAAAAATCACAAATGAAATCCCAGACTTTAGTTACTATTTTCGTTTGCTGGCAGCACAACTTAATTTAAATACCACATCGTTAAAGTGAAAAATAAACACACACATACGCACACAAGAAAAGAAAATAATTTTTTGAACTGAAAATTTATGTTTAACATTATAAGAGTATTTAAAGGCAGAAAAAAACAGAGAAAATTTGCATAAAAGTTTATGGAAAAAAAAATTGTAAAGAAAGAATACCAAAAAAGAAATCAAATTTCGTATTATATTGTAGAAGAAACATACATGCACACGTACATACATAGATACACTTTATTTAATGCGAGTTAGGGTATAATAGGGTAGACCATTTATCAGTTTAAATTTGAACTATCGGTTATTTCAAATCTGGCAATACGTATGTCATTGGCAACTGTCACAAAATTCATTATATTATCTGCACTGAATCTCCACGTAATGAAACGATTTACAGTTGAGCAACGTTAGGATTTGGATTGGGCCTACGGGGAAAGTGCATGATGATGTCGATTTTGCTAAATCTTTTCGAATGTAGATCATTTTCATCTTGGTGAATACGTTAATAGTCTCCATAGTCTAGTAGGTAGTGTGTTGGCTTATTAGATACAAGGCCCGAGTTCAAGGCCCAGATGAGACATCATGACATTCCTTAGGCGACTTCCTGTCAACAGATTTCAAGCAAAAATTCCGAGAGTAAATAAAATTGCCATGAAAAACTTCTCAAAAATACACTGGCTTTCGAAATCGACTTTAAAAGCTGTAGGTCCCGCCACATACATACATACATAATTGGTCATTACAACCCTTCAGTCAGGATTTTGACCTAGCTTCTCACAAAACTTAAGTTGTGTGCGTTAATTTTATACATGAGTGGCGTGACCAACAGAACGATTTTTGAGAAGCTTTTCAAGGCAATTTTATTTATTCTCTGAGTTTTTGCTAGAAATCTGCTGAGAGGAAGTCGCACGCAGAAATATTTTTTCGTTTTGATGTCTTACTTGGGATACGAACACGTTCTTTTCGTCGAATAAGCCAACACACTAGCTACTAGACTACGGCGACTAAGTCCCGCCACTCAAATATAAAATTAACGTACGCGACATAAATGGTGTGAGAAGCTAGGTCCTTACTATAGGATTGTAATGACCAATTATATATGCATGCACGGGTACGTTAATAAGTAAAGTATTTGAAATTCAGAAAACCCACACGTGATCTTACAGAAGCCAAAGCACCCATGGGGTGACTGTTTGATGCGACTTTCTCTGAATATGAAAAGAGCATAATCATTACGATCAATGGAGATATCTATCGGACCATGATAACCGATTTTTTTGTATCTGCTTTTCATGGTATTGATTTGAGCGATGTTTGGTTTGAACAGAAGGGTGCAACTTACCTCACATCTCGTGCCGCAATCGACTTACTGAATTAAACGTTTGATAGCCATTTAATTAACCGAAATAGTGATGTAAATTGGCTGTCAGAAGCTTCGATTTGACACCGTTGGACTATTTTCTGTAGGGGGCCATTAAAGAAAAGTGTTATGCTGACAAATCCGAGCCAATTGAGCATTTGAAGTGCAAAAAGCGTGATGTCATTGACGATATACGATTGATATACGACCTCAAACAAAAAGTGCACGAAAATTGGTCCGATCCAGTCAACCCTCCTATAACGCGGTGAGTGCTTCTGCGTTATATGGAAACCACGCTATAAGAAACTCAGAGTTCAGGTACACACCAGGCTAATTTGTAGCGCGATCTATGGGAACCATCTACTGCGTTGTATTGAAACCGCGCTCGAAAAAACTCAGATTTCAGGTACAAACTAGGCTAATTCGTTCTATAGAAGTCGTCTACCGCGTTGTATGGAAACCCCGCTAAAAGAAACACAGAATTAGTACAAATCACATCATTCGTACCGCGTTATATGGAGACCAAGAAATACAAAACTCAAGATAAATTATGAATTATTTTTATTGAATTCAAGAGTTCATATAAAGATTGAGAAAAAAAATTGAAATAAAAGCGAAACTAAAAGACTGGTTTCCAACAAAATTAAGAAAGACTTGCAAAATAATGAAATTTTTTTATTATTTATCTTCACTTGGTTCATCTTCATTTATTGTTTTTTTCAAATTGAAAATTCAACTGCTATTGTTTTGCACGGTACTGTATCTCGGCTGAGCTTTATATTAAACCCTCTTACAATATCTAGTTACTATTCATTCATAGGCTGTGCGTAAGGAAATTATGGAATGAAATTGAACGCAAACCGCACTCTAAGAGGATCGCGTTATAGGAGGGCTGTCGCAATTTCGCCCCTGCGTTATATGGAACCTGAGTTCATAGAGGACCGCCTTATATAAGGGTTGACTGTAAATGAAATAATATTCTCTTTCTAATCGGAACACTTGTACTTCATAACAAAAAAATTTATTTCTAAAAATGTCAAACCGTTTTTGTTTTATTCCATTTTAAATTTAAACATTTCAATGGCCTACCCTTTCTATGTATGATATTCTCCCGCAGTCATCTTGAATATGAAGTTGAGTTTTACAAAGATGCACTTTTATGGTTCCCAGGCTGCAGGCAGATGATAAACTTGCCACTTGCCTGATATCATAGTATGATTACAATCACATACACACGTACACTGACACATACTCTAACACATAACGAATATGTGTCCCCAATAGTAATGAAATAAAATGTGAACACAAAGTACCAAAACTACTCAAAAATAAAAGGAAAATAAAAGGAAAAGAAGTTTAATTTGATGCTCCTTATTATTATTGGTTGGTTAAATATCTAATGGCACCAAATGAACTTCGATTCAAACAGATACAGGGTGGCTGATATATAATGCAACAAAGTAAAGCGCTATATTTTTTTAATTTTATTATTCAAAAGCAAAAAATGTTGGAAATAACATTAAAATTTTAGAATCAGTTTAGATTTGTTCGAATTGGCCACTTTTGGTACGAATTATGGACTTTAAACGGCCGACAAAGCCATTACAGCCTGCACGAAAGTGACTCTGCGATATTTTGGCCCATTCCCGGCGAAGCGTTGTCTTGAGATGTTCGACACTTTGGTATCTTTTAGTGAGAACCTTTCTCTCCAAAATGCTCCAGGCGCAAAAGTCCAACGGATTAAGATCCAGAGATATTGCTGACCATTGTGCGGTAGAAATGAAGCGAGGAACCTCTTTTTAAGCCATTCACGGTTAACGCGTGCTGAGTACAGTGGTGCTGAGTCCTGTTGGAATGTCCACGGTCTACGGCTGAAATGTTTGTCTGCCCAGGGCTTCAATACTGTCTTTAAGACATTTTCCCGATAATATTCGGCATTTATTTTGACCCCACGGTCGATGAATACGAGCGGGAAGCGACCATCGGCCATTACGGCGGCCCACACTATTACCATCGGCGGTACTTGAGTTCTGGTGGCCAATCACAAGTGTAAATTTTCACTGGCCTCTTTGGCAAGTAAACCCGATCATTTTGTTTGTTCACAAACTGCTCAAATTGGAATGGTTTCTCATCGGAGAAAACCAAATTCCGTAACTGGCAACTTTCGTGCAAGCGAAGTTTAACTCCTTGACTCTTTCTAGTCTAACCTTTTTTTGTCCATCGGTGAGCTCTTGCACTTCAATGGCTTCAGTCCAAGCTCGTTTTTCAATATGTGTTGCATCCGTTCTCGCGATATGTTCAGCTCACGATCAAATTTTCTACATCTGCGGAGTGGATTTCGATCAAATCTGGCCTTCACTTCTCGGATCATTTCTGGTGTTGTTACCGTTTCTTTTCGTCCAATTTTGGACGCGATGCAATACTGCCAGTATCATGGTAACGAGCCAATGGTACGAGAAACAAAAAATTTATTCACATTTAAATGCTGGTTGTCTCTAACGATAGCCACCTGTGGTTTTCCTGCCAAATATAAAGCAATCACAGCTATCACGCTTGAATTCCATTACGAATAACTTTTTTTCTGAATGCAATAGGTCTAAATGCTTTTGTAAGCTTGTAAATAATAAAATGAACTGTCATTGGAATAAATCTGTTAGATGTCAGACGAGCAGGTTTACAAATGATAACAACCTGAAGTTGGTTGCAATACATAACAGCCACCCTGTACAGTGTGTAAGTAAGACCAAGAGAGAAAGGAAAGAGTGAGTGCTTTTAGAAATAGTTACTGAAATCGTATTAAATTTTTGAATTTATTTCACAATTTAATTTTATTGTGGAAAATATCTCTCTCTCTCTTTATGTTTGGCAAAAGCTTAAAAACGATTTTAAACTGCATTTACCAATCGATTTGCATTTTTATATCCAAAATAATACGGAATCATATGGAATTATGGCAAGTGTGTGGGTAGGGGGGGGGGGGAGTAGTTAAATGGCTATGAGGATTACTTAAAAATCCGACAAAGATGACACAAATGGCAGTAAGAGTTGAACAGAATTGCCTTTAAATATTAAGTAAAGTCAGTTGAAATTAGAGAGTGTATGGTTAGGTTTGAGGTAAAAATAATCTGCTTGTGTGGCATACAAGCAAATTTGGTTATAAAAATCATTTGATGATTGGTATTTAGACAGTATAGTTGAGTAAATTAAATATTTTTATTTGAATTTTTATTACAATAAAATGCCATTTACTTAAGCATCATTATTGCTAGCAAAATTAAAAGTGCAGCAAGGTGTTGGAGCCTTCTAATGAGCTATCATCAAATGCAACGTATTTATATGCGCAGTGAGAACGAATTTAAACCCTGACTTGCTCTACACTGTGGATTCCGGAGTTATGAGTGTTGGAATAGAGACATGTTTTTGCTATACATCTCTGTACATATCTTTGGTATAGTCTAGTCTTAAAGTACAATTTTTTTTTTGTGAAGAACAACTGTTCCGGTTAGGAATGGAATTTTACGTCATTCATGTGGCTTCATTCGATCGGACCAATTTTGGTGAATTATTTCGAGTGTATGAGGTCGTATCTCAGCAATGGCAATAACAAAAGTTGACCTTCAAATGCTCAATTGTCTATGATTAATCGACAAACCACTTTTCCTTAACGGCGCCCTATAGAAAACAGTCGAACATTGTCAAATATCAGCTGCTTGGCGGACAATTGACATCATCATTTCAGCTAATTAAACGTCCATCATTAAAAGTCGCACCAAAAAGTCACTTGCAATAGGTGCATTGACTTTTGTAAGATCGCCAGTGAAACTTCTAAGACTCAAATACGGGAAGTTTACTTTATAACGTGATAAAAATGAGCTTCAAAATAAAAATGAGTAAAGTCAACATCATCGTGCATTTTTTCATTTTTCCCATCTAGCAAAGCGAAAACGGAGCGTCTGATCGTACGGCCTCAACTCTTGAACCAATTAACCATTTGCAAGACGCCTTAGTCAGATCTCTTCGCAAATTTCGACGTCTACTAGAGCGTGAAATTCAAAATTTTTGATAACGATGACACGTACCCTCTCAGCCAAAGCTTCAAGATTTTCAGCAGTAGCCACTGTGTGATAGCATCGACAAAGCTTAACTACTCCAGTTGAATTCTTATATTTTAGGCGTCACTATATTCATGGTATTGACTGCTTAAGAAAACCATTTATGCAGTTTTCTGGGCTTGTAATGCAAAATGATGACGTGGCCTATTAATTCATCTCATAACAATGTATACCACAATACCTTTGATTTGAATAATTTTCATCATAGCCAACGGACTGTTCTGTTGTAACATTGTTGTTAGCGTGATCAAAAACGTTGTGGTTTGCACCGATCTTGTTCTTTTGGAAATGGCAAAACTGGATGAGGAGTACTAAACAACTACAAGGATGATGCCATCTAAATAATACGTTCCATACCTGATAGTCGCCTTGGTTTATTATGTAATGTGTTGGCTTGACGTGAAGCCACAGTTCAAACACCAGGTCAAACAATGCCAATAAAACGGAACACAAAGAATATTTCTACGGCGACTCCCTCTCAGCAGATTTATGGCAAAAACTCTGCTAAATAAAATTGGCATCAAAATGTTTCTCAAAAATCTGTAGTTCGCAGTCGACTTTAAATTCTAGGTTCCGCCACTTATAATACAACATAAATGGTGTAACGGACTGAATGGTTGCAACGACCAATAATGTATGTCTTAGAGCGCGCCTTTCGTGCTCAATTGCATATAGGTGAGGTTAGAGGACGTGCACTTGTCAAATTCTGACAAGTACAGTACCCGGTGGTCTAATTGACCCATTGTACAACGACCTAGCTTCTCACACCACTTATGTTATGTACGTCAAATTTATACATGAGTGGCGGGACCTACAGTTTAAAGTCGACTTCGAACGACATATTTCTTGAGATGCATTTCATGGCAATTTTATTTACTCTCCGAGTTTTTGCCAGAAATCTGCTGAGTGGAAGTCGCCGTCGAAATATTATTTCTTTTCATATTTCGTTTTGATGCCTGACCTAGTATGCGAACTTGGGCATTACGTCTAATAAGCCAACAAATTAAAGGGTGAATTTTTTAGCTACTATATTTTTGCCAACACTGGTTTAAACAGCTCACGTACGTTTCGTGTTTTGTTTCACTGTCAAATATCTTCAGTTTGTTCTATAATTTAACCAAGAATCATCTTACAAACGAACAACGCTTGCAAATCATTGAATTTTATTATCAAAATGCGTGCTCTGTTAGGAAATTTCATCATGCGCTTCATCCATTTTATGGTTAGTTTAATCAACCCATTGAAACGGCTATTCGGGCTATTGTGACTAAATTTTGCATCAAATTTACATTGTTGGACATTAAACCACAAACACGCTTACGTAGAGTGCGATCTGAAAAAAATATCGCAATGGCCAATGTTAATAATCACCATCAATTATCGTTTCATCACCGTTCGCAGCAATTGGGGCTCTGTTAGTTTACAACGTGCAAAATTTTGCAAAAGGATTTAGGTGTGAAGCCTTTTAAAATACAGCTGGCGCAAGAATTGATGCCGAACGATCTACCACAATGCAGAATTTTTTGGTGAATGGGCTCTTGAAAAGTTGGCTGAAGATCCTCTTCTTTATCGAAAAATTGTGTTCAGCGACGAAGCTCATGTTTGCCTCAATGGATACGTAAATAAGCAGAATTGTTGATTTTGGAGTGAAGGTCAGCCCTAAGCATTGCAAAAGCTATCAATGCATCCAGAAAAAGTCACAGTTTGGTGCGGTTTATGGGCTGGTGACATAATTGGATCGTACTTCTTCAAAGATGCTGTGAATCGTAACGTAAGTGTGAATGGTGAGCGCTATCGTGAGATGATATCCAACTTTTTTTTTGTCCAAAATGCAAGAGCTTGACTTGTGTGACATGTGGTTTCAACATGATGGCGCCACATGCATGCGTAACAATAGACTTATTGAGAGGCGAGTTCGGTGAACATTTTATTTCACATTCGGAACCAGTCAATTGGCCGTCTAGATTAAAGCCGATTTAAAGAATTTAGACTATTTTTGAGGGGCTATGTTGAAGCTCATGTCTATACAGACAAGCCCGCTTCAATTGACGCATTGGAAGACAACATTGAATCATTTATTCATGAGATACCAGCCGTAATATTGGAAAGGGTATGCTTAAATTGGACTAAGCGGATGGACCATTTAAGGAGCAGTCGAGGTCAACATTTGCTTGAAATAATCTTCAAACATTAAATTATATGGACCGTACTATCGATTCAAATAAAGATTTCATGCATTTCTCTGAATTTTATGTGTTTTTTTTGCAAAATTTGCCTTTACATACATACATAATTGGTCATTAAAACCCATCAGTTAGGATTATTGACCTAGTTTTTCACACCACTTATGTTGTATGTGTTAATTTTATACATGAGTAGCGGGACCTACAGTTTAAAGAGAAACTTTTCATGGCAATTTTATTTACTCTTAGAGTTTTTCCCAGAAATCTGCTGAGAAGAAATCGCCGAAGAAATACTTTTTTTGTATTTTGTATTGATGTCTGGCCTGGGACTCGAACCCTGGCTTGTACGTCTACACACTACCTTAGCTCTTAAAAATCTTCCCTACCGAAAAAACGCCCAACGCTTGCACTCTGTTTGCTATCACTTGCTCCCTTAGTTCGTATTTATTTCCTCTCTACCGATGTTCTGACATTTACAATCAAAATTTTTATTGCCGAGAGCATTACTCCTGTTTTAAATAAAATTTATTTTAATGATATTTTCTTTGGTCCTTGATGTCCTTCTTCATTTTAATGTGTTTTTGCTATTGTTACTGTCGTTGTTCTTGGTCTATTTTAAATCTAATTATAATTCCTTGACTGTATAACTGCTTTATTTGTTTTACGATTCATTAAGTTTTTATTGTTGCCTACTTGTAGGTTGTTTTGCTTGATTTTCTTTGCCTCCTGCTTCTCCTCCGTCTCCTTTTCAAGGAACGAAGACACTATAAAAGATGAGTTTAATTTAGGAAATTAAGTCCAAAGCTCGCACAGTTATAAAATCAAAAAATTAAAGTCAAAAAGGGCGGGTAAAATAATTTTTTTTTGGTTTGTTTTTTTGGTTTATTTTTATTATTACAACTAGAAACAGAAGAAAGTTTTATTGTTTAATAAAAATTTGAGCGAGTAAAGGAAATATTTATTTACGACAGTGAGCTTGTACAAGCTGTAAACCTGACAACATTGTTTGGTTAAGAGATGAAATAAAACCCAAAAAAAAAAAAACACTTAAAACTCATAAAAATAGAAGGAATTTTAAAACGTGCACTTTCTCCTGTTGCGGGGGCAGAGGATGACAACAAATTTAAAGTGCGTTTTTCTTATTTCTTGTAGAGCAGCATCGCCTTATTTAGCGATCAAAATTATTATTCTTTCCGCAACAATAGATAAAGGTTTTAAATATTTATTGGCCATAAAACATTCTTAACTGTAAATAATATTTAACGGACATATTGTAATAAGGCCCTTATAAACCCCTTTCCAGTATGCACCATTTTTTTATGAGCTGGAACCGACTGCTCAATTTAGGTTAAAAACGATTTGAACAAAACGAATGTGACAGCGGCATTTCTTTGGATGTATTGAAGTATGATTGGGGAGTTCTTCTTCAGCCCTTGTCCACTGGCATGGGTATTCAGATATGGAACATACATACACCATTGGCCATTACAAAACTTATTCAGTCAGGATTACGAGCCAGATTCTAGAACCACTTATGTTTTGAGGGTTAATTGAAAAGTCGTCTTCGAATGACTGAGCAACATTTCCTTGGCAATTTTTGTATACACTCAGGTTTTTGCCAAACAATTGCTGAGAGGAAGTCGCTGAACAAATAATTTTTCATATTCCGCTTTGGTGGAGATATCTGGGTACTCGATCCATGTTTCCTTAAGAAAGACTTTTGTCACGCTTTACTTTCACTGTAAGTCGATGATTAACATTTTCATGTGGTTTGAATCAGAGATCAGCAATAAGTATTCAAAACGATAAGTAGATTCGAAACATACTTATAATTTCAGCTACTTATACGCATTCATACTCATACTACTCATACTCAAAATTGAAAATACCCGTCGCATTCATAATTAACAATACGCATGATGTTATTGACTTCGACTCGTCTCTACTTAACATTTACACGAAACACCAAATAAGTAAGATTCGCGTACGAACACTACTATACTCACGAGAAGATTGTGTGTATGCTTTGATTGTTGTCTTTGTCTTTCCTTTCTTCTTTGTTTGTATATGCAACAACAACAAAGACTGTAAATTTTGTTGAAAGATTCGAGTCACTCGAATGACTTACAAATATTATAAATATTTTTGTAATTTTATGAATCACAATGAGTAGGCTTATGAATCAAACATATTTCAAATGTTGTGAGTTTAATGACAACGTTGTACTCATACTCATTGCTACTTATACTTATAAACCAATGTTGTAGCGAGTACAAACGAATCAGAGTAGTTGAATTTCAATTCTGTTGAATCATTCATACTCAAAATTGCATGTGTACTTATGAGTAGCGGAAATATGATTCTTTGCTGATCTCTGGTGTGCATTAAAAAATTTTATTCGCTTCTTATTGGACTAAGGACCTTAGGTATTACTGAGTATGCGAAAACGATACTTGAAATTTCGCCAACTTAAGATTTAATATCGCCTTTCTTGATGACGTAACGCTGACAATCGCTAATTCCAAATTTTCCATCCGAGTTTGATTCTTGGTCACGCTCAAATGGATATTCAGGCATGGCGTTTTCATTTAATTGTTTAGTACTTCCACGCAAGATTCTCATTTCGAAGCCAATAAGTTTGATGCAAACCAAGAATGATAAACTAAAGGTTACGCCATCACGCACACTAAATTAAAACTTTCTGTGCATGTTGAATCAATGACGTCACGCAAATTGTGTTCCTATTGGCTAATGGTAATGTAAGTTATACTGGAGAGTTGCCAACTACTTTCACGTAGTGCACACATATTTCAGAAGAAATGTTAATTTTCACATATGAAAAAGCCTTGGAAACCATTAAAATAGTCCAACTATGTCATATAACGGGAAATCATGCGCAAGGCGTAATCTTTAGTTTATCATTATTGATGCAAACCACAACGCTTCTGATCACGCTAACCGTACTCATATTATAGCAGATGTGGCTATAGCACCCTACAGAATTATTCAAAACAGAGTTTGTGGTAAGATGAATTAATGAGAGCTTTGCATTACAAGCGCAGCAAACTGCATAAACATTTTTCTTGAGCTATTGCCGTCTATGCATCAAATATAAGCATCCAACTGGAGTAGCTAAACAATGTCGATGATATCGTACAGTGCGTAGTCCCGAAAATATCGAAGCTGAGACTGGGAGTATGCGCAATAATCCTTCAACATAAGCTCGTTATCGTTCGGAAGAAGAAGCCATATTTGGGGCTTAGAAAATCCACATGTGGTTATACAGAAACCAATGCAACCATGACGAGTGACTATTTGGTTCAACTTGTAGAGCGAAGGCATCGATATTTATTTGAACATAAGGAAGGCGCAATCATTAGTGACAATTGTATTGTACCCGCTCTTCATGGTATTGCTGTGAACGGTGTTTGGTTTCAATAGGATGATGCAACTTGCTCCAAATCTTATGCCATAGTTTCCAACAAAACTTTAGATTGCTTTAAATCCACAGGAAGTCTCCGCCTCTATCTTATTTTCCTCTCACTGTGTATACTTTTGCGTCATCTTTGGCGTCACTAGAGACGTGAAAGATTTGCTTCTTGTCAACTTATCTTTCGCAGTATGCAACCCATAGTCGCCGTGGTCTAATGGGTAGTGTGTTGGCTTATTAGACAAAAGGCCCGGGTTCGAATCCCAGGTCAGACATCAAAACGAAAAAATATTTCTTCGGCGACTTCCTCTCAGCAGATTTCTGGCAAAGACTCTGAGATTAAAAATTGCCATGAAAAGCTTCACAAAAATCTGTCATTCGGAGTCGACTTTAAACTGTAGGTCCCGTCACTCATGCATAAAATTAACCCACACAACATAAGTGGTGTGAGAAGCTAGGTCGTAATCCTGACTGAAGGGTTGTAATGGCCAATTATGTATGTATGTATGTAGTATGCAACCCCATTTTCCCTGCATAGTATACCACACAGACCCTATCACCCCATCTTAAATTTTATAGTCTCTGCAAGCTTCACTCTCACACAACCTTTAAAAAGAAGTTAACAACGTGGCTCTTAAATCAGATATTGTTGGCCTTTTAAGACAAGTTATAATAGACTTCCTTCCTGTTCTTTTAATTTAAACACTTTAATATACAAACGAAACCTACAATACATGCCATTAACTTTCGAACGAAACCAACACCTTCTTTTTGTGTAAAAATTTTTTAATGAAACTCTTTAGCGTGACTAACCAGAATTTTAATTTTTTAATAGGAAAGGAAAGAAAAAAAACCTTTCCTCTGCCACTTGGCATTTCCAATTTCGACTCATTAAAAACATGTTGATGGCAATTTATAACTCCCTCCCCTGGATCAGTATTTCCGTTAAAAGTGCGTTTGGCCAATACATGAAGTTTTTTTTTGTTCAACGCCTGTCAATAAATTTTTGCGTTCTAACATCGATTAACTTTATTTGCTTTCAGGCCACCGCCACCGCCACCACCACTATTGCACACTCCTGCTCCTGATGACTGCTGGCTATTACTACAAACTAAATGGCTACGTGATATGGTTAATTTAAGGGTTGTTGCTGTTATTGTTGTTGTTTTGTGTTATTGGCCATTTTATTTCATTTAAACTTTTTAAGTTTTTTATGAACGTCAACGAACAACGTCTTCAACCAAAAAAAAAACTTGAAAAACCAAAACCACATGACTTTAATGATGTTGCTAATGCTTATCGTCATCATCACCAACATCATCATTACCAACATCATCATAAGCAAGGAGTACCCGGTAATAATGACGAACGGAATATTTAAGACGGAATGTTTTGTGTCCTTAACGGGCAAAAGGCAAAACTGTTATGTTGTCATATTAAAAGTCAAGCATGACTCTGCAACGACGACAAATCGATGGACATAAGGACAGACTTTCGGATGAGAGGGAAAAACTGGTCAGACAGTTATAATTACAGTTCAATCACACTACAAGCTTGCTAGCGGAATGATAAGAAATGAAAGTGATTGTAAGTGTTTAAACTCGTGCCAATATTTTCTAGATGGTAATCGTTGCAGTTCTTAGAAAGAAATTACAAGAAACAGTTTCTTTATCACGAGGGGTTTTTTCATAATAAAAAGTAAAGGGTAAGCCATCGAAGGACTTACATTTTGAAAATGTATTTACGTAATCGATTTAATTGATAACTAAGGAGCCGTGGTCTAGTAGAAAGGCTCGAGTTGGATTCCCAGGTCAGATATCAAAATAAAAATACAAAACTGTAGGTCCCGCCGCTTACGTATAAAATTAACGCACACAACATAAGTAGCGTGAGAAACTAGGTTAATAATCCTGACTGAAGGGTTATAATGACCAATTATGTATGTAGGCTTTGACTATCAACAACGAGCACTACATATCGATAATTACGAACTTCTTTTGGCTTGAATTGTATGATCCAGAGCTTTGCAAGTAGGACAAGCATGCGACAAAGCACAAACCCAACAGCTAACCACAAAACCAACGTAACCCATGGTGTCGTTCAGGTTTAGCTTGATTTATACACGAGTATTTAGGAGAATTGAACAATTCCGATAAGCTCAAGCTAGAGAAGGCGTGGCAGGGATTGGAACGATGGCATTAATAGGCATTTTAAGCGAATTAAAAATCGAAAATATGAAAATACTTTTTCGGCGACTTCCTTTCAGCAGATTTCTGGCAAAAACTCTGAGAGTAAAAATTGCCATGAAATGCATCTCAAAAAATGTGTCGTTCGGAGTCGACTTTAAAACTGTAGGTCCCGCCAGTCATGTATGAAATTACCGCACACAACATAAGTGGTGTGAGAAGCTAGGACGTTGTACAATGGATCAATTCAACCACCGGGTACTGTACTTGTCAGAACTGATAAGTACACGTTCTCTAACCTAACCATTGAGCTCTTTGTGAGACCTTCTTTCTGTAGACGTAGTCTGTCGTTCAAATCGACAGTTTTTGATAAGGCTGTCCCAAGCTGTCTATTCGAAGTCGTGAAGGTATTCTTCTCAAACATTACACAGAAAGTCAGATAGCTTCGCACCCACCATTTCAAGGATTGCTCAAATCGTACGCGAACTTACGAGTACTTTTTAATACTCTTACCTCCTCATATTTCATGATCTTTGAGAGTAGGTCTAAAAAAATTTTGAAGCAGTAAATCAGGATCGATTAAAAACTCAATTTAGAATTTCTGGTTATTAGGCCCTTATGCATTTGAGGTCACGATTTTTTTTTTTTTTTTTTTTCTTACAGAATTACCTCCTTTAGGCGAAATGAATTAAGCAACCAGGAAAGCTCCCACGATTTAATTCCCATTTTCGGCATTAAAAACCCCAATGTTCGTCGTAATAAACTATTGATGAACTGCCCATGTATTTAGTTCACTGTCTTAAACATGTTACTGGGGATAACTGTTCCGCTTGATGGGTATCCTTCTGGGCTTTACAGTGCAAAATCCAATATTTTTAAACCCTGCAGGACTTCTATTTATAAGAAGAGAACTGATTGCCTTACTTACTTAACTAATTGCTGATTACAACCCCTTGAGTAAGGATTACTACCTACTTTCTCACACTACTTATGTGGTGTGTGTTAGTTTTATAAATGAGTTACGGGGCCGACTGTTTTATATCGATTGCAAACGAAAGGTTTAAGAGACTTTTCCCGGCAATACATACATAATTGGTCATTACAACCCTTCAGTTAGGATGATTGACCTAGTTTCTCACACTACTTATGTTGTCTGTTTTAATTTTATGCATAAAGTCGACTCCGAACGACAGATTTTTGAGAAACTTTTCATGGCAATTTTTATTTTTACTCTCAGAGTTTTTTGCCAGAAATCTGCTGAGAAGAAATGGCCGAAGAAATCTTTTTAGTATTTTATTTTGGTGTCTGGCCTGGTACTCGAAGCCTGGCTTTATGTCTAATAAGCTAGCTCATTACCTACTAGACTACGGCGACTTCGACTAGAGCAGATCTACGCTCGAAAAACACTATTGTGTAGATAAGGATGGCAGCGTTATACCTCTGTTTTTCCAGCAGAGAAACGACGTGGTTTAACATCGAATTGACTGGCAAAGTCTAGTCTAGCCAGCACACTACCTACTAGACTACGGCAATACTGAGATGAATTTGTCGAAAGAACTCTATTTTATTTTGGTTCGCGTCTAATAAGCCAACACACTACCTACTAGATAACGGACTGGTTGTCCCCTTTATCAGGCTATCTATCGCAATATTGAGATTCTCGCAGACTATCGCCCTATATGTAGGCATGCCAATAGCCTTGACATTCTCTCTAATAAAGTCTGCATGCGCTGTTGGCCTATGTGGGAAGAATAGACTACCTTTTATCTCTTTTGTTAATGTCCAGATATTGCCATGGAGAGATGGTAATTTTGACTTTCAATTTTATGCCAACATTGCCAAGCATTGTTCTTCCTCAGTATAGGATTTGTCGGTGGCCAATTCTAACTAACAGAGGTAAGAAACATAATTGCACGGAATAATTCGGGAATGTCGTGAGGTATACTAACCAGTATGGACCGGAAGGTTGCGCCAAAAGGTCATGACTACATTACATCAAGTGCCATATTAATATTTATAATATGAGCCCCATATATATACCACCCTTTGTGTGTTTTTTTCTCCCCATGAAAGTGATTATGAACAAATGAAGTGTAAAGAAGTTCAAGTTGAAATTTTTGCCAAAGTCAGTGAGTGGATGAATGACTTGGTACGTTGCTTCTTTACTTTGAATCTCTAAAATGAAGTTTTTGCTAAAGTCATTACCCCAAAAACAGCCTGAAGTTAGAACGCAAGAAACTTCTACTGCTCGTTGTAATTACTCAAACTTAACAAATGACAGCCAGTCAATAATAAATACTTCTTCTGACAGATAAAAATGTAAAAGGAAGTACAAAAGTACTCATTAGAACAAGACTCTCTATAAAAAGTGATATGGAGTGGAGGGGGAGAGGGGCAACAAACAAATAGATTTTCTTATCAAAATTGAGAAAGAAAAACTTCGTATTTTGAGAAGGAAAAGTTTTTATGGAAACAGGAGAAAGTGATTGTCTTTTTTATGCAAAGGAATCAATTTAAAGTGTTTGATAATGTAATCGGAAAAACAAGAAAACGCTTCATTGAATAAAATGAAAACTCGGGTTGAGACAGCAATCAATCCCTACTTGGAGGCATAATGACTATGAACTACAAGTAGGACAGAAATTCCTGTGCTATAGCACTAAGAGGAGTCAGAGATTTTTTTGAAGAGACACCTTGCGGCCAAGTTGATACCTTAGGTTTATGCCTTGACAACCCGCCATTTGGTTGGATTTTTTTGTGAAAGGCAGGTTGAATTGTATTCGAACAGTTCTTTTTAAATACACGAGGTTTCGAGGTTTCACCGAAACTTTTTGATTCATTTTAAATGCCTATTAATGTCATCGTTCCAATGCCTGCCACACCTTCTCTGGCTTGAGTTCAGTGGAAATGTTCAATTCTCCTTGATACTTGTGCATAAATCAAGCTGAACCTGAACGACGCCATGAGTTACATTGGTTTTGTGGATAGCTGTTGAGTTTATGGCTTATTCGCATGCTTATGCTACTTGCAAAGCTCTGGATCATACAATTCAAGCCAAAAGAAGTTCGTAATTATCGATATGTAGTGCTCGTTGTTGATAGTCAAAGCCTACATACATAATTGGTCATTATAACCCTTCACTCAGGATTATTGACCTAGTTTCTCACGCTACTTATGTTGTGTGCGTTAATTTTTACGTAAGTGGCGGGACCTACAGTTTCGTATTTTTATTTTAACGTCTGGCCTGGGACTCGAACCCTGGCTTTGCGTCTAATAAGCCAGCACACTACCTACTAGACCACAGCGATCTCAGATAGTCAAAGCCTGGCAAACGTTATTTTCAAAGAAGTTTAGACTGCCAAGCATAGTTGCTAGCCATGAACCTAATAGTTGCAAAATTATCCCACTCACCTTCCTTGGATTACGTCGTTTTTAAAGAAATATGAACCAATGGCGTCAGCGGAAAATTCACACCCATCACTGCATTAGATGCTATTGGTCCCTCAAGGATTGGTATTACCCAAATTCCTGAAAAGTATCTTTTCGTTGAAAATTTTCGATAAAAATTACCTCCAGGAACCAACAGGCCAAAATGCCACCAGCAAACAAACGTGTGGTCATATAATTTCAGTTTCTTAGTCAGTTTAGATTTATGCGATTCCATGTTCAAATTAGTACCTAAAATTCGCGAATGCACAAGTGCTTATGAGCGACACATAATCGAATGCCTTAGATTATACAGCACAACATCACGGTACAGAGGCTAAGTTTCTGGCAGATCTTGCCAGACAGTTCTTGCAGTATTAAGGCTCATCGCTGATTATGATTTTTCGTTGAAAATTAGGGTGAGTTGGCAAAATGAATTTTATTCCAGCTCGGTCTGAAGTCACAACGCCAAATTCGTCAAGTTCGGGTTCTTGGGAGAGGCGTGTTATTGGTTGGCCCGCATTCCCCTGCAGCGTGTGTCGGTCAATTGTTTACCTATGCAATCGATTCGAGTTTATTTTCGTCACTGCTAATAGTCGTTTCGATAGAACGGTAATTGTAAAATGAGTAAAGCCCACGGTAAGTTGCCTAACCCAGGTACAAATTTAAAAAAAAAAAAACAATTTAAATGGCATATCCTTCCATGGTGAATTGCTTCAATAACTGAACAAATGACGGATGATGTTGGTCAGTTATCAACATTAAAGTTTGGAAGTCTTTGTTAAAGGACCCATGCAGTATTGTGTTCATTATTGTTGAGTAGTTGGATTACATCAAAATTACAACCCAGCTTCTTACACCACTTATGTTGTGTATGTTAATTTAATACATGAGTGACGGGACCGACAGTTTAAAGTCGACTCCGAACGCCAGATTTTTTTTGGAAACTTTTCATGACGATTTTCATTAGTACTCTTTTAGAGTTTTTGGTCAGAAATCTGAGAGGAATTTCAATATTTTCTTCATATTTCGTTTTGATCGAAATTTGTGATATGATGTTTGAACTTCGGCCTTACGCCTACTAGACTTCTCTACACATTCTTCACCCCACATTTGATGCTATTGGCCGTTTATATCCAGACTCAATAAAGTCATAATCTTCTCCATATCCGCTCCATAGTTTGTTACTGATTTTATCTCATGATACAGAAAATACTACACATTAGAACAGAAGAAATTATTTTGACAAACTTTTATTTCATGGACTTTTTTATATCGAAAGACCCGTCTTATGTGTGTACACCAGACATCAGTAATGAGTATTCAAAACGATGAGTAGATTCGAGTCATACTTATAATTTCATACTTTTTTTGATATCATACTCATACTACTCATACTCTAAGTTGAAAGAACTCGTCGTATTCATACTTATAACAATACGCATGATGATATTCACTTCGATCAGAGATTAGCAATAAGTATTCAAAACGATGAGTGGTTTCGAGTCATACTTATAATTTCAGATACTTATACGCATTCACACTTATTTTGATATCATAGTCATTCTACTCATACTCAAAGTTGGAAGTACTAGTTGTATTCATACTTAACAATACCCATGATTATATTGGACTCGTCTTTACTTAACATTTACACGAAGCACAAAATAATTATGATTCGCGTACGAACACTACAACACTCACAAGAAGATTGTGTGTATGTTTTGATTGTTGTCTTTTGTCTTTCCATTCTTCTTTGTTTGCATATGCAACAACAAGAAAGGATGTAAATTTTGATGAATGATTCGAATCACTTATAACTATTATAAGTATTTTTCTAAATCTATGAATCAGATTGATTAGGCGTATGAATTAAACATATTTCGAATGTTATGAGTTTAATGTCAACGTTGTACTCATACTCATTGCTACTTATCAGAGTAGTTGAATTTCAATTATGTTGATTCACTCATACTCAAAATTGTATGAGTGCTTATGAGTAGCGGAAAAACGATTCTGGTGTGCACAAAACCGTCTGTACCTTCTTATAGTATATACCGCATGCACCTTAAGGTGTTAAAAGTTTTCTTTGCTCATTATTACTATTATTACTCGAAAAACAATAATAATAATAACGATAGTGTTGTTGTTGTAGTGGCCTTTATTATGGCGGAATTTACAACAATGGTAACCATGGTTGTTATTGTTGCCAATAACACATTATAAGTAAATATATGTTTACGACTCCAGCAGACTATATTTTCAAACAAAAAAAAAAAAGGTTTGTAACCCCTCTGTAGAGCGGCAGATGTTAAAGATTTCTTATGGAATAATAAAAAATAAGGGGAGGGAAAGAAAAAATTTTAGCCAAAATTGCATTAAATGTGTTCAAATTATATATTTTCAGTTTGGAAATGAAATGAAAAAAAAAGACCGAATACCGAAATGAACATCTTAACTCAGTGTCTGTCTGTCTGTTGTCTGTCTGTCTGTCTCACTTTCAGGGTTTTATTAGCATTTGTAATGTAGTTGGAAAAGAATCTTTGCAGAGGTTAAAGTTGCTTAAGATTTTCAAGCTGAAGGCTGTAATGCACAAGACGAAAAAGTGGGAGTCAACCCATTGAACTCCTTAGGCTACCAGGAAACAAAGAAAAAAAAAACGAAGAATAAACTGAAGATTTGAAAAAGAAGGTGGGGATTGGGGGGGAGGGCGATAGTTTAAGTGAAAATAATAAATGCAAATAAAATATTTGGTCAATTGGGTTTTATTGTGTTTTGTTGAAGCCAAACAATGGTTGGTTTTCTTCTGAGAAAAATCATCATAAAAATGCAATAAAACGAAATGAATGCTAGATTATCCAGCAGGAAGAGAAAAGTTTAGAAAATGTTTTCAACACCTGCAAGAAATTTTCCCAAAAAAGATTATGATAAATAGAAAAGAAAAAGCAAAAGAAAATGAATTACAATTGGAAACTTATAACTGGAAGATGTAATGATATTGACAAAACTAAACTAAGCATACAAATAGACATAAAAATTCCTATTCAAAATGGTGGTTCAGTGATTGTTCCAATCAGAAATGGAATATAATTTCATTCATGTGGCTACCACGGTTGGCCTCACAGTTCCTCATTTGATGGGACCACTTTTCGTGGACTTTTTCGATTGCATGTGGTCATATCTTGGCAATAGCTTCCCAAATGTTAGCCTTCAAATGCTAAATTGCCTCCGGTTTGTCGTCATAATACTTTTCTTTAACGGTGCCCTATAGAAAATAGTTCAGCGGGATCAAATCGCAGCTTCTTGGCAGACAATTGACATAACCATTTCGGCTAATTAAGCAACCATCAAATGCTTGACACAATAAATCGATTGTGGCTTAAAATGTGTGGCTAATTTCACCACCCTGTTGAAACCAAACATCGTTCACATCAATACCATGAAGGGCGGGTACAAAAAAACTCGGTTGTCATGGTGCGATATTTATCTCCATTGATCGTAATGCTTGAAGCCGCATTAAACAGTTCACTTGTAATGGATGCATTAGCTTCTGTAAGATCACGTCTGGGTTTTCTGAGCCCTAAATACATACATTTCTAATTGGTCATTACACTCCTTCAGTCAGGATTATTTACTTAGTTTCTCACACTACTTATGTTGTGTGCGTTAATTTTATACATAAGTGGCGTGACCTACAGTTTAAAGTCGACTCCGAACGACAGATCTTTTGAGAAAGAGCTCAAGGCAATTTTATTTACTCTCAGAGTTTTTGCCAGAAATCTGCTGAGAAGAAATCGCCGAAAAAATACTTTTTGTATCTTGTTTTGATGTCTGGCCTGGGACTGGAACCCTGGCTTTACGTCTAATAAGCCAGCACACTACCTACTAGACTACGACAATACTGAGAGGAATTAGTCGAAAGAACTCTATTTTATTTTGGTTCGAGATGCATAAGTTTGGGTTTCGCTACTAATAAGCCAACACACTACCTACTAGATAACGAACTGGTTGTCTCCTTTATCCGGCCATCTATCGCAATATTGTGATTCTAGCAGACTATCGCCCTATTTGCCCTATTCGCCCTGCCAATAGCCTTGACATTCTCTCTAATAAAGTTTGTCTGCGCTATTGGCCTATTTGGGAACACGGTGACCTCAATACTCCAAATACATTTTGTTAATCCGAAAATATGATTTTCACTGAACTTTGTCGCCGGATAGAATGACATAAGTATTGCCAAATTTTAAATAACAATTGGTTCGAATTTGAACCAATTGCGGATACTATTTCTCACAACCGGGTATACTATACAATGTAACTACTGACCTGGAAAAACTTGATGCACTCAACTAAAACTTGAGGAACTTTTCATTGCAATTTTATTTTATTCTTAGAATTTTTGCCGGAAATCTGTAACGAAGACGTCTGGAAATGTTTGACCTGGGGTTGGAACAGTGGCCTCCCTTCAAATAAGTCAATACACTACCTGGTAGACATACATAACATACATAATTGGCCATTACAACCCTTCAGTCAGGATTACGACCTAGCTTCTCACACCACTTATGTTGTGTCCGTTAATTTTATGCATGAGTGGCGTGACCAACAGTTTAAAGTCGACTCCGAACGACAGATTTTTGAGAAGCTTTCATGGCAATTTTTACTCTCAGAGTCTTTGGAAGAAATCTGCTGAGAGGAAGTCGCCGAAGAAATATTTTTTCGTTTTGATGTCTGACCTGGGATTCGAACCTGGGCCTTTTGTCTAATAAGGCTACACACTACCCACTAGACCACGGCGACTTCGTACCTTGTAGACGGCACCTACATATCTATACGATTTTCCTGAACATCTAAATAACCCAGTTTGACTTTACTCTACAACTAACAAAGGAATCGCTCTTAATTGCTGTGATTTTTGCAATGTTGGCAGTTCTTTATTGCGTTCAAGTTAATCCGAAGTCAGCGAAAACTAACACATTAAAGTTTCCAAAATGCCTGAGGTAATATGCATGCTGTGGGCGAAATCCTGTTCCCTGTTTCGTACAAATGTGCTCCTTACTCTTCGATTTATTTTAAACACTCGATTCATATACATACGGAGTGTTTTTAGAGAACATTTCAAGCAATTAATATTCCACTACACTTAGCTGTAGTTGTTTCTGAACTAAGCAAAGGGTTTCGCCATCTTTATCCATGTACAACTATCCCTTCAACCCATCTGGTGTTCTGGATCTGTATTTCTATCAGTGCTTATGTCCCCTGCAGGTTCCTAGCCTGATTATAACATTGATGCCGATAATTGTCCACAGTTGATAGGGCTTCAGTAAGATAGCTGTTTTCAACTATCAAAGTTAGGAACTCCTTGTCGAAAGACTCCATATAATGACGTTATTAGAAGGAAACAATTCATTTGGCATCCAGTTATAGGCAACAATCTAAACATTTATTCCAGAAATAATTGCAGAGAAAGCCGTTCAAACTTTTGGTAATGAAAACGTATGTCCCATAGTGCATTAGGAATAACAACAGAAACAGGAATCTGAGGATTTCTACTATCCAAAAAAAAAAAAAAATTAAGCTTCCTGGGTCTCATAGGCTTCAAAGGATATACGCTATGACATTTTGGTGTAGGGCGAACGGATCAGAGGGTCTAAGGTTAGGTTAGGTTAGGTCGTAGTGGTAGCTCTGATATCACAAAGCTCACTTGAGCACGCATTTTTTTTTTTTTTTTTACGCCGAGGGAAATCAGGGAAAGGAAGAGGTTGATCAGTGCAAGTGCTACACAACAAAAGCAAGGGTGTAAGCTAGGACAGCCATTTTAGTGTTGGGCGATCGCTATCAAGCCAAAGGTCATTCAACTTTTTGCTTTCCTAACTAAACGAAAAGCCCATAAACTTTAAAAATCTTTAATATTTTCACTTTTTTTAAGCTCTCTATGCTATTATTTTGCAAACAATTTTTTTTTCGGTTTTAGTCACGTGCCTTTAATGATATGACGTTGTTTAATTTTTTATTTTTTGATTTTCTATTTGGGGTCATAAAAACGATTTCCTTAATGGTGGGGGATGCCATATCTATTGACTTTCTTTTCATTGCAAAGCCACAAACACATGTTAAAAAAAAAATAATACTTCAAAGGGGAGGGGCAAAAAAATTCTAGGTTGAGACCGGGTCAAAGGATCTCAATCCATGCATATGTACACAAATCTTATGTGTCACATATACAGGCTGTTTAATTTTTTTATGATGCGGAAAATTTTTATTTTCGTAAAATATCCACTATTTTAACCGCAAAAGCATTTTCTTCCCTTCATCTGTCTTGGCGTCCCTTTTTTTTAAGAAGATAAAGTACTTTTAGCACGTTTTTTATTTTCTATATTTTTGCAGAAAATTTTCTTGAGCATGAATAATTGCCAGATATTTAAAGGGAAACACCGTAAAAGAGGCTTTCACATGGGGCTGAATGGGGAAGGCAATGGATCTAATGATGTCATCATAATTTTTTAGATGTTCGGTGTTTAATATTTGAATAAAGACGTCTTACATTCGTTTTGTGTGGTTATAAGGTGTAGTAAAAAAAGAAGTTCATTACACTCGTGTCTCATATGGGGTGGATGTAGAAATACGCCATCCTTTATGGCATTACGAATAATTGTTTGACCGTATTATTATTGTTTGACGTGCAATTTATTTTTTTTGTAACTGTAGTCAATGGAAAACTAAGATTATTTAGTTGAGGCATGAAATTAAGTAACATTTTTACTTTCAATCATGTTTGCTCGAAGGCAACGAATGCAGATCAAACACGGGTCTAAGTGCAAGGCCACGAAACTATTATATAACTTCCTCATTTTGCTTTGGTGATGCATTCGTAACATTATATTACTCACCAAAGATCAGCAATGAATCATTTTTCCGCTACTCATAAGCACTCATTTTGCATGGTGACTTTGTCTTATATTCTTACAGAATTCCAATGGCCAAGAAACTGAAGATAAACGATTATGTATTTATTATATAGGGTTTAAAGCAGGTGGTTTTACCTTGACGGCGCTACATCTCATGTCACAATGGATACTCGTGCATGTATAATATTATCTTTTTGACAACACTGGTTTAAACAGCTCACGCTCTCATTTCCTGTCTTGTTTCACTGTCACACATCTTCAGTTTGGTATATAATTTAACCATGAATCGTCTTACAAACGAACAACGCTTGCAAATCATTGAATTTTGTTATCAAAATTCGTGCTCTGTTAAGAAAGTTCATCGCGCTCTTCTTCCATTTTATATTCAGTTCAATCGACCCACTAAAACGGCTATTCGGGCTATTGTGACTAAATTTCGCACCAAGTTTGCATTGTTGAACATTAAGCCATTAAACACACTTACGTAGACTGCGAACAGAAGGAAATATCGCAGCTGTATCGACCAGTGTTAATGATGACCATCATTTATCGATTCGTCGCCGTTCGAAGCAATTTGGCCTCTGTATAGGTGTGAAGCCTTTCAAAAGACTTGCATGACATGTGGTTTCAATAAGACGGTGCCACATGCCACACAGTACGCGTAACAATGAACTTATTGAGAGGCGAGTTCGGTTAACATTTTATTTCACGTTATGAACCGGTCAGTTGGCCGCCTAGATCGTGCGATTTAATGCATTTAGACTATTTTTTGTGGGGCTATGTTAAAGGTCTTGTCCATACAGACAAGTCCGCTTCAATTGACAACATTAAAGCATATATTTGTGAGATACCGGCCGAAATCTTGGAAAGAGTATGCCAAAATTGGACTAAGCGGATGGGCTATTTGAGGCGCAGTCGCGGTTAACATTTACATGAAATAATCTTCAAACATTAAATTACAGGGACCGTACTATCGATTCAAATAAAGATTTCATGCATTTTTCTGAATTGTATGTGTTTTTTTTAAATTTTCCTATAGCTCTTAAAAAATCACCCTTTACTTTAGACCAATTGAAAATTTAATATTTTGGATGCGCTTCAGTTAGAAAACCTGTGGCAGACATTTAAACGATGTAATATTCCATCTGATGGCATCAAATGAAAAAAACATCTCGATAATGGCTCACACACACTTTGTTTTGTATTTAAATTTAGAGATAGGAAGCGCCTAATGAAAGACCACTTACTATGGGTGCAAAAGCAAGATGGTGTACAAGCGATGTCGATATGTGTTGGTATTTATTACCGAAATGAAGGAAACCCAGGTTTTGCGAATGTTAGCAGCACTTGGCTCAAGCAAATAGTTCGACAAATATGCCTCAAATTTCAAGAGGAAGCAATTTGAAATTAAGCTCTGTTGATATTGAAAACTTAATATCTTTCTCTTTAGAAGTCTTATTCTTTAATGAATAGGCCTATGTCTACAAAAGTCTTAACAACATTATGCTGCTTGTTAGTGTCTTCAAAACTCAAGCTCTTCACAAAGTATATTGTCTGTACGTTTCCTTAAATTTCTCTGTAGCTTCTTTAATTATTTATTTGTGTGTTTAATGAAATGTTTAATTGAAATCATTAAATAAGTGTTTGACATTAAAAATCTTCCATAAGATATTTTTAGCAGATAATTTTTGACATGTTTACCTTACAACAAACATACTACACAGTACACGTGTAACACTGCCAGTGTGCGGGGGTTTTATACAATACCTATGTATGTATGTACAGGGTGGCTGATATGTATTGCAACCTACTTCAGGTTGTTATCATTTGTAAACCGCTTGTCTGACAGCTGACAGATTTATTCCACTGGCAGTTCATTTTATTATTTACAAGCTTACAAAAGCATTTTGATCTATTGCATTCAGAAAAAAAGTTATTGGTGATGGAATTCAAGCGTGATAGTGTGATTTCTTTATATTTGGATGGAAAACCACAGGTGGCTATCGTTAGAGTCCTCCAGCATTTAAATGTGAATACATCTTTTCTTTCTCGAACCATTGCCCGTTGCCGTGATACTGGCAGTGTTGCATCGTGTCCAAAAAGTGAACGAAAAAAAAACGGTCTGATTTGATAGAAATCGACGCCATAGTGGTAGAAAAATTGCTCGTGAGCTGGACATATCGCGAGAACGGATGCAACACATATTGAAAAATTAACTTGGACTAAAGTCATTTTAGTTCCAAAAAGGGCAAGAGCTCACCGATGGACAAAAAAAAGTTAGACTGGAAAGAACCAAGGAGTTACTTCGCTCCCACGAAAGTGGCCAGTTACTGAATTTGGTTTTCTCCGAAGAGAAGCCATTACAAATTGAGCAGTTTGTGAACAAACAAAATGATCGGGTTTACTTGCCAAAGCGATCAGCTGAAAATTTACACCTGCGATTGGCCACCAGAACTCAAACGTCGCCGATGGTAATAGTGTGGGCCGCCGTAGCGGCCGATGGTCATTCCCCGCTCGTATTCATCTACCGTGGGATCAAAATAAATGCCGAATATTATCGGGAAAATGTCTTAAAGACAGTATTGAAGACAAACATTTCGGTCGCAGACCACTAACATTCCAACAGGACTCAGCACCACCGCACTCAACACGCGTCAACCAAGAATGGCTTAAAAAGGAGGTTCCTCGCTCCATTTCTACCGCACAATGGCCACCAAAATCTCCGGATCTCAAACAGTTGGACTTTTTTCGCCTAGGGTATTTTGGAGAGTAAGATTCTCTCTAAAAAAATACCAAAGTGTCGATCTCTCATCGGCGCATTCCCGGGAATGGGGAAAAATACCGTAGAGCCACTTTCGTGCAGCCTGTGATGGCTTTGCCGTTTGAAGGCCATAATTCGTACCAAAGATGGCCAATTCGAACAAATCTAAACTAATTCTGAAATTTGATGTTATTTTAACATTTTTTTGCTTTTGAACAATAAAATTACAAAAAAAGAAATTAAAAAAATATAACGCTTTACTTTGTTGCATTATATATCAGCCACCCTGTATACATAATCATGTGAGTGGAGATATTTTTCTTTATTGTTGTTGTTGTTGTTATTTTTGTCTATTTCCTAAACAGCAACAAGAGAAACTCACACACATCATTAGATATTGGCGCCACTGCTGTCAAAGATACGGACACTTATACTCGGGTTCATTACAACATATCCCAGCCAAATGAAGTAAATATTCATGCAAACACACTGAGTGAATGAGTGAGTGAGTGAATGACTGAATGAATGAATGATGGAGTGAGTCAATGATGAAGTGAGAGTGAATCAACGAGGGAATGAGTGAATAAACGACAGTTTGAATACATGTATTGTATGTACGTTTATTAGATGATGTAAATATTACACTCAAAGAAATTTTTTAGTGAATTGAATTGAAAAGACCCTCTCTTTGTATGTAATGATTAGGTGTTAATAGGTCTTTTCGCTTCTGTACACAACATAAAAGGAAGGGTCTTTTTTTTAATATTTTCTAGTGGGTCAAATGACATACGATTCAAAGGATGGGGAGAGGCTTACACATGCAACTATCTCTTTGAAGTTTAGTGTGTTAGTTTTCATTGGAGCCCTACGCACAACCCAAATTTAACGTGCAGGGGATTGGACTTCCCTGCACGCATTAGTTAACATTTAGAGGGTACTAGAATGCCATCCAGGAGGCGCCGCGAGAAGGCTGCATATCAACTTGAATACAGCAAGACAAGAATCGTCCTGGTGGTCGCCATGTTGGTCACAGTCAGAAACTTTACCTAGTTTGCATGCATTCCATCTCTCCCAAGTATATGTTATTGACAAGAAGAGACGTGCGACGCATTGATTCTCAGATTATGACCGTTAACTATACTTTTGATACAGTCAAGGAATTTATTTATCTTGGCTCCGTCGTTACCATCAAAATTTATGTCAGTTTGGAGATCAAACGCAGGATTACTCTTGCCAACAAGTGCTTCTATGGTCTCAATAGGCAATTGAGTAGCAGAGACCTCTCTCGTAAGACGAAACTAATACTCTACAAGGTGCTCATCTTACCCGCTCTTCTTTATGGCGCAGAGGCATGGACCCTATTAAGAACTAATGCAGCAGCCTTGAGGGTATTCGAGAGGAAAGTTCTACGTAAGATCCTGTAAGGTCCTGTGCGAGTTGGCGATGATTGTCGCTTTCGGTCCAACAATGAGCTGAATGATCTAATTAACGATGTGGACATTGTGCAACGTAATAACATCAGTCGTCGTGGTCTAGTGGGTAGTGTATTGACTTATTAGACAAAAGGCCCGGGTTCGAATCCCAGGTCAGACATCAAAACGAAAAAAATATTTCTTTGGCGACTTCTTCTCAGCAGATTTCTGGCAAAGACTCTGAGCGCAACATAAGTGGTGTGAGAAGCTAGGTTGTAATCCTGACTGAAGGGTTGTAATGGCCAATTATGTATGTATGATGTAATAACATCCAGCTACTGCGCTGGCTTGGCTATTTTGCGCGAATAGAGGAGGATGCTCCGGCGGGACGGGTGTTATTGAAATCGACTAAGAGTCTACGTAGGAAGGATAAAATTGGGAAAGCCTTGTCATAGATTGGTGTGACCAACTGGCGACGCTTCTAAGAAGTTGAGACGCCTGAAAGAATATGTTAAGGCATTAAAGCCAACATAACTTATGGCTCCTCTTTATTTGCGCCCGGCTTAGGTTTAGATACTGCATCATCACTAATGTCACGAATATTAGTCAATAATCCACATAGAGTCAGATGTGTGGGATTTAAGAGTTCACAGTATTTCAAGCTCCCAAAGGGCCCGCAAAAACTTTAGGCATTGCCTAAGTAATTGGTATACAACCACACTACTAGAAAACTACCTGTTTCTGTCTCTCAATAAAATCCTGAAACTGATCCTGCATATTTTTACACATTTTTTCTCCGTGTACACACATCCACTTACCTCTCACTTCACAGCTAACAATAACAAACAAACAAACAGACAAACATCTCACAGCACACATCACACGTACTCAATACAAATCACCTGAAAAGCAAAGCAAAACGCAAAATGTTGAAATGTTGTTGCTGTTGTAGCTGTTGTTGCTGCTGTCTTATGCAAAAATTCCGCTTGTAAAACGTTTGTTGTTGAATGACTTCCTCAGGCGATTTTTCAAAGATGACACATAAAAAATGTATGCGATGGTTTCGGTTTGTTCTTCTTCTTATTGTTGTTGTATTTTTAGTTTTAGATTTTTTTCCTCTTTTTCTGGCATGTGACATTCACATCCAGGTATGTTGTATTTGCTTTTGTTGAATATTTTTATTTAAAGACTTGAATTTAAGCTTCGTTTCTTGTTGTTTTTGTTGATTTACGTTTCGCTTCGACTCTATCAAATCTTTTTCAAGAAACACTTGTGAACACAAGTTTTTGTTTGTCTAACGAAATTTATTCATTACGCACGCAGGCAATTAATTTAACAGAAAACATTCTTAAACGGGCTTGAAAGAATATCTTTTGTGCGGTTATTTAAGTGTGCTGGGGACAAAGGTTGTTATGGATTTTGTATGAAAATGTACAGTAAAATTCGATAGGCAAGCATCAAGGAGGGCCTTTTCCTTTTAGATTGGAATATATTGGGTATGAATTATTGTTATCCATTGGTGGATCCTTTACGTGGAATGAAGATTATCTCAATAGCGGGATAATCCGCTATCCGTCTTGGATATTGGCTTGTGGTATCAGAATAAACATTGCCTCTGGCCATATGAACTGTAAGGATGAGTTGGTAAAATGATATCCCTGAGATGAATAACAAAATACTCCTGTTAGAACTGCTCTACAACTTCGTTCATTCGACTGTATGCAGATATTTCCTAAGACTTCCCATATTAGAGAATCAGAAGTTAATACTGAGTTGGTTAAACTTGGCTTTAAAATTCTTTCATCATCCTTGCTGCAATCAGGACTGAAATTAATGCAATTGACAGGATAATTCAAGGACTTAGAGCGGTTTATATCGCTTCCACTAGCTGAAATCTTCAGTCAATCCAATGATAATCATAACTTTATTCGTTTCAGCCTAGTAGGTAGTGTCCTGGCTTATTAGACGTAAAGCCAGGGTTCGAGTCCCAGCCCAGACATCAAAATAAAATACAAACAAAGTATTTTTTCGGCGATTTCTTCTCAGTAGATTTCTGAGCAAAAACTCTGAGAGTAAATAAAATTGCCATGAAAAGTTTCGCAAATAATCTGTCGTTCGGAGGTGACTCTAAATTGTATGTCCCGCCACTTATGTATAAAACTAACACAGACAACATAAGTAGTGTGAGAAACTAGGTCAATAATCCTAACTAAAGGGTTATAATGACAAATTATGTATGTATCAGAAATCAGCAATGAATCGTTTTTCCGCTACTCATAAGCACTCAACATTGATTTATAAGTATAAGTAGCAATAAGTATGACTACAACGTTGACATCAAACACACAACATTTGAAATATGTTTGATTCATATGCCTTCTCATTATGATTCATAAATTTAGAAAACTACTTAGAATACTACGGGGACGTTCGAAAAAAAAAAAAAAAAAAAAAAAAAAAAAAAAAAAAAAAAAAAAAAAAGTCATTCAAGTGATTTGAATCATTCATCTAATCCACAGACTTTGTTGTTGTTGCATATACAAACAAAGAAGAAAGGAAAGACAACGAGCAATGCATACATACAATCTTCTTGTGAGCGTAGTAGCGTTCGTATGCGAATCATACTTATTTTGTGCTTCGTGTATGTTAAGTAGAGACGAGCCGAAATCAATAACATCATTCGTATTATTAAGTATGAATACGACGAGTATTTCCAACTTTGATTATGAGTAGTATCAGTATGATATTAAAATAAGTATGAATGCGTATAAGTAATCTGAAATTATAAGTATGACTCGAATCTACTCATCGTTTTGAATACTCGTTGCTGATCTCTGATTCTGACCACAGGAAATTGTTAATCATCGACTTACAGTGAAAGTAATAGCGTGACAAAAGTCTTTCTTAAAGAAATATGAATCGATTACTCCGCCAGGCTAACATCTACAACAAACCGTGATCGTGTACCCAGATATCTCCACCAAAGCGGAATAAGAAAAATAATTTGTTTAGAGACTTCCTCTCAGCAGTTGGCGGGCAAAAAGCCTGAGTGTAAGCAAAAATTGCCAAGGAAATGTTGCTCAGTCATTCGGAGACGACTTTTCAATTAACCCTCAAAACATAAGTGGTTTTAGATTCTAGCTCGTAATCCTGACTGAATAAGTTTTGTAATGACCAATTAGGTATGTATGTATGTTCCATACCTGAATACCCATGCCAGTGGACAAGGGCTGAAGAAGAATTCCGCAATCATACTTCAATATATCCAAAGAAAAGCTGCTGTCTCATTCGTTTTATTCAAATCGTTTTTAACTTAAATTTAGCAGTCGGTTCTATGTCATAAAAAAATGGTGCATACTGGAAAGAGGTTTGTAAGGGCCTTATTACAATCTGTTCGTTAAATCTTATTTACAGTTAAGAATGTTTTATGGCTAATAAATATTTAAAACCGTTATCTATTGTTGCGGAAAGAATAATAATTTTGATCGCTAAATAAGACGATGATGCTGCTTTACAAAACATTTCCTCAAGAAATAAGAAAAACGCACTTTAAATACGATGTCATCCTCTCCCCCGCAATAGGAGAAAGTGCACATTTTAAAATTTCTTCTATTTTTATGAGTTTTAAGTGTCTTTTTTTTTTTGTTTTGTTTTAACTTTTATTTCATCTCTTAACCAAACAATGTTGTCAGGTTTACAGCTTGACCTACAGGACCTACAGTTTAGTGACAATTTTGAACGATGTGTTTGCAAAGTCTTGCATTCCTTAAAGCAATGAAAAGCTTAAAAACGGGACGGCGTAGGAATGTAAAAAGGAGTGCGCACACAAAAAACTGGACTTACACTTTTCGTTGTAGAAATAAAACTAAGTGGCGGATATTTTTCGTTTCATATTTCAATTAAAGTAAATAATATTTGAATTCTTTTGACCAAGTTCTCAGAGCATCCAACTTTTTGAGCCACTTTTCTCCCAGACATGTTAGGGTGTTTTAGAAAAATACTTTGCTTTGTTTTGGTTGGCAAATCCTTTTTTCTTCCATTTTTACTCTTTCTCTCAATACTCAAAGACTCCTTATATTGTTTTATTCTTACCTTAGAAACTGTTTTATGGTTAACACCTGTGAACCTAGCAATCGTTTTTTGTAAGCGGCGCGGTTTTACATTGAAAATTTCAATTATTTTTTTACGACATTCTTGTGGGTGTCCATTTTCAAAAAACTATTTTTGCTATTGCAATGAAATTTAGCACGTGGATTTTGAAGCAGCTGACTAACAAAAACAATGTAACGGTATTCATTTTTTCAATTACGATAAAAGTTATAAGCTTAAAAGTAGGCCCGCTTTTTTTTTCGTGCGCACTCCTTATACATATATAACACACGTTTTGTAGTTTTTTTTTTTAATTATAATTAAGACTTAAGACTTCTCAAACTGAAAATACCAGCATAAGATTGTAACGACAATTCTTGGTGAGCATTCTTCGAAATAAAATTACGAATATTTTTCGTAAGATAAAGAACTTTCAGTCACAAAAACTCTGTAATTTTTGTCATTATAGCCAGGCTAGCAAATTTATTACATTGTAATGGAGCATTTAACGTATTGTTATCAGTAAACAAAAATTTTAATAAATTTATTGCTTTAGGCGTACATAATTTTTTTTAATTTTAAAAAACCGCATTTAAAATTCCTTTTTTTCCATCTTCTTTTACAAAAAAAATTCATTTATTCATTCATTATTCTCTCTTTGCTTATTAGCCAGGACATTTGAAGAAAGAAGGAAAAAAACAACCCAAAATAACACCATAAAGACTGTCTAAAACTTTAGCAGAACGTATTAATTTGTCAATTTCAAATACACAAAGGAGCTAACCTTACAAAAACAACAACAACAAAAACATAAAGACGAAAAATCTTAAGAAAATCTGTTTAAATCTAGATGTTGTCCAAAAAAAAAATCCAAAAAAATGAACGAAAAACTTGAATTACAATGGAAAGTAAAGCTCAATGGGCTTATCTAACTGACAATTCTACTCGAACTTTTGTCTAAGAAAATAGATTACAGTGACCATTAAAATTATACTCCATATAGAGATAAATAAATACGAAACAGACAAAACAGCAACAACAACAATAAACAATAAGAGAGAAACAAAAAAAATTGGCTAAGAAAAGTTACCTAAACAATGAACGGCCATTTGGATTGTTGTTAAGCTCGGTGAAGTGGGTGGGTGAGTTTTGGTATTTTTCTTTGGTTCTTTTTAAATCTCAAATTTTATTTTTCTTTCTCCCGGGAGAGGAGACAGTTAGAAACGTTTAAGCCCATTTTTAAATGCCCTATCGAATAGCCTAGTATTCGAATTCGAGTATTTCATAAAGCGCTTGTGTTAAAATAAAACACAAACGAGGTCTATTAGGTAGTGTGCTAGCTTATTAGACGTAAAGCCAGGGTTACAGACCCAGGTCAGACATCAAAATAAAATACAAAAAAAGTATTTCTTAGGCGATTTCTTCTCGGCCGATTTCTGTCAAAAACTCGGAGAGTAAATAAAATTGCCATGAAAAGTTTCTCAAAAAATCTGTCGTTGGGAGTCGACTTGGTCCCGCCACTTCTGTATAAAATTAACACACATTAACATAAGTAGTGTGAGAAACTACGTCTATTAACCTGTCTGAAGGGTTGTAATGATCAATTATGTATGAATGTATGTTTGTAACTTAGTCGCCTTACACCTGAGACTTAAGAATCGTCCAACATGGTAGAGTCTAACAGGATTAAATCGCACGAAACAAGACCACATTACCTCGGCTTTAGATTAACTCAACTCGCCCGTGCAGAATATCCAATTTGATATGAGCTACGTTCCACAATATCGCCAATATATTTACATCAAATATATCATCCAATCCAAATCAGGTCATCCAATTCAGATGTAAAAAAGTAAGTAATCATCGCCCTATAGTGCTTGCCATGGACCTTGATTGATGTCGTCCTCAAAGAAATTTAAGTTGATAATGCGGTCAATCCGAAATCTAACACAAACAGTAACTATCTGGAGATACATTGGATGCTCTTGCATCTCATCTAGTTGGGTGCCAATCAGAGATCAGCAATAAGTATTCAAAACTATGAATAGATTCGAGTCATACTTATAATTTCAGATACTTATACGCATTCATACTTATTTTAATATCATATTCATACTACTCATACTCAAAGTTGGAAGTGCTCATCGTATTCATACTTAACAATACGCATAATGTTATTGATTTCGACTCGTCTCTACTTAACATTTGCACGATGCACAAAATAAGTATGATTCGCGTACGAACACTACTACGCTCATAAGAAGATTGTGTGTATGCTTTGCTTGTTATCTTTGTCTTTCCTTTCGTATATGCAACAAAAACAAAGGCTGTAAGTTTTGATAAATGATTCGAGCTACTCGAATCACTTATAAGTATTATAAGTATTTTTCTAAATTTATGAATCAGAATGAGTAGGTGTATGAATCAAACATATTTCGTATGTTGTAAATTTGATGTCAACTTTGTACTCATACTCATTGCTACTTCTACTTTTAAATCAATGTTGTAGCGAGTACGAATGAATCAGAGTAATGGAATTTCAATTCAGTTCATTCATTCATACTCAAAATTGCATGAGTGCTTATGAGTAGCGGAAAAACGATTCATTGCTGATCTCTGGTGTCAATCCATGTTTTTTTGGAAAGTAAATCCGATCATTTTGTTTGTTCACAAACTACTCAATTTGGAATGGCTTCTCATTGTAGAAAACCAAATTCGGTAACTGGCCACTTTCGTGCAAGCAAAATAACTCCTTGGCTCTTTTTTGTCCATCGGTAAGCTCTTGCAGTTTTTGGATCGGTTCTGGTGTTGTTCCGTGTTTTTGATCCACTTTTTGGACGTGATGCAACACTGCCAGTATCGCGGTAACGAGCAATGGTACGAGAAACAAAAATATTTATTCACATTTTAATGCTGGAGGGCTCTAACGATAGCCTCTCGTGGTTTTCCAGACAAATATAAAGCAATCACACAATCACGCTTGAATTCCATCACGAATAACTTTTTTCTGAATGCAATAGATTAAAATGCTTTTGTAAGCTTGTAAATAAAAAAAATGAACTGTCACTGGAATAAATCTGTCAGCTGTCAGACGAGCAGTTTACAAATGATAACAACCTGAATTTGGTTGCAATACATATCAGCCACCCTGTAAGTAAGTTAGATAGGAAATCGATCGACTCTGGATTTCTTACACACTCTGACTGACTGCGTTGATGTTTTCGGTAGATCTTGCGTTTCATTACGGAACTAGTAGACTCCAATTCATTTTAGCGTGCGGTACGTTATCGGCACATATAACGTTCAACATGTGGTTGAATGATATTCAACAACGTTCTCTTCCAGAGAATATTGATACACTTCGGCATAATTAAAGCAGGGCTTATAGCTTTTATTTAAGGTGTTACAAACCTAAGGAAAGTCTGAGTATATCCCCACCATTTGTAGTGATATTGATGATTAGAAACAGTGAAATCTCTGTATAACAGATGCTTATAAATATTTAGGCTTTCATAGTATCTTAAATCGTCATTGTACGTTCTGTAAGTTTGTGTACCACAGTGCTGTCAGCGTTCACTTGATAATAGGCCTTGACTTGAAAAAGAAAAAAATGTGTGTGTGTAGGATTATTTCTTATGTTTTTTTTTCTTTTATTGTGTGTGCATGTATGTGTGAATTTGTTGTTAAAATATTTTCTTTGAACGAAAAATATTTTTTTTTTGTGTCTTGATATGGGAATTGGTTTAGTCTGACATTAGCTCTCGAGTCTTGAACTGACAGTTTTAGTTAAATTAATGGTTTTCCTATAATTCTTTACACGCACAGATAAAACAAGTTTGTTTTTCATTTATTTGTTTATTGTTTTCTACTTTTGCAATTCATTTCTGTTATCGATATTTAGATATCGATTAAATTTAGTTGGGAATGGAAAGAAAATAATTTTTTAAAGAATCAAAATGAAAAAACAGAAAAGTTTTTGAATGGATTTCAGCAAATAGTTCTTCAATTGATTAACTTTTATGTGGTAAATTATAAGCAAATACTGTTTGATCTTCTAACAGCAACTATCGCACTTTGACAGTCGATAACGGTCATCTTGTTGAAGCTACAACTGTCAAAATAAATATCGTATATCCCAGCTGTTGTGCCCTATCATCCGAAGCTGTCGATTTCTCGTCGCACGCAAATTATCAGTCTTATGCAGATTTAATTATTTACTTAATTGGCCATAACAACTCGATTAATGGATTTCGGCCATCCAAAACACATCCTTCCGCCTACGCCAGTTGGTCACACCAATCGATGACAGGACTTTCTCGATTTGGTCCTTCCAACGGATACATGGTCGTCCTCTTAGCCGACTTCCGCAGATCCCCGCATTAAATACCCGTCTTGCCGGAGCATCCTCTTCTATTTGAACGACATGGCCGAGCCAGTAAGCCGTTGGATATTAATACGCTGTACAACGTCTTTGTCGTTGAGGAGCTTATACAGCTCACTATTGAATTGGATGCGGAAATCATTGCCAACTTGCACTGGACCAAAGGTCTTGCGTAGGACTTTTCTCTCGAATATTCTCAAGGAAACTGCATCAGTTCTTAATAGTGCATCTGCGCCATAAAGAAGAACGGGTAGGATGATTGTCTAGTAGAGTATTAGTCTCGCCTTACGAGAGAGGTCTCTGATACCCAATTGCCTATTGAGACCATAGTAGCACCTGTTGGTAAGAGTAATCCTGCGCTTGATCTCCAGATTGACATCATTTTCGGTGATAACGGCGGAGCAAAGATAAATGAATTCCTTGACTGTATCAAAAATATAGTTATCGGCCGTAATTTGAGAATCAATACGCCGCTCGGCTCTACTTGGCGATAACATATACTTTGTTTTGCCCTCATTTACTGCCAGACCCATCTTCTTAGACTCGTGTTCAATAGCTCTAAAGGTAGCAGTGACATCTCGCTTAGTACGCCCTATGATATCGATCTCGTCAGCGTACGCAAGCAACTGGACACTGTTTTAAAAAATAGTGCAATTGCTATGCACTCCCGCCTTTCGCCGAACACTTGCCGTGGTCTAGTAGGTAGTGTGTTGGCTTATTAGACGAAAAACTCGAGTTCGAATCCCAGGCCAGACATCAAAACAAAAACATGAAAATATTTTTTCGGCGACATCCTCTCAGCAGATTTCTGGTAAGCACTATGAGGGTAAAAATTGCCATGAAAAGCTTCTCAAAAAATCTGTCGTTCGGAGTCGTCTTTAAAGTATAGATCCCGCCACTCATGTATAAAATTAACGCACACAACACGAGTGGTGTGATAAGCTAGGACGTTGTACAATGGATCAATTCGAACTCCGGGTACTGTACTTGTCTTAGTTGACAAGTACACCTTCCTCTAACCTAACCTAACCTAGAGTTTTGCCAGTAATCTGTTGAGAGGAAGTCACCGAAAAAATATATTTCATGTTTCGTTTTAGTGGAGATTGTCTGTTCCGCGGTTTGAACTGTGGCGTCCCGTCTAATAAGCCAAGACATTACTAGATTACGGCGTCTGTTTCTTTTATAAATACTGGTGAACACTGTGAACTCTTTGTAGACTCAAGAATATTTATAAACTAGTTAGCAACGAAACCGAATTCTTCTTCTAGCCTTGATGCTAAAGTCAGTATTAACCCTTACAAAAAGCGGCCTCCAAAATCCGTTATTTCTGTGCCTAATAATCGAATATCTTTTGTATTTTGCAAATTATTAATTATTCCATCCTAAATGTATGCTTTATCATTTGATTTAATAACAATCCCTTTCTGATATGCTTTAAGCAACAAGTTTATTAAATTATTTTATAATCCATCAATTTGATTCAATTGAAAATAGATTTCTGCCAAAACTTATAATGCATATCCAATGGAAATGGAAGACAACCTAAGACATTACAAGTGCAAGTGCAAAAAAAAACAATTTCAATTTACACCTAAAACTTATCAACTTCAAAAAGGATTTTGCACAAGCATACACCAAGGCAGCCTCTCTTTTCTCTCTCCCGCTCTCTTTAAGAGGGTTTACACATGTGTTTGTATGTACAGGGTAAGTAACTGACATTCAATTTCAGAAAAGGCTTCCCTTTCTTTCGGCTGCAGCAATTTTAAGTTTGGAGTTAAAAAGAAAGAAAGTTTTTCAACATCCTTTAAAGCATGTTCACTTGCTTTTGCTAGTAAGAAAAAGGAGTTGCGTTGAAATCGAATATTTTTTTTTTGTTGATTTTTTTATTCTTTGTCTTCACTTTTCGTAAAACATCTTCAATATCTTTAAAGATGCTTTCTTTTACAGCTAATGCTAGGATTTTATTTTAGAAAGAGAGGGGAGCAGGGTGCTTGAAACAATGTTGAAACAAATAAAGCGCATTTGTTACGTTCGTCTATAAGGCTCTTACGTTTACAGATACGTTGAGACGTACTCGTCGTATATTGTTTAAGCTGAAGATTATTAAACAAAAAAAAAAAAAAACAACAACAAAAAAAGGATTTTTTTCCTTTCAATCATAAGGAAAATAAATATTTAAACAATAGTTGTAGAGAGCGAGAGTGAAAGAGAGAAAGAGCAAGGCAAACGTAGCTACTCCCATGAAGCATGCAGACGGAGTTTAGTTGATGGTGTTGCTAGAAAATCATATAAAAATGGTGTTGATGTTTATAAAAATGGTGATATTTTAAAGGTTATTCTTTATCCTTGTCACTCACTAGCTTACCCACACATACACATGCTCCCCAACATTAAACCAATCTATACGTACACAATGCATATGTTTGATTACATACAAGCAACATATGCTTCTAATATTTTATACATTTTAAAATACATTGTTTACATGCGTGTAAACTATCAATGCACAATATTTACATGCATACACAAATGCATACATACATACATGCATGCATAAATTTGCATGTATGTACATATATAGGGAGCACTTCCTTGTGAGTGTTGTATCTCTAAAAACCCACAGAACGTACAAGACGTTAATACAACAACATTGTGGAGCAAAAAAGAATTTAAAAATTTTTCATATTTTTTATCCCTAAGATTTGTAGCTGATTTAGGGATTTCCGGAATTTTTAAAGAGTTTGTAACGTTTACTGGTTTTACACAATAATTCCATAGATTGCTAGATGAATTAAAGAAATAAGGAACGTATCATATGCAGGATATAGTGCCCCAGATATTTAGCAACTATCGAATGGCAGTGTAAACTGGAGATAATATACCTATCAGAGATCAGCAATAAGTATTCAAAACTATGAGTAGATTCGAGTCATACTTATAATTTCAGCTGCTTATACGCATTCATACTTATTTTGATATGGTTCTCATACTACTCATACTTAAAGTTGTAAGTACTCGTCGTACTCATACTTAACAATACGCATAATGTTATTGACTTAGACTCGTCTCTACTTAACATTTATACGAAGCCCTAAATAAGTATGATTCGCGTACAAGTACTGCAATACTTACAAGAAGATTGTGTGTATGCTTTGTTTGTTGTCTTGGTCTTTCCCTTCTTCTTCTTCTTTGTCTATGCAACAACAAAAAAGGCTGTAAATTTTGATGAATGATTCGAATCACTCGAATGACTTATAAGTATTGTAAGTATTTTTCTAAATTTATAAATCAGAATGAGTAGGTGTATGAATCAAACATTCGAATGTTGTAAGTTTGATGTCAACGTTGTACTCATACTCATTGCTACTTAGACTTATAAATCAATGTTGTAGCGAGTACGAAATGAATCAGAGTAGTTGAATTTCAATTCTGTGATTCACTCATATCAAAATTGCATGAATGCTATGAGTAGCGGGAAAAAAAAAACCAATCATTGCTGATCTCTACACTAACGATAAGAACTGGATTACAATTAGAGAAATTCAATAAAGTGTCTCCAGCGAAATTTCTTTTAGTCTAGTTCTAGTAGATAGGGTGTTAGCTTATTAGATGTGAGACCATAGTTCCAACTTCAGATAAAAAATATCCAACAAAATCCAATACGAACAAATATTTTATTCGGCAGCTTAAACTCTGAAAGTAAAGGAAATCGGGCATGAAAAGTTTCTCAAAATTTGTGTCCGTAGGTCGCTCAATTGTACGTCATGTTGGGTTAGGTTAGATCAGAGGATGTGTACTTGTCATTGCTGACAAGTATAGTACCCGCTGGTCGAATTGACTCAATGTAGAACGTCCTAGCTTCTCACGCATGTTGTGTTCGTCAACTACGAACGATTCATTTTTTGAGAAACATATCATGGCAGTTTTTACTCTCAGAGGTTTTGCCAGAAATCTGCTGAGTGGAAGTCGCCGAAAAAGTCTTTTCATATTTTCATTTTGATGTTTGACCTGGGATTCGAACTCGAGCCTTTCGTCTAACTAGACCACTCATGTATAAAATTAACACACACAACATAAATGGCGTGAGAAACCACGTCGTAATCCTGGCTGATTGGTTGTAATTACCAATTGTTTGTGTATATATGTATACGGTTCTGAGATGAATGCCTGTGAGAATGAGGATAAATCCAAACAAAACCACAAGAGTACCCTTAACAAAATGGAAGAAACTTCCTAAATGGAAGATTATTCGATTCCTGGATGAGATAAAATCATAGGAAAGTATCTAAGAATCATACTTTTTTTTTTGGTAAAACCAGCACTCAGGCGATGGCCCCTACTCATGCAGTGCATTGTGCAGGTTTAGGAAAATAGGTTATAGGCAGGTGGAAAGAGGGAGTAGTGTTTGTGTACATTAGATTTAAACTTACCAATAGTTGTAATTGACGGCTATAAGGAACAATTGAAAGACAAACGCCCTGCCTCAAGATTCGAACGCAAGGAAACGAGCTTACTGCTAGTAGTGCTACTACATATTAAACACAGTTTAGCAGGTAGTATAGTGACCTATCCAACGAGAGTATCGGTGTCAAAATCCAGTTCCGACTTCTTGCTGAAACCGAGGTAAGAAAACAGCAATTTTCTGACAAATTATATCGTTCGGAATAGTTTCGCAAATCGGCCATCGGAGTACACAACATGGGTGCTGTGAGATGCTTGGTTAAAATCCTGACAAAGAATTGTAATAACCAATTAACTGAGCAAGTAAACTGACAAGAAAGGCTTATAAATAGAGCTCCAGGAAAGCTGTAATGATTGATTGGATTTGTTTTGAGAAACTTTTCAGGGGAATTTTATTTGCCAGAAATCTGATGAGAGAGGAAGTTGCGGGAGAAATATTATTTTTGATGTGTCTCGGCTAAGGTTTGAACCACGGCTTTACATCTAATAAGCCAACACACTACCTACTGTACTACGGCAAGTTCTTTTCTTGCATAACGTACTCAATTTCAATAATTTTTATAGCGCTACGCTTCTGATAGTTCCTAAGAAAGTATTTCCCAGGATTTCAGTTTAGCTACGAATGAATTTGACTGACCCGCCCTTGTTGTTGTCATTGTTGTTTTTATAATTTGGCATAATATTTCATTTCCTTTATGTTTTTGGTTTTCTTGTTGTTGTTGTTGTACAACTACCTGTATTTATTAGTTTTATTTTTCCCTCTCCACACTAGTTTCAGTCCCAATAGAATTTCTCTTAAGATTTCTTATATGTTTTCTCAATGCTTTGCAATGCATTTGCTGTTGCTTCTCTTCATTCTTATTTTCTTATTGCTTTTGGGGTTTCTTTTGTTTTTTGGAATTTAATTTACATGATAAACTGTATAATTTACCATAAATAATGAAAATAATATTCACTGAAGACAAAATATGCTTTTTTTTTGTTTTTGAATAGAATTCCTATTTAAAAGATTTACAAGACAAGCCCCAGACAGACAGTTGACGAAAGACAAAAGAAAATTAGCCGATGAGTTGCAAACTCAAACAAATATGCATACTTGCCACATGCAACCACATTAGCAGTATACTACTCAGGCGGGATTAATTTATGATTTGCGTGATGCATTAAATGAGTATTCAATAGACCAGTTAGTAATGCAGTAGAAGGCTCATGTTAAATAATTGATTATGAATACCAAAGGAAAAGTTTTTAATTTGTTCGGGCCATAATTGCTAAATTGAAGAGAAAACAAATTTGAGGTCTATGTTAGGAAATTCAGATTGTTTTTAGTTAAATTAGATAGCCTTTTTGAAGGAGCCTTATTGAAGAATATTTCATAAGAGGTCACCGTAGCCCAGTAGTTAGTGTGTTGACTAATTAGACATGCAAACTCTGTTCAAACTCGAGGTTAGATATCCCCAACTACACTTCCACTTAGGAGATTTCTATCAAAAACTTCGAGAGCAAATAAAATTTCCATGAAAAGTTTCTCAAAAATCTGTAGTCCGAAGTCAACTTCAAACTATAGGTTGCCGCCACTCATTTATAAAATGAACGCACACAACATAATTGGTGTGGAAGGGATGGAATACATGCAAACAAGGTCAAGTTTCTGACTGTGGCCAACATGGCGACCAACAGGACGATCCTTGTCTTGCTGTACTCAAGTTGACACGCATTTTAGCACCCGCTAAATGTTAACTAATGCGTGCAGCGACGTCCAATCCCCTGGACGTTAAATTCGGGTTGTGCGTAGGGCTTGGAACCCACCACATAAAAATCCCATCCAATGAAAACCCATAACAATAGCCTCTATAAAGATCCCCTCTAAAGTTCACGACCACGGCAAACGTTTCAAGCACGACGATTTAAGATTAGGCACATGGAACGTTCGCAAACTTTACAGGGTAGGCGCTTCAGCCTAACTGATGGATGCCCTCATGAAATGTAGGACGGACATCACTGCCATACAGAAATGCGATGGATAGGACAAGGATGCAAAAGGTTAGCATCTTGCGATGTGTATTAAAGCTGCCATGTTAAAGCACGAATTTGAATGCAGATTTGTGGTTAATAAGAGACTTCCTCACCTTGTCTCTCGGCTCACTCCAGTGAACGAAAGAATAGCCACAATCCGCATCAGGGCAAAATTCTACAACTTCAGCCTAATTTGTGCTCACGCCCCGAGGGAAGAAAGAAATGTGTTTGATTCATACGTCTACTCATTCTGATTCTTAAATTTAGAAAAATACTTATAAGTACTTATAAGTCATTCGAGTGGCTCGAATCATTCATCAAAATTTACAGCCTTTGTTGTTGTTGCATATACAAACAAAGAAGAAAGGAAAGACAAAGACAACAAGCACAGCATACACACAATCTTCTAGTGAGTATAGAAGTGTTCGCACGCGAATCATACTTATTTTGTGCTTCGCATAAAAGTTAAGAAGAGATGAGTTGAAGTTAATAACATCATGCATATTGTTAAGTATGAATACGACGAGTACTTTCCAACTTTGAGTATGAGTAGTATGAGTATGATATTAAAATAAGTATGAATGCTTATATGTATCTGAAATTATAAGTATAACTCGATTCTACTCATCGTTTTGAATACTTATTGCTGATCTCTGATGGAGGTGCAAGTAACCAAGTCGTAATCCTGATTAGAAAAGTTGTACCGACCAGTAAAGAAGACAGAAGAGACTCCAGCAGAGTTGGTGGCATAAAGCTTTAGCCCTACTTGAATGTTTTAGTTCAAAAATCAGAAATGCATACATACATACATAATTGGTCAATACGACACTTTTGTCAAGAATGTGATCTCGTTTCTCATACCACTTACATATGTTGTGTGTGTTAATTTTATACATGAATGGAGGGACTCTACAGTGTAGAGTCGACACAAATCGACAGATTTTGGAAAAACTTTTCATGGAAATTTCTTTTTTACTTAACCTTAGCTGACTAGTTTTTATTTCAAAAATATAAAAAAAAAATAAATTTTCTTCGGCAGGCCTATTTTGCTAATTTCCAACCAGTGTGAAAAAATTACTTGCCTTACATCAGAATACTGAATAAATTGTTTTTTAGCTGGAAGCCTTGTCAAAACATGTTAAGATCACTATAATCAAAAAAACAATTAATAAAGTCGGCAAAAAGACAGACAAACGTTAAAACAAAATACTTGTCAGCGTTTTCGTTTTTCCACCTGGTAGACTGCAATTAAAGCGCCATCAGCCCGTTGTTATACAGCCAGTCGGTTTGTATTTTAAGTCCATAAATTTAATTAAATTTTTCCCATGGTATTGTATTAGAGTTTTACTGCTTTATTCACACTACATTATAATAATTTTCTTACAAGTAAATACCGAGTTTTTGGCCAAGATATTAAACAGCCAAGAATTAGCCAAATATTCGCATGTACAGGGTGGCTTATATATAATGCAACAAAGTAAAGCGTTATATTTTTTTAATTTTTTTTATTGTTCAAAAACAAGAATGTTGGAAATAACATGAAATTTTAGAATTAGTTTAGACTTGTTCGAACTATGGCCTTCAAAAGGCCGACAAAGCCATCACAGGCTGCACGAAAGTGGCTCTGCAGTATTTTGGCCCATTCCCAGCAAAGCGCCGTCTAGAGACGATCGACACTTTGGTATTTGTTAATGAGAATCTTTCTCTCCAAAATGCCCCAGAGGCAAAAGTTCAACGGATTGAGATCCGGAGATTTTGGTAGCCATTGTGCGGTAGAAATGAAGCGAGGAAACACCTTTTTAAACCATTCTTGGTTGACGCGTGCTGAGTGCGGTGGCGCTGAGTCTGCGGCCGAAATGTTTCTCAGCCAGGGCTTCGATACTGTTTTTAAGACATTTTCCCGATAATATTTGGCATTTATTTTATCCCCACGGTCGATGAATACGAGCGGGGAGCGACCATAGGCCCACACCATTACCATCGGCGGCGCTTGAGTTCAGGTGGCCAATCGCTGGTGTAAATTTTCAGCTATCCTCTTTGGCAAGTAAACTCGATCATTTTGTTTGTTCACAAACTGCTCAATTTGGAAAGGCTTCTCATCACAGAAAACCAAATTCGGTAACTGGCCACTTTCGTACAAGCGAAGTACATAACTTCTTGGTTCTTTCCAGTCTAACTTTTTTTGTTTATCGGTGATCTGTTGCACTTTTTGGAACTTCAATGGCTTTAGTCTAAACTCATTTTTCAATCTGTGTTGCATCCGTTCTCGCGATATGTTCAGCTCTCGATCAATTTTTCTATCACTGCGGTGTGGATTTCGATGAAATCTGGCCTTCACTTTTCGAATCATTTCTGGTGTTGTTACCGTTTTTTTCGTCTGCTTTTTGAACGCGATACAACACCGCTAGTATCACGGTAACGAGCAATGGTACGAGAAACAAAAGATTTCTTCACATTTAAATGCTGGAGGGCTCTAACAATGGTCACCTGTGGTTTTCCAGCCAAATATAAAGCAATCACACTATCACGCTTGAATTCCATTACAAATAACTTTTTTCTGAATGCAATAGATCAAAATGCTTTTGTAAGCTTGTAAATAATAAAATGAACTGTCACTAGAATAAATCTGTCAGCTGTCAGATGAGCAGTTTACAAATGATAACAACCTGAAGTTGGTTGCAGTACATATCAGCCACCCTGTAGAGAACAAATTTATTGAATAATTATTTGAATAATAAAAAATTTAATATTTTTTTCCATTTCATTGCAAGCAATATTTTTCATTTACTTACAGTAAAAATACAACAACATCGACAACAGCAACAACAACATACAACATGTCATAATTCATGTTAAACAATTTGTAATTTAACACAACGTTAAATAATATTGTACGAGGCATTAGAAATAATTTTTTTTTTAATTCGCATTCAAAAATAATAAAAAAAATAACATGACATTCTGTACAAAAGAAGAGAGAGAGAGGGAGAGATAAATGACATGAATTAAAAGTTTAATGACAGGTAGAGAACCTAAAGATGCTGCCTCCAGTCTATGCTGTAAACAGATACTCTGGGTTTAAAGTTGAATTAAAATTTTTGGGTTTTAATTTCCATTTGTTTGCATTGAAAATTAAATTTTTTTAATGTTTTTTTTTTATTATTTTTCATATTCTTTATGATTCCCAAATAAACTTAAACATCTTCATTTAAAATTATGTTGGCTTTTCAATAGTTTTGTTTAAAAATATCAATTTATTCCTATGCATTATTGAATTACATTAGAAGGGATATTCACCGTTTAGGATGAATATGAAGACTGTGGAGAAAAATTTTGTTTAAGCTATTTTATTAGGATTGAACAAAGAATTACATGTCATACATACAGTAAGACCCCGCTAAACGCTACCCCATTTAACGCTGTTTCAGTATTACGCGGTTGCAAATGAAACGGCCATGCACTAATCAAAAGCAGTGCACTATATAGCGACGGTGCATACTATGTATCTTTTCCAACGCTCTTTTCTTTAGTCTGTTCCGAAAAACGATTCCAACTGTATTTTCCGGAGTTGAAATCACAGTACGAACACATCTTTCCTGCATCACAGTTGATTTATTAGTTGTCATCAAGGAGACTAGGTGTATACACACTATGTACGTGTTAAGTTGCCTCGTGTAACGCTGTTTCGTTTAGTGCTGGAACTTATTGGAACGTATTCCCCGCGTTAAGCGGGGTCTTACTGTATATCGCTTTCCTTAAGCACATTCTAAATTTCACTCGAACAAAACTTGACATGAAAAAAATATTTTTTCGGTGACTTTTCCCCTTCAGATTACAAGTTACTCAAAAATCTGTCTTTTGGAGCCGACTTTAAACTGTAGATCCCGGCACTCATGTATAAAATGGGGGAAGCTTGATCGTAATCCTCTCTGAAGTATTGTAATGACCAATTAAGCACTTTATCAATTGTGTGCAGCGGGCCATGTTGAACGAATTTTTGTTTACAAAAATTGAAGAGGATATTTGCAACATTTAGTTTCAACAGGACGGCGCTACGTGCCACACAACCGAAGCTACACTCGATGTTTTGCATCGCATTATCAGGCGCTGAGCTGATATCGTTTGACCACCTCGGAGCTGCGATATGACACCGTTGGACTATTATTTGTGGGATGCCATCAAAGATAAGTGTTACGGCGACAAGCCAGAGACAATTGTCACTTTAAAGGACAATATTTGTGAAGCCACTGGTGAAATACAGCTGCACACAATCGATACATACACACATAATTGGTCATTACAACCCTTCAGTCAGGATTATTGACCTAGCTTCTTCCACTACTTATGTTGTGTGTGTTAACTTTATACATAAGTGGCAGGACCTACAGTTTAAAGTCAACACCGAACGACAAATTTTTAGAAAACTTTTCATGGCAATATTTACTCTCAAAGTTTTTGCCAGAAATCTGATGAGAGGGAATCGCCGAAAAATTGACTCGACTTTTGTATTGACTCGAACCCTGGCTTTGCGTCTAATAAGCCAACACACTACCTACTAGACCACGGCGACAATGTGCTTAAAAATTGGATCGATCGTGTAGGCTACTGTATGGCCAGCCGAGGCAGCCTTTTTTATGAAATTATGCAGTATAATCTACCTTTAATTTACGCCTTTTTGTAGTTTACTTTTTCCAAATTCTTTTTTTTTTACCCCATAAAATATACTTTAATTTTAATTGTATATTTAAGCCTTTTTCGTAAGCATATTTTTAGTTTTCTATTTTAATATTCTTTCATTTCCTTTTCAAAATTTCTATAATTTTCTTTAATTGTACTTTCCCAGCACTATTCTGGTACTTGAAATAAATTTGAAAAGAAAACCCCGGCGTCTATAGCCTTGAAGTATACTTCAATTTGTTTATGTTTGTCTTCCTCCTCTTTTTTTTTTTTGTTTTGTTTGTTTGCAACTACATATTTAAATTCGTTTTCGTTACCCTAAGAAGAAGTTCACATCATTATTGTTATTTTGTTTTCTTTGTATTTCTTCTCTATTTTTTCGTATGCTAAACACCATAATTTTCATAAATATTTCAAATGAATTGAAAAAATAGAAACAAAATCTCCGCTGAAATCTGCAATGGCAACAGAAATGCTAACAGCCAACCAAAAACACCTTTTGAGAATAACAAAAAAAAAAAATCTTAAATAATAAACAACTCACGACTTAGACGGAGAGACAGACAGACAAACAGACGAGGAATAGATGGATGGATGGATGACTGTTGGTGGTGGGTAGTGGTGCAGGCAGGCAGGCAACAATTGGCAAGAAGTGCAATACGGCTAAAAGAAATATTTATTAAAATAATAACAATAATAATCAGACTTGTACTCCATACTCACACACTCCTCTAGTCGTATTCGTATTTCTAGTTTTAGTTGTTGTTGTTGTTGCTGTTAACATTTGTTTCTTACCATACAACAGATTCCGTATGCTTTTAGCACCGAACAAAGTTGGTGGTTCTGTTGGTGAACTGTATTGGGTTCATATCAAAAGTATTCGTGGTCTTTTGCAGTAAAATTTTTTAGTTTTCGAAAGTAAATTGAAATAAAAGAAAGGCTAAAGAATTTGTGAGAGCAGTAAATGCTATTTGCGATATGAAAAGTCACCATAGCCTAGTGGGTTGTGCGTTGCCCTATTAGATATGAGGTCGGTGTTCAAACTGAATCCTGAGATATTGCCATTGTGACCAAAATTTGGAAAAATATTCTCTTAGCAATCTAGTGACCAAAACATTTAGGGCCATTATTACAACTTGCCGTTAACTAAAGGGATAATTTTAACGGAGAGATAAATTGTTTTCAATTATTACGAATACTCAATAAAATAGAAGTAAGTGTTAAGTTAAAGGAAAATCATCCTACGTATTAACATTTAAAGGACACTTTATGTTTGAAATTGCCATATCATATACTATTTTCGATATGGCAACTTCAAATTTAAATAAAATGGCGAAGTCCACTGTTGCCACTGCGTTAAAATGAAAAACTCGTTTAATTGAGCAGTTTCATCGACTATGCTCTGGCACTGCCATATTTTTGAAGAAAGTTAATTTTCTTTTGTCCTGTAAGTTGTAATATCCAAAATAAGTTATAGGTAATTTTGCTGTTCACTTTAGCTAAAGTTAACTTTAACTTTGTCGTTCACTTTAGCTAAAGTTAACTTTAACTTTACCGTTCACTTTAGCTAAAGTCAACTTTAACTTTGCCGTTCACTTTAGCTACCTTTAACTTTGCCGTTCATTTTAGCTAAAGTCAACTTTAACTAACGCCAACTTTAACGTGAAGTTGTAATAATGGCCCTTAGAGTAACTAAATCTGTTGTTCGTAGTCTTATTTAAATTGTAGGTCCCAACACTTATGGATAAAATTAACACACACAGCATGGGTGCTGTAAGAAGTTAGGTTGTAATCTTGACTAAAGGATTGTAAAAGTCAATTAGTCGACGTTCCAATTAAGGCACCGCTCATCTGCAGGATATGACTGGTATTATCGATATTTATACGTATAAATTTACTTTTTCAAAGTTTCTTTTCAATCCTGTTACTGTTGTTACATTACTTTGTAGTTTTTTTTTCACTTCCTGATTCAAATATTCTTGCAGGCGTCTTTGCTTCTTACGTGCCTTTACATACACCAATCGATGACAGAGTGTCTTTGATTTGGTCCTTCCATCGCAAACAAGGTCGTCAATTTCGCCGACTTCCGCAAATACCGTCGGAGCATCCTCCTCCATTCGAACTGAAGAATGATTGTGAATATGTTTATCTCTATGTCTATACCTCTGCCTATGTCTACGTCTATCACTATGTCTTTGTCTTTGTCTATGTCTCTGCCTATGTCTACCTGCTATGTCTTTATCTATATCTCTGCCTACGACTATGTCTATGTCCATGGCTTTGCCCATGGCTATGGCTATGGCTATGGCTATGGCTATGGCTATGGCTATGGCTATGGCTATGGCTATGGCTATGGCTATGGCTATGGCTATGGCTATGGCTATGGCTATGGCTATGGCTATGGCTATGGCTATGGCTATGGCTATGGCTATGGCTATGGCTATGGCTATGGCTATGGCTATGGCTATGGCTATGGCTATGGCTATGGCTATGGCTATGGCTATGCTATGGCTATGGCTATGGCTATGGCTATGGCTATGGCTATGGCTATGGCTATGGCTATGGCTATGGCTATGGCTATGGCTATGGCTATGGCTATGGCTATGGCTATGGCTATGGCTATGGCTATGGCTATGGCTATGGCTATGGCTATGGCTATGGCTATGGCTATGGCTATGGCTATGGCTATGGCTATGGCTATGGCTATGGCTATGGCTATGGCTATGGCTATGGCTATGGCTATGGCTATGCTATGGCTATGGTATGGCTATGGTATGGCTATGGTATGGCTATGGTATGGCTATGGCTATGGCTATGGCTATGGCTATGGCTATGGCTATGGCTATGGCTATGGCTATGTCTTCGTCTATGTCTTCGTCTATGTCTTCGTCTATGTCTTCGTCTATGTCTTCGTCTATGTCTTCGTCTATGTCTTCGTCTATGTCTCCGTCTATGTCTTCGTCTATGTCTTCGTCTGTGTCTTCGTCTATCTCTTCGTCTATGTCTTCGTCTGTGTCTTCGTCTGTGTCTTCACCTATGCCTTCGTCTATGTCTTCGTCTATGCCCTGTTTATGACTCTTATCCTTCCTCGTTTCTCAGCTAATCTCTGATACTTTTTATATGACCCAACGGAGAGCAATTGGTGGTATCGCTTAAGAAATCGACACACAACAACAAATTCAACAAAAGTTTCTTTTTTTATTATTATTGTTGTATTATTATTATTATTGTTGATTGTTTGTTGGTGTTGTATTATTTTTGTTTAAACATGTTAACAGACGTCTGGGCCAATACAAACGAACAAAAAAAAAACAAGAAAAACGAAATATTTTTGGAATTTACCGGCTTGGTGGGTTTATAATGGGTTTAAACAATTGTGTTGGCTGTTCGTTATTATTATTCCTCTTCAAATATCTGATGTTGTTGTTATTGTTGTTGTTTGTTGTTTGTTTGAAGCCCCATGTCTACTAAACAGCACAACAAACATAGATGACCAGACCACAGAAAAATTATGGCGTTGAAGCAACAACAGCCACGGCAAATAAGTTTTTGGAAACACGTCTAACAAAGATTCATTTTTGGCTGGCAATTACTTGTATGGGTGTTAAAATCAACATTTACCAGGTTTTTCTTTTTATGTTTTCTATTCTTTTTTTTCTGGTTTTTCTATTCCTTGCAACTGCTTCTAATGTGAGTCATCATCGTCATCATCATCATCATCATCAGCCATGGCAATCGCCATCACCATCACCATAGATATCACTACACCGTTAGACATTGGTTGGCCATTAGTTTTTCCAAAGCGATTATTATTATGATGACAATGATGATATGATGATGATGAAGTCTATGTGGTGGTGACGATGATCACAAGAAACTAAGATCGTTATAAACATTGTCGTGACCATATTTAGTGGCAACAATAAGAAGACAGACAATTGGTTTAGCCCCACTATAGAGCAGAGCGTTTGGATAGATTGTTTGTCTAGGTTGCTTGATTGTGGATGAATTGTTTTGTTGAAACATCTATGGTATGATGGCATGGAATGGCATGGCATGGTATGGCATGGAATGGATATGAGTATTAGAAATGCTGGTAAAATATTTAAAAATTGCTGTTTCTGCTACTGTTAAATTGCCTTTTTTTATAGTTTTGGCCGGTTGTTGTTAACGATTTGCCAAATTAGTTGCTAAAGCCACACTAGCGCAGAAAAAAAAACAACTTTAAACACCAATTGCTGCAACAACGTCAACTACGAGTATAACAGCAATATTACTTTTGCAACAAAAATAACAACAACAGCAGCAACAGAGACCGCAGCAACAGGCCACAACATATGAAAATGATGGATGATTGATAATGATTTCAAAAAGGCGATAATTTGTAGAAGAAATTTTTTACAAAAACAACAAAAAAAAACAATGAATTAAAAGAAAATTATTAAGCTACTTTCAAAGAAATTCCTTAGTAATCGGTAAAAAATTCTGGAAAATATTCCAAGAATTCTCTTCTCCAAAAAAGAAACCGTCGATACTTACTCGATATACCATCTAATAGCTGGGCAACAGATCAGATTACATTGCTAAGAAATAAGGGAAATATTTAGCAAATTTACTCCTTTTTATGAAACCAGCACTCAGGGGATGGGCCCTACTCATGCAGTGCATTGTGCGCAGGTTTTTAGGAAAGGGTGAAAGAGGGAAGATGCAAACGGCAAGGCAACGACTTGCTGCTAAGTGACTAAAAAATGGCCAGTGCCATACCTTCACCATTAGACAGTCTACAGCAATCGTCCCCAAGAAGCCCGCAGTTTCTCACACTACTTATGTTGTGTGTGCTAATTTTATACATAAATGGCGGGACAGTGGAAAAGACAGTTTGGTTAAAAGTTCAAACGTTTAGGTTGACTAGAGTAAATCTATACAGAAACGATCCTTAATTGGTACAGATTCCTTCAAAAACTAAATATTACGGCAAAATAAGATCAAGTGATTGTGTTTGGCTTATGGCCCTTGCCTTGTATTGCGGTGGATATTATAGTTAGAATAATAGGATCTATTACTAGATTCCATAGGAAGCATCGAGACCTCAGAAATAGGGACGCTGGCAATTGCGATTTTTAAATTCTCCCTAATTCGATAGAAAACATTTCGTTAGTACAAGGTGGCTGATATGTATTGCAACCAACTTCAGGTTGTTATCATTTGTAAATCGCTCGTCTGACAGCCGACAGATTTATTCCAGTGGCAGGTCATTTTATGATTTCCAAACTTACAAAAGCATTTTGATCTATTGCATTCAGAAAAAAAGTTATTCGTAATGGAATTCAAGCGTTATAGTGTGATTGCTTTATATTTGGCTGGAAAACCACAGAAGGCTCTCGTTAGAGCCCTACAGCATTTAAATGTGAATAAATCTTTTGTTTCTCATACCATTGCTCGTTACCGTGATATTGGCAGTGTTGGATCGCGTCTAAAAAGTGGACGAAAAAAAAACGGTAACAACACCAGAAATGATCTGAAAAGTGAGAGCCAGATTTAATCGAAATCCATGCCGCAGTGGTAGAAAAATTGCTCATGAGCTGAACATATCGTGAGAACGGATGCAACATATTGAACTAAAGACATTGATGTTCCAAAAAGTGCAACAGCTCACCGATGGACAAAAGAAAGTTAGACTGGAAAAAGCCAAGGAGTTACTTCACTTGCACGAAAGTGACCAGTTACGGAATTTGGTTTTCTGCGATGAGAAGCAATTCTAAATTGAGGAGTTTGTAAACGAACAAAATGACCGGGTTTACTTGCCAAAGAGGTCAGCTGAAAATTTACATTAGCGATTGGCCACCAGAACTCAAGCGACGCCGATGGTAATGTTTTGGACTGGCGTAACGGCCGAGGGTCGCTCCCTGCTCGTATTCATCGACCGTAGGGTCAAAATAAATGCCGAATATTATCAGGAAAATGTCTTAAAAACAGTATTGAAGCCCTGGGCAGACCAACATTTCGGCCACAAACCATGAACATTCCAACAGGACTCAGCACCACCGCACTCAGCACGCGTCAGCCTAGAATGGCTTAAAAAGAAGGTTCCTCGCTTCATTTCTACCGCACAATGGCCACCACAATCTCCGGATCTCAATCCGTTGGACTTTTACGCCTGGAGCATTTTGGGGAGTAAGGTTCTCACTAAAAAATACCAAAGTGTCGATCATCTCAAGACAACGCTTTGACGGGAATGGGCCAAAATTATGCAGAGTCACTGTCGTGCAGCCTGTGATCGTTTTGTTGGCCGTTTGAAGGCCATAATTCGTACCAAAGGTGGCCAATTCGAATAAATCTAAATTGATTCTTAAACTTGCTATTATTTATAACATTTTTTGCTTTTGAATAATAAAATTAAAAAAAAAAATTAAAAAAATATAGCGCCTTACTTTGTTCCATTATATATCAGCCACCCTGTATTACAGAGCTCAGTCAACGATGTCACAAACCTTCGTTTATACATGCCGAGAGTAGGGCTCTGACACGTAAGATGGAAGTCAATTCCTTACTTGTCCTCATGCAGAGCCTTACGGTATGATCGCTATTGTGCGATGAATGGTCGTACGATTTAAGCACAGGAGCGGGTCAGTCCTCTTCTTGTCCATAGAATAAACGGAATAATGAGCATACAGGGAAAGGTGGTGTCACGTCTTTGGTGGAGACAAAACCTTTCTTAAATTAGTTTGGAAGGAAGAGAATGATGAAAGCGAAACGGATTTAATTCCACCCAAACTTATGCCAGCTAACTACGTTGGGTAGAGAATTTAGTCATGATTGAGACTATCCAGTCCAATATGTAGATTGTATGATAGAGAGAAAGAGGTTCCTTTTCCAGATTCCTGCGAGCGATTGGGGTAACTGTATTGTAATTAATAAATAAATAATATTAAGAAATAAAAAAGTAGAGCATAAATGACTCTTTTTCTTCTTGTTTTTTCTTCCTGACCTAACCTTTAAAGCTCATTAAACAACCAGTGCCTTTGATATTCTACTTTGCAAATGATTATGTTTTATAAAATGAAATTGATTTTGTAAAACTTTAAGTATTAATTAATAAAGTTTCTTAAAATTGATTAAAATTTTTCGTATTAAAAATGCAAAGCAAAAATCAAAAACAAAAAAGAATCGTTTGCCAATTTTCTATTGAAACAAATTTTCAAAGACTTCAGTTCTTAATTATTTTTTCATTTCTTTTAGATTTTTCCAAAGACGTTATGCTCTACACAAGAAATTCATTTTTGAGCATCACTTTAAAAGAAATTGCTTTTAAAAGATTTTTTCCAGCAAAGTTTCATGGCATACTTTTTTGATTTCAATTTATTAGAAAACTGAAAAAAATTTTAAGCATACTTTTAGTTGCTATTGGTTAATGACAAATAATTATAGAATATTTTCAGGCTTTTAAGAATCAATAGTAATGATGCTATTAGTAGCTAAACTTTCATTAAGTTAATGTAAAATCATTATTTATTACGATTTTGTGCAAAAATATTTAATTATACGAACAAAATAATTTATCTTCTTCAATAGCATCTGCGAGGGAGGTAATAAAATAGGCAACATAAAAACGTAATGACGCCTAATTGTATATTACAGATGCACTTTCAGGAATATTTATTTATATTTATAATGGTTGCGCCATTCTCATTAGGCCAGTGATGCCTACGCTCCACAAGCCACACCAAAAAGTCACTCGTAATGGGCCCATTGGCTTCTGTAAAACCATGTGTGGGTTTTCAGAGCCCTTTATACAGCAATTTTATACAATTATACACCATCGGGATAAAAATTAGACATCATCGTGCAGTTTCTTGTTGGCTCATTAAGCCTCAACGTGACTCAATCGATTCACTTACGTCCAGTGGAGTTAGATGGCCCACCCGATATAATCTTCTTCTTCTATTATCCTTGATTCCTAGTAGAGTATAGGACTACAATCATTGTTGACACATTATTCAGTCCAAATGTGCATTTACCCGACGACATGTTCAGGCAAACGTTTAGTTTATAAGATAGTGACTGTGGCACCTATCAGACGCTTCAAATCCAGTTTAATTGGTCAGGATTACGACCTAGCTTCTCACACCATTATTGTTGTGTGGGTTAATTTTATACACGAGTGTCACAACCTACAGTTTAAAGTCGACAGCGAACGAAAGATTTTCGGAAAAAATTTTCATGACAATTTTATTTACTCTCCGAGTTTTTTCCGGAAATCTGATGAAAGAAAGTCACTGGAAGAAGTTTATTTTTAAAGATTCCTTGTGATTTGAGATATCAGAACTGCATATGGCGGTACTTCTAGTCTAATGCCGACTCCGAACCATAGATTTGAGCAATATTTCATGGCGATTTAATTTACTTTTGAGATAATAAAAGTATTTTTTCGGCGATTTCTTCTCAGCAGATTTCTGGCAAAAACTCTGAGAGTAAATAAAATTGCCATGAAAAGTTTCTCAAAAAAAAATCTATCGTTCGGAGTCAATTTTAAACTGTAGGTGCCACCACTTCCGAAGTCGCCGTGGTCTAGTGGGTAGTGTGTTGGCTTATTATACGAAAGGCCCGGGTTCGAATCCCAGGTCTGACATCAAAACGAAAAATTTTTCTTCGGCGACTTCCTCTTAGCAGATTTCTGGCAAAGTCTCTGGGAGTAAAAATTGCCATGAAAAGCTTCTCAAAAATCTGTCGTTCGGAGTCGACTTTAAACTGTAGGTCCCGCCACTCATGTATAAAATTAACGCACACAACATAAGTGGTGTAGGTGCCACCACTTATCTATAAAATTAACACACACAACATAAGTAGTGTGGGAAACTTAGTCAATAATCCTGACTGAAGGGTTGTAATGACCAAATATGAACCACGGACCCTAATCTAATAATCTAACACACTATCTAATAGACTTCAGCGACTTTGTTTTGACTACAAAGTGAGAAGAAAGCATGTTTTTTAAGATGTCTTTGTTTACTAAGGTTAGAGCCCTTAGACTAATTTTTAGGACCACCCTCGTTTGGCAATAACAAGCTGTATCATTTGCTCTTTCATTCATTTAGTAATTAGCCAAACTATGTACAAAAAAAAAATTAGAAACCAACCAACAAACTTTTGGCCACTCAAAGCCAAGATGACTTGGACGAATGTCAATACAAATTGATTTATGAATTCCTAATGACACAACTGAACATATTAAGGCAATACAGTGAAAACTAAAAGTAAATGAGCTCCTTGAAAGCTATCAAACTATAAAATAAAGCCTGGCTCTTGGAGGTTTCACTGTGATAATGATGAACTCAATTTGATTTTTCATAAATATTCAATGAATTTAAATTATTACTAAACAATAACAGAAACTAAACTATTTATGGCAGGGGGGGAGAGAAAACAATCATTAAACCTTATAACAATAGTTAAAGCCTTTATCAATTTTCAAATTGGGTCAATTTGTTTACTAAACTCCTTAAGGAAATGGCTGGCTGGCTGGCTAGTTGACTGGCTGGCTATTTATGAATTATTTATGAAGCAATTTTATGGTAAATTATGTTAAAAATAAATGAAAATCAATTCATGACAATAAACAGTAAAAGTCAAAATGATAAATAATATTTTCATTATTCAGGCTGAAGTATACTTTAAGGCGCATAGGATATTCATATGAAATTTTTGAACATAAATTTTTAATTACGGGCAAATTAATTTAATAAATGCAACAGTAATTGATATTTCATTGAAAAATTTGTTCTTTTTTCCTTGAAATAAATTTAAAAAAAATGTGACAAAATAATTCTTTATGTTAGCAATACCATTGCATACTTTTGTGGGTTTTAACAGGCAAAAAATACCGTTTTTTTTATAAATTTCTTACCAACTCTATCGTATTTCCTTTATTATCATTTTTTATGCTTGAAATTCCTTTATTTTTTCCTGATAGCTTTTCATCTCTTTCGTTCTGCCGTGCCTTCATTTTCAATTCCCATTTTCAACCCCCCGTTTCGTCTCCTTTTTTTACAGTTTTTCAGTTGCGTTCTTTAAAATTTAAAAAAAATTTAAGCTCTTCTGTCAATTTATAAAACTTAAGTTCCATTATAATGCCGTTGATGACGGTGCACATGAAGACAAGTATAATGATGTTGGTATGTTGCCGCACCACACAGATACTACATACTTACTACCGCCACAAATAAATTTGTACTACACCAACAATAGCCTGACGAGAAATGTTTTTGTATAAAAATCATAATAAAAAATAAAAACATTAAAAGTCAAGTTATTGTTATTATTTCTCTACCACCGCCCGTTGCATGCCACATATATAATTGGCAGTGTAGCCAAATTTGCGTTATTAATAACGGATAAGCGATTTTTTACAAAATAAATGCTTTTAGGCTATAAATGAGAAAAACTTCAGGGTAGTTTAAATTACTAAAACAGGCTTGTGTTGGTATAATTATGGCAATGACAGCCTGTCCTTCTATGACCCTGTGAACTATGTTTTATTGAATCGCGTTGCATAGGTAGTGAAGACCAGAACCATGCAGACTAAGGTTAGATTGATCGGAGACAAGTCTTACGCGATATGAATTCGATTGAAGCCCATTACATAAGTAGTGAAGACTAATGAAAGCACCGCAACCGGACAAGTCGAATTTGTGTGGTCACTAGCTTAACAGTACTCTAGCGAGTACCAGTAAACTCCATGATCTAAGCATATGCTTCGCAACGACTAAGCAGACTAAGGTTAGATTGATCGGAGACAAGTCTAACGCGATATGAATTCGATTGAGGTCCATTCAATGAGTACTGAAAACTAATGCGCAGTTAACTAGAGTGCACCACGACTAAACAAGTGAAATTTGTCTGGTCACTAGCTTAACTGTACTCTAGAGAGTACCAGTAAACTCCATGATCTAAGCACATGCTTCGCAACGACTAAGCAGACTAAGGTTGGATTGATCGGAGATAAGTCTAACCGATATGAATTCTATTGATGTCCATTCATGAGTAGTGAAAACTAATGCGCACTTAACTAGAGTGCACTGCGACCGGATAAGTCGAACTTGTTTCGTCACTGGCTTAACTATACTCTAGAGAGTACCAATAAACTCTATGATCTTAGCATATGCTTCGTAACGGGACTGAGTAAGAAAACTGAAGGAAATAATTTCGCAGGCACATATGTTTTAAGAGAGCGAGAGAGAGAGCGGGCACTCCTTAATATACTGATAGGTATAATATTCCGCGAAATTTGGAAAATTTCGAAAGTTTTCACCATCGGAAGGTGGACTTATTTCAACTAGCGCAGGAAGTACAGAGGACGGGATCTAAGTAATAATACCAACAATTGAATCGGCCACGAAGGAGATATATATAACGGGTGATTTTTTGCTATTATCTTTCTGGCAACACTGGTTTAAATAGCTCACGCACGTTTCGTATTTCCTTTCACTGTCAAACATCTTCCGTTTTGATCTATAATTTAACCATGAATCGTCTTAGAAATGAACAACGCTTGCAAATCATTGAATTTTATTATCAAAATGCATGCTCTGTTAAGAAAGTTTATCGCCCGCTTCTTCCGTTTAATGGTCAGTTTAATCGACCCACTGAAGGGGCTATTCAAGCTATTGTGAATAAATTTCGCATCAAATTTACATTGTTGGACATTAAACCACCAATAAGCTTACGTAGAATGCAAACTGAAGGAAATATCGCTGCTATATCGGCCAGTGTTAATGATGACTATCAATTATCGATTCGTTGCCTTTCGCAGCAATTTCACCTCTGTTACTCAACAACGTGGAAAATTTTACGGAAGGATTTAGGTGTGAAGCCTTTCAAAATACAGCTGGTGAAAGAATTGAAGCCGAACGACCTATCGCAATGCAGAATTTTTGATAAATGGGCCCTTGGAAAGTTGGCAGAAGATCCAATTCTTTATGGAAAAATTGCATTTAGCGACAAAGGTCATTTTTGGCTCAATGGATACGTAAATAAGCAGAATTGTCGATGGAGTGAAGTTCAGCCAGAAGCATTGGCAAAAGCAATCAATGCATCCAGAAAAAAATCAGAGTTTGGTACGGTTTATGGGCTAGTGGCATCATTGAATCGTACTTCTTCAAAGATGCTGCGAACCGTAACGAAACTGTGAATGGTAAGCGCTAGCGTGAGATGATAGGCAACCTTTTTTTGCCCAAAATGCAAAAGCTTGTCTTGCATGACATTTGGTTTCAACAAGACGGTGCCACATGCCATACAGCACGCGTAACGATGGACTTATTGAGGGCGAGTTCTGTTTACATTTTATTTCACATTCGGGACCGGTCAATTGGCCGCCTAGATCATGCGATTTAACACCTTTAGACTATTTTTTGTGGGGCTATGTTAAAGCTCATGTCTTTACAGACAAGACCGCTTCAATTAACGCAATGGAAGACAATATTGAAGCATTTATTCGTGAGATACCGGCCGAAATCTTGGAAAGAGTATGCCAAATGCAGTCGCGGTCAACATTTGCATGAAATAATCTTCAAACATTAAATTATATGGACCGTACTATCGATTTAAATAAAGATTTCATGCATTTTTCTGAATTTTAGGTTTTTCTTTGAAAAATTTTCCTATAGCTCTTAAAAAATCATCCATTAAATACTTACTGTGGAGTAAGTAGCTGACTTTGGGAGAGCAGGCTCTGCTAAAGGACAAATCACACTCTTTGAAGTTGTAGGCTATGAGGAGGTACATCAGCTTGCGAAGACATAAAGTCAAATGCTTTCTCTGGAGTAGGTTTTTGAAAGGCTTTTGAAGAATATACTCTACAAAAGGAAAGATGAAAAGAGGCGGATACTCTCATTCGATCCAGCAATATGATATTCGTTTGTGAAATTATATTTTTTTGGCAGATCCAGGCATTATCAGCATGGATTACTTGGAGGAGATTTGCTGTCTTTAGTTTTTTTTATATTCAACACAGAAAGAGAATTTTTCCCCTTCTCTCGGATAGGAATATCAAATATCGGGTGGGCAATCTATCGGTTTAAATTTGAACCATCAGTTATTTCGATTGGCAATACTTACGTCGTTCCATGCTGTCACAAAATTCAGTTGAACGTAATGAATCAATCTACGCTTATGAAACGTTGAGATTTATGGAGTTAATGGGAAAAAAATCATCTTTTCATATGAAACCCATTTTCATTTTCTCAAGTACGTTAATCAGCTAAAGAGCCGTATTTTGGACTGAGAAAGCTCACACATGGTCTTACAGAAGCCAATGCTCACATTACGAATGACTGTCTGGTGCGGCTTATGGAGCGGAGGTATCATTGGTCCATATTTCTTTGAAAATGAGGGAGGCTCAACCATTATTGTGAATGGGGAAGGCTATTGCACCATGAAAACCGCTCTGCATAGTATTGATGTGAACGATATTTGATTCTAACAGGATACTGCAACCTGCCACACACCTCATATGCCACAATAGATTTAGTGTGTCCAACATTTGACGGCCGTTTAATTACTATTTTTCCGACTATTTTCTGTGGAACGAACTGTTATGCTGACTCATATTCTGTATTTAAAATATTTAAAGATACTTTGAGACCTTTTTCAATTATTTTAAGCGTTTTTTTTTCTAATGTTTTAACCACACTGCCTGTTTAAAACACGTTAATGTTATGGAGTTATAGAGTCATATTTAAACATTTGCTGGCGCTATCAGCAACAAAACATCACAATCAGGCAATCAAGCAAAACAACCCCAAATAAATTTTTTTAACCCTTTCGCGCCATTAAAAAACCATATACGCGGGCACAAAAGGAAACTTTTTACGAAACATGGAAGCCAGACAACCAAACAATGAAGATAGAAAGACAGGCAGGCAGACAGACATAAAATATGCAATCGAATGGAAAGGTCAAAATGATTAATTAAACGCAAAAGTATGTGATAAACAAAAAAAAAAAACCCCGCTAAAGTATACACAAACATAATTTAAACATAATTTGCATGAGTAATTAAGTCTGCTAGTCGAGGCAGAGGCGTTTAATTAACCAAAAGATTTTGAAAAAATCAAAAATTTCTTCCTTAAAAATGGAAAACTCCTCTGCTCCGGCATTAGCCAGCGAGAAAGCAAGCAAAGCATATGATCATCGGTATCATATAAGCCTACTTAACGCCTATTTAAGCCACCACTTTTTTAACCAACAACACTTAAAGGCGGCAGTTTTGTTGTTTGTTTGCTTGTCTTTAAATCCGATTTTTCCGTCTTGTGCGCCAAACGTTGCAAGCTAAACAAACCATCCCACAGGCACGCGTCTGTTTTCTTATCTTTGGCAAAATATCTTTGTATCTGTATTTTCTTCTTCTTTTTCTCTTTTCTTTTTTTTAAAGGAAAATTAAAAATAAAAACCAAAGACAACAACAAAACACCTCCATATATTGCCAACATAAACTTCAAAGTCCATACAACTTGTAATCAATACAGCCCATACAGCCAGCTTCATCCATAGCAAATCGAAAGATACCCACTAAATATGAAAAGAAAAACGGCCACCGCATGTATGTATGTAATCATCCTTATGCCAGAGGTTTTGAAAACACACTGACAGTTAAGATTCCATTGAAAAGAAGTTTAAGCGAGTTTCGCTTAACTGAAGTGGGTTTCAATCGTTGTTGTCTCCTTTGCAGGTGTTGTTGTTAACGTAATCCAGCTCCAAATGTTTCCTATCTCTCGTTCTCTCTCTGTTCTCTTGTTTGCTGTCTTATTAAATCTAAAACTCTCTTTTGGCTCTCAAATGATTTAAGGCGAATTCATTGCTCCCAATTCCCAGAGAGAAAGAGAGAGAAAAATGAAAAACTGCTGGAATACTTTTGTTTCATTCGCAATAAGAGAGCCACTTAGCGGAATTGTTTGTTTTCCTTTCCTCCTTTTTAATGGGGGTAAAAAAGAGCGTTGAAATGCTTTCTTTTTAGTGTTTTAGGAGAGTAATAGAGTCATATTCTGTAAGTGTATGACATAAAAATTGTTGTTTGTAAACAAATTTTTGTTGTCAAACAAAACTCTACAAAAACAATGCAAAAAAAAAGGAAGAAGAGAAATCCAGTGAGAAAATATTCACGGTCTGCATAGTACACTACAAACGAAGAAATTAATTTTCTTTCTCATTTATTGATTGAATCTTCAATCTCATAATTCATACGTACATAATTGGCCATTACAACCCTTCAGTCAGGATTACGACCTAGCTTCTCACACCACTTATGTTGTGTGCGAACGACAGATTTTTGACTTCAATCTCCTAATTAATCGTCATTAACTTATCGAATTTTAACGCAAAAACTAAAAATTACTTACACCAGGGCTCAATCAGGGCACTCTTGACAGAAAAACTCATGCAATCGTGATTGAAATAAATTCGTTCAAAAGTCCTGTAATTTGCCCTCGGGTATAAAGTCATATGGAAGTTAGAACTACAGCTTACGTCAATGGTGGGATTTATGGCTAAAAGCAGTTAATGCCTTCCCAAACCTGTAGTATCGATGGTTTGATGGCAATGTTCTGTAGTGTAGTGTAGCGTCTCAATTATCATTGGGTGATGCCAGACTACAGTCAAGTCCTTATCTTAATATAAAATTCCAGCAACTGACAACGACGATGGGTTTTACGTGGGTACCTGTCCGCGAGGACCTAATCCCACGGTGCTCTTCGCAAAGGGCGAAATTCAATGCGTCTCCACTAAAGTGAAAATAATTGGCACAGAGTTAAATATTTAGGTTTTATCAACGAGCAGGTATTGGAGAAGGTATTGGAGACTGTCGAACACCTCCTCTGTAACTGCCAAGCCATTGGTAAGTTGAGGTTGAGAATCCTTGGCAGGGCCTTCTTTGAGAGCTTGAGTTCTGGGTCGAGAGCCGACATCAAGGCTCTCCACAGATTCATTAGCAGCTTGGGCTGGTTGGTGCTAGGGCTTCATAAGTGTATTCGGGCTCTCACCCCCTTTTGTTTTGTGTCTGTTTCTTTCTGTGTAATTCCTCCGATTCCCATTCTCTCCTTACCTACATTCGCTCTTTTCATCATTCCTTCTCTAAGGACATTATACAATTAGTCAATTTCGACTGGACTTGTCTTAACCGACAAGTACACGTCCTCTAACCTAACCTAACCTAAATATTACGGACGTATGATAAGATGTTAATGTCTCGATTGCCTTACTTAAACTGAATATCCTTCGTTCACTTTACATTGAAGCTTAACTTCATTAAAAACATGAGAATACGATCAATTGTGCTAGGGTCTGATGGACTAATTGTGGTCTTTCCTGAAATCGCCTTGTCCCCCATAGCCAATATTCACAGGACTCTAGAAAGCGTGCGAATAGATTCATGATGGATGACCACAAAAAAAACCATGTGTGTTCCCTGAACGGTTGGGCTATAAACCCTTATTTTCATTGAAATATCATTGACAACAATGAGGCGTGAACAACATTGTCCAACTTGAAACGATACCAATACACAAGCGATTCAAGAGCGTCAAATGCATGACGCAAATATCAATATTTGTCGTCAATTTTTGGCTGTCGAGGTAGTTCATTTGGAATTTTTTCGGCCAGGCCTTTTAAATTTCTTTTAAATTTAAAGATATGTAGCGCTTAAAGCAGACCCTATTTAATAAATTCTCATGGATATGCGGGAGAGCTTTACAGACAGACACAGAAGGCATAAGAATAGTCTACGAACAAACTAAAAATCGAAGTCGAAATCGATCAAAGTCGCCTTAATCTAGTAGGTAGTATGATGGCTTATTAGACGTGATGCCACGGTATCTCCCACAAAACGAAAAATGAAAAGATATTGCTTCAGCGACTTTTCAGCAGATATCTGGGAAAAATTCTGAGGGCCAAATTAAATTGACAAGAAAAGTTTCTCAAAGTCGGAGTCGACTTTAAACTATAGGTCCCGCCACTTACGTATAAAATTAACACACACAACTTAAGTAGCGTGAAAAACTAAATCAATAATCCTGACTGAAGGCTTGTAATGACCAATTGTGTATGCATGACTTCCTCTCAGCAGAAATTTTTTTGAATAGTACTAAGAGCCAAATAAAAATTCTGTCGTTCGGGGTCGACTTTCATCTGTTGGTCTCAACACTCATCTATAAAATTAACACACCAAACATGAGTGCTGGTGTAAGAAGCTTGGTCGTAATCGTGACTGAAGCGTTATAATGAACAATTGCCTTATGTATGTATGTGAGGAGTAGATGTCGGTCAAGTCGGTTGGTATTATCCTTTTCATACGTTCTCAATGAAATCAAATATTATCCAATATTTCTCCAAAGCCTCGGTCGTGTTTTTTCTTTTTATCGTTTACCACTTTATGGTGATTTTCATCTTTCTTTTAAAAATAACTCCAACGTAAAACATTTTTATTCTGATGACTGTGACTGGTTTCACGTGAAATCTGTTCAATTTTAATCATTCGAATGCTCAATTAAAGTCAAATTCAACGATTTATGAAAGAAGGGAAAAAGAAAAACAAAAAAGTGGTGGAAAAAGAAAAGGAAAAAAGTGATTAAACGGCAGTTATTAAATGAAACACAAAGACATTAACTCACCATTATGGCTCTCTGGGAGCCATTGCACATAAAACAACAGCAACAACAACAACAGCACAGTTGAATCAAAAAATGTCTCTATTGACACAGTTATAATGTCATAATTATGATTGATAATGCATGCATATTAAGCGCATAAACAAAGTTACATGCATGCATATATGCATGTGAGTAAACACATATGCTGAGACATTATTAATTGAAACTTTTTCACTCTCTCTCTCCCTCCCTCTCACTCTCTCTTACATAAACAAATTTTATTTAAATTATATTTTAAAGAAATAAATACTCAACTACACACACATACATACATACATCGTTTATGTATATCGTTCATGAGAACGTTGATTTTTGAATCGGCTACCACCACACACTCTTACTCCATCTTTAGCTGCAATAACAACAACTTGTAAACAAACACCCACACATTTACGTAAAAGTTTGTTACAACGACACTAAACGAATTTAATCAAAACAAATCCATACAAAACGAAAAGAGAAAAGTGAGTGTATGCAGCAGGAGTGTCAATGATTGTTGTATAGACTCTGCACACAAGCACACACAGCAATACCCAATTATAAATAACAGTAAAGTTGAGTATTTTATTATTGTGTGGTGGCTTTCTACAGCAACCACAAATTTAAATTTTTTTTCTTCGAAAACTGACTGTTACAATGGCAACCAAAAAACATACCCACCCGCACTTTATTTGTAAAAATTTAAATTTGCATGCACGTTTCTCTTCTAATATATCTTCTATCTCTCAGACGTGAAGGGGGAACATGATGTGAGAAAAAAACTGTAATTTGTTGTTGTTGCTGTAGTGTTTCTTTTTTAATTTACTTTTTCCGATAATTTAAAACTAATTTTGATTATTTTTAAAGGGAGTTCTTCAATAATTGATTCGTGGAAGTAAATAATTATGGGAGAGATAGTTCATGGCGGTCTCTTTACCCTTTTCGATTCATTTTATTTTCGATAGTTGCTTACAAACTCATAACTACAGGTTCATTTAGCAATTCTAAATTTATTACACGGATTAAAGCATACTTTTAGGTTAATTGGCATGATTTTCATCATAGTTCGCTTTTGTTCCGCAGTCCTATAGTTTTAAGGACGTTACCTTATATCAAATCATCCTGAAACTTGTAAAAAGAGGCAGTCAAAGTTGCAACCTGAAAGATTTTTACAACTGTGGAAGAATTATTCTTCTAAATACCATAAACAAATTAATGGCAATACCGATAAAGTGGCACTAAACTGGTCATACTGATTGCCTAACCAGGACAGCATTGTTTGGGAGGAGATTTTTGCTATTGAAGAAGCTGTACGTAAAATTAAAGCCAGAAAACTACCTGCTTCGAACTTGATCACATGTGTGGACAATGACGATGGCTTTTACATACGTACCTATCCGCGTGGACCTAACCCCACGTTGCTCTTCACACAGGGTGAAATACAATGTGTCTACCAACACCCCCAAAGGTAACAGACTGTTACACCTGTGTACCAATTCAATTCCACCATGCATTTTTACATGACTTTCCCCTTGGTTAGGAGCGGAGCCTATCTAAAACTCCTTCCGATCTTTGGGTCATGGCACCCGGTTGAAAAAATGCAACTCCACACCGAGCCCATTAACTAAACTCTTTCCGCGATTTGGGTCCAAACCAGAGCCACCACGATGCTCCCAAAAGGGGCCACACCAACAGCCAGGCTGGAGCCGAGGTTCCAGGGGTTCCTGGCCCCCATGGTACCAGAATTAATTCTCCGGTCAGACCACGTATTCAAATCGATTACTACCAGTTGAACTCCAAATAGTTCGGGGATGGTGACCCACAGCAACAACAATAAACATACATCAAGATCAAGAACGACGCTTACAGTACTGACATTAAACAGCGCCCTCACGGACCAGGCTTTGGCCACATGGTGTGACACCCGGAATGGACAAAACGAACGAGACAAGAAGACACACAACAACGCAGCAGGCTTGGCAGCGGCGGTGGTGGCCAGGGTGACGGGGATGAAAACAGCAAGGGAGGGGGACAATTTGGGCCGGCATATACACAGCAGTATCAGCCACAGCAACGGCGAAGCGGAGCAGAAGAATCAGCAGTAAACGACTCAAACTGTCAACGATCGCATGCCTATCAGGGACAGTCAAGCAGCAATCAAATCGCTGAGACCCTTCCCCGTCGTATTAAATGACATCAGAAGTTGCATATGTTCTCTCCACCATATACGTTATCACCACACCCGCCTCAACTAGCTTCCCAATACCTATAGCATAGAAGGAAACGAAAAGATGGTCGAGGAGAAGACAATAGCGGAGACTTAAATATATGCCCCTACAAGAATATTTTTTCGAATTGGAAAAAGTCGCATGGAATTCAACAAACCGTAGGTGATTCAACGTAACTGGTTGCGGAATTTGAAAACTACTGTATCCAGCTGTGGGTGGACAGCAGAAAAACAAAGAATCTACTTGAGTTCGATAAGAAAGCATTTCACATTCTAGCAGGAATTACAAATGGCGATTGCCCTATTAGCCGTTTCGTTTACAAACTCGGAACTGTGAATGAGACAAATTGGTACAACACCTGCAGCAAAAAGGACTAACTGTTTTCATCCGAAATTCGGGGTGCTTAACACGATTTTATACATGCGAGGCAGAATCTAAAGTTTAAAGTCGACTCCGAATGACAGATTTGTTTGAGCAACTTTTGATGGCAATTTTATTAACCCACAGAGTTTATGTCAGAAATCTGCTGAGAGAAAGTCGCCGTAGACCAGGAGGTAGTAAAAAATCTTGATATGTAATTGTTTCAGAATCACTTTTATCTTCTTGTAACTCTTGAAACCTTTGACGAACATATTCTTGTACTTTCTCATAGGCAAAAGCTTTTATTTGCAGCAGGGTAAACCACTCAGCATCTGTTATGATTATTTACTATACAAAGCTTTACTAAAACTCCTTTTATTTTAAGGATTCATTCATAAAAGGCAACTGAAAGTGTACTTAGAAACGTAGGAATTCTCTTCCCAGCTAGCATTTGGAAGATTGTTTTTATAAAAATCACCTTGATGAGTCTTTTTAGAGTACTTTTGGTAATCAAAAACTTATTAGTTAGTTACACGATTAAAAAAGGACTCAAAAATGGTTCTCAGCAATGAGAAAAATGAGTTCGATTTAAAATACAACAAAAAATTGTATTGCATTCGGAAATTAATTATCTAGACGTGATTTTTGTAATCGCTATAGTGTAAACGTAGGACTCAGTAAAGCAAATAAAAACTTTTGAAGAGAGTAAAATAGAATTATAAGTACGACTAAAAAATTACTCAAATTTTAATCATAAATGGCATAAAAACGAGTCCAAATTAATACGAACATGACTCATAAATGGCAATAAAAGGACTCATAACAGACTCGTATGCGATTAAACGATGACTGAAAGATGACTCGAACAAGAATCATAAACGAAGATAAATAAGATTAATAAATGATCAGAAAGTGATTCGAAAATGATTATAAAGCTGCTAGAAAAAGAGTCGAAAATTACTCTAAAATAAAATAGAAAATGACTCATAAGTGACTTTTTAAGAAGAGCCGCTCGTAGTCACTTTTTTCTCCCGAAGAAAGATCTTTTATGATCAGAAAATGAGCCCATATTCGAGCTATTTAATCGCACAGAAGAAACGAAGGTAAACAAAACTAATAAATGATCAGAAAGTGATTCGAAAATGATTATAAAGCTACTAGAGAAAGTGTCGAAAATTACTCTAAAATAATATAGAAAATGACTCATAAGTGACTTTTTAAGAAGTGTCGCTCGTAATCACTTTTTTCTCCCGACTAAAGAGTCTTTTATGATCAGAAAATGAGCGCAAATTCGAGCAAGACTAATAAATGATCAGAAAGTGATTCGAAAATGATTTTAAAGCTACTAGAAAAAGAGTCGAAAATTACTCTAAAATAATATAGAAAATGACTCATAAGTGACTTTTTAAGAAGAGTCGCTCGTAGTTACTTTTTTCTCCCGACGAAAGAGTATTTTATGATCAGAAAATGAGCACATATTTGAGCTTTTTGATCGCGAAGAAGAACCAAAAAAGACTCGAGTTTGATTAAAACATTTTCAAAGTTGCTGGCTGGGTATGTATGTACGTATAATTTTTTCTTTGTTGATGTAAATTAAAAAAATATTTTTACCTCAATAGAGTAGCTTCCTTGGTCAAATATGGGTCAACGTTATAACTTTCAGATTGAATTGAACTATTACATCCTGAAGTTGCATAAAACAAAAGAAACTGAGCATAAGCGGAAACTGATGCTGATGTACTAGTCATTGAATTAATTAAACTGAGAGAATGAGAGAACTCATGTGCATCATTCAGTTGTAAAAAAGAGAAAGTTTACTCTTCTCAAAAGGGAATAATAAGGGTAGTCAGAGGAAAGAAGACACTTTTTCTAATCTTTAGACAGTGATATTAAACCTAATAGCACAACACACCAATGCAATGTCGTTTGGAGTCGACTGTAAACTGTATAGTCTCTCCACTCACGTATAAAATTAACACAGAAAACATAAGTACTGTGAGAAGCTACGTCATAACCCTGACTAAAGGATTTTAAAGACCAATTAAGTATGTATGTATGTATTGGAATGTGGGTATTAATTTCGAAATTTCATCACATTCAAATACTTAAAAAAACCTTCAAAAAAATCTGATTTCTTAATTCAATTTTGAAGGATTAACTCAAGCTTCTTCTGTGAAAGGATAATTATCCTTAAATGTTTTAAACATCTATGTAAAGTTTCACACATAAAGTTGTCAAATAAAAAATTTAATTTGGCTTAAAACATATGAATCCGTTTACAACAATAACGACTAAATAAACCGCATTAAATTGAAAAAGTTTTTAATTTCACTTTCCCATAAAACATACGACGAAGATTTTTGGCAAAAAAGCAAAAATAAATGACATGACATGGCATACAAAAGCAAAAAAAAAAATTAAAAAAGTATTGCAAATCAAATACATCCATGCCGGCATAATATTATTTGTGTATTCAAAATCATACGCTCAACTTAAGCAGAATAACAACGACGGGCGACCAAAATACCATATTGGTATAAGTCGCTCTAGAGAATTCTATACACGAACCATATTTCCATACAAATCATCAAAAAGGGATCTTTAATCCTCTGAAAGCCAGAGTTTTTCTCTGGCATCTTAATCTTACTTTTGATTTGATTGATTCGTCCTGCCGAAGGCTTAGTGAAGCTTGGTTTTAAGATCTTCCTGAACAAGAATAGGGGAAATCTTAAGCCTTCTATTATGTGCTCCCTATCCTATAAATTTAAATAAGAAATTTTGTATTCCTTTGAACAAGAAGTCGCCGTAGTCTAGTAGGTAGTGTGTTGGCTTATTAAACGTAAAGCCGGGGTTCAAGCCCTAGGCCAGACATCAAAAGAAAAATACAAAAAAAGTAATTCTTCGGCGATTTCCTCTCAGCAGATTTCTGGCAAAACTCTGAGAGTAAAAAAAAGCATGCCTTGATAAGTTTCTCAAAAAAAATCTATCGCTCGGAGTTGGCTTTAAACTTTAGGCCGCGCCACTTAAGTATAAAAATTAGCACACACGACATAAGTAGTGTGAGAAACTAGATCCAGACTGAACGGTTATAATGACCAATTATGTATGTATTCCTTTGTAAGACCTATTTATGCCATTATGTGTGGGCTATAATATCGTTCAATTCTCCGTCACCGCTTCTCTGGCTAAGCACAACGCAAATATCCAAAATCACGCTGAGTTTGACCGTTGGCATGGGATATGTGGGCTTTAAGCCCAGCTGTGTTTTGTGACCAATGTGCATATGTTCTCGTACACTGTCTTCTGAAAGTCTATTGCCCTGAAAAACTTCTGCATTTGTGATACGTTAATGCTGCAAAGGTTCTAAGATTATCTGGGGAATATTTGTTTCAAAGGCTTCAAATTTGCTCTTGTTGTCCTTGACCGTACTTCTTCTCTGTACCAAAAAAAATTGTTCCTAAATCGCCATTACTCCATTCGGTTTTGTTAATAATTCTTGTTTCAAAGCGTTTGCCAAAATCACAGAATCTTTTCGTTCTGTCCAGGTGCGAGAGCGAGGGCGATTCCTTAGATTCCGAGATTCTCTAACGATTTTTATATGAAAATCGAAGGAGTTAGAGGCTATCGAACACCTCTCTCTGTAACTGCCCAGCCCTTGGTAGGTTGATGTTGAGAACCCTTGGCAGAGCCTTCTTTGAGGGCTTGAGGTCTGTGTCGAGAGCTGACATGTCTTAACTGACAAGTACACTTCCTATAACCTAACCTTCATATGAAAAATGTCTCCCATCAGCTTTCAGACTTCTTCTTCTTCTACTATTCGCCGTAGAATAGTAAGTAGTGTACTGGTTTATTAGACATAAGGCCTCGTTTCAAACCCCCTGCAGATCTTCAACAACCGAAAGTATGAAAAACAAAAGTTTTTCGGCGACTTCCTCTCAGCAGATTTCTGGCAACTTTCTTGTCATGTAAAGTTTCTTAAAAATCTGTCTTCGGGAGTCGACTTTAAACTATAGTCCCCTCCCTTATATAGAAAATTAATACACAAAACATAAGTGGTGTGAGCCGCCAGGTGGTAATTCTGTCTTAAGGGTTGTAACGACGAATTATTTAGTCTAGTAGGTAGTGTGCTGGCTTATTAGACATAAAGCCAAGGTTCGAGTCCCAGTCCAGACATTAAAACAAAAAATATTTTTTCGGCAATTTCCTTTCAGCAGATTTCTAGCAAAATATCTGAGAGTAAATAAAAATTGCCATGAAAAGTTTCTCAAAAATCTGTCGTTCGGAGTCGACTTTAAACCGAAGGTCGTCCCACCATTTATGTATAAAATTAACATACACAACATAAGTAGTGTGAGGAACTAGGTCAATAACCCAGACTGAAGGGTTGTAATGACCAATTATTTATGTTCGTATATTGCTAGAGCCAATGCTCCCAATGTCCTTTTGGGTGAGTTAATTTAACCCTTCATGAAGGCATAATCAATATTGGTAGCCTAAAGCTAAATATGGATTAAGTGGGTAGTAATGAAACCCTAATTTGTTTTCATTGTTGCAAAGCAACCACAATGATACAATGATAGGAAGCAGGGCATCTTAGAAAGTGTCATCTTTCCGAGTGTTCGTTTAAGCCAAATTAAAATTCAAATTTAATTTTAATTTTATTGTCACTTTAAAAATATTCATTCAGAGTTCTGAAAAGACTTTTACTTTCGAAATAAGACTTTTGCCAAGTCTTAATAAGAAATCATATTTGAAAATCAATTTTCTTGAATTCCTTTCAATCTCTCTCTCTCCTCTATTGGTTTGAGTTTGTGGCTCATTTTCTAAGATACCAACCAGCAGTTATGCTGTGTTGTGTTGTGTTGTGCCGTGCTGATGTTGGCTGTTGGATGCCAAATAAATAATATTACCCTCGTTACTCTCGTTAATAATATTTGAAATTATTTTGAACTTTTTAGGTTTTTTTTTCCTATTTTTTTTATTATTTATTCCTACTCGGATTTGAGCCAAACACTTGGCAACAACAAAAGAAGAAAAAAAACGAAAGACATTCTGTTGTAAATTTTTTTCCATTTTTTTTTTCATTTCACTTTTGAAATATTTTTTGAATATGATTGTGTGTCATGCGACGACATTCAGTTCAGTTCAGTTCTTTTCTTCAAATTCCAGCATTAGAATGTTTTCTAATATTTTGTGTGTTCTTATGAGATTTTGAACATTTGTTACTAAGCGACTCTTCTTCTTTTTTCTTTTATTCAGTTTCGTTATTCAATTCGAAATAATTTTTTTGTTTTTCTTTTCATTCTATCAGTTTTACTGCATATGGTGGGCCTTTTGCCAAATAAGTCAAAAATGATGTTTGATTTTTGAATAGGAACAAAAGTTACTTACAAATACAAATACATGCACACATACATACATACATACGTTACATGCATTCTGTTTTGTCATATGAAAAACTGTTTTAAGGAAAACACAATGAAAACTCAAAACTTATGCTTAGACAGAATACTTTACTGACTTACTTACTTAAATGGCCATTACAATTCCTTAGCAAGGATTACAACCTAGCTTCTCAACACCACCCATGTTGTGTGTTTTAATTTTATGTATACGCAGCAGGACCTACCGTTTACAGTTGACTACGAACGATAAATTTTTTTTGAGAATCTTTTCATGGAAATTTTTATTTTACACTCAAAACTTTAGCCAGAAATCTGCTAAGAGGAGGTCGCCAAAGAAACGTGTATTCAATTTTGTCAATTTCTTGCGTAGTTGGACGATTATGTAAACCGTAATCTCCGCTTAAAGCACGATACGTGGCTGTGGCAGAATCACAATTTTTGTAGCAGGTTTTGATCATTTTTATGCGTTGTGTGCGATAGTTAAGCGATCCATTTTCGTCAATGTCAGACTTTCAACTGAAAAGAAAAAAATTGGTTTCACAACTTAGTTTGACAGATGTCGAATTCCAGTCCCATACTTTTCAAACCACGAAATGGATAGCCCTTTATCTCGAATTATACGAGTTGTCTCCCACTTACATTCTTTCTTACTTAATTGGTCACTACAACTCTTTAGCCAGGATTTTAATCTAGCTTCTCACACAATTCTTGCTGCAAATGTTAATCTTATCCATGAGTAGCGTGATATTAATCAAAGATCAACAACGAGTATTTAAAACGATGAATAGATTCGCGTCGTACTTATAATTTCTGATACTTATACGCATTCATATTTATTTTGATATCATACTCATACTCAAAATTGGAAGTACTCGTCGTATTCATATTTAACAATACACATGATGTTATTGACGTCGACTCGTCTCTACTTAACATTTACACGAAGTACAAAATAAGTATGATTCGCGTAGCAACATTACTATACTCACAAGAAGAATGTGATGCTTTTCTTCTTGTCTTTCCTTTCTTCTTTGTTTATATATGCAACAACAACAAAGGCTGTAAATTTTGAGGAATGATTCGAATCACTCGAATGACTTATAAGTATTATAAGGATTTTTCTAAATTTATGAATCAGAATGAGTAGGCGTATGAATCAGACATATTTCGAATGTTGTGAGTTCGATGACAACGTTGTACTCATACTCATTGCCACTTATACTTATAAATCAATGTTGTAGCGAGTACGAATGAATCAGAGTAGTTGAATTTCAATTCTGTTGAATCACTCATACTCAAAATTGTAGGAGTGCTTATGCGTAGCGGAAAAACGATTCATTGCTTATCTCTGTTTCGAATGTTGTGAGTTTGATGTCAAATTTGTACTCATACTCATTGCAACTTATACTTATAAATCAATGTTGTAGCGAGTATGAATGAATTAGAGTAGTTGAATTTCAATTCTGTTTGCATGAGTGCTTATGAGTAGCGGAAAATTGATTCATTGCTGAACTCTGATATTTACTCTAAAGGACAGATATTTGAGTAACTTTTCATTGCGATTTTTATTTATTGAGAGAGAGAGTTGAGAAAGTCGGCGAAGAAATTTTATTTTTTCATATTTCGTTTTGTTCGAGATTGGGGATTGAACCACAGGCTCTCGTTTAATAACTCAACACATGACTACAAATACTACACTACCAGAGTTTCCAGCGTTGAGTTATCGCTGACCCGATTGTGTCTAAATATGTCAGCCTCAGTGTCTTATTCATGCAGCCTATCAGTGAATGTTGTTTCAAAAAATTATGCCCTCTGCTTTGATTACCACTCTGGTGGTTTCAAAAGTGCTAAGGCTTTTGCTTATTCTCTTCGAAAGGGGTATTTTAAAGAAGTTTGTATTTTAAAACTATTTTGTATTACATGCAGATAGATACCCTGTGTAGTTTGGTACTTTGTTTATGACTTCTGGGCTTTATTTTAATAACGCTATGTTTTGTTAGAAATAAAATTGTAGGTGGTCCAAAATACCTATCAAAAGCATGCATAATTTACCAAAATAAACTCGCAATTATGCCAGAAATAAAGTAAATTTTTATTGATTATTGTTGTGTCAGTCACAAGTGAGTGAGTGAGTGACCCCAAATACAAAATACATTTGAAACCACAATCATAACCAAATTGCTAAACAAATATTGGGGAAAAAAATCAAACAAACAAACCAAAAAATAAAGAAAACTTTGCTGAAATCTTTTAAATACACATGTTGAGTGGATTTAAAATAGATTTTTGGCTACCTGTGGTAGACAGATTTTGGAATGTATAAGTAAGTCTATGGACTTTGGAATACGAGTGTAAGTGTATGATTGGGTATGAAAAGTCATACCAATTTGAACAGAGATTTACATTCATTTTATGTAAAAATATCTTTAAAAATCTTTACGAGCTTTTCAAAATAAAATAAAAATACAAGAGAAACAAATGGAATCATAATCCCACCCAAACCAATATTACAGGCCTGTGGCCATACAAAGTTAAAATAGTCAACATGACGTTTCGGATTTTTTTTCCAAAAAACAAGTTCAGGCCTCCGCTTATTTATTCCAGCCAGCCATGGTATGGTGAATGAATGCTTTTGGATTGGAGTTTTCCTTTAAGCTGAACAATATTTTCCAGATCATTATTTCTGTGAAATGATCGCTCGCTTGTCCAGCAACTAAATTAAGTGCCACGCGCAAATTTGGTGCCACAAAGTCGTTAAAAATTTAAAGAAAAACAAAACGAAAAAACTTTATTTTCTAGTGGGCTGTTGAAAATAAAACTCGAAAGGAAAAAATTGAAAAAATTCAAAAAAATTCATGAAATTGTTTCACCTTAAAAGATCTACAGAAACTGGCTTATTTTAATTATTCTTTAATTTGTTTTTGTTTAGTCCATAGAATGACAAATAATCCGGCAAAATGTTTTTAACAAATTTATCAAAACTTGTTAATGGCTTTAACACACTAAAATACCCGGCCTAAATTTTATTTCATTTACCTGTTGAAATAGACCAAAAAAAAAAATTAGATTTCTTGACTTTCTATCAGACTTTAAAAAGATAAATTAAAGCTCCTTAAAACCTCTCTGGTGGTCTCATCCAATTTTCATATGCATTTACAATAACAACCTCCTCCTCCCCTAAATCTCTTGGCTATAAATGACTTATTACGTACGTATGGCTAACTCCCTATCTTACTGGCTGTGTCTGTGACTGTATATTACTGACAGAGTCCGTCATTGAGAGAAGCCAGTGATTGACAAATGCTTTTGAATAAATCATTTTAAAATTTATAGGAAAATAACGTCAAAGCCACCAGAAGCCAAATAATAATTGCTCAAACAATTTCGTTTATAAAATATTTCGTTTTGTGAATTTTTATTAACAGCATAAATCTGTAGCACAGTGTTCTGGCAATGGAAAAATGTTAACACAAAATTATTTTTTTAAACACGAATTACACTATAGAACTTCGCCTGCAAACACGGTTTGATCAAAAATTTTTGTATTCATCAGGTACAGGTTTGTAAACCCGAATTTTTACCAATTACACCGAGACTGATGGCTTAGCATAAGTTCATATGTGCAGGCCAAGCTCGCCATTCATACATACAATTGACATACACAACATAAATGGTGTGAGAAACTACGTTAAGAATCCTGACTTGTCCAACTTTGAGATTTATTGGGCCAACGAGAAATTACATAATGATGTCGACTTTACCAAAAAAAAAATCACCTTTTCGGATGAGTTTTAGCTCATTTTCATCGTGATAGGTACGTTAATAAGCAAAATTGCCGTATTTGAGGCTCAGAAAACCCACACGTGATCTTAGAGAAGCAATTTGCACCCCTTACGAGTAATTCTTTAGTGCGGCTTAAGGCAGAATTGCCGCAAATTTCTTTGAAAATGAGTACGGCGGAACCATTACCATAACGCAACCAATGAAGACAGCTATCGCACCATGATAAACGATTTTTTTTTGTATTTCGCTTTTCATAGTATTGATCAGAGATCAGCAATAAGTATTCAAAACGATGAGTATGTTCGAGTCAGATGCTTATATGCATTCATACTTATTTTGATATCATACTTATACTACTCATACTCAAAGTTGGAAGTACTAGTCGTATTCATACTTAACAACACGCATGATGTTATTGACTTCGACCAGAGATCAGCAGTAAGTATTCAAAACGATGAGTATGTTCGAGTCATACTTATAGTTTCAGATACTTACATGCATTCATACTTATTTTAATATGATACTCATACTACTCATACACAAAGTTGGAAGTACTCATTGTATTCATACTCAACAATACGTATGATGTTATTGACTTCGATTCGTCTCTACGTAACGTTTATACGAAGCACAAAATAAGTATGATTCGCGAACAAACACTACTATGCACACAAGAAGATTTTCTGTATGCTTTGCTTGTTGTCTTTCTCTTTTCTTTCTTCTTTGTTTGTATATGCAACAACAACAAAGGCTGTAAATTTTGATAAATGATTCGAATCACTTATAAGTATTATAAGCATTTTTCTAAATTTATGAATCAGAATAGGTTGGCGTATGAATCAAACATATTTCGAATGTTGCAAGTTTGATGTCAACGTTGTACTCATACTCATTGATACTTATACTTATAAATCAATGTTGTAGCGAGTAAGAATGAATCAGAGTAGTTGAACTGCAAATATGTTGATTCATTCATACTCAAAATTGAGTGCTTATGAGTAGCGGAAAAATGATTTATTGATGATCTTTGGTATTGATAAGAACGATGTTTAGCTGCAACAGGATGATGCAACTTGCCAAACATCTCATGTCAAAATCGATTTATTGCGTCAAACCATTTAATCCTGTTCGGATTACATCCTAGCTTCTCACACCACTTATGTTATGTGTGTCAATTTTATACATAAGTGATGGAAGCAACAGTTTCAAGTCGATTCCCAATGATAGCAATGACAGCAATTTGTATTTACTCTCAGTAGATTTCTGGCCGAAGTAATATTCTTTTGGTATTTCGAATATTTGATAGTTTGAACTGTGGCCTCAAGCTTAATAAGCCAACACAATATTTATCACGGCCCTATATGAGTGTTTAAACACACAAAGGAGCTGTCTAACATAGGAAGATTTCTTAGTTAAAAGAGTGGCTGACTGTATTCCCTCTTTGCATTCAATACAGAGTGGCTGATATGTATTGCAACCAACTTCAGGTTGTTATCATTTGTAAACCGCTTGCCTGACAGCTGACAGATTTATACCAGTGACAGTTCATTTTATTATTTACAAGCTTACAAGCTGTATTGCATTCAGAAAAAAAATTATTCGTAATGAAATTCAAGCGTAATAGTGTGATTGCTTTACATTTGGCAGGAAAACCACAGATGGCTATCGTAAGAGCCCTCCACCAATTAAATGTGAATAAATCTTTTGTTTCTCATACCATTGCTCGTTACCGTGATACTGGCAGTGCTCGTGAGCTGAATATATCGCGAGAACGGATGCAACACATATTAAAAGATGAGCTTGGACTAAAGCCATTGAAGTTCCAAAAAGTGCAAGAGCTTATCGATGGACAAAAAAAAGTTAGACTGGAAAGAGCCAAGCAGTTACTTCGCTTGCACGAAAGTGGCCAGTTACCGAATTTGGTTTTCCCCGATGAGAAGCCATTCCAAATTGAGAAGTTTGTGAACAAAAACAATGATCGGGTTTACTTCCTAAAGAGGTCAGCTGAAAATTTACATCTGCGATTGACCACCAAAACTCAAGTGCCGCCGATGGTAATGGTATAAGCCGCCGTATTCATCGACCGTGGGGTCAAAATAAATGCCGAACGTTATCAGAAAAATGTCTTAAAGACAGTATTGAAGCCTTGGGCAGACAAACATTTCAAGAGTAGACGACCATGGATATTCCAACAGGACTCAGCACCAACGCATTCAGCAAGTGTCAACCAAGAATGGCTTTAAAAGGAGGTTCATCGCTTCATTTCTACCACTCCAAAAACCACCAAAATTTCTGGATCTCAATTCGTTGGACTTTTGCGCCTGTGGCATTTGGGAGAGTAAGGTTCTCACTAGAAAATACCAAAGTGTCGATCAACTCAAGACGGCGCTTCGCCGGGAATGGGTCAAAATACCGCAGAGCCACTTTCGTGCAGCCTGTGATAGCTTTGTTGGCCGCTTGAAGGCCATAATTCGTACTAGAGGTGGCCAATTCGAACAAATCTAAACTGATTCTAAAATTTGATGTTATTTTCAACATTTTTTGCTTTTGAGCAATAAAATTAAAAAAATCATAGGCGCTTTACTTTGTTGCATTATATATCAGCCACCCTGTATAGTGAACTACAAATTGTGCAAAATCTACATTGTATTGTCCTTCATCTGATCAGGCCTCAATTGCTTTGAAATGCGTAAAGGTTAGTCCGTAATGGCTTTGTGATTTTGTTTTCTTTCGATTTTTAATTTCAGCAATAAATCCCCACTGTTTTCTAAAACTGCCAGCAATAATTCAAATATTGCCGCTTTAAAAATAAATTGCTTGCATCTTCTAATTGCCATAGGAAGCATATCCATGCAAATTTTTTTTACTCTCAAGCCACTATACATCCTTTGTAGCATTTTAACTACAAAAATAGACCAACGAACCAGTTCTCGTATATCATGTGCTATTTTTCGAAAGGAACAACTTGTTCCATAGAAGATTGCAGCAAAAATATGACTTGCAGCAGCAAATTAACATTTTAATTGTGTTACTCAGTCAACGTCTTTTACTCGTACTGCGACATCAAGTGCTTATGCTTCAAGTGGTTATGCTTCATCCAGCTCATTCATTTGTATTCATTCAGAGAGTTTAAATATTGTTTAATAGCTTCCTATCATATTCAACGTAACGTTTTTTTTTTTTAATGCTCCCTACTACTGTATTCCTCCTCTATTCTGGTCTGGACTTTTAAATTTTTTTTTTGTCAATCTTGCCACAAAATTTGCATCTCTGTTGGTGTAGCATCAGATTCTTTTCATCTTTTTTTTTCATTCATCCTAAGCAGTTCATTTAAAAGATTTTTTTCCTAGATTTTCATTTTGCATAGCCTCCGGTGAAATGTGTCATAAATTTTAAAAAAACCTTTAAAAACTACAACAAAAAACTAGGAAAGTGGGCAAACAAGGGGAAGAGGAAAACTGTTCGGTTTGTCTCTGGTTGATTAAAAATAATTTGTAAAGGCAACTGCTCATACCCTCATAAATTGAGCAGTTGTTGACTGAACTAGTTTTTCTATGTTCGAAACAATCAACAGCAGCCAAGAAAAATCATGCAAATGATTGAGACTGAGACTGAGTTTGAGTTTGAGACTGGGGCCGTGCATGTCTAATGTTCGTTTTATAATTCTTTTCAATTTATTGCTATTAAAAAGGATTTCAATGCTGGTATGATATGTATGTGTTGGCAATTGATTTATTAATTAATGATTGATTATGGCTTAATGCTCTAGTACATGCTCTTGACCCTAATTGGCTAAATATTGAAGAAGGATATTCAGTTTTTTCTCCTTTTTTTTTAGCTTCTTTATAGGCTTAGAAACTCGTTTGATCTGTAATTCCAATGTCATTGGCATTTATGTCACGTACAAAATTTAAACACAATGCCGGCGTTTTTCCTTTTTTTTTGTTGGAAAATATTATTTTATTTTTATACGGCAGGCCTATTTATCATGTAATAAACACTTTCTTAATAAATTAATAAATTTAAGAAGACCAACTATTGATTTAAAGAAATTTTATTTTAATAAAGAATAATAAATTTCTAATAATTTTTTTCTATTAAAGGCTTATTTAGACGTACTTAATGAAAATCTGAATGAATGCCAATCAATATTGTTTGAATAACCTGTGGATAACCCTTCAGTGAGGCTCACAACCTATCTTCTGACACCACCAATATTGCATGTGTTAATTTTAAAAATTAAAAACTAAGTAGATGCAGTTAATTCGTGTTATTGAGCACACAAGAAAGAACTCTTAAAACTTCAAGTGCCTTTATACCTACAAAAAAAAAATAAGAGGAGCAATCTGAGGGCTCATCTTATCATCGAAAATATTTTTATAGTTGATCATCTATTTTATTTGAATCACAGTTCAGTCACTAGTGTTTTTACGCTTGCAAATCAGCAATCTAAAGCCTCAGTTACAATGGGTGGAGTGGTCAACTGATCTACTTTTCTTCCATATTTCTTTCCATTATTATTTGTTTAGTTCCCTTAAAGAGCATAAGTCTGTTACAAAGTATTTCCTCCGTACAGGGTGGCTGATATATAATACAACAAAGTAAAACGCTATATTTTTTTAATTTTTTTTTTTTAATTTTATTGTTCAAAAGCAAAAAATGTTGGAAATAACATCAAATTTTAGAATCAGCTTAGATTTGATACGAATTATAGCCTTCAAACGGACCACAAAGCGATCACAGGCTGCACGAAAATGGCTCTGCGGTATTTTGACCCATTCCCGGCGAAGCGCCGTCTTGAGATGATCGACACTTTGGTATTCTTCAGTGAGAACCTTACTCTCCAAAATGCCCCAGGCGCAAAAGTCCAACGGATTGAGGTCCAGAGATTTTGGTAACCATTGTGCGATAGAAATGAAGCGAGGGAACCTCCTTTTAAGCTATTCTTGGTTGACACGTGCTGAGTGCGGTCCTTTTGGAATGTCCATTGTTTGCGGCCCGAAATGTTTGTCTGCCCAGGGCTTCAATACTATCTTTAAGATATTCCCCGATAATATTCGGCCATTTATTTTGACCACACGGTCGATGAATACGAGCGGGGAGCGACCATCGACCGATAAGGGGGCCCTCACCATACCCATCGACGGCGCTTGAGTTCTGGTGACCAATCGCAGGTATAAATTTTCAGCTGACCTCTTTGGCAAGTAAACCCGATCATTTTGTTTGTTCACCAAACTGCTCAATTTGGAATGGCTTCCCATCGGAGAAAACCAAATTCTCTAACTGTCCACTTTCGTGCACACGAAGTAACTCCTTTGCTCTTTCAAGTCTAACTTTTTTTGTCCATCGATAAGCTCTTTCACTTTTTTGAACTTCAATGGCTTTAGTCGAAGCTCATTTTTCAATATGGGTTGCATCCGTTATCGCGATATGTTCAGCTCACGAGCAATTTTTCTACCACTGCGGTATATTTTGGTCAAATCTGGCCTTCACTTTTCGGAGTATTTCTGGTGTTGTTACGGTTTTTCTTCGTTCACTCTTTGGACGCAAGGCAACACTGCCAGTTTCACGGTAACGAGCAATGGTACGAGAAACAAAAGATTTGTTTACATTTAAATGCTAGAGGGCTCTAACGATAGCCACCTGTGGTTTTCCAGCCAATTATAAAGCAATCACACTATCACGCTTAAATTCCATCACAAATAACTTGACAACTTTGCTTTGTTCACATACCCGCACACAATCAGCTGCACCCGATCGATAATGTGCTTAAAACTCTGACCGATCGTGTAGGCTACTGCATGGCCAGCCGAGTCAGCCATTTGAATGAAATTATTTTCCATCATTAATTGTACTTTCAAATAAAAAAAGAAATTTAAGAAAATATTCAGTAGTTTTATGTTTTTAATATTTTCAAAAAAAAAAGTTATTTGACGGACCCTTTAGATACCACCACTCAGGTATGCAATTAACATACACAACAAAGTGGTGTGTATGAAGCTAGATTGTAATCCTGACTAAAGGGTTGTTATATATTCAATTACGTATGTATGTAGAAGACGAATAGGAAAAAGAACACGAGATGTACCATATTGGGTCATACCTATAGATGATCAGGATGAACTGTAACGCATAAGCATTGATGAGTCTGAGAGGCTTCTTCAAAAGCTTCTATTGGTTGCGAGACTAGGGAATATCGTAAAGTCACCGTTTAACACAATGAGCTCTATGTGACCTAAATTTGTTCAACAAACATTTTTGAGTGGTCAGTGATCTCTACCTATATGCTCCCTAAACCACTGTTAACTTTTAACGCTCAAAGCTAAAGCCAAACTTGATAAACAAGGAGTGCGCACAAAAAAAAACTGGACTTACACTTTTCATTATAGAAATAAAACTAAGTGGCGGATTTTTTTCGTTTTATATTTCAATTAAAGTAAATAATATTTGAATTCCTTTTGTGTATAAAAATTTTTTCTGACAAAGGTCACAGAGCATCCAACTTTTTGAGCCACTTTTCTTCCAAACATTTTAGTATGTTTTCGAAAAATACGTATTATTTTACTTGCTTTGTTTTGGTCGGCAAATCCTTTTTGTCTTCCACTTTCACGCTTTCTCTTTATACTCAAATATTGTTTTATTCTTTCCTTAGAAACTGATTTTTGGTTAACACCTGCGAGCCTAGCAATCGTTTTTGTAAGCGGCGCAGTTTTTCATTGAAAATTTCAATTATTTTTTTGACGACATTCTTGTTGGGTGCCTATTTTTAAGAAACTAATTTTGTTATTGCAATGAAATTTCGCACGTGGATTTTGAAACAGACGGCTAACGGCATACATTTTTTTCAATTATGATAGGAATTATAAGCTTAAAAGTAGGTCCATTTTTTTTTTGTGCGCACTCCTTACTCTGCACCAGGAATTTATAAAATTGCAACTAAAAAATTACAAGATGGATATCCAATAAACGTATTATGACTTCATTTTAGAATCCATATTGACTTTTTCTATATCAAGATGAATGGGATTTGAAGATAAGCGAACTGCATTTGCAGCAGTACAATGCAACAGTGCATACGTATGCAGTTTCGCATAATCTTGGACTTGTTTTAATGTGCGCTGAACTGTTAACACATGTCATCAGCTTAATCAAGATACTTTAGCTGAGTTCTTAACATTCTTTCCAAATTCAATGTGGCCTTTAATGGAAATTAATTTCTCCTTTTGTAATATTTATTAGCCGTTAATAGAGTTTTTTTTTCGTTTATTTTCAAATACAACATAATTTTATGGTCCCTACTATAATGTCGTTCGTTTATAGCCGAAAACAAATTTCACACTTGGTATTAAGGATTCATAAAAATGTTTTTATTACAAGACAATGTAATTTTTTACAACCAAAAATTCACTCAATGAGTGTATTGGGGAAGCAGAGATGGATGCTGCTTTGAATATGGCAAGTGTTGTTTAATGACTCAAAGCGAAAATTTTTGACGAAGGAGATCATCAGAAATGTTAAGCCAAAGCCATCATAATTTGTTAACAGAAAAATCATAAGAAATTTAATGTGGCTTGATATCAATGAGCCAACATGACTGTCTCGATGACTGACTGTCTGTCTGTTGGGCTGTGTGTTGTTGTGCATCTATTTAGCCTGTTAAAATACATTTTGACAGTTAATAAACCAGTATCGGCGGCAATATTAATGATGAGGCCAAGTTGTTGCATGCTACACCAATATGAGTAACCACCACTGTAGCATCCAATCTGTTGTGTGTGTGTCTGTGTTTGTGTATCTTTTGCAAAAATCTTGAGCCCATTTAAAAATCATCGTTTGTTCCTACGTTTATTGGCTGGTTGGTTGGCTGCCTGGCTGACTCGCTGGCTTGCTTCTTGCCAGACTGGCTGATCGTTGGGTTGGTTGGATGGCTTGGTTGCTTGGTTATCATTAAATTCGTATCTTTTGCGTTTTAAAGCGTTTATAATTATTGTATTTTACGTTTTTATTATGGCTGTTTAAAGTCACACTCACTTAAAAACACTTGAGTTGGCATTTCGTTTCATAAAAATCTCGTTTTTATATGCAAAAACCGGGTGAAAAGTAACGTGTAATGAAAAGTGTATGAATTGGCAGATAAACGCGAAGCGATAATTTTAATACAATTAGTACGAGTAGTAGATGTCGCATCAAAGGATACATAAATTTATGAGAATGCCCAGCCATCCCATATGCCTGTGTACATAAAACAACACACCATCGTCTAGGCAACATGTATGCTAGTGTCACATGATTTTATGATGCTTTAGTGAAAGAATCATGTTTAACAAGTATTTGCTGCAGATGCTAATAAAACAGCCAATTGTATAGCCAAATTGGCGATTTGAATCTCGTTGTGTACTATAATGTATCTGTTAAATAAATGCTTCATTTCGAAAATTTTGTATGTTTGTTTAAAGGAAAGCTAAGCGCATAATCATGTCTTAATGTCTACTAGCAAATTAAATATGTTTTTAAGTTTTTATATGAAAACCTTTTAGGTTTTAATTCTTAGAAGACATTACGAGCATAATACTGGCATGATTATTATTGTTTTTGAAGGTTCCTAAATTGTATACAAAAATATTGTAATTGAATTAAAAGCATGTTCTTAATCAGCCAGCCCAAAATAAATTAACTAAGGATACTAAAAGCTTTTCAGCCATGCACTTTAATTGATGTAATTAACTGCAGTCAAATTCAAAGGGCATGCGAAACGTTGCTTTTTTGTTATTTTATTTGTTGAAATTATCGAAAAGCAAGCCATTCTAGTAGTACCTCCATTAAGCAATTCCTCTATTCATTTTTACTTAAGAAGATGAGGTAGGGATCTTCTTTTTAGCTGGCCTTAACGGATTTCGTTAATGCCTGCCTTAACACATTATTACAAGCACCTTAGCTTCACGCATGTCTTTGTCAGTTGGTTACATCAATCGATTTGATCCTTCCAACGTAAACAATGTGAATACTAGTTCCGCAGCAGAATCCTATTCCATTCGAATGATTTGACCGAGCCAACGCAGTCGTTGGCTATTATTTTAATATTTCCAGAACTCCAGAAAGTGTGGCATCAACAAAAACATTACCGAAACAAAAAAACTCTTAGTATAGTTAGAAGTTTATATATTCATGATTTAAATTGTTAATTATCTCCTTCGATGATCTTGACCATCTTACTCAGCACTTCCATCTCCTATTTCAAACAACGACGACTATGTAATAATAGTTATCAATTTTCTTCTCTAATTATCCATGGGGCGAATAGTAGTGGTGCGTCACCAGAGATGATGTAATCGCTACATCGTTCTCTCAAAGTGGTGAGTCTATATTATTCTATCACGACTTACATACCAGAGATCAGCAATGAATCGTTTTTCCGCTACTCATAACCACTCGTGCAATTTTGAGTATGAGTGAATCAACAGAATTGAAATTCAACTAGTCTGATTCATTCATACTCGATACAACATTGATTTATAAGTAGCAATGAGTATGAGTACAGCGTTGACATCAAACTCACAACATTCAAAATATGTTTGATTCATACGCCTACTCATTCTGATACATAAATTTAGAAAAATATTTATAATACTTATAAGTGATTCGAGTGATTCGAATCATTCATCAAAATTTACAGCCTTTGTTATTGTTGCATATACAAACAAAGAAGAATGGAAAGACAAAGACAACAATCAAAGCATAAACATAATCTTCTTGTCAGTATAGTAGTGTTCGTACGCGGATCATACTTGTTTTTTGCTTCGTGTAAATGTTAAGTAGAGACGAGTCGAAGTCAATAATATCATCCGTATTGTTAAGTATGAATACGACGAGTAGATCCATCTTTGAGTATGAGTAGTATGAGTATCATATTAAAATAAGTATGAATGCGTATAAGTAGCCGAAATTATAACTATGATTTCAATCTACCCATCGTTTTGAGTACTCGTTGCTAATCTCTGCGACATACACATACACAATTTGTCTTCTCACACCACTTATGATGTGTGTGTTAATTTTATACACAAGTGTCAAAATCCAAAGTTTAAAGTCAACACCGAACGGTAGATATTTTTAAAAACTTTTCATGGGAAATTTATTCTACTCTCAGAGTTTTTGTCAAATTTCTACAGAAAGGAAGTCGTTGAAGAAATATTTTTTCCTTTTTCGTTTGATTGGAGATGTCAGATATAAAGTTTGAACCGTGATCAAACATTTAATAGCCCCACACACTACCTGTCAGACTACGACGATTGCTATATCACCTACTTGCCCTTAATCTTTTTAATTGCTTCATGAGTGTTTTTTTTACCCGGAGGTGAAAAAATTATCGAAAGACACTGTTGCCCTGCAAGAGTATTGTGAAACTTTATCCCACTATAAAATCACCCCTACGATTCGAACCTATTTGTCCTATGGCCCCACCGTTAAGTATTTCATCACAGGACGAGTTCCAGCCTATTGACGACTGCTATTGATTGCATATGTTGTCGACAAGAAGACACTTGCAGATTATTGGACACCAGAATAGGGCCAGTAACTATACTTTCGATAAAAACAGGAAAGATGTTATATTTATTCCAGACTCCTTTTATGTGAATCCACTAAAGTATTTACCTTTTAATGAAGTCGTCATAAATTCGACATAGATACTGGAGTCAGTGTATACGAGTATAAGAAAGATTCTTAGAGTTATGTATGAGAGCAGTTGGCTCAGTTTTTTATTTGGTTTAAGTTGACATCAGTGAGATGGAGTAGCAGCATTGTAGTCTCGAATCCGATAAGCAGGCAAGTAAAACTTTGTCATCATTTTCTAATTGTAAAAATTATGAGCCTACAATCCCCACTCTAAAATAGAATCGTCTAGGAAATCTGATCCCTAAAGTGTTTGAGGAACATTATGAAAATGTAAGTCATCGCCATGTTGAGAAAAAGTATGGTCAAACCTTAAAACCACCTAATCAGACCACTCAATTTATAACAAAACATTTAAAGAAATATTTTAAAATGATTAACTACAGCTAAGGATGGGGCCTTGACTTAGCTTACAAACAAAAGTTTTTCCAGTAAATCCTGAATAATAAATGAAATTCTTTGATACAAAAATATTTGGGCAATTCACACGACATTGTGTTGTGTATATTGTATTGAATACACCTTTTTTTTATAAAAATCAACACTCAGGGGATGGCCCCTACTCATGCAGTGCATTGTGCAGGTTTAGAAAAGTAGGTTATAGGAAGGTGGAAAGAGGGAGTAGTGTTTGTGGACATTTGATTTAAACTTACCAATATCGTAATTGAGGGGAAAAACCCTCGCAGGAAGATCATTCCACAAACGAACAGTGCGGGCAAAAAATTAATTCTCCCTGTTATGCATTGTGCTGTTCACTCGACAATCAACCACAAAAGGATGTGCTCTGCGAGAAGCACGAGTACCACGTAAAAATATGTGATTATCGGGAATCAAGTCACATATCTATAGAACAATGAAACACACGCCACATTGCGACGATGCTCCAACGAATCAATAGAGTCGGATAACCTACTGTCATTAATAATAAGCACCTTCGCCCTGTCCTGTAAGCGGTCGAGAAGCTTCAAAATAGATTTTGAAGCAGTAAGAAGGTCGGACGGAGTGAAGTGTTTTCTGCGCCGTTTCAATAAAACCAAGGTACTTGAATGTTTCCTTCGACACTCGAAAAATATGATCGTTCCAACGAGCATTATAATTAATTCTCATGCCCAGAACATCAAGAGCATGAGAATTAGTTGGTGTTTGTGAACGCTCAGTGCTATGCTGTATTGTGTATATCGTATTCCAAATGAATTTTTGTGGCATTCACACAATTTGATAGCACGAAACCAATACAAATTTTGAAAACATATGAAAAAAGTGTATCAGATTTTTACATGAAAATTATCAACAACAAGCATACACTGTTGTATATTCGTCCAACAATACAACGATACAAGGGCTTGTGTGAAATGCCTAAGTAACTTTAAATATCCGTTTTTAAAAATTTTTTTTATTGTTTTTCTTCTATCCTAAACAATACATTTGGATGAAAGCAATTCATTTGCTTGAAACTAAAATTGTTTTGTACCCGCGCAACCCGGCAGTAGTTTTTCATCAAGTCTTATGCACTTTCGTCCAGTACTTTATTGCATACTTAAATCCAGTGTAATAATTCATTTCAACATTGTAAGTTTTTTAAAATTCCACAGTAGCCATGGTTTAAGAATCAATTTTTAGCAACCACTTTCAAGATCTTCACTATCAAACCGTCTCCGATAATGTTTAAGCACCAAAGCATGGAGATATTTACCAAATTTAAATTTTTGTTTCCGCTTCTCTTCTTGGTGGGATTGATTTTCTTGGGGTTTGACATTCAAAGTAATATCTTGTTTTTCTTCTTTCACTTCCTCTACCTCTCTTAGTTTAACTACAAAACTTGAGCAACGCTTGAGCTTATCATATTTCTTTGGCGGCAAATACCGGTCTAAAGGCGTTTCTTCTAAAATCTCAAATTGCTGCATTTCTACGGGTCTATCGATAGAAGCCAGTGTACAGCTACTGTCAATGGGAAATGTTTGATCCAAATATCGTAAAGTTTCTATCAAATACTGGGCACGATGTTGTTGCTGGCTCTGTTTTCTACGATTTTCCAGGCGTGTAATCTCTTCAACACTCTCGATAAAAAGTTGTAGATCTTTGGGTGTGAACATATCTGTGATAACCAGAGCCATGGTTTTTTATTTCTGATATTATTTCCGCTGTGTTGTGTCTCGTACGAAAGTTAAAAATGACTGTTTGAAAATGAACACTTTGAAGGGGGTATTTATGCGTAAAAAAGGTTCGAACGGGCAAGCAGGTAGTCCTTAATGTCAGTTACAGGCATCCCTTCTCGTTCTCTTTGGGTAACTCTTATCGACGGTTTTGGTAACGGGGTATTATTCTGGTAGTCCTTACAGTAAGTTTCTAGGATCTCTTTGGCGAGCAGATAGGTTCTGAACAGTTAGGTCCATGTTCCGGTAATGTTAGTTACAGACATCCCCTCTCGTTGTTTTTGGGTAGCTTTTATTGCCGGTTTTAGTAACGGGATATTTCGCAGGCAGTTCTTACAGTAAGTTTCAAGGATCCTTTGGCGAACAGGTAGGTTCTGGTACCAGAATAGTTAACAGTTAGGTCCACGTTGGTACTGTCAGTTACAAACATCCCTTCTCGTTCTCTTTGAGTAACTCTTATCGACGGTTTTAGTAACGGGGTACTATTCAGGTAGTCCTTACAGTAAGTTTCAAGAATCTCTTTGGCGAGCAGGTAGGTTCTGGTACCAGAATAGTGAACAGTTAGGTCTATGTTCCAGTAATATCAGTTACAGATATCCCTTCTCGTTGTCCTTGGGTAACTCTTTTTGCCGGTTTTAGTAACGGGGTATTTCGCCGGTAGTCCTTACTGTAAGTTTCATTTCTCTTTGGTGAGTAGGTAGCTTCTGGTACCGTAATAGTGAACAGTTAGGTCCAGGTACCGGTATATTGAACATGTAGTTATTATTGTCAGTTTCAGGCACCTCTTTGGCGAATATACAGTCTCTATTACCAGTTCTGATACCTGAAGGTCTAATCCTCTGCGCATTTAAACTTTTTCTTCTTTTATAGCTCAATTACAGCCTCTTGCAATAAATTATAATATCTTTGGAAAACCCTGATTTCTGGTACAGATACAGAGAAAAAGAACTATTTGCTCACTTTTTCGAATGCCGTCTAACATTTGATATCAGTTCTAGTTGTTATTGTAATGGATATGAATTACAATGAAGTTGGTCTGTCTCATAACATCTTCTCTGACCCCTTATACTAATCGATGACAGGGCTTCTTTAACATGGTCCTTGTAACGTCCTCTACACGAACTACTAGTAATTGCCCCATCTCGTCGAGCATTATCTTCCATCTGAGCGCCATGAGCGAGCCAGATCTAACGCTGAATGCTAGTATGCTGCACAATATCCATGTCATTGAGGAGCTCATTACCAAGTCAAGGCTGTTGCATTAGTTCCTGCCTCTGCGCCATTAAAGAAGCACTAGGACGTTGAGAGTCTTGTGTAGTCACTTAGTTTTGTCGTACAAGATAGGTCTCTCTTCTTCTTAATGCCAAGGATATTAGTAAGATTTCGCTTGATATGCCTTCTGATGTCAACGTCGTTAACGTACGCAACCACTTTTGAGGAAAAGAATTCAATTGCGATGAACTTCCGCCTCACGTAGAAAGGAAGAAGAATAGGTTGCATGATAAGGGATCATTTTGTCTGAAATCACACACGGTATAAAAAGGTTCGAAGAGCTGCAGTAATTGCTCAACGTACATCATTCTGCTTAGCCTTATCAGCTTTGCTGGTATACCGAGCTCAGAAATTGCGGCATAAACACGATCCCTTATGGGGTTGCCATGTCTGAGACCGCATAGATAAGGTGCAATTAGTGTTTTGGCAAATGGCTTCAGTCGTTGATATAATACGCCTGTAATAAACTTCTATGCGATAGGGAAAAGGATTATAACCCTATAGTTGGCGCATATCGAAGGGTCTTCCTTCTTCGGGACAGGACAGACAACATTGAGGTTCTAATCGTTGAGCATACCTTCCTCTAGCCATATATTTTTTTTTATAAAACCCGCACACAGGGGATGGCCCCTACCCATGCATTGCATTGTGTAGGTTTCGGAAAAGTGGAAAGAGGTAAGATGCGAACGGCAAGGAAACGAGTTACTGCTAGGTGACTATAATATGGCCAGTGCCATACCTTCACTATTAGACAGCCTTCAGCAATTGTCCCCGAGAAGCCCGGAGATACTCACACTACTTATGTTGTGTGTGTTAATTTTATACATAAGTGGCGGAACCTAGAGTTTAAAGTGGACCCCGAACGACAGATTTTTGAGAAACTTTTTATTGCAATTTTATTTACTCTCAGATTTATTGCCAGAAATCTGTTGAAAAGAAATCGCAGAGAAAATACTTCTTGTATTTTTTATTTTTGAATTCTGGCCTGGGACTAGAACCCTGGCTTTAAGTCTAATAAGCCAGCACATTACCTACTAGAGCACGGCTAGTGCAAGCGATCTACATCCGGTCTTAAACAATTCAGCAAGGAGGCCATCAGGACCTGCAGCTTCATTGTTTTTAAGATGCATAATCGCAACTTTGACCTCTTCATGGCTAGGCAGCGGAATTTCCATGTCGTTATCATTGATCAGCTGCGGAACGTCATCTCTAGGGACGCTGCTAGTGGCGTCATCGCCTTGTAGCATAGTTGAGAAGTGTTTCCTCCATAACCTCAGTAATCCTGACTAAATGGTTTTAATGACCAATTATGTGTTATTTCCTAAACGATTTTAGTTATGTTATTAGTTTGCCATCCCAACGTCATTCTCCTCTCCTTATTGCGATTGATAGAATTTATTGGCTTGTGATTCGATATGGTTCTCAAACCGAATACGTGTGACACAAAGCCATCAGTTTCAATACCTTTACTACCGCACAATGGACTGCAATTTTCATACGCACCCAATATTTTCACCGTGTGTTCTTACTGTACATAGCTATTAAAACTTATTGCTTCTGTATATTAAGGTCCATTAATTTTCGGAAAAGAGAAAAGTTTTTGTTCTCCATATAACTCCATGAAGTAATAAATTGAATTGCCTTATGAATTTCTAAGGATTTATTATTTAATTTCTTAAAGTATTTATGTTTTGTTTTGTATTTTAGTTCTATGTCTTCTTAAGAAGTTTTGCTTTTTAACGGGTAAAAGAGAAAAGAGAGAACAAAAAGGAAGAGTCCTTAAGTGCTTTTATATCCTGGCTTTACAGCCACTCAAAATGAAAATGTGAATGCGAACGCGCATTCCTTAATATCGCATTCCTTTTCAGGCGACTCAAAATGTGTATTTCCGGTATAAATAATAGTAAATAAATAGTTGTTGTTCTTGTTGCTATTGTTGTTGTTGTTACAGTTGTTGCTGACAACATTACCAAACTGCCTTATTTGCCCACATTAAATTGTGTGTTCAGACGTTGGCAGTTTCTTTCCATTTCATTTCATTCCGCTCTTTTACTTGCAAGTCGTTACGTTCTTATTTCAAAAGGCATTGGTTGAGAGTGTTTGTTTGTGTGCGGGGCCAAGCATATCCTGCTTTTATAAAGCTTTGTTTACTTCGTCTTCTACTGCTTCTTTTTCGCTTAAGACTTAGTTGAAGCACTTCTTTTATTGTTGAATTGAACACGTGTTGATGACAACAAGATATTCTTGCATTGAAACATTGGGCAGCAGCCGTAGTAGTAGTGGCAGCAGCAGCAGAAACCAAAATTATAAGTGTCTGCAATTAATAAAATCCTTTCATTGTTTGTTATCCTTGATGTTGAATCTAAAGTTGCAAGGATAACAAGGGGAAAGTGTAAGTGTTTCTGTTAGCGACCTCGAATTTATGAACGGTGATATTAAAAATTTTGGTACAATAATTCAACCGCCGGCTTATTTATTAAATTTTAAAATTTTCTTGAATAAAATAGCTCACGAAACATATTTCACCAGCAGCATTAGTATTTGCATAGAATCAACATAGTTTACATAGTTGGGTTTGTTGGTAGCTAAACAGTTAGGTTAGAGGACGATCGAATAGACTTTAGCTAAACAGTTAAGTTCTATAAAATATTTGTCACCTTCACTTTAATGGCCTCGCAGATTCCAATCTAAGATGGACAGCGCTCGTGTACCTACCAAGCCCCATATATGTACACTTGGATTTCCTTCCAGGCGCCTACGCCAGTTGGTCGCACTTATAGATGACAAGGCTTCCTTGATTTGGTCTTTCCAACGCATACAATATCGTCCTCTTCAACGACTTCCGCAAATCTCCGCATCAAATACACGTCGCGGCGGAGTATCCTCCTCAAGTCGAACGACATGGACGAGACAGCGCAGCCGATGCATATTAATACACTGCACAATGGCTTTGTCATTGAGGAACTCATACAGCTTACTCTTCGCAGCGGATGCACAAATCATCGTCAACTCGCACTAGACCAAAGATTTTACGTAGGATTTTTCTCTCGAATACTGTAAAAGGCTGCTACATCAGGGCTTTATAGGGTCCATGCCATTGCGCCATAAAGAAGCACGAGTATGATGAGCACGTCTTGTAGAGCATTAGTATTGAGAGAGGTCTCTGCTACTCAATTGCCTATTGAGACCATAGTTCCAGCTATTGGCAAGTTTGAAATTCTGCCCGACTATCAAATAGCACAGGCTCCAACAGAAGCTTCTGACCAATGCTTCTACAACTATACGCAGTGTGTGCATTATTGGAAATATTTTTACATTTTTCGTTTTGTTGGAAATGTTTGAGCTGGGGTTTGATTCCATGCTTCACGTTTAACAGGCCAACACACTACGTATTAGATTTGTGCAGCCCTTGCGCTGACCAACTTCTTCTTTTTCCCTGATTTGGCGGAACTTGGTTAGTACAAGGACTGCGTTCACCCGTGGCATCACAACGGGCCGCCATGTGTGCTAAAGTGATCTTTGTGATATCAGAGCTACCACTACGACCTAACCTAACCTATTAGATTACGATAATTAACATGCACAAAACAGATTGAGAACAAAATAAAAAGCAGAGGTAAGAGTTGAAGTTGCCATCATGCGCCATCGATTTACGATCTCATGACTTCGTTGAATACTATCACAGACAGTCTGTTCCTAATTTCACTTTAGGAAGACAATGTCATCTGCATATCCTTGGAAATCACTACCCGAGTAGAGCTTGATGTTAATTGCTGCTTAAACACAATGATTATGATTAGGACATCGAAGATAACAAATTCGTAAGAAAAATGAGACGAAATAAAATGGAACTCTGTTCGGAAATAAAAGAAAAAAATTTGGAATTTACATAATTTGTCATTACAATCCTTCAGTCAGGATAAACGTTAACTCCGAACGACAGAAAAAACTCTCAGAATTTTTGCCAAAAATCTGCTGAGAGGAAATTGCCGAAGAAATTTTTTTTTCACATTTCGTTATGATGCCTCAGCTGGGATACGAACCAGGGCTTTCCTTCTAATAAGCTAGACTACGGCGACCTCAATCCCGAATTTGTTCCCATTTAATCGAGTTTAGATTTATTGCAACCTTCTATCTAGCCTTCAGTGGGCTGTAAACCAATTAATTTTTTTTTATTCAGTCGTTACAATTTTCCCCAAAGATCTTGTCTTCGCAATATTTAAAAATTTTAATAAATTTTGTGATTTCCGTTTTTTTTCTAATCAAATCAGTAACGACAACCAAACATAAAAATTAACAATTTTCTCACATTTTTAAAATCGTTTTTTTTTTGTGCTGATAACGTCAATCTCTTGAAAGAATAACAATTTACTAAACCAAAACAAAAAAGCAGAAAGAATGGGTGGACCATCTAGCGGTTTAAATTTCAAACATCGGTTTTTTTTTGCAAAGAGATGTCGGTATCAGAGATCAGCAATCATTTTTCGGCTACTATAAGCATTCATACAATTTTTGGTATGAATGAATCAACAAAATTGGAATTCACTCTGATTCATTCGTACTCGCCACAATATTGATTTATAAGTATAAGTAGCAATGAGTATGAGTATAACGTTGATATCAAACTCACAACATTCGAAATATGTTTGATTCATATGCCTCATTCTGATTCATAAATTTAGTAAAATACATATAAGTACTTCGAGTGATTCGAATCCTTCATCAAAATTTACAGTCTTTGTTTATGTTGCATATACAATCAAAGAAGAAAGGAAAGACAAAGTCGACAAGCAAAGCATACACACAATATTCTTGTGAGTATAGTAGTGTTCGTACGCGAATCATACTTATATTGTGCTTCGTGTAAATGTCGAAGTCAATAACATCATGTGTATTGCTAAGTATGATTACGACGAGTACTTCCAACTTTGAGTATGAGCATGATATCAAAATAAGTATGAATGCGTATGAGTAGCTGAAATTACAAGTATGGCTTGAACCTACTCATCGTTTTGAATACTAATATTACTGGTCTCTGGTCGGTATGACGCCTTACAAAGTTTAATCGGTTGACGGGCCAACGAGAAACTGACTGAATAAAGTCATTTTCAGTTTGATGGGTACATAATCAGAAAATTTGTCGCATTTGGGGTACAGAAATCTCACATGTGGACTTACAGAAGCCACTGCATCCATTACGAGTGACTGTTTGGTGCGGCTTGTGGAGCGTAGACATCATTGGCCAATATTTCTTAGAAGTCGGCTTAACCAGTGAATGGAGACACCTAACGCACCGTGATAAACAAATATTTTGGACACCCTCTTCATGGTATTAATGTAAACGATGAAGTCGCCATCGTATATTAGGTAGTGTGTCGGATTATTAAATGAAAGGCCCGAGTTCAAATTCCAGGTCAGACATCAAAATGAAAATACTCTTTCGGTGACTTCCTCTCAGCAGATTTCTGGCAAAAACTCTGAGAGTAAAAATTGTCATGAAATGCTTCTCAAAAAAACTGTCATTCGGAGTCGATTTTAAACTGTAGGTCCCGTGACTCATGTATTAAATTAACGTACACAACATAAGTGGTGTGAGAAGCTAGGACGTTGTAAAATGGTTAAATACGACCACCGGATACTGTACTTGTTAGAGAAGTACACGTCCCCTAACCTAACCTAAATGTGAACGATGTTTGATTTCTACAGGATAGTGCAACTTGCCACACATCCTATGCCACAATGAATTTATTTCGTTAAACGTTTGATGGCCGTTTAATTAGCTGAAATGCTGATATGAATTGGTCGCCAGGAAGCTGCGATTTCATATTCTTGGACCATTTTCTGTGGGGCGCCATTAAAGCAAATTGTTTGGCAACAAACCAGAGACAATTGACAACTTGGAGGCCAATATTCGTGATGCTATTGCCGAGATACGACCCTATACACTTGAAAAAAACACGAAAATTGGTCCGATCGAATGAAGTCTTGTGAGGCCAGCCTTAGCACCAGTATGCATGGAATAATATTCCATTTCTAAGCGGAATACGGATAAAGGTCCTGTAAATGGTAAGAAGGTCGGATGGAGTGAAGTATTTTGTGCACCGTTTCAAAAAAACCAAGGCACTTGAATGCTTCCTTCGACACTCGAAAAATATGATCGTTCCAACGAGCATCATAACTAACTCTCATGCCCAGAACATCAAGAGCATGAGAATTAGCTGTTATTTGTGAACGCTCAGTGCTATGCTGTATTGTGTATATCGTATTCCAAATGTATTTTTTTGGCACTCACACAATTTGATAGCACGAAACCAAAACAACTTTTGAAAACATGAAAAAAGTGTGTATAAGTGTATTGGATTTTTACATGAAAATTATCAACAACAAGCATACACTGTTGTATATTCGTCCAACAATACAACGATACAAGGGCTTGTATGAAATGCCTAAGTAACTTTAAATATTCGTTTTTAAAAATTTTTTTTATTGTTTTTCTTCTATCCTAAACAATACATTTGCATGAAATCAATTCATTTTGCTTGAAACTAAAATTGTTTCGTACTGTAACCTGGCAGTAGTTTTCCATCAAGTCTTATGCACTTTCGTCCAGTGTTTTATTGCATATTTAAATCCAGTGTAATAATTCATTTCAACATTGTAAGTTTTTTAAATTCCACAGTAGCCATGGTTTAAGAATCAATTTTTAGCAACCACTTTCAAGATCTTCACTATCAAACCGTCTCCGATAATGCTTAACCACCAAAGCACGAAGATATTTAGCAAATTTAAATTTTGGTTTCTGCTTCTCTCCTTGGTCGGATTGATTTTCTTGAGATTTGACTTCCAAAGTAATATCTTGTTTTTCTTCTTTCACTTCCTCTACTTCTCTTAGTTTAACTACAAAACTTGAGCAACGCTTGAGCTCATCATATTTATTTGGCGGCAAATACCGGCCTAAAGGCGTTTCTTCTAAAATCTCAAATTGCTGCATTTCTACGGGTCTATCGATAGACGCCAGTGTACAGCTACTGTCAATGGGAAATGTTTGATCCAAATATCGTAAAGTTTCTATCAAGTACTGAGCACGATGTTGTCGCTGGCTCTGCTTTCTAAGATTTCCAGGCGTGTAATCTCTTCAACACTCTCGATAAAAAGTTGTAGATCTTTGGGTGTGAACATATCTGTGATAACCAGAGCCATGTTTTTTTATTTCTGATATTATTTCCGCTGTGTTGTGTCTCGTACGAAAGTTATAAATGACTGTTTGAAAATGAACACTTTGAAGGGGGTATTTATGCGTGGAAAAAGGTTCGAACGAGGGAATAAGTAGTCCTGATGACAGTTGCAGGCATCCCTTCTCGTTCCCTTTGGGTAGCCCTTATTGCCGGTTTTAGTAACGGGATATTACGCAGGCAGACCTTTCAGCAAGTTTCAAGGTTCTCTTTGGGGTTCTTTGGTAGATTCTGGTAGCAGTATTGTAAACAGTTAGGTCCATGTTTCAGTAATGTCAGTTGCAGACATTCCTTCTCGTTATCTTTGGGTTTTAGTAACGGGGTATTACGCAGGTAGTCCTTACAGTAAGTTTCAAGAATCTCTTTGGCGAGCAGGTAGGTTCTGGTATCAGAATAGTGAACAGTTAGGTCCATGTCCGGTAATGTCAGTTACAGACATCCCTTCTCGTTCTCTTCGGGTAGCTCTAATTGCCAGTTTTAGTAGCGGGGTATTACTTAGGTAGTCCTTACAGAAAGTTTCAAGGTTCACTTTGACGAGCAGGTAGCTTCTGGTACCGGAATAGTAAACAGTTAGGTACCGGTAATGTCAGCTGCAGAACCCTTCGCATTCTCTATGGGTTTGCCGGTTTTAGTAATGGGGTATTACGTAGGTAGTCTCTACAGTAAGTTTCATGAATCTGTTTAACGACTTGTTAGAAATTTTGCAATATTTCAAACCATTTGTGCTTTATTGGATTTTTAAATTCAAAACCTTTAAATGATCCACCCTATACTATCAAAAAATATAAAACAAGAGTTTAAAAAAAATTTGTTTTTAATAACAAAAACAATATTATAATGCCACTGGGTACAATTTACAACAAAACGAAAAAGAAAAAACCGAATTTCTTTACAACACTCGCATATTGAATGCCTAAATAGATGAGTGAATGAGGTGTTAAAAATTGTGTTGCAAAATATGTTTTACGGGAATAATTGAGGGGAATAAATTCGACAAAAAAAAAAACAGAAAGAAACATGAAAAAAAATTATCAAATAAAAGATAAAAATTTGAAAAAAAACACAAAAACATGCCACGAAACGTATCCTGAAGCAATAATGATTGTTTCATTTTGTAAACTTGTATGTGGTGGTGTAGTCGTGTAGCTTAAAATTCCTCAAAGCAATTCAAATTCAAACTCAAACATTCGAACACTTCAATTGAGTTTTGTCTTGCTTGTCTCCCTCTTAAGTAGAGGCAGTGTAACTCAGGCTATACAGTACTTGAGTACAACTTGTTAAAAATAATTTAAGCTCGTATTGTTTTATAAAATTTGAAAATTATTCGTTGAAAATTTCTTAACAATTGATTGAAAATTTTTAAAGAAAATAATTCGTTTCGCGATTGAAAGTTGTAAGCGGCAGTAATTGGAGAGCCAAAAATGAAATCAGTAGGTCGTAATGGTGTTTATTGGTATGGCTGTTAACATAAAAACAAAATGTTTCTTAAAGTGAAAAAGGGTGATCATTTTAGGGGACTCATATCTCATTGTTATGACAACAACAGCAGATGGAGCGGCTATTCAGAACCACATGAGAAAACTTCATACAAAGAGAGCTTATCCCTAATTGTTAATGGATTATCGAATTTGTTATCGAATGGAAAGTGCAAGAAATAGAAAAGAATTATTCTGATTTATTTTAGAGACATATTACTGGAAGAGGAAGTCGCCGTAGTCTAGTAGGTAGTGTGTTGCCTTATTATACCTAAGACCCGAGTACAATTCAGAGTAATTCGGAGGAATTACACAGAAAGAAACAGACACAAAACAAAACAGGGTGAGAGCACAACTACACTTATGAAGCCCTAGCACTTCTCAACCAACCCAAGCTGCTAATGAATCTGGGGAGGGCCTTGATGTCGACTCTCGACACAGAACTCAAGCTCTCAAAAGAGGCCATGCCAAGGGTCCTCAAACTCAATCTACCAAGGGCTGGGCAGTTACAGAGGAGGTGTTCGGCAGTCACAAACTCCCCCTCATCGCAATATACCCTACAGTAGTCCGGCTGGGATCTGTTCCAGATCGCCGTCAGCGACCTAACCTAGCAGTGTCCCGTGATAAAACCAATAACTAACCTTAAGCTGGCCTTAACCAAGCCCAGCAGCCAATCAGTTCTCTTACTGTCCACAGCAGGCCATAGACGTCTAGAAACAGAACAACCAGGTCCGTTCCCTCAACGTCTCTGCTCTTCCTCCCTGACCCATTCATCGATGAGGCCATAGAGGTATAGGAGCTTCATACATCATGCCAAAATTCTTCATAATATATGTGCTGATATTAACCACATCTCTGGAATTTAGCCAAGAGCGTGTTGTTTAAAAAATTCATACATAATTGGTCATTCCAACCGTTCAGTGAAGATTACAACCTAGTTTCACACACCACCTATGTTGTTTATTTCAATTGTATACATGAGTGGAGGGATTTTTTTATCGATTGCGTGCAACTGTATTTCACCAATGGCTTCACAAATATTGTCCTTTGAAGCGCCAATTGTCTCCGACTTGTCGGTGTAACCCTTATCTTTGATGGCATATCACAAATAATAGTCCAACGGTGTCAAATCGAAGCTCTGAGGTGGCCAAACGACATAGGCTCTGCGGCTGATAATGCGATCTTAAACACAGGGCGCAAAACATGAATTTTAGCTTCAGTTGTGTCGCACGTACCGCCGTCTTGTTGAAACCAAATGTTGTCAATATCATGCTCATCAATTTTTGTGAACAAAAATTCGTTCAACATGGCTCGGATAACGATTGTCATTGACTGTAACGGCCACTCCTTACTCATATTCGAAGAAAAAAGGCCCAATTATGCCTCTGGAGCAAAATCCGTACTAAACAGTGACTCGTTTTGGATGCGTCGGGTTTTCTGTGCCCTAAATGCGACAATTTTGCTTGTTTACATACCCGCCAAGGATCAAAATGAGCTTCATCTGAAAAGATGATTTTTTTTCTTCTGTAAGTCGATCGCAGGCCCACTTAGCGAAGCGAAAACGCGTACACCCAACCATATTCGTTCAGCGGAAGGATGAAACTAATTATCTGTCAAATCAGACATAAGCTAAGTGTTACCATTCACGAAATAAGCACTAGTTGAAAAAAAAGACGTTAGATGGTGGCCCCGCCGTGGTCTAGTAGGTAGTGTGTTGGCTTATTAGACGTAAAGCCAGGGTTCGAGTCCCAGGCCAGACATCAAAATAAAAAAAATACAAAAAGTATTTTTTCGGCGCTTTCTTCTCTTTCTCTCCTTGAAAAGTTTCTCAAAAATCTGTCGTTCGGAGTCGACTTTAAACTGTAGGTCCCGCCACTTCTGCATAAAATTAACAAACACGACATAAGTGGTGTGATAAACTGCGGGCTCCTTGGGTACGATTGCTGTAGACTGTTTAATGGTAAAGGTATAGTACTGGTCGTTCTAAAGTCACCAGCAGCAACTCGTTTTCTTATCGTTCGCATCTTCCCTCTTTTCACCTTTCCTAAACCTAAACAATGCACTGCATGAGTAGGGATCATCCCCTGAGTGCAGGTTTAATAAAAAAAAAAGCTGAGGAAGTGAAGATTGACCGAAAAATACTTGAGTAACACCTCAACAACTATAACAAAATATGTTTGAATCGGCAAATCATGTAAAATGGATAAAATTTTTGTGGAACCCAATTACTTCAAGAGTCATGGCCTTGTAAGTTTTCAAACCAAACCTGTAAGCAGATTTTTAAAGTTATTAATTTTTTTTATTATTTAAGAGCCTATTCAGCATTCAAAATAAGTTGCCATCTTTAAAATAATTATTGTTTCTTTAATTTTGTCCAGCATTAATAAACATTTTTAAAGCAAATTACTATGGGGGCCCCATTTAAAAATTCTATACGTTGCTGGAATATTTCAATTTCACTTTGAAATTCGATTTATGAGGTCATTTATTTCCCTATCAAGCATGGCAAATGCTCAAACAAACAATAACAACAACAAAAAAAATCTTAATCATGGCCAAAGAATTTCTATACAAATGTGAGTTTAACACGAGAGATATAAACGCCGTTTAAATGCATGAAAGAGATACACAATCTCTCAGTCGTCGTACGCCATGCAACCTGTTTAAGGCCACAGAAACCAATTGAATTTCCCAAGGATACAGTCGGCAATCATACCAAACGGCATATGGAAACGTATTTATTGGAATGCAAAAACAGACAAACAAACAAACAGAAAAAATACGAAATCACAATCAAATGATGTGGCATTTCAATTGCAATTTAAACAGCCTAAAATAAATAAAAAAAAAACTACAACAACAACAAAAGAGGCAGATGATAGACTCCGACAGACGACAGTCTGTACAGGCATGTCCTGTCCTGGCTAACAAGTTCGCCGGCTGGCTATTGTAAGTGAACACGCATATAAAACAAATGAAATGCCAATAATTTCTCCAATAAACTGATGAAAATTTAATGAGGCCAGCCAGCCACCAGGCCTGGTAGTATGAAAGGCGGTAAGGGAAAGAAAAAATTTCATTTCATTTTGGAAAATCATTATCATCAGAGGCAACAACTTTATCATTTTATTTACTATTGTTGTTGTTGTTGTTGTTATTGTTTTATAATGATATTGTTGATAGTGTTGGCCTGTTGTTGTTTGTGTCTTCTTTTCATTTTTAATTTCAATTTTATTGCCTTTCCATTGCCTTAGGAAATTTCAATAACAATTTTTTTTTTTGTCCACACCAAGTCCAAGTCCAATACAATCCCCGTATATTACCACAGTCAATCGTTTATTTTTCGTTTGATTTAAATGCAGTGATTACTGTGATTATGCCTGGACAAGCCTGAACTAGACTAGACAGTGTGTATGATAAGTGTTTGTTTACAGTCACAACAACAACAACAACAAAAATTATATTGAAAATAAACAGTCTTATTGATGGATAATTAACTTTTTAATATGCATTATTACCAGAGTTTTTTTTTTAATATTTTTTGTTTGAAATTGTCAATTGGTACCCTACTGTAATGAAAGCTTTATTTCCATTGCTTGCTCCAACACACCATCTAGGCAAGTAGAGGCACAAGCTACTTCTCTCAGGATGAAATAGACCCTAAATTAACTGAGAAACTTTGCATGACAGTTCTACAGTGATGTGACCATGTTTGACCGTCTTTAAAGTATATTTTGGATTGAATTCTTAATGGATAAGTCTTCTTACATGGTGGAGAAGAAGAATTCAATCCAAAATATTCTTTAAAGACGGTCAAACATGGTGGTGGTATCATCATGGTATGAGAGACATTCTCTCGTTATGGTATGAGTTCTCTATATCGTATCCAGAACATAATGAAATCGGATGATTGAACTGAAATTTTGCAAAATGCAATGCTGCTGAATGCCAAAGAAAATATGCCACTCAAATGGGTCTTCCAGCAAGATAATGGTCCAAAGTATACGGCAAAGTACACAAAGAAATGGTTCCAGGATAAAAACCCAGTGTCTTAGAATGGCCAGCATAGTTCCCTGATACGAACTAATAGAAAATTTGTGAAACGAAGTTAAAAGGGCAATCAGGGCAAAGTGTCCAGCAAATTTCGACGGGCTTTGGAATATTATACAGGATGCGTGGAACGCAATACCGGTACATGCTTGTCAAAATTCGGTCAATTCAATGCCTAGAAGATGTCCTGCTGTTCTGGATAACAAAGGATCCGCAACAAAGTACTATCATATCACTAAGGCTTTATGCAACAATATTCAGAATAAAAATTACAAAAAAATCAGTATTTATTGTAGGAATACCGCTTAAAAAAAAAATAAATTGTTTAAACAAGAAAGAATTTTCGATTTTTTATTCGGTTGTAAATGTAATGTAAGTTTGGGTCTCCACTGTCCCTATTATTTTTCCCATCTCGTATGTATTTTTGTCAGAAATCTGCTGACAGGAAGTCGCCATAGAAATATTTCTTCTAAATTGCGCTTTTGCTGGAGATACCTCCCGTCTAAAAAACCAACACACTAGCTAGTAGCCATAGTTACTTCACAAAGACATTAGAAATGATTTATAACTGTTGAGGGCCAATATGGTTAGAGTTGTGAAAAAGGAGTTTATTTAACCCCTGTATCCTTCCAGTATGGATAACACTGTTGTTCAAAAGGCAGAGTACATTAAATTGCCGCGAAATTGAAAGAAGAAGTTTTGTTGTAACCTTGACATTTCGAATCTGCCAATACTTCTGTCATTCTATATATTTACAGTGTAGCTGATATATAATGCAACAAAGCAAGGCGCTATATTTTTTTAATTTTATTCTTCAAAAGCAAAAAATGTTGGAAATAACATCAAATTTTAGAAAAAGAAATCATAAGCTGCACGAAAGTGACTCTGCGGTATTTTAGTCCATTCCCGGCGAAGCGCCGTTTTGAGATGATCGACACTTTGGTATTCTTTAGTGAGAACTTTACTCTCCAAAATGCCCTAGGCGCAAAAGTCCAACGGATTGAGATTCAAAGATTTTGGTAGCCATTGTGCGGTAGAAATGAAGCGAGGAACCTCCTTTTTAAGCCATTCTTGGTTGACACGTGCTGAGTGCGGTCCTGTTGGAATGTCCGTGGTTTGCGGCCGAAATGTTTGTCTGCCCAGAGCTTCAATACTGTTTTAAGACATTTTCCCGATAATATTCGGCATTTATTTTAACCACACGGTCGATGAATACGAGCGGGAGAGAGACCATCGGCCGTTACTGCGGCCCATACCACTACCACCGCCGGACCTTGAGTTCTGGTAGCCAATCCCAGTTGTAAATTATCAGCTGACCTCTTAGGCAAGTAAACCCGATAATTTTTTTTTTTTTTTTGGTTCACAAACTGCTCAATTTGGAATTGCTTTTCATCGGAGAAAACCAAATTCTGTAAGTGGCCACTTTCGTGCAAACGAAGTAACTCCTTTGCTCTTTCCAATCTAACTTTTTTTGTCCATCGGTAAGCTCTTGCACTTTTTGGAACTTCAATGGCTTTAGTTCAAGCTCATTTTTCAATATGTGTTGCATCCTTTCTCGCGATATGTTCAGCTCACGAGCAATTTTTCTACCACTGTGGCGTGGATTTCGATCAAATCTGGCCTTCACTTTACGTATTATTGCTGGTGTTGTTACCGGTTTTTTTTCATCCACTTTTTGGACGCGTGCTGAGTGCGGTGCTGCTGAGTCCTGATGGAATGTCCATGGCCTGCAGCCAAAATGTTTGTCTGCCCAGGGTTTCAGTACTGCCTTTAAGACATTTTCGCGATAATATTTGGAATTTATTTTGACCCCACAGTCAATGAATACGAACGGGGAGCGACCATCAGCCCACACCATTACCATTGGCGGCGCTTGAGTTCTGGTCGCCAATCGCAGAAGTAAATTTTCAGCTAACCTCTTTGGCAAGTAAACGCGATCATTTTGTTTGTTCACAAACTGCTCAATTTAGAATGGCTTCTCATCGGAGAAATCCAAATTCGATAACTGGCCACTTTCGTGCAAGCAAAGAAACTCCTTGGCTCTGTGCAGTCTATTTTTCTTTTTTTTTTTTGCATCGGTGGGCTCTTGTACTTTTTATAACTTCAATGGCTTTAGTCCAAGCTCATTTTTCAATATGTGTTGCATCCGTTCTCGGGATATGTTCAGCTCACGAGCAATTTTTCTACTACTGCGGAGTGGATTTCGATCAAATCTGATCATTTCTGGTGTTCGTCCATTTTTTGGACGCGATGCAACACTGCCAGTATAACGGTAACGAGCAATGGTACGAGAAACAAAAGATTTCTTCTTCTAACGATAGCCACCTGTGGTTTTCCAGCCAAATATAAAGCAATCCCTCTATCACGCTTGTATTCCATTACGAATAAGATTCTTACATAACATGGAAGGCGAGAGAAGCTAGATCAAAATTCTGACAGGCAGGTAAGTTATCGATTAATGGCAAGTAGAAATGCCATGAAGCCTCTTTCAGCCTATGTATTTAAGGATATCCCAACTGTTCTAAGTGCCTTTAAGCTGATATGTAAACGTTGTTAGGAAATGTATTATAATAGTAGAGTGTTCAACAAGTCCTTGCTGGCCAATGCAACTTGTTAGCCGCCTATGAATTATTTTTTAAATTCAATATCCAAAGTATTTACTTCTTAATTTTATAAATACCATTACCATTACCATTTATTTGTTTTATTAACTTTTATTTCATTATTTCATTATTTTTATTAAATTTTTTTAATTCTGAATTCATCCAGACAGTCTGATAAATAGCCCAACAGCCCAACTACTGTCTGTATAGGCACAACAGAATTGTTTGTTTGGCCATAATTGTGGTTAAAAATAATTTTTTTTTAAATTTTTCTTAAATTTCATTTAATTTGTTTAAAACCAGCGAAGAGAATATTAACAATAAAATATTATTATGGGTATAGGGCCTTATGGGAGAAAAATCTCATTGAAATTCAGTTAAAATGATGCAATAACAACTCAACAAAAAAAAAATGGTGTTGGCACTGCATATTGGCCAGTAATAGGCCCAATCTATTATTGTAATTCATAAAATGAATTGTTATTCATTAAAAACAGCAAAAAAAAAAAACGACAAATATTTGCAACACCATTTAATCTCTATGGAATGCCAGTGCATGCTGCATATGCGTTAAGATAACGTACGGGAAGGTCGGACATAAAATCCCACGTCATTTTGGTGGTTTTAAAATATAATTTCCGTATGACTAAAAGGATTTTTGTACCACTAAATAGCAAAATGGTGTTGCCTGAAATTTCCCTTGTAAATAAAATTTATTTTTCCATATCAATCGTTTTCAAAACGGATATTCATCTTCCTGAACGAATGAATTTGTTGCAGCAGCAGTTCTATCGAATAATTTTACATAAATTTGCACTAAAAAAAAACAAGCAAACGATTTGGGAATAAAGGTCGAGGGAAACCTCATTGAAAATTGATAATTTTGCTAATTTTAAGTAACAACATTAACAACGGCCATCAGGGCGCTGGATTCTAGGGTAATAAACTCCAGGACAGTGTACGACTGTCGCAGATGCCACATGGGTACCGGGACATAAGGATATTCCCGGCAACTGCAGAGCAGATGATTTGGCCAGATTTGGCACGACCGTCCAGCTCTCAGATGAATTCCTGGAAGAGAATGAAACTGTGGTATCACAATGGATCTGTATGCGGCCTAAGTGTGTCCGCTCATCGAGTAGACAGCCACTTTTCCCCTACCTATCGACCTAAGTAGCAACATTGGAATTCTATAAATTATTTACGAAATTTGGTTAGAAATATTATGTAGATGGTCTCTCTTAATTATGTTCTATAAATTTACAAGAATCCACATGGTAATGTAATACACCAAAGCCTTACACAACGGCTATGTAGAATATGTAAGAAACTCCAAGTCAATATAAATCGAGACAAATCGAGCCAATGGTATTGACTCCAGATGGAAGGAAAACTGATCCTTGTTGTGTCTATTAATTACTTCCATATGTGATGGAACCTGCAGTTTAAAGTCTACTAGAAACGATATTTATAAAGAAGAAGATTTTTTTTGAAAAACTCTCAGGGTTTTTTTGAGTCTAAGAAGATGGGTCTGGTAGTAAATGAGAGTAAAACGAAGTAAAGGTTATCGACAAGTAGAGCCTTGCTGCGTATTGATTCTCAGATTACGGCCGATAACTATACTTTTGATACAATCAAGAAATTCATTTATCTTGGGTCCGCCGTCACCACCGAAAATGATATCAGTCTGAATATTAAGCGCAGGATTAATCTTGCCAACAAGTGCTATTATGGTCTCAATAGACAATTGAGTAGCAGAGAGCTCTCTCGTAAGACGAAACTAATACTCTACAAAATGCTCATGCTTCTTTTTTATATATAACCAGCAATCAGCAAAGTGCTAGGTAGGATCTTAGCTTCAGTGTGAGTTGGCGATGATTTTCGCATCCGATTCAACAGAGAGCTGTATGATCTCCTCAACGACATATGTGTTGTACAGCGTATTATTATCCAGCGTCTGCGCTGGCTCGGCCATGTCGTTCGAATGGAGGAGGATGCTCCGGCGAGACGAGTATTTGATGCGGGGATCAGCGGAAGTCGGCGAAAAGGACGACTTTGTATCCTGGAAGGACCAAATCGAGGAAGTCCTATCATCGATTGGTGTGACCAACAGGCGTACACTCGCAAGAAGCAGAGGCGCCTTTTAATTAAGCAGGGTTTTTGCCAGAAATCTACTTAGTGTTTTCATATTTGGTGTTGTTGAAGATATCCGAGCTAAAATTTGAACCATGGCGTCACGTTTAAGAGGCCAACACACTACCTATTAGACTACGACCATCTTCAACTGTGATATGGTGGTTCAAATCATTTTGGAATCGAGGAGATTCTGAAAATAACGTTCATCACAAATGCTGAATTTAAAATCCGGAAAACTTCTTATACCACCAAAGAGCATAAAAACAAAGTTGCTTATTGCTGCAAAAAACTAAGCTACTCGAATACATTGTTTCTGGGTCACGAAAGCCGGCAACTCAGAGGAGATCAATTACCTTTTTGGATGAAAGACCGTAAATAAAGAAGAATAATGACGATAGTGATGGTCTTTAAAGCAAGTATCTGAGAATCTAAACTCTCATGGAAAGGGTGAAGATAAATCATATCAGTTTGCAACTTCAAAAAAGCAGGGGGAAAAGTTGGTGGCCTCAGACCTACCTTAACACACTACCTCTGCCGGGATTGTGGTCAAACCAATCTTACTTTAAGGTGTATATGTGTGGTGGCTAATGTCACTGTGTTAGCTGCCTTAATCACCCCAAATAAGGCCTTACACTCAGACATACATACATAATTAGTCATTACCACCCTACAGTCAAGATTACGACCTCGCTTCTCACATTGCTAATGCTGTATGTTTGTTAATTTTATGTATGAGTGGCATGACCTACAGTTTAAAGTCGTGGCCAAACGATAGATTTTTTGCAAAACTTTTCATGGCAATTTTATTTACTTCCAGAGTTTTTGCACAGAAGTCTGGTGAATGGATTTTGGGAAAACTCAAGCACATCCTAGTCGACTATAAATTTGTAGACAGGACAACTGATATAAGACCACGAACTTTTGGTGTAAGCAATCGAATGGGATCCGACTAGTGGGATACCCATGATGTTATTGACTTCGACTGGTCTCTACTAAATATTTACACGAAGCCTAAATAAGTAAATTATTCCATACGAACACTGCAATACGCCAAAGCAGAATTTTGTGTATCTTTGCTGTGTTGTCTTGTCTTTCCTTTCTTTCTTTGTTTGTTATATGAACCAACACTAACTCACGTGCTAATCTTAACAATTGATGTTATGATTCGATGCCACTCGCACGATGGATTCTCGAGACGCAATATAAAGACTTTATATGCAGGCTAATTTTGAAATTATTTAGGAACTAAGAATGAGTAGGCGTATGAATCAGAATGATAGGCGTTGAATCAACTTCGAATGTTGTGAGTTTATGTCAAAGTTGTACTTATTACTCATTGCTGCTTATACTTATAAATCAATGTTGTAGCGAGCACGAATGAGTCAGAGTAGTTGAATTTCAATTCTGTTAATTCACCCATACTCAAAATTGCATGAGTGCTTATGAGTAGCGGTAAAACGATCTCTGTTCTGTATAGTTTGGTTGGCTGATGGATTAGCCAATAAAGGTCCATAATCGTTCTTTTTTTTAATTTTAAATCTACCAAAACGCAGAAGTTTAACGCAAACAACATAAGTGATGTGAGAAGCTAGGTCGCAATCCTGACTAAAGGGTTGTAATGACCAATTAAGTAAGACTTCCGAAATGTGTGTTTAAGCATGAAATGCATGAGTTCCTAGTCAATCGCGTTATCATTCACTAACATAATCTAATTAAGGGGAAACTTATCTCAACTGTATACTTGATCAACTCTAGGCTGTTAATAGAGATGCGAAAATATTCATCGCTTTCAAATTAAATTTTCCTACACTGAGAGCGTATAACCTTAAAATAATTACAACAGTCCTGTTAAGTACACTGTAAATATCTTATTGCGCTGTAAGTATAATTCTGAAAATTTTATTTTCATTTTACGAATTTTTCTGTTATAATTTCAACGTTTAAATAGGCCTCCATGGAATTCTTATCACATGCTAACGCGTTAACAATAAATCAATTAAATTGAAACATACAGTACAGGCAACTGTTTACATCATGCAATAAACATTTGTCGCGTGTAAAAGCCTACACATATACATACAGACATACCTCCATATACATACAGGGTGGCTGATATATAATGCAACAAAGTAAAGCCTCATATTTCTTCAATTTTTTAATTTTATTATTCAAAAGCAAAAAAATGTTGAAAATAACATCAAATTTTCGAATCACTTTAGATTTGTTCGAATTGGCCACCTTTGGTACGAATTATGGCCTTCAAACGGCCGGCAAAGCCATCACAGACTGTACGAAAGTGGCTCTGCGGTATTTTGACCCATTCCCGGCGAAGCGTTGTCTTGAGATGATCGACACTTTGGTATTTTTTTAGTGAGAACCTTACTCACCAAAATGCCCCAGGCACAAAAGTCCAACGGATTGAGATCCGGAGATTTTGGTAGCCATTGTGCGGTAGAAATGAAGCAAGGAACCTCCTTTTTAAGCCATTCTTGGTTGACGCTTGCTGAGTGTGGTGGTACTGAGTCCTGTTGGAATGTCCATGGTCTGCGGCCTAAATGTTTGTCTGCCCAGGGCTTCAATACTATCTTTAAGACATTTTCCCGATAATATTCGGCATTTATTTTGACCCCACGGTCGATGAAAGCGAATGGGGAGTGACCATCGGCGGCGCTTGTGTTCTGGTGGCCAATCGCAGGTGTAAATTTTCAGCTGACCTCTTTGGCAAATAAACCCGATCATTTTGTTTGTTCACAAACTGCTCAATTTGGAATGGCTTCTCATCGGAGAAAACCAAATTCGTGCAAGAGAAGTAACTCCTTGGCTCTTTCCACTCTAACTTTTATTTGTCCATCGGTGAGCTCTTGCACTTTTTGGAACTTCAGTGGCTTTAATCCAAGCTCATTTTTCAATATGTATTGCATCCGTTCTCGCGATATGTTCAGCTTCATGAGCAATTTTTCTACCACTGCGACGTGGATTTCGATCAAATCTGGCCTTCACTTTTCGGATCATTTCTGGTGTTGTTACCGTTTTATTTTCGTCCAGTTTTAGGACGCGATGCAACACCGCCAGTATCACGGTAACGAGCAATGGTACGAGAAACAAAAGATTTACTCACAATTTAAATGCTGGAGGGCATTTGAGGTCGCCGTGGTCTAGTAGGTAGTGTGTTGGCTTATTAGACGAAAGACCCGAGTTCGAATCCCAGGTCAGACATCAAAACGAAAAAAATTTGAAAATAATTTTTCGGTGACTTCCTCTCAGCAGATTTCTGGCAAAAACTCTGAGTAAAAAATTGCCATGGAATGCTTCTCAAAAAATGTGTCGTTCGGAGTCGACTTTAAACTGTAGGTCCCGCCACTCATGTATAAAATTAACACCACAACATAAGTGTTGTGAGAAGCTAGGACGTATTACAATGGGTCAATTCGACCACCGAGTACTGTACTTGTCAGAATTGACAAGTACACGTCCTCTAACCTAACCTAAACCTAAATGCTGGAGGGCTCTAACGATAGCCACCTCCAATCACACTATCACGCTTGAATTCCATCACGAATAAGTTTTTTTCTGAATGCAATAGATCAAAATGCTTTTGTAAGCTTGTAAATAATAAAATGATCTGTCACTGAAAAAATCTGTCAGCTGTCAGACGAACGGTTTACAAATGATAACAACCTGAAGTTGGTTGCAATACATATCAGCCACCCTGTAGGTATTGTTTAACTGTAAGAGTACATTTAAAAAGCAAATACACAGTTATAATGGTATGCGGATACGGGTACGAGTGCGAGTACGAGTACTGGCATAACAATTATATTCACAGAGAATAATCATGTACTTATTTGTATGCAACATGTATTTGCATCAGTATGTGTTCATTTGCAACACATACCCAAGTTGTTTTGTAATTTTCCTGGCATTACATTATTACACTGGTATTTAACGTTGTGTTTGTGTTGCTGCTGTTGTTGCATGTTTATTTTAAAATTCAGCTGATGTTGTTATTAAATAATGTTGGTAAGCCACCACTTTCCCACTCTTTATAGGATTCATCACGAGTTTTGGGGGATATTACAAGTACCACTGCCACTTACATGCATCATACACTCGGGTCCAGGCCAATTGTCCTTAAAATACAACTTTTTGTTTTTTTTTTTGTTTCTTTAAATACAAACACACTAGTTTATGGCAATAAATGAGAATTATTGATCGTATACATAATGGAATATGCATAGTATAAACAGTGGGTGGCTAAAATATAAGGACGAGTTCTTGCTAAAAATGTTTGCTTTAAAACATCCGTCCTTTTAGCTAAAATTCAAAAGAATTTCAATTCATTTCAATATTTTTTGTACTCTAAATTAATGTCCCAATATATTTGACCATTCACTGTAGTTACAGCATCATACTTGCATTCCATTTTATAAATTCTGGTGTTAATATAATTATAAATGCTTGCGATTTCCTCCCCTGTAACATAAATTCCAATATTTTGTCATTAAATTCAGAGAGACAAACCGAAAGGCAGACAGACAGACAGACAGTCACATTGCGTTTACATTTTATAGTCGAAATATAAAATAATCAGTATGTGTTAGTAGGTTCTGTTTATATACACATAAGTACGAGAGTGTATGTGTGTAAGCTATTCTACATAAAATAGTTTAATTAGTTGAAATTTTAAATTAAAATTTACTCGTGTGGGTTTAATTAGCGCCAGTTATTGTTGCAATAAATTTCGTAAAACCTCTTGGAAAATTTTTACCAGCAAATGTTGTGTTAACATAAGGAATTTAAACAGAAAAAAACGTAGCCGCTTCAGGCCAGTTGATTAAACCCTAAATACATACATAATTGATCATTACAGCCCTTTACGACCTAGCTTCTCACACCACTTATGTTGTTGGGTGTTAATTTAACACATGAGCAGAGGGTCCTCCAGTTTAAATTCGTTTCCGAAAGACAGATTTTTGAGAAACTTTTCATGGCCCTTTTACTTATTTTCAGTGTTCTGGACAAGCCACATATTGTCAGACTCCTTAGCAAGGTCAGAAGGTGTGCATACAGCCTTATACAGGACTTGTTTGCAATGCTTAACTGGCTTTCTACTGTGCTTCTTGCTAAACGCGCAGTTAAATTTGTCGCAACTAGACTCAATGCTTTGTCTCAACCTTTCTGGGCATTTTTCTAGTTTGTAGGTTAATTCTACGATCCCCCTGTAGAATACTATTTTGATAGAGTCTTTCATTATATAATTCCTAGTAGGGACGACTGATTCCCTCATATGATCACTCCCTCAGAACTCCTGGATGTAAACACTGATGGCTCTAAACTCGATAATTTTTTTTTTGTAGAAGGAGGAGTAAATGGTCCTTACCACATCAAAGGGGTAGTCGTTACTATCCCCCGTGCGTGGGGCCCACACCCACTAAATCTCCCCCTATTTTGAACCCATTTTGCCCACTCCGCAACTACCGTGTTATTACTTCGAAGTGGAGTCCAACTGGCCATAAGGCCCCTTCACAATCATATCTGCGTCCGGATTGCGCACAAAATTCGAAAAGATGTTTAAACATCCACTCTATTTCTACCATATGAGACAATTTTCCACGCTTTCAGTAAGACTTCAGTGTAGCTGGCAATGCTGTTCCAATTTTCCTCGCTGTTCAGAATTACACTGCAGAAATTTCCGACAGTACAGGCGCCGACTTTAGCCTCAAGATTCCTTCTTTCCAATCTCCATCTCTCACAGTGAAAGAAAGTATGTTCCGCATCATCATAGATGCAATTTGGTCGCGCCATCTTTCCCATTTTGTCATCTTTCCCATAATGGGGTTGGTAGCAGAGTCTAGTCTGGGAAACTGGATTTGGACATTTCCCTTCGGCTGCCGGATTACTGTAGCGTGTTTCAAGTGGAGCTAATGGTCCTCTACTGGGCCTTTCAAAGGATCCTTATTAATGACGCTCCTTTCACCCGCACCTCAATCTTCTCTGATAGTCAGGCTGCTATAAGATCTCTATTGGGTGCTGTGATTAACTCTAGCCGGTGTCGCCGCTCTCTCGATGTTCTCTCTGGGCGCTTCAGTGTCTCACTTGTCTGGGTACCTGAGCACAGCCACATTCCGGACAACTTTACGCTCTTTCCTCCAGTTAGATTGGCCATTGAATACAACCTATTATGGAGCAATGAAGAATCTTTCTCCGCTGCCAGATTCATTTGGTCCTCGGTGGATAGAAGGCGCTCCAAACGATCACTCAGACTTAAGAGTAGTGACATCTCGATCACAGTAGCCAGGCTTACAGTTCACTATATTATGGGAATGCATGCAGAAAGAATGCGGCTTTCATCTAACGACTTTTGCAGTAAATGTAAATCTGTTGATGAGGAGGAGGCTGTTATCCACTTTCCATGTCAATGACCATCTCTTGCAAGGTGCAGCTTAACGTAGTTATCGTCCATTGATGCTAAGAATCTAGCTTCATTTGTTATACTTTCAGGCGGATACTTTTGTTTTGTAAAAAATTTTAAGCTAAAAACAAATCTAAGTTTTCCAATAACTTAACGTCGCTAATAAAAAATTTTTAGAAATTGGGTATAACACGGTTACAGCTTTTACTTTCACACATTATGGCTGTTGTAATTAGGCTGCCACCACTTTTTGGTCTAAATGACCCCAGTTTAATGTATGCGTTGTTTACAAAAGTAATTATTTATTCCATAAACAATTTTTATGTACACTTAACCCTCCTATAACGAGGTACTCTCAGAACGCAGTTTCCATATAACGCAGGGCTGAAATTGCGGCGGCCGTCCTATAACGCGGTACTCTCAGAACGGGGTTTCCATACAATGCGGGGCTGACATTGCGACAGCCCTCCTATAACACGGTAATCTTATAGCGCGGTTTGCATTCAACTTCATCCCATAAGTTCCTTCCGTACAGCCTATGAATGAACAGGAACTAGATATTGTGAGAGGGTTTAATGTAAATCTCAGCCTAGATACAGTACCGTGCCAAACAATAGCAGTTGAATTTTAAATTTAAAAAAACAATGTTTGAAGATGAACCAAGTGAGGATAAATTATAAAAAAAATTACATTATTTTACAAGTCTTTCTTAATTTTGGTCCATAGGTCGCTGGTTCATATCTGGTTCGAAGGACCATAAAGAAACGGGTTAGAGGATAGTATAGGGTAAGTAAGTTAGTATAGGGTAAGACGGGGTAGAATTAGGAGGGGTGTATAGTGAACAACCAGTCAATATCAATATTTTTTATCAATCTTTATAAGAACTCTTGAATTCAATAAAAATTTGTAATTTATCTTGCCATTTGTATTTCCTGGTCTCCCTATAACGCGGTACGAATCATGTGTTTTCTACTAATTCTGTGTTTCTTATAGCGCGGTTTCCATACAACGCAGTAGATGGTTTCCATAGAACGCGTTACGAATTAGTCTGGTTTGTACCTGACTAACCTGAGTTTCTTATGGCGCGATTTCCATATAACGCAGTAAGCACTCACCGGCGTTATAGGAGGGTTGACTGTACACAATTTTGTTAATTTTTCTTACAGCAACAACATCTCTAACAATAATTTTGTTTTTTTTTTTTAATATTTTTTTAATAACTCCAGTTTAATGGCAAAACATTCCCAACAAGTTATTTCTTCCGCGCCACCCCTCCAGGCAAACACTTAAAGTTTGACTGGCAATAAAATCATAATTTTGTCAGCACCATAAAAACAAGATGAAGGCAAAGAAATAAAAAAAAGAAAAAGAAAAAAAATGGGAAGTTTGGCAACATAAAAATCATCCGGTCGGAGTGAAGCAACATGCAACTTACAGCAGAGCAGTAGCCAGCAGCAGTAGCAACTCTATTCTGGGCTGTAACAAGTTGTCGCAACTATAAAATCAGGCCAAAAGGATACGACAATTTTGTTAAGCATTGCAGCCACAAAAAAAATATGAAATCAAATAAAAATTTTGTTTATAGACAGATTTTCTAATAATGATTACAACAATAATTACAATAAAAATAATAATGATGACCATATAAAAACGCCATAATAAGGAAAACTTATTTAAAACATATAATTGAAGAGGAAATCATAAGATTTGAATAGGTTTTTACAACTAAAGTTCCATAAATTTTACACCCTATTAGCCTTTATGTCCATAACAGTAATGAGCTATTTATCCCTGTTACATAATCATTATTAATCTTTAAATCTTAGTTTTTATTTGACTTCCCCCGCAAACTTATTAGAGTTTATTCTAGGCCTGCTTATCTTAACGTATCTCTCTTAATGTTTTTCGATTTTATAATACTTTTGCACGCATCTGAGAACACAAGAAAATTTCGCCTCAATTCGCCTATAAAACCCTACCCAAACTATAACAAAAAAACACCACAAATAAACACTCAATTTAAACAACAAAAGCAAAAACCAAAGCATTTAACTGGGCTTTTAATAAAAATCAATGGAAAAAAATTCTTACAGAGAATGAATTAAAATTATTGACTCGTTAAAAACTAAAAACAATGCCTAGCTTTAAAGCCTTTTAACAGAGGAGGCCCAGCTAGCATTCAGAGGCATGCTATTCTACCATTAAGGTATTAAGCAACAAAAACAACAACAACAAAAATAGGAGGAAATACTCTTTCATTTGTGTAAACAATACTAGGGGCAAAGGCAAGCTCTTAGAAAATTATGCGATAACTTATAACCTAGTCAGGGATGGGAGTTATGAATTATTTTTTAATACAGAAAGTTAAAAACAGTTACTCTTACTGGATTTGTACTGGTATTAACACATACATACAGTAGCGAGCACAAAAAATGCAACACTGTGCCATATGATCTTTAATAAGATCTGTTTCAAAATAACGGTAACTAATTTATCTATTTTCTTTTGCTGTTAATTCTTTCAATTATAAGTTTTCAAAGTAACCACAGTTTATTCCAAATTCTGCTTTAAAAAGTTAAATATTTTTGAATTAGTAAAAAAAGTGCAAATTTTTAGCGAGCAAAAAAAATGCAACATAATAAAAAAATAGTTAAAGTAAGTTATTTATTTAATTATAATTGAAAATTTCTTAAATAAGTTATACAACATGTGTTTTGTAATAGAAGCAGCTCTCAGCTGACAGCAAAACTGCAATCATTAAAGCCTTAGAAGAAGGAATATCCATGCGTGAAGTTGGACACCTCTTTGGTGTAAATCAATCAACCGTATGTCGGATTAAATCTCGATTTTCCTTGAGAAATAATATGGAAAGGAAACCAGGTAGTGGTAATCATCGAAAAACTACCTCTCGCCAAGACCGCCAGATGATTGCACTGGTTAAAAAAGATCCACGAAAGACCGCAGTGGACGTTGCTAATTTCGCAAATGGCGTTCACACTGTTCGCCGTAGGTTGAAAGAGGCTAATTTGCTTGCGAGACGACCCGCAAAGAAACCTCTCATCAGTGCAATCAATAAATAGAAGCGCCTGGAATTTGCAAAACGTTACAAGGATTGGTCAAATGAACAATGGGCTAAAGTCTTGTGGAGCGATGAAAGCAAATTTAATTTGTTTGGCTCCGAAGGGATAAATTTTGTTCGAAGACCGCCTGGACAGAGATATTCTCCAATATATCAACTTCCAACCGTAAAACGTGGCGGTGGATCAATAATGGTGTGGGGTAAGGAACGGTATGTTTAAAAAAAATTATTGATTTTACGTCACGTATTTACAGGTGCGTTTTCCCGTGATGGGGTAGGTTCCTTAACTCAAATCGAAGGAAAAATGGACGCCAAGAAGTACTGTGAAATCCTTGGAGAACACATGCTTCCTCATCTGCGGGAAAAAATGCCTCCTGGTAGCATATTCCAACAGGATAACTATCCAAAGCACTCAAGTCGCTTAGCTCGAAACTTTTTAAGCGACATTGTTTTGGATTGGCCATCACAGTCTCCCGATCTAAACCTTATATAAAATCTATGGGAGCTATTAGATCGGGAAGTTAAGAGGAAACATCCGTCAAATAAGAGGAAAATTTTGAAAAGTGAATGGGAGAAAATAGCCATTAACACATTAATAGCTTTAGTCGACTCTATGCCTTATAGGTTGCAAGGAAGTCATAAAAAATAAGGGCTACGCCACTAAATATTAATTTTAAGATTTTTTTTGTAAGAATTACTATTTAATTTAAATAAACACATTAAAATTTATGCTGTTGCATTTTTATTGCTCCCATGAAATTCGCACTCTTTTTAATAAATGACAAAATAATATATCATTAATTAAAAATATTTACATAATGTTATTGATAATAGGTATCTATAACTGTAGGGATTAATAACCCAAAGAAATATTTTGAACTGGTCACCATTTTTTTAAAATTATCGCACTTAAAGATAATTTTACCCAACGTTGCAGTTTTTGTGCTCGCTACTGTATATCGGGTAACTTGGATTTTATTGTATTACAGTAATCCCTCGAATTTACGTCGTAGCATGTTCCGGAAAAAGGCGACATAAATCGAAACGACGTAAATCGAATTTCAAATAACTCATACATATGTACATAAAATAAGTAAATTTTTATTCTATGAATGGAATTTTTTTTTTTAAAGAGGGTATTCCCCTGTTTTTGTTTATACAACAGAAGCGACGTAAAGCGAATAACGACGCAAATCGAAATTAAAGGGAATAAAATTTGTAACAACGTTAATCGAAACAACGTAAATCGAGGCGACGTAAGTCGAGGGAATAATGTATATAACCACTATAGTCGCCTTGGTTTAGTGGGTGGTATATTGGCTTATTAGACGTGAGGTCACGAAATGAAACATGAAAGAAATATTTCGTCGGCGACTGGATCTAACACTAAATACAACTTACTTAGAGCGTAAATAAAATTCCAATGAGAAAGTTTCTCTTGGTCGAGTCGACTTTAAATTGCAGATCCTAACACTCTTGTATAAAATTAATACACGCAACATGAGTGATGTGCGATCGTAATCCGAACTTAATGATCAATTATGTATGAATGGATATACGGGGTGGCTGATATATAATGCAACAAAGTAAAGCTATATATTTTTTAATTTTATTATTCAAAAGCCAAAAATGTTGGAAATAACATAAAATTTTAGAATCAGTTTAGATTTGTTCGAATTGGCCGCCTTTGGTACGAATTATGGTCTTCAAACGGCCGATAAAGCCATCACAGGCTGCACAAAAGTGACTTTGCGGTATTTTGGCCCATTTCCGGCGAAGCGTCGACTTGAGATGATCGACACTTTGGTATTTTTTAGAGAGAACCTTACTCTTCAAAATGCCCAAGGCGCAAAAGTCCAACGGATTGGGATTCGGGAATTTTGGTGGCCATTGTGCCTCCATTTAAGCCATTCTTGGTTGACCCGTGCTAAGTGCGGTGGTGCTGAGTCCTGTTGGAATGTCCATAGTTTGCGGTCGAAATGTTTCTCTGCTAGGGCTTCAATACTGTCTTTAAAACATTTTCCCGACAATATTCGGCATTTATTTTGACCCCACCACCGATGAATACGATCGGGGCGCGATCATCGGCCGTTACGACGGCACACACTAATACCATCGGCGGCGCTTGAGTTCTGATGGCCAATCGCAGGTGTAAATTTTCAGCTGATCTTTTTGGCAACTAAACCCGATCATTTTGTTTGTTCACAAACTGCTCAATTTGGAATGGCTTCTCATCGAAGAAAACCAAATTCGGCCAAATATTTGATGTTATTTCCAACATTTTATGCTTTTGAACAATAAAATTAAAAAAAAAATTAAAAAATATAGAGCTTTACTTTGTTATATTATATATCAGCCACTCTGTATAGACTGCATACGTATATAGACTACATACGTATATAGACTGTTGTACTATTATCTGTGGGGCGCTGTTAAAGAAAAGTGTTATGTGGACACACCAGAAACCAGTGAGCATTTGAAGGCCAACATTCGTGATGCCTTTGCCGAGATTCGACCCCATACACTTAAAAAGTGTACATAAATTAGAATTGAGCGAATGAGTGAGGTACTATGAGGCCGTATCTCATTTAGAATACTACAAATCTATTGCGAATACTCGATATTTTTTATTACACCAGCACTCAGGGGATGACTACTCATGCAGTGCATTGTGCAGGTTTAGGAAAGGTGGAAAGAGGAAAGATGCTAACGGTAAGGAAACGAGTTGCTACTGGTGACTATAAAATGGCCAGTGTTATACCTTCACCATTAGACAGTCTACAGCAATTGTCCTCAAGAAGCCCGCAGTTTCTCACACCAGTTATTTTATGTGTGTTAATTTTATACAGAAGTGGCGGGACCTACAGTTTAAAGTCGACTCCGAATGATAGATTTTTGAGAAACTTTCCAAGAAGAGAAAGAGAAGAAATCGCCGAAATAATACTTTTTGTATATTTTATTTTGATGTCAGGCCTGGAACTCGAACCCTGGCTTTACGTCGAATAAGCCAGCACGCTACCTGCTAGATACTGATTCAATTACTCAGGAAAGATCTAAAACATGTCCAATAGTATTCTCCGTTTATTCGTTTATTACCACTTCATTGAAAACTTGAGTTAAATCTCTATTCCCAACCGTGCTAAACACTTTCCTTTAACTTTGATCCTCTGACTTCATGGGAGACTTTAGTTTTGAGTCGAACAAACACAATTTCAACACAAATGCGTTCCCTTTACCTAAAAGATTTTTGTTTTTTTGGCAAATGAAAAAAACCAAAAACAATTGTTTTTGCTGTATTTTGATGGATGACGAAATGTGGTTTTGTGTTGGCAACATTCCTTTGAAATTCGGAGCGTAAATGGTCACTGGTGCACGAGTTATTTGCGGGCAAACATTGTCAAACTCAAACATTCGTATATACTTTCACAACCGTAACTACCTACGATTTTAGAGTGACTCACTCTCTCTCTCTCTCTCTGTTTTTCTGTTGCAAAAAACTGTAATAATCGAGCCTGTCTGTTACAGTTCTGTGTTTTGCTTTTGTTTCATCATTATTAAAATAGTTTTTCTTGGTATTTTTTTGTTGTTTGTAGTTGTAGTTGCCAAACGCAAGTATTCGTAACGAAGAAATCAAATGAAGCCTAAAAATTGCATGTCAAGTCATGTAAAGATCTGTTGTTGACAGCAGAATTTTCTTTAACCTTTTTCTCTTCATCTCACGTTCACTCTCTCTCTCTCTCTCCGTCTTTCTTTTGTGTTTCCTGACTTTGTAAAAATTTGACATTGATGTGTATGTGCGATGATTTCAATATTTGCGTGATTTTAAGAATCATTCTGATTGAAAATGAGCACAACCTTTGTAAAGAGGTGACCATTATGGAAGGTCTACAGTGGCGGAGGGCATTAATTGAACACAATGGTATTTAATAAGCTTTACGAAGAGGAATAATTTTGGTTTTTTGTCTGGAACATTAGTTCTAAGTATTTGACTTACAGACGTTCGATTCGACGTGCCTCTTCTCATAGAAAAATTTCCAGCGACTATACTTCAATTTTAGAAACCTTCCCTGAGAGCCTAATCGGTTGAAATGAATATAATATATGGGTTAGAGTAAGCATAGTGGCAAGAAAAATAGCATGCAACAGAAAAAATAAAAGAGAAGAAAGGAAAAAAAATTGTTTATTGAATTATGAAAGGACACAGATCTCATAACTCAGTTAATATCAGAAATGAAACCCTCTACGTCTGTCAAAGTTACATCTAGAATGTTTAAAGTATTTCGGAATGGATGAACAAAGAGCCAATGACAATGTAAAGCTGTTAAAAAGCAACAGACTGGAGAGATAGGAAAGTTTCCATGCTGACGAAACTAGATGAACTACAAATATTTTAAAGAATTACTACCAAGCCGTGGATAAAACCTGAATAGATAGATTTAGTTGGAAACTACTTGTAGAATTTGAATTTTAAAGAAAGTTTCAATACAAACATGTTCTTTTTCTTTTCGTTTTATAACGTATTTTATTAATAATCCACAATTTGAGTAGAAAATACATTCTTTGTTTAACTATTTCTTAGAAATGTGGTACATAATGGCGTATGAGCTATTTTAATCAAATAAATATCACTCATACGTACTGGGTGGCTGATATATAATGCAACCAAGTAAAGCGCTATATTTTTTTAATTTCACTGTTCAGAAGGTAAAAATGTTGAAAATAACATCAAATTTTAGAATCAGTTTAGATTTATTCGAATTGGCCACCTTTGGTACGAATTATGGCCTTAAAACGGTCGAAAAAGCCATCACAGGCTGCACGGAAGTGGCTCTGCAGTATTTTGGCCTATTACAGGCGAAGCTCAGACTTAAGATGATTGACACTTTGGTATTTTTTAGTTAGAACCTTACTCTCCAAAATGCCCCAGGCGCAAAAGTCCAACGGATTGTGGTCCAGAGATGTTGGTGTCCATTGTGCGGTAGAAATGAAGCGAGGAACCTCCTTTTCAAGCTATTCTTAGTTGACTCGTGCTGAGTGCGATGGTGCTGAGTTCTGTTGGAATGTCTGCGGCTAAAATATTTGTCTGTCCAGGGCTTCAATACTGTTTTTAACACATTCTCCCGATAATATTCGGCATTTGTTTCGGCCCTACGGCCGATAAATACGAAGCGGGGAGCGACTATCGGTTGTTACGGCGGCCCACACCATTACCATTCGGCGGTGCTTGAGTTCTGGTGGCCAATCAGCAGCTGTAAATTTTCAGCTAACCTCTTTGGCAAGTAAACCCGGTCATTTTGTTCGTTCACAAACTGTTCAATTTGGAATGGCTTCTCATCGGAGAAAACCAAATTCGGTAACTCACCACTTTCGTGCAAGCAAAGTAACTCCTTGGCTCTTTTCAGTCTAAGTTTTTATTTTATCCATCGGTGAGCTCTTGTACTTTTTGAAACTTCAATGGCTTTAGTCTAAGCTCATTTTTCAATATACTGTTGCATTCGTTCTCACGATATGTCAGCTCACACGAGCAATTTTTCTACCACTGCAACGTGGATTTCGATCGAAGTCTGGCCTTCACTTTTCGGATCATTTCTGGTAGTGTTACCGTTTTTTTTAATCCACTTTTTGGACGCGATGCAACACTGCCAGTATGATGGTAAAGAGCAATGGTACGAGAAGCAAAAGATTTGAATGGCTCTAACGATAGTCCACCTGCGGTTTTCCAGCCAAATATAAAGCAATCAAACTTATCACGCTTGAATTCCATCACGAATAACTTATTTTCTGAATGCAAGTAGATCGAAAATGCTTTTGTAAGCTTGTAAATAAAAAAAGATGAACTGTCACTGGAATAAATCTGTCAGCTGTCAGATGAGTGGTTTACAAATGATAACAACCTGAAGTTGGTTGCAATACATATCAGCCACCCTGTATAGGTGGCGATATTTAAAATCCGATTTTTTACGCCACTTTGAAAGCTATTAAATAGATTTCTCATACCTCATGCTATGCAAAGCCAGCCGTGGTTTTTTATAATTTTTATTTCAAAATTCCTAAACTTTTTTGTGTTGTCTGATTGAATTTGACCTTGACAATTTTCACTCTTTTAAAATGAATAATTACACTTCTGTCCATTTTTCTAAGCAGTTTATGGCACACTAGCTTATTGGAAAATACTTCAGTCCAATTACCCAAACCCTCTAGTGCTTTAGGGCCTGAAAAATAATGGAAACCAAAAAGACAGGCGGCAACGAATATGAAAAATTAATAATTCAATCAAGATTTCCTTTTGATTCTTCAAACTCATGTACGAAAATAGGAGGCGATGAATATTTTGATTTTTCAATGCATAAATTAATAAAAATTGTTTTTAAGTTGCACTAGATAAAAATTTTAAAATTGTTTGCTAAACTTTGAAGTTCCATAAATTTAACCTACTCTTTCCCCTTTTGAAAAAAAAAAAATCCAAAATTTTTTTTGTCAAAAAGGATGCCATTATTGGGTCTCCTTTTTTTCTTTTCTTAACATTTTAAACACGTTCTGCATTAACGAAAATCTTTTCAAGCAATATTCTCTAAGAAGAAAAAAATTATTTTTTTTTCTCCTCCAAGGATAAAAGAAAATCTTCTTCTACTTTAAGGGCGGAGAAGTAGTGGCTTGTAATACACACAGGACTCATCTGCTTTAATCCTGTAAAACAATTTGTCGTTGTAGACGTTATTGTTATGGGCTTAACAGCACATCAGTGGCAGCAATAGCAGCGACAGCAGTTCAATGTTCAAATCAACAATTATTTGTGATGGCAAATCAATTTGTTCACGTTTATTATGTGGCATAGATAGACGCACACATGTGCCACATCATATTGCGTATGTTTAAGATAGAAGTTAAGCATCTTTAAAGCATCCTTAATATCCTTGAGATGCTTTAAAAATATATACACACACGCCCTACACAAAATCTCTAATCAAATTAAAGGATCATGTGGTACATATTTTTTGTTTTTTTTTTTGAGTCTCCTTTTGTCTCTTGTTATTCAATTGCCATCAATTGAAATTAAATACGCTTTGTGGCTTGAAGGCCTATCACCATTGAAGACATATTCGTTTTAATTTTTGCGTTTCATTTTTTTTTTTGCGAAAATTGAAAACAATTTACAGAAGCATGTGTTAATGTCCTTAAGAAAATCCTTATAGATCCTTTACAGTAAAATAAAATTGTTCGCCTACTTATTAAGGTTTTTGTTTTTTCATCATATGCGAAAGCAACCTCTCAATTTACAGAAAATTTTTGGGTTTTTATCGTTAAAAGGAATATTTTTAAAAAAATCTTGTTAGTCCCACTGTATCAAAGGAATGAATAGCGTCTTTAACAAGCAGTTGAGTAAAGCTATGTTCCTACAAAGAGAAAGGAAATGTTAAGTTGTTTCGCTAAAAATCTGTCGTTCGGAGTCGACTTTAAATTGTAAGTCCCCCCACTTATGCATGAAACTAACACACACAACATAAGTAGGGTGGAAATTGCGGGCTTCTTGGGGACGAGTGCTGTCGTCTGCCTAATGGTGAAGGTATGGCACTGGCCATTCTATAATCATCTTGCAGCAACTCGCTTCCTTGCCGTTCGCATCTTCTCTCTTCCCACCATTCCTAAACCTGCACAATGCACTACATGAATAGGGGCCATCCCCTGAGCGCTGGTTTTATAAAAAAATAAAGTTAGTTTAGGTTAAGTGGAATGCCTCCTCCAAGAAAGAGTTCCTTATGCTAGCATTTATGCCCATTATAATACCACAATTAATACTATCCTGGGTCAACCATTTTCTAGAGAAAACCATCCCGAGTCCAAAATAAATCTTACTAATGCAGCAACGTTTATATTAGAGAACTCGGTCAACGATGTCAGAAAGTTATAAGCCAGAAACCAGCGCACAGATACATGAGGTGAAAGGCAGTCTCTTCCTGCATCTCAGACCCACAGCTCTTGCAGAATTCATTAGTTGGAATGTCGAAATTTTTCGACATGCCTTTTAAAAGAACAATGTCCTGTAGGGATCGCAATTAGGCAATGAGTGCCCACAAGACTTAAGGACATAAGTGACACAATCCTTTTCCTGTTCAAACGTGGCCAGCAGAGTTGAAAATTCTGGACTTTACTCCTCATAAAAAGGGTGGACATGATCCAAGTTAACCGAGACAATGGGAATACCTACATACATAATTGGTCGTTAGTTAAGATTATTGACCTAGTTTCTCACACCACCCACGTTGTGTGCGTTAATTTTATGCATTAGTGGCGGGACCTACAGTTTAAAGTCGACTCCGAACGACAGATTTTTGAGAAACTTTTCATGGCAATTTTATTTACTCTCAGAGATTTTGCCAGAAATCTGCTGAATACTTATGCCTTGTAATATATCGGAGATTGCTAGCTCTGCACCGGCCCTGGCCAGCACATCAGCAAAGCAATTTCTAATGATATTCCTATTTCCCCTGAACTCATATAAGAGTAACCTTTGAATAATTCGAAACTTCTAGAAGAAATTCTCGACATTCATAGACAATGACAGGCGTTTAAACTACGTTCGCTAAAGACTTGACAGCAGTCTGGTCTATAAGGGCCTTAATAAGGATACCAAAGGAACTGTTTAAGAGTTGTTAATGCCAATTAAGTAAGTCAGTCAGTGTGGGATACAAAAACTACTTCCTTTGCTTTGATTTTCAATTTAATCGAGACAATGGTAATACTTATGGCCTGTAATATGTTGGAGAGTGCTAGCTCTGTACCGGGCCTGGCCACCGATCTTTCTAACGATATTCCTATTTCCCTGGACCCATATAAGAGTAACCTTCGAATAATTCGAAACTTCTAGAAGAAACCCTTGACATTCATAGACAATGACAGACGTTTAAACTACGTTCGCTAAAGACTTGACAGCAGTCTGGTTATCTTAATAAATCCAAATATTTTCTGGTAAAACCCCACCACTCAACAAGCCTTAGGCCGCCTTCAAAATTTCCAGGACCTGTGCTTAGAAAACACTGAAGTGATCAGTCGCTCTATAAGGGCCTTAATAAGGATACCAAAGGAAGTGTTTAAGAGTTGTTAAAACTAATTAATAAGGTTACCAAAGGAAGTGTTTAAGCAAGAAGAAATCCGACGAACGAGTTGTTAATGCCAATTAAGTAAGTCAGTCAGTCTGGGATACAAAAATTACTTCCTTTTCAATTTAACCGAGACAATGGGAATACCTATGCCTTGTAATATGTTGGCAGAGTACCAGCTCTATACCGGCCATGGCCAGCGCACCAGCAATGCAATTTCTACCGATATTCCCATTTCCCCGAAACCATATAAGAGTACCCTTCGAATATAAGAGTAATCTTCTAGAAGAAACCCTCGACATTCATAGACAACGACAGACGTTTAAATTACGTTCGCTAAGGACCTGATCGGAGTCTGGCCGCCTTCAATATTACCAGGACCTGTGCTTAGAAAACACTGAAGTGATCAGTCGCTCTATAAGGGCCTTAATAAGGATACCAAAGGAAGTGTTTAAGAGTTGTTAAAGCTAAATAAGTGAGTTAGTCAATCTAAGAAACAAAAATTACTTCCTTTACTTTGATTTTCAATTTGCACTCTTATGTGCCCCGCAAAAACTCTGGTATATACCCCCAAATAATTTAAAATATTCGCAAAAATTCTTTTCATTTTACAACGTTCTCTATGCAAACATTATCTATGTTCAAATAAATATTTTGTTAATGGTTTTAAACAAAACTCACACCCCCCCCAAATCTCCCATCTTTTGCTGTATAATTTCCGTTTGAAACTCTTTGCCTTTGAACGCTCCCATCAGATCATTTGTTCTAAACGAAGCTGCAAACAATCAAAAAATCATAAATTAACCAACCAACTGTCGAAAGTACGTGACAATAAAGTTTAGTACCAACAATAATTGCAACAACAACAAACAACATTTACTTTAAAATCATATAGAAAACGTGCAAAAAAGAGAATAAAAATTACTAAAACAACAAAAAAGTTTTTCTTTTTCTATGTTTTTTTCTTCCTTACATAGCCAGAGTACAAGTGACTCTAGTGAACCGAGTAGGATAAAGTGTATGTGCAACCCTTATGTGATGTCATAGGACAACTACCACAAGTTCAAAAACATGTGCAAATAAAAAGGCATGCAATACACATATTTTTATAAAACAGCAGATGTTAACTAATGAGTAATAGTGACGACTTACCTAGATTCTTTCTTTAAATTAAAAAAAAAAAAACAAAGTGTACATGAAGTATCATCGAAATTTTTTATTCGTTTAAAGGACCTTCGGGTGTCTTTATGTATCTATCTTCTCTGGGTAAAAGCCATTTGAAATGTCATGTTTTCTATAACTTGAGCATCTCACAGTTCTCCAGAAATAACAAAATTTTCCAAAACCTCCAGGTCAGCTTTGAGCCCAAAGATATTCACCAATACCTTGCCTACTTCTCAATATATATTGAGAGTTTCAGAGAGGGTGAGAGCGCGACTACACTTATGAAACCCCAGCACCTCTTAACCAGCCAAGCTGCTAATGAATCAGTGGAGAGTCTTGATGTCGGCTCTCGACACAGAACTTAAGCTCTCAAAGAGGGCCCTGCCAAGGGTCCTCAGTCTCAATCTACCAAGGCCTCGGCAGTTACAGGGGAGGTGCTTGACAGTCTCCAATTCGTCCTCATCACAACATACCCTGCAATAGTTCGGCTAGGATCTGTTCCAGTTCCTCGTCAACGACCTAATCTCCCAGTGCCCCGTGACAAAACCAACAACAAACCTTAAGCTGGCCGTAATCAAGTCCAGCAGCCAATCTGTCCTCTTACTCTCCACAGCAGGCCATAGACGTCTAGAAACAGAACAACCCGGTCCGTTCCCCCAACGTCTCTGCCGTTCCTCCCTAACCCATCCATCGATGAGGCCATAGAGGTGGCAGACTGGGGGGTCGGGACCAACTATCAAATCGCCCCCTGAAAGCGAACCTAACCTAGCGAGGGCATCAGCCGTCTCATGGCTCAGTATTCCGCTATGACCCGGAACCCAGCATAGACGGACATGGTCTGATACAAAACTCCTTAACGACTCTTTGCGCTGGCGAAGGAGACGTGATTTGCACCAGACCGATGCAATGGCCCTAAGGACAGCCTGACTGTCAACGGATATCATGTAAGATTCTGAATCCGATGATGGGCCACCAGCTATGGCCTCAATAGCCTTCAGTATTGCAAAAATCTCCACCTGAAAAACCTGCAGTCATCATTCAACCTGAAGTGGAGTTCAAGACCGAATTCCTTATAGAAAAGCCAGCACTGTGTACATCCATCTAACTTAGACCTATCTGTGACCACTCTGCCCCTGGAGTACCCGATTATTCCATTCTGCCCTATCCGGTATGAGTATTCTCAAACCAGGTAGGAACATAACCTTAGGAACAATATAATCAGTGGCTTTTTCCGAAATTCCATAAATTCCATCAGGAAAGACGGTATTCAGAACTCTAGAGTGACCTATCCAGCGCGATTCCCTCAGGCGCATGGCATTACGCGCTGCACACCGCTTGACATATAAGTTAAGTGGAGCCAGATAGAGCATAGTATCAAGAGCAGCCTGAGGGCAACTCTTCTTCACTCCAGTGATACTCAAAGAGGCAATCTGCTGAACCTTATCCAAAATTTTCCGTTAAAAACTCTTATCTAAGGCACACCACCAGACAATACAGCCATAAATAATAATCGGTCTAACAATTGCCAGGTATATCCAGCGAATGGCCCTAGGCGGAAGACTCCAGTTCTTACCTATGGAGTTCGTGTACTGGTAGAAAGCGTTTAGTCCCGTGTCTATTCTTTCCTCGGTGTTTCGTTTCCAGTTCAGCTTGCTGTCGAGGACAACACCCAAGTACTTGGCGCAACACCCAAGTACAACGCACGAAACATAAGTGGTGTAAGAAGCAAAGTTGTAATGCTGACTGAAGGGTTGTAATGACCAATTGTAGATGTCTGTATGACTGACATTGATTCTTTCTAATCACTTTATTGCAGCTGTAAAATGTTTCTATGAAAACTTCAACATTGAGGGAAAGGAATAGAAACTTCATGGAGTTGGGTAGTGTGTTCTCCCCTATTTTTATTGTTGGTATTCATTTATTTGACATTTTTGACAACATTTGACTTTTTCAATTCTTTTTTCTATGTTCAATTATTGTTTTCTTGTTTGTTTTTGTTTTTGTTTGTTTGTTTGGCAAAAAGTCAATAAATGCATGATAAACCAAAACTAACACGCTTGTCTCCATACTGGTATTCTGGTGCTTAAAAGGACGCACCAATATTGTTTGTATCATCTTCGTTCACTCATTCATTCACTCACTCACTCACTCGTTCACTCGTTCATTCATTCATTCATTCTTGACACATTTTGAAATAAATGGTTTGATGGGGAATTATAAAGTTTATTAGACAAACAAAGAGAAGGAAAGAAGAAACAAAAGGAAATGCTCTCGATTTGAATGAGTTTTTTTGGTTTTTTTTTGCAACAAATTGTTCAAGTTCGTCATTGGAGTTCATAAGGTTTAGAAAACTTCTTTCAGGGGAACAATGTTTTGATGCATGTACCATGTACGAGTACATGAACTTTTTCTATTCGTATATTGAGCAAATGATTTTAAGTTTCCATTGCAATTGAACAATTTTATGTACGTTATGCGTGACATTGAGTCATGAACTCCAATTTAATTTGTTTTCGTTGCGTGTGTTTAGGAATGACAGCAAAGGGGAGTGATTTTGTTTAAATTTTTATGGTGGAATAAAAATTTAATTTTTCTTTTGTTAAATTAAAAGAAATTTTGTTACACAATCAGCCATGAAGCGATTCATACTATGTTAACAGTTTACGAAGACTTAATCAAATATTTGGGCATTAAGTTTGATGATCGTTTTAATTTAATAACAGGAATGAGAATGAATAAAACAAAGAAAGCTTCCCTCATGTCAAATATAAGAGGATCTAGGCACAATGGACACGCTATTACAGTAGAGATTAGCCAACATAGACTTGTTGAAAGTCTCATTAGTAAGGGAAAAAATATAGCCATGATTACCATGAAGTTCATAATTCAGCTACGATATTTAGGAAAAAGGTAATACAACCCACAATTTATTTGGGTGTCCTCATATCAGCAGTCTCCTGGCAACTCTATCTTCCCGAGTCTATATTTAACTAAAGGTCCCGCCTACTTATGTTTAAAATTAATGCACACAACATGGGTGATGTTGTAATCTAGGTTGTGATCTTGGCTATAGGTTGTGTTTACATTCCGTTTAATGTAAAAGTATTTAGCCAATACACATGATATGGATTACCGTTAGATATAGACTTCTTTCCCTGTAAAGATTTTAAAATGTTCGCCGCCTTGGGAGATTACACACTTCTATAGCCATAGTTTTTATAGGATAGTGGTGAATGGAGGCATTATTTTCTTTTTTGGCGTGTAAGGTAGGGTTCAAAATGACTTCGCACTTACAATGACCGTCGTCAGCTGCGTCGAGTGGTGCTTCCACTAAAACAATCCCTCCTCCTTTCCGGGACGGCTACCTGCATTACTTCGGGAAGGGCCCAGAACGACGTTAAGGACCGTTGTCTACTCTCCCACGTCTGGAAACGCCACATTTGAAGCCAGCTTCATGCTATTGGCTCGTCTTCTCATCTATCATTCCGTTGTATTGTGTAAAAGTCGAACTTCTTTATGCGGAGTACATATTCAACGTATCTTCTCACAGCGTTTCATTTCGTCTCGCTTTCGAGCATTGTGTCCACAATGGTTTCGGGTGTAAATTTACCAATTTGCTTTATCAACGCGTCCTTCTCGTCTTGCCATTTAATGCAATGGAAGAATGTATGTTCAATGTCGTCACTCATTTCCTTGCAATAAATGCAGCCAGGATCAGTCACCTTGTCCATGCAGTATAGAAATTTTCAGAAATAACCATGACCCGACAGAAACCGGGTCAGAAAATAGTTAATTTCACCAAAGTTTCTCCGTATCCATGCCTCCATAGACGGTATAAATTTCTAAGTCCATCTTTCACATGTTTCCTCACTCCATCTACTTTGCCATTGCCGTAGTGTATGAGATTTTGAGATCTGCGCTACTAATGGAAAGATTTTCCATATTCGTTCTCCAAGATTTTCTTCGCTCAAATGCCAGCAGGTCAATAGGTATCTCACCGGCGATCACGAGGACTGCGGCGACCGATACTGTGCGGTAGGCCGAGGCAACTCTTAATGCCGCTGTTCGCACTCACTTCTGTTCTTAAATCCGATTGGCCATTCATCATACAATAGCGATCCTTACTTGTCGAAAGGCATGGCATTTTGTCAAATAACTTCTGCAGGAGCTAAGGGTCTAACTAGAAGGAAGAGACTGTCTTTTACCTCCTATGTCAGTCGCCGTGGTCTAGTAGATAATGTGCTAACTTATTAGACGTAAAGCCAGGGTTCGAGTCCCAGGCCAGACATCAAAGTATTTCTTCGGGCGATTTCCTCTCAGCAGATTTCTGGCAAAAACTCTATGAGTAAATAAAAAATTGCCATGAAAAGTTTCTCAAAAATCTGTCGTTCGGAGTCGACTTTAAACTGTAGGGCTTACCACTTATGTGTAAAAATTAACACTCAGAACAAAAGTAGTGTAAGAAACTAGGTCAATAATCCTGACTGAAGGGTTGTAATGACCAATTATGTATGTATGTGTTAGTGACCGGCTCTTGTCGTAAAAAGACCGTCTTTGCAACAGCAAGTTTTATTTTGTAGTCGGTTTGAATTGGAGTCTGGATAGAAATGGTTGTGATATCGGAATGGATCGCCATAGTCTAGTAGGTAGTCTGTTGACGTGAGACCCCGGTTCAAAGCCCCAGGTTAGACATCTCCAATTAAATGATACGTAAAACAAAATTGGAAGTCGCCATGGTCTAGTGGGTAGTGGTAGTAGTCTAGTGGGTAGTGTGTGTGTTTTATTAGATAAAAGGCCCGGGATCGAATCCCAGACATCAGAACGAAAAATATTTCTTCGGCGACTTCCTCTTAGCAGATTTCTAGCAAAGACTCTGAGAGTAAAAAATTGCCATTAAAAGCTTCTCAAAAATCTGTCGTTCGGAATCGACTTTAAACTGTAGGTCCCGCCACTCATGAATAAAATTAACGCACACAACATAAGTGATGAGAGAAGCTAGGTCGTAATCCTGACTGAAGGGTTGTAATGATCAATTAAGTACATAAGAACGTTTGTATTAGAATGGGCCTAAATGCTGGCCTAGGTTAGGTTATGTTAGGTTAGAAGACGTGCACCTGTCGGTCCAGACAAGCACAGTACCCGGATGTCGAAATTGAGCCATTGTACATTGTCCTTAGGGGGAAGGAAGGAAATGGCGGATATAGGAATGTAGGGAAGGGGAAAATGCTGGCCTAAGTGGGACCTCTTCTTTTAAGGTGGATTCGCCAATTTTTCTAACCTAAATATGTATCAATTGATTGATGAATCGAATTCTACTAAAAAGTCACAGAGAAATTGCTTTCTAAGCATGATAGCATACCATGATGTCTTGTATTCCATTTAAAAACGAAACAATTAAAAGTCTTCAAAGCACTTGAAACGTTTGTAATGAAAACTTTAACCTTGAAATCTATTTACAGGCTATGTACTAAACATCCCAAGTATTACGAATACAACGATACAATTTCGGCATTAAAATAGCATCAACCAGACTCTGAAATATTTCGCCATGCTTAACATACCTTTAAACATCGAGTTTTAAAGTAATTCAACCTCCCCACCCTTTCCATCCCCATTATTATGTACTCAGCGTAGGTAAATATTTAATTTGTTTCTTTGTTGTTCTTGTTGTTGTTCTTTTTTTTATTACAATTTAACGTATTGAATAGCGTTTTTTTTTTTTGTTTTTCTGCTTTTAATTTCAATTTATTGGTTTCTTGTCTTTTGAAATCATTTATTTGTTGTTGTTGTTGTTGTTTTTTTTTTTTAAATCCAGTCATAATGTGGAATTTAATTAATTTTATGCCTCAGGGCAAAACTGTTCGTTTACAATTTCCATTTCAATATGCGTCCAATTGTTGTAATGCTGTTGCGCCACTCACACACCACACACACACACACAGCACACAAATGGCGTAGTGCACATACTACAACAGAATGCTTCACGGTAATAATGTAACGTTATGTGGGGAACAGAACAGAATTGGCGACAAGGCCCTAATGTAGGTGAGCTCTACAAGAAAAATTCAATTGTAAAGGAAAGCAACGAATTCTTGAGAACTTTAATCCGAAGATCTAACGGGAATTATTCCAAAAAAAAAAAAATACGAGACATTGCATTGCGTTTTTGGAAACGCAAATATACTTCACTTCAGCTTTCTTTTAGGGTGCCCCACAGAAAATAGTCGAACGGTGCCAAATCACAGCTTCATTTCGCCTAATTAAACGACCTGCAAACTCTTGACACAATAAATCGATTGTATCATGAGATGTGCAGCAAGTCGCATCATCCTTTTGAAACCAAACATCGTTCACATCAACACCACTAAGAGCGAAATACAAAAAAATCATGGTTATCATGGTGCAATAGTTATGCCGTCTTTATTTTCAAAGAACTATGGGCCAACGATGTCTCCGTTCCACTAGTAAGTCGTACCAAATACCAAATAGTCACTCGTAATGGGTGCATTTTCTGAGCACCAAATATGGCAATCAGAGATCAGCAATGAATCGTTTTTTCACTACTCATAAGCACTCATATAATTTTGAGTATGAATGAATCAACAGAATTGAAATTAAAACTACTCTGATTCATTCGTACTCGCTACAACATTGATTTATAAGTACAGGTTACAATGAGTATGAGTACAACGTTGACACCAAACTTACAGCATTTGAAACAAAAATCAGCAATGAATCGTTTTTCCGCTACTCATAAGCACTCATACAATTTTGAGTATGAGTGAATCAACAGAATTGAAATTCAACTACTCTGATTCTTTCGTACTGGCTACAACATTGATTTATAAGTATAAGTAGCAATGAGTATGAGTACAACGTTGACATCAAACTCACAACATTCGAAATGTGTTTGATTCATACGCCTACTCATTCTAATTCATAAATTTAGTAAAATACTTATAAGTCATTCAAGTGATTCGAATCATTCATCAAAATTTACAGCCTTTGTTGTTGTTGCATATACGAAAAAAGTAGAAAGGAAAGACAAAGATAACAAGCAAAGCATACACACAATATTCTTGTGAGTATTGCAGTGCTCATACGCGAATCGTACTTATTTCGTACTTCGTATAAATGTTAAGTAGACACGAGTTGAAGTCAATAACGTTAGACGTATTGTTAAGTATGAATACGACGAGTACTTCCAACTTTGAGTATGAGTATGATATCAAAACAAGTATGAATACGTATAAGTATTGCTGACCTCCAATTCCAATGTTGCTTAAGCATAAATCGATTCATTACGTTAAGTGGAGTTAATCTAGTGAATTGTGATGATTTAAATTTCAACCAATAGATGATCCACTAGCATCTCTTCTAGTCTTGAAACTCCCCAGGCCTTCTTTAAGCTAATAACATCCGTTTACAATAGATCATCTGACACATCTACTAATCCCGCTCTATAGCCCCTAAAGAAGTCACTTGTCTTCTGTCCATGGCCAATACGTTTCAAATGAGTTTAATCAGACATTTTCTGCGCTCAAGTTGAAACAGTTAACGGCGAATAGGTTCTATGCCAACTTCTAGGTCTGATTTAATAAGAATTTAAAAAAAGGCTGCATTTGCTCTAAGTAATCGAAAGTTTAAATCACACCAACGCAAGTCTATACAATTTAATGATTTCATGGCGAAAATGTACAAATTAGGCTAAGAATTCTTTTCTCATTTGTCCTTGATGTCAACGAGTTATTTATTGTGAAGATGGGACTCGACGAAGACATTTTTGAATTTGATGACTTTGATTGACTTTTTTTTTTCTTTTTTGAAGCAATAAAAAATAAGAAAACGTTGCACTAACTCTGAAGAACTGAAAGGAAACTATATTGAGAAATAAAATAATTTTATTAAGCAAAAACCCAAGAACGATAAACTAAAATTTACGCCTAGCGCATGGTTTCCCGTTAGATGACGTTGTTGGACTATTTTAAAGGTTTTCAAGTCTTTTTCATATGTGAAAATTATCATTTCTTCTGAAAAATGTGTGCACTACGTGAAAGTAGTTGGCAGCCCTGCAATATAACTTACATTGTCATTAGCCAATAGAAACACAATTTGCGTGACGTCATTGATTCTACATGCGCAGAAAGCTTTAATGTGGTGTGCGTGATGACGTAATCTTTAGTTTATCATTCTTGGCAAAAACCTATGCGGGATTACAATCTAACTGCTGTGCATTAATTTTATATATGAGTGTTGGGACTTAGAGTTTAATATCGCCTTCGGACGACATATTGTTTGGGAAATATTTCATGGTCAATTTTATTTATTTATTTATAGGAGTATTAATACAACCCCATCTTTATTTTACCAATCGAGAGCCCTTCTAAATACTGTTTGATTACCTCAGATATCCCTCCATTTAAGCAATTTGCTTTCTCTTACCTTTGTACGCTTAACAAATACATTTGCAATGTCTTAACATATGCCTGTAATTATGCTACAAATTATCGTGTGTAATACATCATATTGTGTAAACAAGTAAAAGCATTTCTCTCTCTTTCCACTTCACACACACACACTCTCTCTCTCTCTCACTGACTATCCAGACACACATGCATACATATGTATGTGTATGGACTGACAAATAAAGAATTTTTCTTAATTAATGGGGAATGTAAGTTATTGTTATTGCTGTTGTTGTTGTTCAAATAATAATACACACACACGATTTTGTAGTGAATTAATTTCCTTTAACGTTTTTGTTGTTCGTGTTTTTGTTGCATTATCCTTTCGATTTAAACACTTTGACATTATCACACCGATCTCTTATGTAATGAATGAATGACAGACATTCGGACGGTTTGTCAATATCTTTTGGTTGCACAATTATTTTGATATTATTTTTCTTTCTTTCTCCTTTTCTCTGGTCCTTTTTTTTTTTGTCATTGTATAAAAATGTGAAAATTTTGAAAATAATAGGGCTGTTCACTAAAAGTTCTGCCAAAAAAAAATTAAGAAAAATTTTATAAAAAATTTCAATGGATGGAAATTTTTTATTTCAACAGACTATTAGTAGATTTTTTTAATATTAAATTAAAAGAGAGGGTGATAGAGAGAGATGGAACTGAAAGAGATGAGAACAGTATAATACCACTACTGTTCACAGTATAAAAGGAAACTGTTAACGATATATACCGAAGACCTGTTACCCGAACGATATGGAATATGAATACACAAATATTCACCGTCAGCAGCCGATATATCTGAAAGCATTAAACAAATCCTCCGTAGGATTAAGGCCTAGCTTTCTCACACCACTTTTTGGCTGTTTGTATTAATTTTACACATGAGTGGTTGGGGACCTACAGTTAAAGTGACGAGTCCGAACGACAGAATATTAAAATACGTTTCATAGCAATTTTATTTTATTTTTCAGAGCGTTTGCCCGCAATCTACTGAGAGGAAGTCGTCGAATAAATATTCTTTCGTATGTAATTCGTTTTGTTGGAGATCTTTTACCTTTATTTTGAAACCGGGGCTCTCGTCGATAAGCCAATACCCCAACTTTCTAGGTTACTAGTAGACGGTGTGAGGAATGTAGCATCGTTTAAATGTCTACCACGGTTTTTCGCATAAATCAGGCGGTATTTGACCGGTGGCATGGTTTATTTCGGGCTTAATAACCACTGTGGCTTGTGTTCTATTCCCCTTTACCTTAGACGGTAGATAACGCTACAAGAAAAAGGTCAAAAATCGCATAATCCTGATTACTACTAGGTTAGGTTAGGTCGTAGTGGTAGCTCTGATATCACAAAGCTCACTTGAGCACGCATGGCGGCCCGTTGCGATGCCACGGGTGAAACGCAGTCCCTGTACTAACCAAGTTTCGCCAAATCAGGGAAAGGAAGAAGTTGATCAGCGCAAGGGCTGCACAACAAAAGTACGACTACCCCGCACTGGAAAACCAGCAAGAAAATTTGATGAACGAAGCTATATCCTTGATATCAATAGATGATAGCTCCGTTAAGCTAACAAGGAATGGGGAGCCAAATAACCTATATCTACACCTAGCAAGAGACGGACACTGGCAAAGAAAGTGAATAACGCTCTCCTCTTCCTACTAGCAATCATTGAATATTAAAATTCTAAGGCGACTACCCTTACTGTTTGACAGCACAAATAAATAAAAAAAAAAAGTGTCATATGTCCTTTGATATTTTCTTTCTCTTGTTTCATTCTCAAATTCCTTTATTCGTATGAAACCATTACAACAAACCAATGGGGGGGAGAAAAAAAAGGCACATTTAATTCAAAATGTTGCACTTTTGACAGACTCGCATAAGAATTGTATGCCATGTGAGTTAAAGCAGCACACAAACCAATGACAATGGACCAGGCAGTAAAGGAAAAATATAAAATTAAAACGAATTAAACTGAATGTAACTGAATTACATACGCATGTATGTACATACAGTGCAGTCAACTTATTAAGAAAAGAACAAATTCTTCATTAATTATTTAATTGCATACAAAAGAGCATTTTGTCACGATTATATATGAATTAAAGAATTTGAAAAGGATATTAAATTATGTGTGCATGTACAGTTTGCAACAAGTGATGGATCCATTTGTCGGGAAATCAAAAATTTTAAAAATATACATACAGGGTGGCTGATATGTATTGCAACCAACTTCAGGTTGTTATCATTTGTACACCGCTCGTCAGTCCTATTGGACAATGAATAATTTTGTAACGATAATTTGTCTACAGTCCAAAGCCATTTGTGGCATATTTCACATACCCTAATAATTGTTAACCCCCTCTCTTTTCGATTTCCTTAGAATATCAGTTTATCTCTGCCACTGTAGGGAATAATTTTTATTATTCTCTGCGTATTACATATTACTTATGCCAGTATTTGTCAGCATTATTGATTACAGCAAACTTATCGGTCTGTCTCTATGATAACAGATAATAAAAACTGTTTTTTGTTGTTGTTTTTTTTATTGATTATTAAAACAAATTAATAAAACATTATTAATGTAACAAAAAGATAACCCCCTATTAAGTAGTGTGTACAATTAGTAGCTTTTTTTAATATTAAATTAAAAGAGAGGGGGATAGAGAGAGATGGAGCTGAAAGAGATAAGATCTGTATAATGTCACTATTGTACACAGTATAAAATGGAAACTATTAACGATGTAGACCAAAAGACGTTAAGTCGACTACATTGTATGAATTTGTTACCCGGGCATCATATTTTAGAATCAGTTTAGATTTGTTCAAATTGGCCACATTTGGTACGAATTATGGCCTTCAAACGGCCACCAAAGCCATCACAGGCTGCACGAAAGTGGCTCTACGTTAGTTTGGCCCATTCCCGGCGAAGTGCCGTTTTGAGGTGATCGACACTTTGATATTTTTAGTGAGAACCTTACTCTCCAAAATGCCCCAGGCGCTAAAGTCCAACGGATTGAGATCCGAAGATTTTGGTGGCCATTATGTGGTAGAAATGAAGCGAGGAACCTCCTTTTTAAGCCATTCTTGGTTGATGCGTGCTGAGTGCGTTGGTGCTGAGTCCTGTTGGAATGTCCATGGTCTGCAGCCGAAATGTTTGTCTGCACAGGGCTTCAGGCTTCAATACTGTCTTTAAGACATTTTCCCGATAATATTTAGCATTTATTTTGACCCCACGGTCGATGAATACGAGCGGAGAGCGACCATCGGCCGTTGCGGCGGCGCTTAAGTTCTGGTCGCCAATCGCAGGTGTACATTTTCAGCTGATCTCGTTGGTAAGTACAAACTGCTCAATTTCAAATGGCTTCTCATCGAAGAAAACCAAATTCGGTAACTGGCCACTTTCATACAGGCGAAGTAACTTCTTGGCTCTTTCCAATCTAACTTTTTTTGTCCATCAGTGAGCTCTTGCACTTTTTGGAACTTCAGTGGCTTTAGTCTAAGCTCATTTTTCAATACGTGTTGCATCCGTTTTCGCGATATGTTCAGCTCACGAGCAATTTTTCTACCACTGCGGCGTAGATTTCGATCAAATCTGGCCTTCACTTTTCGGATCATTTCTGGTATTGTTACCGTTTTTTTCGTCCACTTTTTGAACGCGATGCAACACTGCCAGTATCATGGTTACGAGCAATGGTACGAGAGAAAAAGTTTTATTCACATTTAAATGCTGGAGGGCTCTAACGATAGCCACCTGTAGTTTTCCAGCTAAATATTAAGCAATCACACTATCACTCTCGAATTCCATCACGATTAAGTTTTTTTCTGAAATCAAAATGCTTTTGTAAGCTTGTAAATAATAAAGTGGACTATCACTGGAATAAATCTATCAGCTGTCAGACGAGCGGTTTACAAATGATAACAACCTGAAGTTGGTTGCAATACATATCAGCCACCCTGTATGGTCCTTTATAAAGCTACTAATCCAATTACTATTCTTGTGGATTGCAGACATTAATTAGCCCTTTCCGAAGGTATTAAACGTTCAATCCAAAAAGTGTACTTATTGTAATACCTTCCAGCACTTTTTAACACTTTGCAACTCAGTAAATTAGCCTGAATTGCCGGCCAGTGCATTAATCTCTATTTAATGTATTGACTTCCCCCTGCTATTAATTAAGCGAATTTCATGCTTAACTTAGCACCAGAGCCTGTTACGTAGGCTGCATAGTTATTACAGTTAATGGTAGTAGGTGTACAGTGGGTTATAATGGCATACATCAGTCAATCGGCCATTAACACTATCCCTTACAATATTTATGCTCAAATTCAAGCTTATGCAACAGAGACAAATTATTGACGAAAATTTATTTAACATTTAACAGCAACAACAACAACAACACTATAATAAAAATATTAAATAATTTTATTGTTAATTTTTGTTATGTTTAACATGATGTTGTTATGTTTTTTGTTGTTGTTATGCATGTAATTTTATTATTGCTGTTGTTGTTGTTGTTTTCATTTTTGTTTTTTTCCTCACTCATTAAAGACAATTTACTACAGACCACAATAAAATTTATTTTATAATCAACCACATATTAAGTTATGGAAAACATATACATACACATACACACACATACACACATACAGTGGAACAAAGAGAGAAGAAGTAGGAGGATATGTTGCACATATCCTTTATATGAGTATAAATTTATTTATAGACGATTTTAATAGACCATATTTATTATAATAAACCACATACTGGCTCATATACATCACTACATACATACATACATACATACATACATATTAATTATGTATGTAAGTATGTATGTGGGTATGAGTGAGTACTTACCATGATAGACATACTTACCCGAGTAGCATAAATATATGTGAGATTTATTATTATTATAAAATTATTTATATACGCAATAAAGGGTCTTTCAAAAACGTGTGTTATAAAGAGAAAATAGCATAATTGATCATTACAACAATTCACCCAGGATTACGAGCTATCATCCCTCTTACCACTTACATATGAGAAACTTTGCATGACAACTTTATTTATTTCTCGAAGTTTTTGCCAGAAAACTACTGAGAGGAAGTCGTCTGAGAAATATTTTTTATATTTCCTTCTTATCGGGATTTCTGACATGGGCTTTAAACCGTGGTCTTATGGCAAATATGGCGACTTCCAATTGTCAAATGCAAGCAAGAATATTACCAATAGAATTTCAAGTAGATCTCCTTAAATGATCCTTGAGTAGTAAGAAAGCTTGGTAAGTTACAACGAAGTCTGTGTTTTACATGAGTACCTGTCCAGGGGACCTAATACCATGGTGCTCTTCGCACGGGGTGAAAATAGTGCGTAGACCAACGCCCCCACTTTCATGCTAGTAACACAGTCTATAGCCAGGAAGTAGGTACCAATTCGAAGTCATGCTATTTGGGCATGACTTTCCTCTTGCTTAGGGGTGGGAGCCCATCTAAACTCCTTCAAATCCGTTAAGAACGTACCACCAGACCGTACTCGCCTACTCTCCGCGATTTGGGTTTAAACCACAGCCACCACGTGCTCCCCGAGGGGACCTCACCATTGCTGGGCAGGGACAAGTCTCTGGGGCTCCTAGCACCCGTGGTTCCAGATTAAGACCTCTGGTCAGGCTTCGCAGTCAAGCAAGACCAGACTGCTGCCAGTTGAACCCCAAACAGTTCCTGACTGGTAGCAGCACCCTTTTACGACAAGTATGGTGATCACTGTGGTAGTATTCTCTTCCCGCCACCACACGGGGATTAGTAAGCTGCAGTACGAAATCATTTCGTAAAGCCAAGATTATACGATTAATTATAGAATAAAATATCCATCAAAATGCCATAGATTTGATAGCACGCCCATTATTCTTGCCATAAAATTCCAAGATTTTTTCATAGGCACGTGACTCAAGGTATAAACATATAGATGACAGACAACAGAATGTGGTCAAGTTTAGAGTACAGTATTCCCTCGATTTACATCGTAGAATGTTCCGGAAAAAGGCGACGTAAATCGATTTTCAAATAACTCATACTAACAGATACATTTGTTCATGTACATTTTACAAAAAGAGCTCAAATAAACCTTTCCCTGTACTCTACATCACATTTGATGCACAGCAAGTTGGTTTCATACGCTTGTGCTATCATATGGACAGGGAAAGGGATAATTAAATTTTTATTCTATGTATTGAATTTTTTTAAAGAGGGAATTCCCCTGATTTGCTTTATAAATAACAGAGACGACGTAAATCGAATAACGATGAATAAGTTGAAGGGAACAAAATTTTTGGCAACGTAAATCGAGGGAATACTGTATACACGTTTATATGAAAACGATTATACCGAAGGCAGAACAGAAAAAGTCAAGACAACAACCTAAGCAGCTCCTGCCCAAATTAAATTATTTTCTATTTTTGAGAGCAGCTAAAAGCAACTTAGTGATGCCAATGCAACATAAAATAATAATTATATAACAACTTAAACTACTTATTAAAGAGTTTATTAATCTAATTTTTGTAACCAAAAATATTTTTCATGATTACAATAATCAATTTGTGAAAGAAATAGTTTCTCGGGATACGTAGAATAATTTAAGAATTTTTGAAATTTTATAAAAAAAAATACATAGTCCGTATTAAAATTACAAGATTGTTTTTGTGTAATTAGAATCGAATCATACTTGTAATTTCTGATACTTATACGCATTCATACTTATTTTAATACCATGGAACCTCTACTCGCAGTCATATTCATACTTAACAACACGTATGATGTGTTAATGATTTTGACTCTCCATAATTCAACATTTACAGGAATCACAAAATAAGTATAATTCGCATACGAATACTAAAATACTCACTAAATGGTTGTGTGTTTGTCTGTTTGCCGTTCTATCTGTTTTGCTTATGTGTCTTTTTTTAAATGCAACAACAACTAAGGCAGTAAATTTTAATGAATGATTTGAGTCCCACGAACCTCCTTTATAAGTATTTTTCGAAAGTTATGAATCTGAATTAGTAGGCTTATGAATCAAACATATTTCGAGTATAAGTATGCGTAGAAACTCTTTTGCAACCTGTACTGTTAAAGTGAGTTTTGTAAGCATAAAAATGGAAGTCTTCCTCTAAGCAGTGTTTCAAGAAATTTGAAGTTGTTAAAAACGATGCCGATTTGTATGTTCAACAGGTTTTCTGTGATATTCTTCTTTAAACTACCAATGTTTTTAACAGACATTTATCCACAGTAGTCTTATTGCCCTTAATCGATTCGGTTTTTTAAAAAGCTTTTTAAGCACCCTCTTCCAATGATGTACACATTAGTTATCGACTGAAATATCTTAGAAGTTGACGAGCGGTCCGAGCATAACATTTTAAATTTTGAACTTAAGTTTCTACAATTAAAACTGGTTGTTGCCTTCATGTGATCTGCTAGGAACTGATTGTAAGTGCTAATATAGCTGAAGCACAGCCGTGGTCTAGTAGGTAGTATGCCTGGCTTATTAGACGTAAAGTCAGGGTTCGAGTCCCAGGCCAGACATCAAAATAAAATACAAAAAGTATGTCTTCGGCGATTTCGTATCAGCAGATTTCTGGCAAAAACTCTGAGAGTAAATATAATTGCCATGAAAAGTTTCTCAAAAAATCTGTGGTTCGGAGTCAATTTTAAACTATAGGTCCCGCCTTTTATTTATAACATTAACACACACAACATAAATAGTGTGAGAAACTAGGTCAATAATACTGACTGAAGGATTGCAATGACCACTTATGTATGTTATGTACATGGAACAGCTCATACAACAACTAATTCGAAAAAATTCTGATATGCCTTTGGTATTCCTTAAATGATCCCGCACCAGTCTTCACTGCCAAGCAATAGGTAGAGTTGTTTTACTATTTTTTTTTTTATTAAACCAGCACTCAGGGGATGGCCCCTACTCATGCAGTACATTGTGCAGGTTTAGGAAAGGTGGAAAGAGGTATGATGCGAACGGCAAGGAAACGAGTTGCTGCTGGTGACTATAAAATGACCAGTGCTATACCTTTACATTAGACAGTCTCAGCAATCGTTCCCAAGAAGCCCGCATTTTCTCACATTACTTATGTGGAGGGACCTACAGCCCATTTTAAGACTTTAAAAATTTAACAGCTCTTCTGTTCAAGACCCTGTTTGCCTATAGAACAGCATAATAAATTTGTATACAACAATGATGATGATGATGAACATTAATTTGTGGTCTTAGTGTCACGTTGCATGATGTCTATAGTTTCCAACTTGTTCCCTGTCTATTCTTTATAACTCCCACATACATATACCCTCTAGTACCCCCCACCCAACCACACTATTAGCAACCACTACATGATTCCTCTCAATTTAACTTTACACAAAAAGGTTATATTTTACATACACATGTCAAATATGTAAATTTTATCATACATACATACGTACATATGTCAAGTATGTATTCATACGTACATACATATGTCAAGTATCAAGGAGGTAAAACCTGTCTATGACAATAATATTGACAACAAGTATTTGTTGAACTGACTGTCTGTCCTTATGTCTTATTGTGTGTGTATTTTTTTTTTTCTTTGTGTAAAACATTTAAAATCAACATGACAGATAAAATGATTTCGACAAGACAAGACAAGACGTTATTGTTTCTTTTGTACTCTGTTTTCCAATAATTAAACGAACGAAAAAGTATAAAAGAAATGATATCGGCTGGCTGGCTGGTTGGTTGGTTACTTTGCGGCATGAACATATTCTTCATGCCTTTCATGTAACCACTGTGTGCTATTGTTGTACTCTATGTTGTAATTATTTGATGGTTTCTAATTAATTAAGAATGTTTTTCTGTTTTTCTTTCATTTTTTTTTTCTTTTTCCTTTTGTTTTCATTTGTATTTGTTATCGATAAATATTTATAGATGACGGTTATAAAAATCAATCGGGAAGAAAAACAAAAAATTCGGTAATTAATAAGGACTGCCTTAAGAAAATGTCAAGCAGAAAGTGGAAGCCCTATTGTGATGAATTTAAGCCAGGCATTAAACATATTAAGTGTACGAAAGCATTGTTGTAACCTCTAATCTCTTATAAGTAATCATGTTGAGTGCTGTTTTTATTTTCAAGATTAAAATGAATTATTTATTGGCTGGTTTTTCTTAAATAGTATCAAAAGCAGTCATTAGGATCAAGTGATATAAGAATGAAATTAAATTAAAATTTTCTGCTTTTTTCTTTTGCTGAATTTAAGAGAAAATTAAAAGGAAAATTACTACTTAATTTGCTTTACAGGTTTTTAACTTTTAAAAACATTTAAAATATAAGCTAGTGAAAATAAATTTATGTTTAGTTTTAATTAAAATCTTTATTGTTCGCCCAATTCTGTGTGCCACTGTTAACAACTTGATGTAAACAACAATCATGGGTTTGTTTGTTATTGCTCTTTACATTATTTTCCGTCAACAATAACTACTATTTGACAGATCTTTATTATTCTCTTCAAACATCGCGTCTTCACACAAGACTGACTGAATTTTTACTGACTCCGTTGCCTGCATAGTCTTGTATTTTATGGCGCAAGATTAACAGTGTGATGAATGCTGTTGAAGGCGAATTACAGACACTGTGACATCTTAATAAGGGTCAGTATGATTTCATAAACTCTTTACGGAAAATTCAGGGAGTCTTTAAGCTTATCTGGCCAATAGAATTAAGGCATTATAGATATTCTGTATAAATATTGAGAGCAAAGAAAGATATTATATAATTATATATATTATATAATAAAAATCTGATTCATTGCGCACTAGAATTCGCCCTACATCCAGAATCTTTTTGCTAAATTTATTAAATGCATCATAATACATTTAACTTGGAGCCTGCACATAATAAATAATTGCTAAATATTTGTGATAGTTCTTGATTTTAAATTCAGACAATCCAGGTTCGAATCAGTTTAAGAGGCTCCAATACTTTAACATTTTTTCCCTAAAAAGGATAAAAACAACTCCAAGCGCAGAAAGATCGGATAGTGTTTTCTCTAGAATAACAAAATATGCTTCAATTACCACTTTTTCTCTCCAACATTCATTTTTCTAATGCTACCACAATGGGGATTACAGATAACATACTTCATTGGTCATTACAACTAGGGATGCCAATTGGGAAATCTCGAATTTCGATATCCTGGGATTTTCGGGATTCACAAAATTCCGAATACCGGTATTTTTAAAAACTTGTCCCGGGATTTTTCGGGATTGTGAATTCATATGTATTTTGACCCTACAAAAGGTCCTGAAATAATCTTTATCACTTGACTTCGGTAATAGCTTCTCAGATAAGGAAAACCCCACTTCCATTCATAAAAAGTTATTTGATACCATCGAAGAATGCAAAAGTCCTATAAAACGAATTAAAAGCGTAACTGATTTGGATACTCAATTGTCCAAAGAAGTAGATTTAGAGCTTTACAAAATCCCGAATGCTGGGATTTTTAAAAATCAATCCCGTTTGGTACCCCTAATTACAACCCTTCAGCCAGAATTACAACCAAGCTTCTCACATCACTTCTGTTGTTTGGGTTAATTTTATATATGAGTGGCGGTATCTACAATTTAAAGTCGACTCCAAACATCAGACTTCTGAGAAACTTTTCATACCAATTTTATTTGCACTCCGCTGAAAGGAAGTCGACGAAAAACTAATTATATTTCGTATTGTTGGACATGTTTGAACTGTGATTGAACAATGGCCGCCCGTTTTATACGCTGCAACACTATGTATTACACTATAGCGACTTCAATCGGTTCGCCTCTAGCGAAATAAAGGCGCTTGTTTTTCTTGTGGATTTTATTCGTTTGTGGTCATTTCCTTAGTGGAGTTTACTATCCATTACGGACAAAAATCAAAATAAAAAATCAATCAAAAAATGTGTAGCAGTTTCTAACGGCATAGATACAGGGTGGCTGATATGTATTGCAACCAACTTCAGGTTGTTATCATTTGTAAACCGCTTGTCTAAGAGCTGACAGATTTTTTCCAGTAACAGTTCATTTTCTTATTTACAAGCTTACAAAAGCATTTTGATCTATTGCATTCAGAAAAAAAGTTATTTGTGGTGGAATTCAAGCGTGATATTGCGATTGTTTTATATTTGACTAGAAAACTATAGGTGGATATCTCTAGAGCCCTCCAGAATTTAAATGTGAATAAATCTTTTGTTTTTCGTACCATTGCTCGTTACCGTGATACTGGCAGTGTTGCCTTGCGTCCAAAAAGTTGACGAAAATACCGGTAACAACACCAGAAATGATCCGAAAAGTGAAGGCTAGATTTGATCGAAATCCTCACCGCAGTGGCAGAAAAATTGCTCGCGAGCTGAACATGTCTCGAGAATGGATGCAACGTATACTGAAAAATGAGCTTGGACTAAAGCCATTGAAGTACCAAAAAGTGCAAGAGCTCACCGATGGACAAAAAAAGTTACACTTTCCACTTACCGAATTTGGTTTTCTCCGATGAGAAACAATTTCAAATTGAGTAGTTTGTGCAGAAACAAAATGATCGGGTTTACTTGCCAAAGAGGTCAGCTGAAAATTTACACCTGCGATTGGCCACCAGAATTCAAGCGCCGCCGATAGCAATGGTGTAGGCCGCCGTAACGGCCGGTGTTCGCTCTTTGCTCGTATTCTTCGACCAAAAAGGGGCAAACTAAATGCCGAAAAATGTCTTAAAGACAGTATCAAAGCCCTGGTCAGACAAACATTTCGGCCGCAGACCATTGTCATTACAACAGGACTCAGCACCACTGCACTCAGTACGCGTCAACCAAGAATGGCTTAAAAAGGAGGTTCAGCACTTCATTTCTACCGTACAATTGCCACCAAAATCACCAGATCTCAATCTGTTGGACTTTTGCGCCTGGGGCTCTCACTAAAAAATACTAAAGTGTCGATCATCTCAAGGCGGCGCTTCGCCGGGAATGGGCCAAAGTTATGCAGAGCCACTTTCGTGCAGCCTGTAATGGCTTTGTCGGCCGTTTAAAGCCCATAATTCGTACCAAAGGTGGCCAATTCGAACAAATCTAAACTGATTCTAAAATTTAACGTTATTTCCAACATTTTTTTGCTTTTGAATAAAAAAATTAAAAAAATATAGCTCTTTACTTTGTTGCATTATATATCAGCCACCCTGTAGATTCAAAGCACACTTCCATTAACACTACTCCCTCTTTCGTCTCTCTCTCAAACTACTTTCCCTGGTCAAATTTAATGATCTGGATGGCATAAGAAAAACTAATACATGCTGACATACTTTCTTCGATAACATGCCACAATAGGCCATCAATGGACCTGTTTAGCTGGAAACAAAACTGGACAAGGCAAAAAAAAGAAGACTCTGCTTGACAGCCCAATTCTTTTAAAGAATCGAAAAGCAGTAATTGAAAAACAAATGAAATTATTAATAACCCATAAACGAATTATCATATGCTTTATTGAATTGTTGTTTTTATAAATTACTCACATTCGACGACTCATAAATAATCCTGACTTTTTTACATTCTTTTGGATTAATTCGCGTGTAATATTCCACTGTAACCAGTACTGTTTGTACTCGTAATGCCCCTCATTATGTAAAGGATTTTTATTTTTTTCCTCATCCTTTTACCACAATAACTGGTCAAATGATAATTTACTTCAATTTATAATAAATTTCTAAACATATGTACACATACTACGTACATACATATTTACAAAAAATAATATCACAATAACAAAAAACACACGAAATTCTTTTACACACTTACCTCCGGATATCGAAATCGTGTTTACGTATTTAAATGACATTAAAAACCACTGGACGGGACTAAAATGGATTTTCGGTGAATTTGCTTTTTTGAGTGCAGCGTGTAAATATTTCAACAGCAAATTTAATATTCAATGATGCCAACAAATACCACAGAAATGGTTGTAAATAACGAATAATTTTCAAAATAATAAATTTTTGTTATTATTGTTGCTATTGCTATAGTTGTTGTTTTTGTTTTTATTGTTTCCTTTAGTCTAAATATGCCAATTATGACAAAAATCGTATGATTTCTATTAAAATTTATACAAATTCTCAATAATTATTTCATATTGTGACACTTTAAATGAGAATTTCAAACAAAAAAAAAAATATATGAAATATTTCCATAAAATAAGCAATAATCATAACCAGTCTCTGTAGTATAGTACGTACTACGTAGCATGTCGGGTTATTAGGCGACATCCTCTCCGCAGATTTCCGACAAAAACTCAAAGAGCAATAAAATTATATTTGCCATGAAAAACTTCTCAAAAATCGATCGTTCGGAGTCGCCTTTAAACTGTACGGCATGCCAATTTTGTATAAAATTAACATTCACAACGTAAGTGGTGTGAGAAGCTAGGTCGAAGGGTATAATGAACATTGTAATGACCAATTATCCGCGATTCGAATATTCCACCATACATTACGTTGTCTTCTTCTATTTGATGGTAATTTTGGTATTGCAAGCGTGTATCCTTAGGTCCATAATCATGCAGCAATGATTTACAATCTCAAGACCTCATTAAAAAAATCTAGTAGGTAGTGTGCTGGATTATTAGACGCAAAGCCAGGATTTGAGCTCCCCAGGCCAGACATCAAAACAAAATACAGAACGTATTACTTTGGCGATTTCCTCTCAGCAGATGTCTGGCAAAAACTCTGAGAGTAAATAAAAAATTGCTATGAAAAGTTTCTCAAAAAATATGTCGTTCGGAGTCGACTTTAAACTGTAAGTCCCGTCACTTATGTATACAATTAACACACACAACATTAGTAGTGTGAGAAACTAGGTCAATAATCCTGACTGAAGCGTTGTAGATGCCCAGCCATATGTTCTACAGCATCATTCTCCTGACGATATCATATGTTCTCCTGCCCAATTTACCTTCTATAACTTCATGTGTTCACAGGGTTTGTAGGATATGCCCGGTATTATTTAATGGATTGAAATAACTTGAAACTCTGCCAGCAACACTTTATTTAAAACACAATTTCATTTATAATGCCTTTAATTAATCACTCTATAAGAATTTATTTAAAACAATTGAAAGGTTTATCACAATAGTGTTGTCAATTTTAAGGCATTATAATTAAGTAATATTTATGGCATATTTTAAGGCACTACTTAAATATTTCTTGAAAACTTTTTTTTCTTATGTTAAATAAAAATAGTAACAATCTGTAGCTCATTCGTTATGCTTCAATATATCTACCAAGTCACAATTTTTCATTTAAAACAGATTACATTTGTAAATTTAGTTGTTATTTGCCTAAATATAGGCAATATTTTGTTTGTAAATATAATTATATTACTCACATCTCTTCTTTTTTTGTTGCATTCAAAACCATGTGAAAATGTGACTATTTCGTATGAATTACTGTTAATTTGATACTGAAAAACTAATTTATTGTCATTATTTTGGTTGAAAATTCAAAATCAAATTTATTATCACAACAGGAATTTTATGTACGATTTGTTTATTCGTTTGTTTGACTGTGTTTCAATTTCTATTTTGTAATTTAATGTCAGAAACTGTCAAAAACCAATAAAATATTTTCATGGTTCTGTGGTTTTATCGAACACAGTTAAATTTGAAATTAATTTGTTAATTTTTGTACTATTATTAGGCAAATACACAGGACTACAGGAAAAAAAATTTGAAAAAAAAATAATTTTTGTGGTAAGAGATAACAGCCAGAATTATTTTTATTGAAAAACATGCCTCTTTTTTCCAGACAGAGTATTAATATAAATTTAATATTAGTTTTCCCTTTCTCACAAAAAAGTTTGTATATCTGGAGGCGTTGATTAATAATAACAATTCTGTTGCCTATCCAATAGGCATCAAATATAATACAAGCAAAAATTTTAAGCTTTACTAATAGCTCAGATTAAGTTAAGTATAGCGGTTAAAAACAGGATAATAACCACGGCACAGCATATAGAATTAAAGTGTAGCAACAATACATCCATGGGGGAAGAAGACACGAAGCTGTGATATTCCGCTTAAACAAACAAATGTCGTTCCTGTAACAAGCCCGATTTCTACTTGAAAGTAGACATATTGTTGCCGGTAAGGGAGGAATATAGCATCGTTGAAATGTTCCTCAAGTTTTCTTTGAGTGGAAAGTCGAATTTGATCGACGTCATGGGTTAAGGTAGCTTTGAGAACTGTTGTGGTTTATTCGTATAGCGTCCAGTGCGAGTGTGTGTGAGAAACTAGGTCAATAATCCTGACTGAAGGGCTGTAATGACCAATTATGTATGTATGACTGCGCTGACCCGGCCTTGTTGATTTGATTTGCAGAAGTGGGTGAAGAGAACGACCTTTTTTGCGTTTAAAGGACCAAATAGAGGAAGCTTTGTCATCGATTGGTGTGACTAACTGCAATATGCAGAAGCGTCTGGAATAATATGTCAAGGCAGGCCGAAAACCGTTAATCAGGACATTAATGGCCCATTAAGTGAGTTAGTGTTCTTGGATATTATGTGGATTGGTATCGTCCTAAACTCAACAATAGGCCTCATCGCTGTAATTAATTTTTCGATGAAAACAAGGGTCAGTTGCCAATTGTCTCAGAACCTATTACAGTTTGGCTTGAGTTCTTGGATCAGTTAAATTTTGTGCACCGGTAAGTTACATTACATCCTCAAGACCTGTAAGGCGAACACACATCTTTCTTTATTACAGTTTGGCTTGAGTTCTTACATACATACATACATAATTGGCCATTACAACCCTTCAGTCAGGATTACGACCTAGCTTCTCACACCACTTTATGTTGTGTGCGTTCATTTTTTTACATGAGAGGTGGGACCTACAGTTTAAAGTCGACTCCGAACGACAGATTTTTTTGAGAAACTTTTCATGGCAATTTTTACTCTAAGAGTCTTTGCCACAAATGTACTGAGGGGAAGTCGCCGAAGAAATATTTTTCGTTTCTGATGTCTGACCTGGGATAAGAACCCGAGCCTTTCGTCTAATAGGCCAACACACTACCCAATAAACCACGGCTTGAGTTCTTAGGTCAGTTAAATTGTGTACACCAAGTAAGTTACAATAAAAAATTCCCTTAGAATCCAAGACCTTATAAGCAAAGCGAAATTGACTGCTTCGGATTCTCCTGTACAGTCTCAGAAAGGACTTGAATGTACCCTTCACATTGCAAATAGTCCTCTTGGGAGAATAATTAGATATACTCGATATATAGCCCGAATAGAACACACAAGCCACGAAGCTTTGAAGCTCAAATTATGTAACGTAAGCAGTATTTCTCAGTACCAAGAAAATAGTTCTCTAATTGGAAAAACGGTAGCCATAGCACAGTATGCAGCCCCATAGGAAAATGCTTTTATCTCCATAAATAGGCTCCTAAATCAAAAACAAAAAATTTTATATTGTTTTTTCTTTTCGAGGGAAGTTGAAAATAAACGTCAAGAAGTATTTCAAATGCATTTTTTTCTTTTAGAATTTCTAAGAAAGTCTTTTCAAGAGACACAACATAAAGAGAAAATCAAAAACTATAACGCCAATGAGGAAGCAGCAAATGCTGATTAAGATGAAAGAGAGTTGCAATGTTGGCTTGGCAAGAAGATGTATGACAAGTTAAATACCGACAGAAAGGAATTAATTGCTGCAAAGGACATTTCAATTAATTTTCAAGTAGTTTTTCTTTCTTTTACTTCTAACTGATTTTCTTTATTTCGTTCTTTCTTTACGTCATTTAATAAACTCGTCTCTCTTCTACAATTTGAAGGCTGATTTCAAATCTTCTGGTTTAAGCTGTAAGAGATTGATGGCTTTTTAAAGTGTACAAAACATAAATTGCCATACAAACACAGACACATGATTTGAAATTCATAGTCCTGGAAATGCATCGTGTGGCATTAAAAGTACACACACAATTTCAATTACATTCTGATATTTTACGGCAAATCTATTAAGATGAAACACCATGACAATGTCTACCAATACAACAAAAATACATTCATTCACTCATTCATTCTCTCAGTTATTCATTTATTTCTAGCATTTGATGATGACTGTCTCTACCGAAAATCTATGAACATTGGCAAAAGATTCTTCAATAAGAAAAAAATTTTTTTTATTCATTCATGTTTACGACTTGAGCATCAGTCAGTCAGTCTAAGAGTTGCTGCAATTTTGCCTGATTCAGACACAATTTGTATGAACATGGATTTTGGTTTGAAGTGTTAAAGCAAGAAGAAGTAGAAGAAGAACAATATTAAGATGGTAAGGCAATAAACCATGTCATTTACAGCCCAAATATTGTTTGTCACTTGGTTAAAATGTCACCAGGATAAATGAAGAAAATTGATAAAGAAATCAAGATTTTATATTCATTACGATTGGTTATATTAAGGGAAGTACTGCTCACAGGGAAGGTCTTCTACTTTCCAAGCTGGGAAAATTTTTATTTCTTGTAATCCTTATCAATTACATGTCAAGAATAGTCCTCTTGTGTAAAAATGTTACTAGTCCTGGACAAATAAATTCTTATACCAAAATCGATGGCACTTTGGAAGGCTTTATCAGTGATTTTTTAAACGGCTTATCTTCAAATTTGTATTTCTTTTTTGTTGTAAAGTTTGTACGTTGACCTTATGTGTAAAACACTACATCATTTAAATGACCTCCATGCGAAGTGTTACGAGCATTGATTCTTTTGAGATAATTTTTGGCTACTTTTTGACACATATTGGGCGGTATCTCAGGCATAACTTGACGAATGTTGGTTTTAAGTGCTCCAGAGTTGAAGGTTTATCGGCATAAACACGGTTTTTCGCGTAGCCCCACAAAAAAAGGTCTAATGGTGTCAAATCGCATGATCTTGGTGGCCAGTTGATATCGCCACGACGTGAAATTTTGCGGCCAGCAAATGTCTCTTGCATTAAAGCTATATTCGCTCGAGTAGTGTGGCATGTGGCACCGTCTTGTTGAGACCACATATTCTCCAAGTCGTATTCTTCAATAGCAGGCAAAAAAAGTCGGTTATCATATGACCACAACGTTCCGAATTGACAGTGACAGTCGTTCCATCATCGTTTTAGAAGAAGTAAGGTCCAGTCACCTCTTCGGACCAAAAAGAGCGCACCAAACAGTAACTTTTTCTGGATGTAATGACCTCTCTTCAATTACTTAAGGATTCTCAGAACCCCAAATACGACAATTTTGTTTATTAACATACCCACTGAGTGTGAAATGTGCTTCATCGCTGAAGAAAATTTTGTTCTGTTGTCCAAGCACCCATTCCACGTATCTACAACGTTTTGAATGGTCAGCAGGCTTCAGTTGTTGCGTGAACTGGACTTTATATAGATGTAGCTTGAGATCCAAATGCAAAATACGCCATAATGTGTCGTAAGACAGTCCTATTTCCTGAGAATGATGAGGAACCAACACATTCGGATCTTGGGCAACACTTTCACTTACAATAGCGAGTGAAACGATGATGCACAGACCTTTCAATAATTGTAACTACTCCAGTCTCTTCAAATTTCTTCACAATTTTGCCAATTTCCGTCAACCGTAATCACCTCTTAAAGCAGGATACATGGCTGTGGCAGAATCACAATTTTTGTAGTAGGTTTTGATAATTTTTATGCGTTGTGTGTGATAGTTAAGCAATCCATTTTCGTCAATGTCAGACTTTCAACTGAAAAGAAAAAAATTGGTTTCACAACTTAGTTTGACAGATGTCGAATTCCAGTCCCATACTTTTGAAACCACGAAATGGTTAGCCCTTTATATCGAATGAAGTCTCCCCTTGCCTTGCATATCCTAACGTGTACGATAGATAAGCCGCTCGAAGAGATGGAGTATAAAATGAGATAAACTAGGACGCCATTTTCTACACGCGGTTCTATCGAACGATCTAGCCCACGTTATGGGAATAAACACTGGGTTGGGCTTTCCGTTTTCCTATGGAATCTTATGATGACCACATTCGGGTAATGTTGTACGTGAAACCTATATGTATGACGTGATTTTAACATTTTCGGGTGGACTTGTAAACTATATTAGAAATGGGATGCAAATAGCTCTGAAGATAGTCAGTGGATAAGCATCTGATTGGGGTTTGGTTGCCAATCCTGGGAAAATAAAGTTCCGATGAATTCTCAACGTTGAGAATCTCTCAGAAGACCTTCGAACTTATTATTGGCAATGAAGTCTTGGATTAGCTCAACAAAGTGTTTTCGGAATTAGATACAAACATAAAATCTAAGGGAATATTGCAGGGCTTTGCTTTATGACCACGTAAGAGAGGCACACTGGGCTTCGATAATAGGGACACGATTTCTTTAGAAACTGTAGGGATAAGAAATATAAAAAGACTATTTTTCAGCTATCGTAAAAAGAGAAATGGAAGCCTTGGTGCCTTCTAAATAGAAAAAAAATGGACAATATCATGGATTGGCAAACTGAATCGTTTAATCAGAAACTCCGAGGGGCACCAGGGCTAGGGGATAAAGAAAATATATGACACCACAATGGGCCCTATGTGGCCTAAGTTAGTCCATCCAACTTCTTTCGGCGCAGAGCCACTACTACATAAATATATACAAGCATCATTGCAAGCATCTAATCTAGATTACGACCTAGCTTCTCGCCTAACTTATGTTGTTTGTACTAATTTTATTAATGAGTGGCGCGACTCTGAACGACAAATTTTTGAGAAACTTTCAATGGCAATTTTATTTACTTTACTGAATTTTTGCAGAAATCTATTGAGAGGAAATCACCGAAGAAATATGCTGGAGACCCAGGTTGAAACCGTGGCATCACATCTAATAAGCCAACAAACACACTATCTGCCAGACCATGCTGAAAGTGATGAAAATAATAAGAATGTCCAGTGAAATTCGTATGAAATTTGGTTAACTTTCATTAAACATTGACTAGAAACCAGTCAACCCTCCTATAACGCGATGAGTGCGTACCGGTGAGTGCGTATCGCGTTATATGGAAACCGCGCTATAAGAAACACCGATTTCAGGAACAAACCAGGCTACTTCGTAGCGCGTTCTACGGAAACAGTCTACTGCATTGTATGGAAACCGCGCTATAAGAAACCCAGAATTAGTACAAATCACTGAGCTTTACGTCGAAAATAAAACTTCTATTAAACCCTCTTGCAATGTCTAGTTATTATTTATTCACAGGCTGTGCGGAAGGAAGTTATGAACGCCAACCGCGCTATAAGAGTACCGCGTTATAAGAGGGCTGTCGCAATTGCAGCCCCGCGTTTCATGGAATCCGCGTTCTGAGAATACCGCGTTATAGGAGGGTTGACTGTATTTCTAAGAAACTCATTGGTCATCTAAATTATTAGGAAATCCCATTGACTTCCGTTTCCCTCTTTACTATTTTGTACAAACGATTTACATTTTTACTTGGAAATACAATAAGAAAGAAAAATTGATTGTAAAAAAAAGCCAAAATTTCTTTTAAAAAGTCTGTCATTTTATTTGAAATTTTATTGCAAATCTAAGCAAAAATAATTTGTTTTTTTTTAAACGGGTCTTCCAATGCAAACAAAATTAGGAAGTAGCAGTAGCAGCAGGAGAAGACATTCCAGAAGTCATAAAATTTTATTTTAAAGCATAAAAACGATTTCTTTAATACAAATTACAGACTTTCTTCTTTATTTGTAACGCAAGTATCACACTGTAGGGTAATAAAAAAAAGAGGAGAGAGAAATCACGTAAAAAAGATATGAACGGTATAGGGCGACCTATTGATATGCTATACCATACAAAACGTGAAACTCAGTTTCAAAGAAATATGGATACAAAATTCATACCAAGTGGTGATTTTTTTCGGAATTACAGGGTGGCTGAAATATAATGCAACAAAGTAAAGCGCTATATTTTTTTAATTTTTTCTTAATTTTATTGTTCAAAACCAAAAGATGTTGGAGGTAACATCAAATTTTAGAATCAGTTTAGATTCGTTCAAATTGGCCACCTTTAGTACGAATTATGGCCTTCAAACGGCCAAAAAAGCCATCACAAGCAGCACGAAATTGGCTTTACGGTATTTTGGCCCATTCCCTGCTAAGCGCCGTCTTGAGATAATCGACACTTTCGTATTTTTTAGTGAAAACCTTACTCTCCAAAATGCTCCAGGCGCAAAAGTCCAACGTATTAAGATCCGGAGATTTTGGTGGCCATTGTGTGGTAGAAATGAAGCGAGGAACCTCCTTTTTAAGCCATTCTTGGTTGACGCGTGCTGAGTGTGGTGGTGCTGAGTCCTGTTGGAATGTCCATGGTCTGCGGCCGAAATGTTTGTCTGCTCAGCACTTCAATACTATCTTTAAGACCTTTTTCCGATAATATTCGTCATTTATTTTGACCCCACGGTCGATGAATACGAGCGAGGAGCGACCATTGGCCGTTACGGCGGCCCACACCATTACCATCGGCGGCGCTTGAGTTCTGGTGGCCAATCGCAGGTGTAAATTTTCAGCTGATCTTTTTGGCAAGTAAACCCTATCATTTTGTTTGTTCACAAACAACTCAATTTGGAATGTCTTCTCACCGGAGAAAACTAAATTCGGTAACTGGCCACTTACGTTTACATTTTTTTATCCATCGGTCAGCTCTTGCACTTTTTGGAACTTCAATGGCTTTAGTCCAAGTTCATTTTTCAATACGTGTTGCATCCATTCTAGCTATATGTTCAGCTCACGAGCAATTTTTCTACCACTGCGGCGTGGATTTCGATCAAATCTGGCCTTAACTTTTCGGATCATTTCTGGTGTTGTTACAGATTTTTCTTCGTCCCATTACAATACACACTGCCAGTATCACGGTAATGAGCAATGGTATTAGAAGCAAAAGATTTATTCACATTTAAATGCTGGAGGGCTCTAACGATATAAATATAAAGCAATCGCACTATCACGCTTGAATTCCATCACGAATAACTTTTTTTCTGAATGCAATAGATCAAAATGCTTTTGTAAGCTTGTAAATAATAAAATGAACTGTCACTGGAATAAATCTGTCAGCTGTCAGACGAGCGGTTTACAAATGATAACAACCTGAAGTTGGTTGCAATACATATCAGCCACCCAATAAAAAATACCAATTGACCCAAAAAATTGGTGGAGTATTTCGATTTTTGTTTCATCCTTTAATGTTACCTACCTATCCTCGCATCTAGTTTGACTTTTAAGCCTAATGTAGGGCCCATTTACATAAAATTACAGACAGGAAGAAGTGTGCCCATAAATCTTGAGTGAAAATTCAAGTTGTTTGCCACATAAGAGATAAAGAACCAACGCAAATAATATACGCAAGGAAAGAAGAAAACAAACAACTGACCAACTTGCCAGCCAGCCAGCTAGCCAGCCAGCTCAAGCAAAAATCTTTCGCATAACGTCTGGTGCATGGTCAAGTTATGAAATTTTACGATAACTTTACCCAAAAAAAAAAATCGAAGAAAAACATATTTTATGGACATAAGAAGGTTGCGCAAAATTTAAATTCAATTTTAATAAATTTGTTCCAAGAGAATAGCATTGTGACAGAGCAAATAAATTAAGGAAATCGATTAAAATGAAAAATGAAAATGAGGGTGAAAAACCTCTGCAAACGATGTTCAATACGCTACTGGAAAATATTGTGTCGGTGCTTTTTCTCCAGATCAGTAGGAACAGATAAACCAGAGAATATGCTATCCTAACTACTTCTCTTACACGACAACAGGGTCTTGGAAATGGAATGTCATTTCATTCATATGGCTGCCACGGCTGCCCGACCAGCACCTCATTCGATCTTAACAATTTTCGTGCACTTTTTCAAGTGTATAGGCTTGTATCGCACTTTTCTTTAATGACAACGACACACCACGGTAAATAGTCCAACGGTGCCAAAGCGCAGCTTCTTGACGTCACAATTTTTCTACTTTAACGGCCACCAAACGTTTAACGAATACGACGTGAGATGTGTGACAAGTCCACATCAATACCAAGAAAAGCAGCTACAAATAAGTCGGTTAACATAAAGCGATAGGTGTCTCCATTGACTGTATCGTTTGCGCCTTCTTCAATTTCAAGGAAATATGGGCCAATGATGCCTTCGCTCAAAGAAACGCTCTCGTAATGGGTACTTTGGCTTCTGTAAGACCACGTATGGTTTTTCTAAGCCCCAAATACTGCAATTTTGCTTATTAACGTAGTCACCAAGATGAAAATGAACTTCATCCTGAAATCCCAACGTTGCTCAAACATAAATAAACATAGAGGACGTGTACTTGTCGGTACCTCTGCCCCTGGAGTACCCCACTATTCCATTGTGCTCTATCCGGTTTGAGTATTCTCAAACTAGGTAGGGACATAGCCTCAGGTACAATATAATCAGTGGCTTTTTCCGAAAGTCCATACCTTCCGTCAGGAGAGACGGTATTCAGAACTATGGAGTAACCTATCGAGCGCTGTTTCCAGCAACCCGATTCCCCCTCAGGCGTATGGCACTATGCGCTGCACATCGCTTGACATATAAGTCAAGCGGAGTCAAATAAAGCATAGTATCAAGAGCAGCCTGAGGGCAACTCTTCCTCACGCCAGTGTTACTCAAAGAGGCAATCCGCTGAACCTTATCTAAGATTTTCCGTTGAAAACTCTTATCTAAGGCACACCACCAGACAACACAACCATAAATAATAACCGGTCTAACAATTGCCAGATATATCCAGCGAATGGCCCTAGGCGGAAGACCCCCAGTTTTTACACTAATGGAAAGCATTTAGTCCCTTCCTCATTCTTTCCTCGGTGTTTCGTTTCCAGTTTAGCTTGCTGTCCAGGACAACAACCAAGTACTTGACCTCAGAAGACAACGGCAGCTCCCTACCAGCTAATCTTGGCAACCTGAAGGTTTCAATTTAGTACCTACGCGAGAACAAAACGAGGTACGTCTTATTTGGATTTATCCCCAGACCACACAGTACGTTGCATAAGAGGATAAAATTCCAAGAGCATCAGTTCCCCCAGCATTGGCAAAAATTTTCCACCCACAAGAATAGCCACATCGTCGGCATATGCCACAATCCTAAGGCCTCTTCTTTCCAGGAGCCGTAGACCAACATTAGCAACCAAGAGCCACAAAAGAGGGGACAGAACTCCCCCCTGTGGTGTACCCCTGGTCGCACGCTTGATGAAAGAACATCCACCTAGATTCGATCGGATTAGTCTGTTATCCAACATGTGGTTGACAAACCGCACCAGAAAATCTGGGGCATGTATATCCCTTCGTGAATTCTCAATAGAAGAAATGGTAACGTTATTGAAGGTCCCCTCTATATTTAGGAAAGCCGACAGTGTGTACTCACCCCCAGCCAAATTCACGCTCTCAACAGACTAACCCTTAATGTAAGCATATTGCGACCCGCTCAACAAAGACCGGTCAACCGATATTATGAGGAGTATTTTCTAAGCGTCAGGCAATGTTAATTGCAATACTAGAACAGACTAAGAGACCTAGACGAGGAGTATACTATAAACCGGCTTCTGTGAGATCAACGAGCTCTGTAGGAATGCAAAGATAAATTCTTGACAGATTGTTCCCTTCGGAATCTAGAAAGTCTTGCAATTGAAAACTATAAATTTATTCCAAAAGTGTTGACTAATGCTAAACATATTACGAAGTCCGTATGAAGAAACAGGTCTCCCCAGGTATTCAACCTTTTCTAAGTAATATTGTCTATCAAATACCGTTTTAAGTTAGACAAACAAATTTTTTTAATGTTTTTAAACCTCAATCGAAACGGAAAACATTCTTTAATATCCACAATAAATAAAATTCAAGATACATATCCTATGGCGGTGTCCTTTTAATGGGCCACATTTCTCACAGGTTTTTTTGGCTTATAAACCAAGACTTCATATTGTTATGAGTTTGTCTGTTTGTTAGCAAATGCCAACAGTTAAAAATGGTGTTCCTTTCATGGATGAGTACTTGAGGGGTGGTATAAAATAAAAGAAATAAAAAATTATTCCTTTTACGCATTCGTTCACTTTTTTTATTATTTTCTCTGTGTTTCTTCCCCTCCAAAAAAACAAAAAAAAAATGAAAATGAAATCAACTTTCTTGGAACATTATTTTTGCGTTTCCAAAATTTGTCATTCGGTATTAAAAATGAAGTATTAAAAACACGCTGAACTGAAGTGAAAAGAAAAATATGTTGTACTTACTGCCGGTGATTGATTTATTGTGGCAAATAAAAACCAAACAAAAAAAACCAAAATCCAACAGATAAAAAGACTTAAATCAATCGGAGTTAGGATGGCTTTGGCGATGAATTATAAACAAAACACCGGAAAGCAGCAATAAAGTTATAAAACCAAAAGAACAAAAAAAATTTACATTTCTAAGCTTAAAGATTTATTAAGGATTTCACCCAGTACTGCCACTTCTTTTTCCACTCCTGGCAAGCTTTAAAAGTGATAAATTTCAAGGTGTTTTGGCTTTCAAGAACAGGACTGAAAGTTATTTTAGGGTGTCTTAAATACAAGTTTCTTTTCAATAGAATTGTAGTTCATTTAAATGAAGTTTCCGTTCTTATTTGCTATCGAAAGTGTAGTACAGACACAAACCATATACATACGCAATCAACCCTTCAGTCAGGATTAGGTCATAGCTTCTCGGACTACTTGTGTTGTGTGTATTAATTTTATTCATGAGTGGCGGAACCACGCTGTCGTACTGTTTTGAAATCACATTGTAAGATTAAATCAGGTATCATGTACTCCACAAGGAGATCAATATCCACAGCCGGATATATTTTCTATAGGGTTTTTTACAGCAAAAAATTAGTCCAAGCTTTGAGTGAAAAATTATTAAAAAAAACTAATGAAAGCAAAAGTTTACCTCACACTCTGTAATACAAGGGGCCGTATGGGGCACTGAGGTCACTTGTTTTTCTATCCAAAACGATCCAATCCTATACTAAATCTATTTGTTTAATTCAAACATAAACTTGAACTTGACATACCCTATCCTAAGGGAATTTATTAAATTTCCAAGAAAGTCGTTGTCTTTTGTTGTTGTTTTTATTATTTATTGTTTTCACTTTTGATGGATTTTAAACCTTAGATCAGCCACAATGACACACTGTCCTACTGCCATAAAAAAAAATGGAAAATCTGAAGCATATTTTTTTAATGTCTTTGCTTGTTTCTTCCTTCCTTCCTTCCTTCCTACTCACCCTCCTTTATCTTTCTCACTTTCTAAGGAAACATAAATTTAAAATTACTTTTCCTTTCCATTCAATGTTTTATGGCAACAATTTTGGCCAATTTTGGTTTTCCTTTGGCTATTAGACGAGAACGTACAGCATTGCTGAGATTTGCTTCGGTAATGCATGAATATGGCCGTAGGGAACGTCTACCCATGCTGACATCAGCACTTTGACACTTAGAGGTTCTAGAGTCCAAGTCAATACGTTCTACACGCTCTACACGCATGCTGCTAGGCCTCTTGGCCAGATAGTCATTGATGTGGGTATTGATGCCATGGCTAATATTCAAATTAATTAAACGTTCTTGTAATTCAGCCTTTAAACGGGAGTTTTCCTGTTCCAAAGACTTTTTGCGTTGGGTCAAGCAAACTACATCGATCTTAACGTTGTTAACACGTTTCCAGAAATTCTCCATTAGAAACCAGTTGGCAAAGCCCGTCTAGAATTTAGACAAAATAGTTAATTCCGCGGCTTTTTTTTATAAACATTTCCTACCTTTTCTTGATTTTCAAAGGCTTCCTGACATTGTTGCTCATCCTGGGCGATATCTTCAAACATTGGTTTCGTTAGTGGTGGTAAGCCTAAGGGTAATATTTTCTCTTTTTCTGTTACAAACTTACTGCAAACATTGGCCAATTGCAAGATAGTCTGGCCCTTCTCGCTTAAAGTCTTAAAATACTGCAAGGCCAACAAATAATTCACGAAAGTTTTCTTATGACCTTTCAGACCCTTTTCTTACTTACCTTCACCGCCTTATAACTCTCCACACTGGCCATCATGTGAGAATTCTTGACAATGCCCATCAATGGTATCAGTGTTCTTTTGTGGAGTGAGAGGGGATAAAAGTATGCTCAATACATCCCAATAGGCATTTAACTCGTGAAAGGTTTATCAAAGAACATAATTCTTACCGTGGCTTTTATATCATCCAGCTTCTCTAGAAATTTTTCATGTTCATCGTTCTTCTCCCTGTCATTCTTCTCCTCCAACTGGTAGTGCACACATTCCAATTGCTCTTGAGCCTTGTCTCTCAACTCATTCATGGCCTGATGATCCTTATGGAATTGTTGTAACATTAATTGCTTTTCCGTATCATAATTTTCACGAAAGAATTCCAAACGTTGTTGTTGTATATCTGGAAAAAGAAAACATTACTCAAATTTATATTCCTTAGTACAAAAGGCCTATTTACTTATAAAATGCTGCACCATTTCCATATGCGTTTGAGACATGGTATCGTGTTGGCTATGAGCCACGTCTAAATCATTTAATAGGCGCCGTATAACATTATCCTTATGGTCCATCATATCTTTACAATATTTTGCCATTTCAATGATTTCCTGGCGTTGTTCCTGGCATTTGATTTGACGCAGTATGGAACGCCATTCCTGATTGATTTTGGCCATATTAAGGCGACAAAATGCCTCTTCGCGTTTGAGTTTGTTCTGATGGTAGTGGAAGGGAAAAAAGTTAGTAAAGTTAGGATATTCAGTGCAATGGATTAACAATACCTTCATATACATGGAGATCAATTGCATTTTACGTCGACGGGTTTCTTCTTCTATATCTGCCCTAAGCTGTAAATAGCGGGCTCTTTCCTCCTCCGACATTTTAGCCAATTTGTTTCCTTTACCCTTTTTACCCATGTTTGCAATGTTTTACGAACAACGTTTTTACACAAGAAACTCTTTTTTAAAATTCTTAAAATTTTATAAAAAATTTTCTTCTTTAAAACGAATTCTTAACAGTTCAGTCTCTCCGTTAAATAGCCTAGTCTTCCGTTTACAAAATTTTGTTAAAGAAAATCTTTTAATTTTTATTATTCCATGGCCATGGTTACTACTTTCTTTATTTATTTAGTAACATTGGCAACACTTTCCACATTTCATTTAACGGGTGGTGGCTACACATAATTCTCTAACCGTTTACTAATGTCCAACGCAAGCCTTCGAACTTAATTTTTCGAAAACGTATCAATCGTTTGTTGTAAATTCTGCCAATTTTCTTTCGTTTATTTAAACAATACGTTACGTTACGTATCGTACATATCGTAACGAATTCTGTTATCGTAACGTTTAAAACCCTTCGACACATGTGGGTACTAGGGATAGAGTTGAAGTTGGAGGTGGTTGGTACGGTTGGTATGGTTGGATACTTTTGTTTAGCCCATAAATAAATATTGATATTCCAGCTTTAAATTTGGCTTACAACTCATTCAAGTATTATTTAACCTTGTAATGTTATTGTTGCTGTAGTAGTTGTTGTTGTTGTTGTTGTAAACTTATCAAATACTAAAATGCTGCTGTAGTCTGGTTTTAACGAACACCAAAAAGTTTTTTCCAAGATAAATACTTGAACAGCAACAATAGCACTCACTAAGCAGTACACTTAAAAAAAAAAACTTAAATAGTATTGGCACTATATACGAGGGTTGTGAAAGAAAAATATAAAAAATGCAGAAAACTTAAAAGGATCGACTTCTGCAAGCAATCTAGAGGCAATCCTTTGGATTAAAGTTCCATGGAACTGCTGCTAGGATGATAGGTTGGTTTTCATATATAGTCGACGGGAAACAATGTTTTCTGTGGAAATATTTTGGGTTCTTCCATTGGGTGTAGCGCCTAAAAACTATACTCATTCTCAAGAATAAAGCAGCCTTGGTTTTCCTATCCGGCCATGTCGTTCGAATGGAGGAGGATGCTCCGGCGAGGCGAGAATTTGATGCGGGGATCTGTGGTAGTCTACGAAGAGGACGACCTTGTACCCGTTGGAAGAACCAAATCGAGGTAGCCCTGTCATCGATTGGTGTCACCAACTTGCGTAGGCGCGCAAAAAGCAGAGGCGCCTGGAAGGATGTGTTGCGGCAGGCCTAAATCCGTTAATCGGGTTATTATGGCCAATTAAGTAAGTAAATAAGTGGTTTTCCTATGATAATAAGAATTTTTAATGAATTATTTTGACAGCGTTTGATGTTTCTTCAAATTGTGATAAACAATTTGTTCGACCTTCTTCGGATTCGTGCCTGGTGTAGACAAGCACTTTAACCACTTACAGTGTGGCTGAATATGTATTGCAACCAACTTCAGGTTGTTATCATTTGAAAATCGCTCGACTGACAGCTGACAGATTTATTCCAGCGGCAGTTCATTTTATTATTTACAAGCTTACAAACACATTTTGATTTATTGCATTCAGAAAAAAAATTATTCGTGATGGAATTCAAGCGTGATTGCTTTATATTTGGCTTTAAAACCACAGGTGGCTATCGTTAGAGCCCTCCAGCACTTAAATGTGAATAAAACTTTTGTTTCTCGTACCATTGCTCGTTACTGTGATACTGGCAAGTGTTGCATCGCGTCCAAAAAGTGAACGAAAAAAACGGTAACATCTCCAGAAATGATCCCAAAGTGAAGGCCAGATTAATTGAAATCCATGCCGCCGTGGTAGAAAAATTGCTCGTGAGCTGAACATATCGCGAGAACGGATGCAACACATTTTGAAAAATGAGCTCGAACTAAAGCCATTGAAGTTCTAGAAAGTGCAAGAGCTACCGATGGATAAAAAAATGTTAGACTGGAAGAGCCAAAGAGTTACTTCGCTTGCACTAAAGTGGCCAGTTACCGAATTTCGTTTTCTCCGATGTGAAGCCATTTCAAATTGAGCAGTTTGTGAACAAACAAAATGATCGGATTTACTTGCCAAAGAGGTCAGCTGAAAATTTACACCTGCGATTGGCTACCAGAACTCAAGCGCCGCCGATGGTAATGGTGTAAGCCGCAGTAACGGCCGATGGTCGCTCGCTGCTCATATTCATCGACCTTGGGGTCAAAATAAATGCCGAATATTATCGGAAAAATGTCTTAAAAACAGTATTAAAGCCTTGGGCAGACAAAAATCTCGGCCGCCGACCATGGACATTCCAACAGGACTCAGCACCACAGCACTTAGCACGCGTCAATCAAGAATGGCTTAAAAAGGAGGTTGCTCGCTTCATTTCTACCGCACAATGGCCACCAAAATCTCCGGATCTTTATCCGTTGGACTTTTGCGCCTGGGGCATTTTGGAAAGTAATGTTCTCACTAAAAAATACCAAAATGCCGATTATCTCAAGACGGCGCTTCGCAGGAGAAGAATGGCCAATTCGAACAAATCTAAACTGATTTTAAAATTTTAAAATATAGCGCTTTACTTTGTTGCATTATATATCAGCCATCCTGTAAGCCTGCGTGTCTCCACTCCTCTGAAATGAGTTATATCTGGTGCAACATCATTCCGAGCATACGAAAACTGGTAGAAATAAAAATAGATTTGAAATTTTCATTACCTGGGCTGTATTTATCCCTTATTATCCTATCTAGTTTAGATGAATGTATAAGGCTAACATTCTCTTAAGGACATTCATTACATACACATGGCTTTCCTTCTATAAGAATCGCCCCAGAGTACTTCTGCTATTCTTTCTAGTCTTCCGCAATAGTTAATGTGAAGTTTCCGATCTGATTTGCAGCCTTGTTCTTACTGAATCTTTGAGTTCTTAAGAACCAGTACAGAGCAAACATACATTCATAATTGATCATTATAACCCTTCAGTCAGGATTACAACCTAGCTTCTCACTAGCTAGCTGTATGAGTAGTCAGAGTTGAATCATTCCTGACTGCAAACTGTCCTGGAGCAGGAATATGGGGTCTATAAAAGGACTTTTGGTAGGAGATAGACTTTCATCTTTCAATCTTTACCCTCAATAACAACACAAGAATATCTTATGGCCCATAATTCATATACCGACTCTCATATGGCCATGCCTAACCAAAAAACGTTCTTCCTTTGCTTAACATACATAGTTTTTGGGAGTTTTTTTTTTTCTATTTTCATGTTACTTTTATACGTACATATACATAGACATTCAGCTAATATCGTATTATCTTTGTGGCCTCAAGTTAATGTGTGTGTTCGTGCAGAAAAGGATTAAGATTTATTTGTTGCCAAAGAATTATTGCCAATGGCTTGGCTTCACTTGCCACAATCTATCCCTCTTTCTCAATCTCTGTCTCAGTCTCTGTTACTGTCTTAATGGCAAGAGTATGTTACAGACAGAGGAGTTGCGAATGTCTACGCCTTTTATTTCACAACGAACATCCAACATAACGGCTGCTAATGAACTCATATTGTTTCAAGTCTTTACCCGAAAAAAAAATGAAAAGAATGTTTGACCCTTTCAAGCAAATCAAAAATCAAAAACCAAAACGTTTTAAAGGAAAATCTTAGAATTTAAATCAAATTTGAAAAGCGTTTAATTGAATCAACGCTTTATATAAAGAAGAAAAAGAAGAAGAATTTATTTAAAAAGTTTTTAATAATTTCAAAAAGAAAACAAACAAAAACAAAAAGAATATTTTTCTGTCTGCATAATAAATTTTAATTTTCTTCTTCTATTTTCAACATAATTTATCCAACACTTTGGGTCTTCTTTACTGTGTTTTTGTTGTTAGCGGCTTGGTTCTAAGCGCCACACAATTTATGATTTATAGTTGAATGATGACCCTGTTGCCATTGGACTCAAATCATAAAATTGTCATTGCAATGACCGAGACAATCAATAAAATGCAGTTTTTGTTTACAATACATTAGGGCAGTTCATAGCATTCAAATGAACAGATGTAGATTTAAAAGAAAGAAATAATTAAAATAATGCAGAGTAGAGAACTAAATTACGGCTGGATTACGACTTAACTCCTCACAACACTTACAGTGGCGAGCAAAAGTGAGTGCATGTTCACAATACTGAGTTTCGTCATCAGACCAGATAACACGTTTCCATTCCAATGGAAAGCAGTAGTGCTAACGAAGACCCGGGGAACGTGTTCAAAGGTACCATGTGAGGCAAACTGTTAAACATGGCGGCGAAAATATAATGGTTTGGGGATGGCTAATATGATGGCATGTTGGCTCTCTATATTTAGTAGATAGTATCATGCGAAAAAAGACTATCTACAGATTCTGCAAACCCATCTTCCGAATTTTATGGACAAATGTGCTTATCCCAAATAAGAAATTGTTTCCCAACAGTATGGTGATGGCGAAAATTGTAAAGATATGAAGTGGAAAACAAAATTTTCAATTGATGGAATGGCCAACACAAAGTCCCGACCTTAATCCGATTGAAAATCTTTGGCCATTCGTGAAAATCCGGCTCGGGCAGTACGAAACAACCCCAACAAACGTGGACAAACTTTGGGATCGTGTAAATTCAAAATGGAATCGAATTCCGAAAGATGTTATTGATAATTTGGTAGAAAGCATGTCAAACCGCAGTAAATCAAGCTATTTCTAATAGGCGTCTAGGGATCAAATATTGAAATTGGGTTAGTTTCTTGAATTTTCGTGAAATGTTCAAAATTGAGTTTATGTGGAGGTTATTTCCATTTTTTCATTCAAACTCATTGAATTCATTTCATTAATTATTGGTTTTTTAGTGCTATTTGTTAAGAATAAAATAAAAAGTTAAAATTAATTTTTTTTTGTGGATGACGAAACTCAGTATTGTGAACATGCACTCACTTCTACTTGCCACTGTATGTAGTATGTAGTTCAGTTTTAATGTGTGTGAAGATAAATTCGAATTTAAAAACCAAAGATGCAAACCCACACTTTTAGCAGCGCCACTTCTTTTCTCTAACGAAGTAAACTTTGCTATTAACAGGCCACTGCTAACTGTCTAACAGTGGCAATAATGGATCATTCTACTACATTGGAATTATTGCAGACCAGAGATCAACAGAATTGAAATTCAACTACTTTGATTCATTCGTACTCGCTACAACATTGATTTATAAGTATAAATGGCAATGAGTATGAGTACAACGTTGACATCAAACTCACAACATTCGAAATATGTTTGATTCATACGCCTACTCATTTGAGTGATTCGAATCATTCATCAAAATTTACAGACTTTGTTATTCTTGCATATACAAACAAATAAGAAAGGAAAGAGCAAGACAACAAGCAAAGCATACACACAATCTTCTTGTGAGTGTAGTACTGTTCGTACGCGAATCGCACTTATTTTGTGCTTCGTGTAAATGTTAAGTAGAGACGAGTCGAACGAAGTCAATAACATTATGCGTATTGTTAAGTATGAATAGAATGAGTACTTCTAACTTTGAGTATGAGCATGATAACAAAATAAGTATGAATGCTTATAAGTATCTGAAATTATAAGTATGATTCGAAAATACTCATCTTTTTGAATACTTATTGCTGATCTCTGTTGCAGACTATTGACATAAACTATAATTCTCATTATGATCATTATTACTAGTGAACAAAAGTGTTGAAATGTAAAAAATCATTGGTGGGGTTGGAGAACGGAAATTTTCCGGCTATCCCACTACTATGGATGGAAAAGAACCTTATGGACTACCATTTACATATAGTCTATATGGTGTACTATTTCTTATATGTTCCAAAATGGCCATTGATCTTCTAGAGCATATTCAATCCAAAAATTTATAGTTTCAAAGTCAATTTTCACACCACCATATCACTTTATATGGGACTGTTTTGTTGATTATATTAAGCGACCTTGGAACCTTCCTCTGAGTATGATATGGTACTCATAGATTTAGTATTTGTCCCAAAAATTAACTTCTATACAAATACTGAAATAAACACCTAACAGTGCTCTGTTAAGAGCAAATAGTGTTCTGTTAAGACCAAAATTGGCTATGTTAACGCCAAATGTGGCGCAGCTAAAATTTATAGATTGCGGCTTGCATTTTTCAAATTCAAACAAATTCAATTTTATACATGAGTGACGCAACCTAATAGCAACTTCGAAAGGCAGACAGTTTCTCTTCATTTCAGGCCAACAGAATTAACCCATTAACGCCAAGTGGGTAGGAAAATACCCAAAAAAAAGAAGTTTTTTTAAAAAATTCTATCTTGACCCAACTAAACGAGAACCCAACGAACGAATTAAGAACGAAAAAAGAAGACATAGAACGGCTTAAAAAAATTAGTAAGACATAATATTCACATATTTTGGATGATAGAAAAAAGGTCAAGGGTCACGAATTTTTCAAAATCAAAATTTTGTAGAAAGAACTTCTGTGGAATATGTATGGATGACATTCTCAGAAAAACCTTTAGATGGCATGTAATATAATATATCTTCTAACCGATAAAAATACTTTCACTTGAATTGGTCTACTTATCTAAGCTACAGGTGCGATTAAATGACATGGTTATAAGCATTGGTATGAAATATATTTCATAAAACTTTTAAAAATAAATTTCAAATAGAAATTTCAAATCATTTATTTTTCTCTATTTTTTTTTTTTTATATTTTTGGTACTTCTGGCATAAAATTGTGAAAAAGAAACCCTTGGATGCACATTCATTCCGTATTCTGTACAACCGTACTCTGTTTTCCCCTCACATTGCGCACAGCGACCGCGTTTTTCAATTATATAAATCATGTAGTCAAATTCGTCAGTGTGTTGTTATTTGCTACGCGTTTGTGACAACTTTTCCATCACTGGCGTCGATTTTCACGAATTTTTAGCAACGCTTCAACAACGCTAACCCGAAAATCGAGTTGGCTCATAGGTGGCAAACCTTCACATAGCCTGGACAAGCAGTGTAGTTTCCATGCGTTTACCATAGCTGAGTCAACAGCGTTAGTGAGTAATGGAAAATAAAATTTTTTTCCGTGGACTCAGCATGCGATAATTGTTGATGCCATTATCAAATAAGTCAACTTCACCTACAAGTACAGGGCTAATAAGTCTCCATCCATTTCTTGTCTCAATATCGTTGTCTGCATTCATGACATATTGAGTATACACAATACTAACCGCTTCCTTTCCACAAAAAACTTGATATGGCATCTTTCTGTTGAATTTTTTTTTCAAAATTTGTTCAGGTTGCATCATTGCTTGACAATCATTGATTGCAGTGAACACTTTAGCGGTTAAGATATGATGATGGAATGATATAAAATCCTTAATAAGTTTTCATTTATTTTTTTTTTCATATTTTTTTAGTACATTTTCATGAAATCAATTCATTTTGCTTAAATCCTATGTTATCACATGCTTCTATTGGCTTATTCCTTATGGCATTTTCTTGCACTCTCTGTTACACCGATCCAAGGATAGCTTTTCAACAACTCTTTTCATCGTCTTTGATGCCAAAACATTTCCTAAGTCCCAAAGCATGAAGATACCGGACAAATTTACATTTTTGTCTTCGCATTTTTCCTTGGGTAGAGTGGTTATTTTCCAAATTACCTTCATCTTGATTGGAGCTTATGGTGTGGGTACTACATGCAGGCATTGTGATATATTGGTCTCCTCTTATTACTTCTTCAGATTTCACTTTAAAAATTCTATTTCTGTTGTGTCCATCGTTTACGTTTTGAATGAAATACAGCCGTAAAGGCGTTTCTTCTAAAATCTCAAATTGTTGCATTTCCATGGGCCTATCGATAGATGGCAGTGTACAGCTACTGTCAATGCCAAACGTTTGATCCAGATATCGTAGAGTGTTTATCAAATATAATGCACGATGTCTTCGCTGGCGTTGTTTTCTAGAATCTTCTAGGCGTTTAATTTGTTCGATACTCTCTATGAAGAGTTTTAAATCCTTGGGTGTAAACATATCGGTGTCAATCAGGTACATGTTTTCTATCAAACAAATTTTTCCGTGCTGTTATATACGTCATGTGCTATCAAGAACTGAAGAAATAAATACCGAAAATGATTTTTCATGGAGTATTTATACCTAAAAGAAATCATTAGAGCCTTGATGGCCATTTTTGAAAAAATTCGGGTACCTAAAAACGATAACTACCTGGCAATAAAATTTAAACATAAAGGGTCTGCGTTATTTGATTGCGAAACTTCGTAGCACAAAAAGATCTTGTTTTTATTACTTTTTCAAGGAAATTTGAAGAAACCTTTTAACATCCTTGTCAGTGAAGCCATTTTTTTTCTTAGAACTTTAAAATTTTTTCTACAATTAAATTTTCTTACACTATTTATTTTTAATTCTCTTTGATTTAACATTTAAGAAGTACAATCAATTTTGACCTACGGGTACTGTACTTGTCTTAACCGAAAAGTATCCGTCCTCTAACATTTAAGAAAAATAGTCGCACCTAAACTAAAGCTATTTGAATCCATGAATCACTACGATCCCAACCATAATTTTTAGTTGGAAAACATTTTTTGTATTTCCTGCGCATCAAACCGAAAATATTCGATTTTAATTTTGATAAACCGCTCTTTTTCTTCTTAATAATCGGTTCACAGGGCTTGCAATACATGTTGTCGTTCTCCTTCTCATCAGGTTTCACATGCAACGTCTCAAAACCTTTGTCTTCTATACGGGCTGTACTGTCAAAAGCCGACATGTACGAGATATCGGTGTGGCCAATTGAATCATCTGCATATTCGATTGCATCAAGATCACATATCGACTCAGTATATCTAGCAGAATTAATTTTTACAGTGGGCGTAGCATACTGCTTAGCATCGGATTCCTCAGCATCAAGTTCTAGGGCAGATGCATAACCATCAGATTCAAAACTTTTGTCTTTTACATGGGCTGTACTGTCAAAAGCCGACATGTAAGAGATATCGGTGAGGCAAGCTGAATCATCTGCATATTCGATTGCATCAAGATCACATATGGACTCAGGCTGTCTAGAAGAATTAATTTTTACAGTGGACATAGCATATTGCATAGCATTAAATTGATTGTCGGTGACGGCATATTCATCAGCATCAAGTTCTGGGGCACATGGATAACCATCAGACACAAAGCCTTTGTCTTCCACAGGAACTGTACTGTCAAAAGCCACCTTGTAAGAGTTATTGGCGTGGCAAGTTGAATCATTTGCGTATTCTATTGTATCAACATTACTCAGTGACTCGTCATAATTAGCCGAATTAATTTTTATAGTGGGTGCAGCATACTGCAAGGCATCAAATTGATTGTCGGTGATGGCATATTCTTCAGATTCAAGTTCTGGAGCAGATGGATAACCATCGACGTAATTGGCAAAACAGCATGGATTTCTTTCCAAATATGCTGAATTATGTCCAACGGTTTTATTCAATATTTTATAAGGCCCACGAATATACGAAGGCATGTTACCGGTTGAAGCGAAATCAACTACTGGCTCACAGTAGCTTACATCATCTTCTGCATCAGGAGCACTAGGTTTTTCTTTATAATGGTTTTGCCAACTATCCTTGCGGGAATTGCCTTCGATTTTGGCAACAAATAAATTCAAATTATTAGCTGAGCCTTTATCACAGGACACTTGACTAGTAAACATTCTGCAAAATTTTTTGTTTAGTAGAGTAGATGTTAAGCGTTCGAGATCCTAATTAATAGTGACGTTCACCTACATAAGCTAGTCTAGTTTATATACCTAAACAGGTAGTAACAAAGGTAAGATAATTCAATTGCGAACCTTTGTACAAAATTGAAATTTCTTTAAATTTACACCTAACTCTGTAGCTAGGAGCCTGGGGAAAACCTTCTTAATGTTCGTTTTTGATTTTTTTTTTTTTCGTAAGAATTGAAATCAGTAGAGCGTTGGGCTGTGAACTAGACATCAATGATTTATTATGCAATTACTCTGAAGGGATGACCCTCCTCTTTTTTTTTATTAAAAATGCTGTGATGATTAATAATTTTTCGAACATCAATTGTTTGTTCTCTCAGAAGCATACTTTTCACAACATTTGCAAACTGTTGACAGTTTTATAACGGTTATAAAAGAGTTTAGGTACTCAATAATCGGTCTTACAGTAGCAGATTAATTACCTGAACTCCAGTGCAACGTCCTCAGTAGCCTTGTAATGCAGTTCACAGATGTTCTAAACATTTTCTGTGGAAATTTTTACCTGTTCTGCTGCCTATAATTCTTTGCAATTGAGACATGATTAATCTTGATGTCACACAGCGAAAATCAAAATATTTTTTCGCGCTTAAACTCAACACAATCTGGACTCTGGTAATAAAAATCGTGGACAAAAAAATTTTTTATCAAAAACATTGGAAATAAAACCAACCATTCAGAAGCTAAGAACGTATCTACAATAAAACGCAACACTGCCAGCTGAGTAAGGAATAAAATTATGTTTTGAAAGGCTAAACAAAATCTTCATGGCATATCAAAGAAAGCCAGAAAAATCCATCTGCCGTTTTAAATTCTAAGCTAAACACACGTCTTCCAGCACAACTTCATGTCGAAGGTACCTATTTCAAACATGCTATCTGCTTCAAATAAAGCTGATGAGGACCAGAAGCACTCCGAACCAACATAGACTATTGTGGTCACAAATCCTTAACACTAATACTCTATAGGACTCAAGTGTAACATCGATACCCTAAGTGAACTATATGTGAATCCACTGAAAAGACTTCCAAACCATTTGCTTTACTACAGTGTGATATAGTTCCTAGCCATTGCATACAAAATATTTCCTATCTGATTTTCCAACAGGCACATCCCTACTTTCAACAGTTGATGACGTTCAACTTATTGAAGCTAAATCTGTCAAATTAGTTGCCATTTATTGACTCTATCTTGTCAAATCGATAACAGATATATCACTCAAAATGTCGCCGTGGTCTAGTAGGTATCGTGTTGGCTTATTAGACGAAAGGCCCGAACTCGAATCCCAGGTCAGACATCAAAACGAAGATATGAAAATACTTTTTCAGCGGCTTCCTCTCAGCAGAGTAAAAATTTCCATGAAATGCTTCTCAAAAAAATCTGTCGTTCAGAGTCGACTTTAAAACTGTAGGTCCCGCCACTCATGTATAAAATTAACGCACACAACATAAGTGTTGTAAGAAGTAAGGACAGGACGTTGTAGCAATGGGTTAATTCGACCTCCGGGTACTGTACTTGTCATAATTGACAAGTACACGTCCTCTAACCTAACCTAACCTATATCACTCAACATCAAAAATACCGAAATACGGATAATCTCCGTAATTTAACGGCAAAAAAATATTTCTTTGACAAAAACTGATACATGAAAAGTTTCACAAAAAAATCTGTCATTCGGAATCGACCTTTAACTATAAGTCCCACCACACATGTATAAACTTAACACACACAAGATAAGAAGTGTGAGAAACTAGGTTGTAATCCTGACTAATTTCGTAGGTTATTTTCGAGTAATATACCGCGCACTTCTCTTATTTATAATCGTCCTAACGAGAGAAGACCATTAGCAATGTGGTTCTACTAGTACAATAACCGTTCGACCAATAGCCGTCCGTCAACGAAAGGCGAAATCTGCAGAAAACACATATGCGATCTATACAAAAGAATCTGAGACCCAGAACAATTGAAACGATGTGTAATCGATGAATGGAATGAAGAATCATTTTCAGCGATGAGGTTCATTTCCGGATGTATGGATGCAGGAAGTCGCCATGGTGTAGTAATCTAGACAAAAGAATCTGAGACCCAGAAACTAATTAAATGACGTGTAATTGATAAATGGGCTCTGGAGCAATTGCAATTGAAAATCGAAGAATCATTTTCAGCGATGAGGTTCATTTCTAGATGAATGGGTGCATGAACAAACCAATTCAATGAATTTGGGACATCACCAATCTACGTAAGATCTGAAAGCATTGAATACATACCGAAAAACTCGATCTTTGGTAAGGATTTTGGGTTGGCGATCCAATTTCTTTGAGAACTACATTGATCACATCATTGCTTTTATTGTCAAAGAATATAGGACATGATCATCTTTTATGGAGGTAATGTGACCTAGCCGTTAGTACTAGGATTCGGGATTTTGTAAATCCAACAACAAAAAGGTTAAAAGATCTAACATGTGATCTGATAGGCTTAAACGAATTTTGTTGTCAACATACCCTGCCGTTTAAAAACACTTCTCGCAATCACCTTTACCACCTCCTGATGTAAATAAATCCATTTCTTAGGGCTTTTGCATTCTACGATGTCATCAAATAATTTTTTTATCGATGGAAGTAGGTTTTTCCTCATCTGAGATGCTATTATCAAAGTTAAGTGTTATAGATTTTTTTCAGGACCTTTTGTAGGGTAAAAATACGTATGAATTTACAATCCCGAAAAATCCCGGAACAAGTTTTTAAAAAACCCAGGATTCGGGATTTTGTGAATCTCGAAAATCCCGGGATTTCGGGATTTCCCGATTGGCATCGTACGTTTCAAACCATTTAACTTTTTCTTGAGGGATTTCATAAGACCCAAGCGTATACAATTAAGCACAAACCAACAGAAGCCTTATCATCCGCCAACTTCAGTCTGATTTATCTGGGCTAAGGTTCCTATTATAAACGCAAATTCCAGTAATTTGTTTATTTTGTTTAATTAAAAATAAGAACACTTTTTTTAATGTCATAGAAATATATTTCTCTGAATCATATTTTAATTAAATGTTGATTCTTACATATTAATTAACAATCTTATATTATATTAGTCTTACTATCTATTCAGAAATTAAAATATAAAAATTCATAAACTCTATTAGAATCCAATAATATCGAAAATATTTCAGATTTCCTTAAGCAATCGTTATTCTAGTCCATGAAGTACTTTTAACCCACCCATAGGTTTTCGATGGAAAACATTTCTTGTATTTCTTGCGTACCAAACCGAAGATATTCAATTTTGATAATTTGCTTCTTTTTTTCTTCTTAGCCAATGGTCCGTAAGGTTCCTGGTAAATGTTACTATTATCCTGTTCTGGTTTAGAATACAACTCCTCGTATTCGGCCTCCTGTTCAAGAATTGCACAATCAAAAGGCAAAGAGCGTGTGATATTATTATGGAATGATAAGTTATCGGCGTATTCGATCGCATCAAGGTTAGTAGTATTGGGCGTAGCACATCTAATTGACGAAATTTCTGTGGAGGTTGGGGTACATCCTGTAGAATCAATGTCTAAAGCATCAAAATCAATGCTGTTTGCGGCATATGCAACGCATTAAATTCTAGAGCGGAATTTTCAGCATTTTCAATGGCATCAGATTCAATGCTGTGTCCACTATGTCCATTATCCAAAGCATTTTCAACATCGTCATTTTCAACAGTATCGAGTTCTGGAGCAGAATTTATTGGTTTGTCAATCGCATCAAATTCAATGTTCCGAACAGCATATTCTTCAGCAACAAGTTCTAAAGCAGAATTTATAGCATTATCAACAGCATCATATTCAATGCTGCGATCGGCATTGTCATCAGCAATAAGTTCTAAAGCAGAATCTATAGCATTATCGACAGCATCATATTCAATGCTGCGATCGGCATTGTCATCAGCAATAAGTTCTAAAGCAGAATCTATAGCATTATCAACAGCATCATATTCAATGCTGCGATCGGCATTGTCATCAGCAATAAGTTCTAAAGCAGAATCTATAGCATTATCGACAGCATCATATTCAATGCTGCGATCGGCATTGTCATCAGCAATAAGTTCTAAAGCAGAATCTATAGCATTATCGACAGCATTAAATTCGATGTTATGTGCGGCATATTCATCATCATCAAGTTCTGGAGTAGATTCCAAAGCAAATGGAACAGCATTCTCTTCAGCAATATGTTCTAAAGCAGAATCTATAGCATTATCGACAGCATCAAATTCGATGTTATGTGCGGCATATTCATCATCATCAAGTTCTGGAGCAGATTCCAAAGCAAATGGAACAGCATTCTCTTCAGCAATAAGTTCTAAAGCAGAATCTATAGCATTATCGACAGCATCAAATTCGATGTTATGTGCGGCATATTCATCATCATCAAGTTCTGGAGTAGATTCCAAAGCAAATGGAACAGCATTCTCTTCAGCAATAAGTTCTAAAGCAGAATCTATAGCATTATCGACAGCATCAAATTCGATGTTATGCGCAGCATTTTCATCATCATCAAGTTCTAGAGCAGATTCCAAAGCATTTTCAACAGCGTCGTATTCATTGTTGGGTGCAGCACATCCACTGGAATCAGTGTCTTTGGAATCCAAAGTATTTTCAACATCCTCAAACTCACTTTTGCGAACAACACATTCATCAGCATCAAGTTCTGGAGCAGAAGGATGACCTCGCTGATGATTTACACAAAAACGTTGATTTGTTACTAAACAAGTTGAATTGCGGCCAATACTTTCCTCTTTACAATTTTCCTTCGTCACTTCGACGTAAGATGCATGGATAGTTGACAACGTGTTATCAGTTAGAAAGCATATCTTCCAGATCCCAATAGCTGACAGTGTCTTCCATGTTAAGGGAGTTCCTATCATCTTTACATTTGTGTTTTATACTCTCTAAACGCGAAATTTCTTCAATGCTGTCAACAAATAAATTCAAATCACTGGCAGAGAATTTATCACACGAAATACGACATTTCGGCATTTTAGAGAGTTTTTTGTGCTCGTCGTAGATGTTCAACGTTGGAAATCTCAATTTATTTTGACAACTGCTATCTTAATTTCTCAAGTTTATATACTTCAACAGGTAGCGCTATAGATTAGGTAAGTTCTTTAATTTGTACCTGATTTTGTTTACAATTAATTACACCGCTACCTGATATTGAATCTTATATTGGGAAAATCGTCTTCATCTTAGGTGGTAAATCGAAAGTCATTAACAGATATTTTGAACACGGTCTTGGCACCTTTTTCATAACCCAGGCAAGCTTTTTGTGTTCAGCCACAGGCTTGTAAAATCCTAATTTACCTATGCGGACATAGGTAAATAACTTCTCACTCCACCCATGTTGTACGTGTTAATATTATACATGAGCAACGGTACCTAGTCATGACAAGCCTTAAGTTAGCTTTACAACTAAACGCGGTTGTGTGTCAATAATATACAAGAGTAGCAGTACCTGTGGTTGAACGTCAACTTCGCTCAACGTTTTCGAGAAATTTTTCATCGCAATTTTATTTACTTCCAGAGTTTTTCCCAGAAGACACACACAACAACATTTCATTCAAACGAGTTAATCAACTTGTAATACAGCGGGCTTGACAGTTGATTTATTGCAAGACTGTTCAAATGCCAGACGCACTTGGGCCATAATGGATAGGATTGGTGGCCACCAACTACATAACTCGATCATGAAATGATCTTAATCACAGATCACTGCGTTAAGGGAACACATTCGTAAAGACTGCAGTTCCCTTTAAACGATAGCTGCCAAGGTTGTGGATCTTGCGAGCTGCAGATTTAGTGATTTATTCCTTGTCAGCTTAATGGATCCATCTTCCATTGATATTAAAGATACTGTTTCGTTCATAAAACTTTCAGGTTGATTTATGGCTTATATGTGAATGATTTCTTCTATGAGTTCGCTATGCGTGTTCATGTGAGTTTTTGATATCAAAGTTAACACTTCAACTTAACCTAACCTAACCTAACCTAACACAACCTAACCTAACATAACCTAACCTAACCTAACCTAACTATTTAGCTAATTTAAAATAATGGTGCGCATAAATAGGGGACATCTCCTAAATAAGGACACTCGATTTGAATTTTTACATCAAACCTTTGACGCATATTTTCAGAAGTTTTTTTTTTGGAAATAAAGTTTTATGAAATCAACGTCGTGAGGTATTTAATCTTCAATCAAAGTTGATCTGCTAGTTCATGAATTACCTCCCAAATATACGTTTTCCGTGGTAACTAATGTTGTCTTCTACGTGAAGGGCACGGGGTTTCAAAATTTCCATGCCGCCAACAAATACAGGGTGGCCGATATGTATTGCAACCAACTTCGGGTTCTTATCATTTGTAAACCGATCGTCTGACAGCTGAGAGATTTATTCCAGTGACAGCTCATTTTATTATTTACAAGTTTACAAAAGCATTTTGATCTATTGCATTCAGAAAAAAAGTTATTCGTGATGGATTTCAAGCGTGATAGTGTGATTGCTTTATATTTGGCTGGAAAACCACAGATGGCTATCGTTAGAGCCCTCCAGCATTTAAATGTGGAAAAGTCTTTTGTTGCTCGTTACTGTTGTACTGGCAGTGTCGTATCGCGTCTAACGGATGGAGATCCGGAGCTTTTTGTGGCCATGTGTGGTAGAAATGAAGCGAGAAACCTCCTTTTTAAACCATTCTCGGTTGACGCGTGCTGAGTGCAGTGGTGTTGAGTCCTGTTGGAATGTCCATGTTCTGCGGACGAAATGTTTGTTTGCACAGGGATTCAATACTATTTTAAGACATTTTCTCTATAATATTCGGCATTTATTTTGAACCCACGGTCGACGAATACGAACGGGGAGCAACAATCGGCCGTTACGGCGGCCCACACTATTACCATCGGCGGCGCTTGAGTTTTGGTGGCCAATCGCAGGTGTAAATTTTCATCTGACCTCTTTGGCAAGTAAACCCGATCATTTTTTTTTTGTTTACAAACTGCTCAATTTGGATTGGTTTCTCATCGGAGAAAACCAAATTCGGTAACTTGGCACTTTCGAGTAATCGAAGTAACTCCTTGGCTCTTTTCAGTCTAAGTTTTTTTTTATCCATCGGTGAGCTCTTGTAATTTTTGATACTTCAATGGCTTTACTCCAAGCTCATTTTTCAATATGTGTTGCATCCGTTCTCACGATAGATTCGGCTCACGAGTAATTTTTCTAACACTGCGGCATGGATTTCCATCAAATCTGGTCTTCACTTTTCGGATCATTTCTGGTGTTGTTACCGTTTTTTTTTTTTCGTCCACTTTTTGGACGCGATGCAACACTGCCAGTATCACGATAACGAGCAATGATACGAGAAACAAAAGTTTTATTCACATTTAAATGCTGGAGGGCTCTAAAGATAGCCACCTAGGGTTGTCCAGCCAAATATAAAACAATCAGACTATCAGGCTTGAATTCCATCACGAATAACTTTTGAATGCAATAGATCGAAATGCTTTTGTAGGCTTGTAAATAATAAAATGAACGGTCACTGGAATAAATCTGTCAGCTGTCAGACGAACGGCTTACAAATGATAACAACCTGAAGTTGGTTGCAATACATATCAGCCACCCTGTATAAGTGGTGTGTGGAACTAGGTTGTATTCTTGACAAAAGGGTTGTAATGACCAATTTTGTATGTATGCATATAATTTGGCTCTTATCAGCTGTTAAAGTTCGGAAGTAGCTGGCGGAAGACCCTATATAAAATGACCTTATATGGAGACCATTATACAGAGGTTGTGGGGATAGAATTTTTGTTAAATCACTTCTGTGTCCATTGTGAACAAACAAAAGGTTCTTCAAATAACTTTCGCTTTCCTTTGCTAATAAATCATGCGTTCAATGGCGACCAAGCCATTCTATTATTAAATGAAGTTTTCCTTACCAATCTTGTGCTGCTTGCCTTCGCTACAGTTTAGAAATCAGCTTTAAAACGACAACTAAACTATTTTGATAATTGGCTGCCGTAAATGCCTTAAACGCCTGCATATTAATTGGATGCAACAAATAAATTAAAAATTTGCTAGGGCTGGTCACCAAATTAAGAGAATGACAAACAAAGAGAAGAGAAGCGTGAACATTATTTCTGCGTAATCAATAGTAAACTGCAGCCAAATAAACTTGCAACACCCACTTTAACGAACCATTAACAGAGCGATGCAGTTACGCTTGAATCTGTTAAACATTACAAGCGACACAAATTACAATTACAAATCAGGCCAGGTAAAGGCAAGCCAAGCCAAGCCAGACTAGATCACAAAGGAATGAAAGATTCTTAAGGAAATTTAAATTACGTTCCCCCCCCTAAAAATCACATGCATATTCAAATGCCTCGATGGTATGCATTTAAATCATATTGCTTTGCATGGTTTAGTGTTGTCGCCTGCATTGTGGGCAACATGTAGCATGTTGCAAATGATAATGTGGTACTTAAAGCAAAAGGCTAAACTGTTGATCGTGCCATGTCAATTATGGCAACAATTTACCACAAAAAAAAAATACAACAAATGAACCCTTTTGCTACAAATTTTAGAGAAATGTACACAAGTTTACAGTTTGTTGATGTTGCTGCTACATAGCTTGCATGTTGCATGTCAACTAACTCCTCTGTATTGCAAAGTCTGATTACCAGATCTTGTTATTTCATTTCTTTCTTTTTTCCTTCCTTCCTCCTATTCATTCTACCACTTGAGTCAGTTGTTGTGGCTCGTTAAACAAATCAGAGGCGCTAATAAAATTGTAAAATAGGCGGCAAATCTTACAAAAGTTGTTGGAAAAATGTTTTCCCTCCGCTGCAACCAACAGCACTTAGTTGAAGAACAAGCCAGCTAATGTTGCAGTCAATGTCTCGACGCCGTGGTTGTGTTTGTTGTCAGTTCACCAGCCAACACCTACAGTTAAAGGGATATTTTGTTTGTAATTGCTTTTGCATTTGCGTTTGTCTATCATCTGAAGGTTTGGAAAACCATTTCCAGATTTGAAAGCTTTACAATAACTCATAAAGCTTAATAGTTTTTCCATTTTGTTTTTGTTGGAATAAATACAAGAAATTTATTTGTTTTTAAGTGGTAATGGGAGACCTACTTGGGATACTACAGGGAAATGTTCGCACTCATCTCCTTTTCCTTAACATTTCATCCGGATAGGTTAGGTTAAGTTAGGTCGCAGTTATAGATTTGATTACCAAAGCTCACTTGAGTAAGCATAGCGGCCCTTTGTGGCACCTTCGGTAAGAGCAGTCCTTATACTGACAGAATTCCATCAAACTGGAAAAGAGATTGGACAGCGCAAGGGCTGCAATTCACCGAAAAGTAATCAGTGGTAGTCGCCGTGGTCTAGTAGGTAGTGTGCTGGCTTATTAGACGAAAGGCCCGAATTTGAATCCCAGGTCAGACATTAAAACGTAAATATGAAAATATTTTTTCGGTGACTTCCTCTCAGCAGATTTCTGGCAAAAACTCTTGGAGTAAAATTTGCCATGAAAAGCGTCACAGAAAAATCTGTCGTTTGGAGTCAACTTTAAACTGTAGGTCCCGCAATTCATGTATAGAATGAACGCACACAACAATAGTGATGTCAGAAGCTAGGACGTTGTACAACGGGTCAATTCGACCTTTGGGTACTGTACTTGTCACAGCTGACAAGTACACGTCCTCTAACCTAACCTAATCTACACAATGCTAAAGAGCTTACACATCATTAAACGGATAGGAAATGGAATTCCACAGAATAGGGAGCCGTTTCACTTTCGCAAAATATCAACAGGAAGGAGTAATAGTTGAGCTGGAGGACAATTGCGTACGCTGATGACAGAACAATTTCGTATACAGGGTCAGAATGAAATTTGATTTGAGGAAGACTCTCGAATGGGAATCTGGTCATTGCTTAGCTGTAAATGCCAGAAAAACAGGTGTGGGTCCAGAATATTGTACCCATCAACCGCGTAGGGATAATAGGAAGCAAATCGAACATATGGATGAGGCACTTTTAGTAGAACGGCTTTTTGATATGAAACTGTCTTGTAAATCGAATATGCTAAGCAGTCGGCAGAATAGGGTGCATAGGGCGCTCCAGATTTTAAAGGCGAGGGGTTCTCGTTAGGCCTTTTTTTCGATATGAAACTGTCCTTGAAGTCCTGAAAACTGTTTGAAATAATTACTGGGGTAGAAAATAAGCTCCTAGCAATGGTATCTATACATAAGTCGAACCTATTTAGAACAGCAAATGCCTAGAACAATGAGGACTAGTTGACAGGTCAACAGTCCTCAACTATTGCAAAATGACATTGCTATCGGCGCTGAAGAATTTTGTATGTCTCTTACAACAGGATTCATACTGTAAAGACCCTGTAGCTAACATTATTCAGCGTCTATGGTATACTGGTCCAGTAGGACTTGCTGAATTTTGGCCAGTCAAAAATACTCATGAAATTGTGAATCTTCAGAACTGTAGATTGCAGGATACGAAGTTCAGAACAAATTCCGGAAGGAGTGAAAAGTAAGCGATTCTAGTATTCGAGAATAGTTTGAAAGTAGATAGAATTATGGTTGCAAGTATCGGAGTCGGCAGAGAAAGCTTAATCGCTAAGGCAATCCGATCATAGCAATGTTCTTCCGGAGTATCTGTTATATGTAGAATTTAGGCGGCTTTTAGACAACGGCTTCTAGGATGGCCTATGACTGCATTGATACTCTTAACGATAAGATAGAGCGGAATTTTTCCTGCAACTGTAAACTGGAAAACTGCAAAAGTTATGTATTAAACGTTGGACAACTTATTAATGATCTGGGGTTTGAACCTAGCTACTAGGTTAGGTTAGGTTAGAGGACGTGTACTTGTCGGTTAAGACAAGTACAGTATCCGGAGTTGGAAATTGACCCATTGTACAATGTCCAAAGGAAGGAAATAGAGGATATAGGATGAAAGGAGGGAATGTAGGTAGGTTGTGGGAGAATGGGAATCGGAGGAATTTCACAGAAAGAAAAGACACAAAACAAAAGAGGGCGAAAGCACGAGTACCCTTACGAAGCCCTAGCACCTCTCAACCAGCCCAAGCTGGTAATGAAGCTGTGGAAAGCCTTGATGTCGACTTTCGACACAGAACTCAAGCTCTCAAGTCCTGCCAAGAGTCCTCAACCTACCAAGTGCTAGCCAGTTACAAAAGAGGTGTTTGACAGTCTCCAACTCCTCCTTGTCGCAATATACCCTGCAATAATCCGTCTGGGATCTGTTCCATATCCCCGTCAGCGAGCTAATCTCGCTGTGACCTGTGATAAAACCGACAACCAACCAAGGTGGCCTTAACCAAGCCCAGCAGCCAATCTTTTCTCTTACTGTCCACAGTAGGCCATAGACGTCTAGAAACAGAACAACCCGATCCGTTTCCCCAACGCCTGTGATATTCCTCAATGACCCATACATCGATGAGGTCATAGAGGTGGTAGAGTGGGGGCCAGGACAACTACCAAATTGCCCCCTAAAAGCGAACCTAACCTAGCGAGGTTACTATTAGCTACTAGACTACGGTAATTCCTTTATTTGTTTAATTGTAGGACTTTGGTAACCTTATGTGCTCTGAGGGTACATGATCATGCATTTGCAGCATTTCTTCACAACAACCAAAATCTTTAGCTGTAACGTGTAGGGCATCATTAGCGTGGGCTGTTACTATGGTTGATTTATAAAATACTGCGAAATAAGTCATAAAGAAAGACAGTCAAGAAAATATATGCCTTAGAATGGAAATTTTTATAAAAACAATTAAATTTAACATTAAAAAACGAAAAAATCGAAAGAAAAACTGTCAACATTTGTAGGCTTTTTTTACTTTGGCTAGGTTTGGGAAAGGGGGAAAAAAGAAGAAAAAACTGTGATGTTGTAATACATTTTTATGGCCAAAAAAAAAATCGTACTTATGGATGATGTTATTGTTGCTGTTGCCACCCACTTGTTAATTGTAGCATTTAAACACTTGCGTGTTGACCATTTAATGCACGTTTCGCTTGAAGCCCTGTGTTTCTGTTTCTGTTTTTGATATTCAAACAATTTCCCTGGTTTTTAATCGCCATAGCATAAGAAAAAAAGAAAAAGGAGGCTGTTTTAAACGTGAGTTGTTTATTACTTCCACTTACCCGTTGCCCTCATACCTATTGACGATATTCGGGCGGTTAGCTTTTATATTTCATACTGCATCGACGATTTCTTTCCCTTTTTTTTTTTGGTCAATCTGGTTTGTGGAGGGTGGTGGAATGCTGGGACGTATTTTATTTATTTTTCTTTTTTTTAAATAGAGGGAGATAGGTTCTACTTTTTTTTTTGTTTGCAAATTACCAAAAAAGTTATAAGCCGCTTAAGAAAATACCTTTTATTGGCGGTGTGTCTCTCATAGCAACGACAATTTATATCGAAAATGAAACTGAAAAAAACCACGCATTTCAGTCATTGTAACAGCAAGACACGCAATCTTTTTAAAATATTTTATTCGTTCGTAAATGAAAAATAAAATGAAAAACAAAATGGGAAAAAACAAATTATGTTGCTGTGAGAAGAAAAATCACTGAACAATTGACTTTTAAATGGCCGAACGATTTATATTGAACAGTTTCATATGGACAGTAACACTAATTGAATAAACCCAGCAAACAATTTCAATCAAATATTGGGGAAGTTAGATAATCTGCCGCTTCTTAACCGTAAAGGTTCAAGCAAGCCTCTTATCGATCCATACACAGAATTGGCCTGCAGCCAATATTACGATCTAGTTCCTCACATTAGTTATGTTGTGTGAGTTAATTTTATACAGGAATGGCGGGACCTACAGTTTAAAGTCGACTCCGAACGACAGATTTTTTTTTGAGAAGCTTTTCATGGCGATTTTTACTCTCCAGAAATCTGCTGAGAAAAGTTGCCGAAAAATTATTTTCATATTTTCGTTTTGATGTCTCACCTATGATTCGAACTCGGGCCTTTCGTCTAATAAGCCAGCACACTACCTACTAGACCACGGCGACTACCACTGTGTAGATTACTTCTCCAGTTAGATGGAACTCTGTCAGTACAGGGAACTATTCTTACCTGAGGTGCCACAACGGGCCACTAAGCTTACTCAAGTAGGCTTTAGTAATCAAAGTTGTAATTCCAACATAACTTAACCTAACCTATCCGGATGAAATGTGATTATCCATAAGGAGAAGGAGATGAGTGCGAACATTTCCCTGTAGTATCCCAAGTAGGTCTCGATTAAGGTCGACGCCGAACGATATGTTTTTGAGAAACTTTCTCCGGTAGTTTATTTTCTCTCAGAGTAAGAAACCTTTGTACAATGGGTCAATTTCGACCCCCGGGTACTGTACTTGTCTTAACCCACAAGTACACGTCCTCTAACCTAAGAAACCTGCCGAAAAAATTTATTTCAAATTTCGTATGATTGTGGACGTCTGACCTGGGATTTAAAAGGCGGTTTTACATCTATTAAGCCAAGCTTAATGTATTTGACTACAGCTTTCCTACCGATATCTGCAAATCACCGTGGCTGTCTGTAAAAGGGACGTTAGGATATATAAAAAAGGGACACCAGGACCACCATTTATTTCACATCAGTTTTTAATCATCATAAATGAATGAAATTCCGAACAATCCTTAGAAAATTGATAAAACTCGAACATTCTATGAAATCATATCCATTGTACGTAAATCAGTTTAAATCTTAAAAAATTTAACAACCTCTACCTACCACTCCTAATCACCAGTTAGCCTTTCCAAAGCTGGAAAAAAATTAGAAAGAATTTCATGCCATCCTTCTAAAACTAAGTGTTCCATCATATTCATGAGTTCTTTCCATTTTCAGGAATATTTTTCATTTTCTCAGCATTTTTTGTTTTTTTTTTCATAAACAAGTGTTGCACCCTGATGTATTTCGATGCTGTTTTTCACTATTTTTGTTTTCGTTTTTCATACTCCATCGTCTTGGAATGACGATTTTTACGTGTTGTAACTTGACACATGAACACCAAAGAATTACGACAAATTTGCTAAATGTTGCCATATTTTGTAACTGACATGCAAAGTAGGAAAAATGCAACAACAACTACAATAACAAAGAAAATTGCATAATATTTTTATGCTTCAACAACGAATGTCAACGCTCGTTGGGGGAACGATGTGAAATGAAGTAAACGGCTTTAGAAAGGTTACTTCGAGTAAAACGACGCATTTATTGGATTTTTTTTTATTTTAATTTCTCAAGTAATTGCAGGATCCACTGGGAAAAAAATAGCATAAAATAGCATGATTCGATTTCTTACCTATCACAAGCAATAATAATAACAACATCAGATATAAAAGTAGCAATAGCAATTGTAGCATAGTAACCGTAGTAGCATAATAATCGTAAAGATAATAGCATTAGCCTTATAGCATCCCACCATTAGTACTGCTATAGTAGTGAAAACAGCAATAGGAGTATTAAAAGAAATAGCAGAAATTATAATCAGAGTAGTAATAGCAGTAGTAGCACAATAGAAATAGCAATAATAGTAATGGTAGCTGTAGTATTTATGAAAGAAAGTCATCATTGTTTTCAACATCAGTAGAGGTGAAATCGAGCCAGTAGTAATCTTTATAGTGGTAGCAATATAGTAATAACAGTAGTTACTAAAATAGCATTAGCTGCTATGCCATGGTTGAGAGCAATTACAGCCATATCAGCTAATAGCATAACTTCTAAAATAATAATAATAGCAATAGTATTGTAACAAATATAGCAATAAGATTGCAACAATGGCAGTAACAGCTAAAGTATTGTAAAACTAATTCCAATATTATTATAGTTTTCTAACAGGGACTTTCGAACTTTGGCAGTTTACATTGGCAATCTTATTTAAGCTACATTTACATCAGAATACATCCCTACCAGGGATGCATATAAATAACATTCAAGAATGATAAACTAAAGATTACGCCTTGCACATGATTTCCCATTAGATGACGTAGTTGAGATATTTTAAAGGTTTTCAAGTCTTTTTCATATGTGAAAATTAACATTTCTTCTGAAAAATGTGTGCACTACGTGAAAGTAGTTGGCAGCCGTGCAATATAACTTACATTATCCTTAGCCAATAGGAACACAATTTGCGTGACGTCATTGATTCAACAGGCGCAAAAAGTTTTAATTTTGTGTGCGTGATGGCAAAATCTTTAGTTAATCATTCTTGAGTAGCATTCAACAACACGTGCAAATAATGGGTGTTCTGTGCCTCATCCTATTTTCGATCACCATAAGTATCCAGAAGTCACCGTAATCTGGCAGGCAGTATATTGGCTTATTAGACATGAGGCTAAGCTCGGTCTTCAATAACTTCTGCACGATAGATTTCTGGCAAAAACTCTAAAAATCTGTCGTTCGAAATCGACTTCTAACTGTAGATACCTTCACTAATTCTTAAAATTAACTCTCACAACCTGAGTGGTATAAGAAGTTAGGTTGTAATCGTGATTGAAGGGTTGTAAGGACCAATTATGTACGTATAATTGCCTTGACAAGACGATAATAACCAATATGGTGGATAAATTCGCGTTTATCGTTTTAGGTTAGATTAGGTTAGAGGATGTGTACTTGTCGGTTAAGACAAGTACAGTACCCGGAGTTTGAAATTGACCTATTGTCTAATGTCCTTAGAGAAGGAAGGCAATAGAGTATATTGGATGAAAGGAGGGAATGTAGGTAAGGGGGGAGCACAAGAATCGGAGGAATTACATGATGAACTTTTTCTTGTGGACCTTTCTTATGTCACAAGAGTATGCGAAGAAGCTACAAAATGGCCAAACCTGGTTCCTATTGAACTGCAAAGGCAACAGTTTAACTTTGTAGATCATGAACTGAACTCTGACTCTTTTTTCTACCTTAACTTCATTTCTTAAGGACGCGAAGCAAATAGTTACGGATCTGTACTGTCGCAGTTTATGTAATTAGAGACAAAGAGTTAAAAAATTTTATCTTCTGTGCTTATAGCGGTTTCTATTTAAATACTGACAAGCGGAATGACATTCGTATTTATTGAACTCTTCTCCTAAAAAAATAATCCATTAACAGTGTCATAAGGGGTACCTTCCCCTAAAAAAAACGAAAGATTTTACTTGATTTGTTTTATAGTGGAACCATTGCACACATCACTTAAGACAAACTCCTCGTATGCAAATCCCAACTACTACTAAAAAAACAAAACAAGAGAAAAAACGCAGGCGATCCTACCAAAAAAAAGAAAAAATGTTACAACGACATACGCTATCCAAGGTGCGTGGGTTCTAACAAATCACATCTTTAAAGTTACTCACTCGTATGGCAGCCACAAGGAACTCGAAAAAATAAAAACAATCAACCAACCAGCCAGAGAAAAAAACTCACTACAACTTGTACTTCAACACCTTGCGAAAACTTTACCGGGATGAAATGAAAAAACAGAAAACAACAAGAACTACCAACATTCAACGTTGTTTTTCTGTAAATGGTTTGGTTGTTGTTGCATGTGTTCCACTGTTTTGGGTTTCACTTTGTGTTTTTTGGTTTTAGTTTTGCACAACCATAGGGCCAATATAATATGTTGGTTGCCACTCATGTGACGACTAAAGCAAGTGGGTGTTCATCTTCGTCTTCTTCTGTTTCTTCTTATGTTGCGTCTAGTTTAGCTTCCTTCTATTTCCTGGCCTACATTGGTGTTGGCTGTATGGAGACCAACTTTACAGCTGGTAGGCATTTTTGGCAACATAATTTATGGTCATGTGTCACTGTTACACAGAAAAATAAAAACTTAAAAAGCATAGAAAAACTCTGCTTTTAGTTTAAAACATAATTCATGCGCCTGTGAAATACGTTCTTTAACATTTTTCTTGGGCCGTTGTCAGTGTGGCTAAGAAATTTATTTGACAAGAATTTCTTGCCTTTGCTTAAAAGAGTCATTCTCTCTGTTAAGTACAGTAGTTTATTGGTCATTTAAAATGCATTTTTTTTTGCAAACATTTCAATTTGAGTGATTGAGCTTTAAATGATTGACTTGTCAGATATATGAGACTGATAAGCATGGCCCATAGATAAAGGCCTTTCGTAGATTTTTTTCAAAAATCTTTTGTAAACTCCAAAGGGATTCCAACAAATATTTATTCTGCTTTCTCGGCATCTTAAATGAAACGGCAAACTGTTGGTCAACATAACTGATTGTGTATCCATTAGCCCAATCTTATGACATTCAATTGTTTTAAGGAAATATAGGTTATGTTAGGTTAGGTTGAACGAGAGTATACTAACCAGAGAACTCTTGCCAATTTTTTTTTATACGCCGAGGAGTGGCAAATGTACCTAACCGCACCATAGAGGAAGTCGTCACGTCCTCCGTGTGTGGGGCCCTCACCCTACTAAATCCCCCTCGTACCGTAGACCGTTGTGCCCACTACGGAACTACTGTGATATTACTTCGAAGTGAAGTCCTTTTGACCCTTTAGGCCGCCTTCATGCTCACATCCGCGTATTGAAGGTTGAGGAGACTTCACTACTCCTTTCGTCCAGGTTCTCGACTGGGACTTCATTTGACACGTGAGCTAGTGTCATCTATACCGCCGTGCCTACATGTTCTGCAGCCTCCAGATCTCTCTTCTTCAGTTTTTGAATACGCTCCATGGAATTCGCCATTGATTCTCCCTGCTCGCAATCATAACCCTGACAATGTTAGAGGCCGTTATCGTTCCGATCATTGACGTAAGTGCAGATCTTTAGCCCTGCCAGCGTGCACATTCGAAGATAGTGTGTTCCGCATCATCAATCACCTTGCCTTCCTCGTAAAGACAGTAAGGGGAGGTAGTCCTGCCCATTTTGTTCAGATAGTATCTGTGTAATGAAATAATTTACTTCTCCAAATTTCCGACCAATTCATGGCTTTATGGCCGGAACAAGTTTCGCAGTCCACCTTCCTCTATCCTCATCTTTCCATTGTCGTTGCCATTCTGAAATGGTGTTTTTCCTGAAGTGACCGATTATGTGATTTCCAGCCTATTTCGCCTTATAAATCTCCAACCGATCTGCTGCCAGCAGATGCTCAGGGATTGTACCTGCTATTACAAGTACGGCTGGGGACACTGTACGATATGCCGACGCGATACATAGTGCAACCGTTCTCTGTACCGATAGAAATAAGTTCGCCCGTTTTCCAACCTCTAGCGTTTCCGCCCAAATTTCAGCTCCCATAGAGCATAATGCTGCTTCCAGCCTCCATCAGGAGTCTTCGTCCCGCTGGAAGCGGGCTTCCAATATTCGCCACAAATCTGCTGCCCAACGATCTTCCGAGCTTTGTCAGCCGAGTACTGAATCTGGTATGAAAAAGAGATCTCTCAGGTAGATCCATCAGGTAGTCTTGTCGTGTGATCACCATTAAAAAATGCCAACTCTACTTACTAGGTGAAGTAAAAGTGCGTACTTTTACAAACTGCTTCTTGTGCCTTTCTCTGAGACACCTAGTACACTACCATCGTCCAAAATATTAAGATTTCGAGCTTAGGAATGCCAACTCTTTCTGCTATAGGAAAGCAGATCTTTCACAAACTTCTTTCAATGCCCTTTGCTGAGATGTCTGGTATGGGATGACCTTGGTTTTAACCAAACCGAGCTCAGCTCCACATCATCAACTATTCTGTCACTCAAAAACCAATGACGTCTGTCCTGAAGTACATGCATAAAAGGTGTTGCACTGATTCCATTTCCTCCATATCACGGCAGCTCTATAGTAACCCTGGTGGGACAAACCGAGTTTGTCAGCGAAACTACCAATAACGCAGTATCTCGTTAAAAGCCTCTTTACAATATGAATCGTTTTCTTCTCGAACTCAAGTAGTTCTCTGGATCTCAGTAGTGAATACAACAGTTTTGAAATTTTAGGCATATCGGAGCATCCACGGTTTGCTGCTTTTTCCAAAATCGTAAGGTATGGAAAGGAAAAAATGCCCATGAAGGAGGCTATCATACCGTTTATAGTCAGTGGTGTTGTGCTAATTTTTTATTTTTTTAACGGAACGCGTATATATAATTGCATAGATAGGGCCGATCCTGAGTAGGCGGCCACTCATTGCCGTCTCATGTCCCAAATTTATCGACGAAGGTGATTTTCTATGATAATCCTGAAGCCGGTGTTTTTTTTTTTTTGGTCTCATGTCCCAAATTTGACGACGGGGGAAGGGAGATTTTCCCCAAATTCCGGAAGGCGTTCCTGTTCAAAAAGGAAGTACCGGAACGACATTCCGGAGCGTTCCGGCTCGACAACACCAAAGAAACTAGGGGAAACCACAACATACTTGACATCTGGTATGTGCCTACAGATGAGAGACGATGATGACCGAAGCTACCATGCCCTTCATAGTACCAGAATATTTCTATGCACTAACAGAAGTTGTTTGACAGGGTATATACAGGGAAAGAGAATATAGGCAGGAGTAGAGACTTCTTGCTAACGGAATGGGTTTAAGGCAAATTCAACTTTTGTTCAGAAATTACAATAGGATTTGGGCAACTCATCACACAATTTAGCAGGAACCAATAGTCAGTAACTGGTATTTGATAGGACAATTTAGGCTCAAGGAACATAATGAGAATGAATCAGAACATAAACTTAAATCCTGTGAGGTATTAATATAACCCAGAAGGAAATACAAACCTGGGTGCATATCAATAGAATGGCAACAGAATATATCACGCAGTAGGTTAGAAGAAGACGTCATAAGAATTCTCTATATAGATTGAGAGCAGTACAACAGGTCGTATAATGGAATGACTATGGCCCATCAGCACGACAATGATAATAATAATAACCCTCTTAGCCTGTAAGGAAGCCATGCGTGCCAAATATTTTCATTTCTTTTGAAACCCAATACTTAGGTAAACTTACATTGAAATTATCAACCAATTTGGTTAGCAATGCATGCCCCACACATATTATTCGCCACAACGTATAATATGCAAACGCAATGGAAGTTTTTCTGTAATTTTTTTTTTCCTTTTTTTATTGAAAAATTTCTCTTATTTCACCTTGTGGTTAAACACCTGATCCCTATTAAAATTTCAATAGAATTTCAAATATTGCCGTTAGTATTGCCGAAATATTTAAATTCAATTGAATCAACAACGACAACAAAAGCAACAGAGGGCATATGTTTGCATGTACGTTCATGCAACATCTATTCAAATTACAATTGAATTTGGAGCACCAATGCCAGGCAAAATGATTTATAAACGATGCGTCGTTGCCGTTGCCGTTGCCGTTGCAACGTTATACAGTCAAAAACAAAAACAAATATTGCCAGTAAAACAATACAATTCAACGAAAACAAAACTTATAATTAAGTTAACATGATGCATGAACAGAGAAAATAACGATGATCGATTGGAAAACCGTTTCTAATTGTTTAAACATTCACTTGTAATACCATAACATTCTATTCGATCCTCGTACCACCTTTACATCGATTTTTACTATTGACACACACACACACACACACACACACCCATACCAAGCAAAGTAAATACAAATTTTGTAAAATCAAACATTAAATTGAGATCAAACGTAAACGGCGTTCCATTGAATCATAATCGGGGTAACAAATACATGAAGAAAATTATACACACACACATACATACCCATAGGCATGTAATTACGCCATTTATTCATTAAGATAAAAAATAACAGGGCCGTAGCATTGTTAGGCCTTTGCAAACCCCATGTTTAAAGATATGAAAATAACGCTCCTTTGCTTTGTGCTGTAATCCTAATGAAAGATATCTTAAGGAAAAACATTTGAAAGTCGGATCATTCAATAAGCGCTGCTATACTTAAATTTTTTTTTTAGACCAGCTCTCAGGGGATGACCCCTACTCATGCAGTTCATTGTGCAGCGTTAGGAAAGGTGGAAAGAGGGAAGATGCGAACGGTAAGGAAACGAGTTGCTGCTGGTGGCTATAAAATGGCCAGTGCTATACCTTCACCATTAGACACACTGTCTATAGCAATCGTCCCCAAGAGCCCGCAGTTTCTCACACTACTTATGTTGTGTGTGTTAATTTATACAGAAGTGGCGGGACCTACAGTTTAAAATCGATTCCGAACGACAGATTTTTGAGAAACATGAAGAGAAAGAAAAGAAATCGCCCAAAAAACACTTCTTTTTTTTTATTTTTATTTTTATTTTGATGTCTGGCCTGGGACTCGAAGCCTGGCTATACGTCTAATAAACCATCACACTACCTACTAGACCCCGGCGACTTCCTTGCCTAAGGTAGTTTAATTTTCGTTTTTGGCTCAATTGGATTACGTATGGGTAGCAGGCACAAATTTAAGTCTCCGTAGTCTAACCATGTGATGGCTTATTAGACAGGAGACCTCGGTTCAAACCTTAGGTCTCAGACGTCTTTATCAAAACCAAATATAAAAAAAATATTTCTTCTTTGCCAAATTTCTGGTAAAAACTCTCGTGAAAAGTTTTTCAAAAGCGCCGCCACTTAAGGATAAAATTAACACACACTACATGAGTGGTGTGAGAAGCTAGATTGTAATCCTAGCTGAAGGGTTATAGTGCCCAATGAATGTGTGTTTATTTGTTTGTGACTTTGTTTGAAGTCTATAGACGGGCGATTCTGGATCGATTTTCTTGATTTTTAGCTATGCCTTCCTGTAAGTCTAGGAGGAACTATAACCTATATTTTATTTTTAAATTTCAAGTAGGCGTGATGCCACGCCCACATACCCAATAAGTATTTAATACCGCATATCTCATAAATTGCAACAGCTAAAGTCCTCAAATTTTGTATAAATGACTTTGGGGTATATATGAACATAATGGGCGGATTGGCTATAGTGGGCGTGTCACCTCCCATCGTTTTTATATATAAAAATGAATGTTTGTTTGTATATACCTTATAGAATCGTAAACTATGCATTTAATCGTGTTATGATCTTTAGAAAAGTTGTTGCGCATGAGCCGGGGTGGGTTTCTAAGTTGGTATGGCTAACATCCGATAGGTGGCGCCACTGAAAATTACTTAAAATCAATTAAATCGTAAACTGTGCATTCTTTAACAAAGTTGTTACGTATGAGTCGACGGAGATTGGTACGATTAATTTTTGATGGATGTTACTGAAAATTTTTCGAAATGAATGACCAGCAATTGGTCGACCTACACCCCAAGCACGGAAGAAAAGAGCATTACGAGCCTTAAAATCAGATGAGCACTGTGACTGGAAAATCTTCGAGTATATGCCGCTGAGACCCATGATCGCATGAACCATTTGAACAATGAGAAGTGGGATTAGAAAACTGAGCGAATGCGTACTACTCCGTCCCGTTCATTTGAATCATCAGGCTAACGGAAAATAAAATCTATAAAATTATTCAAAATTAATTGGACATTTGTGTAATTCCTTTCCTTCAAATTTATTTTAGTTAGGGGCCCAGCAACACGTCCAGGATACAACTAAAGACACAAGTTACGATGTAAAATTCCACATTTTGTGGTGGGCCAAAGATTCTTCTGCTCATTCTAAGGGACAGCGGCCTGGTTTTCGTTGAACCTTGACTTTTGTCGATGTACGGTTGTTGTTCGATTATTTGCTGAACGCGTGATTTACAAAAAGTACGCTGGTAATTTAGTCTCTATTACTACAAGTGAGGATAAATTGTACTTCTGGGAGCTTGAAGATTTTGTTGATAGAAATTGCAGACTTTGAAGGGAAACTTGATGAAGAATTAGTTGAGTTTGTAATCAAGCAATTTCGCCTCTCAACATGTCCATTCTTCTGGATGATTCGGGATTTATTTCTAAGCGGCCCATACTCAAAAAAAAAAAACGCCGTAAAACAGTTCACAACTTGTTCAGTTTTTTTCAGAATTAAGTGCCATAAATTTAAGGCCTTCTAAAGGGCCATATGATAAATTCTCAACCTTCACAGAACTATACCCTCATATAGATTGCCTGTAACATTACGACATTTTCTTTCAATAACAATTGGCGGGGTTTCAATAATTACTGAAATTATTTGCTGGTGGTTTTAATAATTTAAAACGCCAACAAACAAATCATCTGCTGCTGTACAGGTAACATTAGCCGTTGTATGTAATGGAAATTATAAATAATTTTTCAATACATCAACGTACGTATATTCGTCACAAAAAAATAATTGAAAATTATCAATCGCAATAGCTCTTAAAGGCTTAAAATTTTAAGCCAAATTTCAAATGTAAATAGTGGGCTCTGTTTTCTATTCACTTCTTCATCATCAACTTGGATTACAGGTTGCAAAGGGGCATATGCATCCAAGCTGTGCAATATGGTTTGCAAATGTGCAACAATCATTTCAATTTTTAATTTTTAGTTTTAAATGCCCACACGCTGCAGCTTATACGCGGGCAACAAATAATTTTACGACTTTTTTGTTTTTGTTTTATTCTTTAAAAGAAAAACAACAAAAAATATTGACTTAAAGTCGTCATTAATTGTTGAAATTCAAATTCACATACATTCACTTGGTTTTCTGTTGCAAATTCAATAAAAAAAAAATAGAAAAAAAACCATTGGCGCCATAGAATCGAAAATAAAATTCATTTTCGTTCGTTTTTAAAAAACAAATTTTTAATAAAAATTTTTAATTAAATTGAATAGAATTGTACTATGAAACTGGTTTCAAGTAATAAATCACCAGCACAACATAACTATGACAGCGCCTGCCAACGAAATCGCAGGAAAAATCATATCTGAGTAGACGGCAAGTCTTAAGAGACTAGCTGGCAAACTGTTTGGACAGATGGATTGTCATGGAAGTGTTGTCAGTTTAGGTTGATTGAATTTGTTTGGTTTTCAAGAAATTTTGCTAATTTTTTAATTGAAAAATTCCATAAGCTTGTAAACCATTAAATAGATTTGTCGCGAAGTCTAAACGCAACACTACAAATGGAATGATGCTGAAGTTATAAGTGGTAGAAGTGGCAAAAAGGCAAATATAAGGAGTGCGCACAAAAAAAAACTGGACTTACACTTTTCGTTATAGAAATAATCCTAAGTGGCGGATTTTTTTCGTTTTATATTTTAATTAAAGTAAATAATATTTGAATTCCTTTTGTGTATAAAATTTTTTTCAAACAAAGGTCTCAGAGCATCCAACTTTTTGAGCAACTTTTCTTCCAGACATTTTAGGAAGCTTTGTTTTGGTCGGCAAATCAACTTTTTCTTCCACTTCCACATTTTCTCTCAATACTCAAAGACTCCTTATATTGTTTTATTCTTACCTTAGAAACTTTTTTTTGGTTAACACCTGTGAACCTAGCAATCGTTTTTTGTGGCTCGGTTTTTCAGTGAAAATTTCAATTATTTTTTGACGACATTCTTGTTGGGTGGTCATTTTCAAAAAACTAATTTTCCTATTGCATTGACATTTAGCAAGTGGATTTTGTAACAGATGACTAACAAAAACAATGTAACGGTATTCATTTTTCTTAATTATGATAAAAGTTATAAGCTTAAAAGTAGGCCCATTATTTTTTCGTGCTTACTCCTTAGTTCGCACTAATGTTTGTATATAATTAAATACCATAGCGATCTATAAATTCAATAGATGCTGATAGTACTAATAAAACCATTTAATTTTATAAACAAAGTCCAGCCGAAAAAGAAATTAATGGACTGGACTTAAAAAAGCGTTCTACAATTGAGCAACAGTGGAATTTATTGGAAATTTATTTCCAAAACTAAGACAATTCGTCGGAAATTGCATGAAAATGTCGTCCAAAATTAAATCACTGAGAAGGACCAACAATGCTCGATATACGCAAGTTTATTTCTAAAGTTCGTGACATTCGTTTTATGATTGATGCCCCAAGTTGATGTGCTCCTGCAGTGCGTACTCCCGAAAATATCGAAACTGCGGCTAAGGATATGCTTAGAATCCAGAAGCACCAAGAGAAGAATATTTTACACACTAGTTTATGACGAATTTTGTGAGAAAATCTCGGTAAGACGCTTTACAAAGTTCAATTGGTTTAAGAATTGGCATGACAATTCGCTTCGCTGTATATGTTAATGAGAAACTGCACGAATAGCTCAATTTTTCAAAAAACAACATCTTTTCGAATGAAGCTAATTTGCATCTTGGTAGGTACGTTAAGAAGCAAAATTGCCATATTTAGTCTTACAAAAGCCAATGAGTCACTGTTTAGAGTGTTTGCGGAGCAAAGGCATAATTCGTCCCAATCTTTTGGAAATTGAGAATTGATGCAACCATTTCGATCAATGGAGACCCCCTTCGCACTAAGATAACCGATTTTTTTGTACCCTTACGGCATGGTATCGATGTGAACGTTGTTTAATTTCAACAGGATGATACAAATCTTATGCCACAGGATGATACATATCTTATGCCTCATATCTTATGCCACAATCGATTTATTTCATCAAACCTCTGATAGCCGTTTAATTAGCCGAAATGCTGATGTCAATCGTCTGTCAAAAAGCTGCGATTTGGACTATTTTCTATGAGGCGTCATTAAGAAAAGTGTTATGCCGACAAACCAAAGACAATTAAGCATTTACATACATACGTACATACATAATTGGTCATTACAACTCTTCAGTGAGTATTATTGACCTAGTTTCTCACACCACTTATATTGTGTGGGTTAATTTTATTCATAACTGAGGGGACCTATAGTTTAAAGTCTACTCCGAACGACAAATTTTTTTGAGAAACTTCTCATGGCAATTTTATTTACTCTCAGAGTTTTTGCCAGAAATCTGCTAAGAGCAAATCGCCGAAGAAATACTTTTTGTATTTTATTTTGATGTCTGGCCTTGGGCACGAACCGTGGCTTTAAGTCTAATAAGCCAACACACTACCTACTAGATTAAGACGACTTCCAATTAAGCGTATAAAGGCCAATGCTTGGGCATTCTTGCTTGGGAAAGTGAAGTCAAAGTGCGTTCAAAAGTTGCGAACAGGGGCTCTAGTAAATCCTGATTTATTAAGCTTCAGTGCACCAGATGTAACGTAATTCGTTGTTGAAACAACACAATTGTCCATGCTTCAGATGGCTTTTACTCTGTGAGGAAAGCCCTTACAGATATGTTCATTTGATGCTAGAGCTAAGCCTTTACAACGAAGTTTTTTTTGAAGAAAATTTTCTTTCTAGCGGTGGTGCTCTCCTCTCACTCCGTGGTTACACAGAAAAGCACAAGTTTTGCATTTCCAACTGGAAGAACTCAGTAATGTTAGTAGAAAAATTTAATTGTGAATCCGGAAAAGTAATTGTTTCGAGCGAGTTATGGTCTGGAGGCTGTATTAAACCCATTGTTTCAATTCGCAACAGAAGATTATGAACTGGACGGCATGTTTTTCTTTTTTTTTTTATAAAACCAGCACTCAGGGAATGGCCCCTACTCATGCAATGCATTGTGCAGGTTTAGGAAAGATGGTTTCAACAAGACAATATTGCGAGTTATACATAATGATCGAACTTGGGTATATTTTATGAGTTATTTACAGAGTAATTTGAGGTTTGTTTGCCAAAGCGTAAAAGCACTTTCGTCAAATTTTCGCCAAGATATCGCTCAAAATTTATAAAAATTAATCGTATTTTTCAAAAACTTTTAAGTGTAAAATGTTGTGAATATTGGGTATCCTTTACAGTTTTTTCGTGCACGTCTTATGTTTCAAGGTTAGGATAGGTTAGAGGACGTGTACTTGTCGGTTATGGCTCAATCCATATTTATATGACAATTTAATGTTAGACGATGACGGCCTTCTTAATAAAAATTATCCTTTTTTTAACTGTTTCTTATGGCCATATAACTGGTCCTTAAATAAACCAAAAAAAGGAGCAAAACATTAAAAAAATTTCTGCCAATGCAAAATGCACAGAAAATACTTTGTAATGTTTTAATGCAAATGAAAATATTTCTGGAAAATTATTCGAATTTCAGGGTTTTTTTCCGAACTTTTATGATCAGACGGAACTTCTATGTTTTCCCTACTATGGAGCTTATTTTAGCATATTTTCAACACATGCATGGTTTAGTTAAGGGAGGCAATAAGTAAAGACGGTGGAAGGTTTTCTTCAACAATAGTTTTTTTTTTTTGTTAAAATTGTTGTTCAGTTTTTATAATCTTATGCTGGAATTCAACAACAACAACAAATGGCTATAATAAAACTAAAAATTTATTAAAATGACTCGTTTATGCAAATATTTACAGAAAAGCGCATGGCAATATGCAATATTAAGTCATGAGTCTCCTTCATATGGATGAAGGTCCAAATGAATGTTTAAATCTTTGTAGAACGGCTAGAATGAATGAAGTTAGAGTTTGATTTACTGCATAATGTTTATGAGTAGCAATAGAGTTTGTTTAAAGCATGCAATGTTGTTTACTTTATAAACAAATCCTTGCAACAAGAAAAAAAAACGAAACAAAAAATGTCACAAGCAAATTAAACCATTTTGAATTGCAATAACCATATAAAGCAATTTGTTTTCCAATTGGCTTTGAAGGGGTTAATATTCAAGCAAATTTATTGAAATATGCGTCCATATCTAGAAACATAGTACGTTTTGCATGTTTAAACAGATTTAGGATTTTTAGTTTCAACTTCTTGTTCTTTTTTGTTTTTTTGTATAGCAAACAGTGGCAGGCAGTAGTTATTAAAACAACATTGAGAGGTTTATGGTTATGGTTAGACAGTTTGCTTTGTAATCGATAAATTTAATAACAATTCTCATCAAGAGTACTATTTGCCTCTTGACATTCTGCAACAGCAAATATTAATATTGCACTGAGGGTCATAACAGTGTTATTGGCTTTACAACTGCTGCAATTTATGGCAGCATCAGTCTTCTTAACACCGACCGTAAAATATTAGTCCATTAGAATGTATAAGTGATTCTAACCGTATATGGATAGGCCGAAATGGTAGCTTTGATTACCAGAGCACACTTTAGCACGAATAGCGGCCCGCGTCTTTGTATAACATAAGGAAAACCACAGTTGATCAGTTAGCTGCCTTAAGAGTATGTCATGAGTAGTCAGAGTTACAATCATTCTTTACTTCAAACTGTCTTGGAGCAGGAATACGGGGTCTATAAAAGGACGTTTGGCAGCAGATAGGGCCGACATTCTCATATCATCCAAAAAAAAAGTATACACCAGTTGTACAGCCTATACTTTCTCACGGGGGTAGCTTTGCTTACCAAAGCACACTTGAATACGTATAGCGGCCCGCGTCCTTGGATAATATAAGGAAAACCGCGGTTAAGATAATACTTCAAAAAAAAAATGCATGAGTAGTCAGAGTTTAATCATTCTGGGCTTCAAACTATCTTGGAGCAGGAAGGACGTCTATAAAAGGACGTTTGGCAGCAGATAGGGCCGACAGTCTCATATCGTCCAAAAAAAAAAGTTATACAGCCTATACTTTTCCAAGGGGATTTAGTTTCATGCGATATTATTCGTAAGAGGACCTATCTAGTTACCCACAACAGGGTACTGAGGTTAGCATGCTTGAGCATGACGAGTGCTCTATAAAACACAACGCATACTGGCCTCGAGGTTATCTTGTCTCTACGCAAAAAACTGATTTTTAAGACTGCAGTGAAGCTTAAGTTCTCCAATATGTTTAGCTCATATCCACTGGGCCTTGCTTCAATATTGCATGAAGTAGGGTCGAATCATCCGGGTTTTGGATGAGTCTACATGGTACCACACACCATTTTCGGAAGAATATACAAAAACCTCATACTTCCACGCAGAAAGAATTTGAAGCTGTCAACGATGACGGTAATATAACCATCTTCTCCGATCGCTTGAAAATAAAATATGAAACTGGATCTGGGGTATATTCGGATAAGCTGGCACTAAGCATATCATACAGATTACCTACCTAACCAGGCCAGCGTATTTTAGGTGGAGTTTTTTGCTATAAAACTGGGGTTGAAAGCTCCCTCGAACTTCATCATATGTGTAGACAGTCAAGCGGCAATCAAAGCTCTGGGATCCCATCTCATTAAGTCAAAGGGCATCAAGGTGCTACACCTCAGGCAAAGGTTTTAGTGGATGCTAGGTCTAGTTGTTCGTCTTGAGGATAGCGGGATCAATAAAAGTATATTCGCAAAAAAGGCTGAAAGGAATGAGGTGGAAGAACGTTTTCTTAAATAAACTGAAGTTCAGCTGCTGTGCTAATTGCTGTTCTTATACCGACCTGGGGCTGCAACCGTCTTTAGAGCCATTTAAACTAAAATAAGTAGAAATAAATTACACTCGTTAGCTATCGAAAGTGTACTACAGACCAGAGATCAGCAATGAATCGTTTTTCCACTTCTCATAAGCAGTCATGCAATTTTGAGTATGAGTGAATTTGCAGAAGTGATATTTAACTACTCTGATTCATTCCTACTCGTTACAACATTGATTTATAAGTATAAGAACCAATGAGTGCAACGTTGACATCAAACTCACAACATTCGAAATGTGTTTGATTCATACGCTTACTCATTCTGATTCATGAATTTAGAAAATACTTATAATACTTATAAGTCATTCGAGTGATTCGAACCATTCATCAAAATTTACAGCCTTTGTTGTTGTTGTATTACAAACAAACGAAGAAGAAAGGAAGGACAAAGACAACAAGCAAAGAATACACACAATCTTCTTGTGAGTATAGCAGTGTTCGTACGCGAATCATACTTATTTTGTGCTTCGTGCAAATGTTAAGTAGAGACGAGTCGAAGTCATTAACATCATGCGTATTGTTAAGTATGAATACGACGAGTACTTCCAACTTTGAGTATGAGTATGATATCAAAATAAGTATGAATGTGTATTAGTATCTGAAATTATAAATATGACTCTAAACTACTCATCGTTTTGAGTACTTATTGCTGATCTCTGGTACAGACGCAAACCATATAAATTTGTAATCAACCCATCAGTCAGGATTACGACATGGTTGCTCGGCCCACTTATGTTGTGTGTATTAATTTTACACATGAGTGACGAAACCTACTGTTTAAAGTTGACTCCAGACCACGGACTTTTGAGTAACTTTTCATGACAATTTTATATGAGTGAAACTCTGAGAAGAAATTATTTTTTGATATTTCCGTTTTCGTTGGAGATGTCTAACCTTGGGGTTGGACTGTGGCCGGCAGGTCTAATAGCCAACACATACTCTTGGCTACGAGGCAACACATTTTCGGCTAGGGTGGTGAGTACAATATATTGGAAAAGTAAAGTAGAAGGATCAAACAAAAGTTAGACATAAGGGAAGGACACCTCAACTCAAAGTTCAGTTTGGGCTGTAATACCTCGTCATCGGTCATTTAAAGTAAATCGTTAACTCTTCAAAATGCTAGTACAGATACAAACCTATATGAAATACCACAAGAAATTCTATGATCCTGTAAAATAAGCATTTTTAGATGCAAGTTTTCTTAAATTTTTTTTTCAAAATTTAAAATTCTTTAAAACTTTTTGGAAGACCTGATGAGAGTGCAATTCCAATAATTTTATTTTTTATTTTTCTGCATCATATTTTCATTCCAATGCATGAACACTTGGGACTTTGGCCACATGTCCACTATTTATGTTGCCATTTAATGTGGCTGGAATAAAATTGTATTCTTTTTTTATTTTCCATAATAAAAAAAAATATTTTTATGCTGAAATAATGTTAAAAACTATTGCGAAAATAAATGGAATCTATTGCTTTTAAACAATTTTCATAACTTGCTTAAGATGCTTTGCTTTATTTCCCTAATATTTCATACAAATAAAGCAGGCATAACAAACACCCATAGGGTGGACCATAATTGTAAATTTTTTTTAATATTTTACTAAATTTTCTAAACATATACTCGCAATATAATTTAGTATAGAAAACTATCCCTCTTGGGATTACCCTTTTCTTTTCCATACAATAATTGGGGTGGAGTATTACTATCAACAACATCACAAGAATTTTTCTTCGTTTTTCATTTAAAGTACTTGCAATATATTTCAAAAGTATTTGTTACTGTCTACATATGTAGTTATGCTTCATACTCATGTACCCAGCCAGCAATTTTGAAAATTTTTAATCAAATTCGAGTCTTTTTTGATTCTTCTGATCGATTAAAAAGCTCGACTATGTGCTCAATTTCTAATCATAAAAGACTCTTTCGTCGGGATAAAAAAGTGACTACGAGCGACTCTTCTTAAAAAGTCACTTATGAGTTATTTTCTATATTATTTTAGAGTAATTTTCGACTCTTTTTCTAGTAGCTTTCTGATCATTTATTAATCTTATTTACCTTCGTTTATGATTCTTTGTCAAGTCATCTTTCAGTCACCGTTTAAAGTTTTTAATAAAATTCGAGTCTTTTTTGATTCTTCTGCGCGACTAAACAGCTCGAATATGCGCTCATATTCTGATCATAAAAGACTCTTTCGTCGGGGGAAAAAAGTGACTACGAGAGACTCTTCTTAAAAAGTCACTTATGAGTCATTTTCTATATTATTTTACAGTAATTTTCGACTCTTTTTCTAGTAGCTTTATAATCATTTTCGAATCACTTTCTGATCATTTATTAGTCTTAATTACCTTCGTTTATGATTCTTTTTCGAATCGTCTTTCAGTCACCGTTTAAAGTTTTTAGTCAAATTTGGATTCCTCTACGCGATTAGAAAGCTCGAATATGCGCTTATTTTCTGATCATAAAAGACTCTTTCGTCGGGAGAAAAAAGTGACAACGAGCGATTCTTCTTAAAAAGTCACTTATGAGTTATTTTCTATATTATTTTAAATTAATTTCCGACTCTTTTTCTAGTAGATTTATAATCATTTTCGAATCACTTTCTGATCATTTATTAATATTATTTACCTTCGTTTATGATTCTTTTTCGGGTCATCTTTCAGTCACCGTTTAAAGTTTTTAATCAAATTCGAGTCTTTTTTGATTCTTCTGTGCGATTAAAAAGCTCGAATATGCGCTCATTTTCTAATCATAATCATAAAAGAAAAAGGGAGAAAAATGTGACTACGAGCGACTCTTCTTAAACACTTATGAGTCATTTTCTATATTATTTTAGAGTAATTTTCGACTCTTTTTCTAGTTGCTTTATAATCATTTTCGAATCACTTTCTGATCATTTATTAGTCTTATTTACCTTCGTTTATGACTCTTTTTCGAGTCGTCTTGCAGTCATCGTTTAATCGCATACGAGTCTTTTATGATTTCTTTTATTGTCATTTATGAGCCATGATCGTATTTATTTGGACTCGTTTTTATGTCATTTATGATTATAATTTAAGTCATTTATTAGTCGTAGTTATGATTCTATTTTACTCTCTTCAAGAGTTTTTATTAGGTTTACTGAGTCCTACGTTTACACTACAGTGATTTCAAAAATCACATCTGGATGATTAATTTCCAAATGCAATACAATTTTTTGTTGTATTTTAAATTGAACTCATTTTACTCATTACCGAGAATCATTTTTGGGTCCTTTTTTTAATCGTGTAACTTACTAATAAATTTTTCATCACCAAAAGTACTCTAAAAAGACTCAGTAAGGTGATTTTTATATAAACAATCTTCCGATTGCTAGCTGGGTATGTATATGAATGTGTGTATGTATATGTTTGTCTGTTCTTAGTATTTTTATTTTGCTTCAACTATTTATTAAAAAAAAAAAACAAAAAAGTTTCTTATTTTTCCTGGTACTACAAGTCTATTACTTCTAGGGACTCATATACTTCACATATGATTACATTGTAGTCCTGTGTATTTGTCGTTTGATACTCTCTCTCATATATACAGAGTCAGCCAAACACACATGCTTAGACAGTTTTAAATACATGCTTATGAAGAATGAATGTATTTAATAGCGTTGCATGATACTTGTATGTTGCAAATGCATTTTGTGCTGCCAGTTGTTCATGGCGTGTATTATTTCTAAACAAAAATGTATGAGTGTGTGGTGCTCTTTTTTGGAGGATGCGTTATTGAGCTTGAGGATACAGTGGAACTCTGGCAAAATAAAACAATAAAATATTCAAAATTTTCACAGATTCTTTAGTAGATTTCTTCGATTACTTATTAGAGTAAAGGAATCATCAAACCCGTGGTCGCCGTGGTCTAGTAGATAGTGTGCTGGCTTATTAGACGTAAAGCCAGGGTTCGAGTCCCAGGCCAGACATCAAAATATAATACAAAAAAGTATTTTTTCGGCGATATTCCTCTTAGCAGATTTCTGGCAAAAAACTCTGAGAGTAAAAAAAAACTGCCATGAAAAGTTTCTCATAAAATCTGTCGTTCGGAATCGACTTTTAAACGTAGGGTCCCGCCACTTATGTATAAAATTAACACATACCACAGTAGTAGTGTGAGAAACTAGGTTAATAATCCTGACTGAAGGATTGTAATGACCAATTATTTATATATGATCATGTATCGGAGTAATATGTTCAACGACAGTATGTTCGCTACTGCACTATTTTTTTGGATACATTGTCATGCATATACATACAGATGCACGACAGCTGTAGACGCAATCCAGCATGAGAGGCAGTCACAGCTGCCATTAGTGAGATACTGATCGAAATGCTTGCAAAAGTATGTCAGAAGTTAACTCACAATTGGACCACGTACAGCACAGCCGCGAGTAATATTAATACCGTTACTATACTGGAAAAATCTTTAGCCCTAATGCATGCCTATCGATGTGATATAGTAAAACCAATGATAGAGTTTCGATGTGACATATCTATCTATGTAGTATATACAGAGTGGCTGATATGTATTGCAACCAACTTCAGGTTGTTATCATTTGTAAACCGCTCGTCTGACAGCTGACAGATATATTCCAGTGGCAGTTCATTTCATTATTTAAAAGCTTACAAACTTACAAAACCATTTTGTTCTATTGCATTCAGAAAAAAAGTTATTCGTAATGAATTCAAGCGTGATAGTGAGATTGCTTTATATTTGGCTGGAAAGCCCCATTTGGCTATAGTTAGAGCCTTCCAGCATTTAATTGTGAATAAATTTTTTATTTCTCGTACCATTGCTCGTTACCGTAATACTGGCAGAGTTGCATCGCGTCCAAAAGTGGACGAAAAAAAACAGTAACAACCCAGAAATGATCTGAAAAGTGAAGGCCAGATTTGATCGAAATCCAAGAAAAAATTGCCCGTGAGCTGAACATATCACGAAAACGGATGCACACGTATTGAAAAATGAGTTGGACTAAAGCCATTGAAGTTCCAAAAGTGCAAGAGCTCACCGATAGACAGAAAAAAGTTAGACTGGAAAGAGCCAAGGAGTTACTTTGCTTGCACGAAGCAGTTAGCGAACAAACAAATTAATCGGGGTTTATTTGCCAAAGAGGTCAGCTGAAAATTTACAACCTGCGATTAGTCACTAGAACTCATGAGCCGTGCAATGGTAATGGTGTGGGTCGCCGAACAGCGATGGTCGCTCCCCGCTGGTATTCATCGGCCGTGGGGTCAAAATAAATGCCGAATATTATCGGGAAAATGTCTTAAAGACAGTATTGAAGCCATGGGCAGACAAACATTTCGGCCGCAAACCATGGACATTCCAACAGGACTCAGCACCACCGCACTAAGCACGCGTCAATCAGAATGGCTTAAAAAGGAGGTTCCTCGCATCATTTCTGCCGCACAATGGCCACCAAAAATCTCCGGATCTCAATCCGTTGGACTTTTTCGCATGGGGGGATTTTGGAGAGTAAGGTTCCCACTAAAAAAATAACCTAAGTGTCGATCATCTCAAGATAGCACTTAGCCGGGAATGGGCCAAGATACCGCAGAGCCACTTTCGTTCAGCGTGTAATGGATTTGTCGGCCGTTTGAATATCATAATTCCTACCAAAGGTGGCCAATTCGAACAAATCTAAACTGATTCCAAAATTTGATGTTATTTCCAACATTTTTTCCTTTTGAACTATAAAATTAACAAAAAAATTAAAAAAAATATAGCGCTTTGCTCTGTTGCCCTGTAAAGTCATCAAGTAGATTGTATGGAATACGAACCATACATTTTATAGGAACTCAGTATCTTGTGTGATCTTTTTGCGCAATTAAAACCATTTCTGTTCACTGTTCCTGTTCTATGTTGTTTGCTGCACAATTTCCATTTTTTTTACGATGGAAATGCTTATTTATGACTTATTTATGCACAAATAAATGTTAGTATGTTACGTATGAATGTATGTATGTACATACGTCTGTTATATACAAATAATATTTACATTTTGTCTTAAACATTTCATTTCATTTCATAAATATAATTGAGACATTTGCAACTAAAATACGAAAGAAGAAAATGAAAAAAATTTTTTTTTTGCAAAATCATAGTGAAACTGCAACTGCAACTAAAACTGAAACTAAAACTAAAACTCAACGTTGTCGACAATTCAAACTCAAACTGTAAGTTTCGTTATTGAAAACTTATTTAAAAAAGTTTTGCTAAATTTATTACAAAATTCTTTGACACAAATTACAATTTTCAGTGCTTCCTTTACACGGATATTATTGATGATGATGAGATAAGATGAGATGAGATACGATACGATAAGATAATGCAACGTTTTAAATGAACTTAAAATTATTTCTCATATTAACGTACACAGTGTAGTTAAGATTAAGTGAAGACATTTATTATGCATACGTCAGTTTAAAAGGATACTTAGAAGAAGCGCTTTACGATGCAAGGTGCATGAATGCAAGCAACAGGAAATTATTGGATCAGGTGAAGCCAATAATTCTGTCATGCTTTTTATACCTTCAGGGTGATCACACCACTTCAAAAATTCATTCACGGCATATTGCAGAAATAGGAATATTTTTTTTAGGGGTAGAGAAACACAAAATATTCCTTATATTCCCTCCGATATAAATATTGCTGGAGCAATAATCAAAGACGACAGCGACTGAGAAGTTTATCACCAACAACCAACCTTAAGCTGGCCTTAATCAAGCCCAGCATCCAATCTGTTCTCTTACTGTCCACAGCAGGCCAAAAACGAGCAGAAATAGAACAACGCCTATGCCATAGAGGTGGCAGACTGGGGGACCAATTCGCCCCTCGAAAGCGAACGTAACCTAGCAAGGCATTCACAGTCTCATTGCCGAGTATTCCGTTATGATCCGGAACCCAACATAAACGGATACGGTCTGGTCCAAAGCTCTTCAACGGCTCTTTGCACTCACGAACGAGCCGTGATTTGCACCAGACCGCCAAAAGGCCAGCCTGACTGTCAACGAGGATAATGTAAGATTCCGAATCCGAAGATGGGTCACCAGCTATGGCCTCAATAGTCTTCAGTGTTGCGAAAATCTCCGCCTGAAAAACGCTGTTTTTATCATTCAGCCTGAAGTGGAGTTCAAGACCGAGTTCCCTACAGAAAACCCCAGCACCTGTACATACACCTTACTTAGATCCATCTGTGAAGATGAGTATACCACTCTGCCCCTGGAGTACCCCATTATTCCATTGTGCGCTGTCCGGTATGAGTATTCTCAAACCAGATAGGAACATAGCCTCAGGCACAATATAATCAGTGGTTTTTCCCGAAAGCCCATACCTTCCATCAGGAAAGACGGTATTCAGAACTCTAGAGTGACCTATCGTGCGCTGTTTCCAGCAACCCGATTACCTCAGGCGTATGGCACTATGCGCTGAACACAGCTTGACATATAGTATCAAGAGCAGCCAGAGGGCAACTCTTCCTCACTTCAGTGATATTCAAAGAGGCAATCCACTGAACCTCATCCAAGATTTTCCGATGAAAACTCTTATCAAAGGCCGGTCTAACAATCGCCAGATATATCCACCGAATAGCCCTAGGCGGAAGACCCCAGTTCTTACCTATGGAGTTCCTACACTGGTAGAAAGCATTTAGTCCCGTCTTCATTCTTTCCCCGGTGTTTCGTTTCCAGTTCAACTTGCTGTCCAGGACAACACCCAAATACTTGACCTCAGAAGACTACGGCAGCTCCTTACCAGCTAATCTTGCAAACTGAAGGTTTAAATTTTGTACCTACACGAGTATTTAAGAATTTTTAATTTTCCCTTAGAGTTTTTGAAGTAGGAATATTTTTTTCGTATTTCTTTTTGTTCGCGATGTTTGAGCCAGGCCACATGTCACACTATCTACATAGACCAAGGAGACGTAATTTTTCTGACACAGTAATTGAAGTCGCCGTAGTCTAGTAGACAGTGTGTTGGCTTATTAGACGTAAAGCCAGGGTTCGAGTCCCAGGCCAGACATCAAAAACAAAATACAAAAAGTATTTCTTCGGCAATTTCCTTCTGACAGATTTCTGGCTAAAACTCTGAGAGTAAATAAAATTGCCATGAAAAGTTCCTCAAAATATCTGTCGTTCGGAGTCGACTTTAAACTATAGGTCCCGCCAGTTATGAATAAAATTAACCCACACAACATGAGTGGTGTAAGAAACTAAGTCAATAAACCTAACTGAAAAGTTGTAATGACCAATTATGTGAGTGTGTATGTAATTGGAAAAAATCTAATATCTAGACAGGATGCCTCCGATCTCTCTACACAAACGAGATTCTCCTGCCCTAACTGTATAATCTTATAAAAATTTATACATTTTCTCTATCATAGTTTCGCTTTAGCACAACAACAAAATATAGAGCAGCAACAACAACAACAGCAAGCACATCAACAGAAAACGGAAACGGATGTAAAGCAACATTGAATTGTTAAAACAAATACACCCACAAGCGATTTTTGTGTAAACATTGTATCGAATTGTTGTTTAAGTTTAGCAGGATAAGTGGAGGTAGATGGGGATGTTTGCTTTCGAAAATATTGTTTAAACTAAACAAAATTGTTTATATTGTACATGCACATGGTAGAAACAAAAGGATATTACATATACATGCACATATACACACACATACTGACATTATAAACTAGAACACACATACCAATGTCCTTGTATGTACCTCTGTATATATATGTATGTATGGTACTATAGACACATACAAATACTATTTGAAATTATAAATATTAAACAAGGATATCATTTACTCATTCACTCAATCATTCATTCTCTCAATACATTCATTCAGTCAATCTTTCTGTTGTTCTTATTTACCCAACAATACATACAAATCAAAGCCTTGTTGTTTATGAAATATAGTATCATTGTGTGCTGTTATTACATTTGTATTGTGTTGATATATTTTTGTATTTTTGTGTGTGTAGGTGTAGGTGTATGTAGAGTTTATGCTCCTTTTTATGTTGCAGTAGTCCTTCCGTTTTCACTTCCTCTAACATTGCAAAGTCAACGAAAAATGAAAGAAAAAAAACGGTTTTACTGTAATGATCTGTTTATGTTTGTCAGTTAATGATACTCTTTAAAAAAGGAAATTTTACAAACATTAAGGCGATAAGTTTCATGTAAGGCCTATGCACTTTGGATAGAGATTGTGAAAGAAGTCGTTTTTATTAAAGAAATTTTAAAATTTAAAACAAATAATGAATACTACAAAACCTCAAGCTTTAAAATACTTTAAAGTGTTGCAAATTAAAAGCTAAAGACCTGAGATCTAGGGATGTCAATCGGGAAATCCCGAATTCCGGGATTTTTTAAAACTTGTCCCGGGATTTTTCGGAATTTTCGGTATTGTGAATTCATATGTATTTTGATCCTACAAAAGGCCCTGAAAAAAATTTCTATATCACTCGACTTCGATAATAGCATCTCAGATGAGGAAAACCATACTGCCAGTGATAAAAAATTATTTGATGCCATTGAAGAATGCAAACGCCCTATAAAACGAATTAATAGGGTAACTGATAATCAACTGTCCAAAGAAATAGATTTATTTACATCAGGACATGGTAGAATATTGTCCTTTAAAGCGTCAATTGTCTCTGGCTTATCGACGTAACACTAATCTTTGACGGCACCCCATAAATAATAGTCCAACGATGTCAAATCGCAGCTCCGAGGTTGCCAAACGACATCAGTTCTGCAGCTGATAATGCGATCTTCAAAAAGAGGGCGCAAAACATCGAGTGTAGCTTCGGCTGTGTGGCACGTAGCGCCGTCCTGTTGAAACCAAATGTTGTCAATGTCCTCCTCTTCAATTCTTGTGAACAGAAATTTGTTCAACATGTTCCGATAACGATCGCCATTGACTGTAACGGCCACTCCTTGTTCATTTTCGAAGAAAAATGGCCCAATTATGCCTCTGGACCAAAATCCACACCAAACAGCGACTCGTTTTGGTATGTGTGTGGGTTTCCTGTGGCCTAAATTTTGCTTTTTTACATACCCGCACACAATCAGCTGCACACAATCGATAATGTGCTTAAAAATTGGACCAATTGTGTAGGCTAATGCATAGCCAATCAGGGTAGCCATTTGAATTAAATTATTTTCCATTATTTACCGGAAGGTTTGTATTTGTATTGGGATTTACAAAATTCCGAAGCCCGGGATTTATAAAAATCGATCTCGTTTAACATCCCTATAATTGGTCAAAAAAAAAAATTTTTAAATCAAAAATCTTTCTTCCTTATAGTCTCATTTTCCTAAAAGGTTGGATTTTTATACGCTCCAAATGGTCACTTTTTCAGGATCGTAAGAGAAATAAGCCTCATTACTGATGAAAATAATCAGCATTGAGAACATATTGTTTTAGCACCAAAACAGCATAATTAAGGGGTTGTAAGTCTTTCAGTCTTCAACGTTGCATGCTCTTGATTTAATATGAAGAGAAGTTGCCAAATTCAATGTCAAATACTTTCGTGGAAGCAATAATTCGAATATCCGCCCCAACTTTCATTAATTGAAGCGATATATGAATAATAATATATTGGGTTATACACATAATTGTGAGAAGCACATATCTAACCACGCAAATATCCAATAAATTCTAGCATATTAATATATGATACTCGCTATCTATGATATCATACTCAAAGTTGGAAAGTACTCATCGTCGATTCATACTTAACAATACACATGATGTTATTGACTTCGACTCGTCTCTACTTAACATTTACACGAAGCACAAATAAGTATGATTCGCATACAGAACTGCTACTATACTCAAAAAGATTGTTGTATGCTTTGCTTGTTGTCTTTGTCCCTTTCCTTTCGGTCTTTGTTTGCATATGCAACAACAACAAATGCTGTAAATTTTGATGATGTTCAGCCCTCGAATGACTTATAAGTATTTTTCTAAATTTATGAATCAGAATGGGTAGGCGTATGAATCAAACATATTTCGAATGTTGTGAGTTTTATGTCAACGTTGTACTCATATTCATTGCTACTTGTACTTATAAATCAATGTTGTAGCGAATGCGAATGAATCAGAGTAGTTGAATTTCAATTCTATTGATTCACTCATACTCAAAATTGCATGAGTGTACTCATACTCATTGCTACTTAGACTTATAAATCAATGTTGTAGCGAGTACGAATGAATCAGATTAGTTGAATTTCAATTCGGTTGATTCATTCATACTGAAAATTGCATGAGTGCTTATGAGTAGTGGAAAAACGATTCATTGGTGATCTCTGATCCTAACTGAGGGATTGCAATGAACACTTACGTAAGTATGCCTCAGTATCTTACATTCCTGATCGTATACCTATTTCATCATGGCTTCGAAGTAATTCTGTTCAGTAGCCTACTCTACTAACTGTATTCATATGTAAGCACTTTATATGCACATACTGGCAATAACTGTACTTTTAAATAATTAATATTCAATTTCATAACTTTATTAAATAGTTTGCCAACAACAACAACAACAAAGAAGGCGAAAAAAAAACATTTAAGTTTTCCCATCTTTTGCATTTTAAGTTTCTGATTTTAAAACTTTTTAAACCATCATGCGAATAAGTTTTCTACCAGCGCACACACAAACCCAGAGTTTTATTACTTTCATCGTCATCATTATGAATCTGATTATTATGATTATTTTTAAAATAAATACGAAATTATTAGTTTAACAGGAAGTTAAGAAAAAAAAAAAGTTTTCTCTTGCAGTACACACATTCACCTATACTTCCATCATAACTTTGTTTATATTAAGAGAAAATTAAACTTTAACACTGCCATGGAAAATATTTCACAAAATTCCGACTGCTTTAGAGAATAACGCGGCAACTAAATATTGAATATTACACGAGTTCGAATCATATATGCAAATACTTACGAAACGTCAGAATATATTTTTAAGGGTATTTTTGGATTTGCATTTGGTCCAGTAAGTCAGTAGATGGTTCGGTTATCTTGAATACCGTACAAAAATCAAGCGCTCAATGCAAATTTTTCCTGTCGTACGTAACCTGGTTAATATCGAACACAAACACTTATCAATCACTCAACAATCTGATCGCAAACCATTGCCAACACTGATCTCTGGAACAAAGCCAACAAGGCATTGATGCCTAAAACAAATCAAATTCAGAAAATGTATGTACTTCGGTCATATCAATCAGATTACCAAGTCCGACAGCAATGGCTCTTCCAACATTTACTACCGAAGCCACATCTATGAGAGAGCTCTAGAACAGGTGACGACTTACTCTTCATTGAAACATCATCAACAGCGATGAGGCCTAATTATGGTTATTATAAAATCAGCACTTAGGGGATGACCCCTACTCATGCGAACGGTAAGCAAACGAGTTGCTGCTGGTGACTATAAAATGACCAGTGCTATACCTTCACCATTAGACAGTCTACAACATTCGTCCCCAAGAAGCCCGCAGTTTCTCACACCACTTATGTTGTGTGTGTTAATTTTATACAGAAGTGGCGGGGCCTACACTTTAAAGTCGACTGCGAACGACAGATTTTTGAGAAACAAGAACAGAAAGAGAACAAATCGCCGAAAAATTACTTTTTATATTTTTTTTTTTATTATTTTATGGGACTCGAACTCTGGCTTTACATCTAATAAGCCAGCACACTACCTACTAGGCCACGGCAACCCCAGCCGAATTTGGAACGATACCAATCCACATGAGATATATCCGAGGATGTCGAACGCATTCTGCATCCGCTGACTAGTGTGGATTTTAAGCCGGCAGAGTTATAGCTTAATATTCCACTAAGAACGTCTTTAGCCAAGGCAACACTATCACAGGCGAACTCTATGGATCTATGATTATCAACATTTTGCCTGAGTTGTTCGATCTAGACATCAAAGACATGTGCTTTCATTAGAATGGCGTTACATGCCACAAGTGGTGCACTGGAATTGAGGCATGGTCACATGTCGGATATACTATATAATCTCGAGAAAAACCATAGGCGGATATTAAAGCGATCACATGATAAGCTATTATACTCAATTCAATCGAATCTTAATGATATCTCACACACAATTTGTTATATCAACCCTGCAGTCTGGATTACGACGTTGTTATGAGAAACTTTACATAGCAATTCTATTTTTCTTCAGAATTTTATCATAAAGCTGCTGAGAAGAAATAGCCGAGTGAAATATGTCTGAACTAGAGTTTGAATACACTTTTCGATACTTTTCATGTCAATTTTATTTTCTCTCTGAATTTCTACCAGAAACCCGGTGAAAGGAAGTCGCCAAAGAAATATTATTTTCAGATATTGTTTAGTTGAAGATATTTGACCTGTCATCTCGCACACACTTTGTTTTGTTTTAATTTAAAGACAGAATGCGCTTAAGTACTCTTTTTTCCAGAAAAATTTCTTAATTCCAACCAACTTTTGCCAAATTTTTGTAATCTAAGGTCTAGATGTCACGTGGAAAAACTGAACACTTTGAAAATTTGAAGAGACTTATGGACTTGTCAATCAAAGTCCTATTTGAGTGTTCAATTCAAATTAAAAAGAAATAAAATCATGTGCAGTAGACATCTTGTAATCGGCATATGTACTGCAAAACTAAGATTAGAGAAAAAATCCAATACCATGAGGTCGATAATATTTTAGGTAGTTGGCAACTCTGTAGATTACTAGACGAAACTGTCCACAATAACACTCAGTAGTCCCACTGTAAAGTTATCAATTCTATACCCATTGTTTCTGGCAGTTGATCGGATGGAGATTTATAAAGCGAAATCGGCTGGAAATCACATAACCGGCCACTTCAGGGAAAACACCATTTCAGAATGGCAACGACGATGGAACGATGAAAATAGAGGACGGTGGACGGCGAGACTTATCTCGGACATAAAGCAATGGATTGGTCGGAAATTTGAAGAGATAAATTTCTACGTTACGCAGATGCTATCTGGTCACGGATATTTTAGGAAATATCTGCACAGAATGCGCAAAACCGACTCCACTTACTGCCTTTGCGTTCGAATGTGCACGCTGGCAGAGTTATCGCTCTGTACTGACGTCAACGATTGGAACGATTACAACCGCTAACATTGTCGGAGTTCTAATGGCGAGTAGGGTGAATTGGGCCTCAGTGACGAATTACACGGAGCGCATCCAGAAACTGAAGAAGAGAGATCTGGAGGCTGCAGAATATGTAGGCACGCCGGCATAGATGACACTAGCTCACCTATCGAACGAAATCCCAGTCAGGAACCTGGACGGAAGGAATAGTGGAAACACTTAGAAGTCTCCTCAAACTTAAACACGCAATCCGGACGCGGATATGAGCATGAAGGCGGCCAAAGGGCCAAAAGGACTCCATTCCGAAGTAATGGGACCGCAGTTCCGGGGTGGGCATAACGGTCCACTGGACGAGGTGAGGGCCCCACACACGGAGGACGTAACTGCTTCCTCTATAGTGCGGTTCTCCCTCCTCGGCGTAAAAAAAATCCCTATTGTTTCGTTCTAAAAAGAAATATGAAAGTGAGAAATTTCTAGAGCAGCTTCAATATTAGCTTCTGACAGAGAGTTTAAAACGCTCAAAGACACCATTTACCAAGAACCTCAGACTTGTTCCACTACCCGAGTGAGATGCTACCCCGTAGAATTGTCTGATACTTGACATCCACAGTTGGTGCCATGTAGAATCCCCATCCTCATCCATTATTAAAAATTTAGGTTATGTTTATGCATACATTTTTTGCATAGTTTTTCTCCTCCCATTTTTGCATTTCTCTTTTTCTTTCTGCTTATGCTTGGTTGAAGTTATTCTTCCCATAATTCTAACCTCAATTTATCCTCAAAATTCGAAAGGAAAGGCAAAGAAAAAACAAAAAGATTCTATTCCAACATTACTTATAACTATTCATGAACCAACAAAATATTCATATTCTACGGAGCGATTATTTCTTCATCTCTCCTTGGAAAGAAAAAAAATTTCTTCCTTTGAAAACATTTTTCTTAAGGTTTTATTAGCTGGTGAATGAAAATCAAGAGGGAGAAAAAAAGACTCCCAAAAAATAATTCCAGTTAAAAAGGCTGAAGCATTATTCGATAAAAACAAACAACAACGTCTTCATAAAACCGCAATGAATAGTTTTCTAAAGCTCTTGAGTAAATATTGGCTGCCTAGGCTCTGGCTGTAAAAGGAAGAAACAGGATTAGAGCAGAAAAGCATTGCGCCTGTTGCCTGGTGCCTGGTGCTGGTTTTGCTGGAGAATATTTTTTGGAAATATTTTTAATGATTTTTTCCTTTTTTAAAGTGTTTCTTGCTTGATTTCTTAAGCAAAATTCTTTTTCTCGGTTATTTTTGCCTAAAAGCCAAACCATAAGATTATTAATATAAATTTTCTTAAGCCAAATTCTGTGGCGTTTCTTTCTTTTCCTCTCTCTTTCTCTCTCTCTCTCTCTCTTCTTGTTTTGGTTTTTCGTTGAAAATAAAAAAAAAATTTTCGTTTGCAATAATAGAATGGAACTTAATTAAGAAATTTATAAGAAAGTTGATCATCTCGATGGTAAATGATATGTGGGTCACACAAAGCTAATGAATAAATTTGGAAAAAATAATTTTCAATTACTAAACTTTACTTCAAAATTGTATTTTTGTAAGCTTATTTAACCTGAAAAGTATGGAAAATAAAATAAATACAGTGAGACCTTGTTTAACGCTGCTCCGCTTAACGTTGTTTCAGTATTACGCGATAGTGTTGGTATTCCCCTAAATCGCTCACTGTATTGATACTTGTTGGACATGTAGCAAGCAAAAGCGGTCCACTATATAGCAAAAATTTATTCTATGTTTCTTCTTCAACGCTTTTTTGTTATTCTGTCCAGATTTCAATTGTATTTTCCGAGGTCCCAATGTATTTACATAGTATGTACGTGTTAAGTTGCCTTGTTTTGCGCAGGAACTTACTGGAACGTAGCGTTAAGCAGTGTCTTACTGTTCACTTTATATGCAGCAACAGTACATTTTTTTCCTTTAGTTCCGGGTATAGCCACGAAGGTCAGGAAATGAGTTAAAAAAAATACAATTTCCACTGTGGTCCAAAGTATCCATTGTGTTATGCACTGTAAAGTAACTAACTGCCACATAGGCTGTATGATGTAACAGAACTGATATTGTTGAAAGGACTACGTCTATAGGCCTGGAACTACAGGAATATCATCAACGACAAGCTAATCATTTTATTGACCATAAAAGACACCTATAAACCAGCTGCACAACATACATTGAGCATCAAAAGCAACTGTAGCACACTATGGAGAAAATTCTAACAATCACCCAACCTCAAATTTTACCAGTTAAGGAGAGTGCCCGAAAAAATTTGACAATACAGGTATTCCCCGACTTAGGTTCCTGGTCATCGGCTGATTAAGTCGTAAGTCGAATTTCTTACAAAAACAAAAAAGAATTCTTCATATAGGTCTTCCATGTAGTAGGCACCCAGGTGTTTCTTTCTCCTCCAACCAAGTGCCGGGCATGTGTACAGTAGCTGAAGAATAGTTTCATCCTCTTCCCCATCTCCACAGCTTCTGAAAAAATCATTAGCGAGGTATCTAAGACCGATAAGCCTCGCATGTGTTCCTATAATACAATGCCCCGTAATGATAGCAACGCTGAGTCTGTCTCTTTGGAGCTTAACAGAGTCGCCGTGTGCTTTTCATCCAGCCTTGACCAGATTTTATGCGCCGCTCAGCCTTTACCGAAGTTAACAAGGTCCATGATTGCTTTGTCCATCATAAGCCCACAGGTACTGAAAGGGATTCCCAATGTAGAGAATTCATTAGAGAGCCCGACGGTCGTGCCCCTTCTGGCCAAATCATCCGCTCTCCAGTTGCCGAGAATATCCTTATGTCCCGGTACCCATGTGATACAAACATCACATAGGTTTGCCATCTCATTGAGACATCTGCGACAGTCGCACACTGTCTTGGAGTTTATCATTCCAGAATCCAGCGCCCTGATGGCCGCTTGGCTATCGCAAAGTATAATGATCCTGCGCTTTTCACCGCAGCTTGAATTGCCGACACTTCCGCCTGAAAGACACTGCATTGATCTGGTAGCCTCATAGACTTGGATATTCCGCCTGTTTACATAAGAAACATTAAATTTAGTTTTCGTTCTCCATAGAAATCGACAAAAGTGTGAAATCGTTCACAGGTCCTTAAACACTCTTATGCCTAATATTGTATATCCGTAAAGCCAATATTCATATGATAGAGAGAGAGAGAGTTCCCACATAAAAATGTTTCTGTTTGCAGTCAACATTTCACAAAAACTAAGGAAGTGAATACTCAAGCTATTCCAAGTTATTACAGCTTCTAGGGAAACCGAAAAATATATTGTCTTCTCTTACGAGCAGGCAGTGGTCTGTAAACAAACTAATTATCACCCGCACATTGTGCCTGTGGATTTTCAAACAAAGTAAATGATCTTCTAAGGTTACAAAATATTCCGATTAGCCATTTAGCGTACATAAAGGGTGGCTGATATATAATGCAACAAAGTAAAGCCCTATATGTTCTTAATTTTTTTTTTTTTTAATTTTATTGTTCAAAAGCAAAAAATGTTGAAAATCACATCAAATTTAGAATCGAATTGGCCACCTTTGGTACCTTCAAAGGGCCGACAAAGCCATTACAGGCTGCACGAAAATGGCTCTGCAGTATTTTGGCCTATTCCCGTCTTGAGATGATCGACCCTTTGGTATTTTTTAGTGAGAACCTTATTCTCCAAAATGTCCCAGATGCAAAAGTCCAACGGATTGAGATCCGGAGATTTTGTTGGCCATTGAGCGGCAGAAATGAAGCGAGGAACCTCCTTTTTAAATCATTTTTGGTTGACGCGTGCTAAATGCGGTGGTGCTGAGTCTTGTTGTAATGTCCATGATCTGCGGCCGAAATGTTTGTCTGTCCAGAGCTTCAATACTGTCTTTAAGACATTTTTCCGATAACATTCAGCATTTATTTTGACCCCACGGTCGATGAATACGAGAGGGATGGGACCATCGGCCGTTACGGCAGCCCACAGCATTACCATCGTCGGCGCTTGAGTTCTGGTAGTCAATCGCAGATGTAAATTTTCAGTAATTTTTAATTTTGTTTGTTAACAAACTGCTCAATTTGGAATTGCTTCTCATCGGGAAATAGCAAATTCGGCAACTGGCCACTTTCGTGCAAGCAAAGTAACTCCTTGGCTCTTTCCAGTCTAACTTTTTTTTGTCCATCGGTGAGCTCTTGCTCACCATCACGAATAACTTTTTTTCTGAATGCAATAGATCAAAATGCTTTTGTAAGCTTGAAAATAATAAAATGAACAACAATGGAATAAATCTGTCAGCAGTCAGACGAGCGATTTACAAATGATAACAACCGGAAGTTCGTGGCAATACATATCAGCCACCCTGTATATATACCATCTACATACATACATAATTGGTCGTTACAACGCTTCACTTATGTTGTGCGTATTAATTTCATGCATGAAAGGCGGAGCCTACAGTTTATAGCTGATTTCGAAGCACAGTTTGTCTTGTAAAACTTTTCATGTAAAATTATCTTTACCCTTAGAGTTTTGCCAGAAATCTGCTGAGCGAAAATCGCCTAAGAAATATTTTCTCATATCATCCATACACAAATGAAATGGAAATCCATGCAGACAACTGTGGATACGGAAGAAGTCTATTGAAGGACTCAATGTTTCATATCGCCTCAATGTTTATTGCTTTTAACTAGACAACAAGATTAATGCTGATTAGGTTTATCGTTAATGATCTAAAGAATACTGCAGAGATAATAAAAATTGGACTAGAACTAAACCATTTCTCCAGGACTTTAATTTTTCCTGCCATAATAATTTGTTTAGCTGATCGCCAGATTTTTCCTAAACACTGAAGTCGCCAGAGTCTAGTACGTACTGTGTTGACTTATTAGACGTATAGCCAGGGTTCGAGCCTCAGGTCAGATATCAAAACAAAATACAGAAAGTATTCCTTCGGCGATTACTTATCAGCAGGTTTCTGGCAAAAACTCTGAGAGAAAATAAAATTGCTATGAAAAGTTTGTCAAAAAAAAAATCTGTCGTTCGGAGGCGACTTTAAACTGAAGGTCCTGCCACTTATGCATAAAATTAACACATACAACATAAATGGTGTGAGAAACTAGATTAATAATCCAGACTGCAGTGTTGTAATGTATGTATAACAACACTAGGATTTATTTGTTTTCTAATGTAGTTCTAATTGTGCGAGTTAGCATTGACTTAAGGGAGATTGTTTCCTGAAATCAAGTGTGAAAGGACCTTAACTAATCTCTTAAACAGTGACTACTTTTATTTTCTTCTTCTTTATCTCTTTAAAATACTATTTCTGGGGTTTAAATATGTGTTTCAAAAAAATTTTCCAAATTCTATTATATCTGCAGACATTTCTTATTGTTTTACAATTAAATGCCACCATTTCGCCCTCCATTAAATTATCGCTTGAAATGTAAACGTTTTTCCTTTTCTTTTGTATCAGAATTACGATTCTGAATGGTTGCATAATTTACAGCATAAAACAATTTCCATCTCATTTTTCTTAAATACGATGGCAGTCAGGAAAAACAATCAAACGCAATACAAACACAAAGACAAACAGAAACAGAAACACATCAAGTAACTAAAACAATAGCACTGTTACAGATCCTAAAGTCGCATCCTTTTTCAAATGCCTCAGGAGTATTTGTTTGCTTCACTGTGTATCATATCTTTCAGTGTATGCGCGCGTGTGTGTGTGTGTGTGTGCGCGTGTAGCATGTCTAACGATGTTTCGAAATGTTGGTTTAGCACTTGTCTTTTAAAAGGATTTACTTGACTTGTTCGCTCGCTTTCTCTCTCTCTCTCTCTTGCTTTTGCATTCAGTTAAATACAAGCATATTTTTAGGGGCCACTCTCTACTACAAATACAATGAATGGCAAACAAGCGTTCTGCTATTTATCATCACCAACATCTCTAACGTAAATCATTAATTTTGGCGTACAAATACGAACATCCTGCTGTTCTGAATATTTTGATTTCAATGCAGAAGCTTAAGATAATTATTGTCTTTGTATATGTTCCATGTGTGTGTGTGTGTGAGTGTGTGTATTTGCCGGAAAACAAATTTTCCGTTTTCTCTCTCTCTCTCTCTCTTGAAATTTCACTTTTACCAGATGACATTCGCTAATATTTTGTATTTTGCCTTCTCAAATGAAGACACACTTGTTTTGTGAATTGCTGCTGTTGCTGTTGCTGTTTGCTTATCATTTAATGTCTTCCCTAATAAGGAATATCCAGGATTTGATTCAAAAAAGAGAAAAAAATATTTGAAAAGGAAACAAAAATATATCATAAGGAAAAAACAAATATTTGAATCTAGAGATAGCCAAAGATAAAAGAAAATTGAGGCAATTATGAAGTAACAGAATAATATCCTGTGGTAGTACGCCTTAAAAAGGAGATGCAGGAGGATATTGCCTCATTTGATCAAATAAACGGTTTTGGTACGTTTAGGCATCATTTTTGGAAAGGGAAAGTTCCCCTATTTTATATATCAGATTTTATAATACATTTTTAGCTTCATATACGTATTCCAGCAGACAAGGATATTCAAAATGCAACACAATTCAATTCCACTGAGTGTTTTTAAAATCTTCTATTGAAATGGCTTGATAGCTTTTGACGCTGTGATTGACGGCGCTTTTTCTAATACGTAAAGCGGACCTAAGCGAATGTTCGTAAAAGCACGTAATCCATAGAAGCCTATGGAATAGCCTCCATCGGATTGCAAGACAAAATAGTTTTCCGGGTAGCAGGAAAGAGTTCTCACTAGATTGGTAATATGTTTGTTGGTTATAATCCAGCAATTTTCCAATCATATTTTCCATATTTACTCCTTTTGGGAATAAATTTTTCTCACACCAAGTGCTATAAATTATTTCAATATGTTTCCGTTTTAAAACTGCCCCTAATATTATGCTTTCCCATGCAAACATTGCTTAAACACCTAAAAATATACTTTATTTATTAAAAAATGAAGAGTATCCTCTCAAATTAATCAACATTTTATTAAATTGATTGATTACCCGTAATTGGAAAAAAATGTTTGGCGTTCCACACATTTCAATAACCAACTTTTCAATGCGTTTTCTTTTTAGTTTATGTACCTGGCCAATAATCCTTTTCTAATGCCATGGCATACATAGATTGACAGGCACATGTTAAAATTCTTTTTATTCTTCCTAAACAAGAGCAATTTAGTAAAACATTAAAATACAATTTGTTTTGCATGTATTTCTAGGCTGCAAATCCTTTTTTATTACAAAAAACAAAAAAAAAAAGAAAATCAGAAAAAAGGAGGATAAAACAGGAACAATGAAAACTTTCATTAGCAAAACAATTGTTAGCAATTGTGTTTTAAAATGATAACGATGAGAGACATGTTAGACTGCATAAACAGTGTAATAAAAACGCCTATTGAAGTTTCTGAACAGTGGGCCGAAATATAGGAATTATTGATATATAACCTTAGAATTTTTATTAACCGATCTCTTTAGAAAAGAAGAATTAAGGATCAGGTTATGTGAATCAAGCACTTAAATTCGTTTAAGGCCCTTTAACATTGTTGAAGGCAATCTTTAATAACAACCAGGTTACGATAAAAGAGATCATCTAGAGCTGATCCATTTAGAAAGATTATATCAAGCATTGTAAATGATCATCATTAATCTTCAATCATGGATCAATCGTGAATCATCAATCATGAATCATCAATCATGAATTATCAATCATGAATCATCAACCATGAATCACATATCATGTCAAGCACTCACTAAGAATGCAAAAACGAATAATAAGAACTCTCTCTCAGAAGTAATGTTTTAAGCCGATGAGTAAATTTTCGCATGACAAATGCCAACCATTGCTTAGTGCTCTTAATAAAGTGAATAACAGTGTGAAATAAATGCTCCGTAAAATATCAAAGGGCTTGAGATTAAAGTGTCTGGATGGAAATAAAACCGCCAAAGACTACTACCCAACTACGTCAAACATTAATTAATAATGGAAAAAGACATTGGGGGTGGATCATAAGGGCTAATTAAGACAAGCTAAGTGATCATTCTCTCTATGTTACTTACTCACTTAATTATATAACAACCCTTCAGTTAGGTTTACAACCTAGCTTATTACATCACCCATGTTGTTTGTATTAATTTTATACATGCGTGACGGGACCTACAGTTTAAAGTCGAACCTGAACGACAGATTTTTGAGAAACATTTCTAAACGAATTTAAATGACTCTCAGAGTTTTTGTCAGAAACCTGCTGAGAGCAAATTTCAGACTACTTACTTGCTTTTTCCTAACTTAAGTCTTATAGATTGTGCAGAACGAAAATCCTCACAGGCTAGATGAGATGGAGAATGGAATGGAACGATGGGGAACCATCATTGTAGTTCACTTCTTTAAGTGAAGGAGTTTCGTTGAGATATGGATTATGTGGAATAAGATATGGTTGACCATCTTGGGAAAGCCGGTAGAAAATTTGTGCTTCAATTGACAGTTAACTATTCCAATAATTTACAAAAAGCGACAAGAGTAAAATGTTTAGAAATTGGATGGCCAGTGTCCGGCCAATGAGTTCCCAACATCAATTGAAATATTGAAGAACTAACCCATGCTGAAGCCATCTAGTTCCACTTAGATAATAAAATCGGCATCAAACACCATTGAAATATTATGAAGCTTCACCTCCAATGAGTATAGTTCAGCATTAAATAGCCTATAAGATGACAAATGATAGCCCCAACATCTTACGTCCTAAAACCGACATCCAATCATCTGGTTAGCTGCAATAAGAACTTAATTAATGGAACCAGATCCTGAAAGATGACTAAAATAAAACGTTTTATGAAAGTTCTAGTATGTACAGGGTGGCTGATATGTATTACAACCAACTTCAGGTTGTTATCATTTGTAAACCGCTCGTCAGACAGCTGACAGATTTATTCCAGTGAGAGTTCATTTTATTATTTACAAGCTTACAAAAGTATTTTGATTTATTGCATTCGAAAAAAAAGTTATTCGTGATGGAATTCAGGCGAGTGTAATTGCTTCGTATTTGGCTGGAAAACCACAGTTGGCTATCGTTAGAACCCTCCAGCATTTAAATGTGAAGAAATCTTTTGTTTATCGTACCTTTGCTCATTACCGTAATACTGGCAGTGTTGCATTGCGTCCAAAAAGTGGGCGAAAAAAACGGTAACAACACCAGAAATGATCCGAAAAGTGAAGGCCAGATTTGATCGAAATCCACGCCGCAGTGGTAGAAAAATTGTTCGTGAGCTGAACATATCGCGAGAACGGATGCAACACATTTTGAAAAATGAGCTTGAACTAAAGCCATTGAAGTTCCAAAAAGTGGAAGAGCTCATCGATGGACAACAAAAGTTAGATTGGAAAGAGCCAAGAAGTTACTTCGCTAGCACGAAAGTGGGCAGTTACCGAATTGGGTTTTCTCCGATGAGAAGCCATTCAAAATTGAGCAGCTTGTGAACAAACAAAATGATCGGGTTTACTTGCCAAAGAGGTCAGCAGAAAATTTACTTCAGCGATTGGCCACCAGAACTCCAGCACCGCCGATGGTAATGGCGTGGGCCGCCGTAACGGCCGATCGTCGCTCCCCGCTCGTATTCATCGACCAAAATATATCGAAAATAAGTGCCGAATATTATAGGGAAAATGTCTTAAAGAGAGTATTGAAGCCCTAGGCAGACAAACATTTCGTCCGCAGACCGTGGAGATTCCAACAGGACTCAGCACCACCGCACTCAGCACGCGTCAACCAAGAATGGCTTAAAAAGGAGGTTCCTCGCTTCATTTATACCGCACAATGGCCACCAAAATCTCCGGATCTCAATCCGTTGGACTTTGGTTCCTGGGGCATTTTGGAGAGTAAGGTTCTCACTAAAAAATAGTTTCGATCATCTCAAGACGCCGCTTCGCCGATAATGGGGCAAAATAACGCAGAGCCACTTTCGTGCAGCCTGTGAAGGCTTTGTCGGACGTTTAAAGGCCATAATTCGTACCAAAGGTAGCCAATTCGAACGAATCTAAACTGATTCTAAAATTTGATTTTATTTTTAACATTTATTGCTTTTAAACAATAAAATAAAAGAAAAATTAAACAAATATAGCGCTTTACTTTGTTGCATTATATATCAACCACCCTGTATAGTATTGTAGGAATTCGAATTTGTCATAGTCTAGTAGGTAAAGTGTTGGCTTATTAGACCAAAAACCACGGTTCAAATCCCGAGACTGATATTTACAAAATAATTCGACTTTGGCGACTTCCTCTCACCAGATTTCTGGCCCTTTAGGCAGGATTAAAACATATATGAGTGGTGAGACGTGTAGTTTAAAGTCGATTGATTAATACCAAATTTTTGAGAACCTCTTTCTAATTTTCCATTAATTTACTCACTGTATTCCTTAAAGTTTAATTTCTTTATATTTTTTTTTTCTGAGAATATTTACATGCTTCCAGAATTCCTTTCCGAAATGATTAGCAAATTTTGTTGCATGTTTTCAATCTTTTCTTCTTTGTCTTGTCTTGTCTTGTTTTGCTTATCATTGGCAATTTTCAACAAAAATGTTACAAGTTTCTGTTCAAAGTTTACATGCAACTTCTTTCAATTTGCCTTTTGTTGCATGGACATTTACAAGTTTCATTTACTTTTATTGCAAATGTAATCTTCGAAGATGCAAACGAAGACTTTTTTCGAAATTAAAAATTGTAAGAAATATTTTCGGACAGAAAAAATTAATTAAAAAAGAAAAACAAAATATGTTTTGAGATAGAACTGGAAATTGCCCCTAAAAAATTCGGAAAATCTGTAGGTTGGGTGTGACGTAAACGCCAAGAATGATTAACTAAAGATTACGCCTTACGCATGATTTCCCGTTAGATGACGTAGTTGGGCTATTTTAAAGGTTTCCACGTCTTTTTGATATAAGAAAATTAACATTTCTTCTGAAATATGTGTGCACTACGTGAAAGTAGTTGGCAACCCTGCAATATAACTTACATTATCATTAGCCAATAGGAATACAATTTGCGTGACGTCATTGATTCAACATGCGCAGAAAGTTTTAATTTTGTATGCGTGATGGCGTAATCTTTAGTTTATTATTCTTGCGTAAACGCCTTCAGTTGCTGGCAACAAGCGCAATGCCTCACTTACTACTTAATGTTGCCCTTTAAGCAGCAAAAACTCTTTTTTCTACACGTTTTAAAACCCTTTAAGATAAGAAATTCTTTCTAATAAATCTTCAAAGTAATGAATTAATTTAACAAAAAATCTTCATTTAAATTAATTGCTGCTAATGACAACTACTTCTTTCCTTCCTCCTTCCTTCTCATGCTGTAAACCAGGCAAAAGTTTAAACAAAAAAAATTTCTGAAAATCTCTTCATTTGTCTTTCCTTTCAAACACAAGCAAGCAAGTATTTACTGCGTAGTCTGTCCGTCTCAGTGTTTGCCTTAATAACTGAAACTCAAATTCAAATTCAAATTGAAATTCATATTCCAGTCTTATCATCTCATTGTTTCAAATGAAATACAAACAAAACGAGGAGTTCATGTACAAAATCTCATTGAAATATTAAAAACGCACTCAGTCTGATGGAAACATCAGTAGCAACACAACAACAACAAAAAAAAGGGAAGATGTGAAGACAAATCGGGCAACAAAAACAGTCTAGAAAATTATGCAGACATTAAAGAATGTTGCGAATCCTTTTCGTTATGAATGGCTGGCTGTTGCTGCTTAATTTAGTGAAAAACAAAAGATTATTTTAATGTTCACATAATTCTCATAAAGTATTCAAAAGGAATTAAATAGGGAATCAAAAAAAAATTAAGAAATGCTTTTAATTTAAACAAATTAAAGAAATTATTTATGAAATTATCTCTTAGCTGGGATCGCAAATGGCCTTAAATTATATTTTTTCTATGTGTTTCACCATTAAACTTTTTGTACAGGAATGGGGAATCCCCTTAAGTTCCAACCTAAGAATAAATGCAAGATTCACCCTAGCTGTTCTCTTTCCTGGAGACTATCCCGGGGGTATAACTTCATAGAGGCCTAGTTTGCTTTCAAGCGCAACATTTTGCCTTTGCCTTTGCCTCTTCAACACTTAGAGCTCTAGTCTCACTTCAGCTATACGATTTCAAATTTCACCACCAATAAGCTGGGCATAGCTTTCTAATATAAACGATTTCGAATTCCTGCAGAAGATTTATTTGCCCTTAAGTGCTCGCTTAGGGTATTTGAATTTCGCAATTGCCTAGTATTTGAATTGGAATTTATCTTCGTTATCAAATGTTTTGGTTTTTTTTAAATACTTCAGTAGCTGAAATAAAATGTTTTAAATTTCAAAAAATAATCAGAATGTTCAAGTATTTACATAAAAAGTTTTTTTAATGATGACATCATAATAATCAGATGATGTCATCAAAATAAAAAAGTTACTTTGGAAGTTTACTTATCCTCTGTTGTACGAGTAACTCTAGGGAATCCCCAGGTCGATTTAAAGAAACAAGACTTAAAATTTATCATTCGAGGACACAGTATTAGTATCCAGCAAAAAAAGATGCTGAAACCTCCGGAGACCCGATCACTCAGATGGACATCACAAGCCTAGGTAACTGCTACACTATTGCATCCTTGGCTAACCGAATGTCAAACTCAGGTCTGAACAGTCAACTTGCTACTGAGGGGACACTTCAAAGCCATTGAACACTCGACTGGCAAAGGGGACTCGAAACTCCTCTCTTTGTCGAAGAGAGAGCCAACCCATCTAGACGATATCTGTGTACCGATGAAAAGATCCGTTCGAAAGATTCCAATTTCATCCGAAGCTCGGTGTGGTTCAAACCAGATATCAGCAATGAATCGTTTCTCCACTACTCATAAGCACTCACGCAATTTAAAGTATGAATGAATCAACAGAATTGAAATTCAACTACTCTGATTCATTCGTACTCGCTACAACATTGATTTATAAATATAACTTGAAATAAGTATGAGTACAACGTTAACATCAAACTTACAACATTCGAAATGTGTTTGATTCATACGCCTACGCATTCCGATTCATAAATTTAGAAAAGTACATAAAATAGTTATAAGTGATTCGAGTTATTCGAATCATTCATCAAAATTTACAGACTTTGTTGTTGTTGCATATACAAAGAAAGAACAAAGGAAAGACAAAGACAACAAACAAAGAATACACGCAATCTTCTTATGAGTACAGTACTCGCATCATACCTATTTTGTGCTTCGTGTAAATGTAAAGTAGAGACGAGTTGAAGTCAATAACATCAGGCGTATTGTTAAGTATGAATACGACGAATACTACCAACTTTGAGTACGAGTAATATAAGTATCATATAAAAAAATAGGTATGAATGCGTAGAAGTATTAGAAATTATAAGTATGACTCGAATCTACTTATCGTTTTGAATACTCGTTGCTGATCTCTGGTACCAACGAAACAGATCTGTACGAAAGATTGCAATTTCATCCGAAGCTCGGTGTGGTTCAAACCCACTACTAACGGATTATGACAACCTGACCTAACGTAATCTAGCAGTCGCCTTGGGAATATTCGAAAAAGAAATTTTCCAAAAATCTTCACTAGAGGGCAAGTAAGCGCATGCAAACCAGCAGCGAGCTGTATGAGATTCCCAAGAACATGAAGACTGTTGATCGTATTAAAATCAAGCTACACTACTGCATTCTTGGCTAACCAAATATCAAACTCCGGTTTGGATAGTCAACTTGCTATTGAGGAGGCTCTTCAAAGACATTAAAAACTCGATTGACAAAGGAGACTTGAAACTTCTCTCTTAGTCGAATCCTTTAGAGAATCTACTTTTCATGCATCCTTACATGCATGCATAGTTGGCCATTACTACCCTGCAATCGGGATTACGACCTAGTTTTTCACACCACTTACATTGTGGGTGTTAAGTTTACATAAGAAGAGCGTGATTCGCAGTTTAAAGTCGACTCCGATCAATAAATTTATCACAAACTTTTTGTGGCAATTTTATTTGTTCTCACAGCTTTCTGCCAGAAATCTGTTGAGATTAAGTTCCCTAAGAAATATTTTTCTGTATTTGGTTTAGCTAAAGATGTCTGAACTGAGACTTAAACCATGACCTTTCCTATGACTACCTAGTAGATTACGACGATTTAAGTGGCCTTTAAATCCAAGGAGATGAAACTCTTTGTATGGGTTTGAAGTAAAGTGTCCGCCAAATAACTTCTTTTTTTTTGAAAATGCTTTAAAAAAACCTTTTTCAAATTTTCTTTTTCATTTGAAAGTACAATTCTTCCGGTTAATAATGGGAAAATAATTTCATTGAAATGACTGCATCGGCTGGCCATACAGTAGTCTACACGATCGGTCCAATTTTTAAGCACATTACCGATTGTGTGCAGCTTCACGGATATTGTCCTTTAAAGGGCCAATTGTCGCTGGCTTGTCGGCGTATCCTTTATCTTTGACGGCACCCTACAAATAATAATCCAACGGTGTAAAATCGCAGCTCCGAGGTGGCCAAACGACATCAGCTCTGCGACTGATAATGCGATCTTCAAAAACAGGGCGCAAATGATCGAGTGTAACTTCGGTTGTGTAGTATATGGCACCGTCTTGTTGAAATCAAATGTTGCCAATATCCTCGTCTTCAATTTTTGTGAACAAAAATTCGTTCAACATGGCCCGATAACAATCGCCATTGACTGTAACGGCCACTTCTTGTTCATTTTCGAAGAAAACCAGTGTCTTCGTTTGGGTTCGTCGGCTTTTCAATGTATGCGTCTGGGTTTTCTCTGCCCCAAATATGACAAATATGCCTGTTTACATGCCTGCCAAGATCAAAATGAGCTTCATCTGAAAAGGTGATTTTTTTTTTCTTTTGACAACATCGACATCTTCTGTAAGTCGATCGCAGGCCCACTTAGCGAAGCAAAAACGCGTATACACAACCATATTCGTTTAGCGGAAGCGTAAGACTAATTATCTGTCAAATCAGACATGAGCTAAGTGTTACCACCCACGAAATAAGCACTAGTTGAAATAAAAAAAAACGTTAGATGGCGGACCCGATATTGGACTAAATTGTTAGAAAAAAGTGCATAAAACTGGGTCATTCCAACTTGTAACGGGAGTACATTAATTCTAAATTTTTTATTTCAAAGTAATTAATAAACAGGAAAAATTCTAAACTCAACTGTAATTGACCTATATTTAAGACAGTGAGTCACAATTGTTTACAATTAGCATGTGAAGTGCATTTACTTGCGTAAAATAAAATAAAAATTTTCAATTTATTAATAAACAATAAAATACTTGGAACTGGCATTCTCTGTAATACAGACCACTTGATTTTCGCATTTTAAACAACAATTTATAGGAAAATGTTATCTCAATAAAATACTAATCAAAACAAATCAACGTAAAAAAAAAAAAATTAAATAGCGACCAGCAGGTGAAATGGAGGGAATGGTCAAGAACAATCACTATCTACAATATCTAAGCAAATATTAAGCAAAACATCTTCCCTTACTTTGGTATATAAAGGTAAGCAATACAAATTGCAAGACAATATTTAAGCTTTGTAAGCGGAATAGGAAAGTAAGAATTTTCAGCGAAAAAAAAACAAAAAAATTAAAATGAAAATATTTGTAGCTTTAGCGTTAGTGCAACTGTTGACTGTGAGTGTAAAAAAAAAAAATTAAAAAAAAAAGATTTGAATTTGAAAATATTTTTCATATTTTGCTTTACATAGGTTTCTTTGGCCTTTGAAACACCACAACAAGTTGAAGAAGCTATTGATGACCATGTAAAATCGAAAATCTTTAGCCTGCTCTCGGTGCCCGGTATAGCAAGAGCTGGTGGTGGTATTAAATGTTACGATAAATATTTACCCCTTATAACGGCCGCTACTGAAAATTCTAAAACCGATACCGAGGCCTGTATACAAAGAGCTGCATCACGTCGTGAAGATGAGCTTAATAAAGTGAAACAGGAACGTGAAAATCTTAACTTGCAAGTACAAAATGTGGAGAACACTTTAACGGCATGTCTGAATAAATCCGATGATTTGGAATATCTCAAGTGTTTGAAAGAGAATGTAAGTGTGTCCTTATCCGAAAAGGGTTTGGAAGTATTTTTTTTTTTAATTTTTTCGAAAATATTTTCTAGTCTGCCAATTTGCAAACGACCATTAATGAAGTGGGTAAGGACCTCTACTACCTTGGCGGATAATTTATCAGTGTCGTATAAGAATATCGATACGACAGAAGATTCCTGCATTAAGAATGTGATTGCCAAGTCGAAATCAGCAAGCGATGAGCTATTGGCTGCTTTACAGAATTGCTTAATGAATGGTCTTGATGATGGTGGTTCTGAAGGAGGTTCCGAAGGCGGAGATGGAGGTTCTGATGGTGGTGAAGGTGGTGAAGGCGGTTCTGAAGGTGGCTCCGATGGCAATGAAGGTGGTTCTGAGGGTGGTGAAGCTGGTTCTAATGGCAATGAAGCTGGTTCTGAGGGTGGTGAAGCTGGTTCTAATGGCAATGAAGGTGGTTCTAATGGCAATGAAGCTGTTTCTAATGGCAATGAAGGTGGTTCTGAGGCTGGTGAAGCTGGTTTGGATGCAAACGGTGGATCTAATGTTAATCCTAACGATAACTCTGTTCCCGATTCAAATAATGGTATCGAAAGCGTTAACAATGCTGCTAATAATGATAACGGTGTTGTGCCCGATGCCAGAAAGAAGCCTGAAGAAGATATATTTCCATAGATTTTATTGCCAAAAACTTTAAAAATCCATTTAATTACACAATATTTATAAACTTAAAGAAACACATCCATCAAATTATAAACAATAAAATGCATCCGTAATACAGATTTGCTTTATGCAATTGGTGGCTATTTTATGTGCGAATTTTATTAGAAACTCTAAAGGAAAAAAAAAAATAAATTTTTAAATGTTAAATTAACCTCATCATGCAAACGATAACCTATAGGCAGAAATATTCTTCAATGAATATTGTCCAGTGTTTATGATTGCATGGTACTCCTTCTGATGAACACGCTGCTTCCATTGGAAAGTACGCGTTCCACAACGACCAAAACAAATGGAAGTCATAAAAAAACATGGTCCAGGCTATACGGTTTTCAAATAGCTTCTGAACGGCGACAAAATATATGACAGAGCGTTTTCATGGCGGAAAGTAACAACCTCGTTACTGGCTTCATATTTAGATCCATTTCTAGCCAATGCTCCCTCCAAAGAAATAATCGTTGTGTGTAAAGCTCTCCCGGATAGTCGCCATAGTCTAATAGATAGTGTGTTGGCTTATTAGACGTAAGGCCAGGGTTCAAACCCTAGGTCAGACAACTCCAATAAAACAAAATCAGATTTCTGGCAAAAAAAAAACTCTGAGAATAAAAAAAATTGTCATGAAAAATTTGTCGTTCGAAATCGACTTTAAACTCCGCTAACCCACACAACGCAAGTGATGTGAGCAGCTGGGTTGTAATCCTAATTCAAAGGTTGAAATGATCAATTGTGTATGTTATGTCTGGTGGCATATTCAAAGCATTTTCCAGTCAATACTTGCTTCTAACGAATTAATTGTTTTATTTACAGGCCTCCCGTATTAACCTGGCCCGATTTTAGCAGCTTATATTACATCACATGCAATTTCAAGCCGCCGTGGTCTAGTAGGTAGTGTGCTGGCTTATTAGACGTAAAGCCAGGGTTCGAGTTCCAGGTCAGACATCAAAATAAAAATACAAAAAGTATTTTTTCGGCGATTTCCTCTCAGTAGATTTCTGGCAAAAACTCTGAGAGTAAAAATTGCCATGAAAAGTTTCTCAAAAATCTGTCGTTTGGAGTCGAGTTGTTACACACAACATAAAATAGTGTAAGAAACTAGGTCAATGGTCCTGACTGAAGGGTTGTAATGACCAATTATGTATTACGTATGTATGTATTAGATCATAACCCAATAGGAATAGATTTTCCACTTGGCCAAGCTTCACATATGATTTCTTGCGTTAGGGATAGTCGTAATGAATCTATGTTTGGTTGCCAGCCATTATTTAACGAAAAAATTATATTATTTTAAAGTAATTTAAAGGATTTCCATCATATAAAATCGTCTTTCAAGATCTCTCTGCTTCAGGTCATGTGTCACCATATTTCTTGGCTTTAGAAAAAATCCTGCTACTTTCAAACCCTTTGAAATGGTTACTTGAGTCAGGCCTAATGGTTCTGCAAGCTTGTCTTCGTCTGATAGTAATCTTGTTCATGTAATGTTTTCAATTTTGAATCACGCCTTTGGTCTTTAATGTCGATATCATTATTTTGGAAAGACGCAAATCAATCGATAAGCTGTACTATATAAGGAGTGCGCACAAAAAAAACTGCACTTACACTTTTCGTTATAGAAATAAAACTAAGTGGCGGATTTTTTTCATTTTATATTTCAATTAAAGTAAATAATATTTGAATTCATTTTGTGTATAAAATTTTTTTCTAAGAAAGGTCTCAGAGCATTCAACTTTTTGAGCCACTTTTCTTTCAGACATTTTAGGGGTGTTTTAGAAAAATACGTATTATTTTACTTGCTTTGTTTTGGTCGGTAAATCCTTTTTGTTCTTCCACTTCCCACGCTTTCCCTAAATACTCAAAGACTCCTTATATTGTTTAATTCTTCCCTTAGAAACTGTTTTTTGGTTGACCCTTCGAACATAGCAATCGTTTTTTGTAAGCGGGCGCGGTTTTTCATTGAAAATTTCAATAATTTTTTTACGACTTTCTTGTTGGATGGCCATTCTCAAAAAACTATTCTTGCTATTGCAATGACATTTAGAATATGGATTTTGAAACAGATGACTAACAAAAACAACGTAACGGCATTCATTATTTTTTTATTATGATAAAAGTTATAAGCTTAAAAGTAGGCCCACTTTTTTTCGTGCGCACTCCTTATGCTGAAACCGTATTAAAATTGATTCTAGGCTTCAATTAACAAATGTGGAATCGGATCTATGCCAAATAGGTGTCGAAGAAAGAGATATTTTTACTGAATTCTGCCTTCTGTGTCAACCATTTACAACATTGGTTGGAATGTTTGATTCCCTATCGTATGTGCCTTTAAAATGCTCTTTTTGTTCTTTTTTTAAACGTAATTTTTAATTCCTTGAATTAAAAGTTCATGTAGAATTTTATATTGAATTCGTTACCAAAGGGAAATCAATTTTATTTGGCTTGCAAGGCGACTAATTCGTTTTGCCAACATAAATTAACATTCCAAGTGAACACCAAACTATAACTAGCGTATGTACTCATGCTTTTGTATTATTATCTTTAAATTGGAGCTAAATATGGGTTCTACTCCCATACTCACATACTCCCATACACACACACACACATGCATATCATCAGCATAATTCTAGGCTTCTTCGTGTCTTTTTTTCTTTTTCCTGCTTAGACTGAATGCCTGCGCTTCTCTCTGCAATGGTTATGGTTTTTGCATACCCCAGCAAAACTAATTTGATTCTTCGATGATTTCTGTTAAGAAGAATTGATAAAAAAATAAAAAAACAGCAAAGAGAGAGGAAAATAGTAGAAAAGGAATTGAAAATGTTTGGTAAACCTTTAAGAAACAATTGTTGCAATTCGTGTCTCACGTTTTAGTAAAAATAAAACGAACGAAAGCAACAAACGTTTGACTGTAAAATTCAAATCGCACTTGTTAGTGCCACCTTTCTATGGCTCTCATATATATAGATAGCCTGGCCGGCATAGAGAATGGCTAAAACAACAATTCACTTCACTTGCTAACCAAAAAAAAAATTGTTGAACGAAATGGCAAAAAGAAAAAAACAAAACGCTGCCATTGGAAAATACAGGCACATGTTTATGTACGATGTACGAGTAGTTAAAGCGACTGTAGCTGAACGATTAGGCCTGAGGATAAGGTACTTCCCATTTCATTATTGTCCATATCGTTTGTGGTAAAACGCTTTTAGATCATTTGATATGATGAACAATTTCTTTTTGTTTTGTTTTTTGTTGTTAATTGAAACAAAAGCAACAAAATAAGCAATAAAACCATACAAGAATAACAGTTAAACAGAAAAAAAGCCCAAAAATATTGCAAATAAAAACCCCAAAAAAAAGAGAGGCGTCTTTGGCTATATGGACACCAGGAGAAACTATTACCAATTGTAACAATTATATGCTGGCAATGGAATACAATTTCTTTCTTTTATTTATGCATTCCGTTTCTGTACATTTTTTTCTAACAATTTTTGCTTTTTTTTTTGCATAATTCACCGACCAAGCAACCAGCCAGCCGGGGGTATAAAAAAGGGTTCCCTTTTTTTTGTAATTTTAAGGAACTTTTTTTTTTAAAGCACTCTATAGAATATTAAACTCTCTTACTAAACTAGTGGCAGTAGCACCCCACATAGGCTGTGTTTAATGGATAGCCTTTCCTTAGTAGATTCATTAGAATGCCATTCGATTCATTAAGATACTCACACTTTTTATGCTAGGGCCATTCAAAAGCAGATTTCATCGTTCGTTAAATGACAGAACGTATGAAGATACAGGCGAACATACAACTAACGGAGAACTAACCGGTTTCATCCGAAGCTTGGCGTAATTCAAACCCACCACCAACGGATCATTACAAAGAGACTTACCTCACACTAGGTGACACAATGGATCTTATGGGCCACCGAGTGAACTTGCCTGAGGACGGCAAGCTATCCCCTAACCATCACAACATAAGTGATGTAAGAAGCTGAGACATAAGCTTGACTATGGAAATGTAAGTAAGTAAGCGATCAGTCCCATACTTTTTTCGAGTTAGTTTTATAGGAACCATTTAATTGGGAGACGATGTGATTGCCAAATAGTAGTGCTATGTCTTGTACTTTATACGGTCTATTCGAATTAAATTGAGCACATCTTTCACTTGTTATATACTCGCGAGATTCTACATGGGTGCGGAGGTCTTGAGTTTCCCCAAAGGCCTTTATGTATCAAATACACGTCTCCCCCAAAACATTCTCTTCCAATCGAACGATAAGGCCGAGCCAGCTCAGCCTTTGGATGCTAATGCGCTGTTCCACCGCCATTTTGTTAAGGGGCCTCGTACAGCTCACTGTTAAATCGAATGCGGATATCTTTGCCAACGTATTGTGGACTTACGTAAGACTTTTCTCTTGAACATTCTCAAGGCTACTGCATCGGCTCTTAAAAGTGTTTATGCTTCTATTTATACTTCGACGGTGACTTTCTCTCAACAGATTTCTGGCAATAACTCGGAGAGTAAACAAAATTGCTATGCAAAGTTCCTCAAAAATCTGTTGCTCAAAGTTGACTTTAAGCTGTAGGTCCCGACGCCACTCATGTATAAAATTAACACACACAACATAAGTGATGTGAGAGGAATGATGAGTGACTTGTAGACCATAAGTTTCGTCGTACGAGAGAGGCCTCTGCTACTTTACAGCCTATTGAGCCTATAGTACCAAGACAAGTGACAAGAGCAATCCTATGCTTGATCTCCAAACTGGCATAATTTTTGCAAGAAACGGCGGTTCCGAGATAAAAAAAATTCACTGATTATACGGAAATTATAGTTAAAAGCACCAATTTAGGAATTGATAGGCCTTACGTCCCTATTTGTCAGCCTCATCTTGATAAACTCCCGTTCAATAATACTAAAGGCATCAGTAACGTCTCGCTTGATACGTCCTATGACGTCAATGTCCCTTTATTTCTCTATCCTACTTTATAGTGCATCTTAAATTCCACCTGATCTTCATTCCGGATTTTCTTTTTCTGCTGCACAACTTGCCTCCACCAAACAGACCACAACAAAAACTCAAAATTATTTTGATTCTTATCGATAACAAAAAAAAACTGCAAAACAAAAAAAAAACATTTTCAAACTAAAAATTTTTTATTCGTGTTCTTTCATTTAAATTTCGCGCTTGCAGCTGCTGTTAATTTTTTTGCTTTCTGTTGTCGATGTTGCAAGCATAAAAACGATCTTGACGAAATTTCTTCACAGTAAGAAATGAAAAATTCGAATATTTTTTGCCATGCAATGGCACTAGCATTGGCAAATGAATATGAATGTGTGACCATTTCTAATTGAAGGGCGAGGAGGGGAATTTTTTTTTAGGTTTTTCTTTACTTTTCTTTCAAATTTCCATTGTTTTAAGGTACGTTTTAATGTGTTGCATGAACACGAGTACTCTATAAGTATACGATTTTTAGTTGTTGTACTTGTTGTTGTTGTATTGCATAGACTTAGAAGTTGATGGGTTTTGTGGAAACACTTCCTTTAGGCCATACATTTCCACAATTTTCGTTCCACTGTGTTGAAATATTATTGTGCTGCAAGTTGCTGTTTCTCTCTATTGGCCTAAAAATGAATGTGTGGCAATGTGGAAAAAAGAGGAAAAATTGAGGAAAAATTGGAAAAATACTTCAATCATAGTGTTTTTGCATAGTTTTACAGACATTTTTTGTTTTTGATAGAATGGTTGATATACCTAGAAATTGTTCAAATGAAAATTCTTTAGCATTTGCGTACGTTGCACTATTGTAAGGAGTTATAGTTTAGCTTCATATCCTTATATGAGCCACACAATTTTAATCAATATTTTGCATGGAGTCTGCTTCGCATGGCCGGCCTGCTTTGTCATAAAATAGGGACCACTCGTACAAGTATATTCTTCAATGTGGAATAATGCTTATGAAGTTCTTGTTCGTTAAATCCTTTTCCTATGCGTTGTAAGGAGTGCGCACGAAAAAAAATGCGGGCCTACTTTTAAGCTTATAACTTTTATCGTAATTGAAAAAAATGAATACCGTTACATTGTTTTTGTTAGTCATCTGTTTCATAATCCACGTGCAAATAGCAAAATTAGTTTTTTGAAAACAAGAATGTCCTAAAAAAATAATTGAAATTTTCAATGAAAAATCGCGCCGTTTACAAAAAACGATTGCTAGGTTCGCAGTTTCGAAGGTAAGAATAAAACAATATAAGGAGTCTTTGTAAGTCGCCGTGGTCTAGTAGGTAGTGTGTTGGCTTATTAGACGAAAGGCCCGGGTTCGAATCCCAGGTCAGACATGAAAACGAAAAATATTTCTTCGGCGACTTCCTCTCAGCGGATTTCTGGCAAAGACTCTGAGAGTAAAAATTGCCACAAAAAGCTTCTCAAAAATCTGTCGTTCGGAAGCGACTTTAAACTGTAGGTCCCGCCACTCATGTATAAAATTAACGCAAGCAACATAAGTGATGTGAGAAGTTAGGTTGTAAACCTGACTAAAGCGTTGTAATGGCTCTTGATGTAGGTATGTAAATGGTAACCTTTTGCGATTATATGCGGTGGTAAAGCCTAACCTAACCTATTTAGTATAGCTTAAACACAAAAGCAAGTCGTTGCAAATATTTTTAAAGAAAACTCCAATAAAAATAAGAACTTTTAGACGACTTAGTCATATTTGATTGAATGCTAGTTGACCTTAATATCGTAATAGGTAAAAGCAAGTAAAGTTGGGCAAGAAACTAAGATCTTCGAACAGAAGCTCTCCATCAGTGTCAATAGTTTTCAACTGATTAAATCTATTTTAACTTTTTCCACAATATTTTACCAACATCTCTAATGAAAATTCAACGCCATAAAAATATGTCACTTTTGTATTGCATGAGACAAAAATGTTAAACTATGCAGATGTCAAATTGTAACATTTTAAGTAACGTAACATCTTCAAATTAAAGCTCCCCATCAGTGTCAACAGTCTTCAACTAATTAAATCTATTTTAACTTCTTCTGCGATACTTCAAAAACTTCTATAATGAATTAATGAAATGCAATGCCATAAAAATATGTCACTTTCGTATTGCATGAGACAAAAATGTTAAATGACGTGATATTTTAATACAAAATTGCTATGAAAAACATTTATTTTCAAAAAAAAACTTGGCAGTTTAATTAAAAAAGAATTTTTTGTTGCAACATGAAACAAATTTTTTTTTTTGTAACCCTTGGAGCGGCGATAAAGGCTGCTTATAGCTTATGATGCCGTGGCAAGAAAGGTCCTTCGGAACGTGTGATGTATTCGGGTATGTGTAAATTTGGCGAGGCTAATTTGTGTGCATATAAGCATCCAATTTTTAAAACCCCGCTTAATACGGTTCTAAAGTAATGCCAAGTTTGGTTTTTCATGCATTCATGTAGAGAAACTAGGCAATGCTGCGGATATAATTTATCAAGTATTTCGTTGTTACAAGAAAAATTGCAACATATTTTAAGGAACATCACGAAAACCAAAAGATAACGGTTATGTGGAAAATTTTAAAAATATTTTATCTTCAACGTATTTTTTCAGGGGGGGGGGAGGGGAGGGGTAAGGGTCCGTATTTGGCTTACAGTAACAACTTAATAAACAAACAATTTATTTCTGTTATCGAAACACTTCAATCTCTATTTAATCGGTGTTGTTGCTGTTTGTTGGTGGTGTTACTAACGTTTATTTACAAAATAAAAAATAAAAGTTGATGGAAAAGAAAAACGAAAGAGAAGAGAAGAATAATGATTTAACAGAACGTCATTTATTTACGGTCATAATTCATTGATAAAAACCAAGGCACAATACATTTTATTTCATCTGTCTTAAGATTTGGAAAAAAAAATTATGTTCTGCCAAGGAAATAAGGAAACCAAAACCAAAACCAATTTAAGGAAATTTACATTCGCAAAATAAAAAAAAAGAAAAATTGGAAAAAATTAGAAAAAAAAGAATATCCTTGAAAAATGAGAACCATTATCTAAAAAGAAGAAGAACACCTAAAAATATAATCATCATCATCATCATTATAATAGATTTTAAAAATATTAAACATTGAAAATGGTTTTTCACTTTCAATATCCTGCCAAATGGGAAAAACAAATATTCTCCCCTTCTCTTTAGCAATATGAATGACGATGAAAGTATTTTTTCTCTACCACCCCTCACCCGCCATTTTCTTTTTTATTTGAATTACTCGTACATATCAACGTTATTACGTTACTCTTGTTAATATTTTAATTAAAACAATATTATTTTAATTTTATTTTATTTTATTATTTTCTTTTTTTTTTATTTATTAAACATTTTTTTTATAATAATGATGCAAAAAATATGTTGCCAGAAGCCATATTTGAGTACCAAAAAAAAAGGAAAACCTATCCATAATTATTTATTTTATAGACATCAGCCATTAATCGACCTAAAGCAAGCATATGGGGGGCGTTTACAATTTAGTACAGACACTCTACACCAGGTCTTAAGGTTACAATAAAAAAAGTTACAATAAAAAGGAATAAGTGGGCATTCCAATGATCTTTAACTTTAACTACTCTTATCATAGGGCATAAGCCTCATAGAAAATGTTGTTATATTGTCGTCAGATTACTTATGTGCATGGTATACTTACCTCATACTTGTTCCTCTACTTTATGTATACTACATATACCCGGCTCGTGTCCCTCAATTTGCTCTTTTACAATGTTGTGCATCGAAGTTGCGTTTTTTATTCGTCGTCGCATGTTCAGTGTCCGTCGTTATACGAACAAGCTAAACAGAAAAAGTGGATTCCCTTTAATTAGCTCAAATTTGTCTAAAATTTCTTAGCTTCAAATTGCCGTTTTGCTAGTGCCGCATGTCTCAGTTGCGTCGTTAGTGCAATTTCTATCGAATGTTTGTACCGAAAAAGGGGATTCTTCATCTAGTGCAACTTCGACTTTTAAAATTCGTGACGAAGCTATATAAAATGTTTTACAAGCAAACAAAAGGGGATTCCGTAAGTCTATGTAATAATACAACATATGTATTAGTTATGATGGTTGCAGTTGTAGGTCGTTGAATAATATTTTTTTTTTTTGAAAAGTTTTTTTCACTGAAAAATTTTCATGAAAGTTGTTATCGTTTCGTCGCATTTCGGTTTTGTTGCGTTCTTAGCCCTAACGACGCAAACCGGGATAGTGTATGCCCCCAACAAATATTTTTCAACCTGCTTTTCAAGTTCTACCTACTGTTTGAATAATAACATGATGTTCAAGTGACATTAGCTGTTTTGCAAATAGAGTATTTCCTCACACAGGGCCTTCTATGTCTCCTTCAAACCCATAAGAACTTCAGGATGTTGCTCAGTGACGAAAAAGGCAATTCCCTGCCTAGCAACTGAAATGCATACATTAATACCCCTTTCATTCCACAATTGTGTTCCGACTATTCATTATCATCGTCATAGAGTCTACATGTTAGCCTCAAGACAACCTCCATTCTGAATACGTGTACTCTGGGTCTGCAGTATGTTGCTCAGTGACGAAAAAGCCAATTCCCTGCCTAGCAACTGAAATGTATACATTAATGGCCCTTACAGTCCACGATTGTATTCTGACTATTCATTACCATCATCATAGAGCCTAGATCCTGGCCTCTGAATACGTGTACTCTGGGTCTGCAGTATTCTTTAACAACCTCAGGTTATTACCGTTTAGTCTGTTACAGGACTCTGATTTCCTCTTACTGTAATTGCAGGACAAAACTTTGATTTGCCTTAAATTCAATTGGTTTGAGAAGAGTTTCTGCTTCTCTTTGCTAAGCATACCTTTCCAAATATTCCCTTCCAGATCAGACATATTCAAAAAAAATTGCCTTGAAAAGTTTTTCAAAAAAACCGCCATTCATAGTCGACTTTAAACATTGGATCCCACCACTCATGTATAAAATTCACACGTACAACATTAGCGGTGTGAAAAGCTAGGACGTAATCTAAATACTTTGTCTGAGAATAAAGAGGCACCTGGGTGCCTACAGCATGAGAATCTCGATGAACTGTCAATCAATAACATTAGCAGTCTGAGTGGCTTCATCGAAAGCTTAGAGTGGATTAGGGAAAAATGAGAAACTGTAGTATCACAATGATACCTCCTTAAAGGCCACAGCCACTTCTACCTACCTAGGTGCTACATGGTCCTTGGATATCAGTTATTTTGGTGGACATCTTCATCCTGTATTCATTCGAAATTATTTTGTTTGGATTGATGTTTTGGCCTAGGCGTCCACTGTCTTTATCGTTCTCTGCGCTATTTTTACTGCATCCTAAACGCTTGATTTGTTTTTGATGCAAATTCCTTATAATATTTATCAAGCCAATCAATAGCTACGACAGTATTTTTTTAGCCGAAAAGAAATGCCTTCTTTCACTTTCCTTAAACTAACAAAACTGGGCTTGTTCCCTGAACTCTAAGTCCGATAACAATAAAATGTGATTACCTATCTTTGGAAAGTAAGAATTAATTAAAAACCAAATGGGGGTAGCTAGACTCTTAGCACACTGTTAAATATCTTAGGAAAGAGGCAAATGATCATGAACCAGTTATGGAATCAGTATGACTTTCACTCCCTTCCGTCTGTCTACCTAATAGACTACGGCGACTCACATCACAACATAAGTGATATGAGTAGCTGAGATGTAAACTTGACTGAGGAAATGTAAGTAAGTAAGCGTTCAGTCCCATACTTTTTTCGAGTTAGTTTTATAGGAACCATTCGATTGTGAGGCAATGTGATTGTCAGATAGTAGTGCTATGTCTTGTACTTTATACGGTCTATTCAAATTGAATTGAGCACATCTTACGCTTGTTATATACCCGCGAGTTTCTACATGGCTGCGGAGGTCTTGAGTTTCCTCAAAGGTCTTTATGTATTAAATACACGTCTCGCCTAAACATTCTCTTCCACTCGAACGAAAAGGACGAGCCAGCTCAGCCGGTGGATGTTAATGTGCTGCACAACCGTCCTTTTGTTGAGGATGCTCGTACAGCTCACTGTTAGATCGTATGCGGATAACTTTGCCATAGAGTGTACTTACGTAAGACTTTTCTCTCGAACATTCTGAAGGCTGCTACATCGATTCTTAAAAGTGTTTATGCTTTTGCGATGTAAAGAAGCAGGGGAATGATGAGTGACTTGTAGACCACAAGTTTCGTCGTACGAAAGTGGTATCTTTTGCTCAACAGCCTATTGAGGCTAAAGCAGCACATGGTGGCCCACTACCACACTTTTAAATATCTTAGGAAAAAGACAAATGATCATGAACCAGTTATGGAATCAGTATGAATTTCACTACCTTCAGTCTATCTTACGGTTGAGAGGTAGGGTACTTTGAATTTTGCGCTTATTTTGTAAACATTTTTCCTTCATAAATATTCATGAATTTTTGCTTGTTATTAACAATACTTGTGTGTATATTGTGCGGTTAATTAAGTTCTATTAATAATGAATATTAAATATGTATGCGTTTAACTCATTTAAATATTAATTATTAGAGTATGTCTAGAACATGTTTTTTTTTTTTGTTTTTTAATTAAAAAAAATATCGTATATTATGAACCCCCCACCTTTAATAATATAGTTACACTAGCTAAGCCAACTAAGCTATGCTAATAAGAACTCTGCCCCATTACCTCTAGCACTACCATTTTATAAAAGAAGCCCCATTAATTAAACACCATATTGAATTCATTCCAATCATCACAATTTCCCTTGGCATACTCTGTCATACAGTTAATCAAGTCACGTGAGAATTGGCATTGATCACGTCGACGCTGGGTCTCCAAATACTGAAAACACTCTTGTATGGTGTCCGTATAAAAATTACGCAATTCACGATCTCTTATATCTTTGGTCAAAATATACATGACCTTGTGGCGATCAGGGTAGTTGTTGTTATTGAGCTGCAATATAGAAAAAAATTAAACATCAAGGAACAAACTGATCCTTAAGGTAGCATTAGCCAAACGTCCATGAATCGCATAGGAACGTACATTCGTTTTTGGCTTACGAAAATGATTTATTTGTAAAACCTCACACGGATATTATATTACAATGTGGTAATCATGCCAAAAACGAATGTAGATGTTGTTACGTTACGTAAACGTTTGGCTAATCCTACCTTAAGACACTTACCATATGCATTTCCTCAAAGAAACAATGCACAATGCAAGCGGAATCATTTGAGAAATTATTTTGATTGTTGTTACCACTGTTGTTATTATTTCTGGATTTATTATTGTTGTTGTTATTATTATTGTTGTTGTAATTATTATTATTATAACTCCTACTATTTGGATAATTCCTTTGATTATTATTATAACTTATACGGCCAATTATTATTTTGATTTTGACCACTGCCACCATAATTATTGGTTCTGTTATTATAAGAACCATTATAACGACCACGATTATGGCGACGTTCATCATAGGAATCATAGGAGGATGAACCACCATTTCTATTGTAACCATTTTGTTGACGATTATTATTAAAATTCCCGCCATTATACTGACTGTAGTCCTGCATATCACCATCGTTCATTTCATCACTATCCTCATAGCCGCCGTAACCATAATTTTCTCTATTTCCTGCTCTCGATTTTTGTCTATTCTGTTGCGTATATTGATGCTGATTCTGTTGCTGCTGCTGCTGCTGTTGTTGTTGATTATTTTGAGCAAAGTTAGCATCACCAAATTTACGCATACAAGAACGTATCACACGTTTTAGTTCAGCTTCCGAAGGACCATCATCACTACGGCATCTTAAGCTATAAGCAGCCTTTATCGCTGCTCCAAGGATCACAAGCTTTAGAAAAAGTATAAAAAAATTCGTTGCACCTCTCATGTTGCAACGAAGAAATCTTTTTTAATTAAACTGTCAAGTTTTTTTGAAAACACAAAGTTTTTATAGCAGTTTTCCAGTAGCATTCTTAAGATGTCACGTCAAGTCAAATGACAAAATTTGACACTTGCTTAGTTTAACATTTTTGTGTCATGCAATGTAAAACTGACATATTGCATATGCATTTCATTAATTCATTAAAGATGTTGTTGAGCTGTGAAAGGATAGCTTAAAAAAAATTTAATCACTTAAAGGGTGTTGACACTAATTGGGGGCTTTAATTTCAAGATCTTGGTTTTTTTCCTGATTTTTTTTCCGTACTTTTATCTGGTAGGCAATTAAGTTCAACTAATGCTCCATCAAATGCGATTGAGATTTCTTAATGTTCGGTGGCTCTGAACTCTTCTATGCAGTTTTTCATTATCATTTGCATACACCCACCAAAACTGGCTACCTACAGGGTGGCTGATATGTAGTGCAACCAACTTCAGGTTGTTATTATTTGTAAACCGCTCGTCTGACAGCTGACAGATTTATTCCAGTGACAACTCATTTTATTATTTACAAGCTTACAAAACTATTTTGATCTATTCCATTCAGAAAAAAAGTTATTGGTGATGGAATTCAAGCGTGATAGTGTGATTACTTTATATTTGACTGGAAAACCACAGGTGGCTACCGTTAGAGTCCTCCAGCATTTAAATGTGAGTAAATCTTTTGTTTCTCGACGTTTGCTCGTTACCGTGATACTGGCAGTGTTGCATCGCGTCCAAAAAGTGGACGCAAAAAAATGATCCAAAAAGTGAAGGCCAGATTTGATCGAAATCCACGCCGCAGTGGTAGAAAAATTGCTCATGATCTGAACATATCGAGAAAACGGATGCAACACATATTTGAAAATGAGCTTGGACTAAAGCCATTTAAGTTCCAAAAAGTGCAAGAGTTCACCGATGGACAAAAAAGAGTTAGACTAGGAAAGAGCCAAGGAACTTACTTCGCTTGCCCAAAAGTGGCCAGTTACCGAATTTGGTTTTCTCCGATAAGAAGTCATTCCAAATTGAGCAGTTTGTGAACAAAGAAAATGATCGGGTTTACTTGCCAAAGAGGTCAGCTGGAAATTTACACCTGCGATTAGCTTCTTCACTTGTATTCATAGACCGTGGGGTCAAAATAAATGCCGAATATTATCGGGCAAATGTCTTAAAGACAGCATTGAAGCCCTGGGCAGACAAACATTTCGGCCGCAGACCATGGACAATCCAACAGGACTCAGCATCACCGCACTCAGCACGTGGCAACCAAGAATGATTTAAAAAGGAGGTTCATCGCTTCATTTCTACCGCATAATGACCACCAAAATTTCCGTTTTGGACTTTTGCGCCTAGGGTATTTTAGAGAATAAGGTTCTTACTAAAAAATACAAAAGTGTCGATCATCTCAAGACGGCACTTTGTCAGTAATTGGCCAAAATACCGCAGAGCCACTTTCGTGGAGCCTGTGATGGCTTTGTCGGCCGTTTGAAGGCCATAATTCGTACCAAAGGTGGCCAATTCAAACAAATCTAAACTGATTCTAAAATTTTATGTTATTTACAACATTTTTTGCTTTTGAACAATAAAATTAAAAAAAAAATTAAGAAAATATAGGGCTTTACTTTGTTGCATTATATATCAGCCACCCTGTATGAGATTGTGTCAGGAGAGCATGGAAAAATAGAAGCTATGGTCATGCCAAAACTGTGGGTAAAGTTGATCTGTATACCTAAACCCATATTGCAACTCCAATACTGGACTAAATAGAATTATTCAGTTAGGATTACGATCTAGCTTCTCGCACAACTTATGTTGTGTGTATTAATTTCGCTACATTTTAAATAAGGCAACACACTATCTACTAGATCATGGCGACTCCATGCATTGTTTAATGGTTTAATGGTTTACACGTCCAAGTATTCTTAGGCGGATGAAGATCAAAAAACAAATTCGGATAAGGAATATTTTCAGGGCAGCTGAATCTTAGATGCTCCCTTGCCATGACCTAGTGACTATGATACTATTTAGGCTGAAAAACTGGTTATAAAGATTACCACTGTGAGTATACTTGCTAAAGAAACCTATTTTTGCCACGAATACCATGATAACTGCAAAAAGAATTCAATGTTTGCCGAATTGATACTAAAGTCTCTCATCAAAAGCCTAATATTGATGTACAATATTTAACCCTGAAATACTTTTTCTTTCATTTAGAAAAATCATGATTTTTTCTCCAATCAAAACTTATTTTCTCTAGAAATAAAAATTTTCAATTTCTTTTAATGTGCAGTGGTGTACCTCAATAAACCAAAATATTATGTGTGTGTGTAATTCAAAAACAAAAACAACAACAACAGCAATTCTGTCAATAATTTATTAGTCATTGATTAAAATGATTCATTGATGTTTCGAACTGGGTTTCATTTATTTTGTATTTTTGAAAGAGAGAGAGAGAGAGAGGGAGAGAAACCAACAATGGAAATCTAAAAAAATGTACACACACACAAATGTACTCTGTCTGTCACATATACAGTGTTGAAAGAAATAATGAGGACACTTTTATTAATAACGTTTAAACAAACAATATTTCAAAAGCAGTAAAAACTACAATTTGTTAAGGAATTAAAAGAATTTTCAAACGAAGCGAAGATCGTTTGCCATAATTATCTGAAAGTGCTTTACAAGAAGTGGCTGTAACGACCTTGAAATGCTCCAAAAGTAATGCTTACATTCATAATTGGTCATTAAAACCCTTCAGTCAGGATTATTGATCTAGTTTCTCACACTACTTATGTTGTGTGTGTTCATTTTATACATAAGTGGCGGGACCTACAGTTTAAAGTCGACTCCGAACGATAGATTTTTTGAGAAACTTTTCATGGAAATTTTATTTACTCTCAGAGTTTTTGCCAGAAATCTGCTGAGAAGAAATTGCCCAAAAAATACTTTTTGAATTTTATTTTGATGTCTGGCCTGGGGCTCGAACCCTGGTTTTACGTCTAATAAGCCAGCACACCACCTACTGGACCAGGGCGAATTCAAAGTAATGCTTAACACTAATCAATTAAAGAAAACTTTAAAACTAAAGGCAGAAAGCATGTATCAGCCTTCCATTTTTCGGGATACGCGCCTTCACATCGTTAAAAAGTCATAAAAAATTCTCAGTGCTTTTGTTTCAAGCCAAAATATCCCATGAAATTATCGAAAAATGGCTTCAATTTCCTGACCTGGGATTGATCCAACTTTCTGCATTCAGAAAAAAAGAATTCTCGCTGCTGCTTTGGTAATTTCCATTAATTTTATGGAAGCAATCCGCGTAGTTTATTGTGTTGGCTTATTAGACGTAAAGCTGGCAACTTTCTCTCAGCAAATTTCCGGCAAAAACTCTAAGGACCATTATTACAACTTGCCATTAACTAAAGGGAGGATTTTAACGGAGAGATAAATTGTTTTTCATTATTACGAGTACCCAATAGGATAGAAGTGTTCGCTAAGCTAAAGGCAAGATCGTCGTACCCTTAACATTTAAAATTGACTTTATGTTTGAATTTGCCATATCATATGATATTTTCGATATGGCAACTTCAAATTTAAACAAAATTAGCATATACAACAACCAAAACGAAACATTGCGTTAAAAAAAAAATTGTTTAATTGAGCAGTTTTATTGACTTTGTTCCGGCATTGCCATATTTTTGAAAAAGTTAATTTTCTTTTATCTGTAAGTTGTAATAACCAAAATAAGTTAAAGGTAACTTTGCCGTTCGCTTTAACTAAAAGTACCTTTAACTAACGCCAACTTTAACGGGAAGTTGTAATAATGGCTCTAAAAGTAAATAAAAGTTCTCGGCTGTAACACGACAATGGCATGAAACAAAAAGAGTTTGAACCTATTATGCATAATCCCCTATTATTGCAGCATTTCAAAATCAAATGTCATCAAATTTTCTCTAAAATATTACTCGAAATATAAGAAAAATTGATCGAAAATTACCTTAAAAGGATAGACGTCTGCAATCAATCCAATGGTAGTTTCTTGAATGCTATTGTGCTTGAAACAGAATGGCAAGATCCAAACATTCTCATGAAACTCAGGCATTTTAATTCCTCCTTTAAAAAAAAAAATTTGAACACCTTGATCGAAATACGTGACATTTTTTAATCCGAATATCATTACAACCACGGCTTAGTCAGGATTAAAACCTAGTTTCTTACACTACTTATGTTGTGTGTGTTAATTTTATATACGAGTGGCGGGGCACTCGAACAACAAATTCTAGAGACACTTTCCACTGTAATTTTATTTACTCGCAGAGAAAGTCGCTCAAGAAATATTTTTTCGTTTTGTTAGAGATGTTTAACCCAGGGTTTGAACCTTGCCCGTGCGTCTAATAAGGCTACACACCTTCTAATATGTGTCCCTATTATTTCCTTCGACACTGTATTTACAATAAATGCAAATGACATATACAAAGTCCTACAGATACACAAACATTTTGCATGTGTTTGTTATGAAATATTGCAAATACAACTACAACTACAAATATTTGGTCTCGTATTAAGGTTACACTGTAAACTCCCTATTGTTTTAACTCTCTGATAATGTACACATACATACAGCAAATGTATACATGTAAGTATGTATGCATGTGTGTCGTATGTGTTGAGTTTTATTCATTTTGTTAAAACGAGAAGATAGGCTGGAAGGCTTGTTTTTGTTTTCAAATTGAATTTTTGTCATTCAAAATAAACAAAAAAATTTTAATTTTTGCTGCTACTGTTGTTTTGTTATTTGTGTTGTACTGTAATGGTTTTAACAAGCAAATAAAAACAATAAAAATCAACAAATCATATAAAAACTAAAACAACAACAACAACAATAATAATATTTAATATTAAGATCGATATGGAAATTAACATCCGCACACATGTATGTACGTCATGCATGGCAACGATTCTAAATTAAGGACAGGAGGTAATTTCTCACAAAGAAAAAAGAGTGAGAAAGAGACACAAGACAAGCAAATCCTTTTCCTTCTACGGCTTGATATCAGGTGGATCATCTATCGGTTTATATATGAACCATGGCTTATACCGAATCTGGCAATACCTGAGTCATTCTTTTCTGTATCATTATCTCCGCTGAACATAATGAATCGATTTACGCTTAAGCACCGGGTGGCCTTATTGAGCCCACGAGAAACTGCATGATGATGTCGATTTTACCAAAAAAAAATTGTCTTTTCGAATGAAGGTCACTTTCACATCTTGGTGGGTATGATAAAGCTCAGAAAACCAAAACCCTCATGCTCTCTTATAGAAACTAATTGATGCGACTTGTAAAGCGGACCCATCATTAGCCCGTATTTCTAGAAAAATCATGATGGCACAAACATTACCGTCAATTCAAACAGCGATCGCATCATGATAATTGAGTTTTTTGTGAACGATGTTTGATTTCAATAGAATGATGCAACTTATCACTTATCTTCTGCCACAATCGATTTATTGTGTCAAACGTTTGATGGCCATTTAATTAGCCGAAATGGTGATATTTTCTGTGAGCCGCCACTAATAGTGTTATGCCGTCAAACTAGAAACAATTGAGTATTTGAAGCCCAACATTCGTGATTCTATTGCCAAGATATGACCCATTACACTCGAAAAAGTGCACGAAAATTGGTCCGATCGACTGAGGTACTGTGATGCCAGCCGCGCTTGCCATGGGAATGAAATAATATTTCATTTCTAACCGGAACAATTGCCCTTCGCAACAGAAAAATAAACTAGACAAAATTTCAAACCGTTTCAGTTTTATTGCATTTTTAAATTTAAACTTTTAAATGGCCCACCCTATATGCATGACTGACAGAGAGTTTATTTGCCAAAATCATAGCAAAAATATTGTTATTTGACAGATATTTTATTAGTTTTTTGTTAAACATGTGTGTGTAGGTGCGTTATTAAAATGTTATTGTTGTTGTTGTTGTTCTTATTTGTCTCCTTTTTATTTGTGAGAAGAAAGTTGATATTAAACATGACTTATATATCCCTATATGGGTAGGTATGATTTAGGAAAATATATACGAAATATGCTTAAAAAGGGAGGGTAACCATTAGAAACGTTTTCCAAACTTCTTAGCCAATAACTGAGTATGTCTTTTGTAACTAAAAAAATGTAAATAAATCCTTTGTTTCTCGTATCATTGCTGGCAGTGTTACATCGCTTCCAAAAAGTGAACGAAAAAACACGGTAACAACACCAGAAATGATCCGTAAAGTGAAGGCCAGATTTGATTGAAATCCATGCCGCAGTGGTAGAAAATTTGCTCGTGAATTGAACATATCGTGAGAACGGATGCAACACATATTGAAAAATGAACTTGAACTATAAAGTTTTAAAAAGTGCAAGAGCTTACCGACGGGCAGAAAAAAGTAACAGTGGAAAGAGCCAAAGAGTTGCTTCGCTTGTACGAAAGTGGCCAATTACCGAATTTGGTTTTCTCCGATGAGAAGCCATTCCAAATTGAGTTGTTTGTGAACTAACAAAATTATCGGGTTTACTTCCCAAAGAGGTCAGCTGAAAATTTACACCTGCTATTAGCCACCAGAACTTAAGCGTCTCCTATGGTAATAGTGTGGGCCGTCGTAATGGCCGATGGTCGCTCCCCTCATGTATTCATCGACTGTGTGGTCCAAATAAATGCAGCCCTGGACAGACAAAAATTTCGGCCGCGGACCATAAACTTTCCTACAGGACTTAGCACCATCGCACTCAGCACGCGTTAACCAAGAATGGCTTAAAAAGGAAATTCCTCGCTTCATTTCTACTGCACAATGGCCACCAAAATCTCCGGATCTCAATCCGTTGGACTTTTGCGCCTGAAGCATTTTGGAGAGTAAGGTTCTCACTAAAAAATACCAAAGTGTCGATCATCTCAAGACTGCGCTTCGCCAGGAATGGGGTAAAATACTCCAGAGCCACTTTCGTGCAGCCTATGATGGCTTTGTTGGCCGTCTGAAGGCCATAATTCGTACCAAAGGCGGCCAATTCGTACAAATCTAAACGGATTCTAAAATTTGATGCTATTTCCAATATTTTATACTTTTGAACAATAAAATTAAAAAAAGAAATTAAAAAATATAACGGTTTACTTTGTTGCATTATATATCAGCCACCCTGTAAATAGATATGCTGACTTTTAATAGGCATACTTGTGAAACCGTAAAGTCATTTCTCATCATTTCTTACACTACCTCCAGCTTTAAACTCTAGGTCTCGCTACTCATATATAAAATTAACGCGCTCAACACAAGGGGTGTGAAAATCTCAGTTGTAAACCAGACTTAAGGGTTATATTAATGAATTATGTACGTACGTACATATGTGTGTCTGCCCATTTGATAAACGTAAACTTTCAAATTGAAAATTTATCTGCCAGTTGCATTCATTAGCAATTACAACCAATAATGTGTACACATAAGGAGTGCGCATGAAAAAAAGTGGGTCTACTTTTAAGCTTATAACTTTTATCATAATTGAAAAAAATTAATACCGTTACATTGTTTTTGTTAGTCATCTATTTCAAAATCCATGTGCTAAATTTCATTGCAATAGCAAAAATAGTTTTTTGAAAATGGGCACCCAATAAGAAAAATGTCGTAAAAAAATAATTGAAATTTTCAATGAAAAACCGCGCTGCTTACAAAAAACGATTGCTAGGTTCGGAGGTGTTAAACAAAAAACAGTTTCTAAGGTAAGAATAAAACAATATAAGGAGTCTTTGAGTATTGAGAGAAAGCGTGGAAGTGGAAGATAAAAAGTAAAATAATACGTATTTTTCTAAAACACCCTAAAATATCTGGAAGAAAAGTGGCTCAAAAAATTGGATGCTCTGAGACCTTTCTCAGAAACCAATTTTATACCCAAAAGGAATTCAAATATTATTTACTTTAATTGAAATATAAAAGGAAAAAAATCCGCCACTTAGTTTTATTTCTATAACGAAAAGTGTAAGTCCAGTTTTTTTTTTGTGCACACTCCTTAAATGTTCTTAAGTTGATTGCATATCATACTAAATCGATAATATAATCGGGATACCGATTTTCTCTATTAAAATAAGGCTCCTCGCCTTGGGGTACGCAGCTGTGAGTACTTTTTACAGTACAATACCCCGGTAACGAATAGAATATTACCTTCCCTACTGCAAATAGATCATAGAAATATTTCTAATTAATATATGCCGAAGCAATCTATCTAGCGAAAGAATTCAAATATTATTTATTTTAATTGAAATATAAAACGAATAAAATCCGCCTCTTAGTTTTATTTCCATAACGAAAAGTGTAAGTCCAGTTTTTTTTTTTGTGCGCACTCCTTACCTACATTTTAGAAGTTTTTGACATTTCTCAACATTAGTTTTATAGATGATCATGACATTTATTTATTATTTTCGAAAAATGAATGCATTTTACTAAACAGAGACATTTTCTTGATTTGAATAATAAATTAAAACAACAGCAACAACAATAGCAACAACAACAAGTCATAATAAAATGAATTAAATATGCATGTTTGACTATGTATTTGCTGATTGCGAACATTTATAATACAAGCAACAATACTTCAATCTCTGGATAAAATTTAAATATTTTAATGACATTTTACAAAAATTGTAAATATTTTCAATATGTACAGATGTATGTGCATTTGTTCGTCTGTCTGTTTGTCTATATGCCATTGTGTGTAATAAATTTTACATAAAAAACTAAATATTCATGACACCCATTCGTTATATTGTATGGCACAATGCAATGTAAAGTAATCACAGGCCAGCCATAATTGTAAATGATTTTATGGCAACGTTATGCCTCTGACACTAAATTTACTGTCACAGTCAAAAAAAAAAAAAACAAAAAAGAAATTCGATTTAGAATTCAACCACAAATTAGTCGAAATTTAAAATAAAAAGTTTTTTTTCTTTTTCATTGAAAATGTTTTCAATCATTTCAAAAACATTCACTCACACATATACATCTGTACACACGCATAATAAAGGACAGTAAATTTCATTTCCGACAGACACACACAGAATTTTGTCAGGATATAAAACAATAACAGCAACAGAAATGATAACGTACAACAACAAACACCAGCAACCAATTCAATTTTATTTATTACACTAATTCTATTTGGCTATAACAAAAAAAAAACAACAAAAAAAAACCAAAAAAAAATATAAAATGGCAGAGAGAGAATAAAAGAATAGCAGCATACGCACACACACACACACACTCACAACTTTGCAATTGCACCACAACGAGATGAGATTTTAGTCCCTCAGCTGTAGTTTAGCTGGAAAGGAAAACTGTGTGTGTGTGACAGTTTAACCAAAGCAGAGCTGGCAAAGAAATGTTTCTTAGGGCACTTAGATTAGGTTAGGTTAGGGGATGGGTTGCCGTTCATAGACATGTTCTTTCAATGGCCCTATGCCACCCATTGTATTGCCCAACCTGAGATAAGCCCTCCTGGTCATAATACCAAAATGGGCTTGAACCATTCCTAACTTTGAATAAAATCTCCCAATTCACTTAGTGGCACTTTCGCCAATGCCCAGAACTTAAAACGTTTTTGATCTCGCAAAAACCGATGACGTCTGTTCTAAAGTGTAGGCCACTAGCATAAAAGGCGCCCGTATGGCCCATTATATTAGCCAACCTGAAGTAAAAGCCCTTGTCATGATCCGTTAACCTTCCTTAGACTGAAATAAAATCGACCAGTTCACTTAGGACCAGGGCACTAGCCGTATTGCCCATTGTATTAGCCAACCTGTGGTAAAAACCCCTCTCATGATCCGTTTAAAGGTGGGCTTGAACCATCCCTAGCTTTGAATAAAAGCAACCAACTCACTTAGTACCACTTTCGTCACCATGCCCAGATCTTCAAACTTTTTGTCTCGCAAAAACCGATGACGTCTGTTCTGAAGTGCAGACCACTAGCATAAAAGGTCCTTATGGCCCATTGTATTAGCCAACCTGAGATAAAATCCCTTGTCATGATCCGTTAAGGGTGGGCTTGAACCATCCCTAGCTTTGAATAAAATCGACCAGTTCACTTAGTGGCACGTTCACCTTCATGCCCAGATCTTCAAACGTTCTGTCTCGTAAAAGCCAATGGCGTCTGTTCTGAAGTGCAGGACACTAGCATAAAAGGTATTGCACCGATTCCGTTTCCTACACATAACGGCAGCTGCCGTAGTAATCCTGGTGTGGCAGAGCAAGCCTGTCAACGAAAGTACAGATAGCGCAGTTTCTCGTTGAAATGCGAACCATTTCCTTGGTAAAATCAAGTAGTTCCCTCCTTCTTCCGCTGCTCACTGCTGGAAGCAGCAATTTTGAAAATCGGGTATATTGGACCACCCACGGTTTTTTTGAATTCCATGTTGCTTTTCCAGTTCGAAAAAATATGCTTCTATGGCTTTGCAAACACATCGTTCAGATTCGTCATAAAACTGTAGGTCCTGCTACTCGTGAAGGGTGGTGTGAGAAGCAAGATTCAAGCCCTGGCTAAAGCGTTTCAATTTTATATAGGATTAAAACTAGAGATCAGCGAGGAATTATTTTTCCGCTACTCATAAGCACTCATTTAATTTTGAGTATGAATGAATCAACAGAATTGAAATTCAACTACTCAGCATTGATTTATAAGTACAGGTTCCAATGAGTATGGGTACAACGTTGACATCAAACTCACAACATTCGCAATATTTTTGATTCATATGCCTAATCATTCTGATTCATAAATTTAGAAAAATACTTATAATACTTATAAGTGATTCAAGTGACTCGAATCATTGATTAAAATTTACAGCCTTTGTTGTTGTTGCATATACAAACAAAGAAGAAAGGAAATATAAAGACAACAAGCAAAGCATAGACACAATCTTCTTGTGAGTATTAGAGTGCTCGTAAGCGAATCATACTTATTTTGTGCTTCGTGTAAATATTAAGTAGAGACGAGTCGAAGTCAATAACATCATGCGTATTGTTAAGTATGAATACGACGAGTACTTCCAACTTTGAGTATGAGTAGTAAAAGTATGTTATCAAAATAAGTATGAATGAGTATAAGTGTCTGAAATTATAAGTATGACTCGAATCTACTCATCGTTTTGAATACTTATTGCTGATCTCTGATTGGAACAAACAAACACCCGATAGGTTGTAACACTGACTAAAATTAGAACCCTTTAGCCAGGATTGCAACCCATTGGGTGTTAACTTTAATCCAGAGCATCAGGACCTACAGTTTAATGACAATTTTGCACGATGTGTTTGCTAAGTCTTGTATTCCTTAGAGAAACGAAAAGATTAAAAACGGATGGGAGTAGGAAGGTAGTAATATAACGATCTCCTTAATGTTCTTACATTTTCGCTTTTTTGGCCAATTTTATTATTGGGTATAGTAGTGAAGAGCTGTGCTCATTGAGTATTAATTGTCTTTTATAAAGCTCACGGACCGTCTTCTGATATTCGATACTTTAAAGGAGATTTCCAGAAGCTTCCTTATCCCCAACGATTTAGGCTTTAGGCTGTGAGTAAAATGATTTCACATTTGGGAAACAAGATCAAGCGACTTAACGTCAGACTTAACTTGGAGACTGTCGAACGTCTTCTCTGCAACTGGCCAGCCCTTGATAGGTTGAGGTTGAGAACCGTTGGCAGGGCCTTCTTTGAGAGCATGAATTCTGTGTCGAGAGCCGACATCAAGGCTCTCACACAGTAGATTGGGCTGGTTTAGAGCAGCTAGGGCTTCATAAGTGTAGTCGCACTCTCAACCTCTTTTGTTTTGTGTTTGTTTCTTTATATGTAATTCCTACGTTTTTCCCATTCTCCCTCCCCTTACCTACATTCCTATTTCCTTCCTCTCCTAAGGACATTGTACAATGGGTCAATTTCGACCTCCGGGTACTGTGCTTGTCTTGACCGACAGGTACACGTCCTCTAACTTAACCTAACCTAACCTAACGTCGTAAGACAATTTTTAGCATTAGGCTACATCACATCCCCTAACTTTATAAGTTTAGCGGTTGTTCTCTGATCCTAGATAAAGTGGCTGAATTTTGATTAAAATTTTATGTTAAACTATACTAACCATGGGGGTTCAAATAAGCCTTGCTTCCAGCCATCAAAACTACATACATTTCCTTCTCTATTTTTAATCACGCACATTAAATCGTTTTTAGAAAAAATTGTTTCCCCACAAAACTCAATCCCGAAAGTATGACAATTTGGAGAACAAAAAAGAAATTGGAAAACGAAACGAAACTGGCAATAAACTTGACAACATTTGACAACCATACACGACCACATCAACCGAATACTCAGTCACTCTCATGTACTCTCATTTCACTTATTCAGACAACAGTCCCCATGATCCGTGCACACACACACACTCTCACACACACATATACGTTTTAACAATTTGTCTTTTTCTATCTCTTAAGGCTGTTGCTTGACTCCTTGAATTGAATATCGATGTGATGTTAAGAATCCTTAGGAAAGTGTTGTTCCTAAGACAGCAACGAACGAAGCCAAGCCAAGTCAAGTCGAGGAAAAATGTGCAAAACATGGCAACTGTTTATAGCAACTGGGTTCCGTTTTTTCTCCTTTTTTATCACTTTCATTTCATTTTCCTTTTATGCTTTCTTCTGTTCTGTTCATATTGTTGATGATTTCCAAACAGCAATACCCCAAGTGACAGACAGTCATGATACAAGATTCAAATCGACATCAGCATCACAGCCAAGGAATATGGTGTAGCTTCAACCAGCAGCTTCAGTTTCAATTGTCTTCTGGCTTGTTGACTTGGTAGTGGAGTATGGTACGTAGATTTTTGCCAGATTTTCTCCATTAAAATGCGTATCGAGTAATTTTCTTTATCACTTGGTGGTTTGGTTTATTATAGTTGTTGTTGTTGTTGTTGTTGTTGTTTTTGTTTTTGTATTCTATCTTATAAGAACATTTGATTATCAATTACAGTGTTAAAGTGATTGAGAACTATTTGTTGTGAAATTATAGTCTCTCACTCCAGCCCCGTAATAGTGTCACATGGTTTCGTTTAAAAGCCAATTGAATTTGTATTGAAGGATTTTAAAAATTGTAAGATTTTCTAAATGAAATCTGTTGATAACACAGTTAATTGTCGATAATACAACTTGAATGTATTTTAAATTTAAATTCAAGGATTTTCTGCAGGATTTAGAATAGAATCGAAGAGCAACACAAAAATCTATGGCTGGAAGAGGATTCCGAATTAAAATTTAACGATTATCGTAGAAATATACACTAATACCCCGGTTGGCGCCGCCTTGTTTAGCCTCTGCTTCTAAATTTCGTATTTATAAAATTTTTGTAATTTCGAAGTTTGTTTCAGTTTGTGTCGCATATTTCGCAACTTGTGTTGTGTGTGTTAATTTTATACAGAAGTAGCGGAACCTAGAGTTTAAAGTCAACTCCTAATGACAGATTTTTGAGATTTTCATTCAGTCTCACAGTTCTTGCCAGAAACCTGCTGAAAGGTAGTCACCAAAGAAATATTTTCATATTTTTCGTTTTAATGTCAGACCTGGGGTTTGAACTCGGTCCTTATATCTAACAACCCAACACACTACCTGCTAGACTACCGCGACTTCAATTCGTATTGACACTTAATGATTATTTAACCTCTTGAAAATATCTTTGCGAACGAACCTACAGCGTGGCCGATAAGTATTGTAACCAACTTCAGGTTCGCTCGTCTGACAGCTGACAGATTTATTCCAGTGACAGTTCATTTTATTATTTACAAACTTACAAAAGCATTTTAAACTATTGCCTTCAAAAAAAAAGTTATTCGTAGTGGAATTCAAGCGTAATAGTAAGATTGCTTTATATTTGGCTGGAAAACCACAGGTGGCTTCGTTAGAGCTCTCCAGCATTTAAATGTGAATAAAACTTTTGTTTCTCATACCAGTGCTCTTTACTGTGCATAGCGTCCAAAAAGTGGACGAAAAAAACGGTAACAAAGAAAAGTGAAGGCCAGATTTGATCGAAATCCACGCCGTAGTGATAGAAAAATTGCTCGTGAGCTGAACATATCGTGAGGACGGATGCAACATATGTTGAAAAATGAGCTTGGACTAAAGCCATTGAAGTTCCCAAAAAGTGCAAGTGCTCACCGATGGACGAAAAAAGTTAGACTGGAAAGAACCAAGAAGTTACTTCGCTTGCACGAAAGTGTCCAGTTACCGAATTTGGTTTTCTCCGATGAGAAGCCATTCCAAATTGAGCAGTTTGTGAACAAACCAAATGATCGGGCTAACTTGCCAAAGATCAAAGATCAGCTGAAAATTTACAACTGCGATTGGCCACCAGAACTCAAGCGCCGCCGATGGTAATGGTGTGTGCCCTGCTCGTATTCATCGGCCGTGGCGACAAAATAAATACTGAATATTATCGGAAAAATGTCTTAAAGATAGTATTGAAGCCCTGGACAGACAAACATTTCGGCCGCAGACCATGAACATTCCAACAGGATTCAGCATCACCTGCTGAGTGTACGTGTCAACCAAGAATGGCTTAAAAAGGAGGTTTTTCGCTTTATTTCTACTGCACAATGGCCAAAAAAATCTCCGAATCTCAATCCGTTGGACTTTTGCGCCTGGGGCATTTTGTAGAGTAAGGTTCTCGCTAGAAAATACCAAATAGGTGATCATCTCAAGACGGGAATAAACTAAAATACTGCAGAGCCACTTTCGTGCAGCTTGTGATGGCTTCGTCGACCGTTTGAAGGCCATAATTCGTACCAAAGGTAGCCAATTCGAACAAATCTAAACTGATTCTAAAATTTGATGTTATTTCCAACATTTTTTGCTTTTGAACAATAAAATTAAAAAAATATAGCGCTTTAGTTTGTTGCATTATATATTAGCCACCCTGTAATGATTATTTAACCTGCTAAAAATATCTTTCCGAAACTCATGAATTAAATCTAATCAAACCTGACCATAGCTATAGATTTCCTAATGGGTTCATGCTTTGTATCCAGTAGGAATGAGGCCAATATGAACTATTATTCTATAGAAAATAGTGTCGCCGTACTTGTAGTTAGTGCAATGGCTTAAGGAAGAGCTCGTAATTAAAAATGAAATATGGTTAAAGAGAACTAATGCTGTAGATTCTGCCCGCCCTTGAATAAAATTAAACTCAGAACTTGGATGGGTGGTGTGAGAAACTAGGTTGTAATCCTAACTAAACGATTTTAAAGACATTTGCAGTTTCGTTATCAAAAAGTCCAGTCTTCTTATAAGAAATTTCCATAAGAATTATTATGATTTAAAGGTTCATGTGGCCTCCTTCATATCCTTCCCTCTTTACTCTATCCCTCTCTCTCTATCTCTCTTACACCCTGTTATTGTACGAAATTATACTTTCAATTCGAAGACATTTCATTCATTTTCAAATTCAAAAACTTATTTTAATAGTCCGACCATAATTTATAATCAAATAGCCAATAGAGTCTAATATTTTTATTTTTGCCAGCATCAAACTTCATTCAAAACTAATCTCTGTGGCAAGTTATTTTAAATATTTCAGAGAAAAAAACTTTTCAAATCCAAGTAGAGTTTTAGACTTTTTTAGACAAAATCCCCAACACTAACAAACAAATACATTTTTAAGGTTATAATTTATGATTAGTTTGAAACTTAAGCAGCCGCACACATTCCCTTCCCTGACACTATGCCATGAGAGTCCTAAATTGGTCCCATTGGTATGATGTTTCAAAAAAAAAATATTTCGAATTGCTCGTAAAAATCCTACTTTTTTATTGTGCATTAAGGAAATTAAATGAATTTCACTTCAAACACAATTGCATTTCACTAGAATAGAAAAGAAGAGAAGCGAGAGAAACAGGAGTAGAAAACTTTTGCCTGCCACTATGCTATGGCTGGTGGAAGGTGTAATGACTGTTAAGAAGTGTTTCAGCAAAAACCAAGGAAAACTTTTCTTTTTCGTTTCTCATACAAAATGTTGGTATTTTGTTTGATTGTTAAGTTGCATATAAACGGATTAGAATGAGAGAATGTAATAAAAAAAATCCGAAAAATAGAAAAAACCAACAGAAATAAAGACAATGATAATGGCAATTGTATGGATGGTGTATGGATGGTGCAAGCGTAACTGATGATTACCACTGTTGAGAATACTAGAGAAATGGTCCGTCCCACACACACACACTCCCCCCCTTCGCCTAGACATTGCACAGGGAATTGTGTGTGAAAATCTGTAATGCCCCATAATGAACTGGAGTTACTCTTTCATTGGAGTAATTCTTTGTTTGTTGCAGGCAATAAAAACTCAAATGATAGTGTAGGAGAGATAATGTTAAAGCTGATGTTGATGTTGATGATGCTCACAATGCCATCAACTGCTATTAATATTGGGTCATAGAAAATATATTTGCGGTTTTTTAACGGTAAATTTTTTTTATTTTATTTTTGTTTCTTTCTATATTTTTAATACTCTGAAAGTAAATAAAAGTCTCAAGAAAAGTTTCTTAAGTCTGACTTTCGGCGAAGCCGTTAAATTCATGAAAAAAATTAACTCACACAACCGGGACGTTGTATGAAGCCTTGTTTTAATCCAGACTAGAAGGTTGTAACGACGGATTAAACAAGTTAGGATGTTGAGATTGATTTACCACATTGCTTTAGGTGGCAGTATAATTGGCTGCTACTTTTTTAGTTATCTAATTGGTCATTAACAATCCGATTAACGGATTTCTGCCTGCCACAACACATCCTTCCATGTGCTTATGCTTCTAGCGCGTCTACGTTACTTGTTCACAGGAATCGATAACAGGGCTTCCTCGATTTGGTCCTTCCAACGCCAACTTCCGGAGATCCCCTCATCAAACACCCGTCTCGCTAGAGAATCCTCAGCCACTGGATATTAATACGCTGCACAACGTCTACGTCAGCTGGGAGGCCATCAGGACCCAACGATTTTTTGTTTTTAAGACGCATACTCGCGACTTTGACCTCTTCTTGGCTAGGCAACGGAATCTCCACGCTGTCATTATTGATCGGGTTCGGAACATAATCTCTAGAAGAGGTATTGGAGTCGTTATCGCCTTGTAGCAGAGTAGAGAAGTATTTCCTCCACAATCTCAGCACCCCCTGCGGATCTGTGACCAAGTTTCCATTGTCGAACACTCTACGCTTATAACCCTTGGTTAAACGCTTAACCTTTTCATAAAATTTTCTAGTGGCATTCCTACTTCTATGCATCTTGACTTCCTCATGCTCACGCCTTTCCTGCTCATTTTTCTTGCTTCTGAAAAGGTGTCTCTCTTCCCTTCTCCTCTCTCTGTAGTTCTCGACAATGGCTCGCGTAGCGGCCGTAGCAGCAACATTTTCTTGTATGCGGCTGTTAGCTGTGCTCAAATGAGCTTTCATTTGAACAAAGCCGCCACTCCCTACTTACTTACTTACTCGCTTAATTCACCATTAACAATCCGATTAACGGACTACGGCCTGCCTTAACACATCCTTCCAGGCGCCTATGCTTCTAGCGTCAGTCCTACATCTATGCATCTTGACTTCCACACGCTCACGCCTTTCCTGCTTCCTTTTCTTGCGTCTGAAAATTCGTCTTCTTCCCTTCTCCTCTCTCTCTGTAGTGCCCCACAATTGCTCGCGCAGCGGCCGTTGCAGCAACATTTTCTCGTATGCGGTTGGTAGCTATGCTCAAATGAGCTTTGATTTGAACAAAGCCGCCGCTACCTTCTTACTTGCTCACTTAATTCACCATTAACAACCCGATTAACGGACTTCGGCCTGCCTTAATACATCCTTTCAGACGCCAATGCTTCTTAAGCCCCTTTAAAATTTGGTTACACAAATTGATGGCGATCGATTTAGTCCTTCTAACGCAAGCAAGGTCACCTCTTCATCGACTTCCGCTAATTCCCGCCGCATCAAATACGTCTCGCCAGAATGGGGCCAGCTCAGTCGCTGGATGGTAATACGCTTAACAACGGCCATGTCGTTGAGGAGCTTATACACTTCAGTGTTGAACCTGAGGTCCCCATGGTCTAGTAGATAGTGTGCCGATATAAGGCTGTAGCTTGATTTTATCCAAATCACCTTCGCCTCAGGTTTTCTAGCACTTCATTAGAGCTTCTGCAGAAGCTGTGAATTATTTCCAGCACCAGGGCACACATACTCAAGCGCCAGTTATAATTGCTATTAGATTTCCATTAGGTTTAATGCATATTTGGGGTCGCCGTGGTCTAGTAGGTAGTGTGCTGGCTTATTAGACGTAAAGCCAGGGTTCGTGTCACAGGGTTCGGTGACTTCCTTTCAGCCGATTTCTGATAAAAACTCTCAGAGTAAATAAAATTGCCATGAAAAGTTTCTCAAAAATCTGTCGTTCGGAGTCGTTTTTAAACTGTAGGTCCCGAAACTTATATATAAAATTAACACACACAACATGACTGAAGGGTTGTAATGACCAATTATGTATGTATGTTGGACCGAAGATCTTACGTTGGACTTTTCTCTTGAATACTTAAAAGGCTGCTGGATCAGTGCTTAATAGTGTCCATGCCTCTGAGCCATAAAGTAGCACGAGGTGAATGACCATCTTGTAGAGTGTTAGTGTTGTCATATGAGAGAGGTCTCTGCTACTCAATTCCCGAATGAGACAATAGTAACTCCTGTGGGCAAGAGTGATCCCTATTTGTCGACAACATATACTTCGTTTTGCCCTATTTTACTACCGGACCCGTATTAACAGACAAAATTTTAGGAATATAGTTGAACAAACCATCTCTAGGTCTAAGTTTCACTCATCGCACCCATACATTTATCGAACATTAACAAGAAGCCAGTGGCAGAAAACAGTCGAAACTTTTTTATACGCCTAACATTAGTGCTCGGAAGGCAATTACGTATACCACCATATACACTCACATATTTTCACTAAAAGAGAGAGAGAGAGAGAGAGATCTACAATGATTATGCTCAATAAAGACAACACACGTTTACACCTACACACACACGCACATATAAGGATGCGGAGGCACACCTACAAACCGAATGGCTACCGTTTGTAGAAGTATAAGAACGTACCTCAGCAATTCTAACTGCCTGGTTTGCAGGCATAAAGACTGCCGTTTTTTATGCGTTCCATTTTTTCTCGCTAGGAAAGTATAAAACAATAGTATTTTATAAGGATTTGAAGCCATTTCAACAACAACAGAAACAACAACAATAACAAAAACAACAATATTACCATTAATAACAGCAGTAGAGTTAGCACCAGCAGCAGGAGCAGTGCATATACCCCAAAAACAGAAAGTAGTTTTCAAATCCTCAAAGATATCGTTACCAAAGCTATTCATTGCATGAATGAATGGGGGGGTGGGTGTCTGCGAAATGTTGGTTCGCTTAAAAAAGCGTAAAAACTTTGTTATTTTACAGTTTTTAATGGCTTTTATAGTCTCAACTACGACTAGTGCTTAATACTTTAGCTAAAGTAAGGTTGGGTAATAAATTTTTTCTTTTACTTTTTTGGCCACCTTAATAATGCAAACATACACACACGTACACTTGTTTTTCTCCACTAATTTACAGCTTAAGGATAATAAAAGAAATTCTCGATGAAATTTTCTTTTTTTTAAATTAAATACGAAACGAATTTTGAACACCCGTAACGTAATCAGAAAATCATCAGATTGCCACAATAATGCAACGTAACAAACACATGCAACAAATTCATGAGACCTCTTATATTCGCGTAGCGACCAAAGGAACATTGAAATTAATAGCCTCTAATGTTGACGGCTTTATTGGTTTGTTAATAATCGCATAACAAATACTAGCCGGTAAAAATATTGAAGATAAAGTTCAACAAAAAAAAAAAAACTAAACGATAAATAAATGCTAGAAATTAAGAAACGAAATGAGAAATATTATAAGAATTTTTTATTTAATTGTAAGAATAAAGGCCGCCATATGGTGTAGTAGATGGTGTGCTGGGTTATTGACATGAGGCCACAGTTCAAACCCTAGGTTAGATATCTCTAACAAAATGAAATCTTAAAATATATTTCTAGGGCATCATTTTCCCGGCAGATTTTTACCAAAAACTCTTATAGTAAATAGAAATTGCCATTAAAACAGTTTCTTACAATTCAGTCGTTTGGAGTCGAGTTTCTCAAGTAATTCAAGAAGCTTTCTTTGAACAAAACGTTGCGAAACCCATATCTTAGTATACTAGTACTACAATTTTCAAAATATTCGAATTGCTACCGTAAAATTGAAATGCTTACATATCAGAGATCACCAATAAGTATTCAAAACGATAAGTAGATTCGAGTCATACTTATAATTTCACATACTTATACCCATTCATACTTATTTTGATATCATACTCATACTCAAAGTTGGAAGTACTCGTCGTATTCATACTTAAACAATACAATATCGTATTCAAAACGATAAGTAGATTCGAGTCATACTTATAATTTCAGATACTTGTAAGCATTCATACTTATTTTGATATCATACTCATACTACTCATACTCAAAGTTGGTAGTAATTGTCGTTTTCATACTTAACAATACGCATGATATTATTGACTTCGACTCGTTTCTACTTAACATTTATACGAAGCCCTAAATAAGTATGATTCGCTTACGAGCACTGCAATACTCACAAGAAGATTGAGTGTATGCTTTGCTTGTTGTCTTTGGCTTTTCTTCTTTGTTTGTATATGCAACAACAACAAAAACTGTAAATTTTGATGAATGATTCGAATCATTTGAATCACTTATAAGTATTTTCTAAATTTATGAATCAGAATGAGTAGGCGTATGAATTAAACATATTTCGATTGTTGTGAGTTTAATGTCAACGTTGTATTCATACTCATTGCTACTTATACTTATAAATCAATGTTATAGCGAGTACGAATGAATCAGAGTAGTTGAATTTCAAATCTGTTGATTCATTCATACTCAAAATTGCATGAATGCTTATGAGTAGCGGAAAAACGATTCATTGCTGATCTCTGATTCATATACACTTTTTCCCTCTCCATTAGATAATTTTAGAACATGTTAACGAACTTTTTAAAAAATTGTGTGGTTCCAATTGGTTGCACACTGCCAGTTATATTATTGCGTTTACACGTTGAAATTGTTAGTTGTTTTGGTCAATTTAACGCAAATCAAGCAATTTAAAGTGTCACTTAAAAATCAAAGAAATTTTTAAAATTACACAATCGTGCAAATGAATTCACAAAAAAAAAAACAACTATTGTTAAAGCGAATTTTTAACAATAAAATTATAATTTTTTTTATAAAAGAAAACAACAAAAAATATAAAAAAATTAAATTTTAATTAAATTTTTAATTAGAGGGTGAAAGTAAAAGTTATCTAAAGCACTATTTTTTTACGCCGAGGAGGGGGCAAATGTACCTAACCGCACTATAGAGGAAGCCGTCACGTCCTCTGTGTGTGGGGACCTCACTAACTAAATCCCTCCTTCGGAGTGGACTCCTTTTGGCCCTTTGAGGAGACTTCTAAGTGTTTCCACTATTCCTTTCGTCCAGGTTCCTGAGTGGGATTTCGTTTGACACGTGAGCTAGTGTCATCTATGCCGGTGTGGCTACATGTTCTGCAGCCTCCAGATCTCTCTTCTTCAGTCTCAGGATGCGCTCCACGTAATTCTCCACTGAGTCCCAATTCTCCCTACTCGCCATCATAACTCCGACAATGTTAGCGGTCGTGATCGTTCCAATCGTTGACGTCATTACAGAACAATAGCTCTGCAAGCGTGCACATTCGAACATAGTGTGTTCCGCATCATCAATTACTTCCCCTTCCTCGTAAAGACAGTAAGGGGAGTCGGTCTCGCCCATTCTGTGCAGATATTTTCTAAAATATCCGTGACCCGATAGCATCTCCGTAGCGTAGAAATTTACCTCTCCGAATTTCCGACCAATCCATGGCTTTATGTCTGAGATAAGTCTCGCCGTCCACCTTCCTCTATTTTCATCGTTCCATCGTAGTTGCCGGCTATGTGATTTCCAGCCGATTTCGCCTTATAAATCTCCATCCGCTCTACTGTCAGCAGATCCACAGGGAATGTACCTGCTACCTAAAGTACTATAACACGTAAGGGTTTTCCATTAACGCTTTAATGGAGCGGGAAACGATTACTTTATTTGAATTGATCATTACAACTCTTCTTCAGGCAGGATTACAATCTAGATTCTTACACCACTTATGTACATACATACATACATAATTGGCCATTACAACCCTTCAGTCAGGATTACGACCTAGCTTCTCACACCACTTATGTTGTGTGCGTTAATTTTATACATGAGTGGCGGGACCTACAGTTTAAAGTCGACTCCGAACGACAGATTTTTGAGAAGCTTTTCATGGCAATTTTTACTCTCAGAGTCTTTGCCAGAAATCTGCTGAGAGGAAGTCGCCGAAGAAATATTTTTCGTTTTGATGTCTGACCTGGGATTCGAACCCGGGCCTTTTGTCTAATAAGCCAACACACTACCCACTAGACCACGGCGACTTCACACCACTTATGTAGTGTATGTTAATTTAAAGCCTACTCCGAACAATAGACTTTTAAGAAACTTCTCATACGAATTTTATTTACTCTCAGAGTTTTTGCCAGAAATCTGCTAAGAGATAGTCGTTGAGGAAATATTTTCCTCATTTTCGCTTTGTTAGTGATATCTGACCTGGAATTTAAACCGTGCCCTTACATCTAATCAGCCAACATAGTACCTACTAGATTATAACTACTATTTATTAATAGGAAATACAGTGAAACCCCCCTTAATGCGGGGGTTACATCCTAATAAGTTTCAGCGCTTACCGAAACAGAGTTAAACGAGGCAACTTAGAATGACGACGGAAATCACAGTTGGAATCTTTATCCTGGACAGACTAACAACAGAGCGTTGAAAGAGATACATAGTATACACCGTCGCTATATAGTGCACCGCTTTTAGTTGGTGCATGGCCATTTCATTTGCGTACATATACGACAAATATTAATACAGTGTGCGATTTAGGGAATTCCCAAGACTACCGCGTAATACTGAAACAGCGTTAAGCGGGGTCTTACTGTACATTAAATTGCAATGAATTTTATTTTGGTGAAGAGATACCGTCTTTTATTATATACGATAGGAAGTCGTCGTAGTCTAGTATGTAGTGTGTTTGCTTATTAGACGTAAAGCCAGAGTTCGAGCCTCAGGCCGATTCTTCGGCGATTTCCTCTCAGCAGATTTCTAGTAAAAATTCTGAGAGTAAATAAAATTGCCATTAAGAGTTTCTCAAAAAATTTCTACCGTTCGGAGTCGACTTTTAATTGTATAAAATTAACACACACAACATAAGAGGTGTGAGAAACTAGGTCCATTACTCTGACTGAAGGGTTGTATTGACCAATTAAGTAAGTAAGTAAGAAGAGATACCGTAATACTGTGAACATACGATATATTGTACTCGTCTGATATTTTATAGGGTACCCTTATACTCCCTACTGCTGTTCATTGTCAACAACTGAGTACAGACCCAGTCCCAGATTGTATACCCAAGTATTTCCTTCTGGGATGTATAAATACCTCTTTGGTTCCAAGAATGTGCTCCAATAATTCATCCTCATCATCACAGATCCTACATGTTGGGCTCAAAACAATCCCTTTTCCGAAGAGATGTACTACTATTACTGTGAGTCTACATTGTGCTTTCGAAAGACCGGATAATATTCTAATGTTCAACTTATCACATCTTTTACTGACATAAACTTCCGTTCGAAAGCCACGCGCGATTTCTCCCATAACAAACTAAAGCTCCTGTTCTAAGATCCATCTGTTGCCCATCTTTTGAAAGAGTAAACAGCTTCCAAATTATTCCATTAATTTTGATTTGACTTTAACCTATAGGGCCCTATACTGTTGTATTAAATTAATACACACAACATAAGTGGTGTGAGAAACTAGGTCATAAACTTGACTAAAAGGGATGTAATGACCAAAGATCAGCAACGAGTATTCAACACGATAAGTAGACTTGAGTCATACTTATAATTTCAGATACTTATACCCTTTTTTACTTATATTAATAATCAAAGTTGGAACTATTCGTCGTATTCATAATTAACAATACGCATGATGTTATTGACTTCGACTCGTCTTTACTTAACATTTGCATGAAGGACAAAATAAGTATGATTCGCTTACGAGCACTGCAATACTCACAAAAATATTGTGTGTATGCTTTGGTTGTTGTTTTTGTCTTTCCTTTCTTCTTTATTTCTATATGCAACAATAACAAAGGCTGTAAATTTTAATGAATGATTCAAGCCACTCGAATCACTTATAAGTATTATAAGTATTTTTCTAAATTTATGAATGAGAATAAGTAGACGTACGAATCAAACATATTTCGAATGTTCTGAGTTTGATGTCAACGTTGTACTCATACTCATTGCTACTTATACTTATAAATCACAATTGTAGCGAGTATGAATGAATCAGAGTAGTTAAATTTCGATTATGTTGATTCACTCATACTAAAAATTGGATGAGTGCTTATGATTGGCGGAAAAACGATTCATTGCTGATTTCTGGTAATGACCAATTGTGCATGCATGCTTACTTGTTTAAGGGAATTAGGCAGAATGATTCACTTGCGAATACAGTGTCTCAAAAAAGGAAATCTCTTTGCAATGCTATGCTTTATTCCCGTACAGCCAACTTTTCTTGTCAATGCCTTTATTATCCACTTTACTACACATATTTTTATATTGTATGAGTATTTTATAAAATAAATATAATTTATATCCTTTAAAAAAAATTTTGGAAAAAAGTGGTTATTTATGTGCTATTTTTTTTATCACACATGTTAACGATATTTATCATGATGACAATAACAACACCAGCAGCAATATTTTCTTTCCGTCTTTTTTTTTTCAAATGTTGCTGCTCATAAAATATATTGCCGAAATACTACAAGCGATAGAAAAAAACAAACAAACAAAGAGAGAACAAAAATTGGAGGCAACAACGAATTGATAAAAGAAAAATATACGCAAAGAAAGGCAAAAAAAGCATCGAAAATAAACTGAAACTCAAGTAAATTTCCGTAAATTCTTGATTTTATTTTAAAGAAAAATTGCTGAACGATTTTTTGTCTTCTCACACAGGAGGAAAGAGACAGATAGAGAGTTAGGGAGAGGAGAGTAAACTATTTACGCAACGGAGATTGTATTTGGTTCTCATATCAGCATCATGAGTACTTGTGCGTTCAACTCCTAAAAGGAGCGTGTGTAAGGGTGTATGTGTGTAACGGTATAACAAAATTTTCCTTGTTTTTCTTAGAGTTCAAGGGGGAAACGAGATATATTCCCGTTATTTATTGTGTCTAGAAAGAATTGCCAAAATTGCCAAAGAAAAAACTCGAAGAGAAAAAAGAAATAAACTAGAGCGTTCATGTTCAAGGTAAATTGCATAGGAACGCTACATGAAGGTGTTCAAATTTCTTGAAAGACTGTTGAATGCAAGGACATCGAATTTTTTATTTTTTTTTTTATACTCAGGGGATGGTCCCTACTCAAGCAGTGCATTGTGCTGGTTTAGGAAAGGTGGAAAGAGGGAAAGAGGGAAGATGCGAACGGTAAGTAAACGAGTTGCTGCTGGTGACTATAAAATGGCCAGAGTTATACCTTCACCATGAGACAATCTACAGCAATCGTCCCCAAGAAGCCCGCAGTTTCTCACACCACTTATGTAGTGTGTGTTAATTTTATACAGAAGTGGCGGGACTTACAGTTTAAAATCGACTCCGAACGACAGATTTTTAAGAAACTTTTTCAAGAAGAGAAAGAGAAGAAATCGCCGATTCTTACGTAATACATAATTGGTCATTATAAACCTTCAATCAGGACTATTGATCTAGTTTCTCACACTATTTTATGTTGTGTGTAACAACTCGACTCCAAACGACAGATTTTTGAAAAACTTTTCATGGCAATTTTTATTTTTACTCTCAGAGTTTTTGCCAGAAATCTGCTGCGAAGAAATCGCCGAAGAAATATTTTTTGTATTTTATTTTAATGTCTGGCTGGGACTCGAACCCTGGCTTTACGTCTAATAAGCCAGCACACTACCTACTAGACCACGGCGATTGGCAAGAAACAACAAATCTTAATCAAATTAAGATCGAATCTAAAAGCGTGTGAACTATTTTCAATACTAAATTAAAGACAACAATGTTTCTAAATATCGCCATATGGTAACCCTATCATCCTAGAACTTGTTATTGTAGGTCAAACACTTTTTGTAACGAAATTAAAATAAAATAAGAAGAAAGGGGACATGCATTCTAATGGATTCATTATCAATTCCCATTACTTTAGAGATTTTATTGTTTGTCGGTGTAAAACCAGGGTACTCCTTTAGCTGGCCAATTTTAGTTACTTTACAAGGCCTAGAAAAGTCTTATCATTACGAGACTGTCTTAACTATTTAGGGTATATTTCTCAACCAAATTAATTTAATTTTTTTCAAGCAATCTAAGTGTCCATAGTCTAATAAATACTGTGTCCTGCATTTAATGCAGGGGAAAAAAATTAATTTTTTATTTTGGGAATCTCTTCACAGTAGTTTTCTGGAAAAAACTGTAAATTTTTGCCAAAAAAAAAAAAAAAACTCAAAACATATGTCATCTCAGAAACCAAGCCCTAATAATACTATTGCTTTGTCCTCAATGGTGGACACAAACTTGCTTCACGATGCTTACGTTTAGTTGATAGTGTACACTTGCCTGCTGTCCTGCTTACTAGTGCAATTAATACTGCTACCACCAGGGCATTATCCGTCAATCATTTGGATCTCCTCTAATCCTACTACTCGAGGAAGACTTTCATGTCAATTGCGTAATTCCTTATAATTTCCTGAATAGAACGTTTGACTTTAGAGTTTCTCTGCTCTGAAAATCCAAGGGTTTCCAGTGGAACCCTTTAAATTTTATAGTCATGACTCTAAAATGCTGATCGGTTTTGCCTGTGTGGTACATGTAAAGGGTCCGCCAAATAACTTTTTTTTTTGATAAGTGTTATGCCGACAAACCATAGACAATTGACGCTTTAAAGAACAATATACGTGAAGCCATTGATGAAATACAGCTGAACACAATCAATAATGTGCTTAAACATTGGACTGATCGTGTAGGCTATTGCATGGCCAGCCGAGACAGCCATTTGAATGAAATTATTTTCCATTATTAGCTGGAGGAATTGTACTTTCAAATAAAAAAAGAAATTTGAGAAAATATTCCAATTGGTCTTCAGAATTCAGTGGAATATTGGACGGAATCCAACAGTGATGTAGTTTCCTAAGAACACTTATGCGACAGTGAATGGAATACAATGCTTATGTTAAAACCGATTCATTGAACTCTAATTTTGGCCTTTCGGCAAGGAACTGTAGTGTAGGAAAGTGTCTTTTGATTATATTACAGCATTCAGGTTTGAGGACTATATATTCATTATTGGGACAAATACAATTACCCAGAGGTCAAATTGACCCTGTAATACGTCCTAGAGGAGAGACGGAGAGAAAGAGAGAGTGAGACTGGCTAGTGACGGAGATAAGGAAATTGGAGAAAGAAAAGAGGTAGGAAAGGAACAGTCCACGATCATTTTGAAAACGAGGCAATACTTAAAAAATCTTTAAATTTACAAGGATAGCCTGATTGTGATTAAGTCAAGTCACGTTGAAATTCATTTTCGTCCATGAATGTTGGAAATTTCTCAGGAAAATTTCAAACCATTTGAAAGGTAACTGCCATATGGGTTCCAGGATATGCGGATATATGGACATGACCGGAAAAGACCAATATGTTATGAAAACTGAAGGTGTTGTCCGTTGTTGTGTATTGGTTTATTAGACGTAAGTCTTCGATTCAAACCACTGGCCAAACATTTCTAAAAAAAAATATTTTTTAGGCGACTTCCCCTGAGCAGATTTCTGGCAAAAAGGTAAAAGTGAAATAAAATTGCCAAGATAAGTTCCTAAAAAAATCTATTGTTCATAGTCGGCTTTAAAGTGTAGGTTCCGCCAATATAAAAATTAGTACACACAACATAAGTGGTGTGAGAAACTACGTCGTAATCCTGACTAAAGGGTGTCATACCAATCCATTGGACACATTTGATTCTCACATACCATTGGCTTAGAAGGCCTACCGATAGATTTGCCATTCCCTTGAATGACTTTCACTGAAGCCATGGATCCGTAAAGAGGAAAGTACCCTACAATTTCATGAAAGGAATGCAGGAACGTCATTCGTGACTGAATACTTTGGTATAAAGATAGCTGCATTAGAAAAATTTATTTTTTATAGTACAGTTGGTGTCCTTGAGAGAGTATTAGATATTAAAAGCGTTAGTTTAAGAGGGACCCTGACCATCAATCACCCCTTTTTTTTACTGCATAAAATAGACACGTTTTTCTCAAATATTATTTTAAATCGAGTAGAGGGTTAAACGGAAAAGAAAAACAAATTTTCCTATTTCTATCAGTACACAAAATGGAAAACTTCAATAAATTTTCTTTAGTATTCTTTCATTAACAACCAGAATATATTTTCGATTATTTTTTTTAATATTAAAAAAATAAATATTTAAAGAAAATATAAAAAAAAAGAAAAAGAACAAAGAAAATAACGTAAATATGCCTTCAACGAAAAAGGAAGTATTTTATATTGCCAATGCAACGCTAAAAGATTCCATTGAGATGAGCCTTTTCTTTAAGTCGACAGTGCTCCAGTTCTTTGGCCGATTTCGTAAGGGTAGACAGATAGGAAGTATTGTTCTTCGGCTCATACATTACACACCGTTTAGTTGTACGCGAATGTGCAACATTTGAGGTGATCAGTGGCTATGCCGAAATATCAAATTATCCAGCTCTGTCAGCATTACTGCCATCCTTATGGCCGGATTTCGTAAAACTTCACTATTGCTGTCCATTGCCCATGAGTCCAACGAATACAATATTTTTGAATAATTTCTTCTATGCGCATGAAAATACCAAGGACATGTTGCATCAACTGTATAGTGAAACATTTCTGCGTGACTGTAGATTGAAATTCATTGTGACATTTGAGACTCCAGACTATATTGCCTACGATTATAAAAGTAAGTTAGTAAAAAAGAAGATGTTTTTCGTCTTCTTCTTTTATATTTTTATTCTTCTTCTTTTTTTTTTAATGCAGGACGTCAAAACTATTCATGTCTATACGATTTCTCGTTTATATATTATCCGAAATGTTACAGTGCCATCACTTGTCCCAATACACAAAAAATGCATGTGGTACGGCGAGAGAATATTTTAGCGGAAATGAGATACAGAAAAGCCTTGTAAGTATCAGTTGTACTTAAAAAAAAATATCTGAAAATACCAAGAAGAACTTCTACTACGTTCCTAAATAATATCATAGTTATACTCCTGATGAGGCTAATAGAAGCATACATTGGCAGTCGTATTGTTTCCGTAACCGTCCTCAAAGCCTTCTATCTCTAAATGCCAAAGCTCACAGTGTTTGCGTTTACACTGAATAGCTCACATTGCTCTATATCAGCTCTCTACATCTACGAGCAGACAAATTAACTATTTTTCTTACATTCATCTCCCTTTAATTAGAAAGCAAATCCTTTGGAGATTGATGCCAAAAAATTTCATATGAACGACTCACTCTGACCTGATTTAGAGGTCTTCAGCGATTTGGTCTTCAAAATTTAGTGAAATGTTGAACGGGATCCAACAGTGATTTAGTTTCCTAAGAACACTTATGTGACCGTGAATGGAATACAATCCTTATGTCAAAACCGATTCATTGAAGTCCAATTTTGGCCTTTCGACAAGGTACTGTAGTGTAGGAAAGTGTCTTTTGATTATATTACAGCATCCACGTTTGGGGAATAACTATTCGTCATTGGGACAAATACAATTACCCAGAGGTCGAACTGACCCTGTAATACGTCCTAGAGGAGAGACAGAGAGAGAGAGAGAGAAAGAAAAGAGGTAGGAAAGGGAGAATAAGAAATAACAGACCACAAACACACAGAGTAAGCGACCATAATATTGAAGTCCTAGCAAATCTCAACTAGCTCAACCTATTTATGAAGTATAAATGTCAGGCTTGCGCCACAAAAGTCCAAACTCCGCAATAGTTCGGCCGGGATCTGTTCCAGATGAAGCCAAAAACCTATCGTTTCCTTAGAATCCTGCAGTATGTCTGTCGAAATGGCCCTTAAATCGCACAATCCTTTACAGTGAGAATTCATTCTACGGATCCATTTATGCATTTAGAACGTTCTTTTCACCACTCGCAGGGTGAAAGGATTCAAAAGTTTCTCAGTAAACTCTCTGTAACGTGAAAGCAACATATTGCATAGCTGGCAAAAAGTCGGGTAGGAGCGATGGTGTTAGTTTACACAGTGAAACGGAATCCATGGAGAAATTCGGTAGATAGGAATTAGAGAGAACAAGACATATCCGCCATGCATACAGAACATACATAATTGGTCAATCCTTCAGTCAGAATTGCAACTTAGGTTCTCACATGGCTTCTGTTGCGTGTGTTAATTTTATCCATAAGCGGGTGGGACCTACTGTTTAAAGTCAACTCCGAATGACAGATTTTTGAGAAACTTTACATGGCAATTTTATTTAGTTCCAGATTTTTTTTCCCAGGAATCTTATAAGGGGAAATCGCCGTGCCCTCACGGCTAATAAGCACTACAGTACATCCGCCATATGAATGCTTATTTCCTACTAGGTTGACTGGAGTTTGATAAGGGACAATCAGGTGTCACGAGGTTAGTTTATACACCGCCGATGACGTTAAAATTTTTAGGTTTTGCGGAAAACAATGATAGGCAAAGCCTAGACTTTTCAATAGTGAGTCTGACATTATACTACCCAGAAAGATTTAAAGGACATAAGAATCGCTTCAAGTCCTATTTGAACATACTTTTATGAGAAAATGAACACATACTTCGAATCTGTGTGGTGTTAATGCTTGATGACGGACCTGGTTCTACAAAATAGCATTCTAAGGCTCGAGTTAGGGGAAGAGCCCTTCAGCATTCCATAACATCAATATTGATTTCATTGAAGTTGGATACTAATGGTTGGCTTAGTGGTTTAGTGAGTTGCGTACTAAGTTGAAAATGTGAATGTTTTTGGTATCATTTCCAGCAGGGGCCTATTTACTTTTATAACAAAAAAAAATTATAACGTAGAACGTAACGTAACGTATTAAATTAAAATGAAAATGATTTTTTCTGTAAACAGGGCAACTGCCTCTGTAACTCTCAAATATGCTTGCAAGAGTTGCCTGTCAACAATTTTATTCTGAAGTCGCCATAGTCTAATAAGGTAAGGAAACAGCGTTAAACGAGGCAACTTAACACGTACATATGTAAATACATTGCAACTTTGGAAAATACAGGGTAACAAAAGATCGTTAACACAGATACATTGTATCAGCCGTCGCTATATAACGCACCACAAGTATCAATACAATGCCCGATTTAGGGGAATACCAATAATACCGAGTAATACTGAAACAACGTTAAGCCGGACAGCGTTAAGCTGGGTCTTACTGTAGATAGTGTGTTTTATTATTATTTATGAGACCACGGTTCGAATGCCACTTCAGATATCTCCAACAAAACGAAATATGAAAGCAAAATTCGACGTCGACTTCCCCTCTGCAAAAAATGGGAATAAATAAATTTGCTCTGAAAATATTTATCGCTCGGAGATGACTTTAAATCGTAGGACCCGCAACATAAGTGGTGTGAGAAGCTAGGTTGTAATCCTGACTGGCTGATAACATAAGTTATTTGGGCACTGTGTAGAGTTTCTAAATTGAAATGTTCTTTTCCAGACCGGAAGATAACGATGACATTGTGGAGATTGTTGGACAAGATCATCCTGATATGAAGATGCAATTGGGCGATTTCTATATTGCCGAAGAGCTTTTATCACACAATGCTCGAAGTTTACTCATTGTAGCCGAGGTACTTTTTCTATGCCCCTTCTATAACCAAATATTGTAATTTTCTTCTGCAGATTAATCATTTAACAGCTGGTTTCATATGGCTGAACGAACATATCGATTTGTTGTTTCTGTTGGAGAATTATATTCTAGAATCCTTTGGGAATTTATTAAACTTCGATACCAAGTTACGATTCAAAGAGAAAATTATTGAAATCTCGTACGTTTCGATTCGATACTTTTAATAGCCTGACGTTAAGCGATTTAATTTTCCTTTGATTTCTTTAGCAATGTTAAGAGACATACGTTGGATAAGCTATTTAGCAGACAACGGGTAGAAATGATTTATACTCGCTTTGGTAATGTGGGATTTATAAAAGCAGCCTCCAACATAAGGTAAGTAGGAAGGGAAATATTTTAAATAAGTTTTCTTTGTTTTCTTTCTAAACGTAATGTCCAGTAGTTTGCGCTCCAATAATGTTGAATCTGTCAGTGGATTTATAATGCCAATAAATGAAAGAGTTTTTATTGGCGAGTATGTTAGTCGGAAAATTATGGCGCTCGATAAAGGTAAGCTTTTGAATAAAGAATACAAGAAAAAAAAATGCAATCTAATAAAGTATTCTTTGGAGGCCTATTTTCTTGTAAACTTGGCATCCAACAAAACAAAACAAAAAAAAAATTTAAATTGTTCAATTCTATGCTTATTTATTAAGCTAAACTGGAGTTTAATTTGTGTAATAGTATTGGAAAAAAGAATTTCATTTTTTTCATGAAGGGCCTATTTATTTATTTTTCTATTTTTTTTTTTTTTTTGTTTGCTTGCCTGAAACAGAATTGAATTCGTTCGATTATTATATTAGAATACGACGCAAAAAGTTCGGTTTCTACTACAACTTACCGGATGGTGAAAATGAAGCACCCTATGATGCCAAAATGAATGCATTTGCCATTCAACTTTTCGGTCTAAAGAGTGACAATGATTCACGACGTGTTTTCCGTTTCATGACAACAGCATTTGCAGCCTTTCCGGACAAAGATTACTGTTTGATGTGCTTAAAATCTTCCGATAAACAATCACTGCCCATTATGGAAATTCTAAAATTTTTTGTTGTAAGTCAACACAAACACAAACACACACGCACACACACATGAACATAATAATAAGCGGATGGTCTTGTTTAATACATGCTTAGCGTATAATACCACGTCCCGGTTGTCCTTTAGGAGAAGATCTTTACATATCGCATCGTAGTGCTATTTATGGTGAAATTAGTTTGTATAAATTAAGGCACGAAGATATGCTAGAAGTTAAACAACTTATAATCGAAAACGTTACTAAAAACGTACCCATGCCTACAAAGTTAGTTAGAAATCGTATTTCAAGCATTGCCGATCGTTTCACTCTACTGTCACATCAGACTTTGTATTCTGAAATTCATGGCCGTAAAGTTGACGAGGAAGAAGCAGACGCTGATAATAGGCGACAGATTCTAAGTTTATTGGAGGACCTCTTAGACGATCCAGATACCGAGTATCAGTGTTATACCATAAGATGTGGCGATTCCACCAGAACAATTGATGAGAACATCATTGTGGGTTTTGTTTTGGTCAGGTATGTCCGATTTTGCCTACATACAATTTTGTTAAAAGTTTTACCTTAACGTCTACATATCTTTATTGCGTAGACCTTATCACAACAATAGAGCCCTGAAGAGACACTATCACATTACAAAAGAAGAGGAACTAATGCAATTCAATATAGCCGAAGTGGTGGCCTTGCGTCTGCATCCGATTTTTCGTTTTCAGGCCGATTTAATATTTCGCGAATTGGCTCGCATAACGAATTTTTATCATTATTATTATTTTATGCCCACTGTAAGTTTTTACAACAACAACAAAAAGCAAAAAAATATTTATAAAATTTTCTTTTTAACTTGCAGAACCAAGAACTTTTACCCAATGACCTGATCACTACAATGCAACCGATCGAGCCTAGACGTATTAAAAAAAATTGGTTCGGTAAAGGCAAAACCATACCTCCCCATGTCCTTGAAGCTACTTATACGTATAAATCTTTTACCAAAAATTTATTGGTCATGGATAGTATCGCGAAGAAGTATAGCAAGACAATTGACTTAGAGAACGATCCCATTGCTGTATTCCAGGCCAATTTAAGGCCCACCAACTATTTCGGTAATTCAACGAATATTGTCATTTTGGGCTTGAGCGCTGAATGCAAAGCATTTCTAAGATTAATGATATTCAGTTGGCATAATTTGAGGTAAGATATTTAAAATGCTAAGGGTCAAACACTAACACCAACACCAATTGTAGTGGTTAACCCAGCCCCTAAAGAGAAGAGAAAATGTATTCGAATCTATTTGATAAAGAGCCTATCTATCTTCTTTAAAAACACTAGCTACGAAGACATACATATAACCCCTAACCATTTGGGGAGGCTAACATCAGCATCGAATGTTATAGGATAACCAATCAGCCTTGTTCGTACCTCTTGAGTAAGACCAATACTCTGCTAAAAGAAATTGTATCGTCGCTGTACACAAAACCTGTTTACGGTATAGCCAATAACATTTGGCAACTCTGTCATTCTGGAACTTGCCGTAGTAAATAAATCCCCAGTTCTGTTGCAAACAAAGCAAAGAAAAAAAGACCAATCGGTTCACTTGCACACGGACATACAAGACTTCAGTCAGGATTACAACCTAGTTTTTAACCATAAGCAATACAGGCTTGCTTAACGGCTGTATAGCCAGTATTTTATTTCAAATACTAGTGCTAAGCCCAATCGATTAGGAAAAGATTACACAACCTTTTTGGTCTCGTGTCTGCGCTGAGTTTTTTCTACCACGGCCCCATGTCTAATAAGCTTCTAGACCACTTTTGTGACACAATGTAAATTTACAATTAAACTTTAACAAACCTTTAATATACCCTTAATAAAGCATTGCTTACTTACTTAATTGGCCATAACAACCCGATTAACGGATTTCGGCCTACCGCAACACATCCTTCCAAGTGCTTATGCTTTTTGCGTGTCTACGCTAGTTTTTCACATCAATCGATGACAGGGCTTCCTCGATTTGGTCCTTTCAACGGATACAAGGTCATCCTCTTCGCCGACTACCACAGATCCCCGCATCAAAAACTCGTCTCGCCGGAGCATCCTTCTCCATTCGAACGACATGACCGAGCCAGTGCAGCCGCTGGATATTACTACGCTGTACAAACGTCCATGTCGTTGAAGAGCTCATACAGCTCACTGTTAAATCGGATGCGAAAATCATCGCCAACTCACACTAGACCGAAGATCTTATGTACGACTTTTCTCTCGAATGCTCTCAAGGCAGCTGCATCAGTTCTTAATAGGGTCCTGCGCCCTAAAGAACCACGGGTAGGATGAGCGTCTTGTACAATATTAGTTTCGTTTTACGAGAGAGGTCTCTGCTACTCAATTGCCTATTGAGACCATAATAGCATCTGTTGGCAAGCATCTGTTGGTAATCCTGCGCTTGATCTCCAAACTGACATCAATCTTCGGTGGATACGGCCTTGAATGTATCAAAAGTATAGTTATCGGCCGTAATTTGAGAATCAATATGTCGCACGGCTCTACTTTTCTATAACATATACTTTGTTTTGCCCTCATTAACTGCCAGACCCATCTTCTTAGACTCCCGTTCAATAACACAAAAGGCAGCAGTGATATCTCGTTTGGTACGCCCTATGATTTCAATGTCGTCAGCGTACGCAAGCAACTGAACACTTTTTTAAAAAATAATGCCATTGCGATGCACTCCCACCTTTCGCAGAACACTCTCCATGACGAAGTTGAAGAGGTCGCATGATAAGGTATCGCCTTGTCTAAAACCTCGCACGGTATCAAAAGGTTCGGAGAGGTCCATTCCTACCTTGACGGAGCTGCAGGAATTGCTGCATATTACGACAAAAACACGATCCCTTATGGGGCTATCGAAAGCAACCTTATAGTCGACAAGAAGATGGTGTGCGTCGACATTGATTTTCGTGGGTCTTTTCCAGGATTTGACGTAGTGTGAAGATCTGGTCGATGGTGGACTTGCCCGGTTTGAAACCGCACTCATAAGGTCCAATCAGTGTTTTGACGAATGCCTTCAGTCATTCACACAATACGCCTACAAGAACCTTATATGCGATAGGGGAGAAGGCTTACAGCCCCTGTAGTTGAGGCATATCGTAGGGTCTCCCTTTTTCAGGACAGGACAGAGGACACTGAGGTTCCATAAAAGGTTAATAAAGCCTTAATAAACCTTTAATAAAGCCTTAATAAGCATTAATAAAGCCTTAATAAAGTCTTAATAAAGCCTTAATAAACCTTTAATAAAGCCTTAATAAACCTTTAATAAAGCCTTAATAAAGCCTTAATAAACCTTTAATAAAGCCTCAATAAAGCCTTAATAAACCTTTATAAAGCCTTAATAAACCTTTATAAAGCCTTAATAAACCTTTAATAAAGCCTTTATAAAGCCTTAATAAACCTTTAATAAAGCCTTAGTAAAGCCTTAATAAACCTTTAATAAATTAAAATACAGAAAAAACAGAAAAAACTTTTAATTTTACTTTTCAGTGGCGATCTACAATCCACCATGAATTGTTTGCCTCTATTAAATATTACCGTTATCTGTAAACCCGGTCTTTTGGAGGCTTATACCGAGCATAGCTTTAAGTGTCATATCTGTCCAACGGATAAACAGTCTGAGTGTTGGGTAAATTTTGAAAACGATGATGATTTTCTAAGGGATGTCTGGAAACGTATGGATTTGCGTACATGGATACATTTCGTAAGCGGTGAAGTAGTCTCCATAGATACGTAAGTAACGTTATGTCCAATAGACATCTTTGATCTTTGACCCCATAAGGTACTATGTTAAATAAATAATTCTTTATTACAGGCATAGTCATCTCATTTTAATGAAAACTGAATGTGAAATTGCTTATGATGTCCTACTACTAATGTGTAGCACTGACTTTGGTGTACCTGGTAACATGTTCAAAAACATTAGTACACCGGCTAACTATAGTCACATTAATAGTCGCTTCGATAAGCTGTTGATTTTCCATAAAATGGACATTATTTTAACGGATTATGCCGATAGCATACGGAAATCCTTTGTAATCTATGGCACTCACATAAGAATCTATGAATTTATAAATTTCCTATTGAAACATGGCGTCAGAAGTTCGGACATACATTTATTTATACCCTATAAATTAAAGTCTACCGCATTATTAAACAACTCCACGATGGATGCACGTGTAGAGGAAATTTGCCGTGAAATGGTGGAAGACTTAGGTGTACACGTACACGATGAAATGCATTGGACCTCATATACCTTGCATGAGAATAATAGCAACTTAAAGGATGTTACGTTTGTTAAACATGTAACGGACGAAAAAATTACCATAAATGTTGATCTATTCGTCAGTTACTATGAAGTTTATCTCGAAGACAAAATGGCGAACAGTAAGTATGTATAGCGATGAGTTTTGAGGTATGTTCTGAAAAGAAAATTTTTTTGTCGATTTACCGCAAAAATAGTGTTCAATAGGGCATTAATAACAACCGAACAGAATTTTATTAAGGTGGATGAGAACTATTGTACCACACAATACGATATATATGCTGTAGGCAATTATATTAAGCATAGACAAGAACCAAATCATCAATATCGTTTTGTAAGTCCACAAGAGTCGGCTGAGAAGGTAAGTGTAACAATAAAAAAAAAGATCTTTTAGTTCACTTGATCTTTAACCGCTCAGGAACGAAATGACTACTAGCCTACAGTAAAGTTCTTTAATAGCTTGTTCATGAACCAAATAAAATAGCCATTGGTATTAATTACGCCAGCATTATGGGTTTGTTATCTTATTTTTCAGATCATCCATGTTTTGCGATCTTATCCAAGACAAAAAGTTTCCACAGCCTGATGAAAAATTTTCCAAACCGCATTACTTTCAAGCTCACCTACCCATGGAACATTTTTTCGTAAAAGTCACCAACCCTAAGCGTTATTTGGCCCGTCATTTGGGTAATGAGTTTCAGTATCCATTGGTCACTTACAATGATGGTGACTTTTGTAGAGTTCGCTTAAACCAACACGGCATTGTTGAGGAAATTGTGGTCGTAACTCAAAAGGTAAGTAAGATTTATTAACCTACAAGGCTTTACTGATTCCAGGCCAGTTTAGAAGTGTGTTTTAAAACAATAAACGAAAACAAATAATAGAGGAAAGGATGCCAGCTCTCATTTATTTACAAATTACACTCCAATTATATACGGAAGTTGTAATGACCTAATATGGTGTGTGAGTACAGTGGTGTGGAACTTTGCTAATTCAGTTCTATTCCTTCTTAAGAATGATCTTTGTTTGATAATGATAATTCTAACAATCTGTCACAGAGGACAGGACCTGGACCAAAGATCAGCTATGAATCGTTTCGTTCCCCTAATCATAAGTCCTCATGCAATTTTGAGTATGAATGAATCAACAGAATTGAAATTCAACAACTCTGATTCATTCGTACTCGCTGCAACATTGATTTATAAGTATAAGTTGCAATGAGTATGTGTACAACGTGGACATCAAACTTACAACATTCAAAATATGTTTGATTCATACGCCTACTCATTCTGATTCATAAATTTAGAAAAATACCTATAATAGTTATAAGTGATTCGAGTGATTCGAATCATTTATCAAAATTTACAGCCTTTGTTGTTGTTGCATATACAAACAAAGAAGAAAGGAAAGGCAAAGACAACAAGCAACGTATATACACATTCTCCTTGTGAGTATTGCAGTCACTGTTGCCAATTTGACGTTTTTCCCGTCATATCTGACGTTTTTGCAATGCCAATTACGGGAAAAAATGCTTTTTAGCGATTAGCGGGAAATCTGGAGTTTTTAAGGCGCTTTAGCGTTTTTTAGCGTTTTTTTTCAAGGTTGAATTATATGATACAAGTAAGAAAAAATTCAATTCGGGAGAGAGAATAACGGTTAGTAGAAAAAGTACAAAGCAAAAATCGAAAACCTAAAGTTGAAATCTGTTTCAAATGAAGGAAAAGCTTAAGGTGTTGTGTTTAAAATAAGAAGGCAGGAAAAAGCAAAAATATCAAAAAAGTAAGTACGCTTAATTTTGTAATAGCACGGTCTAGAAAATAAAATTAATTCTGTTTTTATACGGTGATATTTGGTATAGCACGGATGAGAAAAGTTTTTGAAAATCTCAACGTAATCTAAGATCTTGAATGGCTAGTTGCTATGACTTATACAAAGGCATACATATTTGGTCATTACAACCCTTTAATCAGGATTACGACCTAGCTTCTCATACCACTTATGTAGTGTGCGTTAATTTTATACATGAGTGGCCGGACCTTCAGTTTAAAGTCGACTTCGAACGACAGTTTTCAAGAAACTTTTCATGGCAATTTTATTTACTTTCTGAGTTTTTGCCAGAAAACTGCTGAGAGGAAGTCGCCGAAAAAATATTTTCGTTTTGCTATCTGACCTTGAGGTTGAACTCGGGCCTTCAGTCTAATAAGGCAACATTCTACCAACTATACTACGGCGACTTCAAACTGAATCGCATCGGCCGATTTTGTTATTAAACGCAGTGCTGTCCAATCGCTATTCTGAACCAACCTTACGTAAGCGATTACGTATGAAATCCGATAACGATAGCAAAAACAACTTCTGTTAATTTTATCATCACATTGACATTTTTAGTTTGTTTAAATTATCTTTAAGGATTGGTGAATGTATCATTTGTTAATCAATTTATATTATTTTATTGATTTCCTGAAATACAATAATTTTAAATTTATGTTACTTTTTTATACGATCTAAATCGCTTTTAATTTTATGAACTAAAATATGTATTAATGCTTATAAAAATTTTATTTAGTTTTTTATAAATTTTTTCCTACGCATTATATGTTTTACATTTTTTGAAGGATATGGAACAAATCCCCTTCTTTTCTATGTAATTCGTGTCATTTTTTAAACGGGTTTTTCTGGAATGTATCTACCGTGTAAAAACAGAATTAAGCGTACTTGACAAGAAACGATGAAATTGTTACAACATAAATTATATGAATATGTGAAATTTTAAAATGTACATTTACATTGACTTTTCGTTTTAGAAAGTTATGATACCTCAGTATCCACAAAAGTTTCAAAAAGAAAGTCCAAAAGACTGGCACTATCTTTTTGAAAATACCTAACTTTGTTTGTAAATTATTAAACATAATTAAAAAATCAATTCAATTAAAAATATGTGTAATTATTTAACGTTAATTTCATATTTTCAAACTATTTATTTGACGGGTTTCTGACGGTTTAAAAATTGAATTTAGCGATTTCTGGCGATTTTTAAAGCCCAATTTGGGCAAATCTTACTTATTTTGTGCTTCGTATAAATGTTAAGTAGAGACGAGTCGAAATCAATAATATCATGCTTATTGTTAAGTATGAATACGACGAGCACTTCCAACTTTGAGTATGAGTGGTATGAGTATGATGAGTGGTAGAGTAAGAATGACTCGAACCTACTCATCGTTTTGAATATTTATTGCTGATCTCTGATTCATAACACAGGAAATTGGTAATCATTGACTTACAGTGACAGTAATAGCGTGACAAAAATCGTTCTTAAAGAAATATGGATTGATTACTCATAACATAATGCGTATTGTTAAGTATGAATACGACGAGTATTACTAATTTTAAGTATGAGTAGTATGAATGCGTATAAGTATCTTAAATTACAAGTATGTTGTATAAGTTGTTTAGTATTTGAATTTGGACTACTTGGACTACTTTAGTCATCCCACTATAGGAGTGGTGAAATTATAAAGGACTAGGAGATACATTTCAGTATGCAAAGATCCATTATTTTAACATTTGATTTTCATAGCTTTTTCGAAAATAGAAGGTCCACCATCCCACTACAGTGTGTTAAAAAATCTGAAATTACAGAAAATGAATTACGATTTCCTGAAATTCTTTTGCGGCCGTCATGAGTTGATGTTGAACAATCTAAAATCGCGTTGGTACCTCAAGGATATTATCAATTTTTTGGACTTCTTCAGAGAACCTTGGGTCGAACTACTAATGCATGATAAGTTCGAGGAGTTGTCCACAATAAATAAAGTGCTGGTAACGAAATCTGCTGAAGATATTTTGAAAGAGGTACGCAAATATTTTCCCTAAGATACAAAGAAAAAATTTAGAACGTTTTTTTTTTTTTGTTTTTACTTTCGACAGAATATCAGTCGTGATATGCGACTCAAAGAATTGATGCATAAATGTGAAGAGAGGGGCATAACTAAAATGGTTGAATACTCTGTGGTGGACTTTTTGCGTGCACATCGTGATGATTTTGTTGCACAGCTTGCCTTGCCCGAAGATTTCCCACCGAATTTCAACCGAAATAGCTATAAATGAAATTATTTCTTTAATTTTGATTACATTTTTCAAAATGAAATACAAAATAATGATAAAACGAAAGAATTTATTTCATCCGATTTAGGCCCCCAAGGCACACTGCGTTACAAATTGCTTAGCCAAAGCACACTCAGTATTCGCTGTCCAACGATGTAGAGGGCAATTTTTGAAATATTCCATATACGCACAACCCAATACCATACCGGCAAAAGGACTACACGCCTTTTGCAAAGCTGCATTACCCAGGGGAATTTGTTTTAAAGCCTCCATTTTTCTTTGAGCTGTGGGTTGGCATCGACGAAATGCCTTCGACATGGTTTCCGCATAAATCGTATCATTTGAAAATTTTTCATATAAATCGGCTTTAATGTTGGGCATGTCTAATGTCTCCGGCTTAATCATGTATTTGGATTCGCTTAAAATGCATTCCGCCAGACACTGTTAAAAAGAAAAATTTATTTTCTTTCCAAACTTTAGAAATTCTTTTGTACTTACCGTTGCTTTTTCTACTGTAGGTGGCTCATCGCTAGATTCTCCAGTTATGCCCATGCGATGGGCACAGATTTCCGTAACATCATCTCGGCCACCATCCGTACAGCATCTGGAAGGATCCTAAAAAATGGTGATTTTTTAATATTGACTAAAAAATTACTTTAGAGCACAAGCTATAGAATTAAGAAAAAAAAAATGTTCAAACCTCTGAGAAAAACATTAATTTTCATTTCAAATACTGAAACCAAAATAATTTTTTTAAATAAAGGGCCTATTCACTATGTTATGTACCCATGTAGATTAGCACAACAATATTGTCTAAATTCAAAGCCAAGTAAAAAAAAGAGCACAGGTGGCCATAAGACTCTAAAACAAAAAGTCCAAAGAGAACTAATCATAGACTTTGACATTCACAAAGAAAATAAATAATTTTTTCCCTCTCAATCGTGTCCCTACAACTTGTGTAGTATTGGTAAAGGGTATAACAGTTTATTCCGCATTTGGATGAAGGGGGAAGCCGTGCCAGATAATCTTTGAAATAACAGCAAATAGTTATAGAAAACCAAATAACCGAGTGGAAGTTGACCGACACCCTGTTCATCGAAGCTGCCTTATCGAAGTATACCCCTCTCTCTTTCTCTCTTCTCAAATTTCGATAACAATTTTTTTATATATAAATTTTCAATAACAATTTCTTTATATAGAAAATTTCGATAACAATTTCTTTATATTAAAAATTTCAATACCAAAAAAAATTTCGACAAAAAAATTTTTATATAGAAAATTACGATAACAAATTTTTTATATAGAAAATTTCGATGACAAATTTTTTTATATAGAAAATTTCGCATAAAATAGGCACGGTTTTCTCAAATATTATTTTAAATCGAGTAGAGGGTTAAACGGAAAAGAAAAACAAATTTTCCTATTTCTATCAGTACACAAAATGGAAAACTTCAATAAATTTTCTTTAGTATTCTTTCATTAACAATCAGAATATTTTTTCGATTATTTTTTTTTTTTTTGTTTTTAATAAAAAAATAAATATTTAAAGAAAATATAAAAAAAAAAGAAAATAACGTAAATATGCCTTCAACGAAAAAGGAAGTATTTTATATTGCCAATGCAACGCTAAAAGATTCCATTGAGATGAGCCTTTTCTTTAAGTCGACAGAGCTCCAGTTCTTTGGCCGATTTCGTAAGGGTAGACTGATGAGAGTATTGTTCTTCGGCTCATACATTACACACCGTTTAGTTGTACGCGAATGTGCAACATTTGAGGAGATCAGTGGCTATGCCGAAATATCAAATTATCCAGCTCTGTCAGCATTACTGCCATCCTTATGGCCGGATTTCGTAAAACTTCACTATTGCTGTCCATTGCCTATGACTCCAACGAATACAATATTTTTAAATAATTTCTTCTACGTCCATGAAAATACCAAGGACATGTTGCATCAGCTATACAGTGAAATATTTCTGCGTGACTGTAGATTGAAATTCATTGTGACATTTGAGACTCCAGACTATATTGCCTACGATTATATAAGTAAGTTAGTAAAAAAGAAGATGTTTTTCGTCTTCTTCTTTTATATTTTTATTCTTCTTCTTTTTTTTTAATGCAGGACGTCAAAACTATTCATGTCTATACGATTTCTCGTTTATATATTATCCGAAATGTTACAGTGCCATCACTTGTCCCAATACACAAAAAATGCATGTGGTACGGCGAGAGAATATTTTAGCGGAAATGAGATACAGAAAAGCCTTGTAAGTATCAGTTGTACTTAAAAAAAATATGTGAAAATACCAAGACGAACTTCTACTACGTTCCTAAATAATATCATAGTAATACTCCTAAAGAGGCTAATAGAAGCATACATTGGCAGTCGTATTGTTTCCGTAACCGTCCTCAAAGCCTTCTATCTCTAAATGCCAAAGCTCACAGTGTTTGCGTTTACACTGAATAGCTCACATTGCTCTATATCAGCTCTCTACATCTACGGGCAGACAAATTAACTATTTTTCTTACATTCATCTCCCTTTAATTAGAAAACAAATCCTTTGGAGATTGATGCCAAAAAATTTCATATGAACGACTCACTCAGACCTGATTTTCTAAGAACATTTATATGTCCGTGAATGGAATACAATCCTTATGTCAAAACCGATTCATTAAGGTCCAATTTTGGTCTTTCGACAAAGTACTGTAGTGTAGGAAAGTGTCTTTTGATTATATTACAGCATCCAGATTTGGGGGCTATCTATTCGTTATCGGGACAAATACAGTTACCCAGAGGTCAAATTGACCATGTAATACGTCCTAGAGGAGAGACAGAGAGAGAGAGAGAGAGGGAGAGAAAGGGTAGTTCGAGTTCGGTTCGAGTTAGGGGGAAGAGCCCTTCAGCATTTCATAACATCAATATTGATTTCATTAAGTTGGTTACTAATGGGTGCCTTAGTGGTTTACTGAGTTGTGTACTAAGTTGAGAATGTGAATGTTGTTGATATCATTTCCAGCAGGGGCCTATTTACTTTTATAACAAAAAAAAATTATAACGTAGAACGTAACGTAACGTATATAAAATTGGTGGGGCATCTTTTCAATGCACTGCATAGGTTAAGGCACATCCTAAGAGTGTTGGTTGCAATTAAAATGAAAATGATTTTTTCAGTAAACAGGGCAACTGCCTGCCTCTGTAACTCTTACTAATGGCTTGTCAAATATGCTTGCAAGAGTTGCCCGCCAACAATTTTATTCTGAAGTCGCCATAGTCTAATACAGTAAGATCGCGCTTAACGAGGGGGATACGTTCCAATAAGTTGCAGCACTAAACGAAACATTGCATCTTTGGAAAATACAGGGTAACAAAAGATCGTTCAAACAGATACATAGTATCAGCCGTCGCTATATAACGCACCACAGGAATCAATAATACCTGAATAAAAGTAATACTGAAACAACGTTAAGCCGGGCAGCATTAAGCGGGGTCTTACTGTAGGTTGTGTGTTGGCTTATTATATATGAGGCCACGGTTCGAACGCCACTTCACTTCCCCTCTGCAGATTTCTCGCAAAAACTCTGGGAATAAATAAATATGCTCTGAAAAAATTTATCGCTCGGAGATGACTTTAAATCGTAGGACCCGCAACATAAGTGGTGTGAGAAGCTAGGTTGTAATGACTGACTGGCTGACAACATAAGTTATTTGGCCACTGTGTAGACTTTCTAAATTGAAATGTTCTTTTCCAGACCGGAAGATAACGATGACATTGTGGAGATTGTTGGACAAGATCATCCTGATATGAAGACGGAATTGGGAGATTTCTATATTGCCGAAGAGCTTTTATCACACAATTCGCGAAGTTTACTCATTGTAGCCGAGGTACTTTTTCTATGCCCCTTCTATAACAAAACAATACCCCCCCTCCCCCCAATATAAAAGACATAAATGTAACCAAATATTGTAATTTTCTTCTGCAGATTAATCATTTAACAGCTGGTTTCATATGGCTGAACGAACACATCGATTTGTTGTTTCTGTTGGAGAATTATATTCTAGAATCCTTTGGGAATTTATTAAACTTCGATACCAAGTTACGATTCAAAGAGAAAATTATTGAAATCTCGTACGTTTCGATTCGATTCGATTCGATACTTTTAATAGCCTGACATAAAGCGATTTAATTTTCCTTTGATTTCTTTAGCAATGTTAAGAGACATACGTTGGATAAGCTATTTAGCAGACAACGGGTAGAAATGATTTATACTCGCTTTGGTAATGTGGGATTTATAAAAGCAGCCTCCAACATAAGGTAAGTAGGAAGGGAAATATTTTAAATAAGTTTTCTTTGTTTTCTTTCTAAACGTAATGTCCAGTAGTTTGCGCTCCAATAATGTTGAATCTGTCAGTGGATTTATAATGCCAATAAATGAAAGAGTTTTTATTGGCGAGTATGTTAGTCGGAAAATTATGGCGCTCGATAAAGGTAAGCTTTTGAATAAAGAATACAAGAAAAAAAAAATGCAATCTAATAAAGTATTCTTTGGAGGCCTATTTTCTTGTAAACTTGGCATCCAACAAAACAAAACAAACAAAAAAATTTAAATTGTTCAATTCTATGCTTATTTATTAAGCTAAACTGGAGTTAAGTTTGTGTAATAGTATTGGAAAAAAGAATTTCTTTTTTTTTCCATGAAGGGCCTATTTATTTATTTTTAAAATTTTTTTTCAATTTTTTTTTTTTGCTTGCCTCAAACAGAATTGAATTCGTTCGATTATTATATTAGAATACGACGCAAAAAGTTCGGTTTCTACTACAACTTACCGAATGGTGAAAATGAAGCACCCTATGATGCCAAAATGAATGCATTTGCCATTCAACTTTTCGGTCTAAAGAGTGACAACGATTCACGACGTGTTTTCCGTTTCATGACAACAGCATTTGCAGCCTTTCCGGACAAAGATTACTGTTTGATGTGCTTGAAATCTTCCGATAAACAATCACTGCCCATTATGGAAATTCTAAAATTTTTTGTTGTAAGTCAACACAAACACACACACACACTCACACATGCACATAATAGTAATGGATGGTCTTGTTTAATACATGCTTAGCGTATAATACCACGACCCGGTTGTCCTTTAGGAGAAGATCTTTACATATCGCATCGTAGTGCTATTTATGGTGAAATTAGTTTGTATAAATTAAGGCACGAAGATATGCTAGAAGTTAAAAAACTTATAATCGAAGACGTTACTAAAAACGTACCCATGCCTACAAAGTTAGTTAGAAATCGTATTTCAAGCATTGCCGATCGTTTCACTCTACTGTCACATCAGACTTTGTATTCTGAAATTCATGGCCGTGAAGTTGACGAGGAAGAAGCAGACGCTGATAATAGGCGACAGATTCTAAGTTTATTGGAGGACCTCTTAGACGATCCAGATACCGAGTATCAGTGTTATACCATAAGATGTGGCGATTCCACCAGAACAATTGATGAGAACATCATTGTGGGTTTTGTTTTAGGTCAGGTATGTTCGATTTTCCCTACATACAATTTTGTTAAAAGTTTTACCTTAACGTCTATATATTTTTATTGCTTAGACCTTTTCACAACAATGGAGCCATGAAGAGACACTATCTCATTACAAAAGAAGAGGAACTAATGCAATTCAATATAGCCGAAGTGGTGGCCTTGCGTCTGCATCCGATTTTTCATTTTCAGGCTGATTTAATATTTCGCGAATTGACTCGTATAACGAATTTTTATCATTATTATTATTTTTTGCCCACTGTAAGTTTTTACAACAACAACGAGAAGCAATAAAAATATTTTTTAAAATTTTCTTTTTAACTTGCAGAACCAAGAACTTTTACCCAATGACCTGATCACTACAATGCAACCGATCGAGCCTAGACGTATTAAAAAAAATTGGTACAGTAAAGGCAAAACCATACCTCCCCATGTCCTTGAAGCTACTCATACGCATAAAACTTTTACCAAAAATTTATTAGTCATGGATAGCCTCGTGAAAAAGTATAGCAAGACAATTGACTTACAAAACGATCCCATTGCTGTATTCCAGGCCAATTTAAGGCCCACCAGCTATTTCGGTAATTCAATGAATATTGTCATTCTGGGCTTGAGCGCTGAATGCAAAGCGTTTCTAAGATTAATGATATTCAGTTGGCATAATTTGTGGTAAGATATTTAAAATGCTAGTGACCGTAGTCAAGAAGATAGATTCAAACACCAACACCACCACCACCAACAGCAATTGTAGTGGTTAGCCTAGCCCCTAAAGAGAAGAGAAAATGTATTCGAATCTATTTAATAAAGAGCCTATCTATATTCTTTAATAACACCAGCTACGAAGACATACATATAACCCCTAACCATTTTGGGAGGCTAACATCAGCAACGAATGTTATAGGATAACCAATCAGCCTTGTTCGTACCTCTTGAGTAAGAGCAATACTGTGCCAAAAGAAATTGTATCGTCGCTGTGCGTAAAGTGTTGTTTCTAGCCAATAACAGTTGGCAACTCTGTCCTTCTGGAACTTGCCAAAGCAAAGAAAAATAAGATTATTGTGGAAATTATTTTGCAACCAAAAGACCAATCACTTCATTTGCACACGGACATACAACCCTTCAGTCAGGATAACGTCTTAGTTTCTAATAATAACCAAGCCTGTATCGCCACTCTATATAATCTTATGTCGGATTTGCATAACGGCTGTATAGCCAATATTTTATTTCAAATAGTAGTGCTAACCCCAATCGATTAGGAAAAGATTACACAACCTTTTTGGTCTCGTGTCTGAGCTGAGTTTTTTCTACCACGGCCCCATGTCTAATAAACTTCTAGTTTACTTTTGTTACACAATGTAAATTTACAATTAAATTTTAACAAACCTTTAATATACCCTTAATAAAGCATTACTTACTTCTTACTTGGCCGTAACAACCCGATTATCGGATTTCAGCCTGCCGCAACGCATCCTTCCAGGCGCCTCTTCTTCTTGCGCGTCTACTCCAGTTGGTCACACCAATCGATGACAGATGGATACAAGGTCGTCCTCTTCGCCGACTACCGCAGATACCCGCATCAAATACTCGTCTCTTTGGAGCATCCTCCTCCATGTCGTTGTGGAGCTCATACAGCTCACTGTTGAATCGGATGCGAAAATCATCGCCAACTCGCACTGGACCGAAGATCTTATGTACGACTTTTCTCTCGAATACTCTCAAGGCAGCTGCATCAGTTCTTAATAGGGTCCATGCTTTGGCGCCATAAAGAAGCACGGGTAGGATGAGTGTCTTGTAGGTCTCTGCTACTCAATTGCCTATTCAGACCATAATAGCATCTGTTGGCAAGAGTAATCCTGCGCTTGATCTCCAAAGTGACAGCAATCTTCGATGGATACGGCCTTGACTATATCAAAAGTATAGTTATCGGCCGTAATTTGAGAATCAATATGCCGCACGGCTCTACTTTTCTATAACATATACTTCGTTTTGCCCTCATTTACTGCCAGGCCCATCTTCTTAGACTCCCGTTCAATAACACAAAAGGCAGCAGTGATATCTCGTTTGGTACGCCCTATGATGTCGATGTCATCAGCGTACGCAAGCAACTGAACACTTTTTTAAAAAATAATGCCATTGCGATGCACTCCCGCCTTTCGCAGAACACTCTCCATGACGAAGTTGAAGAGATCGCATGATAAGGGATCGCTTTGTCTGAAACCTCGCACGGTATCAAAAGGTTCGGAGAGGTCCATTCCTATCTTGACGGAGCTGCAGGAATTGATCAATGTCATTCTGCATAGCCTTATCAGCTTTACAGGTATACCGAGCTCAGACATTGCGACACAAACACGATCCCTTATGGGGCTATCGAAAGCAGCCTTATAGTCGACAAGAAGATGGTGTGTGCCGACTTGATTTTCGTGGGTCTTTTCCAGGATTTGGTGCAGTGTGAAGATCTGGTCGATGGTGGACTTGCCAGGTCTGAAGCCGCACTGATAAGATCCAATCAGTGTTTTGACGAGTGGCTTCAGTCGTTCACACAATACACCTACAAGAAGCTTATATGCGATAGGGAGAAAGCCTGACACCCCCCTGTAATTGAAGGCATATCGTAGGGCTCTCCTTTTTCAGGTATAGGACAGATAACACTGAGGTTCCATAAACGGATAATAAGCCTTAATAAACCTTTATAAAGCCTTAAACTAATACGCATTTAATAAAGCCTTAATAAAGCCTTAATAAAAGCCTTAAGAAACCTTTAATAAAGCCTTATAAACCTTTAATAAAGCCTTAATAAACCTTTAATAAAGCCGTAATAAAGCCTAATAAACCTAAAGCCTCAAACCTAATAAGCCTTATAAAGCCTTTAGTAAAGCCCTTAATAAACTCCTTAAAAAAAACAGAAAAAACTTTTAATTTTACTTTTCAGTGGCGATCTACAATCCACCATGAATTGTTTGCCTCTATTAAATATTACCGTTATCTGTAAACCGGGTCTTTTGGAGGCTTATACCGAGCATAGCTTTAAGTGTCATATCTGTCCATCGGATAAACAGTCTGAGTGTTGGGTAAATTATGAAAACGATGATGATTTTCTAAGGGATGTCTGGAAACGTATGGATTTGCGTACATGGATACATTTCGTAAGCGGTGAAGTAGTCTCCATAGATACGTAAGTAACGTTATGTCCAATAGACATCTTTGATCTTTGACCCCCTAAGGTGTTATGGTAAATAAATAAATCTTTATTACAGGCATAATCATCTCATTTTAATGAAAACTGAATGTGAAATTGCTTATGATGTCCTACTACTAATGTGTAGCACTGACTTTGGTGTACCTAGTAACCTGTTCAAAAACTTTTCTACACCGGCTAACTATAGTCACATTAATAATCGCTTCGATAAGCTGTTGGTTTTCCATAAAATTGACATTATTTTAACGGATTATCCCGATAGCATACGGAAATCCTTTGTAATCTATGGCACTCACATAAGAACCTATGAATTTATAAATTTCCTATTGAAACATGGCGTCAGAAGTTCGGACATACATTTATTTATACCCTATAAATTAAAGTCTACCGCATTATTAAACAACTCCACGATGGATGCACGTGTAGAGGAAATTTGCCGTGAAATGGTGGAAGACTTAGGTGTACACGTACACGATGAAATGCATTGGACCTCATATACTATGCATGAGAGTAATAAAAACTTAAAGGATGTTACGTTTGTTAAACATGTAACGGACGAAAAAATTACCGTAAATGTTGATCTATTCGTCAGTTACTGTGAAGTTTATCTTGAAGAGAAAATGGCGAACAGTAAGTATGCAAAGCATTGAGTGTGGAGGTGTGTTCTGAAAATAAAATTTTTTGTCGATTTACCACAAAAATAGTGTTCAATAGGGCATTAATAACAACCGAACAGAATTTTATTAAGGTGAATGAGAACTATTGTACCACACAATACGATGTATATGCAATAGGCAATTATATTAAGCATAGACAAGAACCAAATCATCAATATCGTTTTGTAAGTCCACAAGAGTCGGCTGAGAAGGTAAGTGCAACAATAAAAAAAAAATAAAAGATCTTTTAGTTCACTTGATCTTTAATAGCTCAAGAACGAAATGACTACTTAGCCTATAGTAAAGTTCTTTAATAGCTTGTTCATGAACCAAATAAAATAGCCATTGGTATTAATTACGCCAGCATTATGGGTTTGTTATCTTATTTTTCAGATCATCCATGTTTTGCATCTTATCAAAGACAAAAAGTTTCCACATCCTGATGAAAAATTTTACAAACCGCATTACTTTCAAGCTCACCTACCCATGGAACATTTTTTCGTAAAAGTCACCACTCCTAAGCGTTACTTGGCCCGTCATTTGGGTAATGAGTTTCAGTATCCATTGGTCACTTACAATGATGGTGACTTTTGTAGAGTTCGCTTAAACCAACACGGCATTGTTGAGGAAATTGTGGTCGTAACTCAAAAGGTAAGTAAGATTTATTAACCTACAAGGCTTTACTGATTCCAGGCCAGTTTCGAAGTGTGTTTTGAAACAATAAACGAAAACAAATAATAGAGGAAAGGATGCCAGCTCTCATTTATTTACAAATTACACTCCAATTATATACGGAACTAAGTAACTACGACCATATTCTCGGTGTAGTGTCACAGACCAGAGCCTTTGGTAGTAATCGAATCCACGACCCTCATGCTAATAGTCTAGCATACTACCCCCAAAACTACCAGGGCATTCACCTCTTATTTATAAAATAAACACACTCAGCATAAGTGTTGGAAGAAACCAAGTCTTAATCCTAACTGAAAAGTTGTAATGACCTAATATGGTGTGTGAGTACAGTGGTGTGGAACTTTGCTAATTCTTAAGAATGATCTTTGTTTGATAATGATAATTCTAACAATCTGTCACAGAGGACAGGACCTGGACCAAAGATCAGCTATGAATCGTTTCGTTCCCCTACTCATAAGCCCTCATGCAATTTTGAGTATGAATGAATCAACATAATTGAAATTCAACAACTCTGATTTATTCGTACTCGCTGCAACATTGATTTATAAGTATAAGTTGCAATGAGTATGAGTACAACGTTGACATCAAACTTACAACATTCAAAATATGTTTGATTCATATGCCTACTTATTATGATTCATAAATTTAGAAAAATATTTATAATACTTATAAGTGATTCGAGTGATTCGAATCATTTATCAAAATTTACAGCCTTTGTTGTTGTTGCATATACAAACAAAGAAGAAAGGAAAGACAAAGACAACAAGCAACGTATACACACAATCTCCTTGTGAGTATTGCAGTACTCATACTTGCGAATCATACTTATTTAGGACTTCGTATAAATGTTAAGTAGAGACGAGTCAAAGTCAATAATATCATGCTTATTGTTAAGTATGAATACGACGAGCACTTCCAACTTTGAGTATGAGTGGTATGAGTATGATGAGTGGTAGAGTAAGAATGACTCGAACCTAATCATCGCTTTGAATATTTATTGCTGATCTCTGATTCATAACACAGGAAATTGGTAATCATTGACTTACAGTGACAGTAATAGCGTGACAAAAATCGTTCTTAAAGAAATATGGATTGATTACTCATAACATAATGCGTATTGTTAAGTATGAATACGACGAGTATTTCTAATTTTAAGTATGAGTAGTATGAATGCGTATAAGTATCTTAAATTACAAGTATGTTGTATAAGTTGTTTAGCATTTGAATTTGGACTACTTGGACTACTTTAGTCATCCCACTATAGGAGTGGTGAAATTATAAAGGACTAGGAGATACATTTCAGTATGCAAAGATCCATTATTTTAACATTTGATTTTCATAGCTTTTTCGAAAATAGAAGGTCCACCATCCACTACAGTGTGTTAAAAAATCTGAAATTACAGAAAATGAATTACGATTTCCTGAAATTCTTTTGCGGCCGTCATGAGTTGATGTTGAACAATCTAAAATCGCGTTGGTACCTCAGAGATATTATCAATTTTTTGGACTTCTTCAGAGAACCTTGGGTCGAACTGCTAATGCATGATAAGTTCGAGGATTTGTCCACAATAAATAAAGTGCTGGTAACGAAATCTGCTGAAGATATTTTGAAAGAGGTACGCAAATATTTTTCCTAAGATACAAAGAAAAAATTTAGAACGTTTTTTTTTTTTGTTTTTACTTTCGACAGAATATCAGTCGTGATATGCGACTCAAAGAATTGCTGCATAAATGTGAAGAGAGGGGCATAACTAAAATGGTTGAATTCGCTGTGGTGGACTTTTTGCGTGCACATCGTGATGATTTTGTTGCACAGCTTGCCTTGCCCGAAGATTTCCCATCGAATTTCAACCGAAATAGCTATAAATGAAATTATTTCTTTAATTTTGATTACATTTTTCGATTCTGTTTTTTTTTTTTCTTTCAACAATTTAATAAAATGAAATACAAAATAATGATAAAACGAAAGAATTTATTTCATCCGATTTAGGCGCCCAAGGCACACTGCCTTACAAATTGTTTAGCCAAAGCACACTCTGCATTCTCTGTCCAACGATGTAGAGGGCAATTTTTGAAATATTCCATATACGCACAGCCCAATACCATACCGGCAAAAGGACTACACGCCTTTTGCAAAGCCGCATTACCCAGGGTAATTTGTTTTAAAGCCTCCATTTTTCTTTGAGCTGTGGGTTGGCATCGACGAAATGCCTCCGACATGGTTTCCGCATAAATCGTATCATTTGAAAATTTTTCATATAAATCGGCTTTAATATTGGGCATGTCTAATGTTTCCGGCTTAATCATGTATTTGGATTCGCGTAAAATGCATTCCGCCAGACACTGTTAAAAAGAAAAATTTATTTTCCTTCCAAACTTTAGAAATTCTTTTGTACCTACCGTTGCTTTTTCTACCGTAGGTGGCTCATCGTTAGATTCTCCAGTTATGCCCATGCGATGGGCACAGATTTCCGTAACATCATCTCGGCCACCATCCGTACAGCATCTGGAAGGATCCTAAAAAATTGTGGTTTTTTAATATTGACTAAAGGGCCTATTTACTTGGACTACAAGCAATAGAATTAAGAAAAACATGAATTTTCATTTCAAATACTGAAACAAAAATAATTTTTTTAAATAAAGGGCCTATTCACCATGTTATATATGTACCCATGTAGATTGGCACAACAGTATTGTCTACAATTCTAATCTACACATTTTATTAATAGTTACCCAAATAAAAAAAGAAGCACAGGTGGCCATAAGACCCTAAAAAAGGAGTCCAAAGTCCCACAACTTGTGTAGAATTGGTAAAGGGTATATCAGTTTATTCCGTATTTAGATGAAGGGGGAACCCGTGCCATATAGAAACCAGATAAACTTTGAAATAACACCAAATAGTTATAGGAAACCAAATGTCCAAGTAGAAGATGACCGCCACCGTATTCATCGAGGCCGCCCTATCAAAGCAAACCCCTCTCTCTTCTCAAATTTCGATAACAATTTTCTTATATGTATATAAATTTTCGATAACAATTTCTTTATATAAAAAAATTGTTATCGAAATTTCAATACCAAATTTTTATGTAGAAAATTTCGATAACAAATTTTTTATGTACAAAATTTCGGTAACAAATTTTTTTTTTTAGAAAATTTCGATAACAAATTTTTTTTATAGAAAATTTCGATAACAAATTTTTTATATAGAAATTTCGATAACAAATTTTTTTTATACACAATTTCGATAAGAAATTTTTTTATACACAATTTTGATATGAAATTTTTTATACACAATTTCAATAAGAAATTTTTTATATAGAAAATTTCGATAACAAATTCTTTATATAGGAAATTTCTATACGAAATTTAGCTCTACCATATTTTTTCAACACTTGACAATGGCAACTAATTCTTTTAGCAATTTGTAACCGTAAGAATTACTCTGTTATGGTGTTATTTCCACTTTGGCATAAAGCCATATAATTTCATTTCTCATTCTATTGAGAATTTTTTTTTTTTGTTGTGTGAGGTAGGATTAAAAATGCCTTCGCACTTACAGTGACCGTCGTCAGCTGCGTCGAGTGGTGCTTTCACTAAAACAATCCCTCTTCCTCTTCTGGGAACACGCCCTTCCCGGGACGGCTTTCTGCATTACTTCGGAAAGGGTCCAGAATGACGTCCAGTTAAGGACCGTTGTCTACTCTCTCACGTCTGAGTACGCCATATTTGAAGCTAGCTTCATGATATTGGCTCGTCTTCTCATGTATTGTGTCAAGGTCGAACTTCTTTCTGCGGAGTACATATTCAACGTATTTTCTCACAGCGTTCCATTTCGTCTCGTTTTCGAGCATTGCGTCCACAATGATGTCGCCCACATGTTCTTTTTGCCTTGCCATTTAATGCAATTGAAGAATGTGTGTTCAACGTCGTCACTCACTTCCTCGCAATAACTGCAGCTAGGATCGGTCACCTTGCCCATGCGGTATAGGTATTTTCGAAAATAATCATGACCCGAAAAAAACTGTGTCAGAAAATAGTTAGTTTCCCCAAAGTTTCGCTGTATCCATGCCTCTATAGACGGAATAAGTTTATAAGTCCATCTTCTCCATGTTATTGTTATTGATCAAAATGGCAACCTCGTTTCACGTGAATATAATATTTTTACTAGTTTTTAATTTTTTACTATAAACGGTTTTTTTTTATTCTTTAACAAACGCAATGAAATCAAAAATATTTGTTGAAAATTCACTTTTCTGCGATATTCCTTACAAAAGTATACAAAAGACTCAAGAGAGAAACCTGTTTTACAACATATTTATTTACGTTAATGATCATTTAGTGCATGTGTCTTAAGTCTTCAGTGAACTCACCACACTTTCCGATTAATAGTGTGACATAATAGAAAAGACTTAAGCAACAAACCTTTTTTCTATGGTTTCTTTATTTTGTATGATCCTTTGAAAAAGTTTAGTTCTTAAGTCTTTTAGAAATTTCGAAGATTGGATTTAAAAACTCACCACTAATTGAGGTGGCCTTTGGCAATCAATTACAGCCGCTGCCATAATGCTGCGCTATATTAAAAAATTAAAATTTTATTTTAATTTTTGTAAATTTTTGTAAATTTTATTTTCTTTTTTAACACTCACTGTTGCAATTACACAAAATAACAATACGGATAATGTAAGTTCGAATCATTTTTTCAAAAAAAATTTTTTTTTTTTACTTTTAATGCGAACAACTGTTTCGTAAAATAACTTTTTAACAAATAATTTTATTTTATAATAATTTTATGAATTTATACTGAATTTTATGAACGTACATACAACAAACAAAAAACGACAACACAGCGAAAAATTTTTAAATAGAGTCTTTAATGAGTGAAATTAATGAGAAAACAGCAAAATCACAGCATCGGCCAACAGAGCATTTCATTATATTTTCACCTGAATACTGTGTTTTTTTTTTTTGTGGTGGTGGTGGGGGAAGGGGGGTAAAGCCATTTTCTATATGACGGAGAAAAACTAACTGACCATTTAATTGCTTTAACTTTGACTTGATATGACCACGCATGGATGTCGTTGCCATCATCAGTACCAAATACACTTACACACACACATTATCATATTCGAATAGATATTTAAAGCTATTAAAACTTTTTCCAACATTAAGTTTCTCTGTTTTTATTATTCTTTTTTCTATTTTCTATTTGCCTCGATTTGCGTGCAAGTTTTTGAAGAGCTGTTATAGCTGTTGTTGTGTGTGTTTTTTTTTTGTTTTTCTAGGTTTTCTGTCAAAAGTTCAGATTGACAATTTTTGTATTTTGTTTGTATGCGTCATGAACTTGGCTATTATTGGTCAATGCTTTCCATACAGAGATTAGTTGTTATTGTTTTTGTCTGTTTCTGTTTTTGTTTCTTTCCAAGTTTCATTGCACAGTTCACTGATTCTGTGGGTTGATGGCGTATTAAATTTGGAAAATGAACAGCAACAATATGACAAACACAAATGCTTGCATAAGTTTTACTTTTGAATTGTTATCCACTGGTTAAGCTTAGTTTAACACTAATTGTTGTTGCTCATATGATGAAAATGAAATTCTTAATATAGGTCATGGCTAGAGGAGGACTTAATTATTGTAATTATAATAGCAAAAGGTATTCAATAAATCTATTGTTGTTATCGAAAAGGCCTATTATTTTCAATAATTCACAGACAATTAAACAAAATTTTTTTTAAAATGGTCAATTTTTTTTATAATTTTAAGGGCTATTTATTGTTTAGAAAAATTATAATAAAATTCTACTACACGGCCCTACCAGCAGATGATAATAAAACATTCATTTGAACTCTAATTCTATTAAAAGGCATTCCAGCTTCTATTAAAAGATCACACAGTCAAAAAAGTCTGGTCATCACAGACTGCAAAACAGAGAACTTCCCACTTTATATAAAGGGTGTCAGAATTTGTCCGATATTTTAAATATTTACGTATCATTCTACAATTCAAATTAGCCTACAGGCTATTTAAGCCTATCGGGAATCTAAACCCCATATTAATGTACTCAGAATTAGTAAGTAGAGTACCTCTGAAGAAGGCTTTTAATCGGAATGTTATTGGGCAGAATATTTGGATTATTGCTCACAGATGGAGTAGCTGTAGTCTAGAATGCAGTGTGTTGGTTTATTAGGCAAGAGGTCTGGGTTGAAACACCAGGTCAAACATCTCCAGCAATACAAAATATAAACAAATGTATAGTTGATGAGTAACTTATTAGTGACTATGCCAGATTTTATTTATTTCCTTTCTTTTGGGGGTGGTTTTGAGGCTGAGGAGGAGAAAAAGGTAACTGTTTCAGTATTTTCTGCACTCTATTCTATTTTCTGCTAATAAATTATTAAAAAAAAATTTACTGCAAACAAATCTGCAATCGAACAGAAAACGCTCTTTTTTCTTGCATTTGTTAAATATAAAAAAAGTTTATGAATTTTCGAGTTCTGGGGGCCTATTTACTATTTACTTAAATACATCGAAATGGAAAAAGTTCCCACTTAATCTCTTTTAAAGTAAAATTTTTAAAAATAACGTAAAAATAACGATTAAAGACAATTCACTTACAATAGGTTTGTTGTGCTTATCGAAGTCAACAACCTTATACTTTATTTATATACAAAATTTTCATTTACAGACATTAAGAGACAGTTTCCTTTCTAAATAATTTATTAATTTTAAACCAAGATACTGATGGCAAGACTATATGACGCCATCCGCCACTATTTTGCAAACCAAATTAAGAATGGCTGCGCCAATAGAGGTGAAAATTAATTATCCTAGACATACACCGATTAATTGAACACAGTGATGTATGATAATCTAGTATCTGTTTCGAATAACGGCACTTTGGTAAATTTCTATTTTATTCCCTACCATGGAGAAATTCACCACAATTTGCAAAAACTCAACACTTTGTAAACTCACCACGTTAGAAATGTACTATACTAAAAAGTAATTCATTTTGGTTTAACCCAATAGCTGTGCCAATAGAGGTGAAAATTACTTATCCTAGACATATACCGATTAATTGAACACAATGATGTATGATAATTTAGTAGCTGTTTCGAATAACGGCACTATGGTGAATTTCAATTTTATTCACTACCATGGAGAAATTCACCACCATTTGCAAAAACTCAACACATTGTAAACTTACCACGTTAGAAACGTACTGTATTAAAAACTAATTCATTTTCGGGCTCAAATCCAACAAACTCCAACAAAAACGATGAGAAAAACCCATCCAACAAGCATGCCCTAAATATTTCCTTCTTAAAAGACGACAATTGGTATAATTTTCATTTATACAGATAGGACACGAAAATAGTGCAAGCTGATAAAGTCATTTTACGTTTGTTTTTTGCACGACTAAAGGAATTTTTCCAACCACCAGTGTTGCAATGAAAGAAATAATTTTTTAAAATTAATTCTTGGAAAAATATATAAAATAATAACACTAAAATAGGAAAAAATTATAGAAATATTTTTTTATTACATAGATTTTCCTATTTTTATCAAAATTAAATTATGTTTGTTTATTTAGTTTACAATAATTAATTAAATTTTTAATATTTAAAAAAAAATCCTGAAAAGTCTACACAATAATCATGAACCAAAACAACAATAACGGGAGCGGCAACACTATTTATAACAACCCTGTGTTATTAAGAGTCAACCTACTTCAAACAGCTGTTTGTCCAATAAAACATTTGTTTTGTTTTTGTTTTCCTCTTTTTCGTTTTAGTTTGACAGTTTTCAGCATGAATTTGTTTGTTTGTTCTGCCTTAAAATATTTGTTGTGTTTTTGTTTATTGACTTAAAAATTAAAATTAAGAGAAATTTATACGAATTGTTGTTAATTATTTAAAGGAAAACTAAAAATTTTATTGCTCTCTTTGCCAAGTGTTAAAAAAAAAAGAAATTTCTAGAAAGTAGTGTTAGTAAGTGGAAAAGTGTTGCGGTACGGTGTTGAATAAAAAAAAAATGGTGGCTACGGTTTATTGTGTTATTCATTCGGTTTTTATTCATTAAATTAAAAGAAATTATTGTGTTAAATTTATAACCAACCATTCAAGTTACAGAAGAATTCCAACTGGAATATAAATAAGTGGGTATGTTCCCTTTCCTTTCCTATTTATTTATTTATGTTTGCTGTGCCATTCATTTCTCCGCTTAAATATATTTTCCGGGCCACGACTTATGACCATCCTTTAGATTACAGGAAAATTCTTAATTTACTGAAATTATAATTTTAATGTTCCAAATCCACATTGGAAAATTATTGAATTTGTCAGCATATTCCCGTAATGCAAATCATTTGCAAACTTTTTGGAGGGAAAGAAAGAGTTTAGAAGCATGTTGTTGTAAAAAGTTTGTGGTTTTACACTGCTAACCAAAAGTAAAAGCCAATGTTCAACACAGCAGAATGATTTTAGCCTGACACCTTTTTTCGTACATCTTCCAAACAAAACGTTGAAATTTTATAGCAAGAAAACCAATTGGCCATGGAGTCAGAAAGCTCAAATGGATAATTTAAAAGAAATGTTTTTGTATTTAAAGGGATACTTCATAATCACGTCCTTAAGTATTGGCGCAAGCTAGATGTGAGTGCGAACCTGCCAATCTATATAATGCTGCAAACTTGGATCGTACCTTACCTTACCTTAATTAGCCATAACAAACCGATCAACGGATTCCGGCCTGCCGCAACACATCCTACCAGGCGCCTCTGCTTCTTGCGCGCCTACTCCAGTTGGTCACACAATCGATGACAGGGCTTCCCCTATTTGGTTCTTCCAACGGATACAAGGTTGTCGTCTTCGCCGACTTTCGCAGATCCCCGCATCAAATACTTGTCTCGCCAGAGCATCCTCCTCCATTCCAACGACATGACCGAGCCAGCATAGTCGCTGGATATTAATACGCTGTACAACGTCCATGTAGTTGAGGAGCTCATACAGCTCACTTTTAGATCGGATGCGGAAATCATTGCCAACTCGCACAAGACCGAAGATCTTACGTAGAACTTTCCTTTCGAATACCCTCAAGGCTGCTGCATCAGTTCTTAATAGGGTACATGCTTCTGCGCCATAAAGAAGCACGGGTAGGATAAGCGTCTTGTAGAGTATTAGTTCGTTTTACAAGAGAGGTCTCTGGTACCCAATTGCCTATTGAGACCATAATAGCACCTGTTGGCAAGAGTAATCCTGCGGTTGATCTCCAGACTGACATCCTTTTCGGTGGTAACGGCGGAGCCAAGATAAATGAATTCTTGACTGTATCAAACTTGGATCATAGCAAATCGTTAATTTTGATCTACAGGGTGATCTTGCGCATGGCGGCTTGATGCTCATAAGATAGGAACTGTAGTAACATATGAAGAAAAATGAAACTGTCTCCTATTTTCACTGTCATTACTTAAATACCTTAGCTGACCTTCCATCTATGAAAGCTAACAGACTTTACTACAGTTTCTGTAGACCTTCAACTCATGCTCAAGTTGAATTTGACTAGGATTGTATACGGTTTTATTTTAAATTTGTCTGCCGCTGGCTTAGCTCTTTTCCATTAACATTCCCATGAAGTTAACTCCCTGTATTCTGTAGCACTTTTGGAGTACTTTTCTGATTTCTTTATATCGCCATCCAAGTAACGTAGTGACCAAGTCATTGAACTCAATTGTATACTGTAGACCAGTTAGTATATTTCTCTTTGTTGTTGTTGTCTTACTTTATCCAACTTGCCAATCTAAGAAAAACTTCTTCAGATAGATTATTCCTCTTACGAGTAGTAAAGCTAAAGACTCAATTCTTTATGTTATGCCCATAATGAGCAGTCTACTCACTACGAATGGAGAAAAATGAATATTTAGTAGAATTATAAGATTTCCATCAATGCATACCTAATTTTGCCAGAGCATTTACAAACCACATTGTAATTGTATTCTAATGCATGAGTTTTGTAACTCATTTCGATCGTATACAAGTAGTAATTTTATAAACCTGGCACTCGAATCCTTTTTTCGACTTCTAAAAAATAAACTAATGGGCATAGCATTGCGTCTTAATTCTTCTTACCCACAACAACGAGAACTGCACCGGCAGTTTAGGGGATAATGTGATTGTCTACCAAGTGAGAGTGTTAATACATTTCGTATTGTATTGTACAGAAAAGTTGCTTCATTAACAAGATATTTTATGTTCTCGTATTAATTTTTCAATTCAACGATTGTTGTGCTGTCATAATTAACGGAATTGTTCCTTTAAAATAGTAATAATGGGCGTTATGGCACCCTCATGCAATTCTAATTAAAGTTGAAATGAATAATGTCCAGTTGGAAGTGACCCTTTTTTTTTGTTCTCTACAAAACGTGTATTCCGCGTTTAATAATGTTTAACCACAAATCAATGGTTAAGTAAGTGTCGTCAATAATGGATTACAAAGAAATTCTTTTAAAATGTTCATTTTATGATGGTGTAGGATGGTATAGAAATTTTCAAACAGCAGCATATGGCTTTTACCCCATTGGACTAGGCTATATATATTCTGATGCCCTTTATATTATATTAGTTAACATTGAACTCATCATAATTGTCTCATAGTACATTGTTGCATTGATTGCATAAAAATTTTAAACAAATTTTGTTTTAATTCAATGGAATTTTTATTTTTTTTTTTGTTTACTTATACGAAAACTTGAAGAAAATTCCATAAATTTCAAATATTTTACGTGCATAGTATGTATGTAATCCTAAGACTTTTTAACTTGAGATCTCTCCCCCACTTTACTTAAAAACATTGCAAGATTTAAACAATTTTAAATTGCCATAAGCAAAGATTTCTTTAAAAAAATAATGGAAAAACTGATATTTTGTGTGATCAAATGTTTAAAGCGAAGAAAAGGAAAACCAGGAAGAGCAGCAACCAGCAACCAACAACCAATAATGCCATGTTGGTTGCATTTAAGCGAGTAGGAAGAAAAAAAAGTCAAGCAAGATATAGAAATAGGAATAGAAAATCGAAAGAAAATTGACTAAAATGAGAAGAAAATTTCAAAAAGATAAATAATGCATATCTCACGCACATTGTAGTGGCTGTTTTCAAATAGAAATCCATGCAACACGTTGTTGTTGTTGGTTGGTTGGGCCTCTTAACTCAAACTCAAGATTCAGGCCAAATAACAAAACATAGATAGTCAAGACAATAGTTTCAAAAAAAACCAAAAACAAAAAAAAGCAGCTCTTAGAAGGTATAAAATAATGCCAAAGGTATACCAGTAATGTGTGGTGAAATTCTTAAAACTTTAAAGTTTGTTTACATGCAAGACTCTGTCTTCAGTTTTAAGTTAGAATTTAAGCCAACCAATTACCTGGAGTAGCAATTTTTTAAGATAACGTTTTGCGTTTGCTGTAAGGTAAGATAGAAAAATGTATGTAAGGTTAGGTACTGTAAGGGGTATGAAGAAAATTCATTAAATATTTGCTGTTTCGCTATGTTTGCTATTTTGGTGTTAGACTTCGATGATCATCTCTCTCCCATCGTTGTTATTTTTGTTTGTTTATTCATTATTATTGTTATTGTTTCTATGGCAATGGACCAAAGCTATGGAAACCTGAGACTTGGACAATGATTGTCCATCTACCTCCTCCTGCTCTTACCCACGTTGACCATTTTTATTTACTTTTTCCCCCAACTTAGGCCGTTTCTTTCATTTTTTTTTAGGTTTCGTATTTGAAAAGATTTATAAAGATTACTTAGTTTTGTTGTATTTGCGGGGTTTTTAACTTCATCGCTGGCGCTGCTAGGTAATACAAGTAATAACAATAATTTGTAAAAGAATCTAATATTTATTTTAAAGTTTATTTTTTTGTGGCCCGGAAAATCAAAACCAAAACGTGTTCATATAATAAAAATAAATTCACAAAAGCAAACAAACAAAAAAAAAAAATAATTATTTTCTAATATAAAACAATATAAATATTGTATTACAAACAACAACAACAAATTGTAATGAAATTATTATTATTTTAAATGGCCAATAATAATCAATAGTTAACCATACACTATCAAGTCAATGAAATTAACTTCTTATTTATGATATTACAAATCATATTATTGGTTAGGAAAGTATGTAATCGGAAACATTCATTTGGCAGCTTTCGTTCAGTCTTAACAGTGTTAAAGCCAGGTTAGAATCTAGGAAAGTAGAGAACATTTAAAGGTGTCCGTCAAAAGTACCAAGGCAAATACTAGAGGGGTGCACTGCTTACCCTTCACCGAATGCAATACTGTAGTGTACTCGTTTCTGTTGATCTTGATTTTACGAGTGCACTGAAATGTGTATTTCTTATTTATTCAATGTATACAACAGCACTCGTTTGCCTGTGAAGTAACGGAACTATGCTTTGTGTTGTAAGAGCATATTTTACTACTGAAGCTACATTTTCAGTATTGCCATATGAATATCAGTAGTGTAAAAAAAGGTTTTTCCCCAGAAATAAAAAGTTTAAAAAAGTTGTTACTGGCAATGCTGGCTTCGACGAAGATGTTCGGTTGCCGAGAGCAAAAAAAGAAATGCATGTTGTGACTCTATGAAGAGTACAATATTTTTGTTGCACTCTTCACACATTATACTGTTGTACAATGGTTTACGAGTGCAGTTGTTTTCTTGTACTCTATCTTTGCTTCACACTTATTTATATTTCCAGCTACAATCAATATTCGGTCTTGAGAAAAATGCAATAGAGTGCAATTGTATATATCTTGTGCACACCTCTAGCAAATACCAAGGCATTGAAGAAAATTCATAAACTAGTAATGGAACTATCATGATGATGATAATCTGGTCTTTTCTAATTTGGTAATAACCGGTCTCAATTAGACTGTGGCCAGATATCGAAACAAAATACAAAAAAAGTATTTCTTTGGCGATTTCCTCTCAGCAGATTTCTCGCAAAACCTATGAGAGTAAATAAAATTGCCATGAAAAGTTTCTCTAAAAAAATCTGTAAAAACAAACCTGCATGAAAAGTTTTTCACAAAAAAAATCTATCGTTCGGAGTCGACTTCAAACTGTAGATCCCGCCGCTTATGTATAAAAAATTAACACACACATCGTAAGTGGTGTGAGAAATTAGGTCAAAGATCCAAACTGATGGGTTATAATGACCAATTATGTATGTATTATACTGTGTTGGAAGCAGAGTGCAGTAAGTAGGGTCTCCGTAGTGTAGTATGTAGCGTCTTGGCTTATTAGATGTATGACCAGCTTAAAAAATCTGAAAAACTCTGAAAATAAATAAATATTGCCATTAAAAGTTTCTCAAAACTCCACTTACATAACATAATCCACTTCCAATTTTGCATTATTCTGGCGCTTAAATCAGTTTGATATTGACCAAGCATGTTATGAGTCATGTTGAGTTTGAAGCCGATGTGGTTTGTATCTTATACGCATACTCCTCCGACTTAAAAAAAAAGTCTAATTGCACGATCTCGTTGGCCAGTACACATCACATTCTCCCGAAACTTTGCAGATTTTTGACTTTTGTTTCCATTTAAAGATCTTTTGCGATATGAGACAGCATTCTGGAGTTTGCATGAGAGACTCCATGTAAATTATTTTCCTTATGAACAAATTTCATTCATGATATCAACCAACACGACTATAGTAATCGGTTGAGGTCGTTGATATGAAAAGATGGACTAATGCTTCCGATCTATGGAACTGAGATTTTTCTAATGTATCGAACTATTGCCTGTGACGGCCTATCTAATGCATGCAAAGTGTATTGGCTTGTGAGCCATGAGGCCCACGTCCAAATTCCGGATACGACGTCGGCAACAAAAGGATAATATTTTTTTAGCGACTTCCTCTTAGCAGATTTCTGTCAAAAACCCTGAGAATAATTAATAATTGCCAAGAAAAGAAAAAAATCCGTCATTCGCAGTCGACTTTATACTGTAGGTACTGCCACTAGGGGTCGCTCTCGTCTAGTAGGTAGTGTGTCATTCACATCATCTCTATGTGTCATTTTTCACATCATCTCTATGTGTCCATTTACAGGGTGGCATAAGCTGTGTGGCACTTAGCGTCATCTTGTTCTACATGGCGTTGGTGTCCCGGTCATTCAATTTAGGTCAAAAAAATTGATAATTACCGGACAATAATGTTTGTCGTTGACAATGATCAACGTTGATCTCAAGGAAATGTGAAGCGATAGTGCTGCCAGTACCAAATCCATACAAAATGGGTTTGTTTAAGGTTTACTAAACCTTAAAATTGATTTTTCATTGTTAATAGCGCCATCAACTATTGTCAATGGAAGGTAGGCGTCTTTTAAGGAAAACTAGGAATGGTATTGAAAAGGGAAAATGTCCGCTCCTCTATAGATAACTAAATTGTAAAGCGAAAGGCAAGCTTCCTGTTTGTTTTTTTGTTTACGTTCACGTCTTCTTGGATATGTTAACGACATTTTTATGAAGAAAAATTTTTAGTAAAGACGAATATTTAGTTAAAGCCTGCATACTTAACTTTTCTATTTTAAGGGGACATTATAAATGTGTTTATTTGTGTTTTTATTAAATCTTTATCTTCATGATGATCATTTAAATGGAATTTAGTGGCTGCTACTTAAAGAATTTTAAGTACAATATAAAATTATAAGAAATCTTTTAAACTGTGGGCCATTAGATTAATGTCTGGCTGTCTGTCTGTTGGTTTGTAATTTAATAAAGAAATTTAAAGATTTTGTTTTTAAATTTTCCCAGACACTTACATTCTCAAAGCTAGCTTTAAGCATATACAGCCTACTTGCGTCCGGGACACTTTAAAGTCATTTCCTTACACTAATGCGCTTTGTACCTCTGTCCGTCTGACCCATTATGAGCCTATTTAATGGTTCATACAATTGATCGTATAGTTTATGCAAAATTATTCATTAATTTCATTAAATTCATAGGCTCCCCTTTTGTTGTTTTAACTTCTATAAGCAACAATCTATCGATGACTATTTCAACAAAACAAAAACTCTCTGTGATTTGCATTTCCGCCGATAAATTATTGAAATACAGAAAACTAAAAAGAATACCAACCAAGTGATTGTGGTTTTAATTTCTTTCCTTCTTTTTTTTTTCGTTTGTTTATTACGATTGTTTATAAACCCTTTATTTTATGTTTCACTGATATGGTCATGCAAATTATAGAAAATGAATTTTTTTTCTCTTTCGATTCTTATAGTTGAAGTTGTCTTTTGAGAAAGAATTTAAACAGGATGGTATGCCTTTAACGCCCCAACACGTTTATCACGCAATAATTTTGGTTAGTTTATAGGCAGCCAGCAAATATGTGTGTACATACTATCATCGCATGATGATGGAGGCCTTAAAACTTTGTGTACAAAATACTGAGCAAAGGTTATAACACAGGGCGCTCTACACGTTTCAATTGATGTTGATTTTAACACCTCCTTCTCAACTATTGACACTTGTACACTGTTTTTGTGGCAAGCAGCTACTTTTTCTTTCTCTGTTCAAGACTTTATTATATTATAAATCACTGCTGTTGCCTGCATTAGGCTCCATCAATCAGTCAATGGAGTCAGTCAGTCATTCAGTCAATCAAATGCAATCTTCTTGCAACTGCTTTGCAGCAGAAGAAAAAAAAGAAACCAATAAACCACAAAAACAAATCATCGTTACTTTTTTTTACAGCAAATTACCTGGGTAATCGTTACGTTTCTTTATTTTATATTCGTTTTCTTGTCAGTTGTTCTGTTTTTTCCTCTTCAACTTACTTCCAGATAATATGGTAAGAAAACAAATTACCAAATCATTTGTAGTCTTTTGTTTCATTTTGAAATTCAATATGCAAACACTTTAAAAGCCTTAGTTTTTTTCTGTTCTTCATCTTATATTGGCATAAAGCCATCACCATATTACCATCATCATCATCATCATCATCACCATCACCAACGCCAACTTCAATTTACCGCCATCAATGTTGTGATCTTTATAGCCTTCAATTTCATCAAGTTTTGTTTGCAAATCTTGATCTTTCTGTCAGCCAGCCAGAGTACATATTTCTTTAAATACATTTCCATTCCATTTCAAAGTTAAATTGTCTGATATGATCCTGTCCTCTACCCCTATTGCCAATTTTTCTGTTTTCTGTTGCGAAAAGTTCATTTTAATCTGAACTTGACTTTGCCACATTTTCATGATTTATTTCTTTAAACCTTCTTTTGCCCCATAAATGTTAAGGTTTTAAGTAATCTTTTGGCCCACAATGATAAAAATTGTTTATATTTCTTTCTCGCCCTTCCTTATTTTTTTTTCTCATTCTACTGTCAATTATCTTGCAATTGCAGTTCAAACAAGTTAATTCCCTTTTGGAAAATGGATTGAAATTTTAAACCTTTGAAATAAAAATATTTTTAATAGTGATATGATCTTAAAAGAGTTCACTTATAGGGTATGATAATAGAGATTTTGTTTATTTTTTATTAAAAATTCTGACTCGGGTGCATAATGCCTCACTATATCACCTATATATAGTTCCTACTAGGGATGACAATCGGGAAATCCCGAATCTCGAAATCCCGGGATTTTCGGGATTCACACAATTCCGAATCCCGAGATTTTTAAAAACTTGTCCCGAAAGATCTATTTATGTCATTAAAAATCTTCAATTTTCTATGATATTGGCCCATGAATCAGACTGAATTGTCATGTGTTAGTAGGCTTTGAGAAATTGTATAAATTTGCGACTAAGGAAAACACACGAAAAGTCTAACAGGATCAAATCCCACAATCTCCGTGGCCAGTTCACATTATCTCCACCTAAGATTACCATTTGCTCAAATCGCTCGTGCAGTATACCAGAGTTCAGCAACGAGTATTCAAAACGATGAGTAGATTCGAGTCATACTTATAATTTCTGATACTTATACGCATTCACACTTATTTTAATATGATACTCATACTACTAATACTCAAAGTTCGAAGTACTCGTCGTATTCATACTTAATAATACGCATGATGTTATTGACTTCAACTCGTCTCTACTTAACATTTACACGAAGCACAAAATAAGTATGATTCGCGTACAAGCACTGCAATACTCACAAGAAGATTGTGTGTATGCTTTGCTTGTTGTCTTTGTCTTTCCTTTATTTGTATATGCAACAACAACAGAGACTGTAAATTTTGATGAATGATTCGAATCACTTATAGGTATTATAAGTATTTTTCTAAATTTATGAATCAAACATATTTCGAAAGTTGTGAGTTTGATGTCAACATTGTATACATACTCATTGTAACCTGTACTTATAAATCAATATTGTAGCGAGTACGAATGAATCAGAGTAGTTGAATTTTAATTCTGTTGGTTCACTCATGCTCAAAATTGCATGAGTACTTATGAGTAGCGGAAAAACAATTCATTTCTGATCTCTGCAGTATACCTAATATAGCATAGGCGACGTCCTGATGAAGCCACATGTCTTTTGTAACCAGATTATCTGGTTTTGGTGATTCACAATTTTGTTTGATCATGTACCCATTCACACACAAAAGGGGCCTAATTGTTGAACATAATTTTTCGATGAAGATTAAGGTGAGTTGCCAACTGCTCCAGACCGGAGCACACATCATTATCTATGGTCGTTTCACTGACAGCTGCGAAGTTTTCTGCAGATCCTACGGTTTGTTTATGTATGAATGTTCTTTAATCGTTTACTGAACCAGTGGAATTGAATTAACCTGCCAGATCTCAAAAGGAAGTTTAGGGCGACCGTAAAATGGGCGAAATAAACAAATCATCGGAAAATACGCAAGTCATGAGCAAAACATGCAAGCCATTGATTAAAAAAAAAACCAAAAAAATAAGTCATCAACAAAAAATTCAAGTCATCGACCAAAAAATGCAAGTTATCGACCAAGAAGTAACTAGCCATCGAATAAATGCAAGTCTTGGAGCAAAAAATGCAAATCATCGACCAAAAAAGTCATAGTGCAAGTCATCGATAAGAAAAGGAAGTCACCACCAAAACAAAGGAAATCTCGGACACAAAAAATGTAAGTGTTCGGCCAAAAGCGACAATCTTGCCCTATTTATATAGAGCACTTCTTTTGCTCATTTGAAAAAATCAATTAGCTTTGCCAGCTATACTAACTCCGGTCCCAAAGAGTAATCAACCTTTATTTTCCATTTTTTTTTTTTTTAGATTTAAGGGGTTAGCTTCGTCTTCTTTACACTTTTTCTCTAATTTGTCTTTATTTTCGTGAATATTTAAGATTTTCTTTCTTCACTTTTCCAAATTTGTTTTAACTATGTTAACTTTACAGCCTCTACGCATATAACATTTACTACAAAAAAATAAAATATAACTGTTGCAGCCAACTTCACACACATAAATTCTTTGGCAATTGTAGGATAAAGCGACATTGATAAGCTATTAACCTAGTGGTTTACTGGGTAGGGCCTGTACGAAGCCTATTTGGTTGCATTATACAAATCGGGGAAAAAAAACAGCCCTTTTTAATAGTCAGCAGTTATGAATGCAATTTGAATTGCATTTAAATTGACACGGTCGTTTACATTTGCTTGTAACAGTCAGTCAGTCAGTCATTCAGTCAAAGACAATTATTCAACAAAAAAAAAAGATTGTTAATTTGACAACAATAAAATGAACAAAATATTCAACACTCATTAACAAATTGTCAATAATCATAACTCAGATCATAATCTACCCCCTTCATATCCAAACCAATCCATCTCTCTGGCAAATGCAGCAGGCAGGCAGTACGGCCATCATAATCCAAACAAATTAACAAACATAGCCGTGAACAAACTTTGCGTGTCATATGATCATAAATTCGAAATATTTAAAAATATTAAAAGAGGGCCTATGTATGTGCGTGTTTATGTGTGTGTGAGTAGCAGAAACCCTTAATGAAATGTTGCATTACATTTACCACAATTGCCTTGCCACACACAACAAATAGTTGTTGTTGTTGTTGTTGCGATAATTGAAATCAAACTGCCACAAATCTAACTTAAACTTCTGATGTTATAAGGCAGGAGGCAGGCATTCAAGGCAAGTTGAAAGTGCGATCAACAATTTGTTCTCGCTGCTAATTATAGTATTAGCGTGTAGGAAAAAAAACCAACAACAACAATAACAACACATTCTAAAGAAAAAAGAAGTAAAAATTGTCATTTAAAGCCGAAATTGAAAATGAAAACAAAAGCTCTGGCATAAGAAAAAATTGCAACAAATTGATGACTATGGCTGGGTTGCATGGTTTGGTGCGGTTGCAGTTATTGCAGGCCGAAATAAAAAATGCAAAATAAATGCTCGTTCGGCGACAATATTGAGGCAAAAACTATAGAACAACACTCCTCTAATACAGGGTGTTTTGTGTAATTGTATAAAAACCAAAAGAACAACAACAACAAAACAAGTTTCTTGTTGTTTTGTCTTTCGCAATGTTATTTCGTATCGATTTGGCAACAGATCTTTCGGTTTCAAGTACATTTTCTTGTCAAATGTTTGTAGTCTAATCGTTAATCGTTGTTTGATTTTCTGTTGTGCCGTTGTCGTTGTTGTCGTTGTTTGTTCAATTCAATGTTGTTGTTGATGTTTCACTAATTGCCAATATAAATATTCGTATTTTGTGGCAACCAAACCTAACCGAAATCAACATCTTAAGCAATAATTAAATGCCACAACCACTTACATTCATACGTACAACATCTATGGCGACCGGCAACAACAACAACAATCGAATTGCATTTAATTAGAATTAAAAGGCGATAATTTTTAAATGCAATTGAAGAACATGCACCACAACACCATCGTACATACACGTTGCATAAGCACAAAACCGTTCAATGCGTCCATTAGTATTCCATAGGAGTTGTATGAGATGCTTACGTTACAAGGAAATATTTTTGAGTCTTCTTCAGTATCGTATACGAATTTTTTACTGACCGTAGTCAAGATGTGTCAGAATTAAATTGGAATTGAAGTCGTCGAAGATAAAACTAGGGAAACCCATTAACCATTCGGAGTTTGATTTCATAGGTAAGCCCATACAGAACTCTTCACTTTGATCGACCTTAATACGATAGGTTATGTAGATAGTGCCAAGAATGATAAACTAAAGATTACGCCATCACGCACACAAAATTCATCTTTCTGCGCATGTTGAATCAATGACGTCACGCAAATTGTGTTCCTATTGGCTACTGATAATGTAAGTTATATTGCAGGGCTGCCAACTACTTTCACGTAGTGCACACATTTTTCAGAAGAAATATTCATTAAATTCTATTAGGTTTTGCTTCTTTAACTTGAAGTTTCTATAAGTTGAAGTTTTTTTCAGCATAATGGTGATTCAATTTATAGAAGTTTCACTGTAAATGGTTTGAGAACTTAATTCTACTGCACGTATATGCTCCCTTTCAACAGATTATCACCGCGCGGATGACTGACGCATCTACTTTGGTGTTCTTTAGCACCGATTTATTACGAAGAACCTTCAGTTTTAACTGCTAGTTTGGCCTTTAGTAAGCGGTGGTATATCTGTTGTATGCTCCACGGTTTATGAACCTTACTTGCGAACACTTACTCATAAACAAGAGATTATGCAAAATGAAGTCTTTCACAATCTCTGGCAATTTCCTCGCAATCTCTGATCGTCTAGCACCATATCGTAAGTATTTTCAACTGTCTCGGATACAGGAACCTTAATTAGGTCTTAAGAACATTCCGTAGTTTAGTAGATAGTGTGATTACTTACAACATGGTAGTCCGTGGTTCAAATCCCAGCTCTGATATCTCAAACAACCCAAAATATGAAAAAAAATATTTCTTTTGTCGACTTCCTGTCAGTCTTCCGACCAGGTAAAGTGATTGAAAACATATTTGTTTTACAATAACATGGTTGAAGATCTGGCTCTGTCTGTTGGAGGAATATTTAAATGGTATAGCATCGATCGATGCATGTGGCTAACTGGGTATTATCCGCTGTATTGCTTGTTGGCATGTTAGAATACATTTCTCAAAAAATTGTCGTTCAAAATCAACTTTAAAGTATAATTCACGCCACTCATGTATTAAATTAACACACACCAGAAGTCACCAATGAATCGTTTTTCCGCTACTCATAAGCACTCATGCAATTTTGGGTATGAATTAATCAACAGGTTTAAAATTCAACTACTCTGATTCATTTGTACTCGCTACAACATTGATTTATAAGTATAACTTGCAATGAGTATGAGTACAACGTTGACATCGAACTTACAACATTCGAAATATGTTTGATTCATACTCCTATTCATTCGGATTCATAAATTTAGAAAAATATTTATAATACTTATAAGTGATTCGAGTGGCTCGAATCATGTATCAAAATTTACTGGCCTTGTTATTGTATATACAAACAAAGAAGAAAAGAAAGACAAAGACAACAAGCAGAGCATACACACAATCTTCTTTTGAGTATTGCAGTGCTTGTACGTGAATCATACCTATTTTATGCTTCGTATAAATGTTAAGTAGAGACGAAGCGAAGTCAATAACATCATGCGTATTGTTAAGTATGAATACGACGAGTACTTCGAAATTTGAATATGAGTAGTATGAGTATGATATCAAAATAAGTATGAATGCGTATAAGTATCTGAAATTATAAGCATGACTCGAACCTACTCATCATTTTGAATACTTATTGCTGATTTCTGACACACCTGTGGGTGTCATTAGTGGTGTGAGAAACTAGGTCGTAATCCTAACTGCAGAGTTGTAATGACCAATAATGTATGCATGTATGTTTGATACAAAGTGATCGATAAATGTCCTCGTTGTAAAAAGCAAGTGCTTTGCATCGTTGAAAGTAGTTCTGGAGGTAAATAGATTTCTGAGCTTGGGTTTGAACTACAGGCTCTCGTCTAATATGCCAACATACTATCTACTAAGGCGGTTTCAGCTTCAACGTTTTCCATTCATGTGGTGTTACCTGGCAATATTAGAAAGTACTTATCAATAGATTCTAGAAGCTTGGAGGAAGCTAGTGAGTATCAATTTGGTGTTGACATTTTCGCGAACAAAAAAAAAGAAACAATTTAATTCGTATAAATTTTATTTAAACAAAACTGAACATTATTTCTGATACTAGAAGAAAGAAAAAAGTGTCATTTAATCATTTATACATTCATGTATCCAGTTGGTCTCTTCAATAATCATAAGTTGGCTGTTTTATAATACCGGTTATCAAATATTTCTAACACAACATAAAATTTTATTGATAATCATGGTGTGGTGGCTAGTGGCCAGTGGCTATATGTGGCGATCGCTTGATTGTGGCTATAGCAACAGAGCTGCGTTGTCGTAAAACTATCATTATAACCTGCTTAAAAAACATTTGCACAATTCTGTTACCAATAATATTCTATTCTGGCATCTTTCTTTTTTTTTGTTTTTGTTTTTATTACAATCACAATTATTATCATCATTGGCAACAGAATGCGTTTGTAGTTAGTGTAAGTACGTGTGGTGGCTTGCTCTTGGGTATAGTTCGTTCAGCTGGTTTAGTTGTCCAAGGGGTTTCATGTATAATTTGACAAATGCGTGCAATTTGTAGCATCATTTTTCAAATTCCTATAAAAAAAACAATATCTATCAGCCTTGGCTGGGCTACAAATACCTGCCCATACTATACACTATAATACTACACAATATTAGAAAAAGAAAACAGTTTTCATCCTTTTTTATTACAAACAAAACCAAAACAAAAACTAAACTGGTAATATTTTCTTTGTTGCATTCTAAACTTTACTTTACACTGCTTTGTATGTACCACCCTAATATCAATCTTACTTGGTTACCAGTTTCCTTCCTTTTTTATACCTTAACTAATGTCTCATTTCAGGCAAGAGTTCGTATTTCTTTTTTCCTTTTTTTTGGTCCCCCTCTTTTGCCCATTTTGTCAGGAAAACATTTGTTAAGTCGTCTTCGTTTTACAACAAATTAGATTCTATGACCACTGGTCATTACATTACCATATTTACCAGCACAATCCTAATAGGACACATGTTGAGAGACAAAATGCAAATAAATAGTCTGCGTTTTGTTACATCGTTTACAGTGTACAGTGTACACACAACACATCACATCACATCACATCCTCAGAAGGTTTTAGAAAATTCATTTGTTTGCTATTATTATGTCATTGCTGCTAATGTTAGCAGAAGTTGTTACCAAAGAAGCATAGTCCTTCCACATTGCATGAGAATAAGTCGAATATAAAGCATCACTATCTGCAAATCACAGAAACAAAAAACTCCTTTAGAAATTGTTTCTCGTTTTAAAAGCAGAAGGATATATTGAAAAAGGGAAAACATCTTCCAAACAAAATGTCTCATGCCTTACCGGCATATATTTTCCTGTAGACAAGCCACAGGTTAATAATTTAAACGATAAATTGACTCGTTAAGTGGCAGTCGCAAAATGATATAACTGCCGCTCAAGAATGATAAACTAAAGATTACGCCTTGCGCATGATTTCCCTTTAGATGACGTAGTTGGGCTATTTTAAAGGTTTCCAAGTCTTTTGCATATGTGAAAATTAACATTTCTTCTAAAAAGATTGTGCACTACGTGAAAGTAGTTGGCAGCCCTGCAATATAACTTACATTGTCATTAGCCAATAGGAACACAATTTGCGTGACGTCATTGATTCAACATGCGCAAAAAGTTTTAATATTGTGTGCGTGATGGCGTAACCTTTAGTTTATCATTGTTGCCTGCCACTTCCTAATCGGCGTTATAGAGCCTTTTTCCCCGATCGCTGTTACTATCTAAACGGATACTTAGACACCATCGTCCCAAATAAAGAGTAGCCAGATTATCCTTTGAATTCTTTAAAAATATACTCCATTGCTTTGAAGTTCAATAGGAAAACGGGCTGTGCTATGTTTGTATGTTAGAGAGTCATGGTCTCATATAAAATCCCATTATCACTGCAGTATCTTTCAGGCTGGAGACATGGCAATTAAATGGCTCTTCAGTAGCAGAATAATTCTTTTATTTGAGTCCCTAGAATTGTACTCGAACCTACCAGCCAGAAATTGTACAGAACTGGAAAACCTTTAATGTGATCCGCTCATTGCAGTAGCCTTGGTCGTGAATAATCTGGAACTTTTACGCTCCTTTGCCAACCATTTCTCGACAGGAGAGCTGGTCAAGTCAAACCTGGTAGGACTAAATAGCTTATTTTTCTATTTCGACTATAAATTTTTCTATGTGGTTTCTGCCCTAACGAAACATTGCCCCCTTTCGTGATTTCTGCAGAAGTTGTTACCCATTCTTTGCGCGTGCATACCGATTTTTTAATAATACTGTACACCATTATGAGTTTTTAAATAAAATCACGAGGGATCTTTAGAAGTTTAGTGGTCAAATGGTCCTTAAATTAGCACAAGAAGAGATGGAACTTCATTTGTTTTGTTGTTGTGTTTTGGGCTTGGTTAAGGCCAGCTTAAGGTTGGTTGTCGGTGTTATCACGGTGCACTGCGAGATTAGGTCGCTGACGGTGATCTGAAACAGATCCAAGCCGGACTATTGCAGGGCATGTTGCGATGAGGAGGAGTTGGAGGCTATCGAACATTTCCTCTGTAACTGCCCAGCCCTTGGTAGGTTGAGGACCCTTGGCATGGCCGTCTTTGAGAGCTTGAGTTCTGTGTCGGGAGCCGACATCAAGACTCTCCACAGATTCATTAGCGCCTTGAGGTGGTTGAGAGGTGCTAGGGCTTCATAAGTGTAGTCGCGCTCTCACCCTCTTTTGTTTTTTTGTTTTGTGTCTGTTTCTTTCTGTGTAATTCCTCCGTTTCCCATTCTCCCTCCACTTATCTGCATTCCTATATCCTCTATTTTCTTCCTCCCCTAAGGACAATGTGCAATGGGTCAATTTCGACCTCCGGGTACTGTACTTGTTTTAACCGACAAGTACACGTCCTCTAACCTAATCTAAGCCCCTTGTCGACAGTGCAAGAGGCGACAAAGTCCGTATTAATCAAAAGCGTTCAACAAATTTGATCAGATTTTTCGTTCCCAATGTGAATCTATGTCGTCAACAATTGGATCGCCTGAAAGAAGCAATTACCCACTAACAGCCATTCTTGGCCAACAAAAAAATTATTTTTCATCACAATAACTCCAAGCCACGGACATGGCTTCCGAAGATGGGAAAGGAAAAGATGATTACTTATGACTGTCAATGTAAGAAGTGGTCGCTTCCATGAGTTTAATGGAAGCGCCTTGAACCCCTGTAGTAACTACAGTGCTGAAGAAATTCAAAGATCTTAAATGCCCAACGTTCTAACAAACTTAATATGCCTGCGTTTATTTCACTTGCCCATGTTAGTTTTTTGGTAAATTTTATATTGATTGGCCAAATTTATCGTAACTTTAGTTAAATTAATTTATCTTGTCTTTAGCTAGCAAAACAACTAAAGAGTTAAACAAAAACCACAACGTTTTGTTAAATTAATCTCAAAGGCAAATGAGGCAATGTTTCAAATGGCATTACCGAGTTGGGATTTCTTAACTTCACTTCACAATCGGCAAGACGAACTCAACTCAAGCTGTTCACAGAGATTCTTTAGAGTTTTTGCAACACACACTACACTACATATGTGTAGTGCTGCTGCAAGTCAAAACACTGTTGTTCAATCATTAATTAATTGAAAACAATTATAATTTATGGTCACATCGTGTTGCCATTTTTAATGTTTTCTTCCTCTTTTTATTTAAAAAAAAAAAGAAAAACAGAAACTCTAATTCGCCACCCCTTTTTATACAAGCACAGTCCGAACAATTCAATTGAATTCGAATCCAATTTAAACCAATTTTTCTGTTATTCCTTCAACTGTTTTCTGCTTGCTTGCCTGCCTGCGGAAGTACATGTCAGTCACAATTTCCGCTTAATTTATGCTCAAGATTTTTAATTAATCATTTGCACTCTTGTGTTAATTTTTATTAACTACACCTCTTACACTTCTATCATTTCAACTATCATCACTACGTTTCCCTTTCAATTGTTCTTTAATAAAAAAAAATTGTTGTAAAGATTTGTTTCCTTTTTATTGCAAATCCCTTAAATAAAGTCAATTAGTCAAGCAAGGGCTAAATTTCGCATTTCATGCTTGTGTCAATCGACTTGAGTGGAGGTCTTCTCTCTTCTATTTCCATTAAAATGGTTTTGAAAATGTATTCCTTTAACAGCCGGGCTGTAGTGCTGCCTCAGATTATTTGTTTTAATCTAGAAATATTGTATGCAGAATGGTTTAGTACTCCGTACGTATTTCATTTATAATGTGAGTCTAATTGTTTAAAATAACACTTGAAAAAATCAAGCCCAAGTTTGTTCCAAAGATAAACACACTTTGTGCTCCTTTTTAAACCTTTTTTTAAGACATCCTCTTCAGTTGAGACCCCGTAGACACTAGGCTTTAGTTCAAACCCCACGAAATAAAAAAACAAAAAATACGAAATACAAAACAATATTTCTTCAATGACTTCCTCTCAGCAGATAACTGCCAAAAATCGTAAAAGTAAATTAAAATTGCCATGAAAAGTTTCTCAAAAATCTGTTGTTCAGAATCGATTTCAAAACTGTAGATCTGGCTCAAGAATTGTAATGACCAATGTCGTATGTATACATGTATGTACAGGGTGGCTGATATGTATTGCAACCAACTTCAGGTTGTTATCATTTGTAAACCGCTCGTCTGACAGCTGACATATTTATTCCAGTGACAGTTCATTTTATTATTTACAAGCTTACAAATGCATTTTGATCTATTGCCTTCAGAAAAAATGTTATTTGTAATGGAATTCAAGCGTGATAGTGTAATTGCTTTATATTTGGCTGGAAACCCCGGGAGGCTATCGTTAAAGGTCTCAAGCATTTAAATGTGAATAAATCTTTTGTTTCTCGTACCATTGCTCGTTACCGTAATACTGGCAGTGTTGCATCGCGTCCAAAAAGTGGACGAAAAAAAACGGTAACAACACCAGAAATGATCCGAAAAGTGAAGTCCAGATTTGATCGAAATCCACGCCGCAGTGGTAGAAAAATTGCTCGTGAGCTGAACATATCGCGAGAACGGATGCAATACATATTGAAACATGATCTTGGACTAAACCCATTGAAGTTCCAAAAAGTGTAAGAGCTCACCGATGGACAAAAAAAAGTTAGACTGGAAAGAGTCAAGGAGTTACTTCGCTTGCACGAAAGTGGTCAGTTACCGAATTTGGTTTTCTCCGATGAGAAGCCATTCCAAATTGAGCAGTTTGTGAACAAACAAAATGATTGCGTTTACTTGCCAAAGAGGTCAGCTGAAAATTTACACCTGCGATTGGCCAGCAGAACTCAAGCGCCGCCGATGGTAAATGGTGTAGCCCGCCGTAACGGCCGATGTCGCTCCGTGTGTTCATCGACCGTGGGGTCAAATAAGTGGCCGAATATTATCAGGAAAATGTCCAATATATTTACAACTTATGTTTTATTTTACAACGAAACGTCTAAAATCCAGTTTTTTTTTTGTGCGCATACTTATATTTAAGCGTAGCTTATTCCGATCGAGGGAAAAGCATTGCTTAAATTTGAAAAAACTCCTGATAGTCCAATTGTATTTTAATGATACAATGGCTTAGATGTAGTGTGCTAACTTCAATGTAGAGGACATTGTTTCGATTTCCACCAGAAAATGCTGGGTGTTTGTGGTTATCAGAGGGTGCTCTCCAAAAAACAATTATTTCTGTAATTCTCTTCTTAATTTCTTCAAGTGTATGATTTATTTCCATGTCTGTCTGGTTGAAAGACTTCTGCTACTTGTCATTACATTTCGTTTAAAAATAATTCATGCAATCGTTACGTTTTTTTGTGTTTTTTGCTCTACTAGGAAACTCTGTAGTCCATTGCAATTGTAAACTCTTAATTCTGATTGTTTTTTCTTGTCTTTTAATTTTTTTATTTTTCATTAAAATTTTTATTACTTTTAGAATGATTCCCTTAAATGCACAAAGTCGTAGTGCGTAGAGAAATGTTTGTTTTTTTTTTTTTTGTGTAATTGATGCCAGGATTTTATGAATATGGTTTGGCCAAGACTGACGACCAAAACACGACCGGAAGTTTTCATTAAATTACTTGCAATTTAAAAACTTTGGTTGTTTTCATAATTTTAAACTAAAACTGTCTCTAAATAAGATGAGGAAAATGGATTTATTAAACGATAAAGTTCAGGCAAAGGGGGTACTGCAAGCCCTTCTTTTCTTTTTTGATGATTACTTTGAATTGTTTTGTCTTTTTTTTTTTGTTTTTGTATTTTATTTTTCATTTATTTTAATGGGCATTCATTTGTTTCTTCCAAAAGTTCATTAGTGTTAATTAATTGTTGTAAAATTATGAAAAAAGAAAAAAAGAAAATAAAATTTTTAAAAGCTTTTTCGCTAAATTTCATTTTAAAGAAAAAGAAAATTCTGCTGCAAACACATCATTTAAGCGATTTTTAATAACCTAGCCAGCGTCTCTCTATATCTCTCTCCTCTTTCTCTATGACCATTATCTGCATTTCTAAACACTTTTCTTTTAAAATATTTTAGATTATTTTTTCCTCTTTAACTGTTCTTATTTTGTATTTCTTTCTGTATTTTTTTTTTTTTGACCGTCTTTAAAGAATTTTTACGAGTCTATATTTTTATGATCTTTTTACACCTAAAAATGCCGACATTCGACAATTGCGTTGAAAATCTTTAAATGAAGTTTCATGACTTATAAAAACTCTGCCTTTTTTTGTTGCTTTTTGCTTTTTTTCACTCTTTTTTTTTAGGTACTTATTTTGCAGTTTATGTGCTTTTAAAATTTTTCATGTAATTCGAGATGAGGGGCACCTCTATTTGCACTTGGACGGTGTGCTTAGTTCAAGTAAAAATTAAAAACTTATCCACATACATCCTAAGGTCGTTGAGGTTACATTAAATTCACAGTCTCCCTAAGAAGCATAGGTTTTTGGTTTAATTTCTCTCACTCTCAAACATCCTAAAAGCTCTGTATAAGGCTGTGGCTTGATTTTATCCAAATCACCTTCGCCTCAGTTTCTAGCGCTTAACTATCAATTCTGTGAATTATATCCAGCACCAGACACACATACTGAGGGCCAGTTATAATTGCCATTAGATTTCCATTAGGTTGAATGCAGTATTTAAGCTCGCCATGGTCTAATAGGTAGTGTTGCTGGGCTTAATTAGTACAGTCAAAGCCCAGACATCAAAATAAAAATACAAAAAAAGTATTTTTTTTCGGCAATTTCTTCTTAGCAGATTTCTGGCAAAAACTCTGAGAGTAAATATAATTGCCTTGAAAAGTTTCCCAAAAATCTGTCGTTCGGAGTCGACTTTAAACTGTAGATCCCGCCAACACACACAACGTAAGTAGTGTGAGAAACTGGATCAATAATCCTGACTGAAGTGTTGTAATAACCAATTATGTCTGTATGTTAATGCATATTTATCTGTTTTCTATACAAAACTGCAAGTAAACTAAAATTTTCTTGCACCAGCCTATGCAACTACGTCAGATGTTTTTAATAACCTTCAATGTAACCGTGTTCAAGACATTAAAATGTGTTGCTATGTCTCCTACAAACACTTAGTATTCTTAACTAATTTTATGTGCGGTGTAAACATCCGTAAATATTCGTATATCTCCACTGTATATGTCCTGAAATCATGATCTAAAGCCCGTTCTGGTAACGATATATAGATCCAGATTTTGACTAAACCATAGCATTCAAACTTCTATGCCCCTGTGGCGATCAGTCGGAATGAAGTTTTCGAACAATTTGTTTCGCCAATAACTATTGAAGTCGCTGTAGTAGACAGTGTGTTGGTTTCTTAGACGTGAGGCTTCGGTTGAAACTCCAGTTCAAGACATCTGCTAGAAAACAATGTCTCACCTGGCCTAACGTCTAATATCTACCTTCTAGACTACTGCGACTTCAAAGGGAAATAAAATCACACCATAATCCAAACAAATATTCCTCAATGAACAAAAGCCTGTCTCAAAACATCTCCAACTTCTTACTGTTTTTTTGGTTTTGTTTAAGTTTCATTTATACAATTTTTACCTGGAAATTCTAGAATAATACATACATAATTGGCCATTACAACCCTTCAGTCAAGATTACGACCTAGCTTCTCACACCACTTATGTTGTGTGCGTTAATTTTATACATGAGTGGCGGGACCTACAGTTTAAAGTCGACTCCGAACGACAGATTTTTGAGAAGCTTTTCATGGCAATTTTTACTCTCAGAGTCTTTGCCAGAAATCTACTGAGAGGAAGTTGCCGAAGAAATATTTTTCGTTTTGATGCCTGACTTGGGATTCGAACCCGGGCCTTTTGTCTAATAAGCCAACACACTACCCACTAGACCACGGCGACTTCCTAGAATAATAGGTCCACCTTATAAACCCCCATTGTTGTTTCGGAAGGAATAAAGAAGAACTAAATGCTGCCTAATCTTCCCAAGATGTTCGTTATTAACGTTAGCCTCTCTAGAGGGTCATACTGGCTTACTAGATCGATAAGTTGGAGTGAAAATAATGCCACTTTATTATCGAAATTCGAAGCCAGTTATGAGTATTTTTTTTGTTTGCGTTCATCTGAGTTTGACTTCGATGCATTCAAGAACCTTATGCTCTAAATCACGTTTACTAGGTGAGAAGTTCCAAAACCCAAACGGTGATGGGTTTGTTAATCCGGAGATTTTTAAAAAGGTTCGAAATGAAATGAAAATACCAAGATCAACGTTTTAAGTTCTGTTTTCTTCAATTATATTGGATTTCAATTCAGCCTACCTAATCTATGTTAGGCAATATAAAACATAGACTGTAAACGTCATTGTTTACCTCATTAGCGTCTCAGCCTCTTAGTTTTTAGGGGAAGTTTTTCCTACTGCCAAGGCAAAAGAAATGTAAGATCGGGGATTTGTTTGTCGCTCTCGATAAGAAACAGAATCGAAGAAGAAAAAGTTAAGAAAAAACGTTGGCATTGAGAGTTTATCTGAGGACACTTGGTAATCATTTAAGTACTCTGTTCAGATCTTGAAGTCGTCCGTGGTCTAGTAGGTAGTGTCTTGGTTTATTAGACGTAAAGCTAGGGTTCGAGTCCCAGGCCAGACATCAAAATAAAATACAAAAAGTATGTTTTCGGCCACTTTCTTACAATAGATTTCTGGCCAAAACTCTGAGAGTAAATAAAATTGCCATGAAAAGTTTCTCTCAAAAATCTGTCGTTCGGAGTCGATTTTAAACTGTAGGTCCCGCCACTTATGTATAAAATTAATACACACGACATAAATGGTGTGAGAAACTAGGTCAATAATCCTGACTGAAGGGTTGTAATGATCTTTAGAATCCAGTTAAAAAGAGGAGAAGACAGATGCTTTGCATTTGACTGCCATACAAATGCAGGGACCTTTTTAAGAGGTGATCCCAGTGTTTCATTAACTGTAGCACTCATCCCTTTGTCGGATAAAACCGTTCCTAAATTTATTGCTTGTATTTCACATGAGACTTTTTTTGTCAGCATTCGTTGTTGTTGTTGTTTTTTTTTTTTAGCAGCAAAAGTCTGATCTTTATTTTCCTATATTTTCTTACAGCTTCACTGTTACAAAACTCAGCCTCTATTTTTTTTGTTTGTTTCCTTAAAAAAAAAGTTTTTTTCCTTGTTTTTTTGTTTTGTTACAAAACGATGTCACTCTTAATGTGGCAATTATCACCACAATTATGTGTTTAGATAAAATGTTGTTGTGTTGTTGCACATAAACTCGCAAGTTGCTATTGCTGTTGTATGTTGTTGTATGTTTTGCCCTTTTAATTTAATTTAATTTTGGTTTAGTTTCGGTCTTCGAATACCCAACGTATAGTGTTAGTTGGTTGGTGTTGGTTTTTCGTTTTTCGTTGGTTGTTTCTGAAAAAGTTAAATGACCCAAAAACAAGTAAAACGATACAAACAATTAACAATTGACTTCATATATACAAAAAGATGTCACTGTTTTGTCGTAAAATGTGTTCATAAACAAACTTTTTTTTGTTTTTCTGTTGTTGTTCCCCCTGTTTTTCTGAATTTTATTTGCAACAGACATTGTGTGTGTTTTTCCTTTATAATCGTGAGTTGTACTTTGAAAATTGCTGTCAATTTCTTCACATACACATTTATGTTTGCCAATAGAATGGAGGTTATGAAAGGAGAGAGTAGGATTAAAGACTTTTTTTAATTAGTTTTTAATTTTTTTCCATAAACTCTGGTAACTTGGATTTCTGTTAATAAACCCTACTACTGTGGATTAAAGTTTTTAATACGTAAACCAATAAAAAAAGAAAATATTGAACTATAACTTCAAAGGACTCACACATAGAACTCCACCACTAATTGGAGTTTGTCAAATGAACAACTGTTGTGATGTTGTTTTGAAAATGTGTGTCATATTTGACGCAAGACACTTATCCTACAGGAGATTCTCCTTGAGGTCTTCAAGTTTTTAAGCCATATTCAGATGATATTAAGAAACTCTGCGAAAAGAAGTCAAGAACGATTAAATCGGGCGATCATGGCAAATGTTCCCTAGAACCCAAGTTTTCTCTATTGCCAATTTGTCAAGTTGAGTTAAAACAAAGTAAAAAACTTAGCTTTCTCACGCTCGTTGTTCATTGTAGTTGATCAGTCTGTCGCGGTTTCATGGTCTGGTTAGTGTTGATCAAACATCATAATTGTACAGGTTTGTCTGGTTCATGGTTGGTTAGGACTTAAGTTATGAATGAGAGATTTTTTGAAAAACTTTTCATAGCAATTTTATTTACACGCAGAGTTTTTTCTAGGAATCTGGTGAGAAGAAGTCCCCGTAAAAATATTTTTTGTATTTTATTTTGACGTTTGGCCTGGCGCTCGAACCCTGGCTTTACGTCTAATAAGCCAACACACTACCTACTAGACCACGGATGATTGACATTGTGAGAAATTGGTACCTGAAGCAGATATCCGACTATATATCCGTGGTATCAAAGATTCCAAAAGAGATTTCCTTGCGGTCGGGCTGTAAGTCATCAATTACAACATCCAAGCCATCAGCCAAAAATTGCAAGTAGTCGACCAAATGAATGCCTTGATCAGAAAAAATGCAAGTCATCGACTAAAAAACTACAAGTCATGGGAAAAAGAAAACGAATTTCATCGTAAAAAAAAACGACCAAAATATACAAGTTATCCAGAATAAAAGGCAAGTCATCGATAATTTTCTCAGAATTATATAAAAAATTTTTCTTGTTCATTTAAAGAAAACAATTGTACAATGGGTCAATTTCGACCTCCGGGTACTGTACTTATCTTAACCGACAACTACACGTCCTCTAACCTACTCTAACCTGAAGAAAACAATTAGCTTCGTCGCCTATACTCCTACGTTCTATGTAACACCCGGCAACAAGGAACCGTGTAAGTTTTTCAAATTTCAAAAAAATTCTACTCAGAGACGTGAAAAGCAAACCAGTTTCCGATGTTTTATTTTTGGGTGATTTCTTGCATGAGCATTTCTTGTATCTTCTGTGTTAAACCCTTAACATTGCTCTGCTAACTTTAACATTGACTCTGATAAAATTTGTGATTTGTTAGTTAGGTTAGGTACAGTACCCGGAGGTCGAAACTGACCCACTGTACAGTGTTAGAGAAGTAAGGAAATAGAGGATATAGGATGAAAGGAGGGAAGGTAGGTAAGGAAATCGGAGGAATTACACAGAAAGAAACAGTCACAAAACAAAAGAGGGTGAGAGTGCGACTACACTTATGAAGCCCTCGTACCTCTCAACCAGCCAAAGCTACTAATGAATCTGTGGACAGCCTCTATGTCGGCTCTCGACACAAAACTCAAGCTCCAAAGAAAGCCCTTAACCTCAACCTACCAAGGGCTGGGCAGTTACAGAGAAGGTGTTCGACAGTCTCCAACTTCTTATCATGGCAACATAACCTGCAATAGTCCAGCTGGTTTCTGCGACCTAATCTCGCAGTGCCCTGTGATAAAACCGACAACCAACCTTAAGTTGTTCTCTTACTGTCCATAGCAGGCTATAGACGTTTTGAAACAGAACAACCCGATCCGTTCCCCCAACGTCTCTGCTCTTCCTCCCAGACCCATCCATCGATGAAGCCATTGAGGTGGCAGGCTAGGGGATCAGAACCAACTATCAAATCGTATCCTGAAAGCCAACTTAACCTACCGATGGCATCAGCAGTCTCATTGCCCAGTATTGCGCTATGACCCGGAACCCAGCATAGACGAATACGGTCTGGTTCAAAACTCCTCAACGAATCTTTGCATTCACGAACGAGCCGTGATTTGCACCAGACTGACACAAGGGCCCTAAAAGTAGCCTGACTGTCAACGAAGATCATGTAAGATTCCGAGTCCGAAGATGGGCCACCAGCTATGACCTCAATAGCCTTGAGTATTGCGAATATCTACGCCTAAAACCACTGCAGTCATCAATCAATCTGAAGTGGAGTTCAAAACCGAGTTAAATTCGAATTTATCCTCACACACATCAGTTTAAACGTAAGACGTTTAACTGCTCACTGTCCCACCGTATCGGCTCTTTGCCCAGCAACCAATTATTTGGCGTAGATCTGATTCTCGTGCCAGAGATTATCATTCGATGTAGTCTAGTAGGGTAGATATTACGTTGGCTTATTAGTCGCGAAACCATGATTCAAACCCCATGTCAGACAACAACAAAACGAAATATGGAAAAATATTTCTTCGGTGACTTCCTTTCAGCAGATTTCTGACAAAAACTCTGAGTGTAAACAAAAATTTCCAAGAGAAATTTTCCAAAAAATTTATCGTTTGGAGTCAATATTGACTCCTGTGTGGTGTGAGAAACTGGTGTCGTAATCCTGGCCTGAAGGACCAATTATGTATGTACAAGTGTCGAGTTTATAATTCTTTTTTTTTCTGCTTGTTCCTAATCACCAACCGATACTTAATAAAACTCTATTTTATTCTTCTGTCTAATGCATTTAGACAGCCACGGATTTATTAACGCATTCTCGTATCACTCTTTGCTTCTTTCCTGTAAGGTTAGCAGATTCTCTTTGCATCCCGGTAAATCTTTTTTTGATTGCCTTACTTATTTCCCAAAAGTGTGCTCCTTTTTTTGTACACCGACTTTTTGCCATAAAATTCAAAATTAAAAATGTCGCTAACGGGGAAGCAGGGTCTACGCTTGTCTGTTGCAATATTAATTGGACTTTATAACGAAATATAAAAAACTTTTTTTTTCCTATCAATTGTACTTTATTTCATGTATGTTTGTATGTAGCTTAACTGTAAATATTAATTAATAAAATCTACAAATAACAACAAATTTAAACCAGTAAAATAATTATTGCATTGTATACATACAAACGTATGCATATACATAGGAAAAATATACAATATCTTGTTAACTGACCAATTAGAAATAAATACCGTTCCAAAAAACAATAACAAATACAAATACATGTACACAGGCACATATTAATTAAATAAATAAAGTAACCAATATAAACAACCCTTTACAGACATCATATAATATACTCACATGCATTATTATTCACTATTACACACACACACACTGGCATATACATATACACTTACATAGCCATACACACTTACACACACACACACCCATACTAATATAAAATGTTATAAATACAAGCACTATACATAGTAAGAGAAGGAATAAACAAAAATGAACAACATATTGTCAGTAGTAATAAGGAGTGCGCACAAAAAAATTTGGACTTACACTTTTCGTTATAGAAATAAAAATAAGTGGCGGATGTTTTTCGTTTTATATTTCAATTAAAGTAAATAAAATTTGAATTCCTTTTGTTTATAAAATTTTTTTCTGACAGAGGTCTCAGAGCATCCAACTTTTTGAGCCACTTTTCTTCCAGACATTTTAGGGTGTTTTAGAAGAATACGTATTATTTTACTCGCTTTGTTTTGGTCGGCAAATCCTTATTTTCTTCCATTTCCACGCTTTCTCTCAATACTCAAAGACTCCTTATATTGTTTTATTCTTAGCTTAAAAACCGTTTTTTTGGTTAACACCTGCGAGCCTAGCAATCGTTTTTTGTAAGCGGCGCGGTTTTTCATTGAAAATTTCAACAACTTTTTACAATATTCCTATTGGATGTCCATTTCCAAAAAACTAATTTTCCTATTGCAATGAAATTTAGCACGTGGATTTTGAAACAGATGACTAACAAAAACAATGTAACGCTATTCATTTTTTTCAATTATGATAAAAGTTATAAGCTTAAAGTAGCCCCATTTTTTTTTGTGCCCACTCGTTACTACTCATATTGGTGCAGATGATAATGGTCAGTGAAGTAGTGAAACTAAACCCACTTGGAAAAATATACGACATAACAACAACAACAACACCTACACAACAGTTACTTTTATTTATTAAATTACAAAGGAGGGGGCAATTGTTAATCAATCAAACTCAATTCCTCGTCTCTTCTTGTGTAAGAGAAGGAATAAACAAAAATGAACAACATATTGTCAGTAGTAATAAGGAGTGCGCACAAAAAAATTTAGACTTACACTTTTCGTTATAGAAATAAAACTAAGTGGCGGATGTTTTTCGTTTTATATTTCAATTAAAGTAAATAAAATTTGAATTCCTTTTGTTTATAAAATTTTTTTCTGACAGAGGTCTCAGAGCATCCAACTTTTTGAGCCACTTTTCTTCCAGACATGTTAGGGTGTTTTAGAAGAATACGTATTATTTTACTCGCTTTGTTTTGGTAGACAAATCCTTTTTTCTTCCATTTCCACGCTTTCTCTCAATACTCAAAGACTCCTTATTTTGTTTTATTCTTGCCTTAGGAACTGGTTAAGAACCTAGCAATCTTTTTTTGTAAGCGGCGCGGCGGTTTTTCATTGAAAATTTCAATTATTTTTTTACGACATTCCTCTTGGGTGGCCATTTTCAAAAAACTATTTTTGTTATTGCAATGACAGTTAGCACGTGGATTTTGTAACAGATGACTAACAAAAAGAATGTAACGCTATTCATTTTTTTCAATTATGATAAAAGTTATTTTTTTTTTTTTTTGTGCGCACTCCTTACTACTCATATGGTGCAGATGATAATGGTCAGTGAAGTAGTGAAACTAAACCCACTTGGAAAAATATACATCACAACAACAACAACAACTACAACAACAGTTACTTTTATTTATTAAATTACAAAGAGGGGCAATTGTTATATCAAATCAAACTCAATTCTCGTCTCTTCTTTTTTGTTTTTCTTATCTCTTGGCATAAAACACTCAATTGTGTTGACTTTATCAACAATTTTATTCACTCACTCACTCAATATTTAATATCTCAAACGACAACCACTGCTGATAAGGTTTTCTTCTCTGATACGAACACAAAGTATTTTTGTTAACCGACGAAAGAAATTTAAGCCCGTCCTTGTTTATTTCTATCTCTCCACACAACACACACACACACATATGGTAAACTTGTTTGTGTATTTGTAGGCATGCAATTTATCTCATTTATAGCCTGAGTTTATTTTTATACTGTGTTCAAATAATCTTTTTTGTTATGTTATCATACAAATAATTGGTGTTGCCATATGATTTGGAATAATTTCGTGGGTATTGAAAATCCATGTAAATAAATCTAAAGTCGGTGTATTTCTAGTAGATAGTGTGAAGTCGTGGCTCAAACCCCAAACCAAACATCTGTAACAAAACCCAGCAAAAAAAATATTTGTTTGACCAATTTTTCTCACCAAATTTCTAGCAAATACTCTGAGAGTGCAATAAAATTGTCCTGAAAAATTTCCTTAAAAAATCTGTCTTAGTCGTCTTTAAGCTGCAGGTCCCGCCACTTCTGAAATTAACACATACAACATACGTGGTGGAATTCGTCGTAGTCTAGTAGGTAGTGTGTTGGCTTATTAGACGTAAAGCCAAGGTTCGAACCCCAGGCCAGACATCAAAATAAAATACAAAAAGTATTTCTTCGGCGATTTCTTCTCAGTAGATTTCTGGCAAAAACTCTGAGAATAAAAAAATGGCCATGAAATGTTTCTGTCGTTCGGAGTCGACTTTAAACTGTAGGTCCCGCCACTCATGTAGAAAATTAACGCACACAATGGTGTGAGAAAGTATGTCGTAAACCTGACTGAAGGGTTCATGTATGTTTCTTTGCAAAAATCGCTACAGTTTTCTAGGTTAAGATGGCTGGCTCTTTCTGTTATATGAAGTAACCTTTTGTTGAAAGCTCAAAATATGCAGTTGTTTAATTTGTTTCATGAAAGCAGCCCTGTTCTTAATTTCATAAAATATATGTGAAACATGTCTGATGAAATCTTGTCATTACAATAAGGTATTATCAGCCTTCTGTAGGCTGTTTGGTCCGGCATACGCAATCCGCCACCTTAATATTGAACTACTCTCAGATTTTACGCATTAACTAGGATCCAGTAAAAGCTGACGCTATTACTCGTGCTTAGCTGCTTCAAATTGCCTAATCAGTCCTAGACTATTCTCGAAATAATATTATATTTGCTAAGTTCTCGGTTGGGGGCATCTTCAAGCCGCTATCTCATATCGATTATGCAGTTATCCCTTAGAGACCCCGAGGGTACCTATGGTAATCACTGAAGTCCTGGCGAGGGTTGACGCAAATCCTTATGGGAGTTTACGTTCAGAGCCAGATCGGACACTAATTAGGAGTTATCTCATCTAAACCTGCATCACCAACTAAATGGCGACGATAATTGAACGTACTTAAAGCCCTGCCAAGAATTTAACAGAACGGAGGCGTCTGCAGCATTGACCTGAAAGCCATTTCGAACGGTTTTCACAGGTAACAGAATGCAGCAAACGTCAGCCCACTTGCGTCATCTTCCAAAACATAGTCAAGGTTGTATCGAGTCGCCAATATCGCCTTCTCACATTAGCAAGTACCCAGCGGATGCTGCGTACCAGTACCCGGAAGGCGCCTGATCTAAGATACGAAGACTGTGAGCTGCTTGCCATGCACCTGCAAGGATAGCACTGGGCTTTGCCAAATTAAAACCCAACAGTGGCGTTGCCTTGCAGTTACATACCCGCTCCCCGTGAGTTAGTATTGTAATAACACGCAAGAGAGTGTCATTCTTATTACTGAGTCGCGTTGCAAAACATTCCAAAGGTTTCTGATCTTGTCCAACTGGCATTCAAAATGAAAGCTGTCAGCCACTCGATCTGACAGGTCAACATGGCCTCGTATTCGAAACACATATCTTTTATCATCGTAACCATAGTCTCGATGGTTCTGGTCTTCGCTATCATATGAAGCAGACTTATCTTCAGAGATTATGACGCCGCTGTACAGGTGATATTTTTTGCCGAATGCCAGTCTTTTGCTTTTCTAGTTAATTTATTATTTTAGTCTGGCAACTCTTTTTTTTTCTGCACTAATATTAGTTGTGCAATTGTTGTTAAATTTTTCCTATTGTAAATAGAGTTGTAGTAGTAGCATGACTCCAGCTAATACTGTTAACTGCTCTCTTAATTTATATTTTATTGGCGTTTCTGTTTCTGTTGTTCGTTTTTAAAAACGAATGCGCGCAATTGTTAAGCTTAATTCCTCTCTTTCACACTAACACTAATACATAACATGCCTGTATTAAATCAATTCTCTTCAATACACACTGAGAATAAGTAAATGAAACTGAAAGATTTACTGGTACGGACAGGAGAGCGAGCTCCTCTTGAATGAAAGAAAAAATGTGTTTTCCTTTAAAGCTAAGCAAACGATAATCATCAATTCAACCAACTCCTCTCCTATTGTGTATGGAAATTGTTTTTGTGTGATGAGAGCATCAATGCATATAAAATACCACTACATTTACATGCTACAAACAACAAAACACACTACAATACAAGGCACGACCACAATAGCAAGCCGGCTGGCTGTTTGGCTGTGTGCGAAGCAGCCAACAAAAATCCCCAATTGTGTCGTTTTACGTTCATGTGTACGAACCGCAATATCGGTTTGCTAGACGTGCGCCCGCTACTCATTTTCAGTCCGGTTTTGAATTTGTCGTTGAGCGCAACCTGAATGGTACGAAAAAGACAAAGAACCAAAACGAAAATTTTTAAACGAAATAAAAAATAATACAAAAACAGAAACACAGAATAAAAATTCATTTCATTTCGTTAACTTGCAGAAACGGTTTTTCTTAAGGCTCCTCTTTTCTATTCTGTATCGCCAATTGTCACACAGTACGCGCTGCTGTCTGTCAATGTTCATAACGAAGTGAAAATAAAACGCAACGTAACGTTATCTTCTTAAAAACTTAACTTTTCCCGAGTGTTGTTGTATTTTATGTAAATTTTTATTTTGGCGTTATTGTTGTTGTTGTTGTACCTCATTGGCTGGATAATATTTGTTGCGTTTGCCTCTCTCTCTAAGTGTGCATTGCAGTTCGCCGGCGGTAATTGTTGTTTCCAAGTTCCCCGATATTTGTTTTGTAAAAATCAATAGAAAAAAACAAAAAGTACAACAATAAAGATTGAAAATGTGCATAAATTTTGGAAAATAATGAATAATAAATAATTAAATAAAAAAAAAAGTATTTTAAAGCGTGTGTATTTATGCATAAATAATACGAAAATATTGAAAAGCAAAGAAAGTTTTCGAAAAAAAAAAAAAAACAAAAGTGTTGACCAAACAAAACAAAGGTTTTAAGTGAGCGAATTGATTAAAAATAAAAATTTAAAAAAAATAAAATTTATTTCACTATAAATACGAAGCAAAATTTTTTTTTTAAAAAAGCAAGTAAGAATTTATTTTATTTAAAAACATAAAATTTTTATTCGGATTTATTTTTTTATTTTATTTTTGTAATTTTCATTTCCATTAATTCATTAGTTTTATTAGTTCAACTGAGAATCTACTATTATATTCTACTAGAATCAAAAATGTTGCCATTATTGGCAAGCCTTCTTAATTCCATTGCAATATCATGTAAATGTAATGAGAAGTATTCAAGCCGACTAACTACAAAGTTTCATAATTCAGGTTCGAAGCCCTTTAAAGGCGAAAAATGTTTAATCAAGTTTTTTCCACTTTATTAAGAGGATTATCACCGTACTCTAGAAGGTAGTGAGTTAGGTTATAGATCGATTCAAATATGTTGGCGTCTTCAACAGATATCTGACAAAAATTCCGAGTGTAAATAAAATTGCCATGAAAAGTTTCTCAAAAAAATCCGTTGTTCGGAGTCGACTTTAAACTGTTGGTCTCGCCACTCATTGTTAAAATTAACACATACAACGAAAGTTGTATGAGAAGCTAAATCGTAATCCTGACTGAAGACTTGCTATGACCAATTAAGGAGTGCGCACAAAAAAAAAACTGGTCTGGACACTTTTCGTTATAGAAATAAAATTAAGTGGCGGATTTTTTTGCGTTTTATATTTCAATTAAAATAAATAATATTTAAATCCTTCTGTCAGAGCATCCAACTTTTTGAGCCACTTTTCTTCCAGACATGTTAGGGTGTTTTATAAAAATACGTATTATTTTACTTGCTTTGTTTTGGTTGGCAAATCCTTTTTATCTTCCAATTCCACGCATCGATTCCGAGCGATAGGTTTTTGAGATACTTTTTCATGGCAAATGGTAAAGGAAAGGAAGTTGTGGACGAAATGTTATTTCATATTTCCTTTGCGTTGGAGCTGTCTGAATTGGTGTTTGAATGGTAGCTTCAAATTTAACAGGCCTACATATTACCTACTAAACTGTGGCGATTTGTGGTACCGATGTGTACAGTAAGCAACCTGGAGGAGGTAGATTACATAAATGGGAAAATAATTTTCACGAGAGGAAATGAAATAAAAAACATTCGATCAGCATCTTAAGTTAAGCTCTAAACTAAGGAGTACGCACAAAAAAAATTCTGGACTTACACTTTTCGTTATAGAAATAAAACTAAGTGGCGGATTTTTTTCGGTTTTATATTTCAATTAAAGTAAATAATATTTGAATTCCTTTTGTGTATAAAATTTTTTTCTGTTCACGGTCTCAGAGCATCCAACTTTTTGAGCCACTTTTCTTCCAGACATGTTAGGGTGTTTTAGAACAATACGTATTATTTTACTTGCTTTGTTTTGGTCGGCAAATCCTTTTTAATTTACCTGCAGCGTAAAGGAAAGGAAGTTGTGGACGAAATGTTATTTCACATTTCCTTTGCGTTGGAGCTGTCTGAATTGGTGTTTGAATGGTAGCTTCAAATTTAACAGGCCTACATATTACCTACTAAACTGTGGCGATTTGTGGTACCGATGTGTACAGTAAGCAACCAAGCAACCTGGAGGAGGTAGATTACATAAATGGGAAAATAATTTTCACGAGAGGAAATGAAATAAAAAACATTCGATCAGCATCTCAAGTTAAGCTCTAAACTAAGGAGTACGCACAAAAAAAACTGGACTTACACTTTTCGTTATAGAAATAAAACTAAGTGGCGGATTTTTTTCGGTTTTATATTTCAATTAAAGTAAATAATATTTGAATTCTTATGTCAGAGCATCCAACTTTTTGAGTCACTTTTCTTCCAGACGACATGTTAGGGCGTCTTAGAAAAATACGTATTATTTTACTTGCTTTCTTTTGGTCGGCAAATCCTTTTTTTTCTTCCACTTCCACGTTTTCTTTCAATACTAAAAGATTCCTTATATTGTTTTATTCTTACCTTAGAAACTGTTTTTTGCTTAACACCGGCGAGTCTATCAAACGTTTTTTGTAAGCGGTGGGGTTTTTCATTGAAAATTTCAATTATTTTTTTACGACATTCTTGTTGGGTTGGCCCATTTTCAAAAAACTATTTTTGCTATTGCAATGACATTTAGCACGTGGATTTTGAAACAGATGACTAACAAAAACAATGGAACGGTATTCATTTTTCTTAATTATGATAAAAGTTATAAGCTTAAAGTAGGCCCATTTTTTTCGTGCGCACTCCTTATGTGTGCATGCATTCAGTAGCCTTTCTGTTGGCAGCCCAGCTCAAACATCGCCACCAAAGCGAAACATAAAATATTATTCCATCGAGGACTCTCTCTCAACAATTTTCTGACAAAAACCCTGAGAGCAAATAAAATTTCCGGGAAACGTTGATCAAAAATCGGTCATATTATACACACACAACATAGATAATATGAGAAGCTAGGTTGTAATCCCGACTAAAGATTTGTAAAAACCAATTAAGTGAAAGGCTTCAATCTCCCGCCACATACACTGGACATGTGGCATCTAAGCAGCTCTGTAGTTTGGAAAAATTAAATATTTTTATAGAGGATGTTGTATCTAAACAACAAAATATGGCAATCCTATCGTCCTAGAACCTATTATAGTAGACAAACCGCCTATTTAGTTGAATAAATTTGTGTAATGAAGCTTAAACAAAACTAAGACATAATTGAAGAGTGAGGGAGATGATTTGTCATAGCCCTATGTTCCTTTAATAAATGAAAACGAATAAATTGAAAAGCCCATTCAGAATCTTTCTGATTTATTGGAACAAATTTCGCCAAGAGATTTTCAGTGGCTTTATGGTTCTTTTTTTTCACCATAAATTTTTTTTCAGGCACCTTAACAAATGCTATTTGGATAATTCCATAATGAATCCCGAACTTTTATTACTAAAAATGCTTAGTGTTACAGGATAAATATACCCCACTGGCCCCTTTTATTTGTCATTCTTAGTCCAGCATCAGTTGGACATTGAGGACAGTCAATTATATCCACAATTTACGAATTTTTCTTACATTCAGTAAAGCAGATGGCACATCACTGTATCCGTAGTTACACGTCTTCACTCAGAGACCCATTGATCCATTGTAACCCTTTATATAAGACAAGTAATGAGGAAAAAAGAAATTTGGTTTCGAGTGAAATTTCTGCAAGTTTTGCAATCACTGCCATAAAAGTTTCAGAAAACTTATTCTAAAACGTTGCGAACATGTCGCTCAAGGGAGGTACATGTGCGATAATGAAATTGAGATGCGAAAGCTTTATTTTTGAGCAGTAAAATATATAGCGCAGTGAAATTCTTAAAATATTCATAACATTGAAGACGACTGAAGTCGCCGTAATCTAGTAGGTGATGTGTTGACTTATTAGACGACAGCCCGTTGCTCTTAATCGAGCTCAGACATTTCGGATAGAACCAAATATGAAAAATTTGGGATTTCCACTCTGCAGGCTTTTGGTAAAAATTATGGAAACTTCCCAAATCTTATCACTCTTGGATAAATTTAACATACACAACATGGGTGATGCGAAAATTTAGGTTGTAATCCAAACTATAGGATTATATTGACCAATTAAGCAAGTTAGGAAATTAAGGTTTAAATTTATTGAGCTAAAATGTAGTTTTGCTTATTGAAACCACAACTGTGAGGTTATTATTATCATTGTCGTAAAGAGGTACCCCCCCCCCTTACCTACATACCCTCCTTTCATCCTATATCCTCTATTTCCTTCCTTCTCTAAGGACATTGTACAAGGGGGACAATTTCGACCTCCGGGTACAATACTTGTCTTAATCGACAAGTACACGTCCTCTAACCTAACCTAACCTAAGAGGTACCTTACTCGTACCTGCCTCCTTTAAGCCTAGATAAATTTCCGGATGCTTTATAGCCTCAAAAATGTCAATTCCTTCCCCATCAACTGCTAATGAGGCATTAATGCCTCCTCACAGGTCTTTGTATTGATGTTAATTCCTCTTTCAAATTGAAAAACTTTTTTAAAATTCCATCACAAATTAGATTTCCCACCATTCAAAGTCCTTCATTTATCCGCTAAGTTGTTAATTTACATGCCATGTCAACAACTAAATGTCCTCCTTTTGAGCAGCAGCAGTATTTTTGAAAAGAAATTTTTGTGATAAAGAAATTAAAATACCGCGAGTTATTTTAAAAATTCCTTGCATAGATTAAATTGCCTGGAATTTCGTCGTATTGGATTAAGAAAATTACGAAAATTGTAGATGACCTACAAAAATCAAACGAAATACCAATTCGTTATTTGATACACTGAAAGAAAATGATGACATTTACATTAGAGAATTCAAGTATGCTGTAGGCAAATACTATTCTTTAACATTTTAAAACGTTATTTATTATTTGGAATTTTCATTTTGTTTTGGATTCAACAATTTTATTTAATTCCCTAACATATTTTCTCAGTGTATTAATTTGTTGAATAGTTAATTTGATTTAGTTTTCTTAAGCCGTTTATAAAACAGCATTAGTTTTAGCCTTTTTTTTTTGTTAACGAACAATAAAATTATTTTTGAAGAAAAAAAAAAGCAATTTTTTTCTTCATTGTTTGTTAAGCGAATAAATAAAAAACAAAAAAAAACTTGAAACAGATTTTGAAAATAACTACAAGTCATCAACAGTGGGCACAAAAAAATTTAAAAAGAAATCAACAACCAGAACAAACATTTTAAGCATAAACAAAAGGAATTACCAAGGAATACAGACATCTAAAGGAATGAATTCTATGTTTGACATTTATTTCTACATAATTGATTATTACAACCTTTTAGTTACGATTACGACCTAGCTTCTCACACCACTTATGTTGCGGGTGTTAATTTTATCCATAAGTGGCAAGACCTACAGTTTAAAGTCGATTCCGAACGACGGATTGTTTTTTTTTTTATTATTTTCGAGAAACTTTTCATGGCTTTTTTAATTTACTCTCTAAGTTTTTTCCAGTAACCAGCTGAAAACTTCTCTAAAGCTACTTTGTTATCTTTTATGTCCTAGTATCTAAATGCCTAACCGAATTTCTCGCTATCTCCTTCAGTGGTGTACAAACTCTTTACGAATTTAATGGCTGCTTTGCTGTCAGTAAATATCTCTTCGCTATGTACTCTGATACTGGAGTTGATTTGCACTTGTCCTTCTACGTATTATTTCATTCTCACTCGAGTAGTTTAAAGGACTAATTAAACTTCAGATGATGCGAAAAGATACCACAACTCAAGAATGATAAACTAAAGATTACGCCTTGCGCTTGATTTCCCGTTAGATGACGTAGTTGGGCTATTTTAAAGGTTTCCAAGTCTTTTTCATATGTGAAAATTAACATTTCTTCTGAAAAGTGCGTGTACTACTTGAAAGTAGTTGGCAGCCCTGCAATATAACTTACATTGTCATTAGCCAATAGGAACACAATTTGCGTGACGTCATTGATCCAACATGCGCAGAAAGTTTTAATTTTGCGTGCGTGATGGCGTAATCTTTAGTTTATCATTCTTGCCACAACTGATGTTGCCGTTTTATCGTGAGCTTTTAGTGAATAATGAGTACTCGGATCATGTTCCAATATATTGTAACTGTATTTGAAGTCGCCATGGTCTAGTAGGTAGTGTGCTACCTTATTAGACGTAAAGCCAGGGCTCGAGTCCCAGACCAGTCATCAAAATAAAATTCAAAAATTATTTCTTCCGCGATTGCCTCTCAGCAGATTTCTGGCAAAAACTCTGAGAGTAAATAAAATTGCCATGAAAAGTTTCTCATAAAATCTGTCGTTCGGAGTCGACTTTAAACTGTAGGTCCCGCCACTTATGTATAAAAATTAAATTTATTATGTATTGGAAGAAAAACGTTAGAATGATGGAAAAGCCTTGGTTAATAAGCTACGGTCTGATAATCTCATTACTGTGAAGAAAACTTTGGCAATTGGTCATCATTTTATTGGTTTCTTCCCTTGCGACGATCCTCTGCGGATATTCAAAAAATTCCGTCGATTTTATATCATTGTCTTCTTTCCTTCTTGTCTTTGCCCTCTTTGATCACCTATTGCTGTGCTTCAGTGTCAAAAGCGAGTTCAATCATTAGTATTTTCTACACATTTAGGGAGTTTTAACTGCATAAACTGACACCCTTAGGCAGCTGCTTTAAAAAGGTTCCTCATGGCTGTTTTTGTAGAAACTTTTCTTATACTGGCTTATTCTATCTGCTTACTAACTGATTTTAATTGCTTTGGCGTGTCAAAGATCCATTATTTACATTCTTCTGAAAGAACAGTGGATTCGGCTCAATAATTTATTTCCCACTTCATAATTTAAATATCAACACAGCTTCTGTCAAATAGCCCTGTCTGTTAACCCTTGATTAAATCTGAATAAGATGCTACATCGCTAGCAAGTAATTTTCGGAAAGAACTGCAAGAAGAGTTAACTTTTGTGTAAAATTTTCTATAATCCATGACCTCCAAGCTACAAGTTCTCTACCTTATATAGTCTTTTCATTAAACTAAGGAGTGCGCACGAAGAAAAAATGGGCCTACTTTTAAGCTTATAACTTTTATCATAATTGAAAGAAATGAATACTGTTATATTGTTTTTGTTAGTCATCTGTTTCAAAATTCACGTGCTAAATGTCATTGCAATAGTAAAAATAGTTTTTTTGAAAATGGGCAGCCAACAGGAAGAATGTCGTAAAAAAATAATTAAAAAAATTACCCGCTAGGCTCGCAGGCGTTAACCAAAAAAACAGTTTCTAAGGTAAGAATAAAACAATATAAGGAGTCTTTGAGTATTGAGATAAAACGTGGTAGTGGAAGAAAAAAAGGATTTGCCGACCAAAACTAAGCAAGGAAAATAATACGTATTTTTCAAAAACCCCCTAACATGTCTGGAAGAAAAGTGGCTCAAAAAGTTGGATGCTCTGAGACCTTTGTCAGAAAAAAATTTTATACACAAAAGGAATTCAAATATTATTTACTTTAATTGAAATATAAAACGAAAAAATTCGCCACTTTAGTTTTATTTCTATAACGAAAAGTGTAAGTCCAGTTTTTTTTTTGTGGGCACTCCTTTACCTATTTGAATGATCTTGTCGTACCATTTTTAAAATTGCTTTCAACTGTGTTGAGCGCTCAACAACCAATGCTACAATGAAATATTTAGGAACTTATTAGGTAAACCCCTTTAGGTATATAAAAAGAATTTTAAATGTTTTCATTCCTTTACAACACTGTCGGATATCTTCTCTAACATTTTGTTTGACTTAACAAGAAGCAACATCAGCAGCAATTTTCATTATTGTCGTTTAGTTTTTTTTTTTTGTTTCTTCTCTCTTAATTTCGTTGTTGTCGTTCGTAGCTGCTGCAATTCCTATGTTCGTATTTGATATGAATGCTGCTTAGGTGTGTGTATGTGGCAGGCAACATGTTGCGCCTGCGCTTTTGCGTAATTTCTTTATGTCGTTCCTTGTGTTGCTGCTGTTTTCTGTGAAACGTTTCATTTCTTTTTAAGTTTTTTTTTTTCTGCTTCTTCTTCTTCTGTTTGGGCCTGTTTTTTTTTTTTTGTTGTTGTTAAAGTTCCTTTTTCGGTTCTTTACTACGTGTTGCACATATGTATCATTGTTTTTGTTGCTGTTGTTGATGTTATTTCTTAGCAGCTCCACCAAAATGCATCGCAAAAAAAAAAGAGGAACAAACGACCACGAATAACAACCAGAATAATAATAAAACGGCAACAACAACAACAACAGCAAAAAACAGAAAGAAAAAATAAGAATTTCTTCGTGGATTATTGTCAGCAGTAGTGAGCAGCAGTGAGTTGTGTTGGATTCCTCTTCCACTTTTTTCGGTTGTTTTTTTTTTTTGCATACATTCTTGTGGGTTGTGGTTGGTGGTTGATGGTGTTTATTTCCTTTATTTCTTACGTTTGTTTGTAATTTTCTCTGTCATTGTCATGTTTTCCTGTTGCTGCTGTTGAATTCATATATTTTTGTTTCCATCTTCTCTTCTAAATCTAGTACGCGAATGGTCTTTTGGACTCAAATGCAAATAAAAAATGTTTTTATTTTTCCTTCGTTTTTTTTCACTGCAAAACCCTCAAATGTTTAGCTTTCGCTTCTTTTAATTCGTCGGTGTATTCCTTCAGAGCACGTTCTTTGTAGAAAATACACAAAAAAGACAGAAAAAGAAAACAACATCAGTAGAAAAAAAATTAAAGAAGAATTTGCCATGTTTCATGTTGTATTTTGTAAATGACAAAGTTTATAAAATTATACAGTGTGCAACAAAAGTGTTCGAAGGAAATGGATTCCGCCGTCTAAAGGATGGTGCTTCTTTCGACATCGCATTTATTCTCTTAGTTGAATTATAATAATTCCACAACCATTATCTATGAATGTTAATTTTCAAAGGCCTTGCCTTCTTCTTAGGTTAGGTAGTATGGTGGCTACTGTCTAAGGGATAAGATCAAAGATTAGAAGCTTTATTATACCACAAGCTAACGTCAACCCCAAGCATCAATCAATTCCGACGCCAAAATAAATCTCTCGATAGGGTCAAACTTCAGTCTGGAGAGTTAGTCAAAGATGACGGAAAATACTTGGAGAAGGATCATCTTCTTATGGTAAGAGCTTTACACATGAAGCCACCTAAAGTTCCCCATAGTTTCTTGCAAGCATATACCAAGTTTATCAAATTGCTTTATAGAGGGTCAATTGCCTGTGAAACCTTTAATAGTCAATGGATGGCCATGCGATCTAAGGAAAGAGGACCTTTTCTTTTGCTGGTCATTTTAGGTACTATTACTGCACGTACTCGTAAGCTTCGAAAGAAATTTACTCCTTTGAAAACCAATTGGAAATTACATAACATAACATACATAATTGGTCAGTCAGAATTGCAAGGGTTGGGGAACCTACCGCCTAAAGTCGATTCCTAACGACAGATTGTTTGAGAAGCTTTTCGTGGCAATTTTATGCGCCCTCAGAGGTTTTTCCTCTGCTGAGAGGAAGTCGCCGAAGAAATATTTTGATATTTTCGTTTTGATGTATGACCTGGGATTTGAACTCGGGTCTTTCGTCTAATAAGCCAACACACTACCTACTAGACTACAGCGACTACACAATTGGAAATTACTTAAGTTTAACACAAGCAACGAGAACACCTATGACCGGTAGCAGTTCGCAAAATGCCAGATTTGAACCCGCTCTTTAGTCCCTGTAGTCTATTGTGTAGTGTGTTCGTCTATTAGGCGAGACCTCTAGAGTTTAAATGTCAACTCCGATGTCTTAAAAAAAATATTTCTTCTTTCGTTGGCCCCTTCTCAGCATGCACCTGGCAAATACTCTGAAAATAAACCAATTGCGCTGAAAAAGCTTCTTAAATCTTTCATCCGGATACGAATTTACTGTTTGCAGCTTATAAGACTCCTGTAAGATCTGCAATAGTTGATGGACGACTATGTGATTTAAGGAAAGAAGACCTTTTCTGTAGCAAGTCGCTTCAGGTACCCTTAAGTTTGGAAAAAAATTTAATTCTTTGCAAACCAATCGAAAATTACTCAAGTTTAACCGAAGCAATGGGAAAATGTCAGATTTGTACCCGCCCTCTAGTACCTGTAGTCTATTGTATAGTGTGCTCGTCTACTAGTTTAAATGTCAACTCCGATGTCTTAAAAAAAATATTTCTTCTTTCGTTGACCCCCTCTCAGCATACGCCTGGCAAATACTCTGGAAGTAAACCGATTGTGTTGAAAAAGCTTTCATCCGGACGACCATGCGATTTAAGGAAAGAAGACCTTTTCCCTAGCAGGTGGCTTCAGGTACCCTTAAGCTTGGGAAAACATTTAATTCCTTGCAAACCAATCGAAAATACTGAAGCAATGGGAACATCTATGACCGGTTCCAGTTTGCAAAATGTCAGATTTGTACCCGCCCTCTAGTGCCTGTAGTCTACTGAGTGGTGTGTTCGTCTACTAGGTGGGAGCTCAAGAGTTTAAATGTCAACTCTGATGCCATAAAAAATATTTCCACCTCCGCAATCACCTGGCAAATGTTCTGAATGTAAACTAAAAAAGCGAAAAAGTTTCTCAAATCTTTCATCCGGATACGAATTTACGTTTACAGCTTATCACACTCCTAGTTTATATGTTCTGGTAAACTTAATGTCCAAGTATTCTAGCATTGTTTTGCTCTACACTGTAATCTGTAATTGAATTTTTATTTGCATAATTTTTAATTTTGTTTTGTTGTTGCCGTTGTTGTTATTGTTGCTTGTGTTTTTGTCGTCTTCTACTTTTTTTTACATTTTTTATATCCTATTGTGAGAGAAAATGTTTTAATTTTTCAAAATATTCCTTTTAAAGATAATCAGTTAACATTTATAATGTCATTTGTCCGTATACGTACATACATCCATACATTTGCAGATATGTTCTGTTTATAATTTTTCATTTACGTGCCTATTTCTTATTTTGTCGTTTTTGTTATTGTTGTAGCAAAAAAAGCAAAAAAAAATAAAATCATTATGAACATCATAAATACATGCCCGAAAATAATACGATTTAAGCGTGACTAAAACATTAGGGCGACTCATAATTCGAATTAATTATTAAACGATTGGATTTTACTATTCCAGTGCTTTTTTTTCAGGCCTATTTAATGAGTTCATTTTTATTTTTCTGTCGTAAAAAAATTTTCTTGTTCTTCTACTTAAGAGCCCTTATATAAGGAGTGCGCACAAAAAAAATGGGCCTACTTTTAAGCTTATAACTTTTATAATAATTGAAAAAAATTAATGCCGTTACATTGTTTTTGTTAGTCATCTGTTTTAAAATCCACGTCCTAAATGTCAGTTTTTTTTTTTGTGCGCACTCCTTAGTTTAGAGCTTAACTTGAAATGCTGATCGAATGCTTTTTATTTTATTTCCTCTAGTCAAAATGATTTTCCCCATTTATGTAATCTACCCTCTCCATGTTGTTTACTGTACAGCTCGGTACCACAAATCGCCACAGTTTAGTAGGTAGTGTGTAGGCCTGTTAAATTTGAAGCCACGATTCAAACACTAAGTCAGACAGCTCCAACAAAAACGAAATATGAAATAATATTTCTTCCACAACTTCCGTTATCGTTTTTCCCAGCGAAGGATAAGTGACAGCTTCTTCTTCTTAGTTTCCGCAGAAAGAATTCTTGTTGCTTACCTCAATATAATTTATCCAAAGCTCAGAGCATAGTGCTCCACCGCCTTAAAGTTACTCTTCTACTACAGTGCGAAACCTCAAAGTTAATGCTGAGGCTTCCCAATCGCGTAAACCATCATTACAAAGTGACTTGTATTTCATCGCTTTCTCTGAGCTTCCTTAGATCTAATGCCCGTGGGGAGTAAAATTTCTTATTTTCGGAAATCGATTGTGCTCATCTGTCGCGCTGCTCTGTTGGTTAGTGGATTGCTTAATGTATTACAAGTGAAACGTATGTGGAACTCTCTCTCCCTGCAAAAGTTTTTATTTTCACTTACAAATCTGTCACGATTCAAATCTAATAACTATGAACACTACACTGTTTTTCTTTCCGCCCCTTAGCGTAAGGGCAAGTCATCTGGCGATCCTTCCTTGAAGAAAGTAGTGCCACTTAGGCAACTGCTATCGCGCAAATGTTTATATTCGAAACTCATTTTGTCAGAAGTTCTAGCTGAGGTTTTCCGAAGTTAGATGGTGGGCGCCTCGAAGGAAGAGGTCCCATTTAAGCCATCATTTACACCTCTTTGTGATAGCACAATTAATTCTATACGGGATCAGACATTCCCTAAAGCATGGTCAACGATGCCAGAAACCTTAGTCTCCTCATGGCAAGAGCAGTGCTCATAGGGCACATGAGGTGAAAGTCTGTCTCTTCGTCCTTAGAGCCAGAGTTCCTGCAGAAGTCATGTCGTGTCTTTCAACACGGCTACGAGCAAGGATCGTCATTGCTTAAAAGAGAAGTAAAAAGTATTTTTTGCTTGAACGTGGTGCATTCCTTGAAAAGTTTTATGAAACTATGTTCAACCTTAATGCCATAAATTTGAGGCTTTTTCTTTTGGCCACAATAGTTAACATGGTTACGCAAACAAAATGCTTTCTGTTTGCTTATGCCTGATGACTGTGCTAATGTTGCTAATCGTGCTCCTTTTTCTCTTTAATGTGTTCAAAGAACTGATAAGAGTGTTTTAGAAAATAGTTGTTCCTGTTTTTATTGCCATATTTAAATTAAAACTTATTTTACAAGCCTTGCAATGTGCTGTTTTGCATTGTTGATGAAGTAAATTCATATCCCAGGCATATATTTTGGCATACTGAGCCAGAGTAGCAGTGAAGCAATTTTAAATGCATTCTTTTACGATTTGTTTATACAACGTTTATCATTAACGACACATCAACAGACAGGCCTGGGAATTACTAATACAAGTTCATTAAACGCATAAATTTCCAGCATCATTTACAGAGTTTAACTATGTTGTGAAAAATGCCGTCTTTAATGAAGAAAGCTTGTAGTATGGATTACATGGATGGCTCTGTTACTCTTTACTACAATGGCTCTTCATTATTGTTGTTTTATGGTTCAAATTTCATTTTATTTTCATTCGTTTTTTTTTTTTTATTCATCATTATGACAAAAATTATCTTTCTTTTCTTGTTTAATTCATAAGCCAGCAGTAATAGCAACAAACATTGCTTCCTTATCACTTTTAACATATTTTCGGAATTTCAATAGTTTCTTGCTAACCAGCCACATAACGCAATGCCTTCGTTGAGAAAGTCCCTGTTCATGATCGATTCATTTTAAAATTGTCTTCTATTCCACCACTATCATGAATGCCTTTAGAAAAGATGATGTTCTTCTGCTGTTCGTTCGCTTATCAGTGATTTTCTTTAAAAATTGAAGATTTTCTTCTGTCTCAACTACTAGCTTTATCAGTTAATTCTTTCCACTTTTGTTTTGTTTTATTTTCATTTATTTTTTCTTTCTATATTTTCAACACAATCACATTCTATTTCTCTCTCTCTATCTATCTATCTATCTCGTATGTATTAAGAAATATTTGATTTGATGTTGTCAATGTGTTTGGTTTTTATTTTCATTATTATTATGCAAGTGTGGTAATTCCTAAATAATTATGCCATAATAAATAACGCAATTTTTTCTATTTTTTTCATTTCATTTCATTTCAAGCTCTCAAATGTAATTGTTGTGACTATAATTATTAAGAAAAATGCCAATTTTAAATTGTTTATTACCATGGAAATTAACCCATTACAGAATGTAACTTAGAATTCAGTTTTATGTTTCAGTTACTTAACTAGTCAATCACAATCCGTTAGCCAGCTTCCCTAGCCTCACATACCACCCATGTTGCCACACTTACAGTTTCAATATCGGCTCTGAAGAACAAACTTCAGCTTCAACTTTTCATGGCAATTTTATTTATTCGCAAAGTTTTTTTGCCAGACGGCTGTAAACAGGAAGTCGTCGAAAGTAATAAGTTTTCCTAAAGTTTGACAACACACGACCTGCTAAACTAATGCGACTAAGGAGTGCGCACAAAAAAAAAACTGGACTTACACTTTTCGTTATAGAAATAAAACTAAGTGGCGAATTTTTTTCGTTTTATATTTCAATTAAAGTAAATAATATTTGAATTCCTTTTATGTATAAAATTATGTTCTAACAAAGGTCTCAGAGCATCCAACTTTTTGAGCCACTTTTCTTCCGGAAAATATTATGATTTTACTTGCTTTGTTTGGGTCGCCAAATCCTTATTTTCTTCCACTTTCACGCTTTCTCTCAATACTCAAAGACTCCCTGTATTGTTTAATTCTTCCTTTAGAAACTGTTTTTGGTTAACACCTGCGAGCCTAGCAATCGTTTCTTGTATGCGGAGCGGTTTTTCATTGAAAATTTCAATTATTTTTTTACGACATCCTTCCTACTATTATTGCTATTGCAATGAAATTTAGCACATCGATTTTGAAACAGATGACTAACAAAAACAATATAACGGTATTCATTTTTTTCAATTACGATAAAAGTTATAAGCTTAAAAGTAGGCCCACTTTTTTTTTGTGCGCACTCCTTAGATATTGACGAATTCTATCATAGCAGCTACTCTGCATGCTAGGAATATGTTGGCACTCTAAACAAATTTATAACTCTTTGCTAAGTCGCCTTAGTCTAATAGGTAGTGTGTTGGCTTATTAGACCTGAGGACACGGGTTCAAATACACGGTTTCTCCAACAAATCGAACTTTGAAAAAATATTTCTTCTACGACTGCACCTCAACAGATTTCAAAAACTCTAAGAATAAGTAAAATGGCCATGAGGAAGTTTTTCAAAAATCAATCGTTTGAAGTTGACTGTAAACTGTAGGTCCCGCCACTCATGTATAAAATAAACACACACAATATTAATGATGGAAGAATGAAGATAGGTCGTAAGCCTGGCCTGATGGGTTGTAATGACCAAATGTGTACAGTAAGACCCCGCTTAACGTGGGGTTTACGTTCCAATAAGTTCCAGCGCTAAACGAAACAGCGTTAAACAAGACAACTTAACACGTACATATGTACAGGGTGGCTGATATGTATTGCAACCAACTTCAGTTTGTTATCATTTGTATCCAGTGACAGTTCATTTTATTATTTACAAGCTTTAACAAAAGCATTTTGATCTATTGCATTCAGAAAAAAATTTATTCGTGATGCAATTCATGCGTAATAGTAGTGATTGCTTTATATTTGTCTGAAAAACCACAGGTGGCTATCCTTAGAGCACACCAGCATATTGAAAAATGAAACAAACATTGAAGTTCCAAAAAGTTGCGTTAGTACTGTGATTGCGATTTTAGAAAATGGGGACTTTTTTCTAAACAGACTAACAAATAAGCTTTGAAAAAGATACATAGTATACACCGGATTTGCAACCGCGTAATACTGAAACAGCATTAAATGGGGGGTAGCGTTAAGCGGGGTCTTACTGTATGTTATATACGGTTCTTCAACTACTGTCCTACTTTATGTTGAATGATTCTAGGACTAGGGGACACGCAAAGCTGTGGTATCACAATGAGTCATTCGTGGCCTAAGTGGATCTATCTTCTCGGGTTGACTGTATTATCATGTATCAAATATTTCTTCTGAGAACTTCCTCGCTACAGCTCCCTTTAAAGAACTAAAACTAAAATTATCATGAAATGCTTTCCAAATCTTTCGTTCGGAGTCAACGTTAACCGGGGGCTTTTTGGAGGCGATTGCTGTACTCTGTCTAATGGTGAAGGTATAGCACTGGCCATTTTATAGTTACCTAGCAGCAACTCATTTCCTTGCCGTTCGCATCTTACTTCTTTCCGCCTTTCCTAAAAACCTGCACAATGCACTGCATGAGTAGGAACCATCCCCTGAGTGCTGGTTTTATAAAAATACAATTAGCACACATAACATGGGTGGTGTAAGAAATTAAGTTCTCACATTTAACTCAGATAACTTTCGAACACGATACGCTTTCACTTGACAATTTAGTTAGTCGTTGAACTCAGTTAATTTGATGTTTGTGGGACCTATAGTTTAAAAAGTCGATTTCTAACGACAGATATCTGAGAAACTTTTCATGGCAATTTTACTTTATTTTCAGAGTTTTTGTCAGAAATCTACTGAGAGGTTTACCTTCTTTAAAAATATTCAATTGTTGTTAGTGGAAATCAGAATTAAGGGGTTAATCGCAAGAAATCATCAAAATATTGATAAGGTTCATTTAACCATTCCTTTCAAAAATAATCCCATTTTTTTCAGCTTCATCAAGAGCTCGGAAACACAGATTTATCCATGCCCTTTGCTTATTCCATAACAAAATACTGTGAATTTAGTTATGTTTTCTAAGCTCTTTTACTAACTGTTGCAATTAGTATTGCCAGAGGTATTACAGTTTAAACCCCACATTATGGGTTAAACGTAATATGAAATGCTTTGATACAAATTGTTGGCGACTGTAATTATTTATCCATTATCCGATACATTAACGCGCACCACATTTATTTCGTTGTTGTCTGAAACTGATTGATAAGAATTTTTTTTTTGAAGCAGACTTTAAACCTCAGGCGATTTGCATAAAGACCTTGGCGTGCGCTTTATATTATTTTTTGAACAAAAAAAAAAATTTTTTTTTTACAACTTTTTGTTATAAATTGCCGACTATTTGAAGCAAATTATCATATTTTTTAAAATTCTTCATTACCAGTATGCTACTACTATAGTATACGATCTAATTTCGCTTGAATTCAATTGATATTTCAATTTAATTTAGCCAACATAGAATTCGTTTAAATAAATTTCTGTAATCAAATTAAATCATAAAGTTTTACACACCAAAATAAAAAAAAAATAACCGGCTGAGGTTTATAGACGCCTCACTCACTAAGCTTAGCTTACAACGTAGATTGTACGTACACCACTCGTACGAACAGAAAGCTCACCATACAATTCAGTTTGGATTTATGGCTGCAGATAATTAATGATCCGACATATACTAGGCATAGAGCATATGCTCCATACTCCATGTGTCGATAGCAAGTAAATGTGTTGGCTAGTGGGGTATTGAAGAAAAAGCAACACTTTCTTAGGATATGCCATCAACCACACACACTCACACACACACACACCCAACGTTGTCTCTTCTCTGGTAACAGCAATCAGGCCTTCTCATATGATCACTTTGTGCTGACAAAGATTCCAAGAGTTTCAAATTCAAACTCAATTTGAAGAATATCAATGTGAAGATATCAGCCATTACTAGGCAAGGGGATAGTTTTTCCTACCATCCTTGTATTTTTGCTAAAGCTTAGCACATCACGTATTTAGTTTTTCAAAATATTTTTCAATAATTTTTTTTTCTTCTTCTTCTTTACTTATATAAAAATGATCAACGTTGTCTATCTTATAGAGTTGATCATCGTCGTCGTCATCATTGATTCCTGAACGATTTGGTCTTGCATTACAAGCATGTCGTATGCGTGTAACAACAATTTACTTTTTTTTTCAAGATTTTAAGCCAGCAATAACAAATAGCCAGCACTCTACAGTTGATGATGAAAGAATGAGAAGACTCTTCGCAAATCAAATCGGTTTGGGGCGATCTAAACTTTTGCATCATATAGCTCAATATACAGGAGTAAGCTGAAGTTAGTTGCCGGACTTTTGACAGGGCACTATAGTCTCAAAGAGCAATATTTTTTTTTTATTAAACCAGCACTCAGGGTATGACCCCTACTCATGCAGTGCATTGTGCTGGTTTTTAGGAAAGGTGGAAAGAGGGAAGATGCGAACGGTAAGGAAACGAATTGCTATTGGTGACTATAAAATGGCCAGTGCTATACCTTCACCATTAGACAGTCTACAGCAATCGTCCTCAAGAAGCCCTCAGTTTCTCACACCATTTATTTTACGTGTGTTAATTTTATACAGAAGTGGTGGGACCTATAGTTTAAAGTCGACTCCGAACGACAGATTTTTGAGAAACTTTTCAAGAAGATAATCTGTAGAAACTCCTTTAAACTCTCGATTTTTTATACTTTTTCATTTCTTATTATTCATTTGAGAAGCATTGACCTGTCGCAAAACTACACATTTCTATAATATTCCCTTGCTTTGTTTCAGTCTCATTCAAAGAGTTTTCTGTTATTTAAGCATATTATTGTTCATCTATTCGAGTTTCTGAAATGATAGGGTTACCCCATCTGTTTGCAAGAGCAAAGTTCCTCACCACTACATTCGGTATTGCAATTGCGCTACTTCGTATAATGTTCGCTGTTAATGTTAAGCCCTGTCTGGAGGTAAGACATCTAGGAGCAATTTTATTTACTCTCGTGGTTTTTGCCAGAAGTCTGCTAAGAGGAAGTCGCCGAAGAAATATTTTTTCATATTTCGTTTCAATCGAAATCTTTGACCTGGGGTTTGAACCGTGACCTAACGTCTAATAAGCCAAACCACTAGCTATTAGACTACGTCGACTTCGCGAATTGAATAGTCTTTTAGCTTTCTAGATTTGATAGTCCACATCTTTATTCTTTCAAAGAGAAATATGCACTTCCCGTCGTCAAAATCAGGATTCATATAGAAAACTGGAATAGCGTGATTACGTATTTGAAATATATTTTTCGTCTACAGTCTACAAAATAGTGATTCTCTGCTAAGCTTGATGGTGTTATTGCTGGAAATACATAATTTCTGAGGAGTTTAGTATAGTCAACCAGGAGAACAAACGAAATACTATCAATCATAAGTGCCACACTCTGTGTAGCTTTTATATTGGATTACTTCGGGCAGTGGTGACTAGGGATGCCAATCGGGAAATCCCGAATACCGAAATCCCGGGATTTTCAGGATTTACAAACTCCCGAATTCCGGGATTTTTAAAAACTTGTCCCAGGATTTTTCGGGATTTTCGGGATTGTGAATTCATATGTATTTTGTTCCTACAAAAGGCTTTAAAAAAATATTCTATATCACTTGACTTCGATAATAGCATCTCAGATGAGGAAAACCTTACTTCCATTGATAAAAGAAATTATTTGATGTGATTTGATTATTTGATATTTTGGATCCCGAATTATCCCGAAACATGCCGGGATTTCGGAATCGGGATTTACAAAATCCCGAATACCGGAATTTTTAAAAATCGATCCCGTTTGGCATCCCTAGTGGTGACCCTATCTTCGAAGACTTAAACCCAGATAAAATTACAATAACAAACCTTTATAGAGAGACAACAATAAGTTCTAGAAGTTGTCAGACAACAGCAAAATTACAATAACAAAACTTTATAGAGAGACAACAATAAGTTCCAGAAGTTGCCAGACAACAGCAATATATCCGCAGCAGTACAGTACGCTAAAGTTTGTCAAGAGAATATTGCAGTTAGTTTATGTGCGCTAATTGATTAAGATTTTATTTAAGTCCTCTTAATAGGTGTAACGACTACATGAACTAGATTTAGGGTTCTTAGACTCTAGGTGTAATAGTTTTGTCGGCATTTTGAAGTTTTATGGTTGTTATGTTTACCTTTTGCAGTAGTCTGAACCCAAGTCATTTTTCTAACGTAATATTACTCTTGTAACCTTTGAATTTCCTTTTGTCCATATTGATCATTAGCGTTGTAAGGTTTGTTACCACTTGTTTCGAACTATTCCAATGAAATAAATCCTCTGTTTAAAGTGACTTCAAAGCGTTTGGGATGATATATAATTCCCTCGGTTCCTCTAATAACTTAATTCCTACTGGAGTACCAATATATCAGCTAATCAATCCAGAGTTTACCGTGATCGCAAAATTTTGTTCTTTTTAATTGAGTGTTTCAACAAATTGCTGAAGGTAGGTAGGGTGGTACCTTTCCACAAAATTAAATAAAACGACATTATGTTACAACAACAACTAGAAAAAATTTTTCAACAAGAAATTACTGATCATGCCAGCAATAATGCGTTACCATCCATAACATTATCCATGACGATCAATCAATTTGATCGGATCATACAAATGTACACACACACACACACACAGTATTGGAGGATAGCTAGCTGTGACGGAGCTAGCTATTCAATAACATTTAATGTTAAAGCTTAAGTATGAATGTATGTATGTATGTATGGTTGCACCTTACAAGTCAACTGGACACTGACAGTGTCTTTGCTGTGGTACGACATGTGTACAACATAGATTCCTAAAGCTTCTGCTGCTGACACGAGAGGGAGAAAAACCGAAAACAACGATCGATCGATCGATCTTTAAATGGTTAGATGGATGGATGGATGGTTGGTTGGATTCGTTTTTTGTTTTTTTTTCCTTTTTTTCTTCTTTCTTTTTCTTGTAAACCTGGTGACCATGTTGCGATCACTGACAGTTGATAGCAATGCTTTGGTGGCGCATGCTTAAGAGGATTTTGTTATGTTTTCTGTTCCTTTTTTTGGTTTCTACATTTTTTTTTTTTCTGTTTTATTAAAACGTGAACTTATCGTTGGGATAATTTAATATTGTCGTTTCAACTTAGTCGCCGTCTTTGTCTTTATTGTTGTTAATCTTCTCAAAAGTCTTATTCACTCACATGGAATAGCCTAGCCAAGCAACCAACCAACCAACCGACCCATGGTAGTCGGAACATTATAATTTACTCAAGTTAATATGATTACAGTGAATGTGATACGATGTGATGTGAAGTGATGTGATGTGATGCGATGCGATTCGAATCGAATTGCTAATGTTTTATATTCATTCACTTACTCAGTCACTCACTACCTTATGAATGAATTGTTTCTCTACATTCTTTTACTTCGTTTCCCTGCTAAATCATACAGACACGTTAAATTAAAAGGCTTTTGATTACTTTAATACCAGACAACAACCGCAATTACTGTCATCCTTTATCTGTTTTTTCTCTTTTCTTTTTGCTTTTCTTCTGCTTCCCTTACCAATTCTTGTGTAAGAAGATAATTGATTTGTTATTCTGAAGTGTATCTACTAATGGAGCGTTTCAAATTGCCTTGTCGTATATAATTTATAAAAAAGGGAACAAGTTGTTGAAAACTCATTTCATATACAATATCAGGAATCAGTGACTGCCTGCCATAGTGTATTTAATTGAAAATTCTATCAGAAGAGTATTTCGAATTTCGACTATTTGATGAATTGAAATATTGGCCTGTAACTTTCCTTATATTTGGCAAGTTAGTTAGTGAGTCATGCTTCCCCTCATTAGCATACTTCCTATATTTTGTAGTTACTTTTGCTTTAACTTCTAATCTTTTATGTTAGTTTGATAATGTGATCCGCATTGTAGATCAAAGTCTTCATAAATTTCTGTTTTATAATCTCCACTTAAAAAACTCACTCGCGGCATATATTTTAGTGTTTGGCCATAAGCATTGATTTAATGATGCATCACCCTAGCACAATGGATAGAGTAATTAACAGGGAGTCGAGTTATGAGTCAAATAGCCACGTTATAGGAAGAAATTGTTCCTTCAGCGTATTCAAAGTACTTTTGGTTTGTAAAGCTGCTATTGGCCCTTATTGAAATCAAATGTACGCTTCTTTAGAAAGCTAATATCACTAGACGCACATGTTTTAACTACGAGCGAAACATACCAACTACCAGCTCAAAGTATGTTTAGCTATCGCCAAGCTTTATTTACAATAAACTGTGGCAACATAATCACATACATACATACATAATTGGCCATTACAACCCTTCAGTCAGGATTACGACCTAGCTTCTCACACCACTTATGTTGTGTGCGTTAATTTTATACATGAGTGGCGGGACCTACAGTTTAAAGTCGACTCCGAACGACACATTTTTGAGAAGCTTTTCATGGCAATTTTTACTCTCAGAGTCTTTGCCAGAAATCTGCTGAGAGGAAGCCGCCGAAGAAATATTTTTCGTTTTGATGTCTGACCTGGGATTCGAACCCGGGCCTTTCGTTTAATAAGCCAACACACCACCCACTAGACCACGGCGACTAAACAACATAATCAGTTGCTGGAAAATTCTGCAAGAGCTGTAAATGAGTTTCAATATTTCAGTCTGTAGCAGAGATCAGTAATAAGTATTCAACACGATGAGTAGATTCGAGTCATACTTATTATTTCAGATACTTATACGATCAGATCAGAGACTCAGAGGACAAGGTATAACAGAGAAATGCGTTCTGTATAGTATTACTGTAGCTATGTGGAATGCTTTTTCTACAGATAAATAGATTGAAATTACCTTTCATAAGCACCACTTCAGTTTTCCTTGCTACCGCAATTAATTTTTTAGTAGGGGTCATCCCATGTGTGCTAGTTGTACAAAGAAGAAATCAGTGAGATATCGGTATCAGGGTGGCTGATATGTATTGCAACCATTTTCAGGTTGTTATAATTTGTAAACCGCTCGTCTGACAGCTGACAGATTTATTCCAGTGACAGTTCATTTTATTATTTACAATCTTGTATAAAGAAGATATCAGAGAGATATCGTTATCATCTAGGGTTTGCAGGGTGGCTGATATGTATTGCAACCAACTTCAGGTTGTTATCATTTGTAAACCGCTCGTCTGACAGCTGACAGATTTATTCCAGTGAGAGTTCATTTTATTATTTACAGGCTTACAAAAGCATTTTGATCTATTGCATTCAGAAAAAAAGTTATTCGTGATGGAATTCAAGCGTGATAGTGTGATTGCTTTATATTTGGCTGGAAAACCACAGGTGGCTATCGTTAGAGCCCTCCAGCATTTAAATGTGAATAAATCTTTCGTTTCTCTTATCATTGTCGTTACCGTGATACTCAGAGCTCACTGCTGAACAAAAAAAAAAGTTAGACTGGAAAGAGCCAAGGAGTTACTTCGCTTGCACGAAAGTGGCCAGTTCTTTGAATTTGGTTTTCTCCGATGAGAAGCCATTCCAAACTGAGCAGTTTGTGAACAAACTAAAACTAAAAATTTACACCTGCGATTGGCAACCAGAACTCAAGCGCCGCCGATGGAAATGGTGTGGGCCGCCGTAACGGTCGATGGTCGCTCTCCGCTTGTATTCATCGACCGTGAGGTCAAAATAAATACTGAATATTACCGGGAAAATGTCTGTCTCACAGTATTGAAGCGGTGGGCGGACAAACATTTCGGCCGCGGACCATAGACATTCCAACAGGACTCAGCACCACCACACTCAGCATGCGTCAACCAAGAATGGCTTAAAAAGGAGATTGCTCGTTTCATTTCTACCGCACAATGGCCACCAAAATCTCCGAATCTCAATCCGTTGGACTTTTGCGACTGGGGCATTTTGGAGAATAAGGTTCTCATTAAAAAATAGCAAAGTGTCGATCATATCAAGACGGCGTTTCGCCGGGACTGGGCATAAATACTGCAGAGCCACTTTCGTTCAGCCTGTAATGGCTTTGTTGGCCCTTTGAAGGCCATAATTCGTACCAAAGGTGGCCAATTCGAATAAATCTAAACTGATTCTAAAATTTGATGTTATTTTCAACATTTTTTTGCTTTTGAATAAAAAATTAAAAAAATATAGCGCTTTACTTTGTTGCGTTAGATATCAGCCACCCTGTACATATTCTTAAATTAAATTATACTTCAGTAGACCCTTTAGCTTTTCTAATCTCACACGAATACTACAGAATCTAAGCTTTTGAACTTCTGGAGAAAAAATTCATTGCCCGGATGAACACCTGACTGTCAACGAATGTGTTAATAATAATATTTTCGTTCAAGCTTTGGCTGTACAGTGAACATCCTTAGTTTGATAAAAGACTTGGACTTTCCATTTGTGGTGTCTTAAATAGTCCCTTAAGTAATTTCCCATTATTTTTACAAACTCTGTGGGATACCGTATAAACTTGAGATAGCATTCATTAATGAAATGATTGACATAAAACATGATATTCTATTACTGAAAAAATAAATCCATAAAAAAACAAAACATATTCAATTTAATTGAAATTATTTCTAAGCGTTTTTATGTTTTTATTTCTTTTATTTTCTATTCTCTGTTATTTTCAGCGACTTAATTAAGCGTCTAACAATTGCAATCGAAATGATTTTTAATTTCATTTTAAATATTATTTCCAAGCATATACATAGAGACTACCAAAGAGGACTTTAATCTAAAAAATAAAATTAAAACAAAAAATTAAATTAAATTAATATTGTGCGATTATCACCGTTTTACAGTGTGAGTCTTAATTTATTATTCAATAATTTACTAAAAAAAAAATAAAGAAAAAGAAAAAACACAAAATAATAAACAAAACAAAACAAAAATTTCAATACAAAACACTGTCTGTCTTATCAATTGTTATTAATAAATAAAGAATATTTAATAAGAATATTAATAAGAAATTTCATTAAAACAAAAAAAATATTATTGCTACAGACAAACAAACATATTTACATACAGAGTAAATAAAAAAACCTACAACAAAAAAAACCGAAAAATAATTTCCATTTTAATAAACAAATATCCGGCACAATATTGTTTAACAAAATTATGAATATAAATAGAAAAAGTGTTATCGATAAATTGCATTCTTTATTAGAATATAATGCACCTCCACTACACCTTCATGTTACCCATCATTATATTCACATATTTATCGTTGAAATTCCTAGAAGCAAATCGTAGTCTAGTAAGTAGTGTAATGGCTTATTAGATGTAAAGCCAGGATTCTAGTTCCAGGCCAGACATCAAAACAAAATACAAAAAGGTATTTCTTCGATAATTTACCTTTCAGCAGATTTCTGGCAAAAACTCTCTGAGATTGAACAGAAAAAAATATTTTTAATTATTGAAACTTTGATGAAGAATGAAAGAATGATCACTTTTGTGTAATTAAGTATCCATGAAGTCGCCGTGGTCTAGTAGGTAGTGTGTTGGCTTATTAGACGTAAAGCCTGGGTTCGAGTCCCAGGCCAAACATCAAATTAAAATACAAAAAAAGTATGTCTTCGGCGATTTCTTCTCAGCAGATTTCTGGCAAAAACTCGGAGAGTTAATAAAATTGCTATGAAAAATTTCTCAATAAAATCTGTCATTCAGAGTCGACTTTAAACTGTAGGTCCCGCTAGTTATGAATAAAATTAACGCACACAATTGGTGTGAGAGACTAGGTTAATAATCCTGGCTCAAAGGTTGTAATGACCAATTATGTAAACCTGATACATTACAAAATATTTTTAAAGAATGCTATCACCAGCCATTTGTTTGATTTTCAATCAACTGTATCCACTCAGTCTAATCCTCTTCTCACAGTGCCATATTCATATATGCATGGAGGTTTCTAATCTAGAGCACTGTATGTTCTTAGGGTGTGTTAAATCCCTGTAGTCTAGTAGGTAGTGTATTAGCTGTATTGCACAAGATATATAAAATTGCATTTTTCTCACGAGCAAATATTGATTGTAGCTGCAAATGTAAATAAGTGTGAAGCAAAGGTAGAGTACAAATAAACAACTGCACTCGTACACCATTGTACAACAGTATAAAAGAGAGTTAGTTGTGGGAAGAGTGCAATAAAAATATTGTACTGTTCATAGAGTCACAACATGCATTTCTTTTTTTGCTCTCGGCAACCGAACATCTTCGTCGACGCCAGCATTGCCAGTAACTTTTTTAAACTTTTATTTCTGGGGAAAAACCTTTTTTTACACTACTAATACTCATATGGCAATACTGAAAATGTAGCTGCAGTAGTAAAATATGATTTTACAATACAAAGCATAGTTCCGTTACTTCACAGGCAAACGAGTGCTGTTGTATACATTGAATACATGAGAAATACACATTTCAGTGCACACGTAGAATCAAGAAAAGAGTACACTACAGTATTGCATTCGGTGAAGGGTAAGCTAGCAGAATGTCTTGTGCACACCTCTAGTGTTGGCCTATTAGACGTGTGGCCTCGGTTCAAACCCTAGTTCAGACATCTTCAACAAAATATCAAAAATTCAAAAGATTTCTGGCAAGAATTCATTCATGCCATGAAGAAAGAGTAGTTAGGAGTCGACTTTAAACTTACTAAACTAAACTTTACTTATAAAATTCACAAATACAATAAAAGTGGTATAAGAAGCTAGGTCGTAACCCTGAATGAAGTGTTGTAATAACCAATTACGTTATGTATGTGTGCTGTTTAACCCCATTTAAGTGTGCGGATTTAGTAATGCAGAGCATCTTCTTGTGCAAACGTCTGTTCATAAAACATTGGTTAGTACCGATATCCTTTCGTACTTCTCACTTTTCCACAGCAGTATAGACTTAACGCTACTTTTGAATATTCAAATTTTAGTTCCGGTTAAGAAGAAGTTCTTTCTTACATTGAGAGGCAAGCTTTGATTTTTTAATTTTATTTTTTATTGCCATGAAAAAGTTTCTCTAAATCTAACGTTTTGAGTCGACTTTAACTGTCGATCAGGGATCAGTAACGAGTATTCAAAACAATGAGTAGATTCGTTTCAGATACTTATACGCATTCATACTTATTTTGATATCATACTCATGCTGCTCATACTCAAAGTTGGAAGTACTTGTCCGTATTCATACTGAACAATACGCATGATGTTATAGACTTCGACTCATCTCTACTTAATATTTACACGAAGCACTTCCTTCTTTGTTTTTATATGCAACAACAATAAAAGCTTGTAAATTATTATGAATGATTCGAATCACTCGAATCACTTATAAGTATTATAAGTTTGTTGGACTATACGTGTACTACGCTTAATTCAATAGTCAAATAAATTCAATTAAAATAACAACAAACAGTTCGTTAAGAGCCTTACAAAGTGCAGAACACAGAAATATTTTTTTTATTATATTTTTTAGCATTTGCTTTTAAATATCACTGCAGGTTTTTACGACAATAATTTTTATGACTAAAAATTATTGCGATGATCATTTAAGAAAATCAAGAATTTAATTTTTATTTTTTATATAAAAATAATTATCTTTTATGTTGGCTAATGAATACTAAAAGAAGAATTAAAAACCATAAAGCGGTTTATAAGACGACGAAGTCTAGATTTTCTACGTATTTTGTTTTTTTTATAAATTATATGAGCAGGTAATTTCGTTTATGATTATTACAAAATATTCTTTTAATGAAATAAAATAAATTTTTAAATAAAATAAAAAAAATGTTGAAATATAAAGAAATGAACATTTTTAAGATGAGAAGTGCATTAGTAAAAATGTCTATAGGGATTTGGAGGATCGCATAAAGATAATTAAAATGTATTAAAAACGTAGAGATTTAAACATGGCCGAGTTATGATTATTATCCATCTCATCCATCTTAATATGGTGCAAGAAATTGCTAAGGTTATAAAGAAATTTGAAGAAGCCTGCTGGAAATATCATTTTTTGTTAGAAAAAGTGTGCAAATTTGACAATTTCACAGTGTCCTTAGCAATTGGGCCTATCTTCCTTACAAACATAATTGGCCATTACATCCCTTCTGTCAGGATTACGACCTAGCCTCTCATACCACATATGTTGTATGTTTTAATTTTATACACACATATGTGGCGGGATCTAAAGCAGAGGTCAGCAATGAATCGTTTTTCCGCTACTCATTAGCACTCATGCAATTTTGAGTATGAGTGAATCAACAGAATTGAAATTTAACTCCTTTGATTCATTCGTACTCGTTATAATATAGATTTAGAAGTATAAGTAGCAATGAGTATGAGTCACAACATACGAAACATGTTTGATTCATACGCCTACTCATTCTGATTCATAAATTTCGAAAAATACTTATAATACTTATAAGTGATACGAGTGATTCGAATCATTCACCAAAATTTACAGCCTTTATTATTATTGCATATACAAACAAAGAAGAAAGGGAATTCAAAGACAACAAGCAAAGCATACAAACAATCTTCTAGTGAGTATAGTAGTGTTCGTAAGCGAATCATACTGATTTTGGGCTTCGTGTAAATGTTAACTAGAGACGAGTCGAATTTAATAACATCATGTGTATTATTAAGTATGAATACAATGAGTACTTCCAACTTTGAGTATAAGTAGTATGAGTATCATATCAAAATAAGTATGAATGCTTATAAGTATCAGAAGTTATAAGTATGATTTGAATCTACTCATCGTTTTGTATAATCGTTGCTGATCTCTGGTACAAACACAAACCATATATAATTCAAATCTCTCATTATGACCCTTCACACAGGATTACATGATTACATTATAGCTTCCCAAAAACTAACTACGTTTAGATACAAAAGTGGCGCCAAAACCGCAGTTTAAAGTCAACTCTGAAAGACAGATTTTTGGGAAACTTTTCAGAAATCTGCTGAGAGAAAGTCGCCGAGTAATATTTTTCCATATTGCGTCGTTCTGGAGATGCTAGACCTAGCCTTTGAACTTTGGCTCACGTCTAATAAGTCAACACACTAATTACTAGACTACGGCAACAACAACCATCAGTGGAACAGTGCTTCAATTAAAATCTGTGAGGTTGGGTATCGTTTTTTCGGGCCAAAGCGGATTTTCACATGGTTCCTGCAATTCCATGCAATTTTCAAAAAAACTATTTTTTTTACTGAAACAACGATAATAAATTTCCTTTAATTACAGTAAAGAATGAACAGAACTTACGTTTAAATTTGTTCATAAGCACTCTCTTTATTTGTATAATAAATTTGAATTTAATTGAAATGTTTCTTTAAAATTTCTAACTCTTCTTATCATTTTCTTAAGGCAATCAACAGCTCTTTTGTGAAAGATGAAACCCCTCCCTTTTGAAGTTGCATGTCAAATCTATTGATTATTATTAGTCATGTAATCTATTCAAATTAATTAAATTTAACACACAAAATCTAAAATCCTTTTACAATTGCAAACTCTTTTATTCTACTTTTTTCTTCTCCTATTTTGTAATCAAGCTTGACTAAGAAAACTCATTTACTTGATACCCCGATTATCAATAAGAAATTTAACTCCACACAACCATTTAAAATAAAAAGAACGAAATTTAAAAAAAAATTTTTCAAATTCCAATTCAAATTTATCGTATTAAGTTGTCTTTTATAAAAACACACATACACACTTACCTACAAAATCGTACACTCACTCACTTACTTCCCCAAATGACCAGTCATTTAAATGAAAATACCTATGCATGCCTCCTTAGAATACAACAGCCTACACTCTACTCTTTTACGGTGTCTCTTGGTTTTCTTTGCGTCCGCCTTTAAGTGCGTCTATCTGTCATACTTCAGTTTCCGTGTCCTTTGTGTATACATGGGAACATGGTACATGGGACATGAGACATAGGACGTGGTACATTAACAAACATTTTAAACAAACAAAATCTAAATGGGTGGAGTTTTTATTTGGACATATTGATGACCAAAAACATTTATTTGGCTTTTATTTAATCAAGATATTTTAACTTGTCTTTTACATGTTTTACCATAACGTTAACGACACATACACGAACACATTTAATCGCACACACACTCACATTAAATTTGTAGTTTTAAGGACTGCCTAGCATGTTTGATTGTATAAATTACGTACAATTTTTTACAAGGATTATAAATATTTTTTAGAATGGAGAATAAAAATGTAATTTTTATATGTAATTCGATGAGTCAATATCTGGGCAATAGGATTTACAGTTAAAGAAAAAAGTCTACATAGAACGTTGTATGTAGATCTTTCCCGAATGATGTATATCGACTTTTTTCATTGACTGTATAGGCCCCCACCTATTAGTTTTCAGCTGATTTCCAATTCAAGAAGTACAGCATGACAGATTGCAGTTGATTACAAGTCCGGAATATATGTTGAGTACAGAGATCAGCAATAAGTATTCAAAACGATGAGTAGGTCGAGTAATCTTATAATTTTCAGATACTTATAGCATTCAACTTAATTTGATATGTTTACTCCTACCTACTCCATACTCAAAGTTGGAAGTACTCGTCGTTAATCACTACAAACGATATGTTTTGACTTGACTCCTTCTACTTAAAAACATTACACGAAGTCCTAAATAAGTATGATTCGCGAACGAGCACTGCAACAATCAACAAGAAAGATTGGTGTATTTGCTTTGCTTTGTGGCCCTCTCTTCTTGTTGGATATGCCAACAACAAAAAGGCTGTAAATTTTGATAAATGATCGAATCACTACGTATCTCTATAAGATTCTTAAGTATTTTTCTAAAAATTTCTGAATCAGAATGAGTAGACATATGAATCAAACATATTTCGAATGTTGTAAGTTTGATGTCTACATTGTACTCATGTTCATTGCTACTTATACTTACAAATCAATGTTGTAATGAGTACGAATGAATCAGAGTAGTTAAATTGCAATTCTGTTCATACTCAGAATTGCATGAGTGCTTATGAGTAGCGGAAAAACTCTCTGGTATGTACTAAATTTTGGGGAGTAAGCAAATGAAATTTATTTTCACTATGTAGTCTAGTAGGTAGTTAGTTGACTTATTAGAAGTGAGGCCATTAGACCAGAGGGCAGACAACTCCAACAAAGGGAAACAGGAAAAAATATCTCTTCCGCGAGTTTCTCTCAGCAGATGAAAAAGTTTCTCAAAAATCTGTCGTTCGGAGTCGACTTTAACATGTAGGTCTCACCACTCATGTATAAAATTAATACACAAAATGTATACCACTTACGTGAGTCTAGGTCGTAATCCTAGCTGAAGAATGATGGTATAGAAGAGCTGAAATAACCAATTACGTATGTATGTTAGAAAGAAATTGTCCTAAAATTATCCGATCTAACAAAGAAAACCCAATAAACTTGAACACATTTACCGAAAAGACCATTTTCTCATAACACAGGTTTAGAAATAATGTTGAATTATGGGACAGCCCTCGTACGTGAACAATTATTTTATTTTATTGACAAATAAAAAACCCTCTGACAATGAGTAATTTTTTTTTTTATTGTTTTTAATAAAAACACTTCAGTTCTGCTTATTGGTCATGCTGCTAAGACAAGTAAAACTAAAACAAAACGCGTTAACACTCTGTGTTTTTCATTTAAGCCAATCAAAATCAAGTTATTATAGCAACTAACTAGTCGTAATGACAGTTAGTCAGTCAGGTAGCTTTATTTAATTGCTAGTTGTGTAAAGACAACTTTTCTTATTTTTTTAATTACTATTTACGTCCGTCATGTAAATTTGAGAATATTTCGCTGTAATTTCGAAGAGAAACGGAAAATTTTACCTTTTTTTTATAAATGAAATTCATTTTGCAGGTTATTAAATTATAAAATCATCATCTTTAAGTTTAAACGGGGTACTACAATAAAATAATTTAAGAGTATAAAATTTTGTTACCTTGATTTTGTTGTATGGAAATTCGAATATCTGATGGAAGTTGTACACTGGCAAGCTATAGAGCAAATGAGTTGGTCTTTACACTGCGTTCAGTTAGTGATGCCATTTAGATGTTGAAGTTAATACGGGACATTGCATCCTAGGAAAAAGAAAAAGTAGAGATTTGTTTTTCCTCTACAAGGCGAGTACTTGACGTCTTGTCTGAGGAGACACTTCACTAAACAGATTTATTAAAGATGAACATTAGGACAAGTGATTTTCTCACAAACTGTGGAAGGTTCTAGGACCAAGCGAAATAGCAATATAGAAGGAAAATCTTGGTTCAGCAACACATGCATCATGCACTGGATATACACTTCAGTTCATTTAAATAACAACAGTGATAGTAATAGCTAAAGCTTGTCATTTTAAGGAAACTAACAAAAATTGTAGGTGCTAACATATAATAGGTGGTCACACTGGTCCAAGAAAGTGTACGAAAGAATTATTAAAAATGTCCCGTTACGTCTGCAGCGTACAAACTCTACTCAAATGGCAAAAAATGTGATTCTAAAATAGTTCATAGGAATAAACAACACTTGCTGGTTTTTAATATACTTGAGCGATTGTGCTTCACAGATTTTTCTGTCACAACTAGTTTGATTAATTGCACCTCATAAAGTAAAAGGTTCTTCAAAACGGGACGAGGAAAGCCGTTAACATCAGAAGAAAGAGGAAAAATTGAAACTTATGAAATTATGGACAAAAGTTATCTTTTAGAAAAATTGGAAAAAAAAATCGGAAGAAGTGCTCATGTTGTCTTCAATTACATAAAAAATCGGAATTCTTATGGGAAAAACATGAAAGGAAGACCAGCAAGTATATTATCACCAACAGACAGGCGTGCAATTTTAAGAATTGCATCTAATTCCTCTGACTCCATACCAAAAAGCCGGAGTTTCCACAATTATTTCGACTGTTCGAAGTTTAATTGTAGATGCTCCACATATCCAGAGAATGAAACTAAAATATCTGTATTAAAAGCCATTCACAGCGAAAAACGATTGGATTTTGCTAAAGTTCACATGACGTGGAATACCGAATGGCATACAGTTGTCTTCTCTGATGAAAAAAAATTTAACCTTGATAGTCCTGTCGGGTATAACTTCTATTACCATGCTTTTAGACAAGAGGAAGTAATATTAAGCCGTCGACACAGTCGTATTGGTGGCCAGATTAAACTGCAATTTAAAACGACAAAACTAAACGCAGAACAATAAAAAAAAACATTCTGGAACGAGCTTTTCCAGAATGTAGTAACATTTTAGGACCTTTGCATTGGATTTTTCAACAGGATAACGCTTCGATACACAATGCCAGAGCGGTAAAAGCCTGGATAAGTGACCAAAATGTGCCCCTCATGGACTGGCCACCCAATTCACCAGACTTAAACATAGTGGCAAACCTCTGGGGATCGATTTCCCGAACAATTGCATCGTTGATCAATGCAATCGAAACCGCTTGGGTCGACATTTCCTTAGATTACCTAAAAACTCTCTATGATTGCATTCCAAATCGCATGTTTGAGGTAATAAAGCACCATGGAGACAACATTCACTTTTTCTACTTCATACCTATCATGTCCCAGAATTCGAATTACCTTATATGGCCCTAAATACTTCGGTCACAACTTCAAACCTGGTCCAAATTGAGTTCGTTTAATAGCCACTAATTCATTTTCCTTATACAATAGTGCTCGAATTCTCTTCCTATTTTCTGCCTGAATTTTCGCTATATTTGACCTGGCTGAATTACGAATTTCATCTCTCTGCTCATCTAGTTCTTCTACAACAAATTCTTCAATCATGTTTCGTATGTCTTTTCCTTCGTCTGTTCTCATTTCACATCCTGTAAGAATCTTAAATGGCGAATGGTTTGTACTACGTAGAGGAGTATTATTTATAAATTGTTGAACCTTATCTACATGCTTGTACCAATTTCGGGGATCTTCTGCGCACAGTTTCGATAGCAATGTTATTACTATTTTATTAATACGTTCTACCTGACCATTTCCCCTAGGAACCCCCGTTGTAATAAGAAGATGTTGAATATTACGCTCTATACAAAATTTATTGAAAAAATTTGATGTGAATGCTGTTCCCCTGTCTGATATATGTAATTCTCTCCGGATTTCCAAAAATCGCCGATTGACGTTTGAGTCTATCAATGACTTCTTCCGCTCCAATGCTTCTGGTTGGATATAACAAAGCAAATTTAGAAAACGCATCAACTACCACCAGAATGTGGTTATATCGTTTCTTCGTTTCCTCCATAGGACCTATCGATCACGTTGGTATGTTCTTAACGGTCGATCTGGCTTATCGATAGTGGTAAGAAGTCCTTTTTGTTTACCTGTCTTAGCTTCTGTTATTATACATTCTAAGCAACAACGAACTATTTTATCAACTTTTGAAGCGATGTTGGGTATATAAAGTTCTCTTTCTAGTACTTAGGGGTCGCCGTGGTCTAGTAGTTAGTGTGCTGGCTTATTACACGTAAAAGCCAGGGTTCGAGTCCCAGGCCAGACATCAAAAATAAAAAATCCAAAAAAAAGTATTTTTTCGGCAATTTCTTCTCTTTCTCTTCTTGTTTCTCAAAAATCTGTCGTTCGGAGTCGACTTTAAACTGTAGGTCCCGCCACTTCTATATAAAGTTAACACACACAACATAAGTGGTTGTGAGAAACTGCGGGCTTCTTTGGGACGTTTCCTGTAGGCTGTTTAATGGTGAAGGTTTAGCACTGACTATTTTACAGTCACCAGCAGCAACTTGTTTCCTTACCGTTCGCATCTTCCCTCTTTCTACCTTCCCTAAACCTGCACAATGCACTGCATGAGTAGGGGTCATCCCCTGACCTTTTCTATGAGCAATTTGAATTATTCTTCCTCCATACTTTCTGGAATCACTATAAGTTCCTGATCTGAATCCTTGTAAACTAGGTCGTGTTTTAAATAATATCCATTTTCAAGAATGTTTCTAACAGCTTTAACCCACTTGTCTTGCATTTGGGCTTGGTGTGTTAATTCTGTATATGAATGGCGGTGAGAGCAGTTTACAGACGATTCCGAACGATGGATTTGTGAAATACTTTTCATGGGAATTTTATTTACTCAAAGAACTCCTGACAGAAATCTGCTGAGGAGGAAGCCTCCGAAGAAATATTTTTCATTTTAGTTTTATTGTAGATGTCTGACTTGGGATTTGACCCGTAGCTTCACAACTGAGAAGCCAACACACTATCAACTAGAATGCGGCAACTTCATTGGTTTTACTTCAATGAAATTTGTGACAAATTTTTCGATCTTGTATCGAAAATTTCTTGTACATATTTTTTGTATTCGTTTTTCATTCATTTTTGCCACTTTTAACACCCGAAAATTCAATTTCCTTGACTAAACATTTTACACTTCCGTTCCATTGATGAAAACAAAAAACCTTTTTAAATTATAAAGTTATAAAGGGCCACACATATTTTTTACTTTTTATTTTTCATGTTTATTTTTGTTTAGAGATTGATTAACAAAGTTTTTAAGCTGATTTAACTTCACCAATGATTTTGTTTTTATTTTATTTTTTTTAATACTCCTCAATATATATTTTATAAATTATTAAGTTTAATCTCTTTTTATTTTATTTTTTAATCCAATTTTTTATTTTTTGTCTTTTCTTCTAGCATTGACCGACCATTAATAGCAGCAGGTGGTAGAAGTTAATAGAGAGAGTAAGTGATTCAGTGTTTCTTTTTTTTTTGTGGAGCAAAACATCAAATAACAAAAGAACTCTAGGGAGCTGCTTCAGTTCACTGGACATGTAGATGTGAATTTATGAACGAAATCTATTGATGGAAATTTAAAATTAAATCAGTTTGCAAAGAAACAAGAAAATTTGCTAAATACTCTACTAACTAAGTACTCTTCGTCATTCAACTAACTAATCAGGAGGTAAGTTTTTTATTTTTCTATTGTCTAATATTACCAAGAACATAGAACCGCAATTTCTATTTGACAAAAGAAATATTTTTAATATAAAATTCAGATGATTTATTATGTTGTATGCCTTATAAGCTATTCTAAATTGTTCCTGTTCAAAGTCTTGCATTTGTATCAGAGATCAGCAATAAATCGTTTTTCCGCTACGCATAAGTACTCATGCAATTTTGAATATTAGTAAATCAACAGAATTGAAATTCAACTACTCTGATTCATTTGTACTCACTACAATATTGATTTAGAAGTATAAGTAGCAATGAGTACTGAGTATAACGTTGACATCAAACTCACAACATTCGAAATATGTCTGATTCATATGTCTCATTCTGATACATAAATTTAAAAATATACTTATAATACTTATAAGTAATTCGAGTGATTCGAATCATTCATCAAAATTTACAGCGTTTGTTATTGTTGCATATACAAACAAAGAAGAAAGGAAATTCAAAGACAACAAGCAAAGCATACACAGAATCTTTTTGTGAGTACATTAGTGTTCGTACGCGAATCATTCTTATTTTGTGCTTCGTGTAAATGTATGAAATTATAAGTATGACTCGAACTTACTCATCGTTTTGAATATTTATTGCTGATCTCTGATTTCTATATCAGTAGGTTCTGCTTAAGTCCAACTGGCATTCATTCCAATGACATTGCAATCCCCCCATTATTCTTCTACAGTTTTTGAAGGGATTCATACCTAATGTCACTACCCTTTTGAGACTTAATTAAAGCCAAGCTTATTTAAATTGGCTTTTTTTTCATGTTAATTCACTACAATTATTGCAATTCTTCCCTCCTTGAGATGTTTCAATTAGCACAATTCTATTCTTCAAAATATATCTGGTCCTTCATTAAACGTTTCCTATTCGTAAAATCGCCGCAGTCTAGTAGGTAGTGTGTTGGCTTATTAGACGAAAAGCCCGAGTTCAAAACCCAGATCAGATCTCAAAACGAAAATATGAAAATATTCCTTCAGCGACTTCCTCTCTGCGGAGTTTTGGCAAAAACTCTGAGAGTAAATAAAATTCTCAAAAATCTGTAGTTCGGAGTCGGCTTTAAACTGTAGGTCCCGCCACTTATGTATAAAATGAAAGCAGACAACATAAATGGTGTGAGAAGCTAGGTCGTAATCCTAACTGAAGGGTTATGTATGTATGTATTCGTAAATTTAAGTAAAACAAAATGAGTGTGAAGTCGCCCGGAGACTTCAAGAGATTTTTTCCCTTATTAGACATGAGGCCAGTGTTAAAACCGGTTCTCTGACGAGTTCTTCTCAGCAGATGTCTGGCAAAAACTCTGAGAGTAAATAAAAATTCCATGAAAAGTTTCTCAAAATATTGTCTTTCGGAGTCGACTTTAACTTTGAGGACACCAGTGGATTTAGGGGTTTTTCGCATATACATATACATATACGCATATACAAATCGCTTGGGCTCAGTGCCCAATTCACATTATATTCGCTCTCATCCAATTTGGCATGAGCTGTGTGGTACATAGCAGCGTTCTGTGGAAGGCATACTTCGTTTGTCTTCAGATCATACAACTCAGCCTAAAAAGTGTTGGTGATCAAAGTCCTATCGAGCTCACCGTTGACCGTAAAGGCCTGGCCAACGTCGTTCTCAAAGAAATATGAACCAATGACACCGCCAGCCTAAAATTAACCCCAGACAGTTACATTTTGGGGATGCATCTAGAATTTCATGTGGATGCTATCGTTCCAAATTCAAAAATTTTGTTTGTTCACATATCCATTCATATAGAAAGCAGCCTCTGAAGATGGGTTTTCTACATAAATTAGGAGCATAGGGAAGACACAGAAAAAGCGCAACCTATAACGCGTGTGTCTACCTGGTTATGGAGATATCCTAATGAACTTTAACATATCCAAGATACTTTATTATACATAATACTTGCCGAATCGTATTCTTAAGGATATCCAAGCGTCTCCTAACCTCAAAACTTTGCTTGCCTAAGTCCGCTTTGAGCGATGCAGTGTTTCAAGTATTTGAAACTGTGCTGCACATTAAAGTTCCAACTAAAAAATTGTGTTACTCAAAAACATTTCTTCCTAACTTAACAGTAAAGTAACCTAGCTTTGCAATTAGGAACAAACAATCATAGTCTGTTTTATTTTAGTCTGGACAACAGGTTGATTTCTCCTTTACCTAGGATGAGAACTGACAATAATGGAGTACTCCCTAAGTCATTGTCCTGCATGCTTTTTTAGAAACCTGCCTGATATCTCATATTTAAAACTGGTGAGCATTTAGGGCTCTGAAAGTAGTGCAGTTGTGTTCTACGGTGGAGTCTTTGCTTAATTAGTGTTTCGTGGTATGTCAATGGACGTACCTAACTTAAAGATTTAACATAACTTTCTCCATTTAACACGGTTTTAACGTTTAACATGATCTGATCAAAACTTTATGAACTGGTTTGGTGGTGATTGAAGGGCGGGCAACAGTAATCAAGAATTCTTCCAACGATTACTAATCGTGGTAATTAAATTCAAAGTTAACTCACCTCTATGTGTACTTATTGAATCATAAAAGATAAAAGCTTTTAAAGCTTTAAATCTGGTATTTTAAATAGTAATTCTTAATTAAAAATTGTTGGTTAAAATACATTATTTGGCCTCATTCTTCAGTTGCCATAAATTTTATCAGAACCTTAGAAACCCTATGACCATCATATGAATGTTTAACCGTTATTTACGCGATACTTATAAACTCAAAAAAAAACAAAAAAAAATATTTGAAATATGCCGTTAAGATGCCGTTTTTTTTTCAACACGATTATCTCTGTTATTGTTGAATGCCACTAACAACAATTACAACAACTACAGGGTGGCTGATATGTATTGCAACCAACTTCATGTTGTTATCATTTGTAAACCGCTCGTCTGACAGCTGACAGATTTATTCCAGTGACAGTTCATTTTATTATTTACAAGCTTACAAAAGCATTTTGATCTATTGTATTCCGAAAATAAGTTATTCAAGCGTGATAGTAAGATTGCTTTATATTTGGCTGGAAAACCACATTTGGATATCGTTAGAGCCGTCCAACATTTAAATGTGAATAAATCTTTTGTTTCTCGTACCATTGCTCGTTACCGTGATACTGGCAGTGTTGCATTGGGTCCAAAAAGTGGACGAAAAAAAACGGTAACAACACCAGAAATCATCCGTAAAGTGAAGGCCAGATTTGATCGAAATCTACGCCGTAGTGGTAGAAAAATTGCTTGTGAGCTGAACATATCGCGAGAACGGCTGCAATACATATTGAAAAATGAGCTTGGACTAAAGCCATTGAAGTTTCAAAAAGTGCAAAAGCTCACTGATGGGCAAAAAAAGTTAGATTGGAAAGAGCCAAGGAGTTAATTCGTTTGCAGGAAAGTAGCCAGTCACCGAATTTGGTTTTCTCCGATGAGAAGCCGTTCCAAATTGAGCAGTTTTATGATGATCGGTTTTACTTGCCAACGATGTCAGCTGAAAATTTACACATGCGTTTGGCCAGCAGAACTCAAGCGCCGCTGATGGTAATGATGTGAGCCGCCGTAACGGGCGATGGTCGCTCCCCGCTCGTATTCATCAACCGTGGGGTCAAAATGAATGCCAAATATTATCGGGAAAATGTCTTAAAGACAGTATTGAAGCCCTGGGCAGACAAACATTTCGGCCGCAGACTATGGACATTCCAACAGGACTCAGCACGCCTCAACCAAGAATGGCTTAAAAAGAAGGCTCCTCGCTTCATTTCTATCGCACAATGGCCACCAAAATCTCCGGGTCTCAATCCGTTAAACTTTTGCGCCTGGGGCATTTCGGAGAGTAAGGTTCTCACTAAAAAATACCAAATAGGCGATCATTTCAAGACGGCGCTTCTCAGGGAATGGGCCAAAATACCGCAGAGCCACTTTCGTGCAGCCTATAAAGGTTTTGTCGGCCGTTTGAAGGCCATAGTTCGTAACAAATCTAAACCGATTCTAAAATTTGATGTTATTTCCAACATTTTTTTGCTTTTGAACAATAAAATTAAAAACATATCGCGCTTTACTTTGTTGCATTATATATCAGCCACTCTGTATTGTAACAAAGAAAATTACGATCATATAACCATCGTAGCCATAATGTAAATGCGTTTTCAAACACTATACTTGCAAAGCCATTACAACTGCTCAGACACAGTTTAAGATTATTCCTTGATGTTGTTGTTGTTGTGGCATGCAACAAACAACAAAACAAACAAACAAATCGACAACACTTAAATAATTGCTGTTTACATTACTGGGGCCCCATATAATACGGCTCATACAACAACTGGATATCGACTGTGAATACTCGTAATACATACGTACGAATGAGTCCATATCTCTAACCATTTGTACTGAATCTTTTGCAGAGCAATAGCAATAGGAATAGCAACAGCAATAGCAATAGCGGTATGTGCGCAAGCGCATAAATAAATAGTTTTTGCTATTATTTTTTGCTTTCTTTTCCTCATTTTTTTTTTTCGTTTCGGGGAGTGGCCTCCTTTTCTTTCTTTTATTTTATTTCGTTTGACTTCATTGATATTGTTTTGAGCTGCAATGAATGTTCTGCTACATGTTGCAGTTGTAGACCAAAAAGCTTTAAATATATTTGTACAACATGTGTTCAACAGTATATCAGATACTGCTGCACATACGTTTCGATTCGTTTCGTTTCGTTTTCGAGTTTATGCCACAGAGAACATTGATTTCAAAATTATGATTGAACTTAAAAGAGTTTGTGGCAGTTTTTTCCCACTTTTTTTTTGTTTTTGTTTTTGCTATTCTCTGCCACATTTTTGTATTTTTTTCTTCTTTTTTATTTTTGGTCAATATGAAACGTTTGTTAAGAATACAGTTTTGAAAAACAGAACAGTGCGTCATAGGTTTGTCTTGTCTCTATGGGAAGGCAAATTGCAACAAAAAGGTGTTTCCGGAAATATTTCGTATTCTTTACAAATCGTAAATTCCTATTTGTAATATTTTCTGTTTTCTTTTGTCTTTTAAGATTTAAATTTTATAATTCTTAAATATTTTTTATTGTATCAATCCACCATTGGTATCGAATCGTCTGTCAATGATAAATGCTCTCTTGCAGAATTTATCAAGATTTATTATTCATTTACAGTTGACCATAGGCCTAACTCTTTTGACATTTAAGTGAATTGAAGTGTCAATTCTGTCACAAATATTCGTATGTTAATTCATACATAATTGGTCATTAGAACCCATCAGTCAGGATTATTGACCTAGTTTCTCACACCACTTATGTTGTGTGTGTTAATTTTATACATGAGTAGCGGGACCTACAGTTTAAAGTCGACTCCGAACGACAGATTTAATGAGAAACTTTTCATGGCAATTTTATTTACTCTCATAGTTTTTGCCAGAAATCTGCTGAAAGGAAATCGCCGAAAATAATACTTTTTGTATTTTGTTTTGATGTCTGGCCTGGGACTCGAACCCTGGCTTTTACGTCTAATAAGCCAACACACTACCTACTAGACCACGGCGACTTCATTCGTATGTTAATACGCTGCTAATATTGTGTCCGATCTGTAGCTAATAATGGTGTTAAAAGTCCTAAGAATTACAACCTGCATCAGAGAATGCATTTTTCATAACTACAGTCAAACCCGGTTATAACGAACTCCGTGGGACCAGAAAAAATAATTCGTTATAGGCAAACAAAAATATCTTTAAACGTACACACTCGAGAAAAACTCACGTATAACTGCCCATGTGAAAAGACCGGTTCTGATAAATACAATCCTACCTTTTGAAGGGTTTGACCTTGTGCTTTGTTTAACGTCATAGCAAAAGCAACTTTCACAGGGAATTGTTTTCGTGTCATTCGGAGAGGCACCGTTGGATCACAAGGTGTAAGGTTGATTCGTGGTATGAGTACAGTTTTATCGTTATAAATAATTTTTGCCTATATGATGTGCTCTCCCAAGTTTGTTACGATTAGCCTGGTACCATTTATTAACCCGTATTACTACACTTCATAAAACAAACAATGCCATGACAATTACGACATTACCAAAATGGCTTTTACAACTTTATATATTATTATGTGGAATAGCATTACAATTAAGCGACTTGATTTAACGCATTTGATCTAACAAATATTGCAAAGTATTGCCAAAACAGCTTTTTACAACTTAATATGCAAATTATTTATAGCTGACGTAGTAATAAACGGCATTATAGTAAATAACGGTATTGCCAGAATGGTTTTTAATACATACTATATTATGTAGAACTGCATTGCTATTAAGCGACCCTGTATATTACCACACTTGAACAAAAACATATAATCATAATGACAACAGTATTATCATGCAGTTCTATATAAAATATAATTTTTATCAATGAAAATATTAATTTTTCAATTTTTAATTATTTTTTGCCATTAGTGTTAGATATAAGCTTTAAAATGAGCTATCGTTTATTAAGTTTGATGCTTTGGTGTGGGAGGTATTTGCAACCGACAAAAAAAGTGCTTTAGAAATAATATATATGATGATTCTTTTTATCTAGCAGCTGATTAAAGATACTGAGTTATAATTCAATGCTGCCATATTAAATAAAAGTAAAGGCTATTGTCACAGTTCAAAGTTATTTCTGAGGGTCCGCTATAAAAAATGTAATATGTATGAAATTTCATTACTGGGACCATTTAAAGTAGTTCCGAGAATTCGTTATAAACGAGTTCGTAATAAACGAAGTTTTTTGTATGAAAATTGTTATTAAAACGTTGGGACTTGAAAACACGTACGTTATAACCAAGAATTCGTTATAATCCAGTTCGTTATAAACGAGTTTGACTGTACATACATATATACGTGTATAGCCGGGTATTACAAACCTTCAATCAGGATTACGACCTAGCTTCTCAAAGCTCTTAAGGTTGTGTGTGTTAATTTTGTACATGAGTGCCGGGACCTACAATTTAAAGTCGACTTCGAACGACTAAGAAACTTTTTTTTTCAATTTCATTTTACTCTGAGTGTTTTTGTCTGAAATCTGCTGAGGGGTTTGTGCCCAGGAAATATTTTTCTTCATATTTCGTTTGACCTAGGTTTGAACCGTGACATTACCTAATAGATTACGGAGAATGCAAAAAATCCATATGCACTGAAAAAGGCATAATTTTTCTCATACCACATACATAATTGGGCATTATAACCCTTTAGTCAGGATTACGACCTAGCTTCTCACACCACTTATGTTGTGTGCGTTAGTTTTATACATGCGTGACAGGACCTACATTTTAAAGTCGATTCCGAACGTCCGATTTTTGAGAAACTTTTCATGGCAATTTTATTTACTGTCAGAGTTTTTTGCCAGAAATCTGCTGAGAGGAACTCGCCGAAGACATATTTTCATATTTTCGTTTTGATGTCTGACCTGGGGAGTTGAACTCGGGCCTTCTCATACTACATACATACATAATTGGTCATTACAACCTTTCAGTCAGGATTATTGACCTAGTTTCCCACATTACTTATGTTGTGTGTGTAAATTTTTATACATGAGCGCCGGGACCTACAATTTAAAGTCGACTTCGAACGACTGAGAAACTTTTGCATTTCAATTTCATTTTACTCTAAGAGTTTTTGTCTGAAATCTGTTTTTGCTCAGGAAATATTTTTCTTTATATTTCGTTTTGTTGGAAATGTATGACCTGGGGTTTGAACCATGACAATACCTAATAGACTACGGAGAATTTAAAAAAAATCCATATACATTGAAAAAGGCATAATTTTTCTAATAGTACATACATAATTGGTTTCGGTTTCCATAGAACGCGCTACGAATTAGCCTGGTTTGTACATGAAATCGGAGTTTCTTATAGCGCGGTTTCCATATAACGCGATACGCACTCACTGCATTATAGGAGGGTTGGCTGTACTTCAATATGTTAAAAACGATATACTTGGGGTCGCCTTGGTCTAGTAGGTAGTGTGCTGGCTTATTAGACGTAAAGCCAGGGTTCGAGTCCCAGGCCAGACATCAAAATAAAAAAAAAAAATACAAAAAAAAGTATTTTTCGGCGATTTATTTTCTTTCTCTTTTTGAAAAGTTTCTCAAAAATCTGTCGTTCGGCGTCGACTTTAAACCTTAGGTCCTGCCATTGTATAAAATTATCACACACAACCTAAGTGGTGTGAGAAACTGCGGGTTTCCTTTGGGGACAATTGCTGTAGACTGTCTAATGGTGAAGGTATAATACTGGCCATTTTATAGTCACCAGTAGCAACTCGTTTCCTTACCGTTCGCATCTTCCCTCTTTCCACCTTTCCTAAACCTGCACAATGTACTGCATGAGTAGGGGTCTTCCCCTGAGCGCAGGTTTAATAACAAAAAATAAAAACGATATGCTTTAAACTTGTTACAGTCGAATTAATTTTTGCTGTCAAAATACGCCAAAATATGCAGCAAAATATTGCCTCAAAATGATTTGTAATGTGGGAATATATTGCTAAAGATCTTTCCATGTTTAGAGGCATTATATGCATGATGTTTTGCAAATTGGCAGCGTTTAATATCTTTTTTTGGTATTAAGAAATTATGTAAGAATAAAAGTTTTTGCTTTTAATGCATATGCATGTATTTATGTTAAATTTTTAAATACTTTTTAAAGCATAATAGGCTTGCAATTTCAAAACTATATAAATTTCCATTATGCCTATGGATTATTTCTATGAATATCCATTTTATTACCGACTAATTGGTAATTTTCATAATGTAATGGTCAATTATGGTTATAAGCGCTTAAATAAGCATACAAAATAAAAGAATTACTATTGAAAATATTACTATTTCCATATGCATATGTATTTTAGACATAGTTTATAAATTATTATTTAATTTAATGTTTTAAAAAAGAATATTTTTTTCCTGCATATTACATACATTATGTAATGGTCTAGGAGGATTATGATTTTTATGAGAGTGTTTTTAAAAAAAATATGCTCTTTGCTTAAAAATAATGCTGTCTTTAGGCATTGTTATGCATGATCTACAAACTATTATTTTTATGAGATTGATGTGATCTTTTCATAAATATGCATTAAATATGCACTCAAGCGGCAAGTTATTCCAAACGGCAAAGTAAATAAGCTTTGAAATGCTGAAAGAAAAACCTGGAATAGCTTTATTGCGTTTAAGTAGTATGAGAAGGGCAGAATTCAAATCCTAGGCCAGACATCAAAATATGCAAATATATCTTCGGCGACTTCCTCTCAGCAGATTTCTGGCAAAAACTCTGAGAGTAAATAAAATTGCAATGAAAAGTTTCTCAAAAATCTGTCGTTCAGAGGCGACTTTAAACTATAGGTCCCGCCACTTATGTATAAAATTAACACACACAATATACATAAGTAGTGTGAGAAACTAGGTCAATAATCCTGACTGAAGGGTTGTAATTAGGGATGCCAAACGGGATCGATTTTTAAAACTCCTGGGATTCGGGATTTTGTAAATACAGTAGTTGTAAGAAAATTATTTGAATTCCAACAAAAATATTGAAGCATCTAACATATGATTTGACAGGCTTGAACGAATTTTATTGTCAACATAACCTGCCGTTGAAAAACTCTTCCCGCAATCAACATTTGTTGGTAAAATATTTCCAAGATATCTGTATGCAGCTTATAAATATTCACCTCTACACCTCCCGATGTAAATAAATCTATATCCTTGGACAGTTCAATATCTAAATCAGTTACCCTTTTAATTCGTTTTATAGGGCTTTAGTATTCTTCGATGGCATCAAATAATCTTTTATCAATGGTAGTAGGGTTTTCCTCATCTGAGATACTATTATCGAAGTCAAGTGATATAGAATTTTTTTTTTTTCGGGACCTTTTTCTAGGGTCAAAATACATATGAATTTACAATCTGGAAAAATCCCGGGACAACTTTTTAAAAATACCGGGATTCGGGATTTTATGAATCCCGAAAATCCCTGGATTTCGGGATTCGGGGAATTTTTCAGCAGATTCCAGAATTATTGAAAATTATTTCAGACCTTGCCCTGTAATGGCTTCTGCTTTATCGTCTGCACAAGCGATTCTCGTGCTGTTAGTAGAGCTTTAAAGCGACACATTATTTTTGCAATACTTTCGGATACCAACCTTAATTGCCGTCGCGATCTTTAAAATGTTCATAAAACATTATTGAAAAAAAAAATATTTTAAATTATTGAAACATTGATGAAGAATGAAAGAAGAATGATTAGGTTAGGTTAGGTCGTAGTGGCAGCTCTGATATCACAAAGCTCACTTGAGCACGCATGGCGTTGTGATGCCACGGGTGAAACGCTGTCCCTGCACTAACCGAGTTTTGCAAAATCATGGAAAGGAAGAAGTTGATCAGCGCAAGGGCTGACATGGGCATGCATTTCATCTCTATAGAGAAGAAAATAGGATCCATAATTATGTCATCGTCGATAACGATAACGATTGTGCAACATTTAAAAATTTAATCATTATAAAATTCAATTTGTTTGTGTTGTTGTGTTACGTTTATAAGCAACAATGGAAAAATAATTTTTGTAGGCTGTCCGTTCATAAAATTTAGACAAAAATTGCATCACTCTTAGGCCGCTACACTATAATTTATAAGAAAAACAAAATCAGCATTCATTCCAACCTACAATACGAACATAATACTACCCAAATAATATTCAAACCACAAATGCAAACTTCAAAAATGAAAACCACTGAGAAAGAAAAATTTTCTGTAAGAAAATAATTTTGTATAGAGGCAATGTAACATCTTAGTGAGCAGAAAGTCAGTCAAGTTAGCCTGTTAGTCAGTTTGCATTTGCTAAAGAAAAGAAAGCATCTCTGGCTGCAATACCTCACTCTATTCATTTTATTTTTGTTTAAGCTTTTTTGATTTCAAATTTGGTTGTGCTTCTTCGCTTTTTCTTTTTATTTCGTTTTTTGGGAATTTTTATTGGACGTAATACCAACACGTACATGTTAAGATTTCTTCGCTAGGAGGCACGCCTCTATCTCTAGTGTGCGATCTAGTTTAACGGCTTGAAATATTTTTTCTTACTTTTTTTGGTATTTTTTCCCCTCAAATCGCGCAAATAACAGCAACAAAGAAAGACTGAATGCAGCTTCTACAGCCACATAATTGTTGCAGTTTGAATGCATTGAGGCAGAACTTTAAATGAATCGATTCTATTGATTTCCATAAAATTTCGTACATTGGATTTTGGTGCTAATTTTTAGTGTAGTTTATACTCGCATTAGCATAGTTTATGGATAGAGTTTTCCCCACTCATCGGGTGGAGAGTAGTCATTGGTATCCTTTCATTTCTTCTGAAAGTTCTTCAATGTCTTCTACTCGGATGTATAGAAGTTAGATTACTTGCTCATGAGCAACTCCTCTTCATAGGAATGTTAAAAGGAGGCGAAGCGTTTACCAAACCATACGAATTTGAGGCGGTTTGTACTTTAGCTAGGCAACTATAATAGCCTAAGGCAGCAAACCGGCATTCTGACCGGGTATTCTGGACTCAAGGAACATTCTGTGAGCAGCTTACCGAATCTCCACAGGACTAAATACATACTTGGTACCTCTGTGGCGTTAATACATTTTGAAAGTAGGTCCAAAAGCCTTTACCCGATATTAAGTCGAAAAAAGCCACCAGCATTATGAGGTTCGTCAAGATTGCAACAAAACTATTCATTATGAGCTGCTGCAAATCGTTGTAACGGTGTGTTTGATCCAAGCTGTCAAGAAAATACGGCTCAAAATTGAATTGTTGGACTTAATTGGTCATTACAACTTAGTTCAGTTAGGATTGCAACCTAGCTTCTCATACCACCCATGTTGTGTTTGGCAATTTTTATCAGTGAGTGGCGGAACCTACAGCTTAAAGTCTACTGTGACTTTGGAGAATATTTTCTTTAACCTCACAGTCTTTGCCAGAAGACTGCAGTGAGAGGAGGATGTACTCGAAGGTTAGGTTAGGTTAGAGGACGTGTACTTGTCAATTCTGACAAGTACAGTACTCGGTGGTCGAATTGACCCATTGTACTACGTCCTAGCTGCTCACACCACTTATGTTGTGTGCGTTAATTTTATACATGAGTGGCGGGACCTACAGTTTTAAAGTCGACTCCGAACGACACATTTTTTGAGAAGCATTCCATGGCAATTTTTTACTCTCAGAGTTTTTGCCAGAAATCTGCTGAGAGGAAGGCACCGAAAAATTATTTTCAAATTTTCGTTTTGATGTCTGACCTGGGATTCGAACTCGGGTCTTTCGTCTAATAAGCCAACACACTACCTACTAGACCACGGCGACCTCAACGACCACGGCGTACTCGAAGGATATAAGAAGAAACGCGACGCAAATCGAAACGACGCAAAACGAAGCACGATTTTCCATACATTTATATTGATTTTCATTTAATGGCTTCCGAGATTCATAATTTTAGCTGAAAAAATAGATTTTTCAATAAAAAATATTTAATTTTCTGACGACCACCTACACATTTTCATATTAACGACGCAAACTGAAACAAAAACGACGCAACTTCGAAGTCGCAGAGATTTTAAAAAGACACAACTTCGAATTTGCACCAGATGTAAGCGGGAAATCCCCTTTTTCTGTTTTAGCTTTGTACAAACATTTTCGTGCCTACGCCAGTTGGTCACACCAATCGATGACAGGGCTTCCTCGACTTGGTCCTTCCAACGGATACAAGGTCGTCCTCTACGCCGACTTCCGTAGATCCCCGCATCAAATACCCGTTTCGCCGGAGCATCCTCCTCCATTCGAACGACATGGCCGAGCCAGCGCAGCCGCTGGATATTAATACGCTGCACAACGTCTATGTCGTTGAGGAGCTCATACAGCTCACTGTTAGATCGGATGCGGAAATCATCGCCATGATAAACTAAAGATTACGCCATCACGCACACAAAATTAAAACTTTCTGCGCATGTTGAATCAATGTCGTCACGCAAATTGTGTTCCTATTGGCTAATGATAATGTAAGTTATATTGCTCAGGACTGCCAACTACTTTCGCGTAGTGCATACACTTTGCAGAGGAAATGTTCATTATGAAAAAGACTTGAAAACCTTTAAAATAGCCCAACAACGTCATTTAACGGGAAATCATGCGCTAGGCGTAATCTTTAGTTTATCATTCTTGGAACTACGGACTCTCGTGTATTAGGCTCTGGCCTGATTATTGAATTCTTTTAAACATTTGCAATTTATGCACAAGCCCCGGCATTCAAAGTTGATATGCAATGAAAAGCAAATCAAAAATGAACACAGAATATATAAAGAATAGAGAGAAGAAATCTTTTTTTTGTCGTATAATGTATACAGTTTTTGGAAGCCCAGAAGAGCAGCAGAAGAAGGAACAAAAAAAAAGCTTGAAATATAAAGAAAACTAGAGATTGATCGGTGCGATGAAGTGTCTATTTGACTGGCATTATTGCCGTTGTTGTTGTTGTTGTTGCCTGTATGGAACAGCGGTTTTCCAAGAGAAACTTTGTATTTAAGTTTTCAGCGGAATTCAAAGTTTGTCTTCTGTTGCCTCTTTGTCGACATCATCTATGCCAGGCAAAGGATTTATAATTCTTTTCTTTATAATATTGCCGTTTGTTGTTATTGTTATTGTTATTGCCTGGTATGGCTATCTCTAGAATACATAACGAAATAATCGCGTTGAAAGTTGGTAGGCGTTGTAAATTACAATAAAATGAATATAATTGATGTACCATTATAACGAGCGACTGACTAGTCTACTAAAGCGAGTGACGGAATATTATCGTTGTGGCTGAAGTATTCAAAAGAAAGCAAAGTCTCTCTAAAGCCAAAAAAACGAAATCGATAATCTTATAAAAAGGTGTGTTCCTTCTAGCCCTGTACCGCGCTCTATGGCGGTAATGTATGTGATTGTCTACGAAATATCATCGTTTGAATTATTATGAAGCCAATGACAATAGGAGTAGAATAGTTTGAACCTATTTTACCACCTTGATTTGATTTCCTTTTTTTTTTGTTTTTGTTTTTAATTTAAATACCGTTTTTGTACTCTAAGCAGGTGCCGTTAAATGGATTAGAACTGGAGATCCTTAGATATCAGTCGCTTAAAAAGAAATTTAAATTGTTTTTAATCAAATCCGCACATAGTTTTCATTGGAAAAGTTTCGTATAGAAATGGAAAAACTGTTAAGAAATGTTTAAACAAAATTCGTTTGCAATTAAAATGCTTATAAAATTCTTTATTTTATTCCTTTTCGTTCCTTTAAGAAAACTAGGGGCAATCACCGTAGTCTAGTAGCTAGTGTGTTGGCTTATTAGATTAGATTAGACAGATCTAACAAAACGAAATATGAAAAAATTATTTTTTTGGCGACTTACTCTCAATAAATTTCTGGCAAAAACTCTTAGAAAAAAAATTGTTATTCGGAATTGACTTTAAACTGTGTAACCCGCCACTCATGTATAATATTAACATACACAACAGCAGTGATATTGAGAAACTAGCTAGTACTCCTAACTATTAAAGGGTTATACTGACCAATTATGTATGTATTAGGGATGCCAATCGGTATATCCGAAATACCGGGATTTTCGGGATTCACAAAATCCCGAATCCGGGATTTTTAAAAACTTGTCCCGGGATTTTTCGGGATTGTGAATTCATACGTATTTTTGTCCTGAAAATAAAATTCTATATCACTTGACTTCGATAATAGCATCTCAGATGAGGAAATCCTACTTCCAGTGATAAAAATTATTTGATGACATCGAAGAATGCAAAAGCCTTATAAAACGAATTAAAAGGGTAACTGATTTATATACTCAACCGTCCAAAGAAACAGATTTATTTACATCAGGAGGTGGTAGAGGTAATATTTACAAGCTGCATGCAGCTATCAGTTCAAAGCTATCAGATCACATGTTAGATAACAAACAAAATATATTTATTATTAAGAGAAATTCGCGATTTTTTCCGTGATTTTTCGGGATTTTTGGATCCCGAATTATCCCGAAATATGGCGGGATTTCGGCAACGGGATTTACAAAATCTCAAATCCAGGGATTTTTAAAAATCGATCCCGTTTGGCATCCCTAGTATGTATGTAAAAGGCTGACACATCTTTCATAGTAGTATTGCCGAACTTTGTTCAACTTTTATTTCAAGAGATTGGTCTCCCTGGCCTTACAAAGATACTCTTTATTTTTTTCAATGTGTCTATAGGGTTTGTAAAGTCTGTTCCTAGATTTTCACTTCTAGATCGCTTAACCACAATAACACACCTCCTACAGAGTATTATAACAGCGGGCATAAACACCACTCCCCCACAACGATGAGTAGGCGCCCGCCCTAGATCTTAAAAGTGACAAATATTCTTATTTTTTTTACGATTATATCGGATCCTAATCCTTATGCATTTTAAGGAGTATCAACATTCTGCTATCTGCGATGCAAGTGTTCTTTTATTATTTTTCCTTTACTTCAAAATAAGGAGCTTAGGGGGGTCACGAAACATCTCCTGCATCGTCTTTATTTAGTTGCCATTTTTTTATTATTTGTTTTGATCCAGTTTCATTTCTCAAAATATTCCAGCTTCGCAGGCAAGGTTCCAATGCTTTTGACTAATACCATCATGAAAATTCAGTTCAAAAACAAATTTTCTTAATTAATTGGTTATTACAACTCTTTAGCCAGGATTACAACCTAGCTTCTCCCATTATGTGGGTCAGTTTTATCCATTAGTGGCAGAATCTAGAGTTTAAAGTCCGCTTCAGACAAAACATTTTGATGAATCTGCTGGGAGGAAGCCAGCGAAGGAAAAATTTGTTTGTATTTCATTTCTGTTCGAGATGTCTGAGCTATGGTTTGAAACATGAGTATGTGTCCAATGTGTGACCACAGACTACGGCTAGATTACCTACTAGATTAACTGATTTTGATTTTTTTCGTTCCTTGAAGGAACATAACAGTTCTATGTTCCGAATCATATGCCGCCAGTTCTTATTATTGCTCTGGTTAGGTTTTGGATTTTATTAATCAAATCTTCTCAGTTCCGTAGCTAGAAGCTGCGCCCTCTTTTTTAATGAACCAAAAAAAAAAAACGGATACCTCTTTTATATTGTCTACTATTTTGCAGTTTCTATCTCGATATGAGCCACCTCAACCTTAAATAAAGCTCTGCCATCTAACCGTACCGAAGCTATTATTTTGTAGCGATTTTTATTTCTAGAAAACCGTTAACTTACGGGCCGCCGAAATAATTCTTTTGAATCCAAATAGAATGTTTTGGAAGCATATGGCCTCTACAAAGCTTTTTCCATCTTGTACGGTTTTTTTTTCTTTGACCCCTACTAATGCTGTCCATTGTGCAGGTTTTTTAGGAAATGTGGAAAGAGAGAGGGAAGATACGAACGGTAAGGAAACGAGCTGCTGCTGGTTACTATAAAATGGCCAGTGCTATACCTTCACCATTAGACAGTCTACAGCCATCGTCCCCAAGAAGCCTGCAGTTTCTCACACCACTTATTTTGTGTGTGTTAATTTTATGCAGAGGTATATTAATAACTCTTGTACGGTTGGCTGCTGTTGCCATAAAATCAGATTTATTGTGTTCCAGCTAAGCAAACGACAGGTTATTTACCCCTACTTTATGCCAAAAGGTTGCGCTTATATGCGTTACAATGATGTTCTTTAATTGGGTCAATCTCTGCGTTCGTTCCTTCATACTCTGCAGGAGTGTATAACAGCTAATATAGGCATCCTCCTCCGATCATAAATGTTGCCATTTTCCTTATTATTTGCTTCGTTTCAATTTCATTTATCGAGATTTTCCAATTGGGGTATTTGGGTTGCCAGCTATTGTTGCCTGGAAACCATCTTCTCCGACTATGTGCTGTAGAGGTGAAGAACTTAGCTAACCATTGATTCGAACCTTTTCCCCTAATGGATAAACTGAAATTAAATTGATTTTTATGCATCATAATTTGCTAAAAATATGGGTTCATTATACTTCCAAAAAAAAAAATCGAATTTCTTTAGGTCTCATGCATGTCTTGAATTTATTCTAATTTATTATCGTTATTGCATATCTATTGTACGAAATTAATGAACTCAATTCATTACAATTCTTTTCTTATTCTATTTCGGTTCTGTTTTCAATTTCCTTAATTTCCTATTATTCAGTCATATTCGAAAAATAGTTAATTTGAATACAACAAAAACAACAACAACAAAAATATTATTTGAATCATTCAATTTTATTTCGAAGGAAGTATGGATGGATGGTTGACTGACTGAATGAACACGGAACGACTGAATGATTAATGACGATCAGTAGCAACTGTTGACATTGAAAAGATCACTTGTAAGTCTCAGCCTTAGCTACATACAAGCCACCATCAAAATAAAGAGACAACAAAAACACAAACTTGGCACAATGAAAATAAAGAAGAAGAACTTCGTTCGTTCTTTAGCAATTCAAAATTAAGATAAAAAAATAAAAAAAATTATTCATATTCGAACAATGGCTGTCATTCATAAACGAATGAAGACTTCACAGTTCCACTACCAGCAAATAATAGTTGGCGAGCGTAAGAGCAGCAAGAGGAAGCGGTACGGTACGGTACGATACTCTCGTTTAACAATAATTGTGACGCATATACTCGTAAATGATGATTTTTACTGGCCATTCATAGATTTTTGTCTTTGTCCGTATCTTTCGAACAGATCTTGAGAAATCTTTTTATTTTTTGTATTCTTACTTGAGGTACAATTGAAAAATAAAATATTAATAGAGACGTTCCTCTCAATACACAAGTAAAGAGTTAAATTTATGCACACACAGTCTCAGTGATTTTTTTCTTTTGCAATCTTCGATTGATTTTTTGTTTCCTAGAAATCGGAATTACTGATTTAAATTTTTAATTTTTGTGAGAAAATCTTGAAATTGTTTGCTGAATGGAAATTTTGCAAATTTTTTAAAAATATTTCTCTATTGGAGTCCTACCTTATGCGTAAACAGTAATTAATAAAGTTGTTATTCATTAAAATAGCCCTTATCTCTAGCCTAAGTGGAACTATATCCTTCAGGGGAGAATTCTTTCTCTATGCCCTTGCTAATTTCCTGTACAATTAATCATCCAATTAAATATCTAAACAACAAGTTAAGACGCTAGTCTGTCAAAGAAACAATCATTGCATTTTAATATTTATGTAAACTAAGTCCCCTTAAGCTCTGGTTAGCCAAACGTCCTCGGAACGTAACGTATATAAATGCTTACTGAAATTACATAACGATGCGATATTCGCTTTCATTACTTTTTGTATTCTAAAAACAAACGTACATTCCGTAGACGTTTGACTAAACGGGGCTTTAGTTTAGTAGGTAGTGTGTTGGCTTATTAGATGTCAAAGAAAATATTTTTGTTTTCTACCAAGTCCCCTTAAGCCCCGGTTAGCCAAACGTCCGCGGAACGTAACGCACGTTTGTTTTTTATCAAAGCGAATGTAAATGTGTACTGAAATTACATAACGGTTTGGTATTCGCTCTCATTACTTTTTGTATACTAAAAACGAACGTACATTCCGTAGACGTTTGGCTAAACGGGACTTTAGTCTAGTAGGTAGTGCGTTGGCTTATTAGACGTCAAAAAAATATTTCTTTTTCTACTGCCTCTGCTGTTTTTGTATTTTTCTGGCAAAAATTCTGGGAGTAGAAAATATTACTATGAAAAATTTCTCAAAAATCTGTAGTTCGGAGTCGACTTTAAACTCTAAGTCCCACCACTCATGTGTAAAATTAACACACACAACGTCAGTAGTGTGAGAAGCTAGGTTGTAATCCTAACTGAAGGATTGTAATGACCACCAATTATGTCTGCCTGTATGTATACTACGAACAGTATCCTACCGAACATGAAATTCACTACGTCCGTATAACTTCTATAGAGCCTAGGACTCCCATGGGTAGTGCGTTTGAGAAACTCTTGGAAGTTGATATGCAAGCTACTTGTCGTACAGTTTTCAGATAAGGTTTAAATGTAAAGATCGCAATGGCATCAAGGTATCTCCCTTAGCTTTTGCTAGTGATGCCTTTAAGGCTAAGCAAGTGATGGGTTTGCGGTAGCAGGTTTTATGATGCCAGATGTTGTTACCTAAAAACAATGTCTTCTATGATCAAGCATTTGATTATTATTTGTGGATGTTTTCGTCGGCAAGTTTACTCTTTAAGTCTTCCTTTTTCCTAGGCGATAGCGATGCCTTACCTTTATTTAACGAGTAACGTTTTTATCACTCTCTGGTGCATCAGAGGTTAGGTTCTTAGTCCTAAATGTAACGTTTTACTCTCTCTGGTGCATCAGAGTTAAGGACCTATGCTGCTAGATTATTAAAATTAGTATTGAGCTAGTTTTTTAGTGTTAAACTTTGATTTCCATATCAACACGAATTCCTGTGCGTAATGGTGAATTTCTTCTAATTTGAATAATTCCGTAACTTTTGATGCTTTCGTAGACATTTTTGACTTTAAAACTTAAAAAACGTCTATATTTTAACCAAAAATATCTCTTTTTTTAAACTATAGATCGGCTTCTCATATATTTACAAGGAAACCATTTTCATTTATTTCGTAAAAATGGGTTGTTGGCCAAAAAGTAACTTCTCTCGTTACCTTCGTCTACAATTTCAAATAGAAATTTTTCAAATATTTTTTTTTTCCTCTTTTTTTATTTCTTCTCCTTTAAAAACACAATCACGTTTTATTGTCTAATGAATGAGGAGATAATTTTTTTTTGTTTGACAAAAAAGGAAAGAGAAAAACAGCGAATAGAAGATGTCGGCAATTAAATTCTACACTGTTTTTATAAGCCAACAACACCAAAAACAATGCAAAAAAAAATTAACAACAGCAGCAGCAACCTTTTTATGTTGCCTTTGGTTTGGTTTTAATAGTAAAGTATGTTGGCCTCGTATATGTTGCACAAATATTGGCGACATTATGTTTCTTTTATTCTCTTTAAGTTACAATTTAAATTTAATTACGGCTCTCATCATTTCATCTTGAGAAAACAATTTTTGTTTTTTTTTTTTTTGGTAACTGCATGTGAAATTAAAACAGGCATCAACAGTTCATACTCTGCACCAATTAAGTAAAGTTCTGTCCTGTTTTTCACCTCTCAGTCGTCTGTATTGACAAAGGTTGTTGATATACTTGTAAAGCTTTCATGTCTTCAAAAAATAAATTTAAAAAATTATTGAGAAAAATTAAATACACAGATTTTTTAAAAAACCTTTCTTTATTCAAATTAAAAAAGGTTATGGCCCCCGTAATTTAGTGGTTGTGGTTTGGTCTGGAATCACCGTATAAAAGTATTGAAAGATAAACTGGTCATACAACCAGTTTCCAACTTAGTCCGAACAGATTGTGTTTGTCTTTAAAATAGTGTGGATAACTTTACGTCCATGATTTTTCTATAATCGTCTTCGTTTCTTCCTTAAGAATAAACTTGTTACTCTTCTGCTTTGCTTCAGTTTTAAAAATCAAGTTTTTCCAATTAAGCAAGTGATTGACTTTTATTATAGCCCTAATATTCTAGGATTATAGTTTTTTTGACATATGTTATATATAACGTATGCATAATTCTCTCTATAGGGCAAAGTTCAATAAGCTTCTGAAATAAGTTTTTTTTCTACACTATGCCACTCATGCACAGTGGTTTCAGTTACATGAACAAGCGGTCAAAAATTAATATCTCCAAAAACAAACAGCTAGGGTCTTAAAAAGTGGGCAGGCCATAACATGTCCTAAGAGCTTAAAGCATACACATTTTTAGGAAAAAATTTTAACAACTGTAGCCAAAGTAGCCATTTGATCTCTGAAGGGTTAATTGGCTTATAGATTTGTTTAAAAAATAAGTAAAATAAGATATATTAAGCAAATTTGAAAATCCTTGAGTTAAAGTACTTGTAAGTCAAGTTGGTAAGTCTCGGACTCCAGGAATACATGGATCTGAACTTCAAAAGAACCTTTAAAAGGTCTGTAGCAGTGCGCGATAAACTGTTTTATATCCTTATTTTTCGCCTAGCTGCTTCCTCCGATAATTTACTTATGGGCACTAACGCATGCTTAGTCGCCTAAGCTTCATGGATTAGAATTTTATGTACCTGGTACTACAGGGATACTTCTCAACAAGTTTTCTGGCTGTCTCTAAAGCATATTCCTCAAACTTTTCGGCATCAATTTTAAATCTAGAATTTATAGCTTGGAGAATTGCGGCACACCTTTGCAAAATGTCCTTAACGATTCTTGTTATTTTTAATGAAAGATCGACATTTTGAAAAAATCTCCGCGCTGTGTTACCATCGTTCAAATTTAAAAAACCTCCAGCTTTTGGCCTATCTACCAAAAGTCCCATTTCGGCTCGAAATTGTTCTTGAATAAATTGTTTTCTCTTCAAAACACTTGACTTTTCGTTCTTCCATTTTTTTAGCTCTAATTTATTCGATTAGTGAATAAAGTACTCAAAAAATCGTATGTTGGCATGTAATGGTGACAGTCCGAATTTGTAACGAGCTTCATCTACTTTTTTCTAGAGGCATTTTTCAATAGCATTCACCAAGGCACCACATACGTGCCATTTTAACTCATGTTCTTAAAAAGATATAGTCCAACAGAAAAAGCCGTTTTTTTATTATTTTTCGTAGGATGACTATGCAAATCAAATCCATATGCGAAAATATGCAAAAATCCGCGGCCACAATATTTTCTAATTCAAAGAGGGATAAAAAATCCACAATTTTAATAATAATAATAATAACTTGTGGGCAGATGCTGGCCAAATAACTAAAAGCCTATGTGAAAAATTAGTTTTTAAGAAACGGTTGTTTTGAAAAGATCAAAAAAGTATTGTAACTTTTATCATTTAATTTGGTAGAAAACAAGTTAAAATTTAATTTTTGTTGGGTTTTTTGCGGCTTCTGAAACAATAACAATAACGCAAATAAAACAACAAAAATTGTTAGATTCATAAAATTTAGAGTGTTCTCACTAAATTGAGTTCCTAGAAAAAAAACTAACTTTTTTTGATTTTTGACCTATGAGGAAAACCAGTGTGTCATCGTTATTGAATTCACCTTATTGACTTATTTTATATGATTCATACCCATGTAATCTCAGGACATCATTTCATGTGAACCACTGGTAATAGATTTCTAGTAGAAGAACCTTTACGGAAGGCGTGTTTCATAAGTGTGGAATGTAATACTATAACAGGGAGAAGGTCAGTAATTAGAGTCATTTTATTTGAGTCCTACCAAAGAATGCATCGTAGGGTTCTATTATGGGCATCTTATTTGCTTTGAGGTATTCTAAGATGATTTCTGGACCAATTTAACTCATATCGTGTCTTTGATTTATACAGTCGCTCTCAACTTATTATGGAGTTCAGGTATCGTGTGATCAGTGGGGAGATCCATTTAAACAAAACTTCCAATGAAGTTTCAAAAATATAATTAAAGATACTACATTATAGAGCCATCGACTCGAACTCCTTAACTGCTGTTGTAATTGTGCGATTAGGCCAGCTTGATCACTATCACGTCATTCCTGATGTAAATAAATCTATTTCTTTGGACAGTTGAGTATCTAAATCAGTTACCCTATTAATTCGTTTTATAGGGCTTTTGCATTATTCGATGCCATCAAATAATTTTTTATCAATGAAAGTAGGATTTTCTTCATCTGAGATGCTATTATGGAAGTCAAGTAATGTAAAATTTTTTTTCAGGAGGCTTTTATAGGGTCAAATTACATATAAATTCACAATCACGAAAATCACGGGTTAAGTTTTCAAAAATCCCGGGATTCGGGATTTTGTAAATCCCGAAAATCACGGGATTTCGGAATTCGGGATTTCCCGATTGGCATACCTACTAAGATCCTTACATAAAATTTTCTACGTAGTCGAACTAGAAGGCCAACAAGTGAAGAATGTCGTCCGAGCGGCAGTTCAAAGTCTTCTACAGAACTTCCCAATATGGCAGCAGATTTAACTTCGGTACGCAGGTTTCTTTGTATAGTTAATGGTAATGAATTGAGAAGGATAAGATTAGCGATGGGTGCGGTGATCTAGTAGATAGTGTGTTGGCTTATTAGACGTAAAAGCCAGGGTTGGAGTACCAGGCCAGACATCAAAATAAAATACAGAAAGTATTTTTTCGGCGATTTCCTCTCAGCAGATTTCTGGCAAAAACTCAGAAAGTAAAAATAAAATTACCATGAAAAGTTTCTCAGAAAAATCTGTCGTTCGGTGTTGACTTTAAACTGTACGTCCCGCCACTTATGTATAAAATAAACACACACAACATAAGTGGTGTGAGTAACTGACTGATGAGTTCTAATGACCAATTATGTATGTAAGATTAGGGAAAAATAGATCAAAAGCTGAATGGTTTACTTGGTCACATGACCGATTATGTTGAATTAAAATGAATGAAGTGCTCTACGAACTTTGTGAACTGATTTTAGTTTTACAAATTAAATTCCATTGCTTAAGTGTGTAGTTCTGGCCAGGGTTTGATATTCGCAACTGTCAAATCTTGGTTATAATCAAATAGGCTGTATAGGCTTAAGCTAACCATTGTGTAATCCTTGTCAAAACTCTCCTTTGCTGATTATTCATTGACATTTAATTTCTTCATTAAATCCAATGAAATCGTAATGGGTGTAGCAAAGCACATCGGGTTTTTGGTTTTACATTTTTCTAAGAGTAAAACTTTTAAAAGGAAATTATTTATGGTCGACACTTTTATTGACCATTTATGTCAGATATTATGTTTAATTTCTATTAATAATGACAATATATTGTCATAAAATTTATGAGATCATATTCCATTTCCATTCGTATACATTATATGTACATACCATATACACTCCATTCCAAAATCAGTATTACTAGTGGCCATTACAAAAGGAAAACATTTTGTCCATCCACCGCCTCTAAGAAAGAGATCTGGTTGGTACGGCGAAATAAATTGCAGTAGAAAAAAAAACAACAACAAAGTAAGGAAAAATACGAGAAACTAATATCAGATTATACGACTAAGTAAAGGTATACAGAGATAGATAAATAGACAGACAGTGTGACAAAGAGAGAGGGAGACAAGGAGGGAAATATTGTTTGTATATTTAAAACATTAATCATGGCAAAATGCTTGTCGTCATACATAAACGTTTTAAAGGTAATGATTATCGATAATATTTCACTTTCGAGATAGTCACGGCATTAAAAAAAACAAAAAAACTTTAAACACAAACACTCGACTCTCTGTTGCAAACAAGCAAGCAAACATTATGCAGCAAAGTGAGATAGAGTGATGGCTATTGCAAGTGTACAGGCGCGGTTATAATAATAAAAACCAGTGTTGCAACAAGTGCTAAAGGATGCATTAACTACACACAATATACCCAGGCAAACAAACGGAACAGACGGACAGATCTCTTTTTCTTAATCTGTGCATAAATGGCAACATTACTGTAATGATTTAATAGAGACTAGTCCACCACATTGCTGCCTTGAGTTAAATTGAGTTTTTAACAACGCCTCATCTGTTATCGTTTCTGTCTTTATGTCCTGTGTTGATTTTTATTATAAAATGTTTTTCAATTAATTCAAGTGATTTTAGATCATAAAAATTGATCGATCGATGTAAGTAAGTCAGATAGACAAGCTAGAGCCTATAGGACTTTTGTTTAAATGTATGGAATACACTTTAATCATCACCTTTCCTGAGTATGAAATTATTTTAAATCGATTTTATGTTCATTTTATTATCTTGTTTTTATCATGTTCACTTGACTCTAATGGGCATTTCTTTTTATAGAATGAATTATATTTATTATAAGGAGTGTGCACGAAAAAAAGGGGCCTACTTTTAAGCTTATAACTTTGTTTACATTGTTTTTGTTAGTCATCTGTGCTAAATTTCATTGCAATAGCAAAATTACTTTTTTGAAAATGGCCACCCAACCAGAATGTCGTAAAAAAATAATTGAAATTTTCAATAAAAAACCCCGCCGCTGACAAAAAACGAGGCTCGCAGCAGTTAAACAAAAAACAATTTCTAAGGAAAGAATAACTAAGGAGTCTTTGAGTATTGAGAGAAGTGGAAGGAAAAAAAAAGAATTTGCTGACCAAAGCAAAGCAAGTAAAATAATACGTATTTTTCTAAATCCACCCTAACATGTCTGGAAGAAATGTGGCTCAAAAAGTTGGATGCTCTGAGACTTTTGCCAGAAAAAAATTTTATACACAAAAGCAATTCAAATCTTATTTACTTCAATTGAAATATAAAACGAAAAAAATCCGCCACTTAGTTTTATTTCTATAACGAAAAGTGTTTGTCCAGTTTTTTTTTTTTTTGTGCGCATTCCTCATGTTCCAAGCGAATATGACTTTTTAGGTGAATTATTATTTTCATAACCTTGTCAAATGCCTGGTTAGGACAGAAAAAGAATACAGAAGGATGTCAAATCTCCGCTTAATAATACACCCCCACCACATTACCTCGTTTGGGGGGTACAAAAGACTCAAAAGTTTTTATAATTATTTGATCAAATCGTGTGATCAAAAAAAAAATTCAGTAAAGTTTGTCATTTCTTTATAAATACTTCAACAAATATGGACAATTTTTGCAATTTATAAAATTGTATTATCGAAATTCTATGGATAGATCAACAAATTTAATATTTAAAGTAGATAAACTGTCAATGTTCCCCTAAAGATATACTACGCTCCGTAGGCCTAAGCCACCAATGAACCATATTTCTTCACGGCGTTACAGTAAATGAAGCAGTATTACTGATAATTTTACTAACAAAATAAGAGAATCGTACCACATTCCTTATGGCACTCGATAACGAAAACTTATCGAAATGCTAGTTTAATGACCGATTAATGTCATGTAATTAGCGATGTGATTTAGTGGTCAAAACATTATATCTTACAAGTCGAGAAATCCGGACTCGAATTCCAAGGAAAAAAATCCTTCATCATAGTTTACACACCCTTCAGTCAGGATTACGACTTAGCATCTCACGCTACTTATTTTGTGTGCTTTCATTTTACACATGAGTGGCGGCACCTACAGTTTAAAGTCGACTCCGAACTACAGATTTTGGACAATTTTATTTATTCTTAGAGGTTTTGCTAGAAATCCGCTGAAAGGAAGTCGCCGAAGAAATAGTTTTATATTTTCGTTTTGATGTCTGACCTGGGTTTTGAACTTGGGCCTTACGTCTAATAAGGTAATGTTACCAACTGGATCACAGCGTTTTCATAATAATTTTCGAATTTCAAATTAAGTGGCTTCGCTTCTTCCAATGCAATTCCGCTAAGAAACTCCTGGAAATGGGAAAAACATAATATCACAGAGTGTTCAAGCAGCGTCGCCACATAAAGGGAAAAGTACGAATCAACATTTAGCACGGTTCCCCACCACTACGGCACATAAATGGCAGCACCACTATCCTAGGACCTGCTAGAGCAGTCGAATCACCTCCTTAGATGGAAAAGATTAACGTAACGGAAACAAGGCAAAATAACAACTAACCCGAACTTTTGGCAACATCAGGGTAATATGCTTCCAAGCGGTATAATGGAAAAAATTTTCGTTTTTTCAAGCAGTCCGTTGGTCGACGAATCATGTGAAGTAAATATGTGAAATATGTGAAGTACAGCATGTACATTGCTAAGCTAGCTACTATTCGAGACCTGCTAGATTAATTCTGACATCAATTATCTGGAGACAAACGAAATATGTCTTCCACAGAATGGTGAATGTATCACACAGCTCATGCCAAATTGGATGATGGCGAATATGAGGTGAATTGGTCACTGAACCCAAGCAATTTAAGACCACCGCAGGTATGTGCAAATATGCGAAAAAAAAACCCTAAAACCACAGCTGTTCTCAAAAGGTAAAGTCGTCTCCGAAAGACAATATTTTGTCTCCGAAAGGCAATATTTTCATGGCATATTTTTGCCAGACATCTGCTGAGAAGAAGTCGTCAGAGAACCGGTTTCCACACTGGCCTCACGTCTAATAAAGGAAAAAATCTCACTCATTTTGTTTTACTTAAATATACGAATACATACATACATAATTGGCCATCACAAGCCTTCAGTTAGGATTACGACCTAGCTTCTCACACCACTTATGTATGTTGTGGGCTTTCATTTTATACATGAGTGAGTTTAAAGTCGACTTCGAACTACAAATATTTGAGAAGCTTTTTCATGGCAATTTTATTTACTCTCAGAGTTTTTGCCAGAAATCTGGTGAGAGGAAATCGCCGAAAAAATACCATTTGTATTTTGTTTTGATGTCTGGCCTGGGGCCTCGAACCCTGGCGACTTCAATCAACTGTTATAAATATATGACGTACTTATTCCTTTTACTCTTAGATGGAGTATAGCAATCATAGCAATTGAATTCCAAAGATTTCTATTGTGTTAAGATTTGTTGTGCAAACTTCAGTTTTGTGTTTTCCCAGTGTGTACTAGGAACATTTGCCTTTATCTGCTGCCATTCAAAATCATCATTAGACTTCCTAACATTGGTTTTCTTGAATTAGCCACTAAATTCGTAGGTCTTTCCGCAGATAAATTCTCAAGAATGTTGGAATTGATTTCGAAACTCACATTTTGCTACAATCAAAACAAAATCCAAGGATTCCAGGTTCGAACAGACAGCCGTAATAAAATTCCTCTGTTTCGATCTATCTTGCACCTTTAGTGTTATTTTGCAACTTCAATCCTAAATTTGGTATTCAGGCTTTAGATTGTAGGCTTCTACAACCTTGAAAGTTTCAATCAACTGCCATTTTGTATACTATAGACTAGGGATGCCAAACGTGATCGATTTTTAAAAATTCCGGTATTCGGGATTTTGTAAATCACGATCCCGAAAACCCGGGATATTTCGCGATTTGGAATTTCCCGATTGCCATCCCTACTATAGACCATCGTTGATACCGTTGCGGTCTGGAGTTTGATTCATTCGTTGTAATCTCCTTGATTGTTAAATTATATTCGGCCATAATACTCCAATTGTCCATGGATGGCCTTAGATGGATGCAGTAATGATATGAGAAACTAAAAACGTTAGTTGAAGGATGAGCGGGCTTCAAAGAACCCTGGAATACTCTTGTTTATATATAGATCCTGTAGGAAAAACTTTGTTTTTAAATCATTTGAAATTAATAATATGGGGAGTTTTGTTTTTTGGGGACCAAAAGCAATTTTAAATAATTTGTGGTAGAAGCTTATAAGATTAAGCTTACAACATAAGCAACATGCAACATGTGTTAGCCATACACATCAGTTAATACTACTTGTTAAAGGCATTTGACTGGATTTCATATTATAAAGGAGTTATTAAATATGGACTTCGTATATAAAAAGCTGTCACTTCACTTATCAAAATCAAAACAGGCTTTTGTTACTCATGAAAATAAATTTCCTTAATTTTCTAAAGGTTTTTCTTGTTTGAGAGCCTATTTACTAGGCTTTTCTGTTTTCTTTTCTTTTGTTGGTGTAAATTACAACAAGACAAACGTCCGCCAGCCATAACACCTCCTACTTTAGTACGCGCAGTCTCACAGGCTTGCTATAAACCAACTCAATGGATATCCATTCTGACATGAAAGTAAGAAAGAAAAAATTTTAAAGAAAAAATGAAAAACGTAAAGCTATAAAGAGAGGGTGAGGGAGGCCAACAGGAATGCTTATATTGTGTGTGTGAATACATCAACCTGAGATACTCGTCATTTGTCAAATGCCATCGGCAATCAATCATAATGTTTCTGTTCTATTCTGTTGCTAACATTGTGATGTTTTACAACTGAAAGACACAATAGGACCAATGGCAATAACAATAACAATCAACAACGATAGCAATGGCAAGCAGCAGCAACATAGATTGTCTATTTTTATCTTTAGGATGCGATAATATTCTGTACGGCCACCAAAAAAAAAAAACCAAAGAAAACATCAGTAAGAATCATTATTTTACTGTCCGTCTTCGGCTACTATTACTACTGCCAACTTAACTCTATTCCCAGTAACTTGACTAGAGCCATTGTGAGATGATATAGATGATCATGTTTTTAGTTCGATGATGTGGTTAAAAATTAAGTGGTATTCACTTAACAGACAGATATTGTTTTGTATTGTTGCTATTGTTGTTGCAGTTGTTGTTTATGTTATTATTATTGTTCATTGTTGTTGTTGTTACTGTTCTTAAGTTGTTGTTAGCATTTACAATTGTTGTAAAATAAAGATCATTATTTTAAACAACTGTTGCTATTTATACCAGCTTTAATGTGCACAGTGGGCCTGAAGGCATATAAAAAATGGATTTTATTTATTAATGGATTTTAAATTACTTTCACTGCAATTAAAGCTTTTGGACTGCACATGTAAAGCAATCAAATGTGTTCATAAATACAGTCAAAAATTTATGAATTTGTTCCACTGTTGATTGGTCAAAATCATGCTGGTAGTGTAGTTTGTCTATCCGTATTTATATTTCTCTCACCATCAACTTTGTTTTTTCTTTCTTTCTTTCTTTATCTACAATTTTTCGATTAGATTGTTACAATGTTGTTACCTACTCTAGCGCTAATGGCAGTTCTGCAAACATATCCGACAGTCCATAAACACAGGGTATAACGATATGTAGTGTTAATTATCTCTGCAAGAATACATACATAATTGATCATTACAACTCTTCAGTCACGTTTACGACATGGCTATGGGTCCGTATTTCATGTAGCCTGCGTCAACTATTGCAACTTGTTACCTATCTTAGCTGTAAGTTAAGACTAGGACAGCTAGGTCATGCTCGCATGACCGTTTACCGACCGTTTAATATTTCATAAAGACAGGCCGCTGAAATATCTTGGGCCATAAAGGAATAGTTTTATTGCCGGGCTCATCTACCTCTGCTTGTGGGTCATTGCCCAAGGGGAAGGAATGAATGTTTTTAGAGGTTGTAGATCATTTAAGGACAAAGACCCACTTATGGCCGTTTGTAACTCGACACAGACTTCTGTTATATAGTTCCTTTCTCGATAGTTTAATGCTACAGTTAGCTATTGTATATAGGACTAGTTGTAGAAGTAGTTGTAGGACTAGTTATAGGACTAGTTGTAGGACTAGTTATAGGACTAGTTGTGGGACTAGTTGTAGGACTAGTTGTAGGACTAGTTGTAGGACCAGTTGCAGGACTAATTGCAGGACGAGTTGTAGGACTAGTTGTAGGACTAGTTGTAGGACTAGTTGTAGGAGTAGTTGTAGGACTAGTTATAGGACTAGTTATAGGACTAGTTGTAGGACTAGTTATAGGACTAGTTGTGGGACTAGTTGTAGGACTAGTTGTAGGACTAGTTGTAGGACCAGTTGCAGGACTAATTGCAGGACTAGTTGTAGGACTAGTTGTAGGACTAGTTGTAGGACTAGTTGTAGGACTAGTTGCAGGACTAGTTGTAGGACTAGTTGTAGGACTAGTTGTAGGACTAGTTGTAGGTCTAGTTGTAGGAGTAGTTGTAGGACTTGTTGTAGGAGTAGTTGTAGGACTAGTTGTAGGAGTAGTTGTAGGACTATTTGTAGGAGTAGTAGTAGGTCTAGTTGTAGGAGTAGTTGTAGGAATAGTTGTAGGAGTAGTTGTAGGAGTACTAGTAGGAGTAGTGGTAGGAGCAGTTGTAGGAGTAGTTGTGGGAGTAGTTGTAGGAGTAGTAGTTGGAGTAGTTGTAGGACTAGTTGTAGGAGTAGTAGTAGGAGTAGTTGTAAGGATAGTTGTAGGAGTAGTTGTAGGAGTACTAGTAGGAGTAGCGGTAGGAGTAGTGGTAGGAGTAGTTGTAGGAGTAGTTGTAGGAGTAGTTGTAGGAGTAGTAGTAGGAGTGGTTGTTGGAGTAGTTGTAGGACGAGTAGTTGTAGAGTAGTTGTTGGAGTAGTTGTAGGATTAGGAGTAGTAGTATGAGTATTAGTAGGAGTAGTTGTAGAAGTAGTAGTAGGAATGGTTGTAGGTGTAGTTGTAGAAGTGGTTGTAGGAGTAGTTATAGGAGTGGTTGTAGGAGTAGTTATAGGAGTAGTTGTAGGAGTAGTTGTAGGAGTAGTAGTAGGAATGGTTGTAGGAGTAGTTGTAGGGGTAGTTGTAGGAGTAGTTGTAGGAGTAGTTGTAGAAGTAGTTGTAGGTGTAGTTGCAGGAGTAGTTGTAGGAGTAGTTGTAGGACCAGTAGTAGGAGTAGTCGTTAACAGTGTCTGTTAACCTAACTTAGCATTTACCTAAGTAAAAAAGGAATATAAAAAAGAATTTAACTTCACACACATAAATCCCTCTAATGAAACGCAATCTTGTTTAGCATATTTAAGATATTATTAATGAAACTTGATTTACTATTGCAATACTGCTTGTAATGAGCAGTTTTACTTCCTCTCTCTCTCTGTGTTATCATTTTTTTAAATCAACAAGATATTATCGATCAATACAATACTTTAACACACAATGTATGATTTAATGAAGTTGATTATTTTTCAAATACGTATTGTATACAAAATCATATACAATTTTTACGACCCTCTTCATAACCTCTAGGCAATTTGAAATTTTAAATAAGATCACTAATGACAGCCGGTGTAACTTGTCTTGTTACTTGGAATTGGCCATTACTCGTATTAAGCCGTATTTGTATGGCATGATAGTGAAATTAACAAAAGCGTTGAAGTATACAAATAGTCAAGCGCCAATTGTAATGTTTAATTATTCTATTTCCACAGTAATTTATTTGCAAAAGCAAAAACAACAAAAAAAACACAATAAAATAAATTGAATAGATTGAATAGATTCTAAAGTAATTGCATTCAAGAGTTAAAGACCAGAAATGAATGGCGATGATTGAGTGAAAATACGTACAATTCATGGAAACTGAATGAAGCAGATTTGTAAGCCGGCGATTATATGAGCTTACAGATGGTGATTTTTCTTTTTTTATTATTACTTTTTGTTTTTTTCTTTTTTCTTTACAATAAAGTTATTAATTTATTGACTATTTAATCGTTAAGAATATAACAAAAAAAAACACAAAAAAAAAATGTTGCAAAAATTTTAATTTGATTTCAATTAATAAAAATCTTTGGAGATGATTACATATGGAACAGGTTTAGAATTGTTATTATTTTCTTAAAATTAAATTCTATTTTGTAGTCATTATTGTGAATAAGGCATCATATGTTTTATGTACAGTGGAACTTCTATAATCTGAATGAAATTATAGAAACTTCAAGTTAAAGAAGCATAACGTGATAGTATTTCCCTCCAAGATATTGTCTCTGTGCTTCAACTTATAGAAAATTCAAGAAATAGAAGTTCAAATTATTGGAGTTTGACTGTAATTCAAATTGTGTATTCTTAGAATCCTCTTAACAGACCTTTAATTACAAATTTTAATACGTTTGTTTTATTTTGCTTTCTTTAAAAAAACAATTAAAAATTTATACACATTGTTGGATTTATTGTTATAATAACGGATTGCAATAAATTAAATCTAATAAAATACCTATAAAAAGGGATTAAAATATTAATAATTGTAAGAAAAATTACAAAAAACAAGCCTTCAAATTCGAAAAGATATTTCAACTCCAACCAACCTCAATTTCTTAGCGATATGGAAGAGGTGTTGCTTATCTAGTAGGTAGTAATGTGTCGGCTTATGAGACGTAAGGCCAGAGTTCAAACCCCAGGTCAGACATCAAAACGAAATTGTGAAAAAACATTTCTTCGGCACTACCTCTGAGCCAATTTCTGGCAAAAACACTGAGTGTAAATAAAATTGGCATGAAGAGCTTCTCAAAAATCTGTAGTTCGGAGTTGGCTTTTAACTCTAAGTCCCGCCACTCATTTATAAAATTAAGGCACCAAACATACATAAGTGGTGTGAGAAGCTAGGTCGTAATCCTGACTGAGCGGTTGTTATGACCACTTGCGTATGATTATAAACCGATCACAAAGTATACGATAAAAATAATCGCTTTGACACTTTATCCAAAATGTTTGGAAGAGTATTCGTAGTTAGTATTTACGACAAATGAGGCCTAAGTGTAGTAGGTAGTGTGTTAGATTATTGGCCATATTAGGCCGTGGCTCAAACCTCATGTCAGACAGCTAGAACTTAAAGAATTTGAAAAAATATTTCTTTGGCAGAGAGTAAATAAAACAGCCATGAATAGATTCTCAAAAATCTACCTTATTAGCCTTCAGGCCAGTGTTTAAACCCCATGTCAGACAACTCGAACTATAGGAAAGTCGAAAAAATATTTCCACGACAATTTCCTTTCAGCAGAGAGTAAATAAAACAGCCATGATAAGTTCCTTAAAAATTTGTCGTTCGGAAACGAACATTTACAAATAGAATTAACACACTCAACATAAGTGGTGTGAGAAGCTAGGTTGTAATCCTAACTAAAGTGTTGTAATGACCAATTATGTACGCATAATCGTAAGCAAGTATCTGTATCCTCACACTATCGGCATTGAGTGAGGAAATTACCATCATCGAGCGCATGCGACCAAACCGCAATTCGCTAATATCGTAGATTAGCAATGTCGAATTTTTTTAAAAACTTGTTTAATACAGTAAGACCCCGCTTAACGCTATTTCAGTATTACGCTGTAGCATTGGGATTCCCCAATTTCTTAGCGATATGGAAGAGGTTGTTGTTATTATACATTCCTTACTAAGGGATAATTTGAAAACTTGTTACAATTTTTCGCCACAGACTAGTAGGTAGTAGTGTATTGGTTTATTAGATATGAAGCCTCAGTTGAAACCCTATGTCAAGCATCTTCGGCGACTTCCTCTTAGCAGATTTCTGGCAAAAACTCTGAGAATCAATAAAAATGCCATGAAAAAATTGCTCAAAAATCTGTGGTTCGAGTCGAGTTGATAATCTATGTCCCGCCATACAAATTAACACACACACACACACACCCGACATAAGTGGTGTGAGAAGCTAAGACGTAATCCTGACTAACCGATTATGTATGTAATGTTTAAGAGAAAATTAATTTCCTAAAAGTTGCCATTAATTAGCCTACAAATAGGTCTCTCGTATAAACTATTCTTCGGATTTAGTTTAATTATTGGATTTTAGTTGTAATCCAAACTAAAGGGGTTTGATTTGGTGTTTATTGAAATGAGTCGTGATACCTTTTTTTAATCACACATGACATCTATATGTAGTTCATTCGTATACATCAGCGGCTTAAGATAAACCCTTAAGAGAAAGGCGCTCAATCTAGATGGCAGTTTAATCTCCATATTAATTGATCAAGCCCTCCAAGTCAATGTGGCATTAAATCTGTGGAACGTAGAATTGCTCTGTTCAAACCACGTGTCGTTAGCTTCCAGATAATCTAATTTAGAGCAAAAAATAATTACATAATCATTGCCTATAGCCTATAGCGCTCGCAATAGCAGTGATCGCCAAGGCAATATCTAGGACCAAGAAATAATGCAGGCAGTCTGAAATTTACGCCAAACAGTGACTTTTTCTGGGTGTATTGAAGGCACTGGTATTTTGCATGGATTGAGGATTGCATGTCTCAAATTCGATAATTTCGTTTGTTCAAGATTCATATTTATTTAGGGTTAGTTGCCCAGTGCTTCAAAGCCCTTTCAGCGAAAACACGCCGATCGGTGATCTGGCAAAATAAACTGAATAAATAACAACTAATTTGGCAGCGGTAGCTTTAACAAGGACGTCGTTATCAATTGCCAACGGTCCGAACCCTTATTGGAAGTACTGATATTTTAAAATCTGCTATATAAATTGTAAAAGCTGTTGTAGTTGCCGTAGTCTAGTAGGTAGTGTGTCGGCTTATGAGACGTAAGGCCAGAGTTCAAACCCCAGGTCAGACATCAAAACGAAATTGTGAAAAAACATTTCTTCGGCACTACCTCTGAGCCAATTTCTGGCAAAAACACTGAGTGTAAATAAAATTGGCATGAAGAGCTTCTCAAAAATCTGTAGTTCGGAGTTGGCTTTTAACTCTAAGTCCCGCCACTCATTTATAAAATTAAGGCACATAAGTAGTGTGAGAAGATAGGTCGTAATACTGACTGAGGGGTTGAAATGACCACTTACGTATGTCGATTACAAAGTGTACGATAAAAATAATCGCTTTGACACTTCATCAAAAATTTTTGGAAGAGTATTCGTAATTAGTATTTACGATAAGTGTAGTAGGTAGTGTGTTAGATTATTGGCCATATTAGGCCGTGGCTCAAACCCCATGTCAGACAGCTAGAACTTAAAGAATTTGAAAAAATATTTCTTTGGCAGAGAGTAAATAAAACAGCCATGAATAGATTCTCAAAAATCTACCTTATTAGCCTTCAGGCCAGTGTTTAAACCCCATGTCAGACAACTCGAACTATAGGAAAGTCGAAAAAATATTTCCACGACAATTTCCTTTCAGCAGAGAGTAAATAAAACAGCCATGATAAGTTCCTTAAAAATTTGTCGTTCGGAAACGAACATTTACAAATAGAATTAACACACTCAACATAAGTGGTGTGAGAAGCTAGGTTGTAATCCTAACTAAAGTGTTGTAATGACCAATTATGTACGCATAATCGTAAGCAAGTATCTGTATCCTCACACTATCGGCATTGAGTGAGGAAATTACCATCATCGAGCGCATGCGACCAAACCGCAATTCGCTAATATCGTAGATTAGCAATGTCGAATTTTTTTAAAAACTTGTTTAATACAGTAAGACCCCGCTTAACGCTATTTCAGTATTACGCTGTAGCACACTGTATTGATATTTGTTGTCTATGTATTCAAATGAAACGGCCATGCACCAACCAAAAGCGATGCTGTATATAGCGAGGGTGTGTATACAATATATCAGATTGCAACTGTTTTTTATATGTACGAATGTACAGTAAGCGTCAAAAAAAACTATACATTAAAAAAATATATACAAAAATAACTTACCGTTATTTTTATTTAAAAATTATTTCATTGCCAGTTTTTAAAATTGAACCAAAAAACAAACAAATTTCGAAACATTGTCAAATTTTTTCGGGCACTCTCCTTAAATGGTAAAAGTTAAGTTTGGTGATATTTAGAATTTTATTTTTCTGTACAGTTTTTTTTGACTCTCTCTGTATATGTTAAGTTCCCTCGTTTAAAGTTATCTCCTTTAGGGCTGGAAATTATTGAAACGTATCCACTGCGTTAAGCGGAATCTTAATGTACGTGATACAAAATCGAGAGCGATATTGTCGACATTCTTTATGTATCAAATATTTATAGTAAACTGTCTGATATAGTGTAGCTGTCGCTCAAGAATGATAAACTAAAGATTACGCCTTGTGCATGATTTCCCGTTAGATGGCGTAGTTGGGCTATTTTAAAGGTTTTCAAGTCTTTTTCAGATGTGAAAATTAATATTTCTTCTGAAAAGATTGTGCACTACGTGAAAGTAGTTGGCAGCCCTGCAATATAACTTACATTGTCATTAGCCAATAGGAACACAATTAACGTGACATCATAGATTCAACATGCGCAGAAAGTTTTAATTTTGTGCGCGATGGCGCTTGGCTGTCGCTGGTATTGTGAATCTATTGTATCTACCTTCTGTATTGCAATTCATATTCATTGATTCAACATGCGCAGAAAGTTTTAATTTTGTGCGTGACGGCGTAATCTTTAGTTTATCATTCTTGAAAAATACTACATTTTAGAGCCATCTACTTAGACTCCTTAACTGCTGTTGTAATTGTGCGATTTTAAAGGTTTCCAAGTCTTTTTCATATGTGAAAATTAACATTCTTCTGAATAATGTGTGCACTACGTGAAAGGAGTTGGCAGGCCTGCAATATAACTTACGTTATCATTAGCCAATAGGAACACAATTAACGTGACATCATAGATTCAACATGCGCAGAAAGTTTTAATTTTGTGCGCGATGGCGCTTGGCTGTCGCTGGTATTGTGAATCTATTGTATCTACCTTCTGTATTGCAATTAGTTACAGGAAAAAGAATTTTTAAAAAAGTACCAAAAATGTTATTATGTTTTGACCCGCTTAGTGATACCGCCACCTAACATAACAACTCGTTAATATATTTTTTTAGAAATATAAGCCCTCTTTTTTATTTTATTTTAATATTTCTATGTTTTAAGTACAAAGTTTACCTTTTTAAGTACAAAAAATGATATAAAAAGTACCTTAATAAGTACTTTGTATTTGGTAGGGTACCCTAGATATTTGTGATATTTTCTTTGAAAATTCGTTTGTTACAAAAGAAAAAAACGAGCAAAACTTTTCCTTTATCCCCTGATCAATTAATCATTGTCATGAAAAAGGAGGTTTTTTTCCTTTTTTGCTGTGCCTTCTTTTTTTGGGAAATCAGTTGAAAAAAAAGATGAACTGAAACGAAATAGAGGGAAAGAGAGAGAAAGGGAAAAAAACAAAACAAAGAAATTGGCTATTAAAATATCTCTGTTAAAACCGATGGCGATAGTATGCGAAGTATGATCAGTTAATATTTCAGCGATTTATATGGTGCATGATACTGCATGTAAATGCTGTTGTTGCTAGTGGCTGCTGCTGTTGCTGCTAATCCGTCTGCAAATGCTAACAACAATGACGAAGTTGTTGTCGTTTTATACACTTAATGATCATTAGAATGGCGGCAAGCCACTCTAACATTTACATTAACAAACCGAACAATTTCAATTCCTTCTACATTCGTTTTACAAACCAACGACTTTATGCAACGTCAGCAATGAGAGAATGTTAGAGACAAAAAAAAACCCAAGAAAAATTATTTCTTACCACAATACAATATGGAATAAGCAAACGGAACCTACTTGTCTATATATACAGCTGTGTTCAAAATAATAGGAGTGCTACTCCTTAAAAATGTTTATTGTAGCAATTTGCACAACATAATATATTCTAATGGAAGTTACAACGATATCTTCGAAAAAAAAGCAAAACTTATAAAGAAACTAGCTGTACCCTGCAAGTGTTGCTGTGCCCCCAACTAAAATAAATTTGAAGGAAAGGCCTTACACCAATGTCAAATTAATTTTGAATCATTTTATTAATTTTGTTTCCCATTGTCCTGATGATTCAGATGAACGGGCCTAAGTAGTACGCATTCGATCAGTTTCTAATCTCACTTCTCGTTGTTCAAGTAGTGCATGCGAACAGGTCTCAGGTGCATATACGCGAAGATTTTCCAGTCACAGTGCTCGGCTGATTCTGAGGCTTGTAATGCTCTTTTCTTCCATGCTTGGGGTGTTGGTCGACCAACTGCTTGTCATTCATTTTGAATAATTTTCAGTGACGCCATCCATCGGAAATTAATCGCACCAATCTCCGCTGACTCATACGTAACAACTTTGTTAAAGAATGCACAGTTTAAGATTTGATGCATTTTGAGTAATTTTCAGTTGCACCACCTATTGAAAATTGGTCGTATCAACTTAGAAATCATCATCGGCTCATGCGCAACAACTTTGCTAAATATCATGACATGATTAAATACACAGTTTACTATTTAATTCATTTTAAGTAATTTTCCGTGAAGCCACCTATCGGATATTGGTCATACCAACTTAGAAATCTTCATCGGCTCATACGCATCAACTTTCGTAAAGATCATAACATGATTTAATGGACAGTTTACGATTTAATTGATTTCAAGTAATTTTCAGTGGCACCACCTGCCGGTAATTAGTCATATCAACTTAGAAACCTACCCCGGCTCATGCGCAACAACTTTTCTAAAGATCATAACATGATCAAATTCATAGTTTACGATGGAGCCGTTTTCTAATTTTAGGTAAATCAAAAAAAGTGGGCGTGGCAAAATTTTTAAATGGATAAATGCAAATATTTGAAAGAAAAATTAGTCAAATCGATGGAGCCGTTTTCTGATTTTAGATAAATAGAAAATGTGGGCGTAAAAAAGGGGGCGGAAACTTCACATAAACCATCTACTAAATAGTCCGAACAAAGCCTAAACATTTGGCTTGGATAGGTGAGCCCGTTCTTGAGTCATAAAATGACAACGTAAAGTGGCATTAATTTTTATATATTAGGATTAAGGAAATCTTATATTACTAAGATAAAATGATTACAAATGCATTAAAAAATTGAAAAAGCCCGAACCGCAAGGGCAAAACATCAACTTCCGATGACCGCTGAATTCTGCGATACAGCAAATTAAATTCTTCGACGTCTTCAAAAAAAAATCAAAAGGATCTGAATCTTGCCATAAGTGACCCTACTATTCGTAGGCATCTGATGGACAACAATTTATTCTCAAACGGTCCACAAAAGGTGCCATTGTTGACAAAAAAAACAGGTTAATTTTAAACTTTGCTTTTAAATGAACGGCACTCCTATTATTTTGAACACAACTGTATGTTTGTAGGTATGCATGTATAGAAAAATAGCCGTATTATATAGATTTCCGATTGCAAGTACTACTGCAATATCAAACCTATTGCATCTCTTCGTTCGTATTGCCAACCTTTTTGCAGTTTTTTTTTCTTACTTTTATTTTTGTTACTCAAATATAATATTTTTTATATGTTTTTTATGGTTGTTTTTCTTATTGATTTCGGTTGCTGGTTTGCTGGCAAATAAAATGCACGACTTACCATAAAACTAGTACCTACCAAATTTATTCCAACCAGGCTTTTATTTTTTCTCCTATTTTTCGCTACGACATCACTTCAATCTTCAACAATATCCAACAATAACACAATAGCCCATGTTGCATATACAATACAAACAGTTGAGTTGCAATGAGAAATTAAACACAATAATTTCAAATAAAGGGCGGCAATAAAAAAAGGCATCAAGAAGTACTTATAATGGGGATTTCAATAAAAAAAATTTAAGGCCAACAAAATCAAAATCACACTCCCGGAATTAAATGGGCCTTTAATTCAATATCGTACTGTATTTCATATTCATTAAAATCTTCTAATTGTCATCTAAACCAATTAAGTTTCACCATCAGAGGCGGTGCAATTTCTCATAAATTTTATACTTCAAGGCGAATTTTATACTTGTAGGCGATCGTTAGAAATATCAAAAAATTCAGCCAAAAACTCTACAATCTCTATTCACTTTGAAATTTTAAGCCAAAGCTTTACTATTTAAGATATCTGGATACGATTCTCAGTCAATTCCAATAAACGCCTTTCCATTATCCAAATGAACACTAAAAGCGGCACTAGTGTTGAATAAAAATCAGCAAACTTTACGTCAAGTTTGTAGAGCTAAAGCTGTAGCTACACCCCGTACAAATATGATGATTCTAGGAAACATTGATACCTCTTAAGAAGCGTATTTTGTATCTCCATATTCCCATTACTACTTTGCTTTGTTCCAGTATCATTAGTAAACATTTTTAAACAGGAAATTGGTTTACTATTCTGTACTTCTGTTATTGCCTTGTATTAACAAATGTTTTCTATTTGAATGTCACTTTTTCTTAGGAAGTAGCACTGTTTGGACTTAAAATGATGTTCATTGTTGATGCTACCCGCTCTAGGAAGAGCAGGATACTTGTTAAAACTCCTTTCATGGTTTTCGAATCTTAAAAATTAATCAATACCCATTCTTTTTCTCTGGTCCTTTCCTAGAGGGAATAACATACAGACATGTATTAGTGCGTATTAAAGATCAGCAATAAGTACGATGAATAGGTTCGAGTCATACTTATAATTTCAGATACTTATACGCATTCATACTTATTTTGATATCGTACTCCTACTACTCATACTCAAAGTTGGAAGTACTCGTCGTATTCATATTTAACAATACGCATGATGTTATTGACTTCAACTCGTCTGTACTTAACATTTACACGAAGCACAAAATAAGTATGATTCGCCTACGGACACTACTGTACTCACAAGAAGATCGTGTGTATGCTTTGCTTGTTGTCTTTGTCTTTCCTTTCTTCTTTGTTTGTATATGCAACAACAACAAAGGCTGCAAATTTATGATGAATAATTCGAATCACTCGAATCACTTATAAGTATTATAAGTAGTTTTCAAAATTTATGAATCAGAATGATTAGGCGTATGAATCAAACATATTTCGAATGTTGTGAGTTTGATGTCAATGTTGTACTCATACTCATTGCTGCTTAGACTTATGAGTCAATGTTGTAGCGAGTTCGAATGAATCAGAGTAGTTGAATTTCAATTCTGTTGATTCATTCATACTTAAAATTGCATGAGTGCTTATGAGTAGCGGAAAAGCGATTCATTGCAGATCTTTAATTCAAATAGAAAGCATTTGTTAATACTAGGCAATAACAGAGGGATTGTATAGTAACCAAAAATATGGTATAGTAGATTGTATGAGTGCTTATGAGTAGCGGAAAAACGATTCATTGCTGATCTCTGGTGCGTATCGCAACACTTTTGAACCAAACTACGGAATAGGTTCTCAAAACAACACGCAGTTCTACATAGAGTACTTTAAGACGCTTTTCGTAATAATTCATTACAGTTGGAGCTTTTCCCAAAAGACTGCTGAGAGGCTGTCTTCGGAATAAACAATTTTTTTTTTTTGAAGATTTACGATTGTATTGGTTCATGTGTACCACCTTAATAGTCAATCGGAACTAACCTTACATAACTGTTAGATAAAGGCTAGATAACATTGGAGGTTAGAAAGAGAAGATTTTCTTTAGGAAGTACTAGAAACTGAATTAGAAAAAAATATAAGATTAAGACAGCAGCCGCCTTAAAATGGTAAGTTAACTTGAATCGTATAAGAATCTGTTGTAAATCGAATCTCTAGAATTGTAATATTTGTTTACAATTCCTAGCTAGCAATTTTCCATCAATCTAATCTGATTTATAACCTAGATTGGACACGTTCTGTAAATAAATATTGTGTGCCTTTTTCAAAGTTTGCCAAGTGATGAACAATGATTGAGAAGATATTCTGTGGTCGCTTTCGCGTCATTACAGTTCCTGCAAAAGTCGTTGTGAGGTATGCTCCTCCCATTATGATCCATAGTAATCCACATTGATATGGTGATGTCTAGAATCGTCTAGTCTAGTGAACATTCTGCAAATAAATAGAAATTACAGTGCCCTGGTAATCTAGTGGCTAGTGTGCTAAACTATTAGCGTGAGGGTTGTGGGTTGGAATTCCCCCAGAGACTCTGGTGTGAGTTACTTAGCTCGTATATAATTAGAATATAATTTGAAAATAAAATCTTTTCCCAGAAATTTGTTTAAACTAAGCAAAATATAAAGCCTCTCCTCTCTTAATTAATATACAAACTACGCCCTTTTAAGCTGACATAGAAAATAAAAACGGCCTGTCTGCTTGGCTTTCTTTTTTACTTTTGGGGGCAATTTTTTAGATTTCGATTTTCTTTTTTTTTCACTCTTTTTGTCGTCTTTATATCGTTAACTGTCATCATTTTCAAATTATTTCTCGTAGAATATCTAATCGAGATTCATGCATGATCCTGTGGTAAATTGTAACCATGAATCGTTTTTATTTTCTTTTCTTTTTGTTTTTAAGAAAAACAAAATCGAAATAAAAAAAGAAAGAAAAAAAAAGAATTGAAGAATTGAAGTTAAAATAGAAATAAAAAGGAATTTTTTTATATTTTTATCACAAATGTTTTTTCCACTGGCAACAGCAACAGCAACAACTGCAAAGTAAAACATGATTTTTCTGTATTATTTTCTTAGTTTTTTGTCTATTGTTTTTCATAGTGAAATTGTTGTTAAACATTTTGGTTATGACGTTATTGCCAAAAAAAAAATATGAAAAAAATTTTTTTCCTTGCATTATTCATGTAATTGTTGAATTTTTGTCTTTTTTTTCAAATTTCTTGTTGTCGAATAAAAAAAACTACGTGTGCCAACAACGATTGCATGCATGAATGCCTTAAAAACTGAATTTTCAATATCCAATTTTTTTTTCGTTAAAATACTCTAGAAATGAATTGTAAATTCCATAACATGACAACAATTCCAAATTGATTTAATTTCTTTATTAGGACGATTGTTCTTGTTGTTTTTTGTTGTAAGAATAGAGTTCATATATGCATACGTGGTGTTGCTCCAGATGTGTGGAACTCTTTAGCCATGCAAATAAAAACACGAAATTCAAACACAATCTCTAACAACCTCAATTCTATGCGATATGAATTATTTGCAGCCCAGATTGATCTTTATTCTAGTTTTCTTCAAAGAGGCCTAGAGCTCACCAACTACTTCGATTGGGATTGTTGGAATTCGGCGGTTACCTGTGGCGTCGCATATGTACTTTGGCTATCAAAACTACCACTTCATCTTAACATAACCTAACCTACTTTAAATAATTATTTCAATATTTTTCATTAATTTTGCCCCATTACATTTTATTTCTGACCAAACACTTTAGGCCTTGATTCAAACCCCAGGTTAGACATCTCCAAATAAACGAAATACGAAAAATATAATATTTCTCCTGACGATTTCCCCTCAGCAGAATTCTGACAAATACTCTGTACGACTTTAAATCTCGCAACTCTTTTATAAAATTAACACAAGCAACATAGGGTGGTGTAAGAAGCTAGATTGTAATCCTGACCTAGGGGTTTTAAAGACCAATTATGTATGGGTGGTTGTGAGATAGACATTCTATTACTTGTCGCCATTTTATCTAGAATATGGGGTCGCCGTGGTTCAGTAGGTAGGCATGCTGGCTTATTAGACGTAAAGCCAGAGTTCGAGTCCCAGGCCAGACATCAAAATAAAAAATATAAAAAGTAATTTTTCGGCGATTTCTTCTCAGCAGATTTGTGGCAAAAACTTTGTTAAAAAGTAAATAAAATTGTCATGAAAAGTTCGAAATCGACTTTAAACTGTAGGTCCAGCCACTTATGTATAAAATTAACACACACACAACATAAGTAGTGTGAGAAACTGCGGGCTTCTTGGCGGCAATTGCTGTAGACTGTCTAATGGTGAAGGTATGGCACTAACAATTTTATAGTCACCTAGCAGCAACTCGTTTCCTTGCCATTCCCATCCACCTTTCCTAAACCTGCACAATGCACTGCATAAGTAGGGGCCATCCCCTGGGTGCTTGTTTTATAAAAAAAAAAACAAAAATATTACATCGTTCATGTATCCACCAGAACTTTTCTAAGTGGAAATGTCCAATTTTCCATAGTTTCTCATACCATTCATACTGTTTGTGTGTTAATTTTATTCATGTGTGGTTGAATTTAAGGTTGAACTTTCGAACTCCCAATGTCAATTTTTTAGAGACTTTTCATAGGAATTTCATTCACTAACATAATTTTTGCCAGAAGACTGCTGAGAGGAAGTTACCGAAGAAATATTTTTTTTCGTATTTCGTTTTTGTTCCACATGCCTGGGCCGAGATTTGCAACTGAGCCTTACGTCTAATAAACACACTACCTATTAGACTGCGGTAACGATGGCTATGGCACTAAACCAGATTGAATTTGACTTCAAATTTGCTGTAGCTTGTAGTTTGTTCGCATACACCTATGACTTAAGAAAACCTGACAAGAAAAAATCTAACAGGGGTCAAATTCTTCCACCAGTTAATTGGCTAATTAAAATCCAGCTGCGTTCTTTTAGTGTCATGTTCTTCTCCAGAGGGCTTCTCCATATGTGCACGGATATTTCATGATGGCTTGCTTAGGTTCTTTTCAACCCCAACGCCTGTTCTTGATTTAAAGAGGGATTCTCAATACTCTGCGAAAATTTCAAAAGGAAAACAAAACGGATCATGATTGATTGATGATTGGAACAAGTTTATACCGCCTTAAATATCACATTTGCAGTGATGCCTTTTCGATGTCCTAAGAGGAATCACACATTTTCGAAATGACAGAATGTCGAGGTATATGAAAGTGAAAACATCTTAAGGAAATCAGCGATATGCAGGAGTGGTTAGCTGTTCTTCGTTTTTGTCCCTTGGTTTCAGTAGACTTTAGCTCAATGCCATTTCTAATATCGTCAAATTATTGTAGCTTTTCCTGTAGGCCCATGAAGTTATATATAATAAAGGGACGTCATGCTTTTTTTCTTTATCATTTAAAAACTTGTTTTTATTAAAAACAAACAAAAAAAACATAAGAATCTCATGTCAATTAATTAATTAAAGCGTCAGAAATTCTTTCACTGGCTCTCTATTAAATTAACTTCTGGTATTTGGTTTTGGGTCGTGCTCAGCTCAGCGGTCATTTCTTTAACAAATTAAATTAAAAACGACGAAAAACGAAAAAAAACAACACTGGCTTCAATTTCACTTGCTTTCAACTTGTAGTTGACTCGGCGTAAATTAACTCTACACCATCAGTCTGAAATTAATGGAATATTGGAAACTAAACAGTTTGAATAGAACTCGTTCGTATGAAATGAAATTACAGCAACTGACATGAATGAGTGAATGAATGAATGGTTTTTGCATTGTGTGTAAAGACGAGAAAATATTAGTTTTTCTTAATTGAAGAATAACAAATTGGGTGGACATAAATTGAAACAGAAAAGATCACATCAAAAGTCAATTGATAAATTTAATTATAAAAAAAATATCTTTTCGCTGTCATTCTAAAAAAAATAAATTTGTCACCATTAAAGCAATTTGATGACACACCCCATAACACATACATTGTCTACATTGTGAGTGCATTTTTTATCATATTTGTGTGGTAAATGCGGTGTGTTTTTAATGATGATCTTTAGGCTCAAAATATAGAAAGAATACCAATTGACGAAAGTTCCGCTTTTAGTGTTGCATAAAGAACAGAAACTCTGCAACAAAATTATGCCACAGAGGCTGCTTGAATGGTTGTCTAGATCCTGTACTAATATGATGATACCTCTTAAGAAACGTATTTTTTAGCACGCATAAAGGTCATCACAAAGTATCTCCATATTCCCATTACGACTTTAATTTGTTCCAGTATCATTACTAAAAATTTTCGCACAAGAAATTGGTCTACTATCCTGTACTTCTGTTATTGCCTAGAGTTTACAAATGTTTTCTATTTGAATCAGAGATGAGCAATGAATCGCTTTTCCCCTACTCATAAGCACTCATTCAATTTTGAGTATGAAATAATCATCAGAATTGAAGTTCAACTACTCTGATTCATTCGTACTCGCTACCACATTGATTTATAAGTATAAGTAGCAATGAGTATAAGTACAACGTTGACAAACAAACTCATAACATTCGAAATGTGTTTGTCATACTTATAGTATGAGTATCATATGAATGCATATGATTCGAATCTAGTCATCGTTTTAAATACTTATTGCTGATCTCTGATTTGAATGCCGCTCTTTCTTAAGAGGCAGCGCTGTTTAGACTTAATATAATGTTCATTGCTGATGCTACTCGCTCTAGGAAGAGCTGCTTTCAAATCACCCAACTAGTTACGCCTTGGACAAACGTTGACATATTTGTCTAAAGTGTGAAGTATTTAGATCAGCCATAAGCAGAATTGCAGCAGTGACCTGTTGACATCACTCTTCCATTCAAAGATTTAGTGAGGACAAGGTTAAAGGTTCTAAGCATTTCTAAAGCTTTTGGTAGAGTATGGCGCGGTGCACTTTAATCAATGACTTTTGCTTTCTTTTGGTCGGTAATCACATTTCCCAATTGTTATGGAGCTTTCTCAGCGATTGCAGTATGCGGTATATTATAGAAAATATCTCTTCAGATAAATTCTGATATCACAAGGTTCAATTCTCCAACTTTATTTCTTAGTTTACTTCAAACCGTTTTTAGGCGAACATAATATTTGTCATTCACATTCCTTTAATTGTACACCAAGCCACTTAAGAGACTCAAACAAAAGAATTTGACTCTCACATGTCTTACCTATAGGCAACATCTGAATATAGTCGCATGAATGTAGGCAATTAGGGCCTATGTTTATTGACAGATAAGGGCTTCAATAATATCATTTCGTACATAAGGAGTGCCCACAGAAAAAAATGGGCCTACTTTTAGCTCACAACTTTTATCATAATTAAGAAAAATGAATACCGTTACATTGTTTTTGTTAGTTATCTGTTTCAAAATCCACGTGCTAAATGTCATTGCAATAGCAAAAATAGTTTTTTGAAAATGGGCACCCAATAAGAAAAATGTCGTAAAAAAATAATTGAAATTTTCAATGAAAAACCGCTTACAAGAAACAATTGCTAGGCTCGCAGGTGTTAACCAAAAAACAGTTTCTAAGGTAAGAATAAAACACTATAAGGAGTCTTTGAGTATTGAGAGAAAGCGTTGAAGCGGAAGAAAAAAAGGATTTGCCGGCCAAAACAAATCAAGTAAAATAATACGTATTTTTTTAAAACTTCCTAACATGTGTGGAAGAAAAGTGGCTCAAAAAGTTGGATGCTCTGAGACCTAGGGCAGAAAAAAATTTTATATACAAAAGAATTCAAATATTATTTACTTTAATTGAAATATAAAACGAAAAAAATCCGCCACTTAGTTTTATTTCTATAACGAAAAGTGTAAGTCCAGTTTTTTTTCTGCGCACTCCTTATGTATCTACTTCAGCCAAATGTATTTGAGGAAAATAAAAGAGTTTATTCCTGAACATTAAAAATTCTTATTTAATACCCGCATTTCTCATGAAGCATAAAGATAGTTTGTGGTCAATTAGTCGGGGTATGGCGTTGCAATGAGTTTTGGTCTTTTGGAATGCTCACTTCCTGCAAAAGGTTACGCTGCCACAATACAAATCTATATTCAAATATAATTTAATGTCCATTAAACCCGACTTTTTTTTACCTCTAAGTCCACAACCTATTTTTCTAATTTCAACACAATGCCTTGCACGAATAGCGGTCATTCCCGGAGTCTGTAGTTGTTTGAAGTTGAAATTTTATTTTTAAGAAAATGAATTTCTGTTTTTAACAAAATACTACCCATTGTGCATAGATTTTAAATATGCGATAATCATTTTACAGCGACACATGATTTCATTTCGTTTTATTTTATTTACATTAACCATAATACACTTCGTTTTTATCGTTTTATCATTATTATTATTATACTCTCCAATACGTATCGTATCCTTTTCTTTCTTTTTTTTATTCATTTTTGTCCACCTCCAACATGTTATGTTGTCGTTCAGTTTTTTTTCCTTCTTCATACGCGTCATCATAATTTTAGTGCAAATTGGTAGCAGCCTCTACAATGGTACTGCTGTTAAACATATATTTCCCAGTACCAAAAATACCAGAAGAGAAAAAACAAAATTAAGAGTGAAAAAAAGATGAAATAAGAATACAAAACAAGATAAAATATTAACCAAAACACATTATGAGTTTGGAAGCCAACAGTTGTTGTTCTGCTTCTCTTTTCTTTCTTTTTTTCTTGTCATTTTCTGATTTGTTGTATTTTATCGCTTTTTATGGACAAGAATGAATTAAAGATTGGAGTCCAATACACGTTTGCATACTCGTACAGCTGTATGTATGGCCTCTCTCTCTCTCCTCCCGACTCATATGCTATTTGGATGAGTTGTAAAGAAAATCATTTTCATGTTTAAACTGAACTACTTTGGCATACAAAGTAGCTTAAATTGATCGTATGCTTAGACGGTTAATGCAATTGCTGCAAACAGATACTTTCTGTGTGGTAGTCCAGTTAAAGGACTGCTTGTGCAGTAAAATTCATATGATTGGAATCCATTTACATAAACAGTTTATGGTAAGAGCAGCTTGTTTCATTTAATTGCTTAAATTTTGTGGTTAACGGTCGATTTACCGATTCTAACTATTCATCGATACGTTTACTGGAAGGACTGTGGAAACTAGCCCTACTTTCTTCAGAAGTCTTTCATGGAAATATCCCTTTTAAAAGGCTATGATGAGACCCGCAACTGGAATTAATGCTGGACTGCAGTTAGTGTATTTTCAGGATATATATCAAGGAGAAGATGTCGCCATAGGTTTAAAAATCTGTCATTCCGAGTCACCTTCCCCTTGATATATAATATCCTGAAAATCAACTAACTGCAGTCCAGTACTAATTCCAGTTGCAGATCCCATCATAGCATTTTAAAAGGGATATTTGCCATGAAAGACTTCTGAAAAAAGTAAGGCTAGTTTCCATAGCCTTTCCAGTAAACGTATCGACAAATAGTTAGAATCGGTAAATCGCCGGTTAATCACAAATTTAAGCAATTAAACGAAGCAAAGTCCGAGTCACCTTTAATTGTAGGCCCCGCTCTTATATAAAATTAACACACACAACATACATAGGTGATATGAGAAGCTAGGTCTCGCAATCCTGACTAAATGGTTGTAATGGCCATTTCTGTGTATGTATGTATGAAGGCATTGTACAGGTATTAAAGCGCTTTACTATCAAACTCGGACGAATCCGGGAAGAAGAGAAAAATCAAAAACTTGACTCATCCCTTAGTAATTCAACCAGAAATCCTTAGAGAGCATAATTTCATTTTGTGATTTGTGGTAAAGAATAAGACTTAATTAACAACCGTCGTTTTCAATACTCTAATATATTTTCCTAAATAAAGACAAATGGCAACCCTATCATTCTAGAATTTGCTACAGAAGCTCATTTAGCAGCTTTACTAAAAAAAAATAATTTGAAATCAGGAAGTAGTGGGAAAGCTTCAACCAAACAATTCGATTTAAAGACTGTAGGTAATATTTGATACTCTACTAATGGGTCAATTTCGACCTCCGGGTACTGTACTTGTCTTAACCGACAAGTACACGTCCTCTAACCTAAAAAAATTTGATTAATGAAACTGAAAAACTTAAACGAAGAAATAATAAGAAAATAGCACCTGTTTGTCATTAATAGACCTGATTGAGATAGAGGTCTGAATGCTTGCGTATTACATATTGCAGACTGTGGCCTTTAGTAACCCTTTTAATATAGATTTACAATGCAGAGGTTTATGGGCTTTTTCGTAAGGAAAATGTCGTTACGTCTTAGGGTAAGCTTTCTTCTTCAAAAGAAATTTATGACATAAATAAGACAGCGAATTAGATATACAATTTGACCCTAAATAGTTTCACGATTATTGTCGTTATAGTCTAATATCAATAAAAATTGCCCTCGGAAGGGGACAGCTATGTAAAACGAATACCTGACCGACCACACATATAGAATGTGACTTTGTGTTTATCACCTATTTACAGTACCACTTGAAAAATCTCCAATGATTGGAGGGAGGGAGTATTGAACGTTATATAGCAGACAGGACATATATAATCTGAATGCTTGGAACTTGAAAGAGAAAAACGTTGTTCGAAGCAACTATTAGACAGGACACATGAATGTATGTCTGAGTACTTCAAAATCCGAAATTCGCTGCCTTAACTAAAAGATAAGGAAGAAGACTATGCTACACCTTTTATGCAATTTGTGGCTGTGAATGAAGGCGCGGAAAAATACTTTGAAGACAATTTCTTTAGGAATCTCATATTTTTCTTTGAAATATTGAATGAGTAACAAACAACGACTAAGCAAATGCTCATAAACGGATTTTCTAAGGCTGTTACAATCTGTCTCAAAGCCAATCCCAGCCTAATCGAAATCCTTACACTTTATATAAAAAATTCCAATTTATGCAGCTCATTTGCCAGTCTCTATAGCTGCGTTTAAATTTGGCATTTTATTTAATTTTGTATTTTTTTTTTCCATTTGGTTATTGGCCATTCGTTTTCGTTCCATGTTCGAATCATAAATTTGTAATGTCTTCATATTAAAAATTTGTCATTTAATGTTCTTTATGGCCTCAACAGCGAACACCTACAAAAATTCAGTCTCTAAATTCCGATTCTTCATGTTCTTTTTTATGTGTTGAATTGGCTTGTCGCACCATTGTATCCTGCCACTAAGGCTGCTGCCTGCCTGCTTGCCAACCATTCAAACAGCACAACAACAACATTACACAACAATTGCATGCCTAGTGTGAAATTATTTAAAAACGGTGGTGGAAAAAAAAATCTCGTTTAAATTGTTTTTCAGAATTTTGTACAAACGATGAGCAAAATTATAGCAGAGATTTTAGGTTTTAGGCTGACCGATATGGAAAAATGCCTCTTATAAGAGGTAGGCAACAGGAAACAGGGTTTATGAACATTAGATTTAAAGCAGTTTGTACTTCAAGTGACATTAAAGACGTTTAAAGACGGAAAAAGCACGTTTACGAATAGAGAGAATACGGAATGAGTTTTCTCTGTAATGATTAACGATCAGTGGCCATTACGCGATCCACTAACTAACTAATGTAGTCTACGAGACAGACGTATACATACATACATACATAATGGCCATTACAACCCTTCAGTCAGGATTACGACCTAGCTTCTCACACCACATTATGTTGTGTGCGTTTATTTTATACATGAGTGGAGGGACCTACAGTTTAAAGTTGACTCCGAACGACAGATTTTTTAGAAGCTTTTCATGAAAATTTTTTACTCTCAGAGTCTTTGCCAGAAATCTGCCTCAGAGGAAGTCGCCGAAGGAAAGATTTTCGTTTTAATGTCTGACCCTGGGATACGAATCCGGGCCTTCTGTCAAATAAGCCAACACACCTACCACTAGACCACGGCGACTCCAAGACGTATGTCCTTTACAGGAATTCTTTTGGAAAGTATGCCACCTAATAACTCGGTATTCCGCTGTAGGAATCTTATTTTACGTTATGTTATTATGAACTAGGTTTAGTTTCCTCTGGGGAATGTTTAATCCTCGAGTTTTATATTAATTCTGGTATCATAACGGCCTTAATGGAACCTCTTTTTACAAGAAGAGTCCGCCACCTTACCTCCAATAATTAACCTTATTGGACTACCAGATTAGATGATGACATGAAGGATACTTGGTCTAAGGTGGTGAGTAATAAAACGTTGAGGGGAATACATATATTAATGTCGTAAGCACGGCGAAGTGCCCTATCGCCTTGAGGGAAAGAACACCACCATGCGGGACTAAACCACCATTTATTTTCAGCAGAGTATGTAGTAATGGGGTATGTAGCTGGGAGGCGAAATCTGTTGAACATATTATATGCCTTTGTCCTAGTGAGCAGAGACGTAATCTCAGAATTATTGGCCAGGTTTTCTTCAACGGCCTTTGTGAATTAACTTCTAATAGGATTTTGGATATTGAAAGTTTCATCGTTGATATTAGTTAGCTTGTGTAATTACTTTCTTTTCCTTTTTCCTGTCTCACTTATCTAACCCAGTTTCCTAACTTAGTCAAGCACTTTAAGCGTAGCTCCACAGCACCTTAAGAAGTGAAGTCGCCGTGGCCTAGTAGGTAGTGTGTTGACTTATTAGACGAAAGGCCCGAGTTCGAATTCCAGGTCAGACATCAAAACGAAAATATGAAAATCCTTTTTCGGCGACTTCCTCTCAGCAGAGACTTCCTCTCTGGCAAAAAACATTGAGAGTAAAAATTGCCATGAAACGCTTCTCAAAAAATCTTTAAACTGTAGGTCCCACCACTCATGAATAAAATTAACGCACACAAGTGGTGGGAGAAGCTAGGACGTTGTACAATGGTCAATTCGACCACCGGGTACTGTACTTGTCAGAATTGACAAGTACACGTCCTCTAACCTAAGAAGTTAATATTTAGTGTGGAGCGGCGTACTAGTCGCCGTAGTGTTAGCCTATTAGACGTGAGGCCACGGTTCGGTGACTTCTCAGCAGAAACTCTGAGTACATAAATTTGCTATGAAAAATTTCTCAAAATGCTGTGGTTGGGAATCGACTTTAAAGTGTTGGTCCTGACACTCACATACAACATAAGTGTTGTGAAAAGTTAGCTCCGTAATCCTGACTGAAGGGTTGTATGTATGTATGAAGCGGCAGTTGTATGTATCCGAGTTCACGTCTTTAAATCGTTTTTTATATCTAAACAGAGTTTTTCGATCTTCTCAATAAGAGTCTGATTTTATAATACTTGAGTAGTAGGTTATTTCCCCTGATGCGTGACTTCCCAATTATTTTTATTATGTTGTTTACACAGTTGGCTTTACCTGACTGCTTTATTTAGAACACAAATAAAAATCATTTCTTACCCGTAGGCCTCATGGTCTATTTCGTAACCCACATCTAGAAATAGTTCTGCACGGTGTATCTCAAAGAGTGCTTGAATTTTGCTCGTATTTGTACATCTTTTCTACGAAACATTGCCTGTTAAACAGGACCCCAAATGAATGAGTTTAAGCCAAGAACAATGTGTGAAGGTAAAAGCAATTATTATAACCACAAAATGAAGAAGACTTTAAAAGATTTAGTGGATTTAAGCTGAAATAAATTATAAAATAAAATTCAATTAAAAAAGAATTGAAAAAATTATTTTTTAAATTATTTACATACTCTCTCCCCTGTACTCATTAAACAAATATATTCTCTGTTTATGCCATCGTTTGCAGTTTAATTAAGAAAATTTCATTTCATTTTCTTTTTTTTCTTCATTTTTCTTTTAGCCAAACGAAGTCTTTTCCTAGATATTGTATTACATTTTAAGAGTTAAGAAAAATCCAAGAACAAAGACAAACAAAAAAAAGGATTAAAAAGGAACACAAAAAGAGGAAGAAAATAGAAAAAAAAACGCTTTCCATACAAAATGGTTTTAGTATTGAATGGTGTGTTGCAGGATGATTGTCCCATGGACACAACAAGTCTATTTATGCAGCATCCTGTATATAGAGATTATGCACAGCAATTGTTATCGATACCAACTAAATCTGTTGGTCCAGTGGGTCTTCTTTACGTAGGTCAACGTGAAATGGCAGCAGCCGCACCACATGATAAGAATATCAACATAATTGGTACAGATGATGCCACCACCTGTATTATTGTCGTTGTAAGACATTCAGGTCAGTCTAAACTATTATTTATAATGGCTACTATACACACACACACACACACACATTCTTATGTATATACATGCTTAAAAGGATACTGGATATCCTTTTTGTTATAATAACTTTGCAATAAGTAAGGTTTTCTTAAAGAAAACTATTCTCTTAAGGATGCCTTTCTTTAAATGCATTAAATTGGCTTCATTTTACATTCCACATTGTGTGTTTATATGGTTGCAAGAGTGTGCTTTAATCATTTTTTTTTTTCTTTATCTCATGTTAATATTGTTTTTGTTAAAGGTTCTGGTGCTGTGGCTTTGGCACATTTCGATGGCACTGGCATTGATGAGGCTGTCTGCACCATGGTTGCCCGTGTTCAAGAGCTGGCTTTAGGTTATCCAGAGGGACGTATTGAATTGCAATTAATTGGCGGCTATCGTGATCCCCAAAGTTATGGCGAAGAAGTTTTCTTTAACATTATGCGTAAGTATCCATACTCATAAACATATACGTTTTATCTTTTGAACATTTTCTGTTCCTTGCACCTCCTTTAGAATCATTCCACAAACATCATCTTGAGATTGATTTAACACAAGCCTGCGTTGGTGAATTAAACACAATATTACGTGGCGACATTAATTGTCCTATTATTTATGGCATTGGCGTAAATATTAAAACTGGTGAAATATTTCCAGCCACATTTCCCGAAAGAGGCCCCGATCGAGAACTACGCGATGCCCGTAATTTTATGGGTTCACAAACGGTAAACATTACATCTTCTTAAATGTATTTTATTTCATATTAAAATTTATTAATTTTAGGTCTTAGATATCTATGATGCTTCATTGGGTCTATTACGTATTGGCCCATTCAATTATGATCCTTTACGTGGTGCTGATTTGTGGTTGGCCCAAACAGATGAATTTCTATTGCAGCATTTGTCAACAAGTCCCGATGTGGAACCTCCACATTTTGCTCTAAATGTAAGCCGTAATGTTTTATTAAGTGTGTAGTGAAAAGAAATCACCATAGTTTCAGGGCACTCTGTATTATATTAGAAAGATTAGTTTTTAAGCTCCAATTAGTTTTTAATTGTAATCACGAAGGTATCGTCTCATTGGCCCAAAAAGTAAACATGGCACATAAAACTGCTGATTTAGCCTCAGACGTTTCGGAGGAAATATCCAATGGCTGTTGAGACCAGATGACTACGAGACTAGTCCACGACGTGGACTGTAGAGCGTTCGTGATACTCAAGCATCGTAGCGTAGCGGGATAGATCCTCTTTTGTATAGCCTGCCACCATACTAATGCTCCAGTGAATGATGCAGACCCCATATACATCCTAACGTCCTTTTACTGAAGTACAAAGTACTCTTTGCTCTCCTCGTCCTTTCCACCGTTTTCCTCATCCTGGACAGTTTGGATAGAGGAAAGAGATTACAGCTCTTATACAGCCACGAGCCTTTAAGCCTACGTAGTCACGTACTGCTCAAAGTGGCCCTGCTTTCTACAGTCCTCCGAAGTGCGAGATGGTATGAAGCTGAACTTCATCCCGGGCGAAGCTGTGTACGATTCGAATGGTTGTTGAAGCTCATTGAGGATTCGGTTCGTCGATTTCTATGAGCGAGAAGTACTGGAAATTATAGAAAATTCACATCTCTTCTTGAGAAAGCGCTAAGTTGACCACGGCTTGCAGAAGTAGGAACATTACTCGATGGCCAACAGCTTCCCGCAGTCCCCCGAAGGTCGACGCCCTGAGATGGTATGAAGCTGAACTTTATCCCGGACGAAGCTGCGTACGACTCGAATGCTTGTTGAAGCTCCTTGAGGATTCCGTTCGTCAATTTCTATGAGCATGAAGTACTAGAAATTATAGAAAATTGACAAATAAAGCCTTTAATTGCATGCAAAAATAATCGTTTTCTTTTTACTACACCTTATAAACTAAAGTTAACGACTTAATTAGTATCATTTAATAAATTTTTCTTTTTCTGTTTCTAAATTTAGGTTAGAGCCACTATAAAATTCATACAAGAAAATCAATTTCCTGCTATAACGATATTTCGCGATAATCGACCTCGCTACTATAGACGCGATGAAACTACAGGTTGCTGGACTCTGGTTAGATATTAATTTATATTTTTAATTAAATGTTTTTTTTTTTTTTTAATATTATTTTCGTTTTTTTTATGTACTTTTTTCATTAAATTTGTTTAAAAAGAAAATAAAATAAAATAAAAACAATTTTATAGTCCTTAGACTTCTTTTTATATTTAAAATTCATAATTCTCTACAAAGTTAGACATGTCTTGTTGTGGCCTTTATTTAAAAAATAAAATTGTTTTTAATTTAAAATTAGGATTTTATTTATATGCAGATGATATGGTTATTGTTTGCTTTTTTTTTTTTTTGTTTATGCCTCATTGTTTACGTTTAACGTTTTGTAAATATTACTGGTTTTTTTTTTTTAAAGTTATTACTAAAAATAATTCACAAAACAAATTTTAATTAATTATGACTTATTTTTTTTTATAAACATTTCTCTCTTTTTCTCTACTTTAAGATTTTAGATTGAAAATCATTTTTAACAATCAAACGTAAACAAATATTTTGTTTCAATAAAAGTGTACTGTTTTTGGAATGCGCCTTATAAAAACTAATATTTAAAAAATGTGGATTTAAAAAATATAAAACAAACATTTAAAAAAAAAAAATAAGAAAATCTTACAACTAAAAACTAAATGAAATTGTTTAATTTAAAATTTAATTCAAATTATTTAGTAAAATATATAAGAATTTATAAAATATAAAATAAAATATTGTAATCAAGAGAAAAAAAATAAAAGAAAAACAACAACAACTACACAATACAACAAACGTTTATATAAAATGATTTATTATCATATACATATAATAAAAATTAAATAAAAAAAAATAATAAAAATAAATAAAAAACAACTTCATATAGCAAAATGTTGATGGAATATGTTTTAAATTCTAATTATTGGAAAATTTTATTAAATCGTAAGTATGGTATGCACATAAGGAAATCTGTATGTATGTATACGCAAGGCTAGGTTAGGTTAGGTTTGAGCACATGTACTTGTCTTTGCAATCAAAATTACCCATTGTAAATACATCCTGGAGGTGAGAGAGAGAGAAAGAATAGTTACGGAGATAGGGAGGATATAAGAGACAAATGAAAAAAGATGGACCACAAACATTCAAGAGAACTTAACTAAAACCCTGATGTTCTAGCACCAGCTTAACCTATTTCTGAATCTATGGGCAACCTTAATGTCAGCTTTCGACCAGGAATCTAAACCTTTGAAGAACCTCTGCCCAGTTTTAACTCCTCTTCGTCGCAACATGCCTTTTAATAGTCCGCTGGCATCTTGTCAGCGATTTAATCTTGCAGTAATGAAACCAATAACTAATCTCAGAGTATCATTATCTAAACCCAGCAGCAAACCTGTTCTATCACTATCTATAGCATGCCTACCGAGACAGAAAACAACCCTATTCATTTCCCTAACGCTTTAGCATTTCCCTCTTTACCAATCCAAAGACGAGTCTTCAAAAAGTGAACTTAATCTAACGAAAGCATCTGCTGTCTCATTACCAAGTATACTGCTATGTCCCGGAACCCAGCATAGACAAATTCGATCTGCTCCAAATGTCCTTAAATCGCACGAGTGAGTACGCACGGAGCTCATCGCAGCTAGGGCATATTAGAAAAGAAACAAGAAGAGTGCTTGCAAAGAAACATATGGTGCGAGCCCTGTGCATATTGTAACAATCATTACCAAGTATACTGCTATGTCCCGGAACCCAGCATAGACAAATTCGATCTGCTCCAAATGTCCTTAAATCGCACGAGTGAGTACGCACGGAGCTCATCGGAGCTAGGGCATATTAGAACGGAAGCAAGAAGAGTGCTTGCAAAGAAACTTATGTAACAATACGTAGATGGACACAGCACTGCACGAAGAAATAGTTATTGGCCCTCTTTCTATTTATAGAAGAGGCGTTTAACAATATAAGCACAGAAGCAATATGCACCAGTATGGAGAATATTGGCTCGGGTGACAAGATAAACAGATGGCTTAAAAATATATTATCATCTAGGAGCATCCTCTGTCAAAAAGCAAGCAACTAGGGGCACATCGCTCTGAAACCTAATTATTAATCAAACCCAGATAGAAATGGCATCAAAATGATAGCATATTTTGACGATGTGATAACACTGATCTCGGAAAAGTATATTCCAACGAAGAGCGGTCTTATTGAGTCGTCACTGGCAAAGGTACATGGGTGCAAGGTACAAGGCAAGGATGAACTTGTCTTGTTTAATCGGAAGTACACGATACCTAGTTTCACCACAGAACGGTGACTCAAAGGATATAAAGTACTTGGGTATCGTTCTAGACTCCAAACTGGCATAGAAGGGATCGAAGATGTCTGCGGAGAAGAAGATAGAGGGGATAAAGAGGACGTGTACTTGTCAATTCTGACAAGTACAGTACCCGGTGGTCAAATTGACCCATTGTAACAGACACTAGGAAATGTGAGATGTATCTTACCAGGCTATTTATTGAACTCTCTAAGCAGTAAAACAATGCCAGATCTTCATAGGACAAAGAGACACTTCGTAAATTGAGACACTCCAACTTCGCCATTCTCGGTCTCTGACTTTGAGATGGGAGTCAAATAAAATTATTATGGCTCGGACCAATACCAATGCATATAGACATAATCCTCACGACACAAAACTCTGATTTAACTGTCCAGAGAGAACGTCTCACCAGTAGACCTCTGAACAAGACCGATAAAGACTGCAGTAATAAACTTATCTATATAATAACGCTGTTGAATAGTTTGAAAGTCCACAAACAACGGAAGAACTGGTTTCCTCTATTTAGGTACGAATCAAAAGAAAATCCAATCAAAAAAGTTTAACCAGCATTTGCAGTTGTATAAAAGGAAATCACTACAAGCAGAGGCGACGTCTGGAAAAGAGCAGGAGAAGGGAAGAAGAGTCGAAGGGAAGTGAATTGAGATTGGTTATAATTACTACATTGCAAAGAAACCAAATGATGCTACAACTAAGACGACTACCAAATAAAACAAAGAAATAAAAAAGGAACGACCAAAATCCTAAATAAAAATGGTAGGACGATGACATGCCAACGAGCAATTTAATAAAGTGTTCGTTATGATCCTTTCTTCTACCCTGCAACCACAAAACTCAAAATATATTATAATTCTTATAGACTCCGTCTAATAACGACTCTCAAGCGGATTATTTATTTAATGTCTCAGTATTTCCTGAACAGTCATCCTATGAGATGTGGACCAAGATAGTTTTTTATCAAATCAATAAATGGCTCTACTCTTGGCGCGTGTGGTTTTTCAGAAATCTATAATCTAGAATTAAATTTTATAATATTTATGCACTACTAATAAAACTTGAAAGGAATCTGGTATATAACAAATCAGATAGAAATCCTTTTAAAGAAAGTTACACTCAAAAAATCCTGATAGGGATTCTGCACAATGGTTTTATCAAGGATTTTATAAAGATTTTACAAACAAATTTTATTTGAAATAATAGCAACAATTCTACTTTGTATTTAAAATCTTCATGTACTTACATTGGCATGCATTAAAGGAATTGTGTATTAAAGTAACTCTAATTTTGCTATGATTTTATGAGCACTGATTGAATATTCTAAAATCTGGATGCCACCAAGGTAACACTTTAAACTTTTGAATGTTTGAATATTTCACTGTAATTGTTTGATCTCTAGTTGTCGAAACAAAGTCCAATTCAAGATTAGTTGATCGCATATCGGTGGATAAAAGTTCACGGCTAGCGGCCAAAAGGAATGGACTTGTGGCATGATTATAAACAATATCCGAGGGAAATGGTATAAAACGGATCGCAGCAAATTATTAAAATACTAAGGCCAATAAGGTCGTTAGTAATGGTAGTGGTAGGCTTAAGTACGGTTAAGTTATTATTTTCTTCTTCGGCCAAAGTTTCCCAATTATGAACAACAGTGTCCTTTGCTTCCACTTCTGTATTTAGAGAACTTGCAGTAGGTTGGTCTTGTATGGTGATTTCATTTAAAGGAAAGTTTTGTTTAAATTTATAACACATTATCCAAACACAACGTACTTGCTTATGCCAAGACGATACGTAAATATTGCCCTGTAGGGATGATAATTTATAGTTTGTTTGTAGACGTTTCCTTTAAAGGTTCATAACAATAATAAAGAGCCTGTATAACACGTTGCTTAACAAGTTTTTTATCACAGCCTTTCAATTGGTCATATTGTAAATTGGCAGGTAATTGTAGAATCCATTCCTTTCTGTTGGATTTTTTGCAATATTGGCGATACAATTGTAGCCAAAATCGACAGGAATTTATACTATTGGCACTCTGTCGGCAGATCAAAGCGTAACGTTGTACATCTTCAGGCGGAATATAATTTGCTAAGTGGAACCATATATCATTGCTAATATAGTTGTATGCGGTAGGTTCTTTCACCGTATCAACTGATGGATTGTTGTCCAATGAATCGAAAAATTCTAAGGCAGCGCCAACACATTTACCTTGACGGCGTGTTCTTGGTTTCAGTTCTAAATACTCCAACTTAGGTAAATAAGTTTCTATAAGGTTAAGAGGATTTCATTAACACTTGCTAGAGTTATTTTATTTCTTGTACTTACTTGCTTTACCCTTGGTTTTTAATTTTAAATAATGGTCGTCTTGATCATGCAAGTCCATTTCGATTTTGTTTTGTTTTTGTAAAGAAAACCGTAAACAAACGTTTTTGTCATATTATCTGTGATGCCAGACCAATAGTCTACAAGACCCAGAGTTTACTGTACTACAACATAAAAATAGTTTTGTAAAATTTAATAAAAATAACGGGTAATTATGTAATTAATTTATTTATTCCTTTAACTAATTATGTTTATCATGAATTTAATTAATTTAGACTGTTTTCTTTACATTTTTTATTAAATTTTTTTTTATTTACTTTTTACCATACTGTCAAGTTATTCATCTGCAGTGAATGCTTGCTACAAGGAAGAAGAAGCATAAATTTTTTTAATAATAATATTTTGTTTGCGTGGACAAAGTTAAATTTTTTAGCAAAATGAATGTAAGATTTATTTAAATATTAAAATATAGTCAATTTATTGAAATTTAACCCATAGGAAGCTGAAATACCCATTGATATACACACCCTCAAGCTGCAGGATTGGCTTATTAGCAGACGTATTGTGCCTAAAAATATTCAAGCAGCCCTAAAGGATATACGAAGCAAAATAACAAATGCTTTGCAGGATATGCCCTCCAATGATGAGCTCATTAAATTGTTAAAGGGTTCAAGTAAATATCAATGAATACGAATTTAACTTTGCAAGCCTTAATCCAATAAGTTTCTTCCAGACATCAATTACTTTCATTGCAAGGAAATTGTAGAAATTTTGAAACAAACCGAAAAGGATACTAAAAGTATATTCGGCAGCTATGGCAGTCAACGCATGAAGGATTGGTTGGAGATTATACGCTTATACGAAAAGGATAATGTATATCTGGCCGAAACTGCCCAACTGTATGTGCGTAATGTAAACTATGAGGTGCCCAGTATACGCAAACAAATGGCCAAGTTGGAGCAACAAAGTGAGGAGAGCTTAAAACGTAGTCAAGATCTTAGTAAACCCGAGAGTCAATTGTTGGCAGATCATACGGCCTTGTTACAGCAATTGGGTGTTAAAGGCGACAACCTAAGGGAAGAATTTACCCAGGTTTTGGCTGGTTTGCCGGACATTTATGCCAATTCTATTAAAAATATAGGCTCATTGAAGGAAGCCTTAGATTTGTATGCCTCCACAACAGAGCAAAATAAACAGCAATGCTTACCCATAACCCGGCATTTAATTGAATTTGGCAATACCACTGTCTATCAATATATACACAAAGAAGCTCCCTTAGCGGTAGAAGAACCTGCCCTTAAGCTTAATCTTAGTGAGGAGCATAATGCTAAAGCAGCCGATGATAATGAAATTGATTTTGGTGATGATAACGGTGCTTCTTCTACCATTTCGGGAGAAATGATTGATTTTGGTGAATTAAACCTTGACACTAACTCAGCCGGCGCTATAGATTTTGGCGATGGTGCTGAAACAGGCGACATAGATTGGGGTATTGAGAGTTCACCGGCCGAGGCAGTGGAAATTAATTTTGATATACCAATTGAAGAGTATGGCATTGTGGTAGAGGGCGCCGGTATGGACGGTGGCATAGCTAAGGGTGACCAAGCCTTTACGCTTTTAGATTCACCAAATTATCGCGAAAGATTTACCGATGAACTATACGAACTGGAAGCATTTTTACGCATGCGCCTATATGAATTACGCCAAGTAAATGCGGCCTCCAGCAATATTATGTTTTCCTTAATGGAATCATTTTCTACACACGATGAAGAGTCTTTACGTAAAATGATTAATCAAGTGGAATTCATTCTTAAGGAAATAAGTAGTGAACACACTAGGCATTTGTTCCAACTAAAGCATTCCCCGAAATATGCCGATTTGTTGGCCTCCAAATTAAAACAAATGCTAAACGCTGTAGAGAAAATACGTACCACCAGGCGGGTGTTGAAAGATCGTGCCGCCGAATTAAAAGAACAACGTTTGGCTTTAATACCCGTTCTTGAAGAATTAGTGGCTCAAACTAATAAATTGCAAAAGCAAATAGAGTTGGATATATCGAAACGCTATAAGAATCGTATCGTAAATTTATTGGGTGGTGTTGGTAGTTAATTATATGTATGTGATCAATGGAGTTTTGTTAAACTATTGTTTTAATTTTTTTTTAATAATGAATAAAAGTTTTTAGGTATATTACTGGAAGAGCATTTGGTTTTTGTGTATTTCTTTTCACTTTTTGCAAGACATTTCCTTCTCAATTAATATTTTACTTACACCTTCTGTGAGTTATGATTTAGAGAGCCAATTGCATTATATGAGTACAATGTTTCCCAAGTGGTTTATGAAAGCCTAAATTTTGTGTGTGCACTCAGTTGGAATGTGCCGAAATTTATAACTACAGGACCCGCAATATTCGTATGGTTTGGCAACTACTCCTTTTATTTTGCAGAATACAACATCCTTTAAAAATGACTTTTTGCTGCAGTCAATCTTTTTGGGTTTTTTTCGAAATCTCTTCGATAATTTGACAAATATTTGTACTTAAATGCTTAAAATTCCACATCATCATTGTAATTGACGTATCCCCAGACGTATCTTTAGTCGCGTGAAACAAAACGTGAAATTACTCTTCCCGAAAATTTTTTATGCAACAAATCCAAAATTTTTGCAGGTTATGTTGCGATGAGGAGTTAGAGACTGACGAAAATCTCCTCTGCAACTGCCCAGCCCTTGGTAGGTTGAGGTTAAGGACCCTTGGCAGGGCTTTCTTTGAGAGCTTGAGTTCGATGTCGAGAGCCGACATCAAGGCTCTCCACAGATTCATTAGCAGCTTTGGCTACTTCATAAGTGTAGTCGCACTCTCACCCTCTTTTGTTTTGTGTCTGTTTCTTTATATGTAATTCCTCCGTTTCCCATTCTCCCTCCCCTTACCAACATTCATATATCCTCTATTTCCTTCCTCCCCTAAGGACAATGTACAATGGGTCAATTTCGACCTCCGGGTACTGTGCTTGTCTTGTCCGACTGGTGCACGTCCTCTAACCTAACCCAAAATTTTGCGCATCAGGGCACTGCTGTGTTGAAACCACGTACCGTTCAGTTCTAAATTTTCAATGGAAGGCCAAAAAAGGACGTTTATTAAATGGCCACAAGGCTCTTATCTGACGATAACGTTTCTTCCAGGATCGTTTTTGATAAAATGCTTTCCAAAGACTCATTCAGATCCAAACAATAATTTTCACAAGAGGTCCTACGACCCCATTATAGCAATAGTTTTCAGTTGTAGGACCCTACAGCCCCATTTATACCAAAAACTTTCCTTATATACAAGTGAGAAATTATCTTCATCGCTAAAGAAAATTTTGTTTAGCGAACAAGGATTGAAAGTCTTTCAATCAGAATATATGACCACGGGGGGTCGCCGTGGTCTAGTAGGTAGTGTGCTGGCTTATTAGACGTAAAGCCAGGGTTCGAGTCCTAGGCCAGACATCAAAATTAAAAAAAATACAAAAAAGTATTTTTTCGGCGATTTCTTCTCTTTCTCTTCTTGTTTCTCAAAAATCTGTCGTTCGGAGTCGACTTTAAACTGTAGGTCCCGTCACTTCTGTATAAAATTAACACACACAACATAAATGGTGTGAGAAACTGCGAGTTTCTTGGGGGCGATTGCTGTGGACTGTGTAATGGTGAAGGTATAGCACCGGCCATTTCATAGTCACCAGGAGCAACTCGTTTCCTTACCGTTCGCATCTTCCCTCTTTCCACCTTTCCTAAACCTGGACAATCCACTGCATGAGTAGGGATCTTCTTCTGAGTGCAGGTTTAATAAAAAAAAATGTATGACGACGCCAATCTGATTGGTCAACCATTTAGAATTGCTGTATGAGTTGCACCGTATATGCATGGAAAAACAATTTCGAATGAGTCTTTAGGTGTGGCCAATAGCTATGGAATCCCCAAATTAGGAGTGTACACCATACGTTGTCTAACAGAAGATACAGCAGTGCATACTTTAGTTTTATTCATAATCTTGTCATTACCTTGCAACGATCCTTATGGTGATCACAATCACCCCGTAATGTATGAAAAGTTGCTTCATTTGTAATACCATTTACGTATGCATTCTTTAATTGTTATTTACAATAATAAATCCATTCACTAAATAAATGGATAGCCCGGCAGGTGTTGAACCAATGATCGAATATTTGGCACATTCGTGGCTTAAACAACAATATAAGGCTATGGCTTAATTAAATTCAATACAAATTAACAGACAATTAAAATGTTTTTTTTTTATAATTTTTCTTTTTTTATTTAATATACAAACGTTTTCTTTTTATATTTATTATATTTTTTAAATTACAATTTAGGGTTGAATTTGTTTTTTTTTTTTGTTTTTTTTTTTTTAATTTTATTTTTAATATTAAAATGTTTTATATCCGTTATTCACTTGTATATTAAGATATAATTTGTTTTGTTTTTATTTTTTATTATTATTAATAATTTTTTTTTTGTTTTTCTTTTTTTTAGAAGTTTAACATACGGTTTTAATGTAATTTATAATTTGATAAATTTAAAATCTGCATTTATTTTATAAATAATTATAATAATAATAATAATAAAAAAATGTCTTAAATAATAAAAACAATCTATAAAAAAAAATTTCACAAAAAACAGAAATTTAGGTTTAAAATTTAATTTTTTATTTTCTTTCTTTGCGTTTTACGTTAATACGAGTATACATTTAGTATGGGAGAGAGAGGAAAGGAAGAAAGGAAGATAAGTTAAGGTAAGAAGATAAGTTTAAATTTATTACAGAAAATAAATTTTATAAATTAAGATTACAGTTAAGGAAAGGGTAGTAAGTATGTATGGGATAGAGTAGTATTGTATTAAAAAACAAACACTTGTACTAAAATAATTATGGTTTTTTGTTGTTTTGTTAACAAATTTCAATGATGTTTTCTTTGTTTTTTTTTTTTAATTGTTATTAAGATAGTTTTAATTTTTTATTTTTTTTTTAAATTAAATATTAAATATATTAAAAATTATTTTCGTTTTTTTTTTGTTTTTGTTGTTGTTGCTGTTTTAGCTGTGTTGTAAAACATAATAAAACACACTAATGGTTTATTATCATTATTATTATTATACATTAATATTTTAAGACCTACTTAATATATTGCTTAGTTTTTAAGGATGATTTTTTTTTGTTTACTTTTTGAATTTCGAAAAGTTTTTCTTTTATGTTTATTTTTATTTATATATTTTTTTATTTTGTTTATTTATTATAATTTACGTGGTAAATAAATGATGTTTTTTTGTTTGTTTTTGTTTGTTTACTTGAAGTATAATGATTTAAAATTTAATTATAAATAAAATTAATTAAATTTAAAAATATTTATATATAATATATCGTATAAAACTGGCTGAATATATATGTATGTATGTGTTTTGTATATTAAAATGTGTATGTATTATTTATATATGTAGGGTTTGTATGTATTATGTGTGGGTGTGTGGAGTGTTATTTTGTTTATCCATTTTTTTCCATTTTGTTAGAAATTATAAAGCCCTATAATCTACAATAAAATTTGTTCTTTATTATTAGTTTTAAATTGAATATTTAAAATTTTCAAAAGAAACAAATAAAAAAAAATTTTTTTAAACAAATTTAAAACAAATTATCAAGTCATTATTTTCCTTTATATATCATATAATGTAATATATTTTTAATTCTTATATTTTTTTTCCTTTAACTTTTAATATAAATAAAATCATTATCATTGTCATATTACATTACATAATTAAATATATTTTAAACATAATTTATGAAAGCATTTATAAGAAACAGTAATATTTATAACATTTTGCAGCTTAATAATAATTTTTATATTTTTAAAATAATTTTTAATTAATTCTTAATTAATTTTTCTTTATCATTTCTTTTTGTTTTTTTTTTAACATCTAAAGCATTTATGCATAATTTTTTTTTATGTATGTATGTATGTATATGTTTTATAAGTAGTATAGTACGTAGTTGTAGTAGTTGTTGATGTATTTATTTGTATGAATTTTCTTTTTTTAAATTTATTTCAAATTTTATGTCATTATTTTTTATTTATTAATTTACTTTGTTTATTTGTGTTTGTATTAAAAACACTTGTCTATTATTTTTAAAGCATAATTAATTTCTTTTCATTTGAATTTCTTTTTTTTTTTTAAACAAAGGTTTCTTGAGATTGGCCCGGCTTTATGTGTGGTATAGGAAAAGCCAGCAAATTGAAACGATCTAAGGTAAATTTGAATTCAATTAAATTTTTTTTTAAAAATGTATCGGAATCTGGGACATAAAAGTCCAAAATTCAAAGACATTTTTTAATTTAAAAAAAGTTCCAAATATGCTTATAAAATTTAGGTTTCCAAAGTGCTGTGTTCAAGCCTTTTTTTTGGGAACAAATAGAATTCATCTAAGACTGAATAAGGAAAATTGATTGCACTATTTATAAGGCATTCGGTCTTCTTTCAGTTACTAAATCGTTTTTTTTTTTTTTAATTTATTACGATCGAAAATTTATATGAAAAATTCTTAATTTATCAAAAATCGTTCGTCTTACAAGCAAAGGCAATTAAGCTATTACAAAATTGTCAAAATAATGCCGACAGATTGAGTGTTTGTTATTCAACCTAATCCCTTCCTAACCTCTGTTGAAATCGTGCTACAACAGAAACTTTACTAATAAGTGGGGAGTTAAAGTCATTATCAAATTCTACGGAATCTGGAAACTACACCTTCTCAGCTCTCGATGTTAAAGGATATGGTGGGTTTGCTCTGCATAGTTTGGAGTAAAGTGGTATCAATTACAACGTAACACTTATTGGGCCTGTTCGTAAATCGAACTATTATTCTGCTGCCTGTTCATAACCCTACGCTATAAAAAAGGACAGATAATCTAATAGACCGTCACCTTTTCGTAGCATTTGAATGAACTATTTATCACAAGAGGAAAGTTCTTGATTTGAGGATTTCATATTTGATACAACTCCAAAAGCATCACAGGGCATCAAAACTCTGCGAGTGTTTCGATTTTCGAAATCTTCGCATTAAAAGGTAAACCGTTGACCGTTTGATTTGAATCCAAACAAAACCCATTCATGATTGAGGACTGCGAATATAACCTTAGAACCAGTAGATATCAAGATAAAGTGACTAGGTACGAGTAAATAAAATACGAAATTATGAAAAAAATGTGCTAACTGTGGCAAATGGGGGTAAATCTCGTATATGTCCAATAGAATTGCTTTGCCCATCATCACACTTACAGAATTTACAGGATTGGCTGGTAAGAGAACGAATAAACTTCGAAATTTTGATAGATAGGATATGGCACTACATAAGGGAGTCTTACAGCATAATTGGTCATATGTCCATGATATTTCTGGCAAATGGAATATGCAGGAGTCATGACATGCTTTGACATGAAATAAAAGTAATGTATGCATCAGCTTTTGCGCATCTATTCAATTCTAAGGACAACTGTTTTTATTAAGATCTCGTTTGGATTGCTAATATCAAGTAGCTAAGCTTGATTTAGCTTATATTTCTTCTCAATTTGTTCATCTTAACTTGTCTTAATTCGATTATTGAACTCAATATTGATTTTCTTGTTGATTTTATTTCATTTAACGACGAGAACAATTATGGATCAGTTTCCCCAAAAATTTCTCCTTAACTTTTAAACTCATTAAGATTAAAAATGAATTGACCTTAGCATATAATAACAGCGAATTAATTTTCCGCACAGTCTAGTTTTTCAAAGTCTTAAGATTTTGAATTTCAATCGAACATTGAAATCTTTTCCCATGAAATATTTTTTCCTGTAAAATTAGCACCAGAAATAAATAAAATATTTCGATATTTAAATATGTACACGTAAAAAAAAACATCAGATTCTTAAACATAAATATTTAAAAATCCAAGATTTTTATCTAAAGGGAAAAAAACTTATAAATTTTTACGTTCGCTTCAAGTTAAACTTTTCCTATAGCAGACATAAGTTGGACTTTCTTTTTCTTTTCTTTTTTTTTATACAAAATTCGACTTTTTGAAACCTTAAGCGTTCGATTTTTTCTTAAATTTTGTAATTTTTTTTTTTAATTTCTCACATTAAAACATCGAAATGGTGTTTAAAAAGTGTAAAATTTTTTAAGGATAACTTTTTCTCTTTTCTCTTAACGTTTTTAAATAATTTACAAGCGTATCCTTCTTCTATTTCTTCAATTTACCGCGGAGTCTTTCGGTGAAATTCGCTTAAAACTACTTTAAACTAAGGGGGGAAGAAAATAAAAACGAAAAAGAGAAATCATAAAATATAAAGAAAATAAAATAAAAATAAAAAATTAATTATAAAACAATTAATAATTAATTAACTTACGAATAATTTAAAATAAAACATCGCCTCTCTTAGTTTTTGTTGCTGTTGTTGCTGCTGCTGCTGCTGCTACAGATGGTGAATTTGATGATGATGATGAAGCTGATGATGTGGATAACGCTGCTGATGATGTAGCAGATGATGCAGTAGATCCTGTTGCTGAAACTGCTGCAGCAGCCGCCGCAGCAGGTTGTGATGTTGACATTGTGGGAAGCACTGGTGCAGAGGAGTGTGGTGGTGGCCACCAATGCAATAATTCGGATTGTGTGTGTTGAGGTGCAGGGCCATGACCGTGGTGGTGGTGAGCTGGATGTAGGGGATGTGCTGGGTGTGGATGATGTGCAGATGGCTTTCCCCGTTGATACTGTTGCTGTTGCAAATGGTGTGGATGGTGATGGTGGTGGTGGTATGGAAATTGGTGCATTGCCTGTGTGGCGTATTGATGGTGCGAATGGTGTTGGTGTGACGAGTTTGGCGGCGTTGTTAATCCATGATGATAGACTTGTCCCCTCGTCGTGGTCGGCGCACTTTGATTTCCAGCCCCACCCGGTGGCATGACCTATTTTAAATGTCAGTCATTCTTGACGGGATAGTACAATAAATCGGGCTGTTGAACATGTTGTTGCTGCATGTGATGCATATAATCGCTTATGGGCGGAAGAACAGCCTTGCCATCATCACCACCTGCCAAGACCGGATAGCCACCACGATCGTAGACATGATGTCCGGCATGTGGTGGAGGTGGGGGCAAGAGATGAGAAGCAGCCGCCAATGGATGGTGGGCGGTAGGCGCTAGTGGATGGCCACTTAAAGCATGGGCATGTGGCTGTAACGCCGCATGAGGATGGTATGGCTGGAAGCTGTTCTTTTGCTGTTCACTCATTTCGGCCAAACTAGACGGATGATGAGCTGGATGATGATGTGGATCATACAACGAAGAAGGAGCTCCATATACGCCGGCATGTCGTATTAAACCACCTGCCCCTGGTGTTGGCTGTAGTCCATAGGCAGCAACGGCAGCCGAAGTTTGATGCTGATGCTGTTGTTGTTGTTGATGTTGCTGATGAACACCCAACGGCGTTTGGGCTTGTTGTTGTGGCGTTTGTTGTGCTCCAACCGGTGTTGCAGGTGCCACTGCCCCCAGATCCCTGCTGCTGTTGTTGTTGCATTAATTCGAAATTATAATCCATAGGATTAGGATTGTTATCAATAAGATTCGTTAAAATACTGCCGATGTTATTATAGTTATGGGGATCTGCAGCCGCACTGCTAACAACTCCCGCAGCGGTTTGTTGGGTAGCACCTTGCTGTTGTGGTGCCTGAGGCTGTTGTTGTTGTTGCTGCTGCTGTTGCTGTTGGGGACCATTGGCACCATAGCCCACCATTTGATTTGGCGATTGATTCGCCTGTGGCCATATATTCTAAAGAAAAGAAAAGAATTGCAAACATTTTGAAATTAAATAGAACGACTCGTTCCTCTCACAGCACTTGTAAAAATTTACCTGAAAACTCATAAGATCGGCACCAAGATTCGCCTCCTGCTGTTGGGGCTGTTGGCTTGGTGGCTTCGTAGCCATCATCGTCGCCTGTTGTTGTTGTTGCTGCTGCTGCTGTTGTTGTTGTTGAACATTTGTTAATTGATTATTGGTTTCTGCCACCTGTGTTGTATTGCCGCCAGCGACATTCATTGGAAGACCCAGAAACTCGGAAGAATCAACGATATAGAATTTATTGGGATTATCTTTATCACCCGGTAACGTAGCAGCATTATTTTGCTGTTGTTGTTGCTGCTGCTGCTGCTGTTGTTGTTGCTGTTGATGATTTGTGGCATTTGAGGGGTGACCACCACCACCAACAAAATTAATATTACCCCAAGCATCGGTTGTATACTGCTGCTGTTGGTGATTCGCGGCCACTGAATTTGGCTGTTGCTGTTGTTGTTGTTGTTGCTGCTGCTGAGGTTGTTGTTGCGGAGTAGGAGGTTGTGGTGTATGGGGCTGTGGCGTATGAGCCTGTGGGGCTGGAGACTGCAAACGTACATGCTGTGGCGAATGCATTGGCTGTTGATGTTGCTGCTGCAATTGTTGTGTGGGCGTCTGGTGTGGATGTGGCGAACGCTGTTGACTGTGTTGCCTTTGTAGGGGTTGCTGTTGCTGGTGTTGTTGTTGTGCCAACTGTTGCTGATGCATCATTTGCTGATGGTGGTGCATTTGCTGTTGATGCTGCTGGGCACTTTGCAAATGTTGCTGATGTGGTGAAGGGAAATGTTGCTGATGTTGTTGCACGTGATGATGAGGACTTTGTGGCGTATGACTTCGCATATGCTGTTGCTGCTGCTGTGCAGCTTGCTGTTGCAATTGTTGTTGTTGTTGCTGGTGATGTTGCTGCTGATACTGATTGATAATTTGATGTTGTGGATAAGCACCTGGATTTGTAATATTAGAAGTTTGGCCGCCAGCGGCACTTTGTTCAAAATGAAACTGGGTCTCAGGTTGTGCTGGGCCACCACCACCGAAGCTATTGATGCGTGGCAAATTGTTATCGGGCGTATGACTATTGGGTGTATGACGATGATGTGGCTGTTGGCTTTGGGGTGGTTGTGGTAGTGGTAGCGGTGGTTGTTGTTGTTGCGCAAGCTGAGCCTGCTGCTGTTGCTGTGGCGTATGTGGTTGTTGTTGCGTATGTGCATGCGTATGGGGTGGAGGTGTTGGTCTTTGTTGCTGTTGTTGTTGTTGTTGTTGCTGCTGCTGTTGCGGAATTTGATGTGGCTGTGTTTGTTGTGCATTATGTGTGGGTAAAATTTGCTGTTGTTGTTGTGGTTGTGGTTGCTGTTGTGGTGTATGTTGTCCAAGTAATTTCTCAGCACTGAAATTTTGACTGTACATGGAATTTGGTTGAGATTCACTTGACTGCAGCGAGTGCTGTGATGTTGATGCAGTCGATGATTGAGAACTATTGTTCGATATGATGGCAGCGTTAAAGGGATCTTGTTGTGATGACGACGAAGTACCCGGCGTAGTTGAAAGGGGAGGTGGTGTGGCTATAGCACCCAATTTCTGCTGCTGCTGCTGTTGTTGTTGTTGTTGTTGCTGCTGTATTTGAGGCGTCTGATTCGCTTGCTGTTTTGGTTTACTAGCATTCGATTTTTTAGCAACTTTAGCTGGCGGCGGACCTGGCTCATCAGCCATGGGTACCAGTTCTATGGCAGAAAAATAAAAACATATTTTGGTTATTACAGATCCAAAATATATCAAAACATTGTTTTGCAATGTGACTTACCATCTCCTTCCTTTGAGAAACGTTTAACTTTCTTGGGCGACGGTTGATTACCGTGTACGGTTTGCTTGTGTCGCACCAAATGGGTTTTCCATTTGAAGGTCTAAAATAACGGTTTATCGATTACAATTTTTTTGGAAACTTTTTTTAATTGTGTTGATATTAGCTTACCTGATCACAATAGCAACAACAATGGGGCCTCTCTTCGGAGTGTGAAGGCAAATGACGTTGTAGGGACTTAGCCGAACCAAAACGTTTGCCGCATAACGTACATTTGCATTCGGAGGCATCTGTATGAGCATTGCTGTAGTGATCTTTTAAAGCTGGATATGTAAAATAGGAAGAACCGCATAAATCACAAACATATGTCCTCTTAATTTCCGTATGCAATTGGACGTGACGTTCCAAGTTTGCCTTGAGTGTGAAACGGTTCTGGCATATGTGACACTCGAAAAAGTTGTCCTTTTTGTGAACACGTATGATATGCTGATACAAGGCATTCTTCGAGGGAAATTCATCGCCACAGACTTCACATATAGCACCGTCAGCCTTGTGTCCCGTATCGTCTAAATGCTGTTGATGTAACTTTTTGTGCGGAAACTTTTGGCCACATTCAATACAGGAATAGGCTACAGAAAGAAATGAAGAAAGAAGAAAGAATTTTAAATTTTACGTTTCACTTAAAGGACAGAGAGAGATTGTAGAAAATTTGTGTGATAGTATTTAATGAGGGATGTTGTTGGTGTATGTTGTGTTTATCGATGTGTAATATGTTGTGACGATATTTGAAATTTACTGTTCACTTCATGTTAAACAACATCGGTAACGATTCTTGACACAAACTCACTTTTGAATTCCTTCTTATTGTGGGACTCAACATGGGCATGGAATTGTTGGCGCCGCGAATACGATTCACCGCAAGTTTCGCATACAAACGGAAATTCTTTAGCATGAACTGTACGGTTGTGATGTATGATTTCCTAAATAGCACGAAAGAAAAATGGAATTAGTTCTAATCAAGTCTAATGAAAATGATTAACTTACCTCTAGAGAGGTACCATTGGGTTTGCCACAGTCATGGCAATAGCCTGGATGTATTTTATAGTGATCCAGTAGGGATTTACGTTTACGATATGATTTGGGACACAGTAGACAATTGTAACTGGGTTTCTCTTTCTTCGTGCCTGGTGTACCAGCAGACGCACCACCTGAAGGTGCCTGCAGTGATGTACTACTACTGCTACCGCCATCAATTAATTGTGGTTTGGTTTCCATGCCATCATTAGTGTCATTTTCATGATCCTCATCGTCCTCGTCGTGAGAGAGACCTTCATCATCATGTTCGAAAGAAGCATTTGCCGATGAATTACCAGTGGGTGTGGTAGCTGAGTTGGGCATTAGACTCATATTTGAATTTGGAGTGGTGGAGCCACTTAATAAACCTTGTTGTTGTTGCATAAGCATATGTTGCTGCTGTTGCATTGACATATTTTGCATATGAGGTGGCATTTGCTGCTGTTGGTGCTGCTGTTGCTGCTGCAAGAATTTCAAGTGTTCCGGTGTGCCAAGGGGCGGTGGTGTTGGTTTACTGACCGTTGTTCCTGAGCCCAATATATTGTCGATACTGTTTATCATATTGTTTGAAGCATTCAGTTGCATACGTTGCTGTTGGGCCTGCATTTGTTGTTGATGCTGTTGATTAGCCGTTTCCATCATACCGCCGATCATGGCCAATGGATGCGCTTGTGCTTGCATATGGGAATTAAAGTGATTTTGTTGTTGCTGCATCATAAATCTTTGTTGATTAGGATGCTGCGGCTGTTGTGGACCTTGATGTTGGAAGTGTGACGACGGTGGTTGTCCCATATTGTTGTTCATTAAATTATTAACATGTAGGGGTGGCTGCTGCTGGTGTTGTTTATCATTTAACAGACCTCCCAACTTATGGACCGAATGAGGTTGTGTTATTTGTTCATTCGATATAATTTGTGGCTGATAATGCAATTGATGTGTTGAGAGTTGTGGCCGTTGTTGCTGTTGATCCTTGGTGGCGGCCACATTCGTTTGGCTATTCCCTTGACCCATTTGCTGTTGTTGGGATTTCGCATGCTGCTGCTGCTGTTGCATTTGTTGTTGTTGTTGATTAATATTATTAGGAATCACATTATTTGTGGTGGCTGTTGTAAGGCCATTCATCAGGAGAGCATTATTTGGTCTGCAATAACAATAATAACATTAATGAGAGAAAAAAGAAATACAAAAACTGTCGGGAGTAACTTTCTTTAAATACTTACCCATGCTGCTGCAGTTGTTGATGTTGTTGCGATAAGTGATTTTTAAATGATGCACCAACACCGCCAGTAACAGCGTCGCCAGCAAAAGATGAAGAATTCAGAGTAGAAGCACTGTCATTGGTGCCAACATCATTTGGCATTGTATCCATAGCATTGGCAGCCGAACTATTACTACTGCCACTGCCTCCACTAACACTAGCACCGCTGTTACCGCCAATAACATCATCCATTTCTGGTTCCATAACCAGGCCATCGATTAAACGTCCGGGACCGACGCCTTCATCTATAATCTCTTCAAATTTCATTATCTCTTGAGAGGCCGAAGACAATTGAGATTCTGTTTCCAATTCGAATTCCATTTCGGAATCATAAGCATTACCCGATGCCGATGCCGGTGTGGTATTATGGATATTACCCGCCAGCAGTCGCCTTCTCTGTTGCATTAACATCATTTGATTATGTTGTTGTTGTTGCTGCTGTTGCTGCTGTTGCATTAACAATTCTTGTTGCTGTTGTTTGCGTAATTTCTGTTGCTGCCATTCTTCCAAACGTTCGGCACGTAATTTCTCCAAAACATGTTTTGGCGGGGTTGTGCCTAATAGGCGACCATTAAATACAAATTCTCGTTGGAATTCCTTTAAGAATTTTTTATCGTGCAATTTAAGAGCCGTTTTTAAATGTAAGCGAAATTGTTCTTTGAACACTCGTATACTCAATTCCTCGGAACTGTAATGGAAACGCACCGTAAACTCACCATCCGGATGGAAGACATAACCTTCTCCCAAACGTGAAACACGCTGGTTTAATTTATCGCTTAACAATAAACGTGAGGACGATTGTAGATTCAATTTTCCAGCGTTGCTATTGCTGCGATTCGCATGATGTAAACCAAAGCCACGTCGACGCAAACGTTTACTGGAAATATTGTGGGCCAAAGCATCTAAACTATTACTTTCGTCGGCATCAGCATCCGCTGTAGCTATTCTACCCAGACGTCGGGCATGTATAACCGATGATGGTATTAAATCCAATGGATCTCCAGTAGATTGTTGTTGTACAGTTACCCCCGTATTAATTCTAGTTTTACTCGTTACACTACTACTGCCCGTTGTTGTATCATAGCTTATACGTTTGATTAGCGATGATGAATTTTCATTATCGGCATCATCAGCATAGACATCGTCTTCATCGAGGCACAGAAACTCCTCTTTACAGAGGATTTTTTCGAAATTCTGATTCAAATCCGTTGAAGCGCTCTCATCTTCATTCTTAATGCATTCCTCTTTCTTCGGTGTCAACAGTAGTTGCAATTGTTTTTTAGAATCTATTGCCAACGACTGGCCAAATATATTCGGTATAACCTGTTCACACGCCTGAGGATATTTATATTTGAGATTCCTTAGCAGATAATGTAAAGCATCGCAACGAGATACAGCGTCGAACTTCTCCAAAGCGGCAAGAGTTTGATCCGCCTGAATGAATGGAAAATAAAATTGAAAATAAAAAAATGGAATTAGAGTTTGTTTAAGTTTAAAAATGGAAATTTAATAATTAAGATTGAAGTAGAAATGAATTGGCAATTAATGTTTGTTTTCTCACTAACTGGGAACAATTAATGGCTGTCTACATGTGGGTTTATTACAACTGTTGAGAAACCTTCCTAGGCACTACAGTTTCCACTTTTTTTTTTTTAAATTTCGATATCGATTTACAATCCTAAATAATTTTATTATATTGTAGTAAATGGAGGAGTAAAGAGCACCCAATGAGAAAGTCATCACCTTTCACCACAATATTGTTTTATCTATCTAGCCATTAGTGGTTTTAAAACCGCCGATGTCTCCAGACTGTTTAGCTGTTTAGAGAAAGCCTTGTCATTTGCAAATACGGATTGTTTAACAACCAAAGATAGATTCGAATTAGTTTAGGCGTTAAAGGTTTTCAGAGGCAAGGACCCTATTAAGAACTGATGCAGCTGCCTCGAGAGTATTCGAGAGAAAAGTCCTACGTAAGATCTTCGATCCAGTGTGAGTTGGCCATGATTTTCGCATCCAATTCAACAGTGAGCTGTATGAGCTCCTCAACGACATGGACGTTGTACAGCGTATTAATATCCAGCGGTTGCGCTGGCTCGATCATGTCATTCGAATGGAGGAGGATGCTTCGGCGAGACGAGTATTTAATGCGGGGATCTGCGGAAGTTTGCGAAGAGGACGACCTTGTATCCGTTGGAAGGACCAATTCGAGGAAGCTCTGTCATCGATTGGTGTAACCAACGGGCGTAGGCGCGCAAGAAGCAGAAGCGCCTGGAAGGATGTGTTGCGGCAGGCCGAAATCCTTTAATCGGGTTATTATGGCCAATTAAGCAAGTAAGTAAGTTGAAGGTTTTCAGGTATTACAGGATGATTATAGTCGCCACCTGTCAACCTACTGTGAAGTAAAGCTGGAAGTGCTATAGGTGTACGATGTACGCATGATTTGTGTTGAAGAAAGTACGGCGTATAATCCGAATTAGTCAATTCCCAACAATTGAGCTTATCTTTCGCCTCATTACAGCTTATACTGCAATTGGATTGGCACCCCTATCCATATATAACCCAACTTACGAAGCGAGTAAAGGCGGCTAACAGTTCAGAACTCTGTAGATTTGCAGATTAGGTGCGCAAGGGCTTTCAAAGTAGATTTTTAGAGCAAAATTTGCAACAATAAAAAGTGCAAAAGAGAAAATTGTCAATAATGGATCTCGGAAAATCCAGAAGGGATTGTGGATAAATCTTTGGATTCAAAAAAATTGCCTGTTTGGTGCATATTATTATGGTCTGAAGGTGTCGCAAATGAACGTGGAAGACTGGCAATATTCAATTTAGTATTATGATATATTCAGTATTCTTGGTAGCTGAAAAAATTTTTTAGAACGAGTACTTCCAAATTTTAGATTTTTTGTGGAAATATGTATGCCCTACGTTGACAGTCCCCTAACAGTTCTTTTGCTGCAACCAATCTAGAGCCATACATTTAAACGACATTGGATTTCATGCATACTGCCATGGCACTAGCCATTTAATGGAATAAAAAAATTTCATGAAAATTATGGCTCCGATCTGGATAATGGATAACCCTTTAACTTTCGACTTTTTAAGCGTGTGATCTATTTCAACATCATTTACGTTCATGAATTCTTTGGTAAAGTTTCTGCCGCTGATTTTCTTAGTACAAATAGATAACCTAGTCATATGGTCCTGGACTAAGATGTGTGCAGAATTCTTTATAAGTACAGTCAAACTCGTTTATAACATTTTATATTTTCTTTTATGACTTCACCCCGTTTATTACGAAACTCGTTTATAACGAATTCTTGGTTATTACGTACATATTTTCAAGGCGCAACGTTTTAATAACAATTTTCATACAAAAAACTTCGTTTATTACGAAACTCGTTTATAACGAATTCTTGGTTATTACGTACATATTTTCAAGGCGCAACGTTTTAATAACAATTTTCATACAAAAAACTTCGTTTATTACGAAACTCGTTTATAACGAATTCTTGGTTATTACGTACATATTTTCAAGGCGCAACGTTTTAATAACAATTTTCATACAAAAAACTTCGTTTATTACGAAACTCGTTTATAACGAATTCTTGGTTATTACGTACATATTTTCAAGGCGCAACGTTTTAATAACAATTTTCATACAAAAAACTTCGTTTATTACGAAACTCGTTTATAACGAATTCTTGGTTATTACGTACATATTTTCAAGGCGCAACGTTTTAATAACAATTTTCATACTATAACTATCGATTTTGTCTCAGGTTAAGTTTCCAAAAGCTATTGGAGGTTTTTGTTTATATAAGTTAGACCAAAAAAATCCAAACGGGGAAAGGGGCGAAAACGAGCAATTTAGCCTCCAAAAAGGGGGAAAGGGCGAAACGATGCATTTATATTTAGGATTTAGAGTATTCAGAAAACTGGGTTGTTTGAATAACCGGTTCCGAATAATTTAAAAACGGCATTTTTAAGAGCCAGTTCGAAACGGATTTTATTTATTGTTACTTTTATAACCAGCGCAACGCCGGGTACAATCGCTACTAAAATATTACTTTTGCTTTTAATAAATGAAAAAAATTCTTGTATTTTATTTTCTTTTATGACTTCACCCCGTTTATTACGAACTTTGCCTAGAACGAACTATTTTTTGGACCCACGCGCAATTCGTTATAACCGGTTTGACTGTACTTGCTATTCATGAAAGTTGGTAGCCCAACCTGTATGATGCGCGTTGCTCAAGTCCGTTTGTTGGAGTTTATTTATGCGGCTGGTAATGTTTTATGTTTTTGAGCCACAAATTTCGATATTGTACCCCCTAGATAGCAGAAATAAACTAATTGGTCACTCAATTACTAGCCAATAGTTGTCTTAACATTTCACATATGATGAAATATGTTTTTAAGGGAGGGGGGAGGAAAGAAAAACTCGTACTTAAACTAATTATGAGGATTTAATAAATAAATTTTACTCGTAATATGGATGATCCATGGATTTATAATATTTCAAAACAAGTTTTTAATAAACTTTAAATAGTTTTTGGCGCATTAATAAATTCTAGTCTATTTATTTCACTTTAATTGGTAACGTATTTCATTTTTTTTTCAGTTCTTCGTTAAATTTAATTAAAATTTCAATAAAATTTTAACTGTTTTTTCTCTTTCATTTCTTTTTAAGTGTGTTAATGAAAATTCGCTATTCTTGTTGGATTTTTTTGTTTCTATTTTTTTATTTTATTTTATTTTGTTTTTTTGTAAGAAAATCTCTTGCGTTAATTATTAAAGAAAAAAATAAAAATAAAACACACACCGAAATCGGACTAAAATAAATCGTTGAAAAGCTTCTTTCCTTCTTTTCTTTATCACGCTCAACTGTTGTGTTGTTGTTTGTTTGTGTTTTACAAAGAAGCTGCTGCAGAAAAACTATTTTAAAAATTAAAACAAAAAACAAAAGAAACAAGAACATGAAGACAAAAAAATTTTTTTTTATTTTTTTGTAAAAAAAGGCAGCAGCAGAAGAGAAAAATTAAATAAAAATATAATAAAATAAACAACATACAGTGATGGAGAAAATAATACGGCAAATAAAATAAATGGAATCTAATATAGAGATAGAAAGGGGAAAGAGAAAAAAACAAAAAACCGAGAAACAAAAATAGAGAATCATGTAAGCAGACATCCAATATACGAAAGGAATCTCTTGGTTAAGATCATTAACCAAGTCCTAACCTAATAAATTGAGTTTGTTGTGCTTGTAAATAGCATGACAGAGGTACAAGACGAGTTTAGATGTCTTAGGCTAGTCTTTATTGTTATATATTCCGCCTCTTTTAAGGTCTTAAGAGTCTCCTTGCCTATGCTTTTATAGATCTATCTGTCTATCAGCATCTCTCTATTCTCTATTTCCTTCCTCCCCTAAGGACAATGTACAATGGGTCAATTTCGAGCTCCGGATACAGTTATCTTGACCGACGGGCGCACGTCCTCTAACCTAACCTAACTAAACAGCATCAGGCTTGCAGAATCCCCAGACTGTGCAACCTAACATGGAGTAGAGGTGTAAAGCAGTCCTTAGGATAATGCCACAAAATTGCCGTAGTTTTTATTTTGATTCAAGAGAAGCCATTCATCATTGAAGGTTTACCATCCCTTTAAAACAACTTCCGATACACAAAAAGGCTCAAGTTTGGGTGTCATATCTGACGAATACAGACAATTCGCCTAGTTGCAAACAGCATCAGGCTTGCAGGATCCCCAGACTGTGCAACCTAACATGGAGTAGAGGTGTAAAGCAGTCCTTAGGATAATGCCACAAAATTGCTGTAGTTTTATTTTGATTTAGGAGAAGCCATTCATCATTGAAGGTTTACCATCCCTTTAAAACAACTTCCGATACACAAAAAAGCTCAAGTTTGGGTATCATATCTGACGAATACAGACAATTCGCCTAGTTGCAAACAGCATCAGGCTTGCAGGATCCCCAGACTGTGCAACCTAACATGGAGTAGAGGTGTAAAGCAGTCTTTAGAAGAATGCCACAAAATTGCCGTAGTTTTATTTTGATTCAAGAGAAGCCATTCATCATTGAAGGTTTACCATCCCTTTAAAACAACTTCCGATACAGAAAGAAATAAACTAATTGGTCACTCAATTACTAGCCAATAGTTGTCTTAACATTTCACAATATGATGAAATATGTTTTTAAGGGAGGGGGGAGGAAAGAAAAACTCGTACTTAAACTAATTATGAGGATTTAATAAATAAATTTTACTCGTAATATGGATGATCCATGGATTTATAATATTTCAAAACAAGTTTTTAATAAACTTTAAATAGTTTTTGGCGCATTAATAAATTCTATTCTATTTATTTCACTTTAATTGGTAACGTATTTAATATTCATTTTTTTTCTTTCAGTTCTTCGTTAAATTTAATTAAAATTTCAATTAAATTTTTAACTGTTTTTTCTCTTTCATTTCTTTTTTAAGTGTGTTAATGAAAATTCGCTATTCTTGTTGGATTTTTTTTCTATTTTTTTTTATTTTTTTTTTATTTTTATTTTTTTTTTTTGTAAGAAAATCTCTTGCGTTAATTATTAAAGAAAAAAATAAAAATAAAACACACACCGAAATCGGACTAAAATAAATCGTTGAAAAGCTTCTTTCCTTCTTTTCTTTATCACGCTCAACTGTTGTGTTGTTGTTTGTTTGTGTTTTACAAAGAAGCTGCTGCAGAAAAACTATTTTAAAAATTAAAACAAAAAACAAAAGAAACAAGAACATGAAGACAAAAAAATTTTTTTTTATTTTTTTGTAAAAAAAAGGCAGCAGCAGAAGAGAAAAATTAAATAAAAATATAATAAAATAAACAACATACAGTGATGGAGAAAATAATACGGCAAATAAAATAATAATAAATAAACAAAAAACCGAGAAACAAAAATAGAGAATCATGGAAGCAGACATCCAATATACGAAAGGAATCTCTTGGTTAAGATCATTAACCAAGTCCTAACCTAATAAATTGAGTTTGTTGTGCTTGTAAATAGCATGACAGAGGTACAAGACGAGTTTAGATGTCTTAGGCTAGTCTTTATTGTTATATATTCCGCCTCTTTTAAGGTCTTAAGAGTCTCCTTGTCTATGCTTTTATAGATCTATCTGTCTATCAGCATCTCTCTATTCTCTATTTCCTTCCTCCCCTAAGGACAATGTACAATGGGTCAATTTCGAGCTCCGGATACAGTTATCTTGACCGACGGGCGCACGTCCTCTAACCTAACCTAACTAAACAGCATCAGGCTTGCAGAATCCCCAGACTGTGCAACCTAACATGGAGTAGAGGTGCCGTAGTTTTATTTTGATTTATGAGAAGCCATTCATCATTGAAGGTTTACCATCCTTTAAAACAACTTCCGATACACAAAAAGGCTCAAGTTTGGGTGTCATATCTGACGAATACAGACAATTCGCCTAGTTGCAAACAGCATCAGGCTTGCAGGATCCCCAGACTGTGCAACCTAACATGGAGTAGAGGTGTAAAGCAGTCCTTAGGAGAATGCCACAAAATTGCCGTAGTTTTATTTTGATTTAGGAGAAGCCATTCATCATTGAAGGTTTACCATCCCTTTAAAGCAACTTCAATATACAAAAAAGCTCGAGTTTGGATGTCATATTGATTGTACAGTGAAGGATTGGAAAGGAAAACATTTTCATTCTTGATTCTCTACTAAAACGTAACGAAATCAAACCAAAGCACATCACATTGGATAATAATATGTAAAAAACATGATGGACAAAGTAAAGTGAAGCTAATCAACAGGTGGAAAAAGCCAGGATTGACGCCCAGAAGGGGCGTGTATCTAGTTGGACTGAAAGGGCATATAAGCTTCTATAGCCTAGTCAAACGATTGATTAACAACAATATTGAAACTAGTAACTAAATTAAAACATAGAAACAGAAGATATCATGACAGTGCCAAACAATACTTAGAAAGGTTTTGTTACATCTACCATACAGTCAAAGAAAAAAGTCTACAGACACTACTGCTAATTTTTTTTATCAAATTGAAACAGATGTTACAGCATTTTTTTAGGTATTTAGAATTAAGAATGTTTGAAGAAAAAGCGAATTTGACAAAAATATAACGTAGAAACTGTTGGGAAAACAACATAAAAATTACTGGCAAAAAGGTCTACGTACAACGGTGCATGTAGACAGTTTTTCTATGACTGTATAACCCTATTACTCGTTTCGATCTCTCCATAACTCTCTTAATGTCTGGTTTTTGTTCAGAAAACCCATAACATCTCTTTTGAACACCCAATATTTGTCTAAAGGGGTTTAAAATTGTAGACGAGTATATTCGTCGTTGGCAATAGGAAGACAGAAGGACTTGAAATTTTTTTTCTTATTTACGTACGTTTTAGTAGAAAAACAAATAATAAATCACGCAGATGGATAAAATTAAAGAAAATGGTATAAAACGAGACACATTGAGAAAATTGGCATTACTATTGTCGATTGGCAAAAAAAAAAATGTCCTAATTCAAAAGCCTACATTTTATAATATACTAGCAGATTATACCCGGCGTTGCGCGGGTATAATAACAATAAATAAAAATCCGGTTTCAAAACCGGTTTCTTAAAAAATGTAATTTTTCAAATTATTCGGAAAACGGTTTATCAAACAACTCAGTTTTTTGAATACTCTAAGTCCTAAATATAAATGCATGCAATTTGTCCGTCTTTCGTCCCTTTCCCCCTTTTTGGACCCTTTTTGGTCCAACTTTTTAAACAGAACACCTCCAATAGCTATTTGGGAAACTTAACGAAGCTAATTTGCAAAAAAAAAATACGTTTAAAACCCATAAAATACAGCATTTATGCATAAAGTACTAATTTGTGCCCTTTTTTTCGCCCTCTGTCCCATTTTTTCCCCTTTGGTTAAAAAGTTTTAAAAGATTTATAGCCTATAACCTGCACCGACAAAAGCTCGATCTATATCTTAAATTTCAAGAAAATCGGTCTAGATATTCAGGCGTGATTGGTAAATAAACAAAAAAAAACAGACTTACAGAAAGATTTATAATATATATTAGGATATAAAGTAGGACGAGTATACTCGTCTTGGCAATGTGGGATACTCTATCAAAGACGAGTATACTCGTTCTTATTAGCATATGTATTAAATCAAAGAAATTCTAATGAAATAATACAACAATTTGTGCAAATAATTCAACCAACATTGCCTATTACAATAAACCGAAAGTAATTGGATTTGCGACAATTGGCATCACTATTGTCGATTGGCAAAAAAAAAATTCCTAATTCAAAAGCCTACATGTTAAAATATATTTAAAGTAGGACGAGTATACTCGTCTTGGCAGGGCGGGATACCCTATCAAAGACGAGTATACTCGTTCTTGGCAGCGTATGTATTAAATCAATGAAATTTTAATGAAATAACACAACAATTTCTGCAAATATTCCAACATACATTGCCTATTACAATAAACCGAAAGTAATTGGATATTGCGACAGTTGGCATCACTATTGTCGATTGGCAAAAAAAAAATTCCTAATTCAAAAGCCTACATGTTATAATATATTTAATGTAGGTAGCGCGGGGTACTTTGTCAAAGACGACTATACTCGTTCTTGGCAGCGTATGTATTAAATCAAAGAAATTCTAATGAAATAATACAACAATTTGTGCAAATAATTCAACCAACATTGCCTATTACAATAAACCGAAAGTAATTGGATATGTTGTAGATATTATTTTCACCACGACTGTATTTAATGGATAGAGAATGAAAAAAAAAAAAACACAGCTACAGCTGCAACAACAACAACAACAACGACAATGTTAAAATAAACTGAAATTTAATTTGTGCCACTTTTTCCCCCATATATCAATCTATTAAAACTGTTTTTTTTTCTTCTTCTTTAATGTTTATGTTGTTTTTATAGTTGCTGTTGTTATTGTTGTTGTTTTAAAAACGTTACTATCATTGAAGTCTAGCTTCATAAACATATACAACTACTATGTGCAAGTATGTGTGTGTTTGTGTGTAATACGAAAGCAGAAAAAATTTGTTTCAAGCAGCTCAGTTTTAAATGAATGTTTATGAGTTGATGGCAATGATGACGATGATGATGATGATGATGATGATAATGACGACAATAATGATGATGATAATAATAATAATAATGGACAGACAAAGAGAGTTGGCCGTCTACAATAACGTTAAGAGGCTCTGCTTGGTTTTATCTAGTTCCGCTTCAGGCATACCAAACTAATACTCTACAAAACTACAATACTTCTTACGAAAATATGTAATTCCAACTAATACTGGCAAACAAGAATACACATACACATACACACAAACATACAACATACATACATAGAAAATAAGCTTTAATAGCACTTTAGCAATAACAACAATCGCTGGAAAAGAGAGAGAGAGAGCAAAAGGAAAAAATGAATAGAAAACAAGAGAATAAATATGCGCTTTAAACTATGCACCACCCACCCACTAACTGTGGATTTATTGAAAGCGCTTCTTGTGCTATTATAGTGTATTTTGTTATCTTTTTCAATATCATGTTATTTCTTGTTTTGTTTTCCTCCTACTTGTTATTGTTGATTTTTTTCTCGCAGTGTAAAATGCATACAGTGGGGTACGGTTGGCTTAATTTCTGAAGGAAAATTAAAGTAAATTCTGTGGAAACAATAGGTTTCTGGAGGAACTTTTCATGACAATTTTATTTACTTTAACAAAGTTGCCAAGCAAACTGGTAAAAGGAAAGTCAATCGAGATGCCTGAGTTGAGGTTTCAACCACGGGATTGAGTCAAATTAGCCAATTCACTACTTGTTAGACTAGAACGACTTCTTCCAATCGAATATAAAAGATCTTTTGAAAAAAATTGATGCTGAAGTAATCTCTAAAACGTATACTTTACTTGATCGACCATGGAAAAAAACAACAGCCGCTCTATGAAGTTCAGACGTGTTCGAAATAGTAAGAACAACTAAAGCGAAACAAAAGATAGTTTTAAAAATTTTTTTGAGAAAGATTTAAACCTGCTAGTAATTTTGAGATAGCAAATGGAGCTTATCCGCGACATAATCAAGGTCCCAGAAGCAATGAAAAGGGAATCTCACTACTATTCTATTTATCCTTTGACCAGTGATAATTTCAAAAAGTTACAAAAATTATCCATTTTTCGAATTATAATACTTGGACAATTGTAATTGTTTCAAATTAATTTTTTAAAAAATACAGCGTATTAGGGACCAAACAGATACATTTTTTATTTGCGCAACGGCTTTCCAATAATCATTTATAGGCTATGGCTTTCTGTTATTTTTATACTAGACATCTTAAGCTTTTGAAAAATATTAAAAGTTATGTTTTAACTCATCTTATTTTTTTGTACTGGCAATAATGTTGAGCTAAGTTGAAAATCCGCTGTTCGAAAAAATAAGAACAAATCATCTCGGACCCACTTACATTTCTCACATGAGAGAAAAAGTCCTAAGTTTTGTTGCAAATATAAACGTTGAGTAGTCGTTGATGATTTTTTGTGCAGAATATTGATGAATATTTTGGTGAAAAATTCTAAAATCGGCAGAAGCAAACATTGCTCTAATGACCAGCTTAAAATAATAAAAAAAAAATTGCTCAGCATTTGCTTTCACAGGAGAACAGCTTGGAATTTTCAATGGAATGATAACAAATTCTAAGAACTGGCCACCGAATATCGAAAGTCGTGGTAGGTATAGGAAAACTAGCAAAAGGCAGGATAATGCTTCTGTTTGCCAAAAACTACATCGATGAACTTGACACTGTTCGGACCGATGAAACAAAAGTAGTCCAATTCAGCCACGGCAAAGATAAACAGTTCGTTAGATGACCTCCTAATTAACAAATTAACGAAATGTACACTATCAAAATTTTAAAACAGGACAGTGTCAGTCCCATGCTATGGGGATGTTTTAGATGGAACGGCGTTGGACCTTTAGTTCAATTCGTTGGGAAGATGGATGTGGATGCCACCTTTTACGTTCAAAATATTTTAGTAGCCGTAATGTTGCCTTACACTGAAGAGGAAATGCCTTTGCGATGGATTTTCAGCAAGACAACGACCCGTAGCATACCTCAAAGAAAACAAAGCCTTGGTTCCAGGACAATAATATCCATGTTATGGATTGGACAGCGCAATTGTCGGACCTAAATCCAATTGAACGTCTTTGGACAGATGTAAAGAAAGATGTTAGAGATGCAAGGTCCAAAAATATGCAGAAACTTTGGGCTTGTAGCGAAGAAAACATGGGAAAATATTCCATTCCACGGATGGCAGACTTTGATAGCTTCTATGAGGTCCAGATGTGTCGAAGCAATGGCTAACCGTGAATGGGCTACTTCATATTAATTACTTACCAACAAATAATATTAATCTGTAAATTTAATAAACATTAAAACTAAAATTATTAACAATTTTCCAATTGTTCTTATTTTTTCGAACAGCTGATGTGTAGACAAGTAAGTACAACATAAAATTGATATTATTTCCTAGGCGCTACTACTGTATTCAGTACCACTGTGCAATGTGCTTGTTTTGTTTCTCATAAATAACGTTTCTTTTTTGTTTTCGTTTTTTTCTTCTTCTTCTTTCATTATTATTATTTCCACCCCCCTTTACTTTTCCAGCCAGCCATTCAACCAACTCCTATGCAATGTATATAGTAAAAAAAATGCCTCTCCTATTTACACTCTCCACTAGTTATTCTCTCTCTCTCTCTCTCTCTGTGTGTCTCTGTGTGAATATGCTCCACAACTCCCCCTAACAACACGTTGTGTACTCGTTGTAGCAGCAGATCGTGCCTGGTTATAAGCGAATTTACATTGGGGACGTTGATTGTTTGTTCGCTGTACGCTGTCCGCTGTTCGTCGTCGTTGTGTTGTGTTGTTTTACTTTTTACTACAAAAATATACACAAGAAGAGTACAAGTACACATGTAAAAATGGTGTACTTGTTTTTATTATTGTAGCAAGTTGTTGTACTTGTTTTTTTTCTTTTTTTTCAATTTTGTTCGCTTTGGTTTTTTTTTTTCTTTCTTTCTTGTTTACTTGTATATATTTCTGTTGCATTGTGCTGTTATTATTGCTTATTTTACAAATAAAAATGTGTATGCCCGCGTGTGTGTGTGTGTGTGTGTGTGTGTGTATACATTTTTTTTCTTTTTATGTTCATGTATGCATGTGTATTAAGAATAACACTTGCAATTGGTCTGCAATGGAGGGAGGAGGGGGAGATAGGGATGCAGCAAGCAGACAACAGCAATAACAAGTAGTATGCATTTTAGCTTACACACGTACATACATTTACAAAATGAATATAAATATGCATGTACATTGTAAATATGTATGTATGTGTGTATTTAATGGTACATATACATACATACATATTATATATTAATTTATATTGCATATTTACAAACATACATACATACGTACATATTGTAAGTACTACGTAAATAAACAACTATACAAGTTCGTGTTGTTTATACGTCTATGTATGTGTATGTGTAAGTTTAATATCATCGTCATTGTTATTACTTTCGTTGTTGTTGTTGCTGTTGTTGCTATTTTTGTAGAACGTTAATACAACGTAAATGTATAAGAAAGAATAAGAAGAAGCTAACACAAACGGCAAAAACAAATTGTAGAACGAACATAAATGTTGCCAGATTTCAAGAATTTTATTAATTTAAAATTTAATTAAAAAAAAACCAAACAAAAATTGTGTACAATTAAATCATAATGAACTAAACGAAGTTGCAAGACAAAAAAAAAACAAAGAAAAATTCAAAATTAATCCTGTTTTGAATAAAACTAAACAAAAAAAAATTGGAATTGGAAAAATTGAAACACGTTAAGGTTCAATTAGTCGTGACTAAACCATAACCATATAAATCAGCTGTTTTAACCAACTTTATGGACATCACTGTTTTCGATTATAGGTGACTTACCATAATGCCATAGTCATAACGATAACCATATGTACCGATTGAATTTTGGTTTTTTGCCATAACCATAAACAGCTGTTTGCTGAATTTACTTACATGGATACACATTTTTTTGTTTACTTTTGTACTTTTGAAAAATACATATGCATGTGCAATTAACGTAAACAGCTGTTTATGGCTATGGTAGCACTGATTGCTGCTAATAGTAAATTTACGGTTATGGATTATGTTACGTTTACAGCGTTATGGTAAATTAATTGAACCTTTAGTCTAGCTACCATAGAACCTGCTAGTAATTTTGAGATAGCAAACAAAGCTTATCCGCGACTTAATCAAGGCTTCAGAAGCAATGATTATTCAAATGTCATTAGAAAGAAATCTCATAGCTATTCCATTTATCCTTTAACCTGAGATAATTTCAAAAAGTTACAAATATCCATTTTTCGGATTATAATACTTGGACTTGGCTATTATGTTTGTCTCTAGAAAGATTGCAGGTGCAAATGATAATTTAATTTTTAATTTTTAAAAAAATATAGGCTAGTAACATCCTTACAGCGTATTAGGGACACCAAACAGATACATTTTTTATTTGCGCAACGGCTTTCCAATAATCATTTATAGGCTCTCCAAGCTCTAAATTCCTCAATTCTATCACCAACTAAGTCCGTCCTTCTTTCAAATGTTCGAAAATCAATATTCAAAACCTGTTGCATTAACGCTCTCTGGCTATATGTTTGTACGGCGTTGTGAATGCTGTGATGGCTTTGATAACTGCATGATTTGGACTTCACATGAACTCGCCGTAGTCTAATAATAATAGACTTTAAACTGTAGGTCCCGCCACTTATGTATAAAATTAATACACACAACATAAGTGGCGTGAGAAACTAGGTCAATAATCCTGACTGAAGGGTTGTAATGACCAATTATGTATGTATGAATGTTAGTACACATCCAAATGTAAAATATCCCATTATGACCCGTAAGATAGGCTTAATTAATGAAAACGCAAAGAAATTCTGAATTTAAGTTTATCAATCACAGTAGAGATATGTATCTGTGCCATTCTATAGATTGTCATGATGCATAGGCTTGACCGTATATGTAAAACTTCCAGGCTCTTCCTGGCAATTCCTTATCCAATCGTGGCTTGAGTCTGCATCCGTAGAAAATTCAAATAACCCAGAAACTGAAAGTAATGGACATGGACAACGACTGATTCTAAGTTTTTAAAAAAAACATCATTTCTGGATAAACAAACATAACGACGCCTCTATTCTATACTTAGAACGTTTTTAATATTCTTGCATTTTTAAATTCTACGTTCTCTACGTTCTTAAATACTGTCAAAATTTGGTTACGATGCGCCGATCCATTCCGAAGTTATATGGAAATCTACTTAGAATATGTACACATATAGTCGTATGTATGTATGTATGTCGCGTAAAAACTTTGGGAGCTCATAACTCCAAACACACTTTTTCGACTTAGAATGTTATAGAACGGAAGTGTCGATAATTGTCGAATTTGAGACATAGGATCCAAGAGCACCAAATGCATTCTGAAAAAGCCACTGTTTGCTAAAAGATTTTAGGTTGGAGGCATCAATAGTCCATATTTCTTTGAGGTCAGACCATCACTGTCAACTAGAGGTGTGCACAAGACATACTGCTAGCTTACCCTTCACCGAATGCAATACTGTAGTGTACTCTTTTCTGTTGCTCTTGATTTTACGAGCGCACTGAAATGTGAATTTCTTAGTTAATCAATGTATAAAACAGCACTCGTTTGCCTGTGAAGTAACGGAGCTATGCTTTGTGTTGTAAGAGCATATTTTACTACTGTAGCTACATCTTCAGTATTGCCATATGAAAATCAGTAGTGTAAAAAAAGTAGTAGGGTAAAAATAGGCTTTTCCCAGAAATAAAAAGTTACTGGCAATGCTGGCGTCGACGAAGATGTTCGATTGTCGAGAGCAAAAAAAGAAATGCATTTTGTGACTCTATGAAGAGTACAATATTTTTGATGCACTCTTCACACAACTAACTCTCTTTTATACTGTTTTTAGAAGTCGCCGTGGTCTAGTAAGTAGTGTGTTGGCTTATTAGACGAAAGGCCCGAGTTCGAAACCCAGGTCAGACATCAAAAAGAAAATATGAAAATATTTCTTCGAGGACTTCCTCTCAGCAGATTTCTGGCAAAAACTCTGAGAGTAAAAATTGCCATGAAAAGCTTCTCAAAAAATCTATCGTTCGGAGTTGACTTTAAACTGTAGGTCCCGCCACTCATGTATAAAAATTAACGCACAAAACACCAACACGAGTGGTGTGAGAAGCTAGGACATTGTACAATGGGTCAATACGACCTCCGAGTACTGTACTTGTCAACTGCGACAACCTAACCTAACCTCTAACCTAACCTTTGCTTCACATTCATTTATATTTGCAGCTACAATCAATTTTGGGTCTTGAGAAAAATGTGCCTTGTGCACACCTCTACTGTCAACAATAAGCACAGTAGGTCGATGATTCCCAAGTTATTTTGTCCTGGTTTCTACATGCCACATAATTTATGTCACATTGAATATTCTGCACAAGCAATTTAAGGGCATGATCATCTCAGCTGAAAGTGAATTAGACTAGCTACTGAAGTCGTAAGATTTGGCAATAAGCCCCAACTCTTTGCCGTTTCCAAAGTCAAGATAAGCAATGCCACCGATCGATTTATGAGCCAGAGTTATGGAAATTCCATGTTTGTGAAGATATGTAAATTCAACTTTAAAAACCAAAGACGCAAACCCACATTTTTAGTAGCCCCACATTTGGCGTTAACAAAGCAAAATTTTACTTTAACAGACTGTTTTTAACCAGTGTTAAGTGTTTAATAGAACCAATCTGAAGAAGCCCATAGTCGACTTTAATAACCTATAAGTAATACATCACAAATAATGGTGAAATTCGAGAAAACTGGCTTTGTGTGAGTCAATTTTGTATTATTTTCAATGAGAAAAGAAAAAAGAAAAAAGTTAACAAATTAAAATATTAATTTATTTAAATTATATTTCAAATTCTAACGGCAAATGCTATTAAAAGTTCATTGTATTTAATTTAACGTTGTCGGTTTATTATAACAAAAAAAAAAAACAAAACACGTTAAATATGACAAAAAAAAAAATAATAAAAAATAAAAAATTTAAATTTATAATTAAAAAACTAATTTTTATAACCGGTTAAAAACAAAAAAAGACCCCGAAAGAAAATTTATTTTAATTAAAATCAATAAACAAATTAAAAGCAATAATTCAATTTTAGACAGTTATTAGCATTAAAATGCTATTTTAAATATCTTTGAATTAGGTATTGAATAAATTAAAAAAAATATAAAAAAATAAAAAAAAATGTAAGAACATTCCCGGTACTATAATTTTATTATTTATTGTTGTAGTTGTTGTTTTTTCTTCTTCTTCTTTTATTTTTTATTATTTCATTTCAATGTTTGTTTATAATTTCATTGAAAAGAATAAAAAAAAAAGAAACGGTTTTTGTTGAAACGGTGTTGGTGTTGTTATTGTTGTTGTTGTTTGTTTGTTTGTTTAATTATAAGCTGTATATTATAAATAAATATAATTAATTTCTTATTTATATTTTCATTAAACATTTATTTTATGTATGTACGTACATTCATACATTCATTCATTCATGTATGTATGTTCATACATATATATGTATGTCTGATGTCAAATACTAGTACAATCAAACTCGTTTATAACGAACGTGTACAACGTTTTAATAACAATTTTCATACAAAAAACTTCGTTTATAACGAACCCGTTTAAAACGAATGCTCGGTTAAAAGGTACGACTTTAAATGGTCCTAGTAATTAAATTTCAAAAACTCTGAGAGTAAAAAACTGTAGATCTCGCCACTTACGTATAAAATTAACGCACACAACATGAGTGGTGTGAGAAGCTAGGTCGTAATCCTGACTGAAGGGTTGTAATGGCCAATTATGTATGTAATTAAATTTCATACATTTTACCTTTTTTAAAATGAACCCTCAGAAAAAACTTTATAGTGTGGCAATAGCCTTTATTTTTATTTACTACTAGCAAATTGTACCCGGCGTTGAGCGGGTTATAAAAATAACAATAAATAAAAATTCGGTTTCGAAACCGCCTTCTTAAAAATGCAATTCTTCAAATTATTCGGCAACCGGTTTATTAAACAACCCAGTTTGTTGAATACTCTAAGTCCTAAATATAAATGCTTGCAATTTGCCCGTTTTTCGCCCCTTTCCACCTTTTTGGTCCCCTTTTGGTCCAACTTTATAAACTGAACACCTCCTATAGCTATTTGGGCAACTTAACCAAGCTAAACTGTAAACAAATATCTCTAAAACAAATAAAATTTAGCATTTATGCATAAAGTACTAATGTTTGCCCTTTTTTTCTCCCTTTGCTCGATTAACATCCAGAATTTCAAGAAAATTGGTTTAAGCGTTCAGGCCTGATTGGGTATGCACTAAATTTGCCCGTTTTTTGCCCCTTTCCGTCTTTTTGGACCTTTTTTGATTCAACTTTAGAAACAGAACACCTCCAATAGCTATTAGGGAAACTTAACCAAGCTAAATCGCAAAAAATACCTATTACCACTTTTTCTCCCTTTGTCCCATTTCTTCTCCCCTTTTGGTCAAAATTTTGAAAAGATTTATAGCCTATAACCTGCACCGACAAAAGCTCGATCTATACCCCAAATTTCAACAAAATCGGTCCAGGCGTTCAGACGTGATTAGCTAACAAACAAAAAAACAGACTTACAGAAGGATTTATAATATAATATGGCAGCATTAAATTATAATTCAGTATCTTTAATCAGCTGCCAGATAAAGAGGATTAACACATATTTTTGGTTTTTAATAAATGAAAAAAATTCTTTATATTTTATATTTTCTTCTATGACTTCACTCCTTTTAATACGAACTTTGCCTATAACGAACTATTTTTTCTGGTCCCACGGAGTTCATTATAACCGGGTTTGACTGTATATGCATACATACATAAATACACAAAACACATGCAGTATATGTAGCTGTATAGTAAACGGGTCTGTATAGTATGTATGTATGTATGTGTATGCATGTGGATATACATAAATAAATACTATACACATTAATAGAAATATATATGTATGTATGTACATATATATACAATGATACAAACATTCATATATTTTAAATACCCTACTTTAAATGTAACGGTATATTGCGATTACGACAACCATAAAAAAACACGATTGAGTTCGTAGACCTTTTAATATAGAAAAGTTTTTAAAAGAAAAGAAAGTTTTACATGAAATTCTTTCCAGAGCCACCATTTGAAAGAGTGTTTGTAAAAAAAAAAATCCCCTTGCTGAGTCTTTTTAAAGTACTTTTGGTGATCAAAAACTTATTAGTCAGTTAAACGATTAAAAAAGGATACAAAAATGATTCGTATCAATGAGTAAAATGAGTTCGATTTAAAATACACTAAAAAAAACTTGTATAGCAATCGGAAATTAATCATCCAGACGTTTTAAAATGTGGGATTTGAAGAGAGTAAAATATGTACATTTTGAAATACGACTAATAAATGACTCAAATTGTAATCATAAAAGACTCAAAAAGGTGACCAAATTCTTTGCCAAAAGTTAAAACACTTGCGCCATTTTTCGAATACTGCTGTCATGCTAATGTCGTCGTATCTACGTGATAGAAGTCAATTTATGTATCATGATGGTACTTAGCTATGGTCTAGTAGGTAGTGTGTTGGCTTATTAGACGTAAAGCCAGAGTTCGTGTCCCAGGCCAGCCATCAAAATAAAATACAAAAAAAAAGTATTTTTTCGACGATTTCCTCTCAGCAGATTTCTGGCAAAATTTCTGAGAGTAAATAAAATTGCCACGAAGTTTCTCAAAAATCTGTCGTTCGGAATCGACTTTAAACTGTAGGTCCTGCCACTTAACACACACAGCATAAGTGGTGTGAGAAACTAGGTTACTAGTCCTGACTGAAGGGTTCTAATGAGCAATTATGTATGTACAATGGTTCTAAATCAAACAATTTTTTAATATCTAGAGGTGTACTACAGGGTCCGATTCTTGGTCCACTTTTATATTCAATTTATTCTAATGACCTACCAACAAAGTTGAAGTTTTGCAATGTACAGATGTACGCAGATGAAGTCTGATATTTCAAATTATATACGGAAAATAAGTTGTAATCTGTATAATGTGTTTCAATGGGGGTCGAATAATAGTCTTTACCTCAATCCGAATAAATCAAAAGCTTTGATAAATAGGCAAAGTAAACTATACGGCACAGCTTACAGCATTACAGATTAATAATACTACTATTGAGACTGTACATAGTGTTAAGAATCTAGGAGTTATCTTCAACAAAAGTCTTAACTGGTCGAACCATATAAATACTATCTGTGGTAAAATGGTTGCAATGTTGCAGTCTTTGGCTAGCGTAATTACACCGTTTAATATTCGTATGCTGCTCGCGAAAACTTATCTCATCCCCACTGTACTGTACGGATGTGAACTGTTTTCTAGTTGTGTTTTCTAGTACTTTATGAATAAATTCTCTATTTTATTTGTTTTAAAGGAATTTTTTTCACAAATTAGTTTGGTTAAGTTTCCCAAATAGCTTTTGGAGGAGTTCCGTTTATAAAAAAAGAGGGAAAGAGGCGAAAAACGGGCAAATTGCATGCCTTTATATTTAGGACTTAGAGTATTAAAAAAAAACTGGGTAGTTTGATAAACCGGTTTCCGAATAATTTGAAAAATTGCATTTTTTAAGAAGTCGGTTTCGAAATCGAATTTTTATTTATTGTTATTTTTATAACCCGCGCAACGCCGGGTACAATCTGCTAGTTTCTTATATTTTATTATGCCTATATCCTTAGCAGTACTATTAAATAAGATAATATCTTGTTGTACTGTATTTACGCCTGAATGAATACATAAATTGAGCGCCCTGGTAGTTTAGTGTGTAGCGTGCTAGACTATTAGCATGAGGGTCGTGGGTTCGAGGCTCTGGTCTGTGACCTTACACCGAGCATATGATCGAAGTTACTCAGCTCGTATAGAATTAGAATATAATTTGTAATTGTAATGTAATTAATAAAAATAAATAAATTAGTACAAACATAACTGATAAATGACAATAAAAGAACTCCTAAATATTCTAATAAATTACTTATGAAAGGCTACTCGAAAAAGAATTATAAAGGAAGGTAAATAAGATTAATAAATGATTAGAAAGTGAGTCGAAAATGATTATAAAGCTACTAGAAAAAAGTTGAAAATTACTTTAAAACAATATAGAAAATGACTCATAAGTGACTATTTAATAAGAGTCGCTCGTAGTCAGATTTTTCTCCCGACGAAAGAGTCTTTTATGATCAGAAAATGAGCGCATATTCAAGCTTTTTAATCGCGCAGAAGAATCAAAAAAGACTCGAATTTGATTAAAAATTTTAAACGGTGACTGAAAGATGACTCGAAAAAGAATCGTAAACGAAGGTAAATAAGATTAATAAATGATTACAAAACGATTCAAAAATTACCATAAAATTATTAAGAAAAAAGGGTCTAACTAATATAGAAAATGACTCATAAATGACTTTTTAAAAAGCGTCTCTAGTTGTCACTTTTTTCATTCGACAAAAGGGTCTTTTATGATCAGAAAATGAGCACATATTCTAGCTTTTTAATCGCACAGAAGAATCAAAAAAGACTCGAATTTGATTAAACACTTTAAACGGTGACTGAAAGATGACTCGAAAAAGAATCATAAATGAAGGTAAATAAGACTAATAAATGATTAGAAAGTGATTCGAAAGCTACTAGAAAAGAATCGAAAATTACTCTAAAATAATATAGAAACTGACTCATAAATGACTTTTTAAGAAGAGTCGCTCGTAGTCACTTTTTCTCCCGACAAAAGAGTTTTTTTTTATGATTAGGAAATGAGCGCATATTCTAGCTTTTTAATCCCGCAGAATAATCAAAAAAGACTACGAATTTGATTTAAAATTTTCAAAAATGTTGGTTGGGTTATTACAAAAAAAAAAAATATTAAAAACAAACAATATTTTTATTAAGTTTTTAATAAAATTTCCTTTTAATAATAAAAAATATTTCCCTTACAGTATAGTAGTTAAAATAGCGCTTTTTTAAAATCGCTAATGCCTACGTTTGGGGATTTAAAAATACGATAATATTTTATTTAATTTTTTGTTTTTTTTTGTTGTTTTCATTCTTACATTTTTTTTGTTTCTTTTTGTGTTTTTGTATATTTATATTAAAGCAAATTAAATTTATTGCTGCGGGCTTATGTGTGCGCTCAGAGTTGTAATGATGAAAAAACAAAACGAAAAAAAAACAACAAAATAATGAAAAAAAAAAAACAGAAAAACAATATACCCGTGGCAGCGAAAGATTGGTGAAACGCTTGGTGGGGGAAAACTAGTAGAGGAGAGATATAAAGAAGCTTAAGAATAAAGAGGAAAAGTAAAAACACAGCAGCTGTACATATTAAAATGAATGGTTGGTCGGTCGGTTGGTTGGCTGGTTGGATGGTAAACAACACTGTCGCTGCTAAAGGAATGGAGATGAATGCATAAAGTAAAAAAGGAAGAGCGCACAACACTAAAGAGAAAGAGAGAGTGAGAGAGAGAGAGAGCTAGAGCGAGAGTTGTAGAAGAAATAAAGAGAGCTTGTTGTATAGCAGCTATAATAAGGAATGGGGATTGGAGCTATTTGCAGGAAATAACAGAACAAGAAAACAAAATACAAGAAACTAAGTAAATGTAGAGAGTATGTATATGTGTGTGTGTGTATGTGTATGCAATGAAGTTAGTGGGAAAACAAAAACAAAAAATTAAAGAAAACAGATATGCTGTGGTAGACAGCGCTGCATTTACACTCTTCAGCAGCATTAAAAGCAGAGGCAAATAGCAAGACAAAAAAAAAATAACAGAAGAAGAAGAAAAAAAGTACTGAATTAAAAATAGAAGAGGGAGAAGAGAAAACTTGCTTATCAAGAAGAGAAAGCACTCAAATAGAAAATGTATTATTATTCGTTGCTATTTTTTTTGTTGTTTTTTTTTTTTTGTTTTCATTCTTACATTTTTTTTTTTTTGTTTCTTTTTGTGTTTTTGTATATTTATATTAAAGCAAATTAAATTTATTGCTGCGGGCTTATGTGTGCGCTCAGAGTTGTAATGATGAAAAAACAAAACGAAAAAAAAACAACAAAATAATGAAAACAAAAAAAAAACAGAAAAACAATATACCCGTGGCAGCGAAAGATTGGTGAAACGCTTGGTGGGGGAAAACTAGTAGAGGAGAGATATAAAGAAGCTTAAGAATAAAGAGGAAAAGTAAAAACACAGCAGCTGTACATATTAAAATGAATGGTTGGTCGGTCGGTTGGTTGGCTGGTTGGATGGTAAACAACACTGTCGCTGCTAAAGGAATGGAGATGAATGCATAAAGTAAAAAAGCACAACACTAAAGAGAAAGAGAGAGTGAGAGAGAGAGAGAGAGCTAGAGCGAGAGTTGTAGAAGAAATAAAGAGAGCTTGTTGTATAGCAGCTATAATAAGGAATGGGGATTGGAGCTATTTGCAGGAAATAACAGAACAAGAAAACAAAATACAAGAAACTAAGTAAATGTAGAGAGTATGTATATGTGTGTGTGTGTATGTGTATGCAATGAAGTTAGTGGGAAAACAAAAACAAAAAATTAAAGAAAACAGATATGCTGTGGTAGACAGCGCTGCATTTACACTCTTCAGCAGCATTAAAAGCAGAGGCAAATAGCAAGACAAAAAAAAAATAACAGAAGAAGAAGAAAAAAAGTACTGAATTAAAAATAGAAGAGGGAGAAGAGAAAACTTGCTTATCAAGAAGAGAAAGCACTCAAATAGAAAATTTTTTTTTGTTGTTTTTTTTTGTTTTTTTAGTTTTTTTTTCGTTTTATTTATTTTGTTTTCTCGTTATTTATTATTATTATTATATTTTCATCAATGTTGTTATTATTTTTGTAATTGTTATTTTGTTTATTTGTTTGTATATTTTTGTACATAAAGAATATTAAAAACACACACAAACTGCTATACTAAGTTCACACATACAAATACCGACAATAGCTAAACATTCATGCACATGTACACGCAGTTTACATGAATAAGTAACGTTGTTGGTGTAGTTGTTATTATTTGTTATTGTAATGACGATTCTCTTCTATGAGTGGGAAGTGGGACAAATGCATTTTTAGAAGCTGTCATACTACTATTTGGCAAAAACAACAAAAATCTAGTGCAAATACATATTTTAGCAATTTATTTTACTTACACACGCTCGTCTTTGTCGTTTGTCGTCGTTATTATTGTTTTTTTTTTTGTTTTTGTTGTAGTAGAAGAATTTATTTTTATTTATTTATTATGTATGTAACACACACACAAACATACTAATGCTGTAATAAATATATTTTCTATGCATTTAACATTACAAATACATACATATTTATGTACTAGAGCTAGAGCAGCAAAGCTGAATACCAGCATGTACAATTTGTTTATGATATGGCAACGTTGTAAAATAAAATTTTTTTAGACAAAAAAAACAAACAAAAACAAAATTTTTAAAGCGTAATATATCATCTTATAAAAATAAATTAATCAAGCATAATGTAGTTTCTTTTATTATTATTGTTGTTGTTGTGTCTGTATGTGTCTCTGTATGTGTTTTATTATTTTTTTTATTAAAATTAATGTGTTTTTAAAGGAATAAATCAAATTCGTTTATTACAAAGGGCAAATGCTGTGTTGCCAATCAATTTGTAATAAAAATAACGGCATAGGTAAATGCCGTTGTAGTACAAAAACGATAAATCGTAGAGCAAAAACGATAATTAAAACACAGCCGAAATGCATTTCTATGTGAAAAGATCATCTCAGTTAAATTACAGACAAAAAAAAAAAAGACAAAGAGTGCGTGGATTAGCTATGTGATCCCTTAACAAACTACAATCCCTACAGAAACCAAATACTGGCTCTGAACAGAGAGTTTAAAGTGCCAAAGAAAAACATTAGGTGTTCTCTAGTATCTAACATCTGCTCATAGAGCCATAGTCCAAATCTCTCTATTTCACATCCTGATCGGTTTAACCGGACTCTGACCAGTAAGAAATCCAGTAACGAATAACCATCAAATCGTCCTCAGAAACTGAATTTAATCTAGGGATAGGGAATTTCGGGAATCTCGTTCCCGAAACGCAGCACAAGCAAATCTGGTCTGATTCAAAAATGGTTTTGAGGAATCCAGTAACGAATAACCATCAAATCGTCCTCAGAAACTGAATTTAATCTAGGGGTAGAGTCTGCCATTTCGTTCCCGAAACGCTGCACAAACAGATCTGGTCTGATTCAAAAAGGATTTTGAAAAATCCAGTAACGAACAACCATCCAATCGTCCTTGGAAAGTCAATTTAATCTAGGGATAGAGTCTGCTATTGCGTTCCCGAAACGCTGTACAAAAAGTTCTGGTCTGATTCGAAAAGGATTTTGAGAAATCCAGTAACGAATAACCATCAGATCGTCTTCAGAAGCCAATTTAATCTAGAGATAGTCTGCTATTGCGTTCCCGAAACGCTGCACAAGCAGATCTGGTCTGATTCAAAAATGGTTTTGAGAAATCCAGTAACGAATATCCTGTTGAAGATATGAATTTGATATGGCAACACGATTGCATAATATTTATATCTGGCAACAATGAATTATATTTAATTATTAGCTGGTAATACTATATAAGACCTGTAAATATTTAGCTTGTAAGTTTTTGAATTACTCTGGAATAAAGCGTGTAAATGAAAAGGTCGTCTCGTCTTTCACTGCGGATATAAAGTATTCCCAACATAGGTTATGGGCCCAGAGCACATTGTTTTTAAAAATTAAAAAATATATATATGGTGAAAAGTAAAAGTGTAACTGTGAAAATAAATAATAAAAATGAGTTTGTATCAAATAGACAAACTGGATGAGAAAAACTACGATGCCTGGTGTGTGCTAATGAAGAGTGTCTTAATACATTCAGGCCTGTGGTCAGTAGTAAATGGCAGTGAAGTTAAAGAAAGTGCTACAGAAAGAAAATGGATTGAAAGGGATGAGAAGGCCCTTGCAACGATAACGTTGTGTATGCAAGCGACACAACTTAACCACATAAAAAACTGCAAGACATCGCTAGAAGCTTGGAACAGATTGCAGGAAGTGTTTCGTCCAAGTGGTCCAGTAAAGAAAGTGTACCTTTTTAAGCAGTTATTAAATGAACGTATGGGAGACGATGATAAAATGTCGGAACATATCAATAAGTTCAGCAGCATTGTTGATAAATTGGCTGAAATTGGTATAGATATGAATGAGGAGCTGATAACCATCATATTATTATCTAGTTTACCGACGCAATATGAGCAGTTTGTCGTAGCCATGGAGACCAGAGACAGTTTACCAACGCTGCAAAATTTAAAAGTAAAGTTATTGGAAGAATTTGAAAGAAAGACACAAAAAGAAAATGAAAAGCCGCAGTCAGCTTTTGCAGCAAAAGCAAAAACACAAAATACCGAAAATAGTAAAAAACAACATTTTGAAAAAAGAACCCAGCAACAAAATAAAAAGAAAAGTACAGGCTGTTGTTATATTTGTGGCAAACAAGGGCATTTTGCAGCTACCTGCTATTCGAGACAAAGACGAGATAATAAGCAAGAAAATAAACAGTTACAATTTACAACATTGGCGACAGCAGAAACAAATACATTAAAAAGAAACATCTGGTGCATTGACAGTGGCGCAACCGCACATATGTCTGGTGATCGTGAATGTTTTACAACAATAGATAAACACAAAGAACGAATTGTACTAGCAGGCGACAATTACATATATTCAGAGGGTATTGGTAATGTAAACATCATAACGGAGCATGGAGATATACTTTTGCGAAATGTTCTGTATGTGCCAAATTTAACTGGAAATTTTATTTCTGTCAGCAGAGCTGTTGATAAAGGAATTACCGTAAAGTTTGAAAAAGAAAAAGCAGAATTTATAGACAAAAATAATGAAGTTGTCTTGGTAGCAAGGAAGCTAAACAATTTGTTCGTGCTCAAAGTAAATAAAAAAAACAAATTGTTTCATATGAAACGAAGCTGTGATGTTAAGTGGCACAATAGATATGGACACCTAAATTATAAAAGTCTGCGCCAATTACAACAGAAAGAAATGGTACGAGGTCTTAATCAGGCATGTTTTAAAAACAATCCGAACTGCATTACTTGTATGAAGGCAAAAATCCATGTAAAACCTTTTACAAGTACCAATGAAATAAAATCAAAGAACATATTGGATTTAGTACATACGGATGTATGTGGCCCATTCAACACACAATCGCTTGGAGGTTCGCGTTATTTTATAACATTCATTGACGATTATTCACGGCGCATATTTGTATATTTTTTGAAAACCAAGGACGAAGCTTATGACAAATTTGTGATGTTTCATAATATGGTAGAACGGCAATCAGGGAGAAAAATTAAATGTATCAGAAGTGACAATGGCGGTGAGTTCGTAAACAGTAGATTTGATGATTATTTAAAGAAGTGTGGAATCAAAAGACAACTCTCCGTTCCATACACACCACAACAAAATGGCGTGGCCGAGCGTGCCAACCGTACGCTGGTTGAAATGGCAAGAAGTATGTTAATTCATAGCGGTATGACAGAAAATTTATGGGCAGAAGCCGTTTCAACCGCAGCATACATTAGAAATAGAGCGCCAACGAAAATGATTGCAGATAAGACACCATTTGAGATGTATACTGGTTACAAACCCTCAGTTGGACATTTTAAAATATTTGGTTCGACCGCAGTGGCTCTTGATAAAACATGGAAGAACAAATTTCAATCAAAAGGCAAAAAGTATATAATGGTTGGTTATTCACTAACTTCGAAGGCGTATCGATTATTTGATCCAGAAACCAAAAAAGTAGTAGAAAGACGTGATGTATATTTTAATGAATCTGAAGATACAAATAATATCGAACCTAAAGAGCAAAACAACAATATGGATGCCAGCAAATTCTTGGTTAAGTTAAGCATTGATGGAGATTCGGGTGATGCTGAAAATAATTGCGATGAGGAGAATGCTAATGATGTGAACAATGAGGAGGAGCCACAGAAGCCAACAAGTGATAGCGGAAATCCAATGGTACTACGAACTGGAAAAAAGGTTTACAATACTGTTAATGCACTACAAGAGGTAACAGATATATCTATTCCAAGTTCCGTCACAGATGCTTTAAGTAGTAAGTACAAAGATGAGTGGAAAAAGGCCATGCAGCAGGAATATCAATCATTGATTAGGAACGAAACATGGTCATTAGTAGATTTGCCTAACGGACAGAAATCCATAGGTTCGAAGTGGGTTTTTAGTATTAAGAAGGACAAGGACGGTGGCATAGGGAAATTTAAGGCAAGGCTTGTTGCGAAGGGCTGTGCGCAGAAGTATGGTATGGACTATAGGGAAACGTTTTCGCCGGTAATTAGGTACGCAACAATACGCATGTTGTTGGCATTGTCCGTGGAATATGATTTGTATTTGGAGCAATTAGATGTCTGTACGGCTTATTTGAATAGTGATTTGCACGACACTGTCTACATGCAACAACCTCAGGGTTTTGTAGATGAACACCATCCGGGGCGTGTTTTGAAGCTGCGAAAGGCAATTTATGGTTTGAAGCAGGCAGGTCGTGAGTGGTACATGAAACTTGGGGAAGTTTTGCACTCTATGAATTTTACGCCTTTGGAGAGTGAGCAGTGTTTATACAAATATAATGACAAGGGGAAAATTATTTTTATTGCCGTGTATGTGGACGATATTATAATTGCTTCTAGGTATAAGGAGGATGCTTTGAACGTTAAGGAGGAAATTTCTAGGTATTTTGATTGTGTTGATAAGGGTCAATTGAATTATTTTCTGGGTATGGAGATTGAAAGGAATGGTGAACTAGGGGAAATTACTATCGGCCAGAAGAGGTATATAGAGGATTTATTGCAGGCGAATGATATGGTGAATTGTAGGGATGTTGGCACTCCGTTGGATGCAGGTTTTCAGGTAAAGTGTGACAAGGAAGGTTGTGGGAGAGTTGACCCCAACGAATATCAGTCACTTGTGGGTTCGTTGATGTATTTGGCACTCACGACGAGGCCTGACATTTTGCATTCGGTGACGAAGTTGGCACAATGCAACAGGGATCCACACAGGGAACATTTGATTGGTGTCAAACACGTATTGCGGTATTTGTCGGCAACCAGGGATTTGAAAATTGCTTATAGGAAGACTGGACAGCCAGTTATAGGATATGTCGACTCGGACTGGGGGAGCGACACGTCTGATAGGAAGTCATATACAGGTTACGCATTCTTTATGGGTGGTAGTGTTTTTTCGTGGGAATCGAGAAAACAGCAGACCGTTGCCCTTAGCAGTACTGAGGCCGAGTTTGTTGCTATGTCAACGGCTGCTAAGGAGACAATTTACCTACAGAGACTTTTAAAGGAAATAGGTTTGACGGACAGCGATCAACGAATAGTGTTGTATGGGGACAATTTAAGTGCACAGCAGTTGGCGAGGGACCATACATATCATTCTAGAACGAAACATATTGACATAAAATACAAGTTTATTAGGGATTGTATGAAGGAGAATTTATTGAAGGTGGAATATGTATCGACGCATGATATGCTCGCAGATATACTGACGAAGAATTTGGCAAAACATAAACATAGGCTCTTTGTTAATAAGTTAGGTTTAATATGAACCGAATGAATAATGTAATGTATTTTTAAGCAAATGTGTATTATTATTATTTTTATTTTTTGTTTATGCACTCGTGTTGAGGAGGAGTGTTGAAGATATGAATTTGATATGGCAACACGATTGCATAATATTTATATCTGGCAACAATGAATTATATTTAATTATTAGCTGGTAATACTATATAAGACCTGTAAATATTTAGCTTGTAAGTTTTTGAATTACTCTGGAATAAAGCGTGTAAATGAAAAGGTCGTCTCGTCTTTCACTGCGGATATAAAGTATTCCCAACATATCCACCAGATCGTCTTCAGAAAGCTAATTTAATCTGGAGATAGATTCTGCCATTTCGTTCCCGAAACGCTGCATAAACAGATCTGCTCTGATTCGAAAAGGATTTTGAGAAATCCAGTAACGAATAACCATCAAATCGTCCTCAGAAACTGAATTTAATCTAGGGATAGAGTCTGCCATTTCGTTCCCGAAACACAGCACAAGCAGATCTGGTCTGATTCAAAAAGGATTTTGCGCAATCCAGTAACGAATAACCATCAAATCGTTCTCAGACTGTGAATTTAATCTAGAGATAGAGTCTTCTATTGCGTTTCCGAAACGCTGTACAAAAAGATCTGAAGATTCGAAAAAGATTTTGAGAAATTTAGTAAAGAATAACCTGATGGATCGTCCTCAGAAACTGAATCTAATCTAAGGATAGAGTCTGACATTTCGCTTCCGAAACGCAGCAAAGGCATATCTAGTCTGATTCAAAAAGATTTTGAGAATTCCAGTAAAGAATAACCATTAAATCGTCCTCAGGCTTTGAATCTAGTGGTAGAGTCTGGCATTTCGTTCCCGAAACGCAACACAGGCAGAACTGGTCTGATTCAAAAGGAGTTAGAGTAATAGAGAACGGATGTAAATTTTGTTACAGCAGATCTACGCCATTTTACACACCTTAATATTCACACTCCCTCGGAAAAGAGCTACAAGGAATTCTGAAACTGATTTTATTCACAATTGTACGTTATGGAACTTCATTTATTGCGATTAGTGGATGCTTTTAGAACATGCTTAGGGGTAAGTTTTATTCCAGTACGTAAAGGGATGGATGTAAGGGCAGTATTTATACCCATACCTGTTAGGGCAAATCTCTCAAGGGCCGAAGATTTTAGGTCCATTTAGTTCAGAGATGCCATAAAGTCAAAATCAGTCGTATTGTATGCTTCGTTGCACCAAATACCTTCCAACACTTCATAATCAGCAATTGAAGCTCAAAAATAGTCACTTCTCATACGGGTATTTCACTTTAAAGTAATGGTAACGGCCGTAAGTCGCCGTGGTCTAAGTGGGTAGTGTGTTGGCTTATTAGACGAAAGGCCCGGGTTCGAATCCCAGGTCAGACATCAAAACGAAAAATATTTCTTCGACGACTTCCTCTCAGTAGATTTCTGGCAAAGACTCTGAGAGTAAAAATTGCCATGAAAAGCTTCTTAAAAACCTGTCGTTCGGAGTCGACTTTAAACTGTAGGTCCCGCCAATCATGTATAAAAATTAACGCACACAACATAAGTGGTATGAAAAACTAGGTCGTAATCCTGACTGAAGGGTTGTAATGGCCAATTATGTATGTATGTAATGGTAACAGCTCTTCCAGAGTCTTTTTCGAGTTCTGCGTTCATCGAGCCCCATATGAGATAGTTTTGAGCTAACCCCCGACTGTCAGACCTGCTGGTCGAAACTATTAAACGGCGAAGCAAGAAATTACTGAGAAATAGTTTCCCTGCTCTTGCACATAAAGAGGCGGCTGCTTTTAATCTCTCATTTACTGTTATCCTTAACATGGTTGATCGATCTGGCATCGAAAGCAATATTTTGAACTTCAAACATTTGCGTTTCCTTCTATAGATTAGAAACCATTTAAGGTTAAATCCTCCATTGTTTTTTTTTTGCAATAGATTTTTGTTTTATTTTGTTGTTCTTCTTCTTCTTCAAATTAATTAATCTCAAATTAAATACCCTTCTTTTAAATTTAATGCCACTCATTCATTGCGTTTGTAAAAATACAAAAAATACAAAAAAAAAACAAGAAATAATACAACATTTCTAGGAATACGTTTAATAATAAGAAGAAGAAAAAGAAGAGGAAAACAACAACAACAACAACAGCAAAAAAAAAGTTATTTCCTTAAACATAAATTTTATTTCATATGATTAGCCGGTCGGTCGTTCGGTCGTTCTGCCGTTCAGTCGCTCATATAGTACAACAAACACCAGCTAAGCCTCTCATGTAAAGTTATTTAACTGTGCCTGTGCCTGTGTCTGTGCATGTGTTGTATGTATGAGGAGAGCGTATGTATGTTGTGTGATTACCTTCCCTGTTTTTATTGACACAATAAAAATGAAATTAAACCACAACAACAACAGCAAAAACAATAACAAACATAAAATACAGCTGAAAACCAGAGATGGTAACAAAAAAAAGCCAACAAAATTTTCATGATAAACTCAATTAAAAGTGATAAAAATTTAAATTGCCCAACATTAAAAAACTAACAACAATAAAAACTAAAACAAGATATAAATGATCGGGGGAAATTAATTAAGTTGAAATAATAACAATAAAAAACTACAAGAATTTAAAAGAAATAAAGCAACACTTGCGCATGAAGAAGAAGAAGAAGAAGTATCGAAGAAGGAGTGTCAAATGCATACCCAATAAACAAAAATTCATCATGTTTAATGCACACAAATCTCTTCTTTTAAGGTTAGGTTAGGTTAGGTCAGACATATCAATAGAGATCACCGAGATTATCAAGACCCTATGGAATTACACTATCTAGGCTCTAAAATAAATCTTCCTAATGCAATAGTCTTTATTTTGTAGACTCCAGATAAGACTAAATGCATAGTTTGAGGACATGTACTGTCACGAAGATAAAAAAAATCTTTCCTTCATGTAAATTGACCTACTGTGATTGTCCTTAAAGTGAATCTAAAGAAGAAACGGTTAAGAAAGAAAGAGAAATGAGTTGGAAAAAGAACTGGATAGTCAACAATGGACAATAAACGCATAGACAGAAATGATCGCCAGCTCAAGGCCATTATAAACCTCCGAAAAGCCTGATCTTCTACTAATGACATTCAATACCATTGTACAAAGGGCTGGATAGTCCTAGAGAATATGTCCTATAGCACGCAAATTCTCCTCATCGCTACAAACCCATGATTTGCCAATTATTGAATCTTCGAATGCCAAGATTTATCCAAACCCAGCAGCTTATTGTCTATAGAATGCAAAAGTTTGCTGGACATACAGCTGCCAACGATGTTAAGCTTTACTGGGCACACTTTAACTAAAGCAATCGGAAAACGTACGCCCTACAACAAGTTTAAACTTTAAACTGCAGTTTCTATGTACACAAACAGTGGGTGACAAAACAATAAGAACTGTTTCAAAAATTTATTTATGTGTTCTAATCAGACAAAATTGGAAATTAAAAAGAAAAGAATTGAAACTTGCAGTTCATTAGTATGCAGACATACATACATAATTGGTCATTACAAACCTTCAGTCAGGATTATGGACCTAGTTTCTCACACTACTTATGTTGTGTGTGTTAATTTTATACATAAGTAGCGGGTCCATACAGTTTAAAGTCGACTCCGAACGACAGATTTTTTTGAGAAACTTTTCATGGCAGGTTTATTTACTCTCAGAGTTTTTGCCAGAAATCTGCTGAGAGGAAATCGCCGAAATACTTTTTGTTTTGATGTCTGGCCTGGGACTCGAACCCTGGCTTTACGTCTAAGAAGCCAACACACTACCCACTAGACTACGGCGACTTCAAGTATGCATAAAAATATAAAAAAGTTATATTATAAAAGTGTTGAAGCCTTTTCCAAAATGATGAGTGTTTACAGTTCTTGACTCAAAAAAGTTCTGATTTGTTAAGTCCATATTTAGCACTTATTGGTTCTTTTTTGCTGAAATTCAGCATTGAAATCGTTTTTTACAAATATTTTGCGAATTTCTTAAGAATATTTTTAATTTTTAGTGGAATTTTGAAAAAGTTTCCTTTGTTTTGTCACCCACTGTATACCTATAAAATTAAAACACACTATAGAAAAGGAGTTTTAGAAGCTATGTATGTATAGGTCGCAAATTTTATGCCTTTGATCCAGTTTACAGGTACATAGGCATATGGCTACATACTCAATTTGTTGAAAAACCAAAAAATCTCACGGATTGTATGCTTAAGGATCTAATACGTAAACGGGAGTGACTAGATAGAGAGTTATCTTAAGCGTAGGACATTATATCATCTCGGTTCCTTCTGTTCTATATTTTTTTTTCTTTCCTTCACTTACTTTTCTGCCTTTCTTCCTCAATCAACGTTTACCTCTATTTTGTGCTTCCAATTTATTAATTTTTCTATTTCTAAATGATTTTATTAAGACAATGTGCCAATGGATCACCGAGTCACATTAAACATATCCCCTCTTCTCCTAAAATTTTTATTTTCTCATCTTTTCGTATAAAAAAAAAATTCGTTTAACATTTTAGCATAACCTTATCCACTGTGCTACCAAGTTGCCATCATTGTTTTTATTTTTTTTTTTTAGATTTTAAAACAACAAAACACAACAACAACATCAAAAAAAAAAAAAAAAACAAACACAAAAACTAAAAATACATTCTAACTAAAAAATCAACAATAGCAACAACTAAACATAAACATAATAAAGTAAGACACAAGAAAAAAGAGAGAAAAAAATATTTAAAACAACAACAACAACAAAATATATAAATAAAAATAAAAACAATAAAACGTTAAATTACAACAATAACGACAACGTTAACGACAAAATATAACAGCAACACTTACCCTCTCTCTCTCTTTCGTACAACCCAACACTATTACAGCCTGCCTGCCTGCCAACCAGTTTGTGTTTAACAGAAGAAAACAGAAAAACAAAAAGAAGAAGAGTTGGGGGAAATAATAGAAAATTGGTTCGACTAAATCACTCACCGACACGACACTAACAATATGACGTAGAAAAATACAAAACACATACATACATACATACATATATTCACATAAACACTGACTAACTTAATAACTGACTGTCTGGCCGTCTGGTTAGTTGGTTGGTTGGTTGTTTGGCTGTTGGGTTGCTTGCTATGATGACTGACTCTTTCACTAGGATTTTTTTAATAGAAAAATTCAAAATTCAAAGCAAAAAATTTTTGAGAGAATGGGAAAGTGAGCGCATTTTTTAGAGAAGAATGTGAGAGCAAAAGTGTGAGTGTATGAGTTTTAGAAAATTCTTTTTAGGGTAAATAAGAACAGAAAACGTAGACGTAGACTGATGGGAAATTTAAAGTCTATGCAAAAACACAAAAAAAAACAGAAACAAAAACAAAAAACAGAAACAAAAACAAAAAAACAGAAACAAAAACACTAAGAAAACATTAAAAACAAAAAAAAAAAACAAATTTAAAACCCTTATTTGGGGGGGCCAACGATAAGCGGTGGAGAGAGTCTAACAAGCAACCCACCTAACTAACCATTCATTTATTTAACGGAAGTAAGGTAATGTGCCTGGGTTGGTGTATGTGGATGTGTGTGTGCGTGTGGTGTAAGCGAATGAATGGATATACCATATTGTAGGGGTTTTGCTTGTTCACACACATAAAGACAACGAAAGATAGATAGAATGAGAGAGTACGCGAGGTGAGAGGGTGCGGCAAATATGCATATTACATTTTATGCAAAACCCAAAGAACGAAATAAAAGAGAAAGAAAATAAGCAAAGGAAAAGGGGGGTCTTACTCTCTCTCGCTCTCTCTCTCTCTCTCTCTGCTTATTTAGATTTATTTCTGAGTACATGTGGAAGAGAGTGTAGAACAGAACATAGAATAGAAATAGAAAAAGGTTATAAAGTGGGCAGCAAAGCGGTACAGTGGGTTGAGTAAATTGATATAGAAAAATTGGATTTCGAAAGGCTTTAATTTTGTATTTTTTTTATCTTTTTTATTATTATTATTTTCATTTTGTTGTTGTTGCTGTTTATTTTCGTTTAAGGAAAAGACTTATTAAAAAAAAAAAAGGAATACGAAAGGGAAGTTCATTTAATATTTACAAAAAAAAATGTACAATTTAAGCCAGCAACAACAAAAACCTGTCTGTCTGTTATATTAAATAAAAAATAAACAAATTTTAAATGAAAGAAGAAAGAATTTTTAAAGCTTAAATAAGAAAAAGGAGCTTAAATTTGAATAGTTAAGTAAGTATTTTCAATTACGAGCATTAGGAAGGGAAAGGTAAAAGATTTTTTTGTTTATCATGATTAGGTGGAGTAGATGTCTCCATTGTACGGTGGTAAAAGGATAACACTTTTAGTAGGTTTTTACTTACAGTTTCGGCGCGAAAACTTTCCGCATCGAACGCAACAAATAGTGCTCGTATGCTACAAGGTCTTGACTTTCCAAACACTATTTTTTTTTCTTTTTTGGATAGTTGTAACAGGATCTCTTAATATGTAACCCCACGCACTTATTGTGGAGTATAACAGAACATGTCCAACCGCAGATTTCGAGCATTTTTGGCCGTATTCTTGCTTAAAACTAGCCAATACACCCCATACAGGCTCAACATGGCTCCATTATTTCAATATACAACTCAGTTCCCATGGCTTTTTTGCAATTTCTCAGTTCTGATCATAACTTATGAAGTAAATATACCATTTATCGGGTGTTAAAATATATTTAACTTAGAAAAGCAAGCTGTGGCAAGCAATTAATGTGGTTCAACTGGGCTTTTTTTAAGATTGGAGAACAATTTTCTACACCTAGCACGATTTGTTATTTTTTTTTTTATTAAACCTGCACTCAGGGGATGAGTCCTACTCATGCCGTGCATTGTGCAGGTTTAGGAACGATTTACGCGATTAAAGAGAAAGCGAGCTGTCGATAGTATTTTACCTTCAGCAATTGGATCTATATTATGACTTAGTATGGACATTGAACCTATCTCAAGCAACAATTAAAGCTTAGGGATTATTAACAACGCCGAAAGTATAGTAATAATGTAATAGAGCAACAGCAAGCAAAATTGCTATTTATGGTGCTCAGAAAACTCAAAAAATTGTGGAAAGCTCTTACGTTGTTTTACGAAATTGATCGTGGAAGACCTGTTACCATCAATTTAAAGTCCTATGGCCGTAGGATAACAGACTTATTTTGGCCTGCAATACAAAATTATGCAATGGGAGGTATGTGATTTAAACGAAAGTTTACACAGACAAGATAATTTTACATTTTGACGACTTTAATTGACACCATTAAGCTTTTTTGTGGGAAGTTTATCTATGCGGACAGTGTTCTAACGTTGGAGTATTTGAAAACCAACATTCGTTCAGTTTTCGCTGAGATACCGCCTGGATACCGCTGAGATACCTTTGGCACTGGATTTCCTACATCATGCCAACGGTCCACGCATTAGTAAAAAATTAAAAAGTTACTAAAATAGCAACAAGTTGTCCAACAAAAGTTTGAATTTAAAAAGAAGCATTCTAAACTAAAGCAAACCCTTTGGATTGTAGGTACTTAACTACGCTTATATTAAATTTTAAAGAATTTTTAATTTATATTCACAAAATTTTACAACAATGCCTCCTTCCAAATAGTAGTACCTACCACACATTTTTGTTTTTAAAAATTTTATCAAAAACTATTGTTGTAAAGAAAATTCTTTCTTTCATTAATATCTTTAAAGAAAAACAAAAATAAACAATAGTTTATTTTATAAAAAAACAAAAAAATAATATTAAAAAAAGAAAACACTACTACACAAACAAAAAACAAGATGTACGATAAATAATATAAATGTAGGTCTTGTTGTTTTCCGCTAAAATTAATGAGATAGATCTGCTTTCAACCATTACTTCTTCTTCTTCTTCTTCTTTTTTCTTCTGCACAACCAACCACCCTTTATTTCTCTTCTCATCCATTCTTCGTTGTTGTGCCACTGTGTTTAGAACAAAGAATTTATTTTAATTAAATTTTCCAATTTACCTTTTAACTGTACTCTTCTACCAATAGCACAACGATGAAACACATCCATACACACACACACACAAACACAACCACACACACACCACAACCACACACACATATATAGCAACCAGCCAGCCAGCAAGCATATTATGCTTTTACACGTCTTCTTCTTCGACATGCTCTTGTTCATTCTCTCTCACAATAACAGTGTTGATAAGCAAATGATTTTTACCAGCTAAAACTAAAACTGTTTTGGCGTTTATTGTTTTTAATTGAATTAGTATTAGAAAACTTGGGTTTTTTAGCCCATTAATCCCATTTTGGCCGTTTTTTAATATTAAAAGTGGCTAAAAGGTATTCTAAATAAAATCAGTACAATAACTAGAGATAAAATGCTTCTTAGGTCAATTTACTTCACAATCCTTTGTGAATAAGATTGTTAAAAGAAAAATTAAGACAATAATTTAATTACACAGTACAACGGTCAGCCTTAAGAGCAATTGTGCTAGACGTTAGATCTTCTCCAGCCGAGCTTTACAATTCAAAATCAATTTCAAAATTTTCAATTTTAATTTTTTTACTCAATATTCTACAAAAAATTATTGGTAATGAATATATTTGAAAAACTAGACTTTATTCTGACTTGTTGTCATCGCTATTGAGTTACTAACGTCGTCAGTTTCTAATCCACATAGAATACTAATTTATGGATTCAGTGTACACAATTAAGGCCGCGGTAGACTAGTAAATAGAGAGCTAGCTTATTAGACGCTAGGCAACCCCAAGTAAACCACATTTATAAAAAAAATATTTCTTCGGGAACTTCCTCTGATCAGGTTTTTGACAAAAACTCTGAGTAAATAAAATTGTCATGAAATTTCACAAAAATCTGTCGTTCGGTATAAAATTAACGCACATAACTTAAATGGTATGAGAAGCTAGGTCGTAGCCTGAACGTTTGTAATGACCAATTATGCATGTATGTATGCATATTTAACATTCCTACTAAAATGTTATCCTATTTTATTCGTGAGTACCTAAAACCCGACTTCAGTTTGTTTTTATGTATTTTAAATTGGAATTATTCAACAAACTACGGATGGAAACCTAACTTCATCTACGTTACCAGTTGGAAACACGCAAAAAATATTTACAAAAGATATTTCAAAATTATATTTGTCGTTTCCCATCTAAAAAAAAGATCAATACCGAAAATCATACTTTTTGGCAAATGATTAATTAGCCTTTTCCCAATTTTTAAAAATGGGAAATATTTTATTCGAAAAGAATTTATTTGATAATAAAACCTAGGTTAGTTTAGGTTTGAGGACGTATACTTCTCAACGGTACAAATATAATGCCCAGAGGTCAAAATCACCCATTATAAATTAGTGCTACAAAAGAGAATATAGGAACCATGGTAGGAATGGAAGAAGATAAGAGATTTCTTAAGCTGATTTCAATACTTTCGCCTAATCCACCATACAATATTATTATGTTACATTTACAAATACAGGCAATTGAAAGTTTTCCGTTTAACAAAAATATATACAGTCAAATCCGGTTATAACGAACTGCATGGGACCAGACAAAATAGTTCGTTATAGGCAAAGTTCGCAGTAAAGGGTGAAGTCATAGAGGAAACTATAAAGAATTTTTTTCATTTATTAAAAACAAAAAGTATTTTTTTTATTAAAAACCAAAAATATGTGTTAATTCTTTTGATCTAGCAGCTGATTAAAGATACTGAATTATAATTTAATGCTGCCATATTAAATAAAAGTAAAGACTACTGCCACACTTCAAATTTTTTTCTGAGGATTCGTTATAAAAAACGTTAAATGTATGAAATTTAATTACTGGGACCATTCAAAGTAGTTCCCTTTTAACCGAAAATTCGTTATAACCGAGTTCGTAATATACAAGTCGCCGTGGTCTAGTGGGTAGTGTCTTAGCTTATTAGACAAAAGGCCCGGGTTCGAATCCCAGGTCAGACATCAAAACGAAAAATATTTCTTCGACGACTTCCTCTCAGCAGATTTCTGGCAAAGACTCTGAGAGTAAAAATTGCCATGAAAAGCTTCTCAAAAATCTGTCGTTCGGAGTCGACTTTAAACTGTAGGTCCCGCCACTCATGTATAAAATTAACGCACACAACATAAGTGGTGTGAGAAGCTAGGTCGTAATCCTGACTGAAGGGTTGTAATGGCCAATTATGTATGTATGTATGAATAAACGAAGTTTTTTGTATAAAAATTGTTATTAAAACGTTGGAACTTGAATATATGTACGTAATAACCAAGAATTCGTTATAACCAAGTTCGTTATAAACGAGTTTGACTGTAAATAAATTCATTTTAAACAAATTAAACTGTGAACATTAAAAACTCTTCCCTTTAAAAGTAATTCCGCTTAAATTGCTTTATGGATAGTACTTGGCATCACTGTTACATTACCATACACATAAAATAATTGCCAACAACAACAACAACAACGACAACGAGATAAATAAAAACACATTGAACAAGAGCAAGAAAAAAAAATGTAAATAAAAGTAAATTATATGCAAGACGAAAACAATAAGAATTAAAACTAAACTCTCTTGTTCTTGTTCATGCTCTCACTCTAACTTCTATGTTCTCTTTCTATTAAATCTGATATGATATTGCATTTAATATTTACTTGATGCTTAATTATGTTTAATTAAAAGGTTATTGGTTTGGTGTTTTTAAATTACATAAAAGAAATGCTCAAATGCTATACAAATTGATGAGCGGAAGAAGGTGGTAGGTATTGCAACAAACGAAATTGTTTAAACTAGTGAAATTTAATGATTACATATTTTAATTTATTGTAATTACCAGTATTTTAAAATCCATTTGTGTAGTTTTTGTATCCATTTTGTTGCTCTTCTATTAATTTCTTTTTCATATTCTGCATTTGGCTTAATTTCCTTTTTGTTTTTTCTTTGTGTATAAATAAAAATTATTTTATTTTGCTTTTCAATTCTTTTTTTTTTTTTTTCTATTTGTATTTGAATTTTTTTTTCCTTTCTTTTTCTTTATTATTTTATTGCCTTTGCCGTTACTGTTGTTGTTGTATTTTATTTGCCGTTGTTTGGATGGTTGATTTGTTGTTATTGTATTTTATTATGTTTATATTTCGTATTTCTTTTTCGTACACCACTCTTTTTATGTAAACATACACACTTGCACATACATTTTTATACGATACGATACGATACGATAAAAAAAACACTTTTTACACGATTACTCGTTACTGTAGCTGTTTAGCTAGCGAACGAGCTTGTTTGGTTTTTTTTTCTATTTTTTAATTTCCACTATTTGCCTTTTGTATGATTCTTCTTTTTTCATTTTTTCGTTTTCTGAACATTGTTTTATTTTAATTTTCGTTTCATTATTTTATGAGAGTGTAATTTTTTATTTTTTGTTATTGCTGTTGTTTTGCTTTAATTTAAAATATTAGCGGCGACGACGTGAACGTCGCCGCACACGGTTATTGACGTTAACAGCGTAAAAAATGTAGTATTACGCGCGCTCTTTTATACAGTTGTGCAGTAGTAGTTGATTATGTAGTAGTAATGATACTCATAGTAGTGGTGGTATTGTATTGAGGTTATGTGATGACAGCTCTGCCGTAATAATGAAAAAGACGTCTACGTTATTCTTCTCTGTTACTTTTTAATACGATATTTTTCAAATGATATATTTCTTTTTTTTTTTTGCTTTTTGTGCTTTCTTTCATTCTTTTTTCATGTGTGTTTTAATGTGTATTTTCTTGTTATTGACTTTTCTTATGAATTATGTGTTTTTCTTATACGTTTATCTTGAATTTTCTCTTTTCGCTTAAATTTCTTACATTTAAAAATTCTAATTTCGAAATTAAATTCTGTCGTTCACCACGATATAATTATTAAAAATAATGATTCTTAACTTTTAAAGAAGACCACTATAATTGTATACACATTATTAACAAAAAAAAAAAATAAAATAAAATAAAAAAAGGAAGAAGTAAAAGAACCCAGCGCAATCAATGATTTTTAATTTTCTTTAACCAACACTTTTTTTTCTTACATTTTTTTATCCACTTTTCAAGCTTTGCTTTTTAAATTTCTTTTTTTTTGGGGGAAAAAATTTTATTCACAAATTTTTATGCAATTTCTTGATTTTTTTCATTTTCTCCGTTTAATTTCGTTTATTTTACACACGAAATTTTTTCAATTTTATTTCACTTTATTATAATTCTCTTGCCACCTCCTGTGGCAACTACTCTTATTTAAAAAAGACCAGCAGCAGCCATCCGAAAACGACAACGTTCATTCGATTGAGTTTTTTTTTACACTTTTTTGTCGTGTTTTGCAGCCGACGTCGCGTTTATGAACTTAATTCGTTTTTTTTAATACAAATTTATGGGTTTTTATATGAATTTCATATTATTTGAGGAGATTTTTAGTTAGATTTTGTTAAAATTTGTTTTATTTAATTAAAAAATCGGTGATAAACGTTGTTTTTAGCAATTTTACGCGCTTTAATGGCGCTGCACGACGGAATTTAGAGATTTTTTCTCATTTACTTTTGTCTTCTTATTCGTTGTTCAAATATAATGGCGATTTTTTCTCTGTGCTCCTTCTTAAGCTAATCTCTTACAATTTTTTTTTGAAAAAGCTGCCAGACTATTGAATTGGTGATGTTTACAAGGGAATATTACGTTAATTCCGTTTGGATATTCAAAAAGTATTTGAAAGCAATTGGTTTTTATAATTTTTCTTATTGATAACATATTAGAGAAGTTTAGAACAGCATTAAAACATGCAAATGATTTCCCTTTCAAAAGAATATTAAAAGTAAACTGAGTTTTATGTGATCACACTTGAAATTTTAATTGATAAAAATTTTTCGAATGCATATTCAACCCCGGTTTTACAAATTCGGTAATACTATTGTTATTCAGAATGGTGTAGGCAATTTTTAGAAGGTAAACAATTTTATTTCTAAAAGTGATGTTAAAAGTTCTGCTGGTTCTAAGGACAAAACCTCCAATTTATAAAGCTTAAGGTGTTTAATAAGGATTTTTACTTGTCTGATTTGGTATCGTACTATTTAGATTAAAGAATTTATATTCTAGTTTACCCATTCAAGCAAAATATGCAGAGTTTCTTCCAATAATCAGTTACAAAACTGCCTCAAGATATTGAAGATTTTCCAAAAAAGATTTTCTGGTACAAATGCCACTTATAGAAGTAGATGATAGTATAATACTTGATGTATACAAAAAGAAAATTGTTCAGTATTTTGAAAATGTATTGAGAACCTGTACTAAGCCTTGAGCTCATCCTCTAAATTCTTTTTAAAAGTTCCAATAAAAGAAATCATGCTCTTTGCATGATCTTTCCGAATCCGTTGGGTAATTATTTAGGTCACCACGCCAATAGGGTTGCAGACTATTAACTAATTTCACTTTAGATTAATCTCCTTTTTTAATTAAATTATTTTTATTTTCAATTTTATTTCCTTTAGAAAAGTATTCCTATAGTTAAAAAGATGTAAAATAAAAGAAAAAACTATTAAGCCTCCCCTGTTACACAATTCGTAACTTAAGGTTTTTGGGCAGCTTGTTTTTCCTTTTTGGCAGCCTCTGCTTCAGCTTCCAATTTTGTGTACTTTTCAATCAATTGTTCCACGTCGGATTTGTTTAATATTTTAATAACCGTTTTGTTGTCCACTCTTTGTAATGTAGCCATTTCAACCTTTTCCGAGGTCAGTTTGGTGGTGTCTAAAGTTTTACTTAAAACTTTTACAGCTAAATCCTTGGCTTGGGCCAAAGTAATTTTTTCATTTTCACTCAACTCTTGTTTTAACATGGAAATGGCAGCACCAAAGTTATTGCCAATGCAGGTGGCTTTCCAACCGCCATAATTACCACTGGGATCGGATTGATACAATTGATAGCCGTAGTGTTTGTCCCAACCCATGTAGAGTATAGAGACACCGAATGGACGCTTGCCACCGTATTGAGTGTAGGCCTGCTTAATGTCACACAAATACGAAACTAATTGTTCACATGGCATGGACTCGCCATAGCTGAACTGATAACGTTGAGCAATGACACGCAATTCGTTGGTCAAAACATTGGCATCTGCGGTAATACCGGCCACTGAACAAACCATGTTGTCATTTAATTTGTAGATCTTTTCCGAGAAGATGCTGCTGTCCAGCAGTTTATTGGTGTTACGGCATTCAGCGGCCAAGAGAATACCATCTTCAGCCAATATACCTAAACATGTACCGGCATGTGAGATGGCTTCCATGGCATACTCCACTTGGTAAAGACGACCCTCAGGCGAGAAGATTGTGGTACGGGAATCATAACGACGTGCCTATGTTGAAGCAATAATATATTAATTAGGTTTACATAATGTAATTAAAACCTTGGATTCATTTAAACATTTACCATTTTGTTTTATTTTTCTATTTACTGAATAATTCTTTAAAAGTTTACAAAGGAAATTGCAAAAAATATTAATTGTATGCCAATCAAAATGCAAACTCACTTGTCATTGCTCGACAAATTGTTGTTTAAGAATACACAGTGTTGTATTTTATAGGATTAAATTGTAGAGACATTAACATGCGACTATAAAAGTGAATTTACTGGGAAAGAGATGCCACTGCAATTAAAGTGTTATTTTAGCGTAGAATTATATAGAATTTAATTAATTCCCATTAAGAACAATTCAACTTAAATTCGTTTTTTAAAACATAAAACTTTAAATTTGAAAGGAATTTAGTTGTAAGTTTATTTTTAGAATAACATTTGTTGTTGCTTTAATCTCAATTTCATTATTTCAAATAGGTTTTTATTTAAGCGTTTCTGTTGAAGTAATTGGGCAGCTCTCTTATTTCTGGAAGTTGGTAATGTTTTTTTTCAAATAGATGGCATTTTTTCTTTTATGTTGTTGTTGCATTATGAATAATGTCAAGATTTGTTGTTGCCATTCAAATTGAACCGCCTCAGTTTATTTAAGAATTTCTTTTTTTTTGTTTTAAAAACTAATTCATATTGGAATTTTAATAAAAATTTACGCCTAAAATGGGTGATCTGATCAATGTAAATTGAAATTTAATGGAAATGTTTATAAACAAAGTAAATATTTATTAAATTTCTTATAGAATAAGGACATCTTTAAGAAACTCAATTTTGACACCTCAAATCAATGGATATTCTATGATGAACGTTTCCATAAATTTTTTGATTTCTTTGCGAATAATATTACCGATGATAATGTTTTAGAGGAGACTGAAGTAATGGAAATGCAGGAATTGAAAAAACGCCAAGAGTATTTGGATAAGGATGAGAGGAGATCGCGTCTGACAGAATTGAAAAAAGATTATCCCGGTCTCATGAAAGATTCCCAAACGGATGTGGAGGAGTTAACACAACAGTTGCTGATAGAACAAAAGTCTTTGGAGGAACATACACGATTAGTTGAACAAATGCGGTAAGTGGTATGCATATGTACTTGTATTTTCGCATCGATCGAAGAATCTTTTATTTGAGTGGGCCAAGTACATATTTGTTTTCTTTTTCAATATAAAAAACGATAATAAAGGAAATAAATAGGAGAAATTGTTAAGATCACAGAAGTAAGGTTGAAATTTAATTAGGTTTAGATTATTGTAAAGATAGTTACTAAGTAGCTAAATATTAGAGCCTCACAACGACAATTTCTGGAAACGCCCTTCACTTCTTCTACGCTATTGGGCGCTCCCATATCTGAACAAAATGAAAAATGCTACAGGCAACAGAAAGATGTGCGCTATGGCTACTATTACTGCTCTACATATTGGTCTAATAGATTTCCTACACAGTTTCATTAACCATTACGATCTATAACAGTCCAACCTGAGTCATAAAAAGCCAGAAATTCTAAAATCCTTATCACTTGATCGAACGGTCTGTATTTGTGTGTCAAAGGGACCACACGCATCGATCCATTAGGTTTGTGTCCTTCGCCAGTTTTCTTTTGCCTGCCTATCTGCAACGCAACACACAGCCGTCACACATATTACCACATAAACAAACTTTAATTTTCATTTCCAAGCTTATTTAAAAAAAAGTTTCGTTTTCTTTTAGTGAAACTCGCATTTCTCTGAATACTCAATTTAGCAAGCAAGAGGAACGTTATAATATGCTAACGAACAAGGAAAATCAGCTGGTAACACTTTGCCAAAGCAAAGCCAAGCAGTTGGAGGATTTGGAATTACAAAATCATGAAAAATGTGACGAAGTTATAAAAATGTATTCGAAATTGGTAAGTTTCATTGAAATATTCTCTTTTTTAGTTAAACTTTAATATGTTAATGGTACATTCCAGCAATCTCCACCCTTATTTGTCCATCAACTGCCTTTGGAACAGTATTTTTTGAAATGCGATTCCTTTACACAATATTTTTCTTTGTATATGAAAGAGAATTTCAAAATATTAGAAACCACCGATCTGGATAACAGCTTAACCGAAAATCGTGAAAGAGCTGATAAACTTAAGAAATTACAAAAATCGTAAGTACATGTGAATAAAATTTCAAATTAAAAAGTTTAATAATAAAATCAATGATTTTTATTAATTTAGCATTGAAGAGTTTAGCTTGGCTTATGTAGCAGAAAAGGCTAAATGTCATGCCACACAATCGGTTATTGATTCCTTGACGCTAACACAAATGCATGTCTTAAGTTTGAACGATATGGAGCGTGAGACACATGAAATGTCTGTAGTAAATACGCATCAATGTATCGCTAAAGAAACGTTACTGCTTGATTTAAAAAATCAAATAAAAGTACAATCTCAACATAAAATGGAGTTGGTACTGTACGAGAATACCAAACAAAAATTGGAAAGAGCTTTGCGTCGCCATGAGAACGATAAACGTTTAACGAAAATTGTTTCGGATGCTCTGTCCAATGCTGAACTTATATGGATTATTATACAAATGGATTTGGAAAAGAAACGTAATCGTTTCAATAATACACCACAATTAATGGCCGCAACGCGACAGTGTTTGCAACGTATACAGCTTATGAAACAGGCCGGCACTCAACATTGTATAACCTCTGCGAGTAACGATTTAATTACACGAATAGTACAACAATTAAGCCAGCATTTACAACAGCAAATACGATGTGATGCAAAGCATTGCTTGTTTGAATATGAGAAGTTTAAGCGTTTGTTGAACTATGCCCTACAGGGTTTACTTAATCGTAAACCTTATAAGTTAGCCTTGGATAAGCTAAATGAAATGTAAGCGAGATATTTAGTTTTATTAGAATTATAAGATAGGATTTAATAACACTTTTTCTTTTATGTTTTCTGTAGTAAACATTTGGAAGCTATTTTAAGGCCTTTGGTTTATGATAGCCCCGTTAATGCACCGATGTTTGAAAATGTAGATTACTTACGGCCCATATTTAATGCTAAAAATCAACAGCAACGTATAGAAAAGCATTTAAGACAATTGCGTACACAATTTAGAGAAAATATATCGGAAAGATTGGTAGGTTTACGATTTAATTTTGTTGTGCTTTTTTCGAAAGCAGATAACTAAAGTTTTTTTCTTTTCTATCAAAACAGGAACAAGATAAACTTTGGCGTTATACGCAAGTTGCTTTGGATCTGGTTTCTCACCGAACCACGTCGTGTTTTACATGCTATACAGGAAGCCAAAAAAGCAGCCTCTCAAATGACAGGCATTAAGGTATTGGGTGGCATTATACGTAAATGATTTCGCCTGTATTTGTTTGCCGTGCAATTTCTAACTTTTTTCTTTTCGTTCGAAGTTACTCTTCCAAAAATAAAAAAACTCTTCTTGGTTTTGTTTGTTTGTATGTATATTTCGCTATTTTTAGTTGTATTTGCTTTTCCTTTATTCTTTATCCTTTTTTGCTTTTCTTTTTTTTTGTTATGTGATGTTAAAATTAAGGTATAATTTAATCTAAAAAAAAATAAACTGAAATATAAAATAAATAGTAAATAAGTTCAATACATGTGTCTGTCTTCTGTTGTATTTGTAAACTTTAGGTCTTCCTTTTTAATAAAACTGGAAGGGAATATCTCCAAGGTATTCATTCACAAAAAGGAAAGGGCAAACATCAAAGTATTCATATGATTGAGAATATAATGGCAAAGCATTACACATGATATGTTTTCGATTATGTGATGCGAAAAGGCGTAAGAATTATAAGGAAAATCTGTGGGTGGGTTGTTTTAATATTGTTTCTGCTTTAGAGGCTACCGTCTATTTGCGTACATACTAACAAAAATGAACTATTTTCACAAGGGATTGTACTATTATTGTCTTTGTAATATGTAGGGATGTGGTCTTCCGGGTTTGTTAACCATTGGGCTTGGATGTATGGGAAACCATCATCATGATATTACTTGTTTACTTTATTGAACTTTACAACCAGCTTGCCTAATTCCAACATACCACAACACTTCATTTGTCGCTGCTTCACTTGTTTTGTTACAACAATGGTGATAGGGTTTCTTTAATTTGGTTCTTCCAAAACAGACAAGGTCGTCATCTGCACATCAAATACCCGGGATACCCTTTTCCCGTCGAACGACATGCCCAAGCCAGCCAAGCACTGAACGCCGTCTAAATTCAGCTCATTCTTAGTTCGAATGCGTATATCAACGTAAGCTCGTTTTAAACCGTATATCTTGCGTTGCAATTTTTTCTTGAAATCTTTCGACGCATCTGCTATACTTTAATAGCGCTAAAAGCAGCAATATCATCCCGCCTGGCGCGGTCAAAGGTTTCCATGTCGTTGGCGGTCGAAACTCGACACTTTCGGAAAATCTTTTCGCCTTCGGTAGATCACTCTTATTGAGAAAGTTGAAGAAGTTGATACTTTGGCCAGAGCTTCAGGCGTTACATGTGTACATAATTGATCATTACAACCCTTCAGTCAGGATTCCGAACTAGTTTCTCTGCAGGAGTTGCTTAACTTAATTTTTCACAGGAAAAATCAAGGGCTAAACGTTCGGTCTGACCCAACTCATTTAGGATCCTACTTAAGGAATTTAGGTCGTTGAACATTTAATATTCAAGTCAGAAATCAAACAATTCCTACAGGAATACAACCCGAAAACCACCGCAAATCTTTCAATCGCAGCAATCTTTATATTGAAGAGTTCAGTTAAGAATAACAGAAAATGATAAGTAAAAAACTTCTGTCTCATCATAACAACAGTAGGACACTGACACCTGAAGTAGTCTCTTCTTCCTCCGTAGTTCCTGGAGAGATCTTTTCTTATTCATACAAGAACAACAGAATTTAATAGAAACTGTGGGCTTCTTGTCTCCGATTGCTGTCTAATGGTGAAGGTATAACACTAGTCATTTTATAGTCACCTCGTTTCCTTGCCGTTCGCATCTTTCCTCTTGCCACCTTTCCTAAACCGGCACAATGCACTGCATGAGTGCTGGTTTTATAAAAAAAAAAAAAAAATCACAGAAAATTGTTAGTCTAACTGAAGCAAATGAAACTCCTATGACTTGTAACGTGTCGGAGATTGCTTAATATTTTAGCTATGTCCTGGAATATGTACTAAACGTACTTTTGAGTAATTCGAAATTTTACTGGAAAGTTGGCGGCATTTATGGACGCGATTTGGTATTCCTTTGCTGTCTAATAGCAGACAGACTGGCTGCTAAAATTAAGAGATTTTCAGGGAAATCATCCCACAAGCAGTGCACCACTTTCAAAATGGCTTTGACTTATCTGAAAATAAGCAATCTGTACCCTTAATAAATATACCACAGCCTCTTGTGTCCAGCTTTTTCAATAACGCTTAGTCACCAAAGCAAATCAGCCCGAAATGATGATGATAGTCCTTCTTATTGTACAAATAAATGTTAACCCCTGCCTAATGGACGTTTCTTTCACTAAAATAAGCTTTTTTAAATCAAGAAAAGTAGAAAAACAAATAATAAAACAAAAACAAATTACAAATTAATCATAAAATAAACAAAATAAATGCAAAAGATTTTTCTAATTAAGAAAACAAAACATCATTATCATTCGTTGAAGGTGCAGCATCATTTAAGCAAAGCGACAAAGTCATAATGGCATAATGATGGTACTATCATAGGCAAACACACACACACACATATATATATATAAAAATGCCGAAAAAAAACTTGTAAAACACTCACTTTCATTTAATCTCTTATTTACAAATGTGCTCTCTTACTCACGCACTCATACATTGATAATAATAAACATCCGTTTTAAGCAAATGTTTACAAAACATGGGCATACATGCTTATGCTCTACATTCTCATACAAAACGTTCATAACAGAGAATCAGATGGTATGAATCTATCGTTGCTATAAACAACAAAAAAACGAAAACACAAACAAAATTTGATGATCAAATAACGCGGCAAATATGGCAAACACAACCAGAAAATAGAAAACTGTTGAAAACAATAACAAGCAACAGTTGGAAATGAAAACAATACTCTTGTGGCTTATACGCACTCATACCCGACGACTTGCACTCATACATACATACGTACATACATATGTAAATACATTCAGAAGAGTACAGAGACAACAACAGCAATTGAGATTGAAAATAAAAAACAAAAAAACATGTTGACATGTTACAAAACTTTGTTTGAGTGGTGGTATCAACTTCGTATTATTATTGCTTCAAGAAAATACGAAGTCTTTATTAAGGTCGGTGTTGTTGTTCTTCTTCTTGCTATTATTGTTTGTATCCTTTTGAAACAGATTAAGATGGAATAAAAGAAAAACAAAAATATAAATACGATGTGCTCTTCTTTCTAAAGTAAGAGAAATTTATATTTACATTCGTGTGCGTATGTGTGTGTGTGCCTGAGTGCCTGTTTGTAAGTGATTGTTTATAAGTAATAAGAAAAAAATGAAATGTGAATGTGTGTGTGTATGTGAAAGTGTGACTTTTTACTGTTTTGCATAATTGTTATTGCCAACATGCTTAAACAAACACAGACAAGCTATCGTACGTTGATGGTTTATCATTACACATACACTTGTTCAAACACTTGCACACATTGACAAAAACCGAAAGATCCTGTATAATTGTGTAAGAAATTTTTGCGTATAAAAGCCGTAGCAGGATATGCAACAATTTCATTCGTTTAATAACAACGCGACTAGTTTCAACGGCTTAATATCGGTGCCCAGAAATCTCTTGGATTAAAATACAACACAAGAACTTTTTTGGATTATTAGAAAGGAATCTAAAGGAATAAAAAAATATATGAATTTAAATTGTGTTTGTGTGTGTTTTTAATAAATAAAGCAGTGGGTACTTTTTTTGTCGGTATTATAAGAGGACATCTTGTGAATGAATGAATTTTGCTTTTATATGAATTTCATTTGAAAGCAACAAGTGTTTTAAATATTATTAAATGGAGTGTAAATATATATTTTAATTTCTTTTTTTTTTTCTTTTAATAAAAGAAATATGTTGGAATAATAAACAGAACAGCTTAGTTTTGTTATTAAAATGCAAAGCAGTATTATGATAAAATATTAAAAACATATTTAGAAATATTTTCAAAAAAATATGAAACTAGTAAAAGTGGCAAATTGCAAATAAAAAAATAAAAAAGGAAATATAAAATATATGGATATACAAATATAAAGTTATTATTTTAAAATATAAATAAAAAATTCAAATTAAGGGCCTATTTTCATTTAAAAATTGCTGGCAAACAGTAATGTTTCTTTATGAAATTATATAATTTAATAAAAAAATAAAATCCATGATAAATAAAAATAATTTAGAAATGTTAATAAATAATATATCAATTTTATTATGATTTGAATATGAAAAAGTGATAAAGTTATCAATTTAAAAATATTTAATTAAAAAAAAGTAAAATTTCAGTTTTAGAATGCTGCAAAAAATTTTTTACTTGTAAATTAAAATTGATAATAAAAAAATTAAATAAAATAGTAAAATTCAGTTGAACTTCTTTAATTTGAATTCCTATTACCTGAATTGTCTGTAAGTTGAAGCACAGTAACAAGCATGTTGGAGAGAAATTCTATCAGGTTTGCTTCTTTAACTTGTAGTTTCTATAAGTTGAAGTTTTTTACTGGATAATGGTGATTTAATTTATAGAAGTTCGACTGTATGATGAAAAAAGAAATAAAAAAAAAAAATTTTAATATTTTTAAATATTTAATAAAAATGCATAAAAAAAATTATTCAAAAATTTCAACAGTTTCAAAAATAAAAAAATAACATTTTTTAATTTAAATTTAAATAAAATATATATATATACAATATGTATATAAAAATATAAATAAAAATGAAATAGAAAATTTTTTGAATTCTATAATAATAATATAAATAATATAAATGTTTATTCAAACAAAAAAAAAAATTAAAATATTGAAATAAATAAATAATATTTGTTATGAAAAAATTAAACAAATTTTTTTGTTTAAAAATAGTAACAAGAAAAAATTATAAGCAACTTTATAATTGAAAATAATGCAATATCTATATAAATAAATAAAAAATATAAAAAATAAAATATAAAAAATAAAATAATAAAATTAAATTTATTAAATTAATAAATTATTTCGAAAAAACGTTGTTCTGATCGTAAACAAATTAAATTAATAAATAAATAAGAATAAAAATTGGATAAAAAAAATTGAATAGGAAAAATTAAGTAATAAATTAATAAAAATAAAATTAAATAAAATGAATTAATGAACAGTAAATATAAAAAAACGAATAAATAATAGTATTCTTTTCGTTAATAGAATTTAAGCTTTAAATTGAATGTTTCTTAAATCTTAAAAATATTTTTTTTTATATTTCTCGAATCCTCCAAACTTTTTTTATTTGAAAAAAACTGTTTTTTTGGACTTCACGCACAGTTTCTGGATTACTTAGACATTTTGGACCCAATTTCTAATATTTAAGTCTTGTTGGAAAAGGGAGAGATAGAGCTTTAAAACGTTATAAATATATCTATTCTTCGTTCTTTGTGTTAGATTGTTTTAAACCCATTTGTGCCTACCGCCCTACTTTTAAAACGTTAAGATATTGACTGGTACTTCGTGACTGGCGGTGCTTCAGTGCTTTAAAACTAGGACGTTGAATATTTCCAAAATGCTAAAATTGTTAGTATTTTATTTTGAAAAAAAGCATATATTTTATACCATATAGATTTTAATAAATACAAAAATTTCATGTTTTTATGAGAAAAACAAGTTGGGCATATACGGGTTAATAGAATGACAAGAAATTTTGTTCCATATACGTACAGAAAAGTCAGTAGGATAACGAACTAGTAGATAAACCACTGGTCTGTTAAGATTGTTAAGTCTTAGATGTGTCATTTATTTGGTGATTGGTTTGCCATTTAAGAATATGGATCCAAACAATACTTAGAAATACTATAAAAGTAGTGATCTAGGCAACAGTAGCACCTAATCCAAACGTTAATAAAATGTTGGATTATTCAAGCATTATAAATGAAATTAAAGTTCCATTGAAATCACTGCTTTTGATATTGCAAAATGAATAAAGCTTTATTATATACTCTCCATAAATCCTAATATTCATTATAAATCTTTCTGTAACTCCGTTTTTTTTGTTTGTTTGTTAGCCAATCACGCCTGGACTGATGTTCTTTGAGATATAGATTCAGCTTTTGTCGGTGCAGGTTATATATTTATATAGGCTATAAATCTTTTAAACATTTTGACCAAAAGGGGAGAAAAAATGGGACAAAGGGAGAAAAAATGGACAAAAATTAGTACTTTTATGTATAAATGTTGTATTTTATCTGTTTTATAGGTATTTTTTCACGATTTAGCTTGGTTAAGTTTCCCAAATAGCTATTGGCTTTTGTCGGTGCAGGTTATAGGCAATAAATCTTTTCAAAGTTTTGACCCAAAGGGTAAAAAATGGGACAAAGGGAGAAAAAATGAACAAAAATTAGTACTTTTATCCACATATGCTGTATTTTATCTGTTTTAAAGGTATTTTTTTACGATTTGGTTTGGTTAAGTTTCCCAAATAGCTATTGGAGGTGTTGCGCTTATAAAGTTGGACAAAAGGGAGTCCAAAAACGGGAAAAGGGGCGAAAATTGAGTGCATTTATATACTTAAGTTACTGATTTTTGTATTTTTTTAAGTGTTAATAATAAAAATTTTTAAATTTCTTTACCATCAACAAATAATCACTGTTCTTCTTTTTAATTTAAAAACATTTTTCATGTTTTATACTAAACCAAACTATACAATCCGCGCAACTTTGGGTACAATCTGCTAGTAAGAAATAATTTCGTGGAAAATTAAGCTTTTAACCTTTACTTGACACAAAAGTCTCTTGAGAATTTCGAAATGAGTGTTAAAATATTGGCATTTCCTATTTATTTATTAATGGACTTTAACTCTGTTATGATATGCTAATTATCTATGATTTTAATTTCCTTTTATAAAATATTCTTTGATAAGAGATCTCTTAATGGCTTTTTTTTTATTCATTGATTAACACAAACACTCATCTTAAGTTTTCGGTAATTGAGTTTAATTACTAAAATACTTCTATTAATTGTAGGAGACTGTCTCAATCTCTCTTAATAATGAAATTGTTAATAATGAAATTGTTTTAAAGGCTTACTTTTCATATCCCATCCCGTTTAATGGCCTTTAAAATGGTGCTTTTAAAAATGTTTACTTTTAGACCATGTTCTTCTGCCAGCCTATGTTTAGTTATTGTTTAACATGAGTGGTTTTGTGTTTTATCGAGATGTTTTAAGGTCTTATCAAGGGAATTAATTTTACAACACTTTTGTCTTGGAAACACAAACCACAGGCTTTTATGTTTTTAACAAAAAAAAAAAATGTAAACGCACATGAAATGACAGTAAATTCTAACAGTTGTAGAAGTCAAAAGGCTAAGTAGCAATATGGCTAGCCATTATGGAATGTATTTAGATTTCATACTAAAATAAGCAATAAATAGACGCAATTGGTCTTATGTATGTTACCATTGCTCTGCCAAAGATGGACTAAAACAACTTTTCAATCAATAATATCGTATGGTGCGACCAGCATATTTTATAGGGTATCCCCAATGCGTCAACAATGCCAATTCCCTGCCCAAGAATATGCTCCGATGACTTATTCCCATTGCCACAGAATGTACACGTTGTGCTTGAGATAACCCCCTTCTAAATACGTGTACTCTGAGTCTACAGTGCTCTGTCAAAAGATCGCTTATCAATCTCTTGTTATTTTTCGTTGTTTTGATGCATGACTCATATCTCCTCTTGTTGTAATTTCCCAAGAAAACGTTTTGATTGCATCAAAAACCATTTGGTTTGAGAAAAGTTTTTGCCTCTCTTTATATTATCTTTTCTTGATTATCGCATTAGAAACATTTACATGATCTGGGAGCCAGCAAAGAGTAACATTATTCCGTTTATTAGGTGCTCCAGCTTCTTCACATAGTCCAATACTATCTTCTGTTTAGCCTCATAAGAACCGAGGGCCTGACAGATAAGGGGATACTATGCTGGATTCCAAAGCATTGTATCAATATAGGGTGGGATACATAGAGATTAAAGCGATTGCTCAGGCAGCCTTTTGGTTATTTCATTTCCTCTTTTCCGGACTTTCTCCATGAGATAATCGTGCTGTTCAAAAGAAAGGAAAAAGATTTGAGCGAAGTAAAATGATCAGCGGCACACTTAAAATGTTTTACGTTCATTCTTACAAGTTAAAAGGTACATGGCGACGTATACGTTATATTAAATTGACAACAATATTGCTCATACGCCATACAGGCATTAATATTTCAGCATCAATAGAGTGTTGGCATAACTGCCAAATTGGACGATTTATCGTCATTTTGACGATTTTGTGCTCTAAAAATATTACATTGACGATGTGACGATTTATGCCCTTATTTTGATGATTTTTGGAAATTAAAAATTTACATCATATTCTTCACTTTAGTACATTAAAAGCCAGTTTAAGGTTTGTATTTATTTACTTAGCAGTTATTACTATGTAGTCCCTTAAAAGCCAAAAAATTATAGCCTCTTCACGGAGAGAGTTCCACATAGAAATAGTTCGACTAAAGAACGAATTTTATCTGTAATGCAGAGTGCGATTCACAGGCCAATAGACCATATATAGTACATATGTATGTATGTGCTCGCCGAGAAAGGCGAGTGTTATGTAGGATACGTGATTCTCGGTAGCAAGTCCCTTATTTCGTTCGAATACATATTCTTTGTAGCAGCGATAGAACAGTGAAAAACAAACCATATTGCAACAATGCTCTTATGAATTAATAGTAACTTCCCCCTCTTTTGTACGTGGTCGAGAAGTCTCAAAATTGACGTTTAGGGACCGGCCTATACATGGGAGTAGAATTCCATTCTCTTGCGGATACAAGTGGTGTAAATAGTAAAAAGATCAGATGAAGTGAAGTATTTCTTGTGGGTTCTAGCTATGGATGCCAAACGGGATCGATTTTTAAAAATCCCGGGATTCGGGATTTTGTAAATCCCGATCCCGAAATCCCATATCCTACCGTTGAAAAACATTTCTCGCAATCAACATTTGTTGGTATAATAGTTCCAAGATAGCTGTATGCAGCTTGTAAATATTTTCCTCTACCACCTCTTGATATAAATAAATCTTTTTCTTTGGACAGTTGAGTACCTAAATCAGTTACCCTTTTAATTCGTTTTATAGGGCTTTTGCATTCTTCAATGCCATCAAATAATTTTTATCACTGCAAGGAGAGTGTGGCTTCAGAGTTTGATTTAATTAAAAAACAACTTTTAAAAGCAACAAGTATTAATTCCAATTTATTTCATTTACTTAGAATTTAACAATGTTTAATATTCTTCCGACGCTTTAAAACAATTTGTTTTCACTGTTCCTTTGACAAACTCATAAAAGCCACTGGTCATCATATACAATGCTTTTTAAAGAAGTAGATGATCAGTAGATAGAACCGTTATTAAGCAACGGTTCAATAAGAGCAAAATAATAAGTAAATGCAGAAACATACGTACATATATATACTATGTAATAAATACAAGCATATATGTATATGCTCTTACTCTCACTGCAGTAGAAGACAAAATGTGATAACTAATAAAAGAAGTAAATAAATTTTTAATAAAACAGTGGCGGCGGTAACATTCCCCCCCTTGTAAGCGAATTAGGGGTTGATGAGCTTGCTTTCCTGAGTATTACCGACGTCTAGTATAGCAATCTTTGTTACGGGCCTCTCATATGTGCTGGTGCTGGTTCTGACTTTAACACGACGTACTTGACCATCTTTTGCGGTGACTATTTCGGTTATTACACCCTTGGGCCAGTTGTTACGGGGAAGTGTGTCGTCTACTATTATAACTATATCGCCAACGGATGGTGGCTTCACCTTTTCGAACCACTTGCTACGACGGACTAAGTTAGGACCATATTCACGAACCCACCTTCTCCAAAAATGGTTTGCGAACTTCTGGGTTTGATGCCAACGCTGTCGCAGATCGTAATTAACTTCACATAATGGTTTGTGCCCATCTGCGGATCCCAGTAGTAGATGGTTTGGAGTTAAAGGATCGTCTTCGGCGGAGTCTAGAGCCACAAAAGTTAAAGGCCGAGAGTTAATAATAAATTCAATTTCACACAAGGCACTTTTCAATGTCTCATCATTAAACTTAAATGCGGGAAACATGGCGTATAGAATGGACTTCACTGTACGCACTAATCGTTCCCACGCGCCGCCCATATGCGGTGCTGCAGGGGGATTAAATCTCCACTTTATTTCGTCGTGTTTATGGAACACTTGGTGTAGGTCGATCTTTTCTTTTTCTTCACGTAGAGCTCTTTCAACAGATTTGAAATTAGTTCCATTGTCGGTGTATACCTCCCTTGGAGAGCCACGGCGACTTATGAAATTTTGAATACACATGATACAAGAGCTAGTGTCAAGGCTGTGAGTGACCTCAATATGAATGGCTCGAACCGTCAAGCATGTAAATAAAACACCCCACCTTTTCTCTCTACGCCTGCCTACTGCCACATATAACGGCCCAAAAAAGTCTATACCGACGTAAGTAAATGGACGTTCGAAGCTGGCAAGTCTTGCTGCTGGTAAAGCTGCCATTAATGGTGGTTGGGGAACGACAAGTTGATTTTTACATCTTTGACATTTTGCTCGCACACTTTTATAAATAGTTCTCAATTTGGGAATATAAAATCTGGATTTTATTTTGCATAAATTAGCCTCGTGAAGACAATGATGAAAATTCTCGTGGTAATTTCGGACCAACAAAAAGGTGATATAATGGCTATGGGGTAATATAATAGCGTTGTTACAATTTAACGATTCAACTCGTCCGCAAGCGCGTATAATTCCATTTTCGTCGAGAAAAACATTAAGTTGTTTAAGCTTACTTCCAGGGTGTATTTTCTTATTACGTTGTAGACACCAAATTTCTTCTGAATATTCACTGGCTTGAGCGTACTTAAATAATATATTTTTGGCTCTTTGTACGTATTCAAAGTTCATACCATCTGGAGTTTTACTTCCTCGGGCCTTAAATTTTAATTTTTCAATATATAGTAGAAATTGAGAGAGGGCCATGTAAAGTCGCTTCCAATTTGAGAAATATTCTACGTTGATTGTGAAGCCGCTTGATTTATCAATAACCAGTAAATGATTTCGCACTTCTTCATTGTTAGAGCTACCTAAGTCTGGACATTTAGGCCACATATTTTTACTGCTTTTTAAAAACACAGGTCCGTTGAGCCACATATCGTCATCTGGTGTACAGATTTTTGTTGCATAATCGGCCGGGTTCAATTTGGACGGCACCCAACTCCATTGTGTGACATTAGTAAATTCCAGTATTTCTCCAACTCGGTACATGACAAAAGCCTTGAAGTTTTTAGGATCCATTGAGAGCCATTTAAGAACTGTTTTAGAATCGGACCAATAGAAGCATTCCTCACAATTAAGACGTGTTGCGTTACGAATTTTAGATGCCAGTCTGGAGCCAATTAATGCCGCTTGAAGTTCTAGCCGAGGTATGGATATAGGCTTTAATGGGGTGATTTTTGTTTTGGCCGCTACAATTCGTACATCGATGCTTTCATTACTCTGGACTCTAAAGTAGCATACCGCAGCATATGCATTTTCACCGGCGTCGACAAATGTGTGCAGCTGGACATTTTTAGTAGCTTTCAGGAGCCCAGAGTAGCAACGGGGAATGATGATGGATGAAATCTTGGTCAAGTTGGACAACCATGAGGACCATTTCGAGAAAAGATCTTCGTTTAATTCGTCGTCCCATTTTATGCCTGATCGCCATATGTCCTGTAGAACTATTTTCAGGCCAATGGTGTAATGGGAAACGAATCCCAGTGGATCGAAAATAGGCATTAGGACTTGAAGAACTTCTCTTTTAGTTGGGAGCACATGGGGTTGGAACACGTCTCTTCGAAGCCTCGAAAATCTAGAATTATACTGGAAAACGTCATTATTAGATTCCCAATACATACCAAGGATTTTTTCAATGGCTTTAAACGAGGCTTGAGTTGTTGAACCATCATCAGACAGGTGCTGCCTTACTTTGGCAGAATTGGTGACCCAGTTTCTCATATGAAACCCACCAGCTGAGTGAATCAAACGAACCTGAACCGCTAGCTCCCTCGCTTCTTCCTCGCTGTCTACACTATCAATAAAATCGTCCATGTAGTGGTACCATTGTATAGATCTTACGGCTCGGGGATACAAATTTAAAAAATCATCCGCGTTTCTATTTCGCACAAAGTGAGCGATACAGGGTGCGCAGCTGATACCAAAGGTCAGGGCTTTCATTACGTAAACGCATAAGTCCCCATTTTCGAGCCACAAAAATCGCTGAGCGTGCATGTCCTCGTCTTTAACATTGATACGATGGAACATTTCAGCTATATCACCACAGATTGCTATTTGTCCCACTCGAAACTCTATTAGAATGTTGAAAAGTGACGTAATTAAATCAGGACCACAAATTAAAAAGTCATTTAAAGATTTATTGTGCGACTTTGCAGCTGCGTCCCAGACTAGACGAACTTTACCGGGTTTATTCGGATTAAGGGCAACAAAAAGAGGTAAATACCAGGTGCGACCTACATGTGAAAACATTTCACCTTCTGACACCCTTCGGGCGTAGCCTTTAGAAATAAGTTTATCGATTTCCGCTTGCATAGTCTGTTGTAACTGGGGATCCTTTTTGAACTTCTTCTGGAGACACGTTAAGCGATGGCGGGCTACCTCATAACTTTCGGGCAATTGTGGGACCTCATCCTTCCAGAGCAGAGCGACTTCAAATTGTTGATTCTTCTTTATGGCTGTAGATTTAAGTATTTTCATAGCCTTGTTGTTCTCGGGCGACAAAATATTTTTCTCCTCAGGCGCCTCGAGGCCAAAGTATTCCTTAACTTCATCGTGTAGCGTTCTATACCGATTCTCGCATTCGCATGTATGAATATTTAGGGACGAAATATTTCTTGGATCTGTACCACTACCTTGCAGGGTCCATCCTAAGCGAGTCTTTGTGGCAATGGGCTGATCGCGTGCACCTTCTCTTATTTTTAAAGGAACTGCCAGTCTCTAATTGTTAAGCCCAATTAGAACCATCGGTTTAGCGTTTGAGTACGACTGTATTGGCAAACCTTTAAGATGGGCGTTGTCTCTCACTATCTCCTCAAAGTTCAAAGACTGTATGGGCAGACCAAGATTACCCACTGTATGAACATCATAAAGTGTGAACCTGCTATCACCTTCGGAGCTAGACACTTCAATATTAATTCTGACTGAGTTGTTTTCAGATCGAGTAGTATCGCCAGTCCACCGTAGTTCCAAAGGTTCTTGCTTGCCGGTAAGTCCCAATTGGTTAAAAAGGCTTTGCTCAATTAAGGTCACTGATGAACCCTCATCTAAAAATGCGAACGTTGCTACAGAGCCACTCTTGCAGTAAATACGAATTGGGAGAATTCTGAAACACTGTCTATCTTTATGACGGTCGTTGTGAGCATTTACACTTCCACTTCGCGACGGTGCTGGTAGTTTAACAGGGTTTACCGTTATTGTGTATTTATGCAATAAAGGGTGATGCTTTGAGCCACAATTATTTATATCACACACTTTTTTAGAGAAACACTTACGGCGATGAGAATTTAAACACTGACGGCACAATTTATTTTCTTTTACAACATTCCATTTGGCATCTAAATTTAAGGACTGGAATTCACCACAATTTTGAATTTTATGCTCCTCACTTTTACAAACGACACAAAGTAATTTGCTGCTGTGTGCTTGAGCCGAATGATTATTTACTGAGGCAGTCTTTTTGCTACCTATTGGGGACACGACTTGGCTCGCGGCGGCTGCTATATTGTATATCCAATCGCTGAAAGATTTCACCACAGGAACCTTGTCATCCTTTACGTGCATCGCCCAACTTAGCTTATGGTTGTTAGGTAATTTATCCACCAAAGTTTTCACCAGCAACGGATTATTTAAATGGGCCACTAAATTACACGCCTCCATCGTTGAGCAAATATTTCGTACGGTGAGTGCATATTCGATTATGCTATCAAGCCTGTCCTTAAGTGGAGGGATTTTTGTTGCTTTTTCTATCATGCTGTCAAGAATATGCTCTGGACGACCGAAACACATCTCAAGGGTTTGAATAATTTCATTCACCATAGACGGGATGAGTAATTTGCTTTTCACCAGCTCCTTTGCACGACCACGTAGACACGACTGTAATCGCATTAGGTTTTCACCATCAGTGTAGCCTGCTATCTCAGTACTGTTTCTATAGTTACTGATAAACAGCGGCCAGTCTTCTGGATTACCGTCGAAATTGGGCAACTCTTTAGGTATTACCTGCCTTGCAGCAATTTGAGATGACGTTGGCTGGAAAGAAGAAGTATTAAAAAAGGAATTTGAAGCTTGGCTTACATCACCTTGAGCCAGGATAGTATATTTCTTCTCCAAATATTTCCTTTGTAGCTCCTTTTCTTCTTCCAGCATCTGCAACTGAAGTTGAGTATGAGATGACAAAAAACTGGACGACGTTTGCGGGACATACTGGCTTGCAAAATTGTTTTGCATATGTAGACCACTTAAAATTGTTGACACTTCCTTTGCTGGGGCCGTTGTTGTTTCACATTGTACATTGCTGTTTCCCTGTACTTGCATTGACTGCATTTGTGCTTTTTTATATGCACCTTTATTAGGGCCAACATTAGTTTGTGGTTGTACAGTATTTCCTCTTAACGATGGACCGGGCACATCTGTAAGTGGTGTGGACATTTGGCCTGCAGAGGATGAGGCTGCTCGTAAACCTGCAGTAAACTCAGCACCAGCATTAACTGGTGGCATGGTTTGCGATGTGGCGGTGGATGCACTATTTTTAATCGCGACAGGCTGATTAGTATCACAGGAGCAATTCCAGCTAATATTGGCGACGTCACTATTTACTCCAACGCACTCAAAATGAAACCACTTGTCGCAAGAGTCGCATTGCACCATGCGTTCGGTGTCTTTTAGATCACATTTATTACAATTAAAATCGGTTTGCGACATTTTATTTTGTCTAATTTAACACGATTAATTTTTTGTAAAAATGCACAAAATTTATTTTATTTTAATTAAAAACACACGAAATTGTTTTAAAGAACTGTGGCTTCAGAGTTTGATTTAATTAAAAAACAACTTTTAAAAGCAACAAGTATTAATTCCAATTTATTTCATTTACTTAGAATTTAACAATGTTTAATATTCTTCCGACGCTTTAAAACAATTTGTTTTCACTGTTCCTTTGACAAACTCATAAAAGCCACTGGTCATCATATACAATGCTTTTTAAAGAAGTAGATGATCAGTAGATAGAACCGTTATTAAGCAACGGTTCAATAAGAGCAAAATAATAAGTAAATGCAGAAACATACGTACATATATATACTATGTAATAAATACAAGCATATATGTATATGCTCTTACTCTCACTGCAGTAGAAGACAAAATGTGATAACTAATAAAAGAAGTAAATAAATTTTTAATAAAACAGTGGCGGCGGTAACAGAGAGTATTCCCCATCTGAGATGCTATTATCGAAGTCAGGTGATGTAGATTTTTTTCAGGACCTTTTGTAGGGTCAATATACATATGAATTCACAATCCCGAAAATCCCGAAAAATCCCGGGACAAGTTTTTAAAAATCCCGGGATTCGCGATTTCGGGTTTCGGGATTTCCCGATTGGCATTCCTAGTTCCAGCGTCCACTACAATGAATTTTCATGACGATTTTGTGACGATTAGTTTTACGATTTCTATGAACATCTTTGACAATTTTTTTTTAAGACTTAACGATTCGATGCTTTATTTATCTGGCAGCTAAACTGCTTGCAGTTGCAATCCACTTTTCTGATTGCAAGAAATCTATGGTGAGGAAGGTGCCGCAGAATTACATTTTCATATTTCATTTTGTTGGCAATGTCTGACCTCGGGTTTAAACCGTGGCCTCATGTCCAATAAGCCAACATATTACCTACTAGACTAGACTGCGACTTCAGCTCAACTTACATGTATGGTAGGTATGTAGGTAGAAGTGGCTGCCCATCTAAGAAAAATCCTTGGATGGACACACTTAGGTCGCATTGGGCTCATTGTGCTACCACAGTTATCCGTTAGCCCCTAGTCCCGAAACCACTCAGAGCTCCTGAGCCAATATCAATCCTTGACAGTTCATCCAGATCAGCCATGTAGTAAGTACCTAAGTACTTCCTTTTCCTTTGGCAAAGAGCCGGGCATATACCCAGCAGGTAAGAGACAGTTTCCTCTTCTTCCTCATCTCTGCAGCTTCTGCAGAAATCCTTAGCAAGGTGTCCAAGTTCAATACGCCTTGCGTGCATTCCCATAATACAGTGCCCCGTAATGACACCGACAACCACACTTAGCGCGCCTCTTTGGAGTTTAACTATACTCATTGTGCGCCCCTCATCCAGCCGTGGCCAGATTTTACGAGCCGTTCTACCTCGTGTCCGAGGCCGCCCACCTGTCGTTGACGGAATCGACGGTCGCATTATCAATTATGAGCTTGCAGGTCCTCATAGGTATGCCCAGATTCAAGAACTCATCGGAGAGTTCGGTGGTCGTACCCGCCTGGCAAGTTCATCAGCTCTACAGTTACCCGGAATACCACTGTGTCCCGGTATCCATACGATATGGATATCATATCGTTCCGCTATCTCCTCGAGATATTTGCGACAGCTGGACACCGTCTTGGAGTTCATCACGTTAGAACTCAGAGCCTTGATAGCCGCCTGGCTATCAGAAAATATGGTGACATTCTGCTTGGAGACCCTTCCGTTCTCCAATAATACTCGCCACAGCCTGTATTGCTACCACCTCTGCCTGGAAGACACTGCAGTGGTCCGGAAATCTTATAGACCGGGCTGCTCCGGTTCGATGCCTCTAAATTGGTTTGTTGTTCAATTACAGCAATATGGCTTAGAAACTAAAGTTTATATTCAACCTAAACTGCCTGAAAGTATGTTTTAATTTAAATTTAAAGAATTAAGCTGGGCTTAAATCATCCTAACATTATGCCTTTAGTTTATAATTTTTTTTTATGTTAAATTTCTTTTACAGGAAATCCAATGAAATATGAAACATTTAAAGGGGTTTCTAAGATTTTTATAAACAAAACGAAAAAACATATGCAAAAACAACTACAACAACATATAATAACATTTTGTATAATTTAAATTTGAAATTGTGCTATAAAATGAAAAGCAAAAATTGCTCACTAAATTAAGATAAAAAAAGAGGAAAAAAATATTTACAAAATCAACACTACAACAACAACAACAATACTAAATCAGTATCTAACCTAAATAGATAGACAAAATGAACAACAGCCTACTGTTTATAAGCGGCTGTTGTTTCTTAATCATAATTACCACTTTGGCTATTGTTTATGAAACAAAACGTATAATATTGTTAAACAATAATTATTGGGACGAAAGCTTGGAGACCAATAATGATAATGATGACAGCATTCTTATGGAAAACGATATCAATAACAACAACAACAATAACGATAATTATCATTTAAATTTAAGAAATTTGGCCCATGATTTACAGGCTTTGGCTACGGGCTATTTTCTAACAACAAATGATAGTTTACAATTACAACAACAACAACAACAAGAAAAACAACATCAACTATATACAAGTAATTGGTATGAGGCATTTTATAAAATCAAACATCGTAAGAAACGTGAAATAATCGAATATGACAATATGGGTAATCGTGTTTATAATGTGGGTGTTCTAATGGCATCTCACTTAGGTAAGTACAGGCAATAATTTATATTGTTGTTGTTATTGTTGTTGTCATTATTATTATTATTATTATAAGTAAAATATGTATATGTGTTAGTATGTGCGCATTTAAGCTGGTATTTATTGCAATATGATACAAAATTAATAAACATTTAAATAGTGACACGTACATATACATATATGTACATACAGTGGCTCCCACCTAATATCAACCAGCACCTTTAAAAAGAAAAATTAATAAAAATAAGAGTTTATAGAATATGTTTAAAAATTATACAAAAAAAGTTTTATTCCGTCTCAAATTTATGGGCAATTTGTGATTAAAATGTCCGCCAACACCAGATTTCGAACAGGAGTGAGCTTATAGCAGCTTTGCAAGAAGGCTCAAGAGGTAATAAACAATGAAGGTATACTAAAAAATTAAAACTACATAATGCCATACAACCTTCAGATTTACGGAAGCTCAATGCTTAATTTTATACATGAGTGGGGGACTACAGGTCCTGAAAGATTTTGGAAGCTTTTCATGCAATTTATTCAGAGTCTTGCCAATTGCTGAGGAAGTCGTATTTTCGTTTTGAGTCTACGGATTGAACTATTTTGAAATTAAAACTATTTATCTAATTAATTCATTACATTTTTTATATAGATTATTTATAAACTAATGCCAATATACAAGCCACGCTTTACATTACAAATACTACAATTAAAATCTATAAAATCATAATGTAAGTTAAAATCATTACATAATCTACGAAAAGGAAAATTACATGCATAGTTCGTTCAATAGAAATCTAAAGAAAGAGGACGATAGTGCTGTGAAAATCTTGCTAGAATGCTGAAATTCAGGTTACAAAGCAAGAACTCAGAATCGATATCACCTTTTAACCAGATTAAAAACAAAACAAACCCCTAAAACAGCCCTTCTACGTTCCAAGAAGAAAAAGTTGAACGTTTTATCAAAGCTAATCTATCCTCATACGGAGGAAGCCCATTGGCATAATCCCATCCTAAGCCACATAAACAGAATAATAAAAACCGGCTCTGCACAGACTCAATTGAATCACTATGACAACGATAGCATGGATTCCAAATAACAGACGCATACTCCAAAATAGGCCTAACAAGTGAAATGTACAGTAGTCTTGTTATATAAGGATCAATGAATTCCCTAGCCCATCTTTTCACAAAACCAAGAACAGGCCCGAGCCTTGCCAATCATCAAACTAATATGATCAATAAAAGACAATTTCATATCCAATAATACTCCCAAATCAAGAAATGAAGGCACAGTTTCCAAAGGACAAGAATTAATCACATAAGTGGACGAGATTACACCACCGCGAGAGAAAACCATGCATTTACATTTTCTCAAATTAAGATCCATTAAATTAATCATGCACCAAGTAACAGACAAATCAATATTTCGCTGAAGAACAGCCTGGCCATGATCATCATCAAAAGTATAAAATACATCAGAATATTACAATCAGAAATAGCAGTAGTGTGTACGTGTTCCTACGTAATGGGGACGAGCCCTCCGCGGTGGGATGAGGGTGGGTTAGTGAGTGGCCGGGGACGTTCGGGGGAAAAAAATTAATAATTTAATCGTTTGTTTATAGTAAGTGATTGAAATAAGCTGTAACGATTTGGGTTCCTATTATTTTGGTTTTTAGTTTGTAAGTTTACATTTGAAACAGAATAAAAGTTTTTTTTTCTTAATTTTTAAACATATTCTATAAACTCTTATTAAATTTTTTAATATATTGTTTCGTTTGGAAATTGTATGAGCTTAATTTCTTTTAAAGGTGTTGGTTGCAATAAGCTGGGTGCCACTGTACGTATATGAGTGTAAGCGTGTGAGTAAGTATAAATAGCACACACACAAGGCATATGTACATAAGTGTTAATAAGTAAACAAAACACGTTTGTTAACATTTTCTTTTGTTATTAATTTGTCGTTTTTCCTTTTCCTTTGCTTTTCTTGTTTCATTTTCTTATTGTTGTTTTCTTTTCCTTTTGTTTTAGATTCACCTTTTGACTTGGAACGTTGCGGTCCGGCTGTGGATTTAGCTTTAGATGTCATTAATAAAGAATTTTTAAGTCCACATAATATAACGTTACGCAAGGTTCAAGCCAGGTAAGTAGACTAGTGCACCCAGGGATTCTTTTATTACACATTTACATACTGATATACCCATACATACATACACACATTAGTAATATTACGAGTATTGTAAATATTTAAAGAATTTGTATAAAACAAAAAAAAAACTTTCTAATATTAATAAAGACATTTGAGAATTATCAATTATCAATCGTATATAAATGTATGTACATACATAATTGGCCATTACAATCCTTCAGTCAGGATTATTGACCTAGTTTCTCACACCACTTATGTATGTTTGGTGCCTTAATTTTATATATGAGTGGCGGGACCTACAGTTTAAAGTCGACTCCGAACGATAGATTTTTGAGAAACTTTTCATGGCAATTTTTATTAACTCTCAGAGTTTTTGCCAGAAATCTGCTGAGATGAAATCGCCGAAAAAATATTTGTTGTATTTTTTATATTGATGTCTGGCCTGGGACTCGAACTCTGGCTTTACGTCTAATAAGTCAGCAGCACTACTTACTAGACTACGTCGTAAACATAGGTATGTTCAAAAAATCATCTTCCCTGCTTAGGAGATCTACAATACTTAGGGGATGCCACTATATATGTAGTGTATTGCGCGGCAACTAAGAAAGAGTGTTTATAAGTGTGACAGGGAAAAAGTCTTTAATAATCGACTTCCGCACACATATTGTGGATCTAAAATACGAATTATTTTTATAATGCTTTACGCGATTTCTGGTCCTGTAGAAATGCATAACCTCTTTCGCGAACCTGTTTCTTTAGTACTCTAAAACATAGTAGGTTCAAGTAGGGATAACACATCGAAATACGAGTGTCTAAAATACGAATTATTTTTATAATTTCTTCACGCGATTTACAGGACCAGAAATGCATAACCTCTTCGTCAACCTGTTTCTTTATTGCTCTCAAGCATAGTACGTTCAAGTAGGGATAACACATCGAAATATGAGTCTCAGAGCAACGGTGCTGTCATTAGTAAGCTACCATAGCCTTCTCTTGTATGCGGTTGAGTCTTCAGATAGATATCGATGCCCTGGACTATGTATTGACCGTTGTACTCCATTCGCGAACGGATGTCATTAATTTCATTTAGAGGCCATTCAGTCAGGAGGATTAAGATTTTGCTTTTCACACCACTCATGTTAAGCATTTTCATTTTATTTATGAATGGTGGTTCCTACAGTTTAAAGTTCCGCTGAAGACTGTTGAGAGGAATGCGTCAAATTAATATTTTTTTATTATTCTTTCCTTTCGTTCGTCTAGTAAGTTAATACCTTACCTAAGGCGATCATATATCGGACGGTTATAAGTGTTATAAATAACAAGGACATCCGATCGGTTTGATATAACTTTTTTCGGTCCTAACTAGTGATACCAACTGTACGGATTTTTCCCTTTTTTTAGGGATTTTTCCCATATAATCACTGATCCTAACGTTCTTTTACAAGGAGATCTGTTTCTATACAAATTGCTTTCACCAAATTTAACCCTAAAAAGGTCAATTTTTTTTTAACCAGCACTCAGGGGATGGCCCCTACTCAAGCATTGCATTGTGCATGTTTTAAGGAAAGGTGGAAAGAGGGAAGATACAAACGGCAAGGAAACGAGTTGCTGCTAGGTGACTACAAAATGGCCAGTGCAATACCTTCACCATTAGACAGTCTACAGCAATCGTCCCCAAGAAGACCGCAGTTTCTCACGCTACTTATGTTGTGTGTTAATTTTATATATAAGTGGCGGCACCTACAGTTTAAAGTCGACTCCGAACGACAGATTTTTTTGAGTAACTTTTCATGGCAATTTTATTTACTCTCAGAGTTTTTGCCAGAAAATTGCTGAAAAGAAATCACCGAAGAAATACTTTTTGTAGTTTTATTTTGATGTCTGGCCTGGGACTCGAACCCTGGCTTTACGTCTAATAAGCCAGCACACTATCTATTAGAACACGGCGACCATCTTGGTATTCATCTAGGTATCGCCCAAGTAATTCGCGGCACTTATTTAATGTCCTTATATTTTTTATTACTCAAAAGTGTTCTACTCGTATGTACTATGGTGACCTTTTCCTGTCCGTTGTTCACTTTATTTGAATAAAAGTTTTTTTTTATTCTTGTGAAATAAAAATTCACATTTCCAACAGTGGAATTAATAGATCTCCCATGTATAAGTCAACTAGCATTTCTTTTATCTCTTTTTGTAACTGCTTTATAACAGCTTCATTCAATTCAACTGCTGGTATGAATGTCATTAATTTGTTAATTTCACATAAAAGCAGACTAAACGTCAAACAATTATTTTTCTAAGATAGCACTGAAGTGTTGTACAGCGATGGATAGAGTTGTAGGGGAAAGAGAGGGAGTTATTTAAGGTCTACACCAGTTGTAAAATCGGGCATGAATACAGAGAGGATAATACACTTGAATATCTCTAAGTGGTATCTGTCTGTGCGGCCCTTATACAATTTCTAGAGGAAGAAACCATTATTCACTTAATGAGCCACTGTCCAACACTAACGCAAAGTGGTCTAAGAATTTAGGGTATGCTTTTCTTAAATTGAATCGGTAGAAATGAATTTGAAGAACATTGTCCTTTACATATGTGAATCAAAATGAATCAGTTCGGAGTATTATGTTTAAGGAGTTAATCGAATATTTCCTCTCATGAAGCGTGGTAGCATAAAGGGTCTAATGAAATGACTTAGTTAACCTATCTCAACCATATTTTTGCATTTGTTGCGTACTTTTGCAAAGCCGGAAGGATATATTAGAAAACTAGAAACTGATTCGGATTATTCTTTTTGCGGAGTCCATCGAAACTTTTCTCTTATGAAACGTTGTCGCATAAAGGGTCTAATGAGCTGGCAACGCGTGGTTATGGGAGGCGACATTACTTAAAATAACCTAACCTATCTTTGTTAGAAGAGCACTGTTGTATCCTCTTGATGTTAAAGGGGTCTCACAGAGCCCTTAGAACAAACAATTGCAGTTGCATTCAATGTGCTGAACGATAAAAAAAATTCTCACAGAATTTATGTGCTCTATTCGGATGAAGGTTTCTGGTTTCCGGTTTCGGAGATATGCGATTTAGTATTATGATAGAAGTATTAGTATTATGCTGAAGTCGCCGTAGTCTAGTTGGTACGTGAGACGAGAGGCCACGCTTCAAACCCCAGGCCAGACATTTTGAACAGAACGAAATATGAAAAAATATTCTTTATGGCACTCATTCTCTCAGCAAATCTCTTGTAAAAAACTTTGTGAGTAAATAACATTGCCTTGAAAAAGTTTTGAGAATCTGTCGTTCATAGTCGACTTTAAACTGTAGCTTCCGCCACTCATGTATAAAGTTAACACTCACAATATAAGTGTGGTTAGAAGCTAGGTCGTAATTCTGCTGAAGGATTGTAATAATCAATTATGTATGTGTTAGGGTTGCCAATCAGGAATTCCGAAAACCCGGGATTTACGGAATTCATAAAATTCCGAATCCCGGGATTTTTAAAAACTTGTCCAGGAATTTTCGGGATTGTGAATTCATATGTATTTTGACCCTACAAAAGGTCCTGAAAAAAAATTCTATATCACTTGACTTCCATAATAGCATCTCAGATGAGGAAAACCCTACTTCCAGTGATAAAAAATTATTTAATGGCATCGAAGAATACAAAAGCCCTATAAAACGAATTAAAAGGGATAACTGATTTAGATACTCAACTGTCCAAAGAAATAGATTTATTTACATCAGGAGGTGGTAGAGGTGAATATTTACAAGCTGCATGCATCTATCTCGGAATTATTTTACCAACAAATGTTGGTTGCGAGAAGTGTTTTTCAACGGCAGGGTATGTTGGCAATAAAATTCGTTCAAGCCTATCAGATCACATGTTAGATGCTTTAATCTTTTTGTTGGAATCCAAAAAATTTTCTAAAAATTGCATTAGACGCTTTTTTGTTACATTTTGTCTTGCTGTTTTCATATTTTATTTTGCATACAATTCTGATATACATAATTGGAATACAAATGATTTTGTTAACAAAATATTTTTATTATTAAGAGAAAATCGAGATTTTTCCCATGATTTTTCAGGAATTTTTGGATCCCGAATTATCCCGAAATATCCCGGGATTTCGGGATCGGGATTTACAAAATCCCGAATCCCGGGATTTTTAAAAATCGATCCCGTTTGGCATCCCTAGTATGTATGTATTATGATAGATAAGAGTATATTTAATCCATTCAGTACTCATTACATAGCCGTCCTTCTAGCTACACGTGATGGAGGCTTGTCCTCACAACCTTCTTATTATGAGTGTTTAATCTCGACCAATTTGCTCTCCACCATGTTTTAATAACTCTGAGTTCTTAGGTTTTTAATACTCGATAGTTTGTTTAATATTTTACAGAGTGATAGGGTTATAAACCGTATTGCTGCTAAAGAGTTTGTCACAACTGTGCCTTATATTTCCAGTTATTGACATTTTGTCAAATCGTATGCCATATTAAATGTAAAAATGGAAAAAAACTTGTTGCTTTCATTAGAAAATCCAATAATTTCTATAATTTTTATTGTGTCGTAAACCCTCCCAAACCCCCGACCCACTAATCGAGTCATCCACCAATCATCCACTAAAAACTGTAATGCTTTTGAAGAGGCTATAAAAGGTTTATAAAATTAATGGTTCGTATTTAATTGTACGTTTTATAAGAAATTAAAACGGAAGATACAACGTTCTACAGCTTAACTTGTAAGATACAAATAAAGAAAATTGAAAAGAAAAACAATGAAACAACGATAGATTATACGAAATTAATGTTTTTGTTTTCTTTTTGTTGTTGGTTTTCGGAGAAAATATTCTAATTTCTAAAATGAATTCTTTTCTCTGTTTTGTTATTGTTGTTGTTGTTTTAATTCCTTTAGTTATCCCTCATGTTCGGGTGCCAAAGCTCCTGGTTTAGCTGCTGATATGCATTTTAAGGATGATGTTATTGCTTTTATAGGACCAGCATGTGCCTTCGCTTTGGAACCTGTTGCTCGGCTAGCTGCCTATTGGAATTCACCCATTATAACGGGTATGGGTGATCAGGTAAGTGCTTCATGGCGTTTTTTTCTTTCTTCTGTTCTTTAAACGAAAGGTGGCAATGAGGTTTATACGGTTGGGATTATATTGTTGATGAAATTAAATTTAAAATTAATTGAATTTAGATGGGTTGGCAATATGGAGTAGGGGGGGGGAGCGATGCTCGTAATTATGTCTTTTATTTACTTTGCATGCTTGATGGCAATTAAATCTTATTTACAGCATTTGTAGCACGTGAATGGAACAGATTAATGGAATCTGTAAATAGTAAGGAGGTAGGGAAAAAAGGCGTGATTTTTTTTTCATTTTTTATTAAGCTAGCACTCAGGGGATGACACCTACTCATGCAGTGCATTGTGCAGGTTTTAGGAAAGGTGGAAAGAGGGAAGATGCAAACGGTAAGGAAACGAGTTGCTACTGATGACTATAAAATGGTCAGTGCAATACCTTCACCATTAGACAGTCTACAGAAAATCGTCCCAAGGAAGCCCGCAATTTCTCACACCACTTATGTTGTGTGTGTTAATTTTATACAGAAGTGGCAGGACCTAAAGTTTTAAAGTCGACTCCGAACGACAGAGTTTTGAGAAACTTTTCAAGAAGAGAAAGAGAAGAAATCGGCGAAAAATGAACCATGGCTTTACGTCTAATAAGCCAGCACACTACATACTAAACCCCGGCGACCCCCTGTATATATTTAAAAAATGTTTAACAAAAGCTTAGGGAATTTAAAAATGAAGAATTTTTCAAAGATGTTTGCCAATATGCGCATTAGCAGAAGTCCTATTATCGATATCGTATTAGAGTTCGACGATCATCATCATTAATTATGCGATTCTCAACCTTTACAAGGATTCTGCTACTTTGACGAAATTCAACATGTTTCCCAGTGTCAGTAAGGGTTACTCTCTGCCTAGTATTTGGTAAACATCCAGGTGTTTTCTACTAAGATGCGTAAACCACGCTTAGGTTCCAAGTATATGTTCAGATGATTCTCCACAAACCTGTTATTGGGCTTGAAGTGATCCATATACTGCAGAAGATCCCCGTTTCTTACTATTGCCTATAAACCTGAGTATAGGTTTTGGCCCGGCCAGCTAATTGGAAGCCAGCTTATCTGCCTTCAAGGTCTCTGATTCCAGTAATTCTGTTTTTTTTTACAGAAGAAGTGATTTAAGGCTAAACGGCTGCTTACAAACGTTCTGGACTTACAAGAACCGAAAAAATTCAAGATACAGTTCTAACTAATCAGAAATTGAGGGCATGAGGAATAGCGAATGGCATAGACGTCTTTAATGGCCCAGTGGTCTAAATTTTTACAATCATCTTTATATGACAAGGCTGGATGCTGCGTTTATTTCCAACCCCCATCTGATAACTGCGCAGGAATGTTTACCGCAATGTGTTTTTTTTTTTTTTGATAAAACGAGCACTCAGGGGATGGCGCCTACTAATGCAGTGTATTTTGCAGATTTAGGAAAGGTGGAAAAAGGGAAGATGCGAACGGCAAGGAAACGAGTTGCTGCTAGGTGATTATGATATGGCCAGTGTTATATCTTCACCATTAGACAGTCTACAGCAATCGGCCCTAAGAAACCGGCAGTTTCTCACACTACTTATTTTGTGTGTGTTAATTTTATACATAAGTGTAGGAGTTTTTTTTTTGTAAACCTGGGTTGAATGCACGCCTACACGGATGGTAAACGAAGCTAAGGTGTAATCCTCGGTTAAAGATTCCCATGGCCAATAATGTAGTCTATGTAATGAATTATCTATAAAATTGTTTCAATATTGCCCGACTGACAGTGCTGTGATCTATTTAGTTTGAAGAACGCGTTAAGATAGTTAAAACTGACGCCAAAAGCGATGATTTAAACGTAGAACACTATGAGCACTTCTATGGAAAGGATTAAAAATACTAGAAATGGTAGAGATATATGTAATGTTTGTACTGCCGCCAATATAGGTTATCTTTGAAGAAGTGAGGCGAACCCATTTAAAAATGCTTATTTACGCGCTGATGTATAACATGCGAACAAATTATTAAAAATGTAAATTGAGTACTAAATTCTTTATTTGATATTTTCCTATTTCTCTAATGCCTCTTTAGCCACCCTCTGAAGGAGAATTGACGGTAACATCTGGTATTTTGGGTCGTATACACAAATGGAAAAACGAAAGTACGGTAAGTATTGTAAATAAACACTTAAACTTGAAACTCATTAATTAGAAAATACAATATGTGAGTGTATGTGTGGAATATTTTGAAAAAAAAACAAAAACTTTAGACCAATTCATCATTATTGCCTATCAAATAAATATGCCATGAGGTCAAACGCCTTTTAATGAAAAATACTGTAAGACGTACGACATATTACATAAACTTATAAGGGACTTAACATACAGAAAATGAACAACAAATTGAAAATAAAATTCTCAATAATAAATTTAATAAAAAGGACTTTAAATTATTCTCAACAATTTTCAAATTAAAAGTTAACACTCAGCTGTCACTTACTCTCTATCACTTTCTCTCTCTCTCTCACTTTCAATTTCTGTGGGTCTTTTCTTAATTCAATGCAAAATGGTCAATATTCTCTCATACTCTAAAGAGATGAATCGATTGTTTCAAGAGTCCTAGTGCAAGAATACTCTAAACATGTTACAAGTGTGTGATGTGTATTAGTAATCAATGAATGAATGTGTGTTAATGTATTGGTATTTTGTTATTTTAAAATAATTATGCTTCGTTACATATCTTTCACCACACATATCCAATTGAAATCCATACTCTCTATATGTGTTTACATACAATATGTTCCATATCTGTACATGTGTGGTGGGTAGTATTCGTTTCGTTTATCTCTTGTTGAGTACGTGCTCTTACTTGATTTGATATTTCATGACATTGACATTGAATAAGTTTATCACAATCACAAGGACAATGTCTACCAACACACACGCATATGTATAAAGTCATATGTGTTGTATGTGTATACAATGTCTATAAGAAAAATCGTTTTAAATGAGAGTAGCTAGCATGGTAGGCGAGTACATATGATAATTTGTTATGGTTATAAACGCACATGGACACAATTTGATACTCACAGCAGCGTTATTGGCCGGCAAAACACACATTCCTACATATTACATCGATAGAACTGATAGAACTACAAATTGTTTCCTATTAAACTGAAATAATTTTAAAAGGCTTTATTCTTAAGGAAGGTCAAAACAAATATTTTTTATTTTAAATGTAAGTACTTGTGAGATATAATTCTATTTAAACGACAATTGGGAAGTTGAATAAATTAAATGAAATGGTAGAAGCCTTAACATTCAAAGTTAGGGATCAGACTGTGGGGGTTTAGTTGATACATGAAAAGGCAACTTCTGGAACGGATAAAATATGACCGAAAACTTATAAAATATGTAATTGACAGCAACTCGCCGTTGGATATCATCATATATATTATTTCTAAAGCACGTTTTTTGTCGGTTGCAAGTATCTCCCATACCACCGCATCAAATTTAATAAATGATAGCTCATTTTAAAGCTTATATCTAACACTAATGACGAAAAATAATTAGAAATTGAAAAATTAATATTTTCATTGATAAAAATTATATTTTATATATAACTGCAGGATAATACTGTTGTCATTATGATTATATGTTTTTGTTCAAGTGTGATAATACAGGGCCGCTTAATAGTAATGCAGTTCTACATAATATAGTATGTTTTAAAATCCATCCATTTGAATTGGCCAGAAAAGTAACATGAAATGTCAAAATGTTAATGCACTGAGTGCAACACTTAAAACGCAATGTGGGTACAACATCCCTGAGTATTACTTAGTAAATTCGGTTAATACAGTCGAACCTCTATAATTTGAACTTCTATTACTTGGATTTTCTATAAGTTGAAGCACAGCAACAGCATCTTGGAGAGAAATTCTATCAGGTTTTACTTCTTTAACTTGAAATTTCAATAAGTTGAAGTTTTTTCTGGATAATGGTGATTCAATTTATAGAAGTTCGACTGTAGTTTCCATAATTTTTGTTATTTCAAATGTATTTCATGACACATTACTATTTGGTGTTAAAAACTCATAAATATCAATGGCCCATCACACTAATGGCCTATCACACTAAGCCACTATATGCTACTAACACATGAAATTTAAATCTCAAGGGATTTGAATACTCGAATAACAGAAAATCAGTGTAAATCTCACATTAAGGAAGAGAGCAGGAATAACTACACCACCAAACACAGTGATAAACTGTCACACACATTCATTCACAAGAAAAAAAAAAGGACGACTGAGAGATTAATACAATCTGTGCGAGGAATGTCTTAATATATACACACACACACGCATAATAAATTTAAAAATGAAATTTTTATTTATTCTACTTCTAGGGCATGTTTAAGGATAAAACAAAATATCCAACATTAACACGCATGTCTTACTGTCAGTGTCGCTTAAAATTGGTGTTTGCCAGTGTATTTCGTCAATTTAATTGGAAACATGTTGCTTTACTGGTTGATCGTTCGGATTTATTTTCACTAACAGTGGGTAAGAATTTGGAATACGGTTTGCGGCAAGAGGGCTTATTGAGTTTTGTACGTGAACTGAATGGTAATGAACAGGAACCATATGAAATATATTTAAGAGATGCCAGCATGTATGCAAGAGGTAAATGAAAACGGTTAACAGGTCTTACGCTATTTTAAATTTTTTTCTTAAATTTGATTTCTTATAAAAAAAGGAAATTTTTTTATTAAAAAACTCAAAGTACCTTACTGTACTTAGATCGCCAATGTTGCTATAACAAAATATGATTAGGCATAAGCGTTGTAAGTTCGAAAAACGGCGGTGTTTAGCCCTACCGACTACCAATAATATCATCTGCAGCAAACACATGATTTCTGGTGTAAGTGGCCTGCAGCATTTTTCCAATAGAACGTTGAAAAAGACTCAAAGTACACTATCACACTAGAGATCAGCAACGAGTATTCAAAACGATGAGTAGATTCGAGTCAAACTTATAATTTCGAATACTTATACGCTTTCATACTTAATATGATACTCATGCTACTCCTACTCAATTACCCCCCTTACCTACATTCCCTCCTTTCATCCTATGTCCTCTATTTCCTTCCTTCTCTAAGGACATTGTACAATGGGTCAACTTCGACCTCCGGATACTGTACTTGTCTTAACCGACAAGTACACGTACTCTAACCTAACCTACTCATACTCAAAGTTGGAAGTACTCGTCGTATGCATCCTTAACAATACGCATGAAGTTAAGGACTTCGACTCATCTCTACTTAACATTTACACGAAGCACAAAATAAGTATGATTCGCGTACGAACATTACTATACTCACAAGAAGACTATATATATGCTTTGTTTGTTGCCTTTGTCTTTCCTTTCTTCTTTGCTTTCATATGCAAGAACAACAAAGGCTGTAAATTTTGATGAATGATTTGAATCACTTATAAGTATTATAAGTATTTTTCTAAATTTATGAATCAGAATGAGTAGGCCTATGAATCAAACACATTTCGAATGTTGTGAGTTTGATGTCAACGTTGTACTCATACTCATTACTACTTATACTCATAAATCAATGTCGTAGCGAGTACAAATGAATCAGAGTAGTTGAATTTCAATTCTGGTGATTCGTTCATACTCAAAATTGCAAGAGTGCTCATGAGTAGTGGCAAAACGATTCACTGCTGATCTCTGTATCACACTATTTAACGCCTCATTTAATATTAAAAGTTTCGTATAAGTTTTCTCTAATTCTAAAAGGTACGAATATTCGTATCAGCGTTGCAAATTCCGACTTGGCTTTGAATATTTTAATGCGTATCAGACTGTGAAAGACAACTTTGTTGTCGACAATTAATTGACAAATGTAAACTTTCATGATCAACAAGATTTATTGCGATGTTAATACCTGATCGATACTTAATTTACCGGATTTAAAGCTTCTCAAGTATTTCGTATACTTTTGTTTTTAATAATTCATACGGTGCCCTTTTCTTACGCATGGAACAAAACATGCTACGATACCAGCCATTAAGCGTTATTCTCTTCAATTACTAATTCTAAGTCTGTGAATGCTTCTTAATAACTCAACACCTTTATCATGAGGTCTCGAATTAGATCACGCCTATGACAATTCGTATAATAGTCTAAGACAAGTCACGACCTTTATAGAAGTTTACTGTAACCAATTTTAAGCTTCGGCAACTTCTAGAAACATGTCAAATTGATGAGGTAAACTTTTACAGTATAAAACTCGATGGAGTGGACTTATTGTATGACCGCAACCCTGTAAAGTTCATAGAGATTTTCTATTGAGTCATAGTTTTTAGGCTTCAGAACTCAATGATCTTCTGGAATTGTCTGCATGATAGTTAACATCCAGAACAATGGAATAATAACTGCATGACATAAGGCTCTGAAAAAATTAACTGGTAGAAGAGCAATAGCGGAAGAGCAATGCTTTAGAGCTACCGACTCGTCAAGCATATTTGCATAAGTCCAAAGAGATTTACTAAAGGAACTAATTACGTTCAATGAGTAAACTGTACAGTTAAAAAGTTGGACTTGGTAATTGCATTAGGTTAGGTTAGAGGACGTGTACTTATCAATTCTGACAAGTACAGTATCCGGTAGTCGAATTGACCCATTATACAACGTCCTAGGTTCTCGCACCATTTATGTTGGGTGCGCTAATTTTATATACGAGTGGAGGGACCTACAGTTTAAAGTCGACTCCGAACGACAGATTTTTTTGAGAAGCATTTCAGGCAATTTTTACTCGCAGAGTTTTTACCGAATCTGTCAAATTTGTGGGCTCGATTTGTATGCCTTTTCTTTGGAGATATTTTTTGTTCACTGCGCCTTTTAAGGGTTAATAGATCATGATGAGTTTATTAATTCGTGATTAATTTTCTTTATTTCTCTTCTTTTTTTTGTTATAATTTTTTCAGTTGTTATTTTATCTGTACGTGGTACTTTAGTGCGAAAATTTATGTTGGCGGCTTATGCTTTAGGCATGACTAATGGCGATTGGGTGTTTTTGGATGTGGAAATATTTCAGGTGCGTCAATGATACAAAAACCAAGCAAATAAAAATTGGTTTAAACGGCCAGTCAATTATATTATTTTGTTTACTATTTAACAATTTTAGAGTTCTTATTGGGGCGATCATGATTGGGAAATGGGTGATCCGGATGACAGTCGCGCCCGCAAGGCTTATGAAGCTTTATTGCGCGTATCACTTTTACAGCCATCGAGTCCCAAATATCAGGGCTTTGCTGAAAATGTTAGAGAAATGGCTTTAATAAATTATAACTATACGTTTAGCGAAGGGGAAGAGGTAGGTCCACAGCTATTCATAATAAAACTATGATTAAGAAGGGAATTAACTTTTAGGTTAACTTTTTTATTGGCGCCTTTTATGATGGCGTATATCTATTGGGCATGGCTTTAAATGAAACTCTAACAGAAGGTGAGGATTTACGTGATGGCATGGCCATAACCAGACGCATGTGGAATCGTGACTTTCATGGTATTACCGGCCATGTGCGAATAGATGATAATGGTGATCGCGATGCAGATTATTCGATACTGGATTTGGATCCAATAAATGGTAAATTTGCTGTAGTGGCCCATTATTATGGTTTGCATAGGTAAATATTGATTAAAAAAAATGCAAAAAATTACCAGCACTGTACACACTTTCTTTCTAGAAACTATTCTGCCGTTCATGGCAAAAAAATACATTGGCCTGGCGGTCGTGAGGGTCCTCCACCTGATATACCAAAATGTGGTTTCTTAGGCAATTCGCCTGAGTGTCATGGCAATGGTAAATTTTATGACGCCCTTATTTTTTTTTTATTTAATTTATAAGGAAAAGAAATAATTTCTCTTTCTTTAGAACTAATAATCATGTATGCCATGTTCGCTTTTGCCATATTTCTGGGGTTTACTTTCCTTGTGGTGTATCTAATGTGCAAGTAAGTTTAAATCTTATTTTACACCATTTCCAATTGTATTTCACATTAATTTTATAGCTTGTTTATAAAAACTGGAAGCATGAAAGTAAAACTTTCTTTAGAATACTTTTTCCGAATTTGTTACGAGAAAAATTTTAACATCTCCCAGTTCTTCTAGGCTTCCATTTATTTAAAAACCTTTGCAATATAATTGGAAATGGTGTCATAATTATTTAAAATGTAAAGATTTTTTATTACGCAAATCAATTTTAGGCAAATGAAATTAAATAATGAACTGAACAACATGTCTTGGCGCGTAAGGCCAGATGATGTCTTATTGGAAGTGGGTCGTTTATATGGCAGTAAAGTTGGCCTCCAGAAACTTAATGCTGAGGTAAGGGCCTTATGAAAATATAAACATTACGTAACAGAAAAATTGGCTTCCCATTTCTCTTTAATTACAGAATTTTTCTCTACAACAATATGGCATACATTCCGGACGAGCATCCATAGCCAGTTGCACTTCATTGCCCTTGACCCAAGTCTTCACGACCATTGGCATTTTTAAAGGCGAACGTGTAGCCATTAAGAAGATACACAAGAAAAAAGTCGATATAACCTCGACATTATTGTGGGAAATAAAACAGGCCCGTGATGTTAGTCATGAGAATACCGTACGTTTTGTAGGTTCCTGCATTGATTTGCCTAGGCCCACTGTGTTGATTTTAACCGAATATTGTCCTAAGGGAAGTTTAAAAGATGTTTTAGAAAATGAGGCCATACAATTGGATTGGAATTTTCGTATGTCGTTGATACATGACATTGTCAAGGGCATGGCCTATTTGCATAATAGCGATGTCCAAGTCCATGGTAAATTACGTTCGTGTAATTGCTTAATTGATGGACGTTTTGTTTTGAAAATATCCGATTTTGGTTTAAGGATCTTAACTACACCATCGGAATTTGTTAAGGATCAAAACTATTTTAATAGTGAGTCGTACTTTTTTTCTCTCTGGTTTTTTGTAAAGAAATTATTGTTAATTGAGCCTTTGTATTTAAAGAATTCTTATGGATTGCCCCAGAACTATTGCCCTTAACAGTTTTTCCCGGTAATCCAGCCACCCAAAAGGCAGATGTATATTCTTTTGCCATTATATTGGAAGAAATTGTAGTACGTGGTGGTCCCTATGAAACGGCCCGTCAATTTATGGATGTACAAACAATATTAAATCGTGTAGAATCGCATGAGTGTCCACCTTTTCGACCATTTGTGGGACAACGTGATTGTCCACCTGATGTCTTGGATTTAATGGAAAAATGCTGGGCCGATAATCCCGATGATAGGCCAGCCTTTGCAGCCATACGTTCTACCGTCAGGCTAATAATGAAGTAAGTAGTGGGGTTCCATAATTAAAGCTAAGCAATTAACGTTTTCTTTCCCAGAGGCTTCTGCGAAAATCTTATGGACGATTTATTGCGCCGCATGGAACAGTATGCCAATAATTTGGAAAGTTTAGTCGAGGAAAAAACCGAACAATTGAGTATTGAAAAGAAACGCACTGAAGAGTTATTGTATCAGGTTTTACCTAGACCTGTGGCTACCCAGCTATTGGCCGGCGAAATGGTACAACCCGAACAATTCGAATGTGTTACGATTTATTTCAGCGATATTGTGGGTTTTACCGCCCTATGTGCTCAAAGTGGTCCCATGGAAGTGGTGGATTTTCTAAATGATCTCTACAGTACCTTTGATCGTATAATTGGTTTCTATGATGTCTACAAAGTTGAAACCATAGGTGATGCTTATATGGTGGTCTCGGGTTTACCCGAACGTAATGCTGATAATCATGCCCGAGAAATTGGCCTCATGGCTTTAGCCATTCTAGATGCTGTTAAAAGTTTCAGCATAAAACATAAACCGGAATATCAATTGAAAATACGCATCGGCATACATTCGGGTCCAGTATGTGCTGGGGTGGTAGGCCAGAAAATGCCTCACTATTGTTTGTTTGGTGATACTGTCAATACGGCCTCACGCATGGAATCTACTGGCATGCGTAAGTTTAAAATAATTCCGTAAAAAGGTAATTTCTTAGAGAACTTATTTAATTTTACAGCCTTGCGCATACATGTCTCCTCAGCGGCCAAAGTGATTTTCGATAAATTTGGCACTTTTGAAATGGAGTTACGTGGCGAAGTTGAGCTTAAGGGCAAAGGCACTGTTACTACCTATTGGCTGGTGGGCTGCACTGAACCAGATCCTAGGCCACCAACGCCACATAAAAATAACAATGATGATGTACCATTTCCTATATTATTTCCAGCCATTGGCAAGTAATTGTATACAATAATGAATGGGTTACCTTCCCCATCCATTATATTGTACTCTAAGTCTATGTGTTAAATGTAAAATTTTTAAAAATTATATTTGAAACTGGAAGACAAAGTAGAGAAATACCCCACTGTAGTTCAATTAATTTACCTTAGTATAGACAATTTTCAATTTTTTATTAATATTAGTGAGTAGCCCGCTATTTGAATGCTACTTGGGCAACTGTTATATGCCATTAATTGTTGATCATCAAACGATTTGCTGATATTCCCGAAGGCTAATTTGACGCAATTTCTTGTGAGGTTTCTTACGATACCCTACACTCTTTGGAAGGAGTAGTAAGGGAAGGATTATTGCAGGACTTTCGCAAAATCTATCTAATTAAGTTATATTTCCTGCTACTTATCTCAATCTGGATGAGAAGCACAGATTTTTGATCTGAAATTTCGTAGCTAGGTAAAAACTATAAAGTTAGTTTTAGTTCCTATGTTGTTTGAAGGGATGTTATGTACCTTAATGTATACGAATCTATTGGTAGCCGCTGTATTCGCATTGCTGGAATACTAGTAACGAAATAATTTTGTGATATAGGAGATTTCTGCTGTAGTTCCGTCTAAATTCAATTGTATGATTTTGATGCGATTACGACAGTAAAACAAGGTTGTTATTAAAACTCTTAGGGATCTCATGTTTATTGGTCCAACGATCAAAGCATGTTTAGTACGCAATCAATTCCAATAGTGTACGGCAAAGATGAAAGAAACATCCAGACATTACAAATGACGTAAAGGCGAATGCTTTGCTTACGTTTTTGTAACGGCTTAGATTTTAAATATACTAAAAGAAGGTACCACAGAAAGTACCAAACATGGTAATATTTTTTAAAAAGTACTCGAGATAGTTTTAAAAGCCAAAATATTGATATTGTTGAGCCATTTTTGATCCCCTATAAATAAGAATTTCTGACGTTACCAAATACAGTCAAACTTCGTTTATTACGAACTCGTTTATAACGAATTCTTGGTTATTACGTACATACTTTCAAGTCCCAATATTTTAATAACAATTTTCATACAAAAAAAACTTCGTTTATTACGAACTCGTTTATAACGAATTCTCGGTTAAAAGGAACTACTTTAAATGGTCCCAGTAATTAAAGGTTTAATTATTCGTGACTTAACCATAACCATATAAATCAGCTGTTTTAACCAACTTTATGGATATCACTGTTTTCGATTATAGGTGACTTACCATAATGCCATAGTCATAACGATAACCATATGTACCAATTGAATTTTGGTTTTTTGCCATAACCATAAACAGCTGTTTGCTGAATTTACTTACATGTATACACATTTTTTTTGTTTACTTTTGTACTTTTGAAAAATACATATTTGCAATTAACGTGTTTATGGCCATGGCAGCACTGATTGCTGCTAATAGTAAATTTACGGTTATGGATTATGTTACGACTGCAGCGTCATGGTAAAGTCACGACTAATTGAACCTTAAATTTCATGCATTTTACATTTTTTATAACGAACCCTCAGAGAATAACTTTGAAGTGTGGCAATAGTCTTTACTTTTATTTAATTTGGCAGCATTAAATCAAAACTTAGCATCTTTCATCAGCTGCTAGATAAAGAGGATTCACACATAAAAAAAAAAATTTTTTGTTTTAAATAAATGAAAAAATCATTTGTATTTTATATTTTCTTCTATGACTTTCTCCTATAACGAACTATTTTTTCTGGTCCCAAGGAGTTCGTTATAACCGGGTTTGACTGTATGTACTTATTTTTTTAAAGAAGTACCAACAATTAATTAAATTATAAAATGTTTTCATTAGAAATGAACCTATGGACGTGTTTAAATATTTTTTATTAAAGGGTCTCCTGTATTAATATAAATACAATTGAAAATTGTTATACAAAATAAGCTAGGAGTGATAATGTACCAGATTTTTAAAATAATTTTAATTAATTAATATACATACATACATACAGATACATATATTTATATAGTTATTAAAAACAGATTATTATTAAGCTTTTATTATATTACTTAATATCATGTAAGTATTTATTTAACTTCTTATTTTAAGTTAACAGATGGTAATTAAGAAAAAGTACCTTTACTGGTACTTAATTATTTTTTAATTTATTGTTTATTATTTAGTTTTAATAGGAGTTCCACAATGGACTCCATCAAATGTATTAAAGATGGCGTCTGATAATTGCCATTAAAAAAATTCTCTTTGGCAACCCGTAATTTGTTATTATAAGCTATTAACAGAAATCGAGTGCGGTAGCTCAGTCTAATTGAACATACATACATATACAGTGGATGACAAAACAATGGAAACTTTTTCAAAATTGCACTAAAAATTAAAAATATTCTTAAGAAATTCGTAAAATATTTGTGCTGTTTATTAATAAAAGACGATTTCAATGCTGAATTTCGGCAAAAAAGAATCAATATGTGATAAATATGGACTTAACAAATCAGAACTTTCAAAAATTATTAGAAAATTTTTTGTGTCAAGAACTGTAAACACTTATCATTTTGGCGAAGGCTTCAACACTTCAATAGTATAGCTTTTATATAATGAACTGCAATTTCCAATTTTTTTTCTTTCCAATTTCTAATTTTGTCTGATTAGAACACATAAATAAATTTTTGAAAAAATTTTCAATTGTTTTGTCACCTACTGTATATTTTCTAATATCTATGTGTAATAGTATTTAGTATATATTTTAAAATTTCTTTATTGAAAATAGAGTAGAGCTATTAAGTTCGAATAATCTTTGGCAATAAGACAAATCTATCTTTGCCTTCTGCTCTCTATTGAAAATAGAGTAGAGCTCTTCAGTTCGAATAATTTCCGAAAACTTGTATTTCTTTCTTTGGAAATAAGTCCGATCTAGGCATGTTATCTTTGCCTTCTGCTACCTTAGCGATTTAAACACAGCCAATCGAACTCTTTGCAATATAGTTTCGTACGTTCTCTGCCAGAGATTGCCGTCAGGCATTATTACGTACCAAATACAGAGTTTGATAATACATCCTATCGCCCAATACATTCTATATTTCAGCAGATTTTCAGGTCTTTAAAGACAACGTTATCTTCTCATCCATGGGCAGATTTTGATTTTGATTAGCGTCGCCTTAAAGAGGAAATCAAGATATATTTATACAGGTAGTGCTATAAACGCAGCTGAGTGTTTCTTTTTTATTGTTGTATTGTCTCTTACATGTCAAAAACAAGGCGATCAGTTTATTTAGGCAGCGCGTAATACTATGTTCAGACAGGCACATTTATTGAGCTAATATTCGTTTATTTGTGTACAATATTTTATGTGTTTTATGTGTTATGTGTTAAGTCGCCGTGGTCTAGTGGGTAGTGTGTTGGCTTATTAGACAAAAGGCCCGGGTTCGAATCCCAGGTCAGACATCAAAACGAAAAATATTTCTTCGGCTACTTCCTCTCAGCAGATTTCTGGCAAAGACTCTGAGAGTAAAAAAAAAAATTGCCATGAAAAGCTTCTCAAAAAATCTGTCGTTCGGAGTCGACTTTAAACTGTAGGTCCCGCCACTCATGTATAAAATTAGCGCACACAACATAAGTGGTGTGAGAAGCTAGGTCGTAATCCTGACTGAAGGGTTGTAATGGCCAATTATGTATTATGTATGTATTTTATGTGTTCAGACACATAATATGTGCAATTTTTTTTTGGACAGCTGGTAAACAAAACAGCTGTTGTTGTTTTTATTTTGGCTGCGAGAATTAGTTTCAAAAAAGTTTGTGAAAAAATGTAAAACAACTCATTGGAAAAGGTCTTAGTAAAGAGTAACAGAAACGCCGAGATGTTGCGGTTAGTAGGAGCAACTTTTGATTCCAAAGCTGCTTCTCTCAGAAAAGAAAGCCAGCCATTTTTCGTTTTATTTGTTTGTCTGTTGAAACTTGAGTTGTCAAATATCAATTGAAAGTGTTCGGAAATTGTGTTCGTTTAGAATTTTTCTCAATATTATAACAATTTACTTATTTATTGAGCAATAATTAATTGAAATTTTATATGAAATATTGATCTTAATAATGGCATTTATTGCGATTTACGCAATAAAAGTGCCTGTCTGAACATAGCATAACAGATTTGACAGAATGTGTCATGTTGTTTTTGACACAAATTCAAAACAAAATGAGTTGTTGTAATGCTGCTACTATGTGTGTAAATATATTTTAGGGTATATTTTTATAACGTTTTATTTAGCATTATTTCAGTATAAAAATTTATTTTATTATTTATTACTCGTTACTTGTATTATGTTATAACGCCATTTTGTTTAAATATTTTATGGAAAATCAATTTATTTTTAAATAAATCTATATGTTTAATGTTTATAATATAAAAATAAAATGAAAGACTTTAATTTTGTAATGTTTTACGTGACATAACCCCTTTAGCAACTCAAAAACATGTTCATTAAGTGTAAGTCAAGGCCCTGGTGTAAATATTATTATTGAGAATTAATTTAAAACCATAAGCACTAGGGATGCCAAACGGTATCGAGATTTAAAAATCCCGGTATTTGGGATTTTGTAAATCCCGATCCCGAAAACCCTTCTCGCAATCAACATTTGTTGGCAAAATAGTTCCAAGATGTATGCAGCTGTATGCAGCTTGTAAATATTCACCTCTACCACCTCCTGATGTAAATAAATCTATTTCTTTGGACAGTTGAGTATCTAAATTAGTTACCCTTTTAATTCCTTTTATAGAGCTTTTCCATTCTTCGATGCCATCAAATAATTTTTTATTAATGGAAGTAGGGTTTTCCTCATCTGAGCTGCTATTATCGAAGTCAAGTAATATAGAATTTTTTTCAGAACCTTTTGTAAGGTCAATATACATATGAATTCACAATCCCGAAAAATCCCGGGACAAGTTTTTAAAAATCACGGGATTCGGGATTTTATGAATCGGGATTTCAGAATTCGGAATTTCCCGATTGGCATCCCTAATAAGCACCCTGTTAACTATTAAAACAGTGGAGGATAGAATATAACGGTTATATTTTGATATGATTCTGCAAAAAGGCTTTCACTCAAATCGCCGAAAGACAAATGGGAAGTACTAAAAAAGCTTTGCGATAAGTACTAAATAATTACTTTATGAGTTTTAAAATGTTGAGGGATTTCTGTCAGCTTTTAAAATTTTCTTTTTATAACCTCAATTATATGTTCAAATTTTCTGCAATTTAGTTTTCTAGGGTATGACACGTGGCATTGCCAAATGCGCCCAATATGGTAAGCCGTAAGTTAGAAATTTATTGTAATTGGTTTAATAACCTTTAAAGCTTATGAAATAAAAAAGCTTAGAGATAACGAACCTTTAAGCTTTAAAAAGTGGTGGATAATTCTGTTTAAAGGAAAGAAGGAAAAAACTTTTAGCACTTCAAAACTGAACAGCTGTTACGAAGCTGTTTTTTGACAGCTTCAAATAATTCTAAGCAGCAGAGGGAAGAGAGTATTTTTTGTTATCCATATCCTTACTATGACTTTGACTGTCAAAATGTAAAAAAAAGGAATCGAAGATTGAAAGAAATTTTATAGAAAATTTTAATTAATTAAATAAAATACTTTAAGCAATCATAGAAAAAGATACAATTAAATAATAATAAAAATAAAATTAAAGCAAATTATGTTCCAATAAAAAAAATTAAAGATAAGGTTAATTCCTTTATAAATAAGAAAAAAATTAAGAAAATATTTTGGTGTGGCACGGTGAAAACAAAGTGAAACTAAAAAGGATAACTTTTTGAAAATGAAAACTAAACATTAAATTCACTTTAAATGTGTACGTAAATAGTTTGTTCGATAATTAGTTAACCTATAGCCAAAGCCGGAAGTTGTAATTGACACCAACACCACTATCATCACCACCACCGCCACCACGCCATTGGCATTATAACCAGCATTACGGAAACCTTTTGTTTGACTACTTTACAGCCATGAAAATAATGCGCTTAAGGCATGCTAAGCTTATTGTTCTGTTAATTGTTATTGCCAATTTAATTTTATTCTATTATTCATGGAAATCAACTTTATGGAAGAATATAGCCGCCTCCTTAACCCTGCCTAGCCTGGAGTCTTATGATTTGCTCAAAACCCCCTCACAACACCAACATCAGCAACAGCAGCAGCAGCAACAGCATGCGGAAAAGTCACCCAAAGAGAAGGCCCGCAATGCCTTTAAACACATACGCAAATCCATAACCATAGTTTTTCGTAATTTTTATACGTTCGAAAATGACATTAAGGACTCAATCGATAGTATATTGGATGTTATACCCAATATGCCTATAGTGGTATTGCAGGAAGGCATAGCCTACCCACCTTTAATGTATCAACGCAATTCCACGTCCTCGAAATCTGAGGAGAATAGTGTGCGTTTTGTTAACTTAGGATTTGATATAATGAAACCCATACAGGAATTGAATCCCTTATCTACCATCCACACCAAGTATGCTCTCTTTATGCCCGATAGTGTGCGTTTAAGTAGCAAAAGTCTTTTGCAAAAAATTCTACGTGAAATCAATACAAATCAATGGGGCAAAGATGGTACTGCTCAGCAAGTTCAGAAAGCTAAACTAGCGCCCCCTATTGAAGAAACTGTAAGACGCATGATTATAGTGCCATTTGCAGGAAATCTTAAATCGTTTGTCGGTTGTTTACAAATCGTCTTGGATTTACCCAATTGGACGATACAGTATGTGGCTGTGAATAGTACCAGCGATAAATGTGATTTGGTAAGTTTATGGCAGTCCTTGTAAAGGTCTATTGTTTAATTTTTTTTTTAAATTTTTCAATTCTTTTTAACAGTTTTTGCAGAAACATGGTATTTTGGTGGATGTGGCCGTCTTGAAAGAAATGCCAGAACCATTAGCATCGCCATTTCCGGAAATGTTTTACATACAGGCGAAGTTAAATAATATAACGGTAAGTAGTATTGAAAACTATCTTTAATATAAGGACCGCTTATCTATTTTCGGAATACAGATATAATTGATCTTCGGCCAGAATAGCGGCCAAGCTTCTCACACCACTTATGTCGTGAAAATAAGAAAAACATCCTCCGAACGCATAATTAATCTCCATTTCCTTCTATCCGCTTTGAGTGGCTTCAGCCCTGTTAGTCGGCACACAATGTCCTCTCTAGAGCCACTGTTTTGATATAATAAAGTAGCCTACATAACAAAATGAACGGACGTTTATGATCCACTGCTTTTCAATGTAAAATTGTTGGTATTTTGCAATTTAAATCTCATGGCCTTGGTGTTGCCCATACTGTGACACTTTAGAGGACCTTCGTTCGCCCTGATATTGCCGTGAAGTGAAGTGCATTTTTAATAAGAGAATGGTTTGGGGTGTCGAATGTCTTCTCAAAGTCGACGAATATCAGGGATTATGAAAATCACAATTCCGCCGTTTGTTCCGTAATTATTGTTAGGTTTGGCAGAACAAAAATCAGCTTATTTGTTACGCTAGTCGTTGGCTAGCAGATATTTTATGGAATAATAGGCGGTCCGGATAGGGAGTAAATCAATTAAGGGTCTATTTATTGATAACTGTTTAAAATGCCTTTTTTTACTTGCTCTCTTTGCAGAAATTCGTTTATCCGCAATCATTCCAGGATGGCCGACGACTTTTTGCTGCCTATCATACTAAACAGAGACGCACCGATATGAAACGACGCCAATTCCGGGAAATGTATAAGAAATTACAGATCAAACGTATAGTACGACGTTCGCATAAGGTGCCCATAAAAACGGATACTAAAGATTCCTCATCCTACAGTTCCCAACACAATCTTGTCTTGGATACACAATTTTCTTCGTCGAATTTTTCTTTACCTCTAGTAACCGATATTGATTTGATCGGTTGCGAAAGAAATACAAAATCTTGTGTGGGTACCGTATATAATCAGAAACCGTTTTATGTGTATCTGGGCAAACATACACCACCCTGTTGTTTGGATAAGCTAAAGTCCACGTTTAATCATGTACTCGAGGAGTTTGAAAATGTAGGCATACGTTACTGGTTGGATAATCAGGCTTTAAGGACAGCCATTGAAACGAATCAATTATCACCGGATGCTTATGATATTGACATCAGTTTTAATGTTAACGATTTGGAACGTTCGAATTCACTGAAAAAGTCACAAACCAAACCGTATGTGGATAATGAAGGCTTCTATTGGATCAAAGCCACCGATGGCCATTACTTTAAGGTACAATTTTCGAAAATCAATCAAATTGGAATTAATCTTTTGCCCTTTGAGATAACGGGCAATGAAGTGAAACCGAACGGTTTCTTTGGCTGGAAGGCGAAATCTTTTTCGGCAGATTTCCTGCATCCCATGTCAACGGTGCTATTTTTGGGTAAAAATATCATGTGCCCCAATAATGTGAAAGATTATTTAGAATTTAAGAGTATACCATAGATTAGTAAGGGCATTTTATGTATATATAGGGCTTAATTCAAATCTCCCTAGATACGTTCTGTCCATAAATTTTGGGATTCTAAGAATCGTTTTTTCTCAGTTTTACTTATACATCCAGCCATACACTATAACAGATGGCTGGGATTTCTCGATCATAAGGACATTTTATGTAGGGCTTAATTCAAATCTCTCTAGTTACGTTCTGTCCATAAATTCTGGAATTCTAAGAATCGTTTTTCTCAGATTTCCCCGTGCCGGATAATGACTTCGTCTTGAAGTGTATTTAGCCTCCAGGCACCCTTAAGAAAGTGTCAACAGAAACTGCTATGGGGTTTGAAGTTCTGAGCAAAGTTTGTAGGGAAATAATTGTTTGTTTGGTCAAACAGTTAACGAAGCTAAAGCAAGAATTACAATTAAAACTGTCAGAATGGATCAACAGAAAGAGATTTCTTTTCCACTATGCATCACCAGCTTCCATATCATTCATTACCCAATCGAGCATATTTAGAATATTTTAGGAAAATTGGTGCCAAAATAAGAGTTGTGAATCTTTCGAAAGTAAGATTGATCGATGTTAGTAAAAAATATTACACACTATTATTATTATACTGGATTGAACGCCCTGGTAGTCTAGTGGGTAGTGTACTAGACTATTAGCGTAAGGGTCGTGGGTTCGATTCCCACCAGAGGCTCTGGTCTGTGACACTACACCGGGCATATGGTCGAAGTTACTCAGCTCGTACATGATTATAATATAATTTGTAATTGTATTGTAATTCTTAAATAAATAAATAAATAAATATACTGGATTACTTGGTAATGTCAAAATCTAGTCTACAGGCTGTAATTAATACAGTATTCCCTCGATTTACATCGTAGAAGATTCTGGAAAAAGGCGACGTAAAGCGAAACGACGTAAATCGAATTTCAAATAACTCATTCTATCAGATACATACATACATAATTGGTCATTACAGCCAGGATTATTGAACTAGTTTCTCACACCACTTATGTTGTGTGTGTTAATTTTATATATAAGTAGCGAGACCAACTCCGAACGACAGATTTTATTTTTTTTTTTGAGAAGCCTTTCATAACAATTTTATTTACTCTCAGAGTTTTTTGCCAGTAATCTGCTGAGACGAAATCGCCGAAGAAATACTTTTTGTATTTCTATTTGTAAGCCGAGCTCTGGCTTTACGTCTAATAAGCCAACATACTACCTATTAGACTACGGCGACTTCCAGATACGTTTTACAATAAAAGTAAGATAATTAATTTTTTATTCTATGTATTCAATTTTTTTAAAACAGGGAATTCCCCTGATTTTGTTTATAAACAAGACGATGTAAATCGAAGTTGAAGGGAAGAAAATTTTTGACGGCGTTAAACGAAACAACGTAAATCGAGACGACGTAAATCGAGGGAATACTGTGCCCAATGTTATCCGACTAATTACTGATTATTTCTTGTTTATATGAAAGAAAACAAATAGTTTTCCGGAGTTTGGTTTTTCTCTGAAGAATTAATTTTTCCCTTTATAAATAATATTATTCATTGACATTTATGTATGTATGTGTGTTAAAAATTATACAACACTTACCACTTACAGACATTTCTGCAGAGTGCTCTGTCTTTACAGTACTTGTCTCAACAGTAACAGGTAAATGTGAGGTTAAGCAATAAAATATATTCCGTGTGTAAAAGCCGTATTAAGGCCATGCCGACAAAGAAATTTCTTAATTATTTATTTCACTTTAAATAGCTTTTTTTATTTTATATTAAATTATATTTTACTAAACAACACAAACAAATGCACGTACATACATGTATATTTATGTATGTACGTATACGCCACTTGGCACCGAAGTTACATTCTTGCTTCCTAATTATTTTTGTTACAACATTTTCAAAATCACCACATAAACACGAAATCTTTATTTACCTTCACTTAATTGTTTAAAAAGACACATTTTTGTTTAAATAAATATTGCAATTAAATAAATAAAACAATTTGTTTTAGAAAAGAATTTAATTTCGGACGTCACGCACTCGCAAAACTTAATACGCGCGTTAATATATTCTGAAGAAACTAAAAAACAAAACGTAAATGCAAAGAAAAGAAAAGAGAAAACAAACACAAACAATACTGGAAACAAAAGGCTATAATACTCTTTTAGTTGGGAGCAAACAAAACAAAAACAAAATAATGTTAGTGGATGAAGTTTTTCTCACACACAAGAGAATTCATTCAATATGGCACTCAAATAGAATAAAGAATAACAACATCCGCCTGTTGACAAGAAAATGTGTGTTACAGTGTGTTATAGTGTGTTACAGTGTGTTACAGTGGGTTTTAATGTTAACATAAGATACCATGTATGCTGTTTAGTAGTAAACGCTTCTGCTTGCTCTGTTCAGTTAACAGACATCAATTCTAATGTAAAGTACTCGTATTACACACACATACACATTGCTTGAATGTTTTGTTTACCAACGTACACTGTTATTGTTTTCTCAAATTTAAGCGCCATATTGATTCAATTCTATTATTATATGAGGAAAACGTTAATCTCACCACTGTTTTGTTTACATGCAGCCTGAACTACTGTTGTTGTGAGAGTAAAAGAGATATTTCTGTTTCCAATAGTGGAAACCTTTTTTCTTCTTTTTATATTTTGTTTTTTAGTTTCCAATAAAGAAGTTTTGCGAGTGCGTGACATCCGAAATTAAATTCTTTCCTAAAATAAATTGTTTTATTTATTTAATTGCGTTATTATTTAAACAAAAATGTGTTATTTAAACAATTAAGTGAAGGTGAATAAAGGTCTCGTGTTTGTGTTACTATTGAAAATGTTGTGGGAAATAAAATAATTATTAAGCAAAAAAGTTCTTCAGTGTTAAGGGGCACAAGTGTCTAAATGAATGTATGCTTATATATTATTCTGTTGTTTCGCATAATTTAATTTAATATAAAATAAAATAACCATTTAAAGTGAAATATAGAATTAAAATAAAGAAATTTCTTTGGCAATTTGGCCTTAATACGTCTTTTACACACGGAATGTGTTTTGCTACTTAACCTCACATTTTCCTGGGAGTCTTATAAAGCCGCAGCAGTGTGCAGAATTGTAAGGGGTAAGTTTTGTCTTTACCATGTAAGAATACAAAATTTGTTGATTGTAAATGTATTAGTATCAAGCTACATATATACAGTGGCGGGCAGAAGTGAGTGCATGTTCACAATACTGAGTTTCGTCATCCAACAATTTTTTTATTTTATTCATAACAAATAGCAATGAAAACAGTTATCAATAAAATGAATTCAATAAGTTTGAAAGAAAAAACGAAAATAACCTCCACATAAACTCAATTTTGCACGTATCAAGAAAATTCAAGAAACCATCCCAATTTAAATATTTGATCCATAGACCCTTATTAGAAATGGCTTAATTTACGCGGTTTGACATGTTTTCTACCTAATTATCGATAACATCTTTCGGAATTCGATTCCATTTCGCATTTATACGATCCCAAAGTTTGTCCATGTTTGTTGGGGCTGTTTCATACTGTCCGAGTCGGATTTTCACGAATGGCCAAAGATTTCCAATCGAATTGAGGTTGAGACTTTGTGCTGGCCATTCCATCAATTGAAAATTTTGTTTCCCACTTCATATCTTTTTTAATTTTTGCTGTGTGCTTCGGATCATCATCCTGTTGGAAAACAAATTTCTTATTCGGGATAAGCACATTCGTCTACAAAATTCGAAAGATGGGTTTGCAGAATCTGTATATAGTCTTTTTTCGCATGATACCATCTACTAAATATAGACGGCCAACATGCCACCATATTAAGCATCCCCAAACCACTATATTTTCGCAGCTATGTTTTACAGTTTGCTTCACATGGTATCTTTGAACACGTTCCCCGGGTCTTCGGTAGCTGTACTGTTTTCCATCTGATTGGAAACGTGTTATCTGGTCTGATGAGTCCAAATGTAACCACTTTCAGTAAGGTTTTGTTTTTGTGGATGACGAAACTCAGTATTGTGAACATGCACTCACTTCTGCTCGCTACTGTATATACAAATATAGCCCCGTAATGAAGAAAATACAAAAGTTTTAATTGGTAGAAGATTCTTTTTAAAGTTTTTCATCAAATAACAGTTTTACTACTTATTACTTTGTAATATCTATTCATACATACATAATTGGTCATTAAAACACTATTGACCTAGCTTCGCACAGCACTTATGTTGTGTGTGTTAATTTTTTTGTACACAAGTGGCGGGATCTATAGTTTAAAGTTGACTCCGAACGACAGATTTTTGAGAATCTTTTCATGGCAATTTTTACTTTTATTTACTCTTAAAGTTTTTGCCAGAAGTCTGTTCGATATTACATAAATAATTGGTCATTAGAACCCATCAGTCAGGATTATTGACCTAGTTTCTCACACCACTTATGTTGTGTGTGTTAATTTTATACATGAGTAGCGGGGCCTACAGTTTAAAGTCGACTCCGAACGATAGATTTTATGAGAAACTTTTCATGGCAATTTTATTTATTCTCGGAGTTTTTGCCAGAAATCTACTGAGAGTAAATCGCCAGAAATCCGCTGTGAGGAAATCGCCGCAGAAATACTTTTTGTATTTTGTTTTGATGTCTGGCCTGGGGCTCGAACCTTGGCTTTATGTCTAGTAAGCCAACACACTGCCTAATAGACTAAAATAACAAGTTCTCAATTCTTTACCTATAGTATTTAGATAGTTTTTGGTGTTTTATTTCTAAACTAAATTTGCGTCAACAATTATTCCATATTTACATACAAAATTCTTAAATTAAATAATGACCTCCAATGACCGTACATATGTTTTCTTAAATATCTAACTCTGTACGGTTGTTGTTGTTTCCTTGACAATTTCACCATCAGGTAATTCACGAACCAATGATAATAATTTTTCTAATTTTTGAATTTGTAAAGTATTCTGATCCAAATACAATTGTTTTTTCGGAGGTTTCACCATTAAACGTAGATTGGGTGATAATTTCAAAGAAGTGACAGTACCTCTGTAAACGATAATATTAGTTTGTATTAAAAAGAATTAATTAATTGATAAAAAAATACGAATTACTTATCATCTCCCACAATTATAAAGGGTAACTTTTCATTAAAAGCCAAACGTGTCAGTTTATTTTTACGTTTCGGTACCACAGCTTGTGCACAGACCGCACGATATTTGTTAACGTTAATATCGAATACAAATACTTTGCCTTCATTAGTTACGGCTGCAAAAACCGTACTGGAATACGGTGACCATTTGACATCACCGACTGCTGAACCCAAATCAAATACAAATAATGGTTCGGGTCGCATATCTTCCCAAATTTTTACACGCCAATCAGCACTACATGTGATAAAAATATTCGGATTGAAACGATTGAAATCAATACGATAAACTGACAGATTATGGGCATAATAGGTCATTAAATATTTTGAATTATAGGCTATACTGCATTTGTATATGTGACCCTCTTCGGTGCCGATTAGAAAGATTTCCTTATCTGTGGGATGGAATTTCATGCAAGAACCACAGCTTTGTAAACATAATTCACTGCCATCAGGTCCTTCTATTAGACCCTTTTCGAGTAGTAACGTTATAATTGTGGTGACCATAAGTTTATTTTGCATAAGAATCCAATTTAAAGCTCTACCACCCGATGATACCGAATAGAAATTAATTTCACCATCAGCCATATCGGGACCCCATTTGATCTGAAAATTAAAAACAAATATTTTTTATTAATATTTCATTAAATAGGACATAAATTATATTACCTCCCATACACATTCGAAATGCTTATTATCAACTCCATCGGAATAATACAGAGGCTCTTTATGATTGTCCTTGAGATTGTATACAGCAACGTTGCCATCGTAAAGACCAATGGCTATTAAAAATGGATACTTGGGATGAATATCGCAACTCATTACACCACACTCAGGTCATGACTAGGAGTTAGAAATAAAACCAGAAATTTTTATTAAGACTACAAAACCTATTAAATACTTACTGATATAATCTGGATATGAGGGATTTTTACAAGTAAATAAACATAAAGCTCCCTCATTAGGTTGTTTCATAAAATCATCTGTAAATAGTGTAAATGAATGATTTCTTTAAGAATGATAATCACATTGAATACTTACGTGAACCAAAACACACTGCAAACAGATCGTAGTAATGAGGATTAAACAGAACATCGGTTACGCTCATCTTCTTCGTTTTATCATACTGAAATTTCCATAAAGGCAATAAGGTGCCTTCGGAATCACGATATTCATCGGCTGGATCTTCCCAATAGCGATAATCGTGTGCAATGTCTCTATAAATATTCTGATTAATCATACGCTCCAATATTTGCCAACATTTCAGATATTTTCGATTCATTTCAGCTGCCTTCAAATTTCGATAGTTCTGTTTCCCTCCTTTACTATCACTCTTATGATGTGACCTTTTGTCCTCTTTTTTGTCTTTTTCCTTTTGCTTTTCAAAATCCTCCATGTAACTATCGTAGATATTCCATTGCAAAACATTAGCACCATATTGGGAACGGGGTGGCGGTATAGTTTGCGTATCAACACTCTGTCGATTAAGTTAAGCTCGTAAAAATATTAAATGGGAAAACAACAACAACAAATTAATCAAATACCCTTTTCGGATTGGTAAAGGTGAGTGCGGCTCTTTCACAAAAATTAAATTGATTGATTAGTTTACGTTTTTTACCAGTTGTCGGTGCTTGGGCGGCTTCTGTTACTTCTTCGCCTTCCTTCTCGCCTGCTTCACCTTCATCACCATCCTCACGTCCCTCTTCCTCTTCTTCGCCAATTTCTTCTTCACCCTCATCTTCGTCGGCTTTGTCCTCATCGGGTTCGGGTTCTGGTTCTTCGGTATCGCCTTTAGCATCGGATTTCCGTACTGGCTCAATTTCAATTATCGAATATCTAGGCGCCGGTAAGGGATATCCTAACGATGAAAATAAAATTCTTGTTTAATGAACTTACAAGGCTCACACTAAAAAACAGAAAAATAATCCGCAACAGAGGTTTTGCCTTCTCCACTCGCGATTTTTGGGCAGAAAAGAAAAAAATTCAATTCAATTGTTATGAAAAATTTCGTCCGATAGGTCTTAGTATCTAGGGAAGCTATGCGACTAGCTTAGTTTATCCACTTACTGCAAGTTATTGAAAAAATACTGTTTGCTGACTAGGAAACAACCTATTTTTATGCTGCTAGTTCTGTAAAACGAGGTTCTAGAGATATTACAATGGAGTTCGTAATGAACCTTAAGCTAACAAGGTTAACCTATTTAATCCAACTTTAAATGATAACGATTAAGTGTTACTAGTGCAGTTAGAATGTAAGACAACTCACCAATTTCGCCACTCTCTTCCATTTGCGCTTTAGCCTCATCTGAGTCGATAAGCAATGAAGTGCCCTCAAATTTAAGCAAAGTAACGGTATTACCGGCTGGTGGTATCTGTAAATATACAAAAATAGGCAAAATTAGCTTCGAAAATTACTTGTCAGTGCAATTGAAATCTTACCGTAATAAAAGCCTCATCTTTAAAACTATACACCACCAAATTGTGTATGACATTAGTGTTGGTGGGCGTTAAAACTTTCGTTATTTCTTCACCCAATTCAGCTTCTGTTAATTCCAATTGGTCATCTGGCTTTAACAGTTGCCGTGATTTAACCCAAGCGTCCAAATCATCGGCATCGCCACCACCAGCATCACCGGCAGCTGCTTTTGGATTCTTAGAAGTGCGACTTAACTAAAGAGGGGGTATATAAAACATTGAAATGTTTAGGAAACTTTCTTTTTTAATGGAAAAACTTGAGTTAAGAACAATAGTGCAACTAGTAACTACTTTAAAGTGCATAAAAAATTTGTAAAACTTACCATTGGTTTAAGTATTAATTATCAAAAGCTAAACTAATTACAAAAAATATTAAAATAATGGGTGATTTTTTAAGAGCTATAGGAAAATTTTCATTCAGAAACATGCATGAAATCTTTATTTGAATCGATAATACGTTCCATATAATTTAATGTTTGAAGACTATTTCATGCAAATGTTCGCCGCGACTGCGCCTCAAATGGTCCATCCGCTTAGTCCTATTTTGGCATACTCTTTCCAACATTTCGGTCGGTATCTCACGAATAAATGCTTCAATGTTGTCTTCCAATGCGTCTCGTTTGTAAAGACATGAGCTTTAACATAGCCCCACAAAAAGTTGTCCAAAGGCGTTAAATCGCACAGTCTAGGCGGCCAATAGACCGGTCCCAAACGTAAAATAAAATGTTCACCGAACTCGCCTCTCAATAAGTCCATTGTTACGCGCGCTAGTATAACATGTAGCACCGTCTTGTTGAAACCACATGCCATGAAAATCTTTTGAAAGGCTTCACACCTAAATTCTTCCGCAAAATTTTCCGCGTTGTTGTCCAATTTCTGCGAACGGCAACGAATCGATAATTGATAGTCATCGTTAACATTGGCCGATACAGTTGATATGTTTTCTTCAGTACGCACTTTACGTATGCCAACAATGTAAATTTGGTAGCGAAATTTATGTCACAAAAGCCCGAATAACCGCTTCAGGGGGTCGATTAAACTGACCATAAAATGTAAGAAGCGCGCGATGAACTTTCTTAACAGAACACGAGTTTTGATAATAAAATTCAATGATTTGCAAGCGTTGTTCGTTTGTAAGACGGTTTATGGTTAAATTACAGACCAAACTGAAAATGTTTGACAGTGAAACCAAACACGAAACGTGCGTGAGCTGATTATAACCAAAAAAATCATACTTTATTTTTACAAATTTTAAAGGATTATCCATTTTTCGGTTTCAAAAGTAAAATTAAATAAAATTTTGCCATTCTCTACGGAATACAATACCATTTAAATGGCTAGTTCTAGATTGGTTGCAGTAGTCGACCTTTATAATGCACTATAGTTGTCGATCACTTTTTCACAGCATTTCTTGATAAATGTTGATTTTCAAATGCCGATTACCCGATTAACCAAACACTTCTAACGCCGTCTAATGAACTTGACGGCCAATTGTTTTGCGCTTTCTGAAAACGTCTCATGCAATTAAGCCGACATCGATCGTGTTATAGTTTTGTTGAAACTAAATAACTTCGTATCCATAACCTTTAGCTTTAGTTAGGATTACAACCTAGTTTCTTACAGTACTCATGATGTGTGTTTTAATGAGTGCGGGACCTATTGTTTCATATCGATTCCTCATGACATATTTGAGAGATGTGTAATGGCAAATTTATTTAGTTTTTGCCAGAAACCTGCTGAGAAGAAATCCCCCAAAGAAATATTTTTTTATATGTATTTCATTTTGTTCGAGATGCCTTGGTTAGGGTTTGAATCATGGGTTCTCGCCTAATAAGCCATTAAGACCAAAATAATCTGTTCTCAACACCAGTTTGAATAAACGGTGAGGATCTTCTAGAATTAGTTTAAAAAAATTTCGACCAAAGGCAGCTCCACATAATCACGGAATGAGAAATGGGTTGCAACGCTAAAGAAAATTTTGTTCGAAAATCAGCATTAAAAGGTTATTGCTCCGGCAGGTAATAGATATGGCTACTGTGGTATGAACAGTCAGCAAGCTTTGATTTTTGGGTGAGTTGGATGGAGGTGCAAATTTCAATGCAAGCTATACGATAATGAGATGCAATAGGAATCGACAAATTCGAATTATTCGTCATACATACATAATTGGTTAAGAAAGAAAGAGAAATGAGTTGGAAAAAGAAGTGAATAGCCAACAAAGGACAATAAACGCATAGACAGGATTGTTTGCCAGCTCAAGCCCATTATAAACCTCAGAAGAGTCTGATCTTCTACTCAGGACTTTCAATACCATTGTGCAAAGGGCTGGATAGTCCTAGAGAATATGTTCTGAGCATGCAACTACTCCTCATCGCTACAAACCCATGATTTGCCAGTTATCGAATCTCCGAATGCCAAGATTTATCCAAACCCACCCGCTTATTGTCTATAGAATGCAAAAGTTTGCTGGACATACAGCTGCCAACGATTTTAAGCTTTACTGGACACACTTTAACTAAAGCAATCGGAAAACGTATGCCTTACAATAAGTCAAGACTTTAGACTGCAGGTACTATGTACACAAACAGTGGGTGACAAAACAATGGAAACTTTTTCAAAAATTTATTTATGTGTTCGAATCAGACAAAATTTGAAATTGCAGTTCATTAGTATGCATACATACATATATAATTGGTCATTACAACGTTTCAGTCAGGATTATTGACCTAGTTTCTCATACTACTTATGTTGTGTGTGTTAATTTTATACATAAGTGACGGGACCTACAGTTTAAAGTCGACTCCGAGCAACAAATTTTTGAAAAACTTTTCATGGCAATTTTATTTACTCTTAGAGTTTTTGCCAGAAATATTTTATTTTATTTTGATGTCTGGCCTGGAACTCGAATCCTGGCTTTGCGTCTAACAAGCCAGCACACTAGACCACGGCGACTTCATTATTTGTCATAATATCTCAAACAGAAACTATGTTTTCACTGGTAGGTTAGGTTAGGTTAGAGGACGTGTACTTGTCAATTCTGACAAGTACAGTACTCGGTGGTCGAATTGACCCATTGTACTACGTCCTAGCTTCTCACACCACTTATGTTGTGTGCGTTAATTTTATACATGAGTGGCGGGATCTACAGTTTAAAGTCGACTCCGAACGACACATTTTTTGAAAAGCATTCCATGGCAATTTTTTACTCTCAGAGTTTTTGGCCAGAAATCTGCTAAGAGGAAGTCACCGAAAAATTATTTTCAAATTTGCGTTTTGATGTCTGACCTGGGATTCGAACTCGGGTCTTTAGTCTAATAAGCCAACATACTATCTACTAGACCACGGCGACCACAACTGGTACATACATTGTCAGATCTATCAAGCTCTCTATAAATTTCCATATAATCCTGTAAACTCCTTGCAGATGATGACCATAATTACACCACAATGCACGAAAAGTGACCATGATTTATTTTATGCGTTGTTTCGTTATTAAACGATCCAAACCTTTCACTCAATTAATAACACTTCAGATGAAAGATATTTAACAACTGACAACCTTGCCAGATCGGGTAATTTTGAAACCACTAAATGGAAATCCCAATTTAAACCCAATTTTCTGAAATTAATTTTTTTTCCGAATAAAGTTAAAAAATAATTATTATATAAACATGCGGGATATAACATGCAATAATTATCAGAGTAAAATGGTCAAAATAGTTTATTAGTATTTGACATTTTTACCTGATCGTCATTGTCATTATCTTCTATGCCCGAACCTGTATTTGAATTATTACTAATTGCCTCTAGGGCCTCTGTATCGTTTGCAGCACAAGCCATTAAGTTTCGCAAATTTTTTTAATTATTTTACAAGTAATTTATTAACTAAATTACATAAACTAAATATATTTTAAATAATAATAATAAATTAATAAAAGAATTTCAGAATTATATACAAAATATAGGCCAATACTTGTAGAAAAGTGTAAATAATTATTAAAAAAATAAAAAATTCCATCTAATTTGTATTTACAATTGTTTAATGTTATTATTGTTCTCTTTTGAGTTAATTAACTACATTTGTGTTAAAATAAATTTGTTAGTTTTCCAATAATTTGTTGGTAGAAAATACAAAAAAAAATTATATTATAAGTATTGTACCACCACGGCTTTATTTGCAATTTTCCACATTATTTTTCTTTTTTGTAAGTCGTTTTTATTTTTTTTCACCGTTTCCGTTTCCTTTGAATTTTTGATTTTTTTTTTGGTGCCTTGTGTCTTTCGAGGAATTGTTTGCTTAAGTCTGTGGTGAATAATGAACTAAAATTTCGATTTGTTAATGTTGAACATAAACAGTACTAAAGTTCCTGTATTCTTATTATTTTTTTCCATTCTTCCCCCCTAATTTTTTTTTTATTCAAATTCAAGGAAACTATAAAGTTTCATTCATTAAAGTCGATATTTCGTCAACATTATGTGAGGCCTTAACAAAAATAAAATGAAACAAAAATGAGATTCAAAATAATAGAACTGAAAACAAAAATCATTCAATATTAAAACCAAGACACACAAGATACAGTGGGACAATGTTATTATTTATGCCACAATATGGAAAATTTCATTAAACTTGAAGAAAGTATGTTGTTGAAAAATTCAGTACTTTTTTCAGTACTTTTTCATTTCAGTAATACCGCAGTACTGCCCGCGATGCTTTCAGTGTGGTTTTCAACTATTAATGCATTAGCAACATGTTCAACGTAATGCTAAAGTTAGAATTAGGCTTTAGTCCCGGTTAGCCAAACGTCCAGGAAACGTACATTCGTTTGAAGGACACGAAAAGCGATGAAAACGCTTGGCAAACCGTCAAGTGCCTTGGTTTTTTGAAAGGGTGTAGAAAATAATTCACTCCATCCGACCTTCTTACTATTTACAGGACCTTTATCCGACCCCGGATGAAGTACAACTCTCATGTATGGGCCGGTGCTTCAAAGTCTATTTTGAAGCTTCTTATTAATGACAGTAGGGTATCCAATTCTATTGATTCGTTGGAGCATCGTCGCAATGTGGCGTGTGTTTCATTGTTCTATCGGTACTATAATGGCAGGTGTTCTCAAGAAATAAGGGGCTTGGTTCCCGATAATCACATATCTTTACGTGGTACTCGTGCTTCTCGCAGAGCACATCCTTTTGTTGTTGATTGTCCAGTGAACCGCACAATGCATTACAAGGAGAATTCATTTTTTGCCCGCACTGCTCGCTTGTGGAATGATCTTACTGCGGAAGTTTTTCCCGTCAATTACGATAATGATAAGTTTAAATCAAATGCCCACAAACACTACTCCCTCCTCTTTTCACTTTCCTATAACCTATTTTCCTAACCTGCACAATGCACTCCATGAGTAGGGGCCATCCCCTGAGTGCTGATTTTTATAAATAAAAGAAAAAAATGTAATTTCGGTAAGCATTTACATTTGCTCTTCATATGCTAAAAACGAGGCTTTCATGTTTTGTTCCGAATCAATGATCGTTTGAAAACTTTGTTGACCAGATCGTACATCGCATTCCAACCGATCATTTCGAGTGTTATGCAAATATTCGATTGACACTCGTTTGAAACAGACATTATTTTTGCAATCAATCCAGACACCGCAAAAAGAATGTCTGCTTCAAATGAGTGTCAATCGAACATTTGCATAACACTCGAAAAATAATGTCTGTTTCAAACGAGTGTTAAACGAGTGTCAATCGATCATGATATTTTGCATTAATGCATTTTGTTTGTTGGTTTCGATTAATGCAGACAATGTAAAAATAATATCTGATTCAAACGAGTGTCAATCGAACATTTGCATAACACTGGAAATGATCTGTTTTCAAACGATCATTGTTTCGATTGATTTGAAAATGAACGATCGAAATGATTGGTTTGAATGCGGTATGTGCGATCATTTGCAGTAGTCGTTCGAGTGTTCTGATCGATCGTGCATAAAAATTTATGTGTATGAATAAATCAACAAAAATGAGATTTTTATGATCATTTGATGCAAAAAAGTACTCATTCTGTTATAGTTCAGTACCATTTCAAGTACCATTTCATTTTTGCAATACTCAGTAACATCGTGCAATGAATGTGATTACTTAAGTGTTAGAAGATCAAATGAGAGTAAAATTAAGAGTAAATAAAAGAAATTTTTCCAGCATTTGTGGAAAATATCTTTGCGGTCGTATTCTGTTCTTACATTAAATCATAAAGTCGATAAAAGGAATACAGAATGCAATAGTTCCCATAGGAAATGAGTATAAATTGTTTCTTGTTTGTAATTCTATTACAAAATTGCCGTTTAGCCCCACTGTTCAGCAGTTTTAAAACTTTACATAAAATGTCGAAAGTCATCAAAATGGCGTGCATTGCAATTTCGTTTCTGTTATTCTTTATACAATTTTTCTTGAATTGTCTGCCAATAACAAAATAAATAAACATACCGTTTCATCACCTTTATCATGAGCTTTAATTATTTCAAAAAGTTTTTTTTCTACCATCTTTTCATTTATAAGTTTTGTCTTATATGCGGAGTGTATCTACAAATAATCGCTCTACCCATGGTTTGTATGAATTTCTAGGACATTTTGCGTATTTTTATCGAAGGGGTAGAAATGGAAATGTTCACAGTGTAATAACTAAATTAAGGTCTTGAGGAAAAATACTAGAATTTCTATAAAAATTGTATACTCCAACCACTAGTTGCTAAATTAACATTCAGGCATATTCACATATAATTTATAACATTCTATAAAGTATTGTTCACTTAAAATCCGGTTGAATAAATATTTTGCTATAAACGGTAGTGTCGAAGTCGCTGTAGTCTAGTAGGTAGTGTGTTGGCTTATTAGACGTAAACGCAGTGTTCGTATCCCAGGTATTTCCTCTTAATAAATTTCCGGCAAAAACTCTGAAAGTAAATAAACCTGCCATGAAAAAGTTTCTCAAAAAATCTGTCGTTCGGAGTCGACGTTAAAGTGTAGGTCTAGCCACTCACGTATAAAATTAATGCATACAACATGAGTGGTGTGAGAAGCTAGGCCGTAATCCTGACTGAAGAGTTGTAATGGCCAATTATGTATGTAAACGGTTGTCCCTAATTCGGTTTCAAAAGTAAAGTTAAAAATTTTTGATGACAATTTAATTCATAATGATGGTTAGACCTTGACTTGTTGGACCTTGACCTTGACCTGTGGCAGATTTCGGTCGCTATCTGGCTATAATTTGTAAAGTATTGGTTTTTAAACTCTACAAAGTTAGAGGATTATCCGCGTAGACGCGGTATTTGAAGTAGCTTTACAAAAAAGTCAGCGTAAGATTATATGATGTTAGTGACGAATGACGTGTTAGTCTGTCTGAAAACTTCTCATGCAATGCTGCCAAAATCGATCCTCAACTACATACAAAAATTCCCACATAACTGGTTATAAAACCTTTGATTCAGGACCTAGCTTCTCACAACATCCAATATGTGCATTAATTTTGTACATGAGTGTTGACTTCGGAAGACAGATTTTTGATAATTTTTTCCTGATCATTTTATTTGCTCTCCGCGGCCTATTAGACCTAGATCAGACATCTCCAACAAAAACGAAATACAAAAAAAAAAAAGAAATCAAAATAGAAAACCTCTGAGAGGAAGATGGCGTTGTTATTATTCCGTTTTTTTTTTAACCAACACTCAGGGGATGACCCCTACTCATGCAGTGCATTGTACAGGTTTAGGAAAGGTGAAAAGAGGGAAGATGCGAACGGTAAGGAAACGAGTTGCTACAACGACTATAAAATGGCCAGTGGTATACCTTCACCATTAGACAGTCTACAGTAATCGCCGCCAAGAAGCCCGCAATTTCTCACACCACTTATGTTGTGTGTTAATTTTATACAGAAGTGGCGGGACCTACAGTTTAAAGTCGACTCCGAACGACAGATTTTTGAGAAACTTTTCAAGAAGAGAAAGAGAAGAAATCGCCAAAGAAATCCTTTTTGTATTTTGTTATGATGTCTGGCCTGGGACTCGAACCCTGGCTTTACGTCTAATAAGGCATGCTTCATGTCTATTTTACCATTAGTAAATAGTAGCAATAATTTTTATATTCCGATTGGTAGACTATTTGTCCAGAGTAGTATTGTTGCCTCTTGATTTCTCTGAAATGCTTCTGTAGTCTGGCCGAATATTATGTGAACAATTGTTTAATTATGTTTCAAGTTGCTGAAATGTACGTACATAGATTTTGACATGCAATATATTATTTAAATATTTGTTATGTTCGAACAAATAAAATCGTTTCCTACCATTTTAATTTCAACGCCGCTTCCAGACCAATTTAATTGGCACAACAAATTATATTGTAATAATAAAAACACGATAACCCTTATAACTTATGCCATTACGCTTACATTATGATAGAAGGGATAGGTAGAGGCACAAATGAAATTATAATTTGTTTTGTGAAAATAATTATTTAAGGACAAATAGTTTTCATTATTAACCCTTATGCATTCATAGAAACTATCTAATATTCACGATTCCTATATACAAATTTGTTCGACATTTTTATACGGGAATCAGGACAAGTTTAGCCGTTTATAACGAATTCAGAAGATTTCTCAAGTGATTTAAAAGATCGCATGAAGACTTTAAAGCGAAAATTTCGGCGATCTATAATATCGAAATCCACATTCATTTTCAAAATCAGACTTTTGAACTCAAAGATCAAGAAATTTGTTTTGGAAAGACTTAGGGATATTGAAATTCGCTATTCGATGCTTATGGAGCATCCTGCATATGTTCTTACAATTTCAAATAACATGTAATGAGCCCAAACTAATTACATTTGGCATTGTATTGACTATTCAGCTAGAACTGCTCCAGTTCAGAACTCATATCAACGTAGATATGCTGATTGGCAATGTCTAGTTTTAAAACAAAATATTCTTCAGCGGTGAAGGTTATATCTCACTCGATAGGGAGGCCGACAAGAACCCACATTGCATGTGACTAGAAGAGCCAGAACTGAAAAAGTGACTGTTTGCTCTGTTGGTGTCATTGGGTTTTATTTTTTTTTCGAAAAGGACCCTCGGAAAACAGCTATCCTTAACTTAGAACACTATGGTCACATAATAATCGATTTCTTTTTTGAATATTATGAACTGAACTGTAGACTGTTTCAAAAAGACTGCATACTACGGGTAGGTAAAGTTTCCAGAAAGAATAATTTCACGTTTGCAGACTTTAAGACAAAGTGACTAGAAACAATAAGATCTTTTCTGTATAGTTGAGTACAAAGACCGTGTGTACATGAATAATCCTCTAACGATAAGCATTTAAAAACTATCATTCGTCAAGTTATTGCTAGGAATAGCGCCCAAAATATGTGAATACGTATTCGATAACTAACTTAAAAGTCCTTTTTGTTGAAACCAATCCCGAGGCTGAAGTCGCCGTGGTCTAGTAGGTAGTGTGCTGGCTTATTAGACGTAAAGCCCGGGTTCGAGTTCCAGGCCAGACAACAAAATAAAATACAAAAAAGTATATCTTCGGCGATTTCCTCTCACCAAATTTCTGGCAAAAAGTCTGAGAGTAAATAAAATTGCCATGAAAAGTTTCTCAAAAAATTTGTCGTTCGGAGACGACTTTAAACTGTAGGTCCCGCCACTTATGTATAAAATTAACATATACAACACAAGTAGTGTGAGAAACTAGGTCAATAATCCTGACTGAAGGGTTGTAATGACCAATTATGTGTAATCCTGAGGTGGCCTTCTAAATGACATTGTACCTCGTACGTAATGGCAAGGTGGAGGCATCACAGCAAATCACAGCTTTACTTTTAAATTTAAAACTTTAAAAAGCCTTCAGCGTATTTATGTAACTGTACTGCAACACCTCTGGCGTTATGAAAAATTCCCCATTCCAAGCAAATAACAAACAACACCTTTTCATTATTAACTGTAACTGGAATTCCAAAGGAGGTTCATACGTATGCAGTTTATGCAACTCATTTCAATAAAAAAAGAAAAAAAACTGGTATACATACGTGTAGGTTTGGTTTTTTTCTCTTTCGATGGCGTGACAGAATTAAATATTAAAAATAAAAAACCAAAAGCAAAATTAAAAAAAAAACCTATAATAAACTCGGGTATCAGGTAATGGTAACCAAAGTTTATTTTTAAACTGGTCTCATTAAAAACTAATCAAAAAAAAAAAACATTTTTTTAAAACTTATCGCGGCAGTATCACTTAGGGCATCAACCATGACAATTGGTTCAATTAGACGCAAAAGAATTTAAAATATTTAAAAGTTTAATATTAATTAAGTTTTCAATATAATTTGTTCAATAGATTAACAAATTATATGCGGTATTTTAATAAATATTTTTAAGAAACAATAAATTTTAGAAAAGAAAACAAATATTAACAAATATGTGGTATAGAATACATTTTATAAATTATAATGAAATGGTGATAAATTAAAAACTTTAAGTCTGTGCGTAAGATAGCATGGTGTATAGTAGAAGTGATAATATTTTCCTGATCATTTTATTTGCTCTCCGCGGCCTATTAGACCTAGATCAGACATCTCCAACAAAAACGAAATAGAAACAAAAAAAGGAACTCAAAACAGAAAACCTCTGAGAGGAGGTTATTGGAATTATCTGAGTTGGTATTTGAACTAGAGGTGTGCACAAGCCATATAAAATTGCACACTATTGCATTTTCCTCAAGACCGAATATTGATTGTAGTTGCAAATATAAATAAGTGTGAAGCAAAGATGGAGTACATAAAAACAACTGCACTCGTAAACCATTGTACAACAGTATAAAAGAGAGTTGTGTGTAGAGTGCAACAAAAATATTGTACTCTTCATAGAGTCACAACGTGCATTTCTTTTTTTGCTCTCGGCAACCGAACATCTTCGTCGACGCCAGCATTGCCAGTAACTTTTTTAAACTTTTTATTTCTGGAGAAAAACCTTTTTTTACGTTAATACATTTTTTTACACTACTGATATTCATATGGCAATACTGAAAATGTAGCTTCAGTAGTAAAATATGCTCTTACAACACAAAGTATAGTTCCGTTACTTCACAGGCAAACGAATGCTGTTGTATACATTGAATAACAGAGAAATTCACATTTCAGTGCACTCATAAAATCAAGAGCAACAGAAAAGAGTACACTACAGTATAGCATTTGGTGAAGGGTAAGCTAGCAGAATGTTTTGTACACAACTCTAACACATACATACATAACAACCCTTCAGTCAATCACACCACTTATGCTGGGTTTGTGCTAATTTTATACATGAATAGCGAACCCTACGGTTGAAAATGGACTCCGAACAACAGATTTCTGTGAAACTTTTCAAGGCAATTTTATTTACTCTCAGAGTTTTTGTCAGAAATCAACTGAGAGGAAGTCGCCGATAAATTTTTTTTTCATATTTCGTTTAGTTGGAGATGTCTGACCTGGACGTGGCCAAAATTCTAATTACACTACCGACTACAAGTCGCCGTAGTCTAGTAGGTAGTATGTTGGCTTATTAGACGTAAGGCCCTAGTTCAAATCCCAGGTCAGACATCTCGAACAGAATGAAGTATGAAAAAATATCTCTTCGACGACTTCCTCTCAGGTTAGGTTACTGGCAAAAATTCTGAGAGCAAATAAAATTGCCGTGAAAAGCTTATCAAAAATCTGCCGTTCGAAGACGACTTTAAACTGTAGGTCCCACCGCTTATGTATAAAATTAACTCCCACAACATAATTGGTGTGAGAAGCTAGGTCGAAATCCTGACTGAAAGGTTGTAATGACCAATTATGTTTTTATGTTTTAGACTACGACAAGTGGATACTAAGCCACTTATTTCCCACCGCTAAAATTTGTAAATTCAAATTCTTTCTGGCCTCTGTATGCCCACTAATCAATTTTTTTTTATCTCAATGGATGCCAAATAACTGTCACAATAGCAGAATTTACACCTTTGGCTGTGAGGACACAAAACAGCTTGCGTTTCAACTCCTATCAAACAATTTTAAATTCTTTCTAGACTCTAAATGACAATAGCAGCGTACTGAAACGAATGTTGATCCCCCACCGAACCAATTTTAAATCTACTCAGATGAATGATCAACCCATACATGCAAGGAAAACGTGAGTTTGCCTTTAAACTTCACTGCGGAAACTTCTTTGTGATTGTTTAATGTTCTTTAGAACACCTTTGCTCCATGGATTCCCTTTTTTTTGTTTATTTTTGAGTGTGACAGTTCAGGGTGAATGTAACCACCTTAAACCAACCTTGAAATGTCTGTCTCTGGCCCTCACCTGACTGTTATGTACTACTACTTTTACTAGATGTTGGATGAATCCCAAAGCCTTAATCTTTCGGTCTGGTTATCAGCTTGATTCTACGTCATGCTTCAAATGCAAAAGTCTTGTCAGTTAATTCTAATTCAGCGTATCGTGTGCTATTTCAACGGTCCGTTAACTCTGCTCCAGTATTTAACATAACTTTTGAAAGGACAGAAATTATTGATTTTATATAATGTAAAATCAATAAACCTTAAGTGCAAATTAAACTGATGACATATAGCGGACGAATAGGCCATAAATGACATTGTTTGCTCAGTGTTGGTTATTATCTGTTACAAAAGCCCTGATTATTATTCATATTGAACAATTGTCTGTCTGGGTGTAAGATTTAAAGCTTTTAAAATCTCTTTCTACAGGAGGAATCGTTGTATAGCAACTCAATTAATTAGCCACCAATTACCAATTACATCTCAAATGAGGTCATACATACTTATTTTATAAAGTTGAATTGTGTTAGAAATTTTTTAATTCACATTTTCAATCAACTATTTGAACTTTATTGTGTTACAAACCTGCGCTTTCAGTTTCTTTCCACCGGCCTTATCTCCAGATGCTCCCGCAACCGTACTTTTCTTTTTGTTAGCAGAACTCATTTTTTCTTTTTTAGATTTTTAATAACAATTTTCAATTTTTAATTAATTATTCAATGCAAAATTCTATTTTAGAAAAATATATTAAAATACACCAAAACCATTCATATGTACACGCACGCACAGATATTGTTGTTCTTCTTCGTTTTATTTGATTTATTTTTAATGAAAATCGGTAGTTTTTATTTAACAACGAAAAGAAAAAAAGAATTAAATTAATAAAAACTATCAAAATAAATGCAAAATTATTAAAGTTTCCTTCTAAAAAAACAAAAAAAAAAAATACAAAATTTAGACACAATAATTAAATATCAAAATATATTTTGACATTCTTCAGTTGCCTTTTTCTATTTTCCAAAGTTTTTTATATTTTTTATTTATTATCATCACTACGTAGCAAGTTACTATAGAAATTTCGATTTCAATTTTGTTATCGATTATACGAATATTACGTTTTCTGTTTTTTTTTTTGGCCCCCAAGATGGCCCATTACTAGTAGCCCTTATTAGTTGAGTTGTGGGTTCTGTTCAAATCATCGAAACATTTTTTGCATTTTCTCTTATGCTGTACAATCTTTTGTGATTCTGCAAATAATAGTAACGTTCTTCGGGTCCAGGCTGTGATACATGCTTAAGAAATTCTTTCTCATCAAAATCATTGGCTGGATAATCGAATTTTTCCATTTCACTTTTGGCCTTCTTACGTATAAAATCTCCTACTGGTTTCTCATACATCTGTGCTACAAGATCCACGGAACGTTGACTGGTGGCCACTGAAGCTACAGATGGTGCAGGTGATGGTATAAATTGTGGTGGTAGTTCGGCTAAACATTTATTACGGTTTTGTCTTTCAGCTAAAACTTTTATTAAAACCGGATTTCTAAAAGAAAATGAATGGTTAACTGGTGATTTTCTTCACTTTACAAAACAAAAAAAAAAAGAAGCATAACAGAACTGGTGACTAATAAGATTCCGTTGTAAAACCAATACAACTTATGTGAAACCCAAGAATGATAAACTAAAAATTACGCCTTGCACATGATTTCCCGTTAGATGACGTTGTTGGGCTATTTTAAAGGTTTCCAAGTCTTTTTCATATGTGAAATGAACATTTCCTCTGAAAAGTGTATGCCATACGTGAAAGTAGTTGGTAGCCCTGCAATATGACTTACATTATCATTAGCCAATAGGAATACAATTTGCGTGACGTCATTGATTCAATATACGCAGAAAGTTTTAATTTTGTAAGCGTGATGGAGTAATCTTTAGTTTATCATTCTTGTGTGAAACCTAAGCCTTTCCTTTGTATTACCCCATTATTATAAATCGCTAATAAGACTGTAATAATGGCTATAAAACTCACGCTTTACAAATCCGGTATCAGAGGGCTATAGAAATATCGTGTAGTGATATAGGCAAATTTACTGGCAATAAGGGGATCATAAGATTTCTAAAGAAAGTTCACTAAACATATCAAATGCCGGGTGACGTAGAAGTTGATGGACTTATAAATATCTGTACAAAGCAAAAAACGAACGAATTCATACGCGAGATTAGCAATTCTCGGTAAAAGTCATACAGACTTTAGTCGTTTGCAAAAGAAAGATATGCAAGACAAACATACACAAAACAAAATTTATACTAAATTAAACCCTGGTCTAGTAGGTAGTGTTCTGGCTTATTAGATGTAAAGCCAGGGCTTGAGGCCCAGGCCAGAGATCAAAACGAAAAATATTTCTTCGACGACTTCCTCTCAGCAGATTTCTGGCAAAGACTCTGAGAGTAAAAATTGCCATGAAATGCTTCTCAAAAATCTGTCGTTCGGAGTCGATTTTGAACTGTAGGTCCCGCCACTCATGTATAAAATTAACGCACACAACATAAGAAGAAGAAGAGAAGCTAGGTCGTAATCCTGACTGAAGGGTTGTAATGATCAATTATGTATGTATGTATGTATGATGCTGATTATTACGGATGGCAAACCAGAATTTGTCAGTTAGTTCTGGGGCATATAAATGTGCAGCTTTTTAAGCTTTGATTTAATCATGCGATCACTATCTTCTATTCTATCCTATCCTAACCCGTCTCTAGTTACAGGAGTAAAGCCATAGATTTCTTCTTTTTGATCTTCATGTCTTTCGAATTTGATTTTTAAATCCCTTTACTTATATGGCAGATTATGGAAAGAAAAATTCGGAAAAAGAATTTCCACTCTCTCGATAATTTAAATTAAAAAAAAAAAGAAATTTGATTTTCTATCTTTTAAAGAAATGTCGCATAGTACTTACTTCATTCGGTTCAGCCACTGTTCGATTTCTTCATTAGGTATGGACTCATTGCCTACAAAGTAATTTTCCGCACAGTATTTATTACGTTGCATGAGGACATTTACATCAATATCCGTTTCCTCATCTAGTTCACAGCCACAGCAATTAAATTCGATAATTTTCTGATTCGTTGTTAAGGCGATAATGATCTCATCAGCTGCCGCAGAAGTAAGGGGTATTCCAGATATATCAAGTTTCAATAGAGGCTCATGTTTACTTATCAGTTCGCTGGCTAAGTAACGAGATATGCCCACTTCACTTATATTTCGGCAACCTTTAAGATTCAAATGGCTAACATGTTTTGTGCCTACAATGGCGCTGATTAAAGCATGCAAGGCGTCATCGTTAATGGGGTTACGTGCCAAGCCCAAGTATTCAACTGTAATGTGTTTGCAGTTTTTTAATGATGTGCCCAAATTAGTTAAGACTTCAATATTAAGATCATTAGATTCCAATTCTAGATTACACACAGAATTTGTAATTTCGAAAAGTTCTTGAAAAGCGTAACCACAATGCTCATTAAGCCGATCATTGCCAAAGTCTACGGTCTGCAGGCATTCCAATTCACCTAAGGCACGACAGAGTACCAATAGTTTTTCCTCATCCATTCGACTATTACGTAAACGGAATGTTTTTAGGCGGTGTAAAAAGCTTAAACCCCTAACAACAATAAGAACGATAGATGCTTAGTATTAATTACTTCACTTACGCTATATTTCAGAATAACTTACGTTGCCAAATGCTTGATATCCTGCAAGGAAAAATTTCGGTGTCGGACATGGTACTCACGTTGCTGAATGGGTCCCCAAAATTCTATTATAAACGTTTCCAAGTTGGTGAAATATTGTACGAATCTCAAGTCTATATGATGACAATCTTCTGCCGGATAAGAGTATTTTTTCAAGTGGTCCAAGTACAAAGCCTTATTGCGTTTATCACAAATTTTATCTTCTCCATCGTCTTCACTTTCCACAATCGGTATTTTGAAAATATCTTTAGGATTTTTGGGTATTTTCTTAATAACCGTTTCTACGTTAATACCCTTTTTGGCACGCCTAGCTGCTCTTTTCTGACGCTTGGCTTCTCTTAAAGCTTTCTCTTTCGCCTTAGCTTCTCGTATTTCCTGGCGTATTCTTTTGCGATGAGCTTTCTTTCTAGCCTGTTCCCTTTCGAACTCTAATTGGGATTCTGTTTTTTCCACTTCACCCTCCTCTTCCTCTTCGCCTTGCTCTTCATCTACTGATGTGGGCACTGACGAATCGCTTTCCTCTTCTTCACTTTCCTCTTCACTCTCTTCTGAACTGGACTCTGATTCTGAATGAAAGTATTTCTCAAAGGAGCGTTCCCTTAGGGATTGCAAGCGCTTTAAATGCAATTCCTCAATATCATCTTTTATTTTTAAGGCCAAATCTTTCATTTCCTCATCTGGCCAATATTCTGCGGGACACTGTTCTACCAATTCCACAAATTTCAAAGAGATACCCAAGTTTTTCCATTTGACATCCGATTGAAGTATTAAAGATTTATCACGATGTTTAGCCAATACAACTCTTTTCCAAAAACGTTCTGCGCTAACAAAATAGCACTCGGCCAAAGGCATTTCAATATCTAAGGCATCATAATGTACATTTAATAGACTTGGGTTGCTGGCAACAATAGGCAATGGCTTGGCTCCAAAGTGAAGTGCTAAGGCTCTTACAGATAAATTCACTAACGTTCCAAGCTTATAATTCTCTATAAATAACTCCGGATACACGGTACGACCTTTCTCACTTGCTAAATTTATTGTATGACCAGAAGGCTTATAGACTTCATGTTCCCGCCTTATAATTGCCTCATTGGGTAGGGCATAAACATTTGCATGTACGGGATATTCAATGATTACATTCACTGGTTCCTCATCCATTTCAAATTAATTTTATTGAATATTTTCCCTTCTTTGTATTTCAAATAAATAAAAAAAAATATAATAAAATTTGTGAATTAACTAAGGATGACACAAATAATCGATTAATAGGGTAGACATATGTGTTCAAACAAAAGGATAAATTCCATACTCACATTTCATATTTTTGGATGATTATTTCCATGATCCTTTTTTAATTCTGTTAATCACTGGACAGTGTCCTGTTAACATTAACATTGGCTGTGTTAAAACATTTAGTTTTTATCTTTCCTTGTAAAATTCGAATTTATCTTCGCTCCTATGTACATAAACCTAGATAGACTTAACGTTGGAATTGTGTGTCTGTGTCTGCTTAGTTCTCGTCAGCATTATTTGTAGTTACCATACTGAACAGCAAGAATGATAAACTAAAGATTACGGCATCACGCATACAAAATTAAAACTTTCTGCGCATGTTGAATCAATGACGTCACGCAAATTGTGTTCCTATTGGCTACTTTCACGTAGTGAACACATTTTCCAGAAGAAATGTTAATTTTCACATATGAAAAAGACTTGGAAACCTTTAAAATAGCCCAACAACGTCATCTAACGGAAAATCATGCTCAAGGCGTAATCTTTAGTTTATCATTCTTGCTGCCCAGATACCTACTTAAAGATACCTACCCAATCAACGATATTATTAATATTAACTTTCAGTCTAACTGCACGATACGTACTCAAATCTGGAGGATTGCAGATATTTTGGAACTTGTACCAGGAGGTATGCATCATCAATGTATTCCCGGATCTCATGGCATTTGAAAAGTGTCTACTGCATACTACGCCACCAAAAGCTAAGCTCAAATGGTTCTACCAATATAATAAGGTTTTACAGGATTCGATATTTGAAATTCACGGACAGAGTCTAAATTAAATTAAGAATTTTTACGTCTCTGCTTTATTCTTTACAAATATTTTCAAAGGCTTTCACAAAATCTGTAAATGATTGTTAAACAGGAAAGCGGATTTCCGTATATTGGAGCTATGTTTACAGAGAAGTGATGCTCTTAGAATGTGCCCTATATTCGGACCAATATGAAGCGCTTTAATGTCTTTAACGGTATTGGAATTAGTATTACACCACGATCGTTGTTACAGTTTTCAATATTCTCATTTTCTTTTTTCTATTGTGGTTACTCATATATAATATCAAACAATCAATAGTTAGGGGGAAATCGAACCCACAGCCTCGGCACTTAAAGTCCAGCACACTACCAACTAAGCCCGATGGCTAAGTGCTTAGTTGGTAGTGTGTTTACAACTTTTGTCAAACTTTCAGATTCTTAGGCATTCAGTTTGTCACTAAGGAGTCATCAATCAAACTAGAAGTTCTGCTGTAGATTTTGGTTCAACCAACCTTTTAATTTTTCCAAAATATTATTTTATGTCTATAAAAAAGTTGTTCTCTTTCCATATCATCTGCATTATTTGCTTGACTACAAAAACAATCAAAAAATATTTTAAGAACATATAGGACTTTGAATTTAAAAAAAAGGATTTTTTGACATAAAATATTTTTTGAGTGTAACCATAAAAAAAAATAACATAGTATTCGCTGACATGTGTGCTTGTCGCAGTCTGATCGACGACTAAATAAAAGACCATAAGCAATGTGTGTAAATTTTCGCTGCTCAATTGTGCTATGAAATGGTAATGCCTGCTCTAGGGCTTCGCTGCATGCTAGTATAACAATGGGATATTATGTTGTATGTGTTAATTTTATACATGATTGGCTGGACCTGCAGTTTAAAGTCAACTCCAAAGGACAGATTTTAGTGAAACTTTTCTTGGCAAATTTTATTTACTCTCAGAGTTGTTGCCAGAAATCTGCTGAGGGGAAGTCATTGAAGAAATATTTTTTCGTATTTTATTTAGTTGGAGATTTGAACCGTAGCCTTACATCTAATTAGGTAACACAACTACCTAATAAACTACAGTGATTACTTTCCTGCTTAGTCGCCGTGGTCTAGTAGGTAGTGTGTTAGCATATTAGACGTGTAGCCATGGTTCGAGTCCCAGGCAAGACATCAAAACAAAATACAAAATGAATTTCTTCGGGGATTTCTTCTCAGGGATTTCTGGCAAAAACTCGGAGACTAAATAAAACCTGCCATGAAAAGTTTCTCAAAAATCTTTCGTTCGGAGTCGACTTTAAACTGTAGGTCCCGCCATTTATGTATAAAATTAACACACACAACATAAGTGGTGTGAGAAACTAGGTTATAATAATCCTGACTGAAGGGTTATAATGACCAATTAAAACTTCGTCTTCATTAGATTTAAAATTTGACTTAAAGTTCCCCATCCATTGTTCATCCAACGTTGAAAAGATAGTTCCACTGCTCTTAAATGAGATGTACTTTCCAAACAACTTTTTTGACATAAATTTTTCATATCACCTTAAAATCGTAATAATCTTCAATGAGAAAAACTTACAAAGAAGAAGAAGATTAATATTTATAAAAAAAATTTCATAAATTATTTAATTTTATTGTTATTTTTTATTTTTATTATCTTTATTACTTTGTTGGCTTTGACAATTCAACTTCCAAAGCTAAACAAAACCATACCAAGGCTACAAATATAAAATGTATGTATAGAGCAGGTTTCAAACAGTCTGTTAAAGATTTTGGCTGAAAATGTTCATTACCAATAAGCATGGAGCCAAATACGGTATTCTGTAAATGGGAAATAAAATGTATTATGAAAACGATCGAAAATAACATTTTTTTTTTGAACGACAAGCGGCTTCAGAAGATGGAAAATGTGGATGAAATTTTCAAAATTGAACTTGGGTTGTTTACCACATTTTACATCAATTGAAACCGCTTGTTTGGCAGAATCAAGTGGATAAGAGTAATTACCATTAAAAGTATGGGCACGACTATGGCTAACACTATAAAAAATATAATGTGATAATAATTTTCGAAAAATTTCGCCACCACCATTAAGATGAGTATTAATAGAAATAGAACCATGTTGCTAAAATAAATTAACACACCAAAAATGGGTAAAAATTCCTGAAAATATAGAAAATAACTTTAAAAAGTAAGAAAAGAGTTCTTAAAGGTTATCAAAAACTAACCCAATCATTTGATCTACGTCCAAATAGTAGCATAACGGCCATGCATGTTGTAATAACGGGCAATGTTATATAAAGTATTAGACCATGAACATGTTTAACCACTGGACTTAATATAATGATCATAATTTCGATCTGTACATATGTAAATAGAAATCAGATTTCATATTGCTTGCCCTTCTGAAACAAGCTTACGACTTACAAGTAAAATTGCAAACACCCATTCCAGTGAACTTGGTAAATTTTTTTTCGACATATTTACAGCTAACGATATGGTAATGACTAAAAAGAAGGTTATAACAGCTCCAAGCAATAACCAGCGATTTAATAAAAAATCACAGGAATCCCTAAAATAGAACAAAAAAAAAACCTATGCTTAGTTGAAAATATTTAACCAGAAAATCTCTTTGAACCATACAAACTTACACTGCTTTTATGAGAAACCATTGTAAACAGGAGGCAGATATGAAAACGATGACCAAAGCATAAGTCTCCCGAATTCTAATTAAATTATCATCAGTAGATGTTCTTTGCATTTGAAAATTTTTTTTACACACGCGAATTTAAAATAAATTTTTATTATCGAATTTCAACCCGAAAATAAAAATAAAACTTTTTAAATCAATACGGAGACAGAGGCACTTTAAGGGGGGGGCGATAAAAAATCGATTTATCATTTTTATTCCGTTAGAGATGCTATAGATTAATAGAACACAATGCGTCCAAGAATGATAAACTAAAGATTACGCCATCACACTTACAAAATTAAAATTTTCTGCGCATGTTGAATCAATGACGTCACGCAAATTGTGTTCCTATTGGCTAATGATAATGTAAGTTATATTGCGCAGGGCTGCCAACTACTTTCACGTAGTGCACATTTTCACATATTAAAAGACTTGGAAACTTTTAAAATAGCCCAACTACGTCATCTAACGGGAAATCAAGTGCAAGGCATAATCTTCAGTTTATCATTCTTGTAATGCTTCTGTGATCTAGTGGATGAATTCGAAAACATTTTTTCTATAAATATATGTATCGGGTTATCCACTCAATCCTCTCTGGCAATAATGTCCACTGGACATCAATCAAAGCAAAGCGATCAATTAAATAATATTGTATGTCGTACATTATGACATGGTCCCAGCATTATAATGAAAACAAACTTCCATTACAGGGAGAATATTATGTTTTCCTCATTCAATTTTTGCTTTTGGACTTGTTTAAGACCGAACGTGATATTTTATTAGATATCACAGCAAAATCAATGGAGAAATTCACTGGCGTTTTCTAAGTGGAAGCCTGCACCAACGTTCAACTTAGACATCAAGTTCAAAAGACAAGACATAGCGTAGCGCACTTAAGCATCAGCGACTAAAATAAAGTGTACTTATCAATCAACACTGGGGCTTTGTCTCTATGTAGTTTTCAGATGAACCCTAAGACATATATTCTCAACTGAGCTTTGATTTCAACACAACCGCCAAGCACTTCTATTCTAAAATATTCTGAAGTTGTTTACTTAGCATGAAGAAAATTACGGCAATTTACTATTATTACTTCGATCCTGGACCCCCATACAAAATATATGCTACAGAATTAGTGAAGCCCACTTGTAGTGTCACATGCCGTGAAAATTCTCAATTTTCTATGTTTTTTTTTTTGCAACTTCTATAACAATGTTATTTACAGGTGACACTCCTACAATATGGTATTCTTACCCTAAGAGAATGAAAGAAGAAGTGCAGAAAACAATGCAAATGGATTACTTAAGCAAGCATGAAGGCGCATACGTGTCAGCTTAATATCATTATAAACCATAGGAAGGTCTGAATGTCAGCACTTGACGGTGCAGATATCGCCTAATCTCTATATAAAATCCAATTGAGGTTCTGTCTCAGACCCCAAATTATTTCAAGGATAAGGAATCCAGTCATCAGTCTCATGTTGAACTTATCGCGTGGCAAAAGTGAATCAGTTCCATCAACTTCTCTACATTGTGATCAAATGGAATCGGTTGTACCTCGATCAACAACCATATTACCGATTATCGAAACTGTGTGACTAAAACGTACGATAGAAGTGACTAAGTGAGACTATAGAATTCTTGCTAATGGAATGTGTTAGTACAATGGATCAAATCATTGCCCAAAGTAAGAATCTTAGGTATTTTTATGTGGGATGACGTCAATCAAGTAGCGAGTAGTCTTGATGCGGCGGTCCTAACGACTGCTCAGACATCTCAGTCATGTATAAAATTAACTTACTTACTTAATTGGCCATAACAACCCGAATAACGGATTTCGGCCTGCTGCAACACATTCTTCCAGGCGCCTCTCATTTACTGCCAGACCCATCTTCTTAGACTCCCGTTCAATAGCACTAAAGGCAGCAGTGATATTTCGTTTGGTACGCCCTATGATGTCGATGTCGTCAGCGTACGCAAGCAACTGGACACTTTTTTGAAAAATAGTGCCATTGCGATGCACTCCCGCCTTTCGCAGAACACTTTCCATGACGAAGTTGAAGAGGTCCCATGATAAGGGATCGCCTTGTCTGAAACCTCGCACAGTATCAAAATGTTCGGAGAGATCCCTTGCTACCTTGACTAAGCTGCAGGAATTACTCAACGTCATTCTGCATAGCCTTATCAGCTTCGCAGGTATACCGAGCTCAGGCATTGCGGCAAAAATATGATCCCTTATGGGGCTATCGAAAGCAACCTTATAGTCGTCGAAAAGATGGTGTGTGTCGACTTGATTTTGGTGGGTCTTTGCAGGATTTGGTGTGAAGATCTAGTCGATGGTGGATTTGCCAGGTCTGAAGCCGCACTGATAAGATCCAATCAGTGTTTTGACGAGTGGCTTCAGTCGTTCACACAATACGCCTGTAAGAACCTTATATGCGATAGGGAGAAGGCTTATACCCCTGTAGTCAAGGCATAACGTATAAAATTAACACACACAATAAAAATGATGGGACAAACTAGGTCGTAATGCTGACTGAAGGTTTGTAATGATCAATTATGTATGTACATATGTGACGCCAACTAACCTTAGCTATCAAATTGGGTTGTTGTGATTCAACAAACATGCAATTTTTTAGAAATTAAGCCACCGCATTGTAGAAGGGTTATCTGTATGTTATTAATAAAAACAAAAACAATAATATTTTTGCATTCAATAATACATTTTATTGTAAAAATTTGCATATGCTTAAATGGTAATTTGTATATAAAAAATAATTAAACTTAGTATCTAGAGGAGATATAATGATAAAATAATAATAAAATATAAACAATTAATAGCTAGTAATTGAATTGTCGTCTCGTCTTAGACTTTTGAAATAACGTACTGGCAATTCTGGCAAATAAATGCATACAAAATACAACATGGGTCCAAAAATCAACATAAATACGAACCAATAGATTAAAGTAAATATTGTTAATGCATCCATGTATGTATGTATGTTTGTATGTACGTACTACAAGTATGTACGATTAAAAGCCAATATGTTAAAACAAATGATGCAACCAACTACAGAAACGTGTTAATATGATTTGATTTGATTTGATTTTAACTTAGGCACTAATATCACTTAAAAAAGATTAAATAAAAGAAAAACTACTAATTTTGTTAATAATTTTTTTAAACAAAATTATTTCACAATAGCAGCAGGTAACTTTAGTACACAAAATTCCAAAAAAATATCAACAAAATACACCGTTTTAGAAAACTATTTTATAACATTCATTAGGTCCAATAACAAATCCAAGAAATCCGGAACTTATTTAATTGTTATCGTCTATGAATGCCATCTGTAACAAAAAAAAAGAGAGAGAAAGGTTAAAAAAAAATAAATTAACAATTAAAACAATTACAAAATAAATTATTATGGAAATTAGAATAAAAACTTGTTTTAATTCTTATATAAAATTGCTTTAAAAAAAAAACTATTCTTTTCTCTTTTAAAGCGTATACAAGGTTTTTATATTTTATTTTAATATTTTATAACAAAAAAAATTTATTTAAAAAACCTACACAAACAACAATAAAATATTATTTAAATAATTGAACAATATTTTCACTTTTGTTTTTTTTTTAAATATTTTTTTTATTTATTTTTATTATTTTATTCTTTGTTTGTTTTGTTTCAATCAAAAGAACGGTTTTAGTTTTGAATTTATTTTCGTTTGGTTTCAGTTGTTATGGTGTACGTGATTCGTTGTATCGCGTTCCACTAAGTACTTGTACACTCCTCTCTATGCCAAGTTCTGGCTCATACTGATTGTTGGTTTGAAAGCAACATTTCTGTTAAGTGTAGTGATATTAACAATAAAAACTAAACATTCTTCTGTTGTTTCAGCCCATATTTTTACATACTGCTTGAAGTATTTTCATTTCTTTCAATGTATCTGTATTGTCCATACGTTTAATATTCATTCATTCATTCATTCAGTTATACTTACTACTCCTAAATCGTTGTATAATGTATATACTGCCTATAGTGTACGTACGCCAAGGGTAAAGAACAAATAAAAACACAAAAAAAGCGCCTCAATAATAACAACAAAAACAAATTGAGAAATTTTTAAAAAGGCAAATTGATAAAACAAAACAACAAAATAAAAAAAAAGTTGCATGGAACGAGCTAAAACAATATTAAACGATAATATCAATAACTTCTACAGTAGAATCCAAATTCATTTAGAATTTTGCTTGCTTACCCAATATATAATTAAAAACAAAAAATAAAAGCCTCAGGCAAAAATATTTCAATTAAATATGTTGACGCCAACAGTGCGATTAGATCATTGTTTCGATTTTGTGCTGAAAAAAGAAATTCGCGATTGTTTGACATGCTCTTGTTCGAAAGCAACACAAAATATTCCATGTTCGACAGATTTTCTTTAGCCCAAACGCAATCCAGGTCAATGAAAATGAGATTTATGGCATCCTAATGCTATATTAATAATTGAGATCGCCGTGGCCTAGTAGATAGTATGCTGGGTTATGAGACGTAAAGCCAGGGTTCGAGTCCCAGGCCAGACACCAAAATAAAATACAAAAAAGTATTTTTACAGCGATTTCTTCTCAGCAGATTTCTGGCAAAAATTCTGAAAGTAAATAAATCTGCCATGAAAAGTTTCTGTGTAGGTCCCGCCACTTATGTATAAAATTAACACACACAACAGAAGTAGTGTGAGAAATTAAGTCAATAATCTTGACTGAAGGGTTGTAATGATCAATTATGTATGTAATGCTATAATAGACAATCAGGGAAGACTTTATTGTCATCGATTTTGCGTCATTAAATGACCGGTTATACCAGACGTCATGCCAACACTGTTTCTATTGACAGGGCTTCAACCTAAACTCTAATATACTTGATTAAGGCTGTTTAACAAAAAAAAGTTCAGTCGGCATAGTATAGTAGGCAGTGAAATGGCTTATTAGACATGAAGCCTCGGTTCAAACCCGTCGTCAAACATTTCCAACAAAACGGAATACGAAAGAATATGTCTCCGGCGACTTCCTTTCAACAGTTTTTTGGCAATAGTAAATAAAATTGACAAGAAAAGTTTCTCAAAAATTTGTCGTTCGAAATCAACTTCAAACTGTTAATATTAACACACACAACTTAAGCGGTGTGAGAAGCTAGGTCGTAGCCCTGAATGAAGGATTGTAATGGCCTGTTATGTATATACATATGTATTCGTTGACAATGTTATTACGTTTGCCGATAGGTTAAAGTTTGACCTATCCTTGCCTTAAAACTCTAAATGTACTTACGAGATGAATGGTAAAAATTTCCGAAAAAAAAATATGATTGAATAATAGTTCTTCCACACAAGATTGTATCGTATGACAATAATTTCGAACTTTATGCCATTCTTATATAGGCAAATTGTAATCAACACTCAAAAACAAAAATAATTTGAAAATGATTAGTTATTTTTAGTACTTTCGCTGATTGTTTCTTGAACTTAATCGCTTTGGCAGTTATTCAATTTCTTATCAAGTCAAATGCGTCAGTTATTAACACACCCTCTGCACAAAAGATTATTTTTATCATGACTCGCGCGCGGATTATGTCGCACAAAATTTACAAACACGATCGTGCATTGTGCCAATTAAAAAACATTGTGGGTTTTCATATATATGAAGAGATTTAATTCGATCGATTTTAATTTCGAGAATCTTGTAAATTCAAAGGAAGTTATTGTTTAATGGGATTCGCTTAGTGTCGGTGTAATCCTTAGTGAAACGATTGTGGACAGTGTATTACAGAAAAATACGGATGCTATTAAGGCCAAATTACTAAAACTTTTTTGTCTTAATTAATTTTTGTCTAGTCTAAAAAAATCAGATAAAAAGTTTACGGCGAAGGTATAACACTAGTTCATTAGGGAACTCCCTATGACCAGCTTAGGAAGAGATAGACTGCAGGAAAGAACATCAAGTGTCTGTTCTCCAAATGATAAACGTCATCTGGTATTGACTTTGCCTAGTCACGTGGCCACTTTTCGATCATTAAGAAGTAGTTACGATCGTCTTAATCGATCAACTACGCAATAAATTGCAAATATTAGAAACAAATCTTCATGGATTATAAACGTTGTATTTAGGACTTAGACTTGTGTATCTACATACATAATTGGTCATTACAACCCTTCAGTCAGGATTATTGGTCTGGTTGCTCACACCACTTATGTTGTGTGTGTTAATTTGATGCATAAGTGGCGAGACCTACACAGTTTAAAGTCGATTCCGTACGACAGAATTTTGTCAGAAATCTGCTGAGAGGAAATCGCCGAAAAAATACTTTTTGTATTTTGTTTTAATGTCTGGCCTAGGGCTCGAACCCTGGCTTTACGTCTAATAAGCCAACACACTACCTACTAGACTACGGCGACTTCGTCACACTTGTGTATCATTATCGAAAATATCGCTTCTTTTAAAGAAAATGTGGCTGATAACTTGAATTTATAAAATTCACAGTATTCTCAGCAACTTGACCTATTTGATACATCGTTAGGATGTTGGATTTGCACCTTTATCCATATAAAACCAAATTAACACAACAATTTGAAAGATTAGCCGGATTATCTTTCACAACGTGGTAGATATTCTATTGAAATGCTGGCGCAACGAGCTTCCAATGCTGAATTTTCAAACAAAATATAGGCTTTTTTAAAGCCATTACATCTGAAAGATCAGACTATTTTGGTTTACAATTGACGATTGTAGACTAGACGGCACTTAACTTTAACGAGATAGATTTTAGTTTTAAGATTGGAGAATTTAAAAACCCTTTTTCGTGAAATTATTGCGAAATGCCGCCTGAAATACTAACATGAATTATAAATCTTTCTGTAAGTCTGTTTGTCACGCTTGAACGCCTGGACCAATTTTCTTGAAATTTGGGATATAGATCAGGCTTTTGTCGGTGCAGCTTATAGGCAATAAATCTTTTCAAGATTTTGACCAAAAAGAGAGGAAAAATGGGACGATTTAGCTTGATGAAGTTTCCCAAATAGCTATTGGAGGTGTTCCGTTTATAAAGTCTGACCAAAAGGATCCCAAAAAGGGGGAAAGGGGCGAAAAAGGGGTAAATTGAATGCATTTATATTTAGGACTTAGAGTAGTCAAAAAACTGAGTTGTTTGATAAACCGGTTTCCGAATAATTTGAAAAATTGGATTTTTTTAAAAACCGGTTTGAAACTGGATTTTTATTTATTGTCATTTTAATAACCCGCTCAAAGCCGGGTACGATCTGCTAGTATGTATATGAAAAATTATCGAATACTATATCAAAAGAATCGAATTCTACACCCAATCCAGAGTCGATCACTGTGTTTTGCACATTATGGGGTGGTTCTAGTTCCATCGATATATCAACTTTAAGTGTGTTTTGAACCGTTAAGTGAATATTTGTCAGAAATTCTCTTGCTCTACCTAGCTCACTCTTTCTAATTTTTTTTGATAAATATTTGCTTGAACCAAACTATTCAGGTATTACTGTATGGCATGTGAATAATTCAGATTTTTTTTAATGCATGATTCAGATCTTTTATAATTAATGGTTTTTATTGTTATAAACTAACATTATAAAACTCATATAAAACTCATGTGTATGTTTATTTTAAAACCATATGCTTGACTTAAAAAAATATGCCATAAATAATGACGTTACATTTGTACATAAAAATATATTTTTATGATATCATAAGACTTTAAGAAACGCTCAAACGTTTTTAACAAAGGAAAATTATTTTTATTTTTTTATTAAGAAGGGGAAATGATTAAGAACGTAATTGTTATTAAGGAATTTACTTTAAATACATATTGATTTTGAAAAAAAAAATATAAAATAACATTTATATGATAATACATGAAAATACTATACAATTCACAACAAATCTATTCAATTTATTTCAAAGATTTGTGTATATTTGACTATTTTATTTTGTTTTGATTTTTTTTTTCACGAAATTTAATAAAAACTTTACATATGTATATGCGATTTATCATAACAATGGCTAATATATATAATAAAAATACATTAATTTTTCCGTTTATATTATTATCCGCATTTTTGTATTATTTCCCGTATGATACAAGTAAATCAATAAGTGAAACAAAGCAAATCTTATTTATAAAAAGCCTGAAATATACTAAAAAAAAAATAAAATAATTTATAACACCTGTTTGAAATGAATTTTTAAGTGCTACACTCTAGCAAATAATTATAAAGTCATTTATGAATTTGCCCAGAAAGTAATTCCAATATTATTTTTATTTAAATCCCACTTTAACATGTAGAAAGAAAACCAAGTTTCACAAAATAAGCAACATTTTACTACTGATAAGGATGGGTATAACCTTGAATTATTGCTGCCATGCAATCTTTATCTTCTCAACAGTTGCAAATACATACAAACTTCTATAAATTTTCCTTATTTTTAGAGTATAACCTTAAATTAATTCTGCCTTGATGCATTCTTTATCTAGAAGTTACCAGAGTCTAGTATGCAGAGTGCTAGCTTATTAGACGTAAAGACACCGTATTACTACACTTCATAAAAAAAAACAATGCCATGACAATAACGACATTACCAAAATGGCTTTTACAACTTTAAATATTATAATTAAGCGACCCTATTCATCGCACTTGATCTAACAACTACTGGAAAGTATTGTCAAAACAGCTTTTTACAACTTAATATGCATATTATATATAACTGACTTAGTAATAAACGGCATTATAGTAAATAGCAGTATTGCCAGAATGGATTTTAATGCATTCTATATTATGTAGAACTGCATTACTATTAAGCGACCCTGTATTACCAAACTTCAACAAAAACATATAATCATAATGACAACAGTATTATCATGCAGTTCTATATAAAATATAATTTTTATCAATGAAAATATTAATTTTTCAATTTCCAATAATTTTTTGCCATTAGTGTTAGATATAAGCTTTAAATGAGATATCATTCATTAAATTTGATGCGGTCCTATGGGAGATATTTGCAACCGACAAAAAAAATTGCTTTAGAAATAATATATATGATGATTCTTATTCTCTTCTTCCAGATTTATCGCTCAGCTAAATTTCATGTATAAAATGCCATTTTTAATAAAACTATACGGATTTATATTTTAACTTTTCTTAACTTAAACACTATTTATTTTAGACAAAAACCTTACTATCTCTAAACACGAAATTTGGACTTAAGCTATTATTATTTATTCGGTTTGATCATAACAATAGAAGATAAAAAGTGTAAAGAAATCTTGCCAAATTATCACATTATATGGGACTATAAATGCAAATTATACAAATACAATATACATAGATACGTACATAAATATAAGCATATTTATATACATACATACATATACCATATATGTAGCTAAATTCACATTATTGTTGTCAATTAGACAACTTTTTCTAAAAACTCTAAACCTCACTTGAGATAAGAATATTTGGAAAATTATTTTTAAATATTAAAAATATAAAATTATCAAAAAATTCTGTTTATAATGATAATAAAGACCTTTGTCTCGATTATATAATAAACCATTCACCTACATATTTAGCTAAATTGGAAACAAAAATCTAGATATACATATGTACAGTCAAAGACAAAATTTTAAATACACATTCAAAATCTATGGTGCAGTTTTGTTGTTCTTTTCTAATAAGTGAGTAACACACACACATTAAAAAAATATAAACATAACGGTATTTTTTAGAAATGCAATAAAATTTAATGGACAATGTTTAAATATTTCGAATGTGTAGGTTGACTTCTGTCTCTGACTGCATGCACATATTTATTCTTATCACATTAATGCAAAGAACATGTTTAGGCTTTGCGTTCAAGAATAGGAGAGCAGCAGGTTTTGTCTAGTTCCACCTAGAAACATTATTTTAAAAGCTTTTTTAAGAATCTTATTTATTTATTAGAATACAATCACAAATTATACAATAATTATTACGAGGTGAGAAACACAAGATCTTATATGGCTCAGGGTTATGTAGCTGATCAGAAGTGTATACTGGAAATCGGAAGCCACGACCCTCATGCTAATAGCATACTACCACTAGACCACCAGGGCACCTGACAATATAATTACCAGAGATCAGCAATGAATCGTTTTTCCGCTACTCATAAGCACTCATGCAATTTTGAGTATGAGTGAATCACATACATACATAACTTGTCATTACAACCCTTCAGTCAGGATTATTGACCTAGTTTCTCACACTACTTATGTTGTGTGTGTTAATTTTATACATAAGTGGCGGGAACTACAGTTTAAAGCCGATTCCGAACGACAGATTTTTGAGAAACTTTTCATAGCAATTTTATTTACTCTCAGAGTTTTTGCCAGAAATCTGCTGAGAAGAAGTCGCCGAAAAAATACTTTTTGTTTTTTTTGTTTTGATGTCTGGCCTGGGACTCGAACCCAGGCTTTACATCTAATAAGCCAGCACACTACTTACTAGACCACGGCGACCTCTAGTGCAGCAACAGAATTGAGATTCAACTACTCTGATTCATTCGCACTCGCTACAACATTGATTTATAAGTATAAGTAGCAATGAGTACGAGTACAACGTTGACATCAAACTCACAACATTCGAAAAATGTTTGATTCATGCGCCTACTCATTCCAATTCATAACTTTAGAAAAATACTTATAAGTACTTATAAGTCATTCGAGTGGCTCGAATCACTCATCAAAATTTACAGTCTTGTTGTTGTTGCATATGCAAACAAAGAAGAAAGGAAAGACAAAGACAACAAGCAAAGCATACACACAATCTTCTTGTAAGTAAGGTAGTGTTCGTACTCGAATCATACATATTTTGTTCATTGTGTAGATGTTAAGTAGAGAAAAGTCGAAGTCAATAACATCATACATATTGTTAAGTATGAATACGACGAGTGATTCCAACTTTGAGTATGAGTAGTATGAGTATCATATTAAAATAAGTATGAAAGCGAATAAGTATCAGGAATTATAAGTTTGACTCGAATCTACTTAGCGCTTTAAATACTCGTTACTGATCTCTGATAATTACATTCTTATTTAAATAAGATCGTATGCTCTGTAGACCATAATGTAACCAATACACGATACTTAAGTTTATAGGATACCACACTTCTAACTAGACTACCAAGACACCCTATTTTAAAATTTTTATAACAATATACTCGTTACCGATTCTCAAGGTACTTTTTTTCTATAATTTTATGGTTAATAGCAACAACATGACCTTAAAAACCAGTGTCTTAAGCTCAGCAAGAACCCAAAATTGGCTTTTTCGAAAGTCAAGATTAAAAGAATATTAAAGGGTTATCCATTCCTAGGTTTCAAAAATAAAGTCAATTAAAAGCCACACTAAAGTTACGATTACAATGAAACTGTTATCACATAAGAATTAATTAGAACTGCTAAGGCCCAAAAACAAACAAAAACTGTGGTAATTACAGCTCCAGACCATAAAGCTCATCAACTGTCAGTTTTTCTGGATGTACAGTAGAAGCTCACAAATTAGAACCTCCAGTAATTAGAAATCCCAGAAATTAGAATCTGTGCTTAAAGTCGGCGTGGCCTAGTAGGTAGTGTGTTGGCTTATTAGACGTAAAAGCCAGGGCTCCAGTCCCAGGCCAGACATAAAAACAAAATACAAAATATAGTTCTTTGGCGATTTCCTCTCAGCAGCTTTCTGGCAAAAACTCTGCGAGTAGATAAAAAAACCATGAAATGTTTCTCATAAAATCTGTCGTTCGGAGTCGACTTTAAACTGTAGGTCCCGCTACTCATGTATAAAATTAACACACACAACATAAGTGGTGTGAGAAACAAGGTCAATAATCCCGACTGACGAACCGGCTTGGTTTTCCGAACCGTGAACCGAAGTCCGGAACGCGTTCTGGTAAAAAAAAAATTAGCACAACACCGCCGATCTTGGCAGCATGTAAATTGTGATGATGTAGAACTCTGATCACATCTGTAAAGCTTCAAGTCTCTTCAAAAATTTTGCATCTTTTTCTTTGCAATTCCTTACAGAATAGGTCCGATTATGGCGATCATAATCACCCTGTAACTTTCTGGCTGGTTTTCCAGTGCGGGATAGTCGTGCTTTTATTGTGCAGCCCTTATATACATCCCTTCAGTCAGGATTATTGACCTAGTTTCTCACACTACTTACGTTGTGTGTGATAAATTTATACATAAGTGGCGGGACCTATAGTTTAATGTCGACTCCGAACGACAGATTTTTGAGAAACTTTTCATGGCAATTCGATTTACTCTAAGAGTTTTTACCAGAAACCTGCTGAAAGGAAATCGCCGAAGAAATACTTTTTTTGTACTTTGTTTTGATGTCTGGGGCTCGAACTTTACGTCTAATAAGCCAACACATTACCTGCTAGACTACGGCGACTTCAGACTGAAGCCCTTGCACTGACCAACTTCTTTCTTTTCCCTGATTTTCGTGGAACTTGGTCAGTATATAGACTGCGTTCACCCGTGGCATTACAATGGGCCGCTATGCGTGCTCAAGTGAGTTTTGTGATATCAGAGCTGCCATTCCGACCTAACCTAACCTGTCAGTTGTTGACGACCCACATTCATAAGTACAAAACAGACACCCTAGGTTAAAGATATCAAAATGCCCTCTAGTCCAGCACTTTTGAAACCACTTAATGAATAACCCGGTATTATTCTTAAAACTTTTTTACATAACTTTTTGTTAAATTCCCTCTTATAGGCATACAAGTGTTGTAACCAATTTTAGTTTTAGCAAAAAATTTAATGAATTGTTAACAATCACCAGCCTCTTGTTCGAAATCAGACATTAACCTCTTTAAACGGATAATTAATTGTGTGAATATCAATGTTTGTCAATGATTCAATGTAAACAAACCAGTCAGTCAGTCTCTAGCTAGATTTTAAAGCCAAATACTTTATTTATGTTTAATCTTAACCTTGAAAATACAATATTGACTATGAACATTTGGCACTAATGAACGTTTGTTCTACTGCCATACAAAATTTAATGCTATTTACACGGGTTTTTTTTGATTTTAGTTGCTGAAATGTTTTAATTAAATTAAATGTTGAATTAATTTGAAAAATTTTTTAAACAATAATATGATATGTAGTCTCTACGTGTGAATAGTAACGTAGTTAATGTAATAAAACATTTAAAAATTTATTTTTAAATTAAAAAAAAAAAATGTTTTAAACATCAAATACTTCCGATTGTAATCTGTGTCATAGAAACCAAACACATTTAGGCTTTAGAACCTAAATTAACTGAAGTTGAATACAGTGGGCTTCAAAAAGAAAAAGTTATGATTACTACAAAAAGCTATAGAATTTTATATTGGACCCGGCTCATACTATATTTACGTTACGCTACGTGGTAAATAGACGAAGCTACATACGCTCTTTTGCGCTCTGTTTTCGAAGATCGCATTATCAGCTGCAGAGCTGATATCGTTTGGCCACCACGGACCTGCGATTTGATACCATTGGACTATTATTGGCGCCGTCAAGCCAGAGACAATTGACGCTTTAAAGGGCAATATTGTATGTGTAGCCATTGGTGAAATACAGCTGCACACAATTGATAATGTGTAAGGCTACTGCATTGCCAGCCGAGCCAGCCATTTGAATGAAATTATTTTCCAATATTAAAAAAAGAAATTTGAGAAAATATTCAGCAGTTTTTTTAAAGTATTTTCAAAAAAAAAATTATTTCGCAGACTTTCTATAAGGCCAATAAGGCTTTGAATAGCAAATACTGTTTTTTAATTTATAAATAAATTTTTTATAAAACAAAACAATAAAAATTAATGCTTATACCCAATCTATAAATGACATCAGCTACATATGAATGTATATTAGTGTTTAATAAAAGAAATTGTAAATTTACAGTTCTGTTCAAAATAATAGGAGTGCCTTTCATTTAAAAGCGAAGTTTAAAATTAAGAAAAATAAAAAATAAAAGAGTAAATATCAAATTTTTTTGACTTAAATTTTCTTTCTAATTCATTTTCTAATTTTTTAACACTTAAATATTTAGTTAAAACTAGGAAACCAATAAATAAAGCTTACTCTCAAAATTAATTGCTTAAAATAATAGATAAGATCTTGGCATCTGTTTAAAGGAATTTGATACCACGCATCCGCGCTCTGTGATCCATAGTTTTTCTGCATTTGAATGTTGTTTCTCTGCAGCATACTTTTTAACATCTCCCCATAGATGTTATATGGAATTAACAGCACCTCTCGCAAAGTGCCGACAAAGACGTTCCTATCCATTATGTCTCTAATTGGGGGTATTGGGTCTACAGCTTTATATGAAAAGCTACCCCATATCATTAGTTTTGTCACTACCATGTTTAACTGTCTTTTGTGTATACTGAGCTTTATATTTGGTGTTGGGAAGACGTCCAACATACTGTGCCACCAAATAAATCAATTTTGCTTTCGTCAGTCCACAGTACGCCTCTTCATTTTACTTCGGAATATTTGATATGTTCTTAGGCAAACTTTAAGCGTGCAGCCACCTGTATTTTTGTCAGCAATGGCACCTTTTGTGGACTCCTTGCGAATAAATTTTTGTCCATCATTTGTCCTATGAATAGTAGGGCCACTTACGGGAAGATTCAGACCCCTTTGAATTTTTCTGAAGATGCCGAACGATTTATTTTGCTGTATCGCACAATTCGGCGGTCATCGACAGTTGATGTTTTGCCCTTAGGCCTTTGCGTTTCGGTATTTTTTTTTTTTATATTTTAATGCATTTGTGATCATTTGATCGGAGTAAATTAAGATTTCTATAATTTCTTTTATAAGTTTTGCTTTTTTTCGAAGGTTTTTAATTAGTTCTCTCTTTTCTCTAGTAAAGTGCCTTTGTCGTCCCACTATTAGAAAAATTTATGTGAATCACTGTAGTAAAAGTTTTAATTACATTTTTCCGTACTTACTGCTCACTTTTTTTTTTAAATTCTATGCTGCTATATTTTTATTTTTAAAAGAACACTCGCACTCCTATTTTTTTGATCAACTGAAATCAAGGGCAAACGAAGAAATAAATCAATTTCATCGCAAATATTAAAGTTATTACGAGATTAAAGTCGCCGTGGTCTAGTAGGTAGTGTGCTGGCTTATTAGACGTAAAGCCAGGGTTCGAGTCCCAGGCCAGACATCAAAATAAAATACAAAAAGTATTTTTTCGCCGATTTCTTCTCAGCAGATTTCTGGCAAAAACTCAGAGAGTAAATAAAATTGTCATGAAAAGTTTCACAAAAAATCTGTCGTTCGGAGTCGACTTTAAACAGTAGGTCCCGCCACTTATGTATCAAATTAACACACACAACATAAGCAGTATGAGAAACTAGGCCAATAATCCTGACTGAAGGGTTGTAATGACCAATTATGTATGTACGAGATTCTTTTTTGTATTTTATTTCTTAGATATCGTTGTAACTACCATTAGAATATAACATGTTTTGCAAATTGGCACAATAAAAATTTTTAACTTTGAAAATATTACATGGTAGCACTCCTATTATTTTGAACACAACTGTATGTATATATGTATGTATGTATGTGTACTTACAATATATAAAAGAAACTATCGCTGTCTTTTCTCTTCCTATCGATTGCATGAGTCTGTAGATGTTTATCATTATTGGACGAGGTATCTTGATAGCCATTTGTCGGCCCCATAGCTTTATTTGTATTCTTCTGGGCCATGGAAGAGTTCTCCTTTGTTTGTCCAGACGAAAAGAAACGCAAAGTTTTATCCATTTTTGCACCTTAACTGAAAATAGAAAATTTAACAAAAAAAAATTAAAATTTTAACACAAAATTTAAAAGACAAATAAACAATTTATTGATACAACAATAATAAATAAGACGTAAAATGTTGCAACAATTTTCACTTCTCTAAAGTAAATAAAAATTATTTATAAATAGTAAATATTTGTTTACTGGTTATCTGTTATATACAAACATACATATTTTATGTATTATATTGTATATAGCATATGTACATAAATTGTTTTGTTATTTTATTTAGTCTAAGTCAAGGCTGAAATCACTTTTTTCGGCTGATAAGATTTATCAAAAATGTGTTATGAAAACATTAACTTAAGATAATATGAAACTATATACAATATAATGTGTTAAATTTATTCCAGAAATTTCTATTAGAATCCAATCTGTATCAAATTGGCAGCCATCCCCAAAGGCTTAGTTGTTTTGATTCTGAAAAAGGTTCCGCACTTATAGTCCTGAAGTCGCCGTAGTCTAGTAGATAGTGTGTTGGCTTATTAGACGTAAAGCCAGGGTTCCAGCCCCAGGCCAGACAGCAAAACAAAATACAAAAAGTATTTCTTCGGCGATTTCCTCTTAGCAGATTTCTGGCAAAAACTCTGAGAGTAAAAAAAAACTGCCATGAAAAGTTTCTCAAAAAAAATCTGTCGTCCGGAGTCGACTTTAAACTGTAGGTCCCAGGGCTAACGTATAAAATTAACACATACAACATAAGTGGTGTGAGAACTAGATCAATAATCCAGACTGAAGGGTTTGTATTGCCCAATTATCTATGTACTTATAGTCCTGGCTGTCATTTCTTAAATATCCTGTTAATTTTATGAAGGGGTGTGTTTCATCCAAATAACCTTACGTTGGCCGTGTCTTCTAGACATCTAAAAATCCTTTTTCCAAAAGCCAGAGAAGATATTCTGTGATCTTCTTTTCTATCTCGCTTCTCCTGAAATCGTTATAAAGTAACCCAAGGCTTCGACCGTGTGTGGACGCAACTCCAACAACTATGATGTTACTAAGTTATGGGCTCATTATCTGTTCTTTCTTTTGCAAATGAGCAAATCTATCTTCAACCGTGTATTTGATTTCAAACCAACTACATTTAGTCGGCCTAGTCTCCTTCAGAGATCAGCAATAAGTATTCAAAACGATGAGTAGGTTCGAGTCATACTTATAATTTCAGATATTTATACGCATTCATACTTATTTCGATATCATACTTATACTACTCATACTCAAAGTTGGATGTGCTCGTCGTATTCCCATTTAACATTTACACGAAGCACAAAATAAGTATGAATCGCGTACGAACACTACTATAATCACAAGAAGATTGTATGTATGCTTTGCTTGTTGTCTTTGTCTTTCCTTTCTACTTTGTTTGATAAATGATTCAAGCCACTCGAATGACTTATAAGTATTATAAGTATTTTTCAAAATTTATAAATCAGAATGAGTAGGCGCTTGAATCAAACATATTTCGAATGTTGTGACTTTGATGTCAACGTTTTACTCACGCTCATTGCTATTTATGCTTATAAATCACTATTGTAGCGAGTACTAATGAATCAGAGTAATTGAATTTCAATTCAGTTGATTCATTCATACTCAAAATTCCATGAGTTCTTATGAGTAGCGGAAAAACGATTCATTGCTGGTTTCTGGTTTGCTTCTCCAATTGCACTATCCATATGTACATGGATCTTCCAATACATCTTTACCCTTGAATATACAAATCGAAGACAGTTCTTATAATTTTTAACTTTTTTAAGAACTTTCCCTTATGCCTAATGCCCTTACGTGTGTACATTTCCGTCTTCAAAGTAGTTTGATGCACAGCAATTGCTTTTGGAGATGCAAATCTAGGACAGTTCTTATAATTTTTAACTTTTTTAGGGAAATTCCCATGTAATGCTCTTACGTGTGTATATTTATTTGCTTTATATTCTACGCTGATATTAATCGTTATTTTACTGCATCAAACCGAATTATTATTTCGTGCAACATTTTATTTCTAACTTCCACTTAGCTATAGGGACTTGACACTGCTATTGAATAATCCGATCTTAGTTCTCATGGGGAGTTGGAACTCCAAGACTTCTCAATGTCTATTAAATAATAGAGGCGACATTAGCTTTTTCTTACATTTATTTTCAAGCAAATAGCAAAGGTATTATCTTGCTAGTCGAAAAGCTGTCAGGATATTGTCGAAATTCATCACATAGCAATATACTGAGTCTAGCATTCAGGATGTTATTTTCTGCAATGCTACCCCTTTCCAGATTTCGCCTTCAAAAATTTCATGTGAAACAAATTCGAAATGCTGTTACAGATGGGAATTAATTTGATTATTTTACTTATGCTGTCACTATCAAGCTTGGCTCCACACAGGGCAACCCATATAGGCCTAATGTTTAGGTTAGAGTCAACTAACGCCTTTTAGTCATTACAACCCTTCAGTTAGGATTATTAACCTAGTTTCTCACACCACTTATGCTGTGTGTGTTAAGTGCCGGGACCTACAGTTTAAAGTTGACTCCGATCGACAGATTTTTTTTTTGAGAAACTTCATGGCAATTTTATTTTTACTCTCAGAGTTTTTGCCAGAAATATACTGAGAGGAAATCGCCGAAGAAATACTTTTTGGATTTTGTTTAGATGTCTGGCCTGGGGATCGAACTCTAGCTTTACGTCTAATATGCCAAGACACTACATAGTATACTATAGCGGCTTCATCTTTAGTCCTTTAAAAGAATTTTATAAACAAGTACAAAATATTTGTATTTTTCCGGTATTTAACAGGGAGTGCATAACAGTAAAATATAAATTTACATGCGCCGTACTTATTTTTATGGAATGCACTGTATTTATTATTTAGTCTATTAACCACACGTCTTTTAATATTTCGGCATCAAGCAGCTTGGTGGTGGTCGTTGTTATCTTTGCAAGACCTGAGACATTTCTTATTTTATTGGGCATACATTGTTCAACAATACATATGTACATACATACATATTTACAATATGCTCATACTCCATAATCTATTCAATACTTAAAACAAAGAATATAAAGAAAAACGAATGGAACTGTTGCGCTTTAAAGAATTCATTTAAATTCAATGAAAAATAAAAAAATTTAGTCTCAACGCAGGGAATTTATACGAAACGCAATTTAGACGTCAAACCGTAAATAATAAATCAATTAGTGTAGCATTTATGTATAATATTGTTGTATACAAAAAAAGAAATATTTGTTAATTGATTTGTTTAGACAAAATATTAAAAAATAATAAAAAAAACAAAATTGTTGAAATTGCAAAACCAATCTAAAAAAGACCAGCATGCAACTGAAATGGAAACTGGATTGGAAAAAACAACTACGCGGAATTTATATAATGGAAATATCATTAATAAATAATTTAATTAAATTAATTAAATAGTAAATTTTCCCATAATTTATTAAAATACAAAAGAAAAACAATATGGAATTTACAAAGAATTTTAATGCGTTGTAATCGTTTAGAAAAAGATTAAAAATTTCGGAATTTTTAAATTTGTTTACTTTTTATGCTTGCTTTCTTTTAAAAACAACGAACTCATGCAATTAATTGGCAATGAATTGTTTTAATTAATGTTTACAATACAATGGCCCCAATTATTCTACAATTATTTGAATACGTTTTAATTAATAGACATTTATTGTGTGCATTGAGTGCCTATTTAAAAAACAGAACAACAGAATAGTTATGAGAGAGTAAATAAATATCATTGACGCAATCTAAGCAGCTACTGTGAACTTTGAACAGTGATTGAACCAGAAGTCCCATCTGAACATTATGTTTGAATCGTCGAGTAAAACATGATAAAAGTTTTATGGTAAGGCTTTTCAAGGAACTTTTGATAATTTCGAACGTGACGCTAAGGGAACTGGCCAATTTTCATCCGTTGTTAAAACCTACGACCTACAAAGTTGACACAATGGGTCATATGGACCAGAGAAGTGCTCGTCATATTCATACTTAATAATACGCATGATGTTATTGACTTCGATTCGTCTCTACTTAACATTTACACGAAGCACAAAATAAGTAAGTAGCACTCACAAGAAGATTATGTGTATGCTTTGCTTGTTGTCTTTATCTTTCCTTTATTCTTTGTTTGTATATGCAACAACAACAAAGGCGGTAAATTTTGATGAATGATTCGAATCACTAGAATCACTTATAAGTATTTTTGTAAATTTATGAATCAGAATGAGTGGGCGTATGAATCAAACACATTTCGAATGTTATAAGTTTGATGTCAACGTTGTACTCACACTCATTGCTACTTATACTTATAAATCAGTGTTGCAGCGAGTACGAATGAATCAGAGCAGTTGAATTTCATTTCTGTTGATTCACTCATACATAAAATTGCATGAGTGCTTATTAGTAGCGGAAAAACTATTCATTGTGTGAACGACATTCATTGTGAACGACAAGCTACCTGTTGACCTAACCTAACCTTTGATAATTAAGTTTCACCATATACGTTAGGAACCCTAATGTGTACCATCATCGGTTTAATTGCAAAATAAAACATTTGAAGACAAAAAATACTGTTCTAGCTTTTCCCAATGACATATAGTTGTAAACAAATTTATTCATAAATTTAAAGCCAATCTATGTTTCAATTGGCATAAAATATTAGCTTCGCTCTAGTATTATTCTGATAGGCCCAGACTATGGAAGCTGAAGCCCGCTAGGGAAGTATTCCCATACCAATTCCATAAATGTTTTATAATTCGAATATGCCAACTTCAGATTATGTCCTTACGTCAATACTTGAGGGAAATGCGGCTTTCCTTGGCAAGATTTAAGCACATTAGTACTAATACTGTAGCTGTAGCCAAGCGACAATAACCTCTTACTTATTTTAATCCCGACTAAGCTATGTGATTCAGTTCTGAAATTATTACAACTATTACTCAGCTAGCTAGTCTATTGATTGCAATTACTGATTAGACTGAAAATTTATTGTTAAAAATTTAAGATCAACAATTCACCCATAGAATGAAATCTCAGCTTTATTGATAGTGACTTGTATTTCAAATATGGTATTGTAATCTGCACACTTTTTATTTTGCATAGGAAATATTATTTTTAAAACAATTTCAAGTACAATATACGATTTTATTTGGCAGGCTTGTTGAATTCGGTTGTATTTAATGAAAAGCTTGATATTACCGGTTTAAAATTCTTCGGTCGTAAACACTACACAAAAATAAGTAAACAAAACAGAGAACTTGTTTTCATATCATAACGTTTTTATGTCACTAAGTTTGTTTCGTTTTTTAATTTTTGTTTTTGTTTTTTTGTTTTGTTTTTTTTTTTTAATTTTAAATTTGCATTTAAAAGATCGTATGTTAAATGTTTTTTTTTTTAATTATTCAAGTTACTTAAATACGCCTAAAATTTCAACTGTACTTATCGGTTATATTTTTTAAAAATTTGTCAATACACAATAAATATTTCAATTATTATCAGGCATTTGTTTCAAGTACATTATTTAGTTTTATTTATTTTTTTTTTAATTTTTATCAATTGTGCAAATAACGACTACGACGCATTACAATTACATTTATGACGATTAAAGTTTTTTGAACTTTGCACCATAATATTACAAAATGGTACCTATATGGTGCACGAGCATATTATAATATTTATTAAACTAATAGATTTCTTATATTATATTATTATTATTTTATTTTTTTTTTTTTATTTTTTGTTTTTAGCTTATGCTTTTGAGGTATGTACCTTTTAATTAATGTACAATTTTTTGTAAATTTTTTTTTTGTAATAATAGTCTCAATAAATGAATTTATAAAAGACCCAAACTTGTTCCACTCTTTTAAATTTTATTAATTTTTTATATTGTCTGTATACGAATAGGTATTTTGATTTTAATAAATATCGTAAAGAAAAAAATTTCAATAGCTTTAAAGAAATAAAGGAAATTCAAACACGATCGTCTCTTCTGGCGTCTCTGATCAAACTGATTGTTGTTTATTTACAGTTTTTTATATTTGAGCTATAAATTTACCATGCCGCTGGTATATATCACATATACTATATAGGCATACACGCACTCATACTATACAAAGTCATTGAGTTAAATCAATACGTTTGTGTACGTATTCCAATCAGGGTTGGAAAACGTAATACACTTCCATATACTATTTGTTCTAAAGCATTCTAATACTATGTTCAGGCATGCACTTATATTGAGAAAATCACAATAAACGGCATTATTGATCTCAATATTTCATATAAAATTTCAATTAATTTTTGGTCAATAAATTCATAAATTGTTATAATATTGAGAAAAATTCTAAATACAACACTGTCATAAGTACATTTAGTAAGCATATTACATTTTTCCGAACACTTTCTATTGATATTTGACAACAGCAATGTAAATAACGCATAAAAAAGCTTTCTTTTGTGCTAGCTATCCAATATTACCAAATTTTTAATTCTCATCCTTCTGAGGAAAGCCACTTTGGCTTCACAAGTAGTCCCTATTAACCGCAACAGCTCGGCGTTTCGGTTAATCATTAGCAATACCTTTTCCAATGTTAAATTATTTTCCATTTTTTTTTTTTAACATTTTTGGCACTAATTTTCGCGATTAAATTAAAAGCAATTTTGTTGAAGCAATCAGCTGTTTTTTTTACCAGCTGCCAAATAAATTTTCGTATGTTATATGTCTGAACACTAAAAATATTGTTCTCAATAAAACGAATATTGATTTAATAAAAGTACATGTCTGAACATAGTATAAGGATTTTTTTCTTTGTAAATCTAAAGTCGCTTTAAAACTCATTTTTAAAAAAATTTTATGAATACAATAGACGATTTTCACTTCAGAATACCTATTGCTTTAACATAGAGGTATGCACAAGACATTCTGCTAGCTCACACTTCATCGAATGCAATACTGTAGTGTACACTTTTCTGTTGCTCTTGATTTTACGGGTGCACTGAAATATGTATTTCTCATTTATTCAGTTTATACAACAACCCCCGTTTGCCTGTGAAGTAACGGAACTATGCTTTGTGTTGGAAGAGTATATTTTACTACTGAAGCTACATTTTCAGTATTGCCATATGAATATGAGTAGTAGTATAAAAAAAGGTTTTTCCCCAGAAATAAAAAGTTTAAAAAAGTTACTGGCAATGCTGGCGTTGACGAAGATCTTTGGTTGCCGAGAGCAAAAAAAGAAATGCATATTGTGACTCTATGAAGAATACAATATTATTGTTGCACTTTTCACACAACTCTCTTTTCTACTGTTATACAATGGTTTACGAATCCAGTTGTTTTTTGTACTCTATCTTTGCTTCACAATCAATATTCAATCTTGAGAAAAATGCAATATTGTGCAATTTTATATGACTTGTGCACACCTCTACTTTAACAACAAAATAATTATGTAGTGAGTAAAACATAGCAACAGAACATATAATTGAAAACCGTGCTATGACGCACGTGCGTCCCATAAGGATGTTATTTTTACTGACTTTGGAAAACACCTTAAAGTTCGTCAGAGCAACAGATAATGTGCTTAAAAATTGCCCCGATCGTGTAGGCTACTGCATGGCCAGCCATTTGAATGAAATTATTTTCCATTATTAACCGGAAGGATTGTACTTTCAAATAAGAAAAGAAATTTGAGAAAATATTCATTTTTTTAAGCATTTTCAAAAAACAAGTTATTTGGCGGACCCTTTAGTTATTAAAAGAGTATCACTAGCTAAAAATGTAAACAAAAACTGAGTCCCATACCTATTAATTATTGAAAGGGCTATGTAAGCAAAAACGTGAATCAGTCGTTTGAATCGCAACAAAGCCCACCCAAGTGTTAAGCTAATATTTATTAATGATTAAAAATTAATCATTTTTAAATTGGGACTTTTAAATTAGACTTAATACTGTTGCGAAGAGCAGAAGAAATTTTTGCACAATCGGTCTCTAGCCCCAGTTTTATCAAAAAGGAACGGAAATGCGTATGTTGCAGCATCAAGAGAATGCCATGCCATATACATCTATAAGTACAGTGACGGGAATGTTATTGATTTTTTAGTCCAAGGGATTACCAACTGTTCCTGCCTATGGATAATAGGTTTATTAATAAAAAATCTGAATGAGCCCAGGGTTTGTTAATGAAATCACATTCAAAATTGTTTAAAAAAATGCCACTCAATATCCATGGAATTTCTTTTTTATTCATAGTTTTTGATTAATATTAATTTCCCATCTCTGCATATGATAATGGATATATAATGGTCTTAAACTTGTACATAATAAAAGTGTTTACATTCTAAATAAAAACATATGAATGTATGTATATACATATCTGTGTTTGCATACACTTCATGGTACCTAAATACATACAAATATATACACTTTGTTTTGATTCTCTTTGTTCTTTCGTCTGTTTTGTGGTAAAGCAATTTTTAGATACGTACAGTGAAACATGCCCAATATGAGATAATGATAGAACACTTTTTGACAAACACTTTTTACAAGATTTTCAAATTTAAAAAATGCCTGATAGTTTGGTTTTAATTTAATTTTGATTTCCGTATTGTGTAGTTTTAATAAAAGCAATGACAAATTAATATGAATAAAAATTAATACTCTGTGAATTAATATTTAATACAAAAACCTGCATATTGAAATAGGATAAAAAATATCTTTTTTGATGTCTGTATGTATGTGTACTGTTATCTGTGAAGTAACGGTAATATGCCAAGTCAAGTTGCCTACCCAAGATGCCTACTAAATTTGCCTACCCAATTTACCAAGTCAAATTGTCTGCTCAACTTGTCAAGTTGCCTACCAAGTCGTCTACCCAAGTTGCCTACCCAAGTTTTCAAGCCAAGTCGCCTACTAAGTGGACAAGTCAAGTTGCCTAAATTCATTCGTACTCGCTACAACATTGATTTATAAGTACAGGTTATAATGAGTATGAGTACAACATTGACATCAAACTCACAACATTCGAAATATGTTTGATTCATATGCCTACTCATTTTGATTCATAAATTTAGAAAAATACTTATAAGTGATTCTAGTGATTCGAATCGTTCATCAAAATTTACAACCTTTGTTGTTGTTGCATATACAAACAAAGAAGAAAGGAAAGACAAAGCCAACAAGCAAAGCATACACACAATCTTCTTGTGAGTATAGTAGTGTTCGTACGCGAATCATACTTATTTTGTGCTTCGTGTAAATGTTAAATAGAGACGAGTCGAAATCAACACATCATGCATATTGTTAAGTATGAATATGATGAGTACTTCCAACTTTAAGTATGAGTAGTATGAGTATAATATTAAAATAAGTATGAATGCGTATAAGTATCTGAAATTATAAGTATGATTTGAATCTACTTATCGTTTTGAATACTCGTTGCTGATCTCTGATTGCGATATCTCTGTAATGGTTCATTATGCTGGCCCTACGCTTTGCGAATAGAATTTATAAATTGAGAAATACAATTTATAAAACCACCATACCATCTTCATTTAAATGTTTTTTAATTTATCATTCAATTTCCATTTAATAAATGCGATCAGCAATTTCACGGTCAATGAGCAAATGATTATCGTTCCTGGCTGTGCCTATGCTTCGGAAGTAATACAAAATATTTCAGTTTAATTTTGAACTTTTAACATGAACCTCGAACGAATTTTGCGCATTACCAGTTTTTATTACTTATTGACGGGTTATCAAATACATTGGTTTGATCGTAAAACCTTACGTTATAATCTTACGTTATGGTGTTGCATTTATTTTCTCATACTCTTCATTATATATCTCATCTGTTTCGCACATCATTTTGAAAATTCCGCTCTATTACAAATTATTTCCAATATGTCACCATTTTTAAGGAATTTAATTCGTTTCCATGTCTTACTAAGTCTAAAGGCAATTATCTTTTTTATAAGTGAATGGAAAAATCGGAATAAGATTGTCAACAGCTTTGTGGGTATACTGGATGAGGCTTTAAAAAACAAAGAAAATTTTGATCAACAAGAATTTATGGCCTATGTAATGTTTTTCTCGACATTTATAGTGTTTTTGGGATTTGGTTTATATATTGCGGTAGAACTAAATTTTCAGTTACCTCCGATAGATCATATAATGATCAATATGGCATTATTTTTGCCTCATTTTATTATAGCGGGTTGTCTACGATTTCATTCCCTGGGCTTGTGGTTATTAAAATGGGAATTATTAAAAATAAAGCACACGTTAAAGGATATGATAAACGGTGTTGCAAAGGAAACAGATTTTTCAGTTATCGAAATCTCAAATCCTGTTTTTGATAGCACAACACACAATAGAAATAGATTGTTGGGATTTTATGCAAAGTTATCGCAACGTATAGCTTTAATAGCGAATTATTTACAAACTTTTGATTCCGTTTTACAACGACAATTAAGCATATTGATGAGCCTTAACTTTAATTGCCTTTTAGCTGGCTTTTATAGTCGTTTATACTTTGAAACTTCTTGGCATGTTCTGTTTACAAATCGCAATCATCGTATATTTTATGCAGCCAACAGCGCCATCTACGCTTGTATCCTAGTGGATTATGGAGTTTTATTATTTAGCCGTTGGCGTTTTTGTAAAGTAGTAAGTGGAAATAACGTGTTTTTTTCTTGTTATCACAATTTTAATATTTTATTTAATTTCCTTTCGTTAGCAACAAAATTTGCTTCGGATAATTTCAAAACAATTATATGGTGACAGATTAATTTCCGCTGAAATAAGGAAAATCTTTAAATGCCTTAATCATGAGTTAAAAGAAAATTTTAAATTAACACTCTTCGGCTTAGTAGAATTCAATACGTGGAATTTTATAACAGTAAGTTTAATTTATTAATTTAAAAGAAACATGATTTTTAAAAAATGATTTTAAATTATTTGTTCTCGTTTTTTGTAGATTCAAGGTTGGACGATTACAATAATTGCTTTCATTATAGGTTACCAATATTTTAATGATCAAATTCTGGCTCTTAATGAAAGTTTAGAATCTAATGATGGAGTTTAAATTAAATAAAATTTCAATTAAAAATAAAACCATAATTAAATCGAATAAAGAAATATTATTTACTTAGAAAGGGCAAGGCAAATTCATATAAACTGGTGTCATTAGCCCGTGTAAGTGCTTTTTTCAGTACACACAAATGTCAAACTTATTGTTTGCGTACAGAGACAAAAAAAAAATACTTATGGTGTTTTCTTTTCTACCAAAAAATGTGCATTTTATTAAGGCAAAATACAATTTTGCGTTGGTTTCTTAAAAATGTTTCGCCCTCTAAAAGGGTGGTATATTTCATTCTAGTATAAAAATTGTAAAATATATAAATATGAATATTACTGCATCTAGTTTATTTGCAAAAATTGAAATAAATCAGATATTAGATTCATTTTCGTCATCTGATGAAGAAGAATTACTGAATTTATTACATACTTAATCAACAGCCGCTCTGGCAAACACAGGGCATACCCTTTTTTAAAAATTTGTGTTATGTTCTTCTCAAATAAAAAATGACATTACAACAAGGTTGGTCAAAAATTTTTTTAATGCACCTTCTAAGAGGGTAACGTTTTCTTTGTAGAAAAGAAAACACCATTACACTTACTACGTCGAAAAAACTTTTGAACAAAAAATTATCTATAAAAAGAAATTCTGATTATAAATATTTCCCTATTGGTTACGTAACAAAAAAATAATTGTTGAAGCTAAGAAATTCCCACATTTTTTGCCAAAAAAGTAGGTGATTTTTTGACTATGGCAACCGAATTGTCCAGAAAATCATCTTTTTAATCGAACGTCCCCTATGACAGTAATAGTATAGATTCCAAATAACAGACACATACTCCAAAATAGGACTAACAAGTGAAATGTACAGTAGTCTTGTTATATAAGGATCAATGAATTCCCTAGCCCATCTTTTCACAATACCAAGAACAGCCCGAGCCATGCCAACCATCAAACTAATATGACCAATAAAAGACAATTTAATATCCAATAATACTCCCAAATCAAGAAATGAAGGCACAGTTTTCAAAGGGCAAGAATTAATCACATAAATGGACGAGATTACATCACCGCGAGAGAAAACCATGCATTTATATTTTCTAAAATTAAGATCCATTAAATTAATCATGCACCAAGTAACAGACAAATCAATATTTCGCTAAAGAACATCCTGGCCATGATCATCATCAAAAGTATAAAATAATTTAACGTCGTCAGCATACATCAGACTATTACAATCAGAAACAGCACAAGGAAGATCATTCAGAAACAATAAAGGACCCAAATGGCTACCCTGCGGAACACCATAGACAATCTTAGAGAATACATACCTAAACAATACCCTCTGAGTCCTAAGGGAGAGGTAGGCGCTTAGCCAACGATGAATTATATCAGGAATACCGATTAGTGAAAGTTTAAGAAGCAAAATTCTATGATCAACTCTATCAAAAGCTTTACTGATATCAGTATAAATTACATCAGTCCGAGCCCTGGCAAAAAAATCTGTGTGAAAACATGTGTAGTAAATTCAAGACGATTAGTGACAGTCGACCTGCCTTTCAAAAAAACCATGATGGAAAGGAGATATTGAAGATCTCGTATTAAAAAAGAGATAATCCGTCACTAATTTCTCCATCACCTTGGGAATAGCACTGAGCTTGGCAATACCCTGTGATTGGAAATATTAGATCTATTACCCGACTTGTACAAAGGAATTATAAACGAACTCTTCCAAATAGATGACAAATGACCAACCCTTAGAAGCCCATTGAATATAAAGGTCAAAGGGCCACTCAAGGCAACAGCACACTTTCTTAAAATACAGGCCGGAGCCCCGTCAGGACCCGCAAGTATGTAAGTTTCAGTACAGATAAAGACTCAAGAACAGACTCCTCATCAAATGAATATATGTTAGGAATAGAGACACTTCCCACTGAATAAGGATACCCGCTACTCAGATCAGGGCCCGAGTCCAACTGCCTATAAGTAGACTGAAAGAAGTCAGCAAACATATTCGAAATATCAAGGTGACTAGAGGATCTTAATCAAAATCCTGTGAATTAATTTATTTTTATTTACAATAAGTGTACACATATTTTTTGCTCACTGTATATACATATTCTTTCACAACTTTTATTGTTGAATCCGCTTTTATGCCTCCCAGTATCCTTTTGAAGGACGTCGTACCTTAGTAGTAGCGCAAATCAGCCCATAATTAATATTTTAAAAATTTTTTTTTTAATTTTTTATAAACAAAAAGAAACTAGAGAAATAATGATACAAAGTAACAACTTTATGTCACTATATGGATTCGCTTTTGTCTTTTCTGGCTTACGGCGAATTTCATTTGACATTAGTGTGTACCCAAAAGCAATAGAAAAACCATGTTATTTTTGTTCAAAAAAAAAACACCGCGAATTGTATTGTTGTACACTAGCTACCACCTTGTTGAATGCACCTTGCACCCGGACTTATTTTTCTTTCATCACTGAACATACCATAAAAACACAACTCTTTTTCATTTAACATATTTCAACATTTTCCAACACTGTTTATGCAAGCGGCGTTTATATGAAAAGCAAAACATTTCTCCTCTTTCGTTTTATGGTAAATTTGTGAAATATTGTGCTAGAAATTTAATGAAAATATGAGTGCCGGTAATATGTTATATGGTGGCGATGAAATCGGCGCTTTGGTATTTGATCCTGGTCATCATTCGTTAAGGGTAGGCTATGCTCAAGAGGATACACCAAAAGCTGAAATACCCTCGGTAGTGGGAGTGGGACCCCAATCACCCGACACAAACATGGATTTGGAAACTAAAACCGATAATAATATAACACAAAGTATTAAGTTTAACTCTGAGTATTAAATAAAGTTTAATTGGTAATTAAAATCCATTAACAGATGCTGATACACATAAATATTATGTTGACACCACATACATAAATGTACCCCGTTCTCATATGGAAATCCAGACGTATATGAAAGATGGCATGATTGACAATTGGGACCTCTTTGAAAAGGTTATAGATTATGCTTATGCTAAGGTAATACAATCGGAACCAGAATATCATCCAGTTCTGTTTTCGGAAGCCTCTTGGAATGTACGTAACAATCGTGAAAAGCTAACAGAATTAATGTTTGAAAAATACAACGTTCCCGCTTTCTTTTTGGTGAAAAATGCCGTCTTGGCTGCTTTTGCCAGTGGGCGAGCCACAGCCTTAGTGGTAGATAGTGGTGCTACTCATACCTCAGCAGTACCGGTGCATGAGGGTTATGTTTTATCCCAGGCTGTAGTAAAATCACCTTTAGGAGGTGACTATTTATCTATGCAGTGTCGCCAGCACTTGGAAAAGGGTGGCATTGACCTCTTGCCAGCCTATAATATAGCTACCAAAGATGTGGTTAAGGAAAGAGATCCACCGCGCTTTACTACGCGTAAACTGCCAGAGAATTTAACCCAATCCTGGCAAAATTATATGATGAAATCTCTTTTACAAGACTTCCAAATGAATATCCTGCAGGTGTTGGAAAATCCTTTTGACGAAAGAGTAGCATCCCAGATTCCTATGGTGCATTATGAATTTCCAACGGGTTATCATCAAGAATTTGGTTCAGAACGTTTTAAATTGGCTGAAAGTCTTTTTGATCACGCTCCTTTAGGTGCAGGTCAGTTGGCGTCAACAAGTGTAGGCATGTGTGATGCTGATGTACGCCTGTCATTATATGGTTCTGTAGTAGTAACAGGTGAATAAGAATTATCGCTTTTAGATTAAATTTTCTCTATTTATAAAATGTGATTTATTATTTAGGTGGTAATACGTTACTGCAAGGATTTCCTGAACGTCTAAATCGGGATTTACAATTACGGGCTCCATCAAATACGCGTCTGAAAATGATATCGGCCAATGGCAGTGTGGAAAGAAGATTTGGTGCTTGGATTGGTGGTTCAATATTGGCATCAATTGGTACATTCCAACAAATGTGGATATCATCGCAAGAGTATGAAGAGTCTGGTAAAAGTCAAGTAGAACGTAAATGTCCTTAAGTTAAATTCTAAAGCTACAGATTTATATATAAAATTGATTAAAAATATGATTCCCTTAAATATAACTACGCCGGAAGGTTAATGTATTTTTAATTAAAGAAATATTTTTTATTTAATTGTTTTTAAACATGTAGAGATAATTAAATGCTTTAATTGTTAAAAGCTGAATGTATGTATATGACGGTTATTAGACACTTAAACATTAAAATTTTTAATCTGTATATTGGTTTTATAATGTTTTTTAGCTGAAATATTATGGGATTTGGCCTCTAGTTCGTATATTATAGAAATGGAATGAATTTTCGGTTCCAATTCACTTTGTACCGGTATAAAACCCCATTTATTTGTGCGTTGTATAGGTTTCTTATACTGTAGAGACTCTTCGGTTACATCTTGGCAAAGCTTTAAAAAGCGTCACATTTTGCCGGACATGGTATTGTTGCAAACGCATTTCTGTAAAATAAACCAAAAGATAAATATTAGAATAGAAAAGTAGATTTGCTAAAGCTTAATTAAAATGGTTTTAGGTTTTGTTACAGTAGTCTCGTAAAGAAATCTTACCTTGGCATCTAATATGGCCTCAGTCCAATCTTCTTTGGCTATATTACCTACTGCCTTCACCAAAATCTTTTTAACTTTGGCAACATTTTCGGCAAAAGTCTTTAAAACATCTTGTACGTTTACGCCCTCACAACCCATGCGCCAGCAATCATAATCGGTAGCAATAGCAACTGAGCCGTAAAGCAAACCAGCCTCTTTCGCCAAAACAACTTCTGGACAGGTGGTCATGTTGATTAGGTCACCACCCCATTGTCTAAACATATTACTTTCGGAACGTGAAGAAAAACGGGGACCTTCAATTGTTACAATACAAGCCTTATCGTGAACATCGATGTCCAATTCCTTAGCACTTGCTATTAGGATTTGTCTGCATCTTTCGCTAAAAGCTGGATACATAGGTAAATGACAAACACCCTGGGGACTAGTGTCAGCGCCGTCATAAAATGTTTGAGTTCTCTTGGTGGTGCGGTCAATAAAATCGTTCGGCACCACTAAATTTCCGGGCTTAATTTCTTCGCGTAGAGAACCACATGCAGTAGAAACTATGAGATGAGTACAGCCCACGTGACGCAACGCCCAAATATTTGCTCGGTAGTTAACATTTGTAGGCATAATGTTATGTTTACGGCCATGGCGAGCCAAAAGGACACATTTTACCCCATTAATTTCACCTTCGATTAAAGCATCCGAAGGATCACCATAAGGTGTATTAACTTCAGTTTCCTTACGTTGTTCCAAAATATCAGGATCATCCAAACCAGAACCACCAATTATGCCAATCTAAAATACAAAATGTTATAAGATGTGAAGGGTGTGTTTAAGAGAATTTTTACATTATATGTGAATCACTAAACTTACCTTTATGGGTAAGGGATCTAAGTTAGAATCTTTACACTCAATATGTAACATTTTCAAATGAATCTATAGACTTTGCTTATATCACTGAGCGGAAATTAAAAACAATTGTAATGTCACTGAACTAGAATATTTACTGAAAGGGCTGTATCGGTATCATCCAGGGCCAATAAATTAAGAAGAGTTCGTATTTAGTGATAACCTCTGTTTAGTGATGCCACAAGTGATTAGAAATTATAAGTAACAACTTGGCAACTCGTATATTTATATTATAAACTGTTATAAACTGTGCTATTATTCCAAAGTGAATGACAGACAGCAAGTAAATACAATTTGTAAACAAATGGGAAAACGATTCTTAAAAAAACATAATTTACTTTAATTGTAATTATTTTAAATAAATATCTAGGAAAGTGTTGTAAAATAAAGAAAAAAAAAACATTTTTAAAACGAAAAAGAAACGGCAACATGTTTGGAGACCCTAACCGCAGCATACAAGTGCTCAACATTTCTAATGTTAATGCTCAAGGCAAGACAGTACTGAACGATGGCAAGTTACTGGAATTAATACAGAAATACCCATTCCTGTATAATCCGCGCGTTAAGGCCTACAATGATAACGACTACCGTATGTGGGCTTGGAAAAATATCAATGGGGCATTTAATCGATCATACGCGAATGATCCAACCGCTGCCTTCTCGACACAAGATCTCATGAATAGATGGCAGATTCTCAAACCCCTTATACAATGTCTCAGCAAAGCCTACGATCTGGAAGCCATACCTATCTCTTTAAGACAGTCTGTGGTCACTATTAGTACAGAATTGGAAAATCAAGATACAGTTTCGTTGCACAAAACTAATGCTTTACAAAACTGTCTACGGGATCATATGGCTGACATAGCCGAACTACCCATGGAAAAGAAATTAGCATTGGAAAAGGACATTATGGATTTAATACTCTCCAGTGAGTTGGAGGCCAAACAAAATATAAAATTAGATGAAGTTGCTTGGAAAGATATAAATCAAGATGCTGAAAACTTTTTAGACAATATTGGTTTTAACCAAGTTTTAGAACTCTCCACAAATAAAAACGAAAAGTTATTCCTTAACAGTCAGTGGAAACAATACAATCCCTATGGAAAAAACAAGTGGGTGAAGCTTAAGGATGCTAAATATTATATAAAACCATGTCATGTTCGTATAAAACGTATAAATATAGAAGATTATTTACCATCTGGCGAAAATAATGGAGATCAAAAGAAAAAAAAATAAGCCAAGTTTTTAACATTTCCTACTAATTGTTGTTCAAAATATCGTATTTTTTATTAAGCAATATTGAAGATAATCTCCAATATAATTTAAATATCTAATCAACTGTAATTGAACTTTTTAGTTAACTGCTGAACTTCGTTCGAGCGCTGTATAAGAATTATACGCATTGCCTGCATGGTGGCTTTTAATTGCAATAGTAAACAGATTATGACCAATGTTTCTCAATCAATTTTTGGTTTTTATTTATTTTCGAAAATAAAGCGGAATACGTATTATTGCATTGTTTTCAAATGTATATTCTAAAATCTAATTTGTAATGTAAATGTTAAGCAGTATCAAAATAAAATTCAAAGTACAACAAATCTCAAAATATAAGGTAAAGAAGAAAAATAGCTCAAATCAATGGATTAAGCAGAGATAGTCATTTCTAAAACAAAAATTTTAAAGCAGACGAAATATTTTCGGTTGCATTTCACTTTGTACCGGATGATGTGGAGGCTCTTCATTTACATCTTTTGGCAAGGCTTTAAAAAGCGTCATACTTTAAATGACATAGTATTGTTGATAACGCATTGCTGTAAGATGAACAAAAAATTAAAATGATGAAATTATGTGGATTTGCTAAAGATTTTTGAAAAGAAATCATACCTTAGCAGCTACTAAACTATCAACCCAATCTTCTTTAGCTATAATCCCGACTGCTTGAACCATGATCTTCTTAACTTTGTCAATATTTTTAGAAAATATTTGTAATACCTCTTGTGTACATACACTCTCTTCAGTCGGGCGCCAACAATCAAAATCGGTAGCAATACCAATGACGCCATATAGCAAACCAGCCTCTTTTGCTAAAATAACTTCTGGACAGGTGGTCATATTGATTAGGTCACCACCCCATTGTCTGTACATATTACTTTCGGAATGCGAAGAATAACGGGGACCTTCAATCGTTACTAGACAACCTATATCATGGATACTGATGCCTAATGTTTTGGCACTCAATAAAAGAATTTCTCTCATTCTTTCGTTAAAAGCAGGATACATTGGTATATGGCAAACACCTTGGGGACTATGTGTACAGCCGTCATAAAACGTCTGATATCTTTTAGTGGTACGATCAATAAAATCATGTGGCACTACTAAATCGCCGGGCTTAATATCTTCACGTAGAGAACCGCATGCAGTTGAAACTAAGATATGAGTACAACCCACGTGACGCAAAGCCCAAATGTTTGCTCGGTAGTTAACATTTGTAGGCATAATGTTATGCTTGCGGCCATGGCGAGCCAAAAGAACGCAGTCTACCCCATTTATTTGACCTTCAATTAAAACATCTGAAGGATCACCGTAAGGTGTTGTTAAACTGGTTTCCTTACGTTGTTCCAAAATATCTGGATCGCTTAATCCTGTACCTCCAATGATACCAATCTATAATACAAAATATTATAAGATGTTAACGGTGTAATTAAGAGATTTCTATTGCACCATTAAACTTACCTTTACCGGTAAAGCGCTCACTTTGGAATTGTGAGCCATGTCCGAATGAATCTATCGAACTTGAACCGCTTAGAATTGTGACGATAAAAGGAATTACTGAAGAATTTTTTTTTGTTCATCTAATAAGACAAAAATAGGTAGAAAATCTGTACACAAGCATATTATTATAGCAACTGTATGTGGCTCAGAACTTTATGATCAAGTTCATCATACATACATAATTGGTCATTACAACCGTTTAGTAAGGATTACGACCTAGTTTCTCACACCACTTATGTTGTGAGCGTTAGTTTTTATACATGAATGCTTGGACCCTACAGTTTAAAGTCGACTCTGAACGATAGATTTTTGAGAAACTTTTCATGGTAATTTTATTTACACTCTCAGAGTTTTTGCTAGAAACCTGATCCTACCACCTAACACAATCACGAAAGCTATAATGGTTCTACTATGAATAGCAACCGAACTTTAGCCGCATTGCACCAAGCTGTCAACCAGAACCTTACCTTGTATTTACCAAAATTTTTTTAAATGTCGATTGATTTTTTAGTTATTTGGAATTCAGAATACCATTGTAGGCAAATGGCGATGCAATTCAAGTTCAGTTGCCATCCATTATCAAGTCATAAAAAATAATATCGTCTTACAAATCTTTGGTTTCTTGAATAAAACACTTAAAATATCTTTAATTTCATTATACAACGGCAGCAATTTTTTTATTATTTTAATTTATTTGTTTATTGTTACTTATGTACATTATTAAATGGATTATTTGTTTGTTAATTTTCAATAGTATAATAGTAAACTGACTGTCTGCTTAGATTTTTCAAACAGTTTTATTTTTTATTTTATTTTCGAAAAGAAACGAGTACATAATATTGCATTGTTTTCAAATATAATAATAAAGAAAGAAGTTATGTAATGTATAATGTTTTAAAATCTGATTTATAAATGTTTTAATGTAAATAATAATAATAATAATAAAAAAATAAGCTTTAGTAAAAGCAAAATTAAAATAAAATTCATAATACACCAATATCTAAAAATAATTTTTTAAATTAAAAAAAAGAGAAAATTAAGTTCAATTTACTTTTAATGGATTGACAATAATTTATAAATAAACGAAAAAAAAAACAAATTTATGCGACTTTTGATATTGATAAAACAAACAAACATACAGTCTCACTCTGTCCAATAATAAATCAATCCATTAATGTGATTACAATTCATAATTAAATTTACGCGGCTTTCGCAATTAAATAAAACAAATACAAAAAGAAAAATGTTACGCATTTACAATAATAGTAGTTTCTTCAATTTGCAACAATTTTTATAACTAATGGCATTTAGGGAGAGGGGGGTTTGAGGGTAGGGTAGTATGTATGTATGTATAGTTTGAAGTCTTAAAAGGAAAATACAATAATTATAGAGGAAGAAATAAAAAAAAAAACAAATAATATTACATGTTGTACATAATCATTTAATAATCTATCTATTCGAAAATTGGTGTATATAGCGAATTAAAAGTTAATATTATAATCGTTTCAGTTTACAATGCAAAGTTTAAAAGTATTTTAAGAGAACATCATCAGAATTTATTTAATGGAACACTTAACTAAAAAAAATTTTTAATAAGGTTTGTAATATTTTTTTTGTCGTCTCTCTCTCCTTTCTCTCTCTTTTTTACCTTAAACCTAAATAAACATAAATATGTATTAAAAAAATAAAAAAATTTTGATGTTTGAAAAAACAGAAATCAAAATGAAATGAAGACAACTAACATGGAAAGACAAGGACATAAAAACAAACAAACAAAAAACTAAAAAGGATTAAAAATAAAAAAAAAAATTAAAATGTATTAAATTAAAAAGCAGGAACGGTAGTTAGTGGAAGGTACACACAACAAAAATACTCAAACTAAGACAATTAAAAGAGTTGATCAGATATAGTACCAATAAGTGTGGCTAAATTAGTGGAAGAGCCTTCTTTAAATTTGAGGCCAATTTGTTTTCCATAAGACTGTATAAATATGGCTCGAACAGCATTTAAACGTTGCATACGCCTGCGGAGTAATCTTTAATTATTTTTGTTTATATTTAAATGCTATAATACACGGATATGTTTCTTTGTACTTACGGTGTATCTGCTGGTTTTGATGAGGACTCCTCCTCTTTACTGGTACTGGCAGTATTTGAGCTATTGTTACCACTGTTTTCACCATTATCACTAGTGTCTCTATTATCACTGTTGTCTCGCTGTTCCGTCATACGCTTTGTTAAACTACCATTCGTGGAATCAATTGAACCCGTTACGGTAACCACTTGCCAACTACCACCGGTCGATGAATACGATTCATGCCTCTGACGTGCGGCACTAGCACCTGGCACAGAAATGGGACTAGTTTTCGATCTACATAGAGAAAGTAAAACAATTAATAACAAGTTTTTTTAAAAATGCAGAATAATTGTGCAATAAATGTTACGTATTTACATACCGTTTTAGGTTAGGTGATCGATTTGTTAAAGGATTATTTCCCGCTACACTACTACCTTGTGCTGTTGCTGTCGTTGACGTTGAGGGCCCGGTCACAGGCGCATAGTAACCATCCGTTACGGGCAAATTATCACAGTTGGAACTATTGGAAAAACTTTCATTGCTGTCTTGATCGAATAGTAGGGATTCTTTCAGTGATGCTGACTCATCGCCGGAATCACACTTCAGAACAACAATACTACTCCCACTACTACTCGATGTTTTAGGTACGTCTTCTATAAATCCAAAAATACAAAACATGAATGCTGCACTCTTCCATTAGTAAGAAAATCGAATTACAAACCTTTGCTCTGCAATGGAAAATTCTTCGCCCATAATATATTTAAGCACATGAAAACAAAAGAACATAATATCTTCTCCTCTTTTTATACGATCTGGCAACTGATGACCAAATAAATACCAATCGTAAGCTATTGTAAAATATGTCATTTGGTAAGGATTTAACGATTGATGTATAAGACCATCAGCCCACAAAGATAAACGTATAAGTGATATAAATAATGGCGTACGATCCCAGCCACTGATACAGTGAATCAATAGACCTGATTTCTCATCTTTTATATACTTAAGGCATGTCTTTACGTAATTTTGCGTTATGCACACTAAATCCCAATTTTTATAATCACTCCAATCGATATTCAGTTCTCTTGCGGGGCCAGATTCGGGTACACTTAGAGTTGCATCGTTAAATGATTGTTTCCAATTATAATGTAATCCCTCTGCCATATAATTATTGTCACGAAATTTCTTAAAAAATTCACAGCCAGGATAGGGTAGTGATACCAGATTAAAACTTTCATAATGATTTTCGGGATCGGCTTTCTCAGATGACGAAACACTAGGCGAAACAGAACAAACATTCATTACAATAGTTAAAAATTTCAATTTCATCCACCATACGATTATACTTACGCCATAAAATATTTAATCTTTCGATTCTCTACCATTAGATCTATGATTGTAGTAACGTTTAGGGAGTTCAACAGTTGCATATCACTTTTGATAACTTCTTCGTATGAGAACTGTGATTGGCCGTTTAAGGGTGGATTCATTAAAGAATCCTCACTGTTATCATTATTCTCATCGTCAGCAACATGATTTGCCCGTTCACTGTAGTTTGTGCCATTAATGCAGTCATAGGCATAATCAACTGCTTTGCGACCATACGTTTCGGCATTGATGGATATGGTGGCCGAGCGGCAAATGTATTTGCCACGATACATAATAACAGGAACAGCGAAACGTTGGCGACATCTTGCATATTTGGCCATTGTGATGAGTTCTCGCACTTTGTTAACATCATAGAGGTCTTCGTAAATGGTGTCGTTTGCTGTATTATTGCTGATACTATTTGATGTCGATGCTATGGGATGTTGTAGTTGTGGAAAATAATTTTGATTATATAATGGATTGTTAGTTTGCTGATCATTTGTTGCCGAATTGGCGAATGTCACAAACGATTGTATGCCACTACTAGTTGATGGTGTTGTACTATCAGACGCTATTGAATTCGATGGTGATGGCGGGTTGTGAGGTAAACCGTTACCATTTTTACCACTCTGTGGTGATGCATGGTTTGTCGCTTGAGTTCCTAAATTTGTATTATTGGGCGTTATGGTTGATGTCATATGGCCATGTTCGTATTCGGGTATAAAAATTCGACCTGGATAACGTGGACTTAAGACACCATTGCTATTATCGAGTTCAATTAGTGTATAGTCTTTTTTAAATAGGAATTCACATCTATTCGTTATGTCTTCTTCCTACAAATAAATATCAATAAAACAAGCGAGATGAATAACATAAGAAGAAAACAAAAACCCACACACATTTCTAAATATTTTACAGAAAGTGTAGTAAAACGAAAATAATTCCAAATTTAAATAAGATATCCTTACAAATTTCTTCCAAATTGTTCGAGTTTATTTGGGACAAAATTCAATTTTGAGGCAACAATTTATCTGAAAACTGACAACTAAAGAGGGGGGGAGGGGAATTTTTGATGAAAGTTTGAAGATGAAAGCATGATTTTTTTCAGGGGATGACCCCTACTCATGCAGTGCATTGTGTAGATTTTAGGATAGGTGGAAAGAGGAAAGATGCGAACGGTAAGGAAACGAGTTGCTGTTAGGTGACTATAAAATGGCCAGTGCTATACCTTCACCATTAGACAGTCTACAGCAATCGTCCCCAAGAAGCCTAGCAGTTTCTCACACCACTTATGTTGTATGTGCTAATTTTATACAGAAGTGGTGATTGTCATTAACTCACATTTATTGCAAATATTTCATTAATCTTAGCAGAAATAAATGTATTTTTAAAAAACAAAACAAAGTGTAGGTGTAAGTGTGCAAAGATATTATTACTAAGCGCCATTAGTAGGGGAAAAAAGTCAACAACAATGCAACACATGTTAAAGTATAAACAAAACAACAATGCCAGAGTACAACAAAATTAAATACAAAAAAAAAAAAATTAAAAGAAAGGAATTGATAAAGAAATAAACGTCATATCTTACAACAATAACGTAATGCATAATAAAGTGAATAACAATAACAATATCAATAAAAATAAATACAAATACAACTACAACTACCATATAGTACAAAGACGACAGACACAAAATGCATTGAATATTAAATATTTATTTATAAAATTTCTTATTTATTGCTTTTTTTGTTGTTGTTATTTTACATTGGAGAACCGTAATAAGCAACAAAAGAAAGAAAAATAAATAAAAAAAAACAACAATAACCGCCAACAGTGGAGATCATTAGTTGATACATTTCATTATACAGTTTTAAACCACCGGTTGATCTTCTTTTCCAATGCATTTAATTACTAAGAATAACTCTTTTTACAGATGAATTTTTGAAATTCCACCTCTTCAGATCTCATACATACATAATTGGTCATCATTTCAACCCTTCATTCAAGATTATGGAGCAAGTTTCTCACACTTTTATGTTGTGTGTGTTAATTTTATACATAAGTGGCGGGTCCTACAGTTTAAAGTCGACTCCGAATGACAGATTTTTTTGAGAAACTTTTCATGGCAATTTTATTTTTACTCCCAGAGTTTTTGCCAGAAATCTGCTGAGAAGAAATCGCCGAAAAAATACTTTTTGTAATTCATTTTGATGTCTGGCCTGGGCCTCGAACCCTGGCTTTATGTCTAATAAGCCAGCACACTACCTGTGGGGACTCTTCAGACCTCGTCTTAGACAAAACGATAGAAGTATTGGCAGAACTTCTGACGAAAGGTTTCCATATTCCTAAAGGAATACGTGTAAACGCTGAATATATATATATGCCCAGATTGTTAGCCATTACAATCCCATAGAGAGCGTAAACACCAAACTGTACTGCGAAACAATTTGGCTCAAAATGATTGGCAATGAAAAGTCCCAATTCAGCGTGATCGAAATTATCTGCACCTATGTGGGCAGCTAGTTTCCTTGTGAGGAAACAACTTCAAGTTTCAAATTCTTTATAATGACCACTGGATATATGTGAAATTGCTTGATTGCGAATTTCTTTAAATAATGGGTGCCTCGAGCTCACCTAAGTCTGGTATTTTCCCTTACATGTACTTCTATACAATCAGTTAAACACCATAGTGTCTACCCAATTGAATGTCGGACTTCAAGGAAGAAGATGTGCATAATTTAACTCGAAAAGGAAACATAGTGAATCTCACATAAACAATACCATCTGACTATCAGACTGGCAGTCGAGCACTTAGATATGTTCTGAAGTTCACTCGGCAATAGTTTATGATGTTTTGGATTGTCTGAATCTGTTAGGCAGGGGAATTGGGTTCAGTATCTGCTGGATGTCAGATCTTAAGAGAATTCACGACAATTAACAGACAAATGAGCTTGCGATTGGGGTCACAATCTATCTGTAATGTATAGGCAAAGCAGTTTCGAACATCATATGATGCGAAATAGAAGATTAAGGCGAAAACTCTTGTCAAGCTAAATGAGTTTAAAATAATCTAAAATTTTGAGAGTTAATTACTGTGGAAAGACATCTGAATCTTGAATCTAGCCACTAAGAAAAGCTGTTTAGAATATCCTGTAATATAGAAAAGAAAATCACCGGAACACAACAAATACTTTGGTTCTGAGAGTAAAGAAAGCGCCTGAGGATACTTCCGAAATATCGTACAGGCAATTATGTAGCCTATTGACATCCAACAGCATGTTGTCAGTGCAACAGAAATGGGCTGTAATAGCTTACAAATATCGTCTGGTCGTAGCAGTTCTCTAGTACCTCTAACAATAACAAATAATAGGCTGCAAATAATATGCACAAAACTGATGAATTCTATTTAACAGCATTTGTAAAGCGAAACTATATTACATCCAGTTCAGTTTTGGTTATCACTGTTAAAAAGAAAAAAAAAGAAGGAAAAAAAATGAAAAACACAACATGCTGCAATAACAATTCAAGTGTGAGTGTAAAGAAAACAATAATAAAAATAATGCAACTTGATTTAAACTGCAATTGTGTGTGACTTTGTTTTCTTATTTTAAATATTTTCGCTTACAGACACAGACCAACCGAAAACCAAGAAAAACAAGTTGCTGTAAAGTCTGTTTGCCTGTTTCCAAGACGGAGGAATAGTCTGATGGAAAACAACAACATTATACTAAAGTTTACAAATAATAGTGGTAAATAAATAGTTTTTTAGTTAGTGTGTTTACTTTTTTCTAAATTTCATTTCAGCTTTTGTTTAAATATATCATATACACTGGGACTGAAGTATACAACAAAGTATCTTTTTGAAAACTGTTTATCTTTTGAATGGTTTGGATTCAGTATTAACAACAGTAACTAATAGTGACAACACACAGAGTAATAGGCACAACAGCAGCGGCGTCAGCATGAGAAGAAAAAAAATATCTGAAAAACAAGTGTTGTAAAGTCTTGTTGGTAACCCGGATCACAATGTCTTTATAAATAACAGGCAAACAGAAAATCTAGTTGGTAGTTGGACTACTTTTGAATTTCTAAACTAAACTAAACTGACTGACTGACTGCAAGAAGAAATAATATAATCAACCATAAAGCTGCAGTTATTTATAAATAATGTACTTGTGGCTGATACAATGGAATGGATGGCTGCGTGAGGACGGACGGTGATGGTACATACCATACTACTTTCTTAAACTTTAAATAATTTTTTCTTTCTTATTTTTTTTTTTATAAATTTTTCATTTTTAACCCTTTAACTGTTTCAAGAAGTTCTTTTTCCTGCTTTAAAACAGACACATGTCCGGGGTTTATGTGTGTTAGATTAGATTACAAAGGTAGGGTAGAAAAATATACTTACACTCCAGACACCACAAAGTAAAGCTATGAGTGGCTATGAGTGCCTTGCCATTTCAGGCAACAAAAGTGAAAAAAAAGAAGAAGAAGGAAAAGGCCTGTATGTCACAAACTAGTCCCGTCCTTAAAGCGCAATGTCCAGTGTAAAATCTTTTCAAAGTCCGAAAGGTCTTTCTGTCTAGGACTTCTAGCTATGCTGTTCTAGAACGATATAGTTCGTCGAGGATAAAATTTGGACTTCCTTTAATACTACAAAAGGCAAAAATTAATGCAGACGAGTCATTATATCGTCGGAAAGTAGACAAATTTTTGAAAGTGTGCAACAAAAATTCACGATAAATGAAAGATCGGGAAACTTTTCTCCTTTCTGACTGCTCTAAGACAAGGCTTGACTATCAGGCCTGCTTAAAATGTCATAGATAACGAACTGTAAACATCGTATACAAGAAAACTACAAAATAATTTTATTTCTAAACATTTCATTTCGATCCTTACCTCTCATCAACAGGCACAGTTAAAGGGTTAATTTCTAAAAGCTTTTTTAGATTAAGAAAGAGAAAGAAAAATAAAAATAAAAAACACTAATAAAAACACATAAACCGGCATTTACTATCGAATCGGTGAATTCAGCTAATATTTTCACCGGTGATTGCAAAAGAAAGAATGCAACAGACTCACAGACAAATAGACCGTACGTATGGACCTCAGAACAGATAATAGATAAGGAGTTGAAAGAGTAAAATGTTGTACGTCATTAAAGTATCTTTTAATGTTCAAAAATAATAAAAAAGAAAAGAAAAAAAACGCTAATAAATGAATGGCTGGCTTGGCTTTTACATTCACTTCACTATCTAGACAGAAAAATGGAACCAACAACAACAACAGCAGCAGCAACAAACAACAATGTTAATAAATAACCACCCACATTTCACCAAGAGCGTCGTTTAGCATCATTTCCATATTTTACTTAAGGAATTTTTTATTTTTCTTTTTTTTTTTTATTATTTTGCTCTCTATTCATGTGATCTGTGGAATTTTGTGTAGCTCTGATAAAGTGATCTTATATAAGTAGTTCGTTCATGTTAATTAAATCAAAACTTGTAGGGTTGGGCAAGGCAATACAGTGCTAGAAATAGTAATATGTTCACATATTGATTTTATTCGAATTTAGCTCTCATAACCTTAAAATGAATGCTAAAAAAATGTGCTTGACAAAGACTAGTTAGAATAAACGAGGGATTTCAATGAGGGCTAATGATTGAACAAACTTTAAAATCATAGATTTATTATTTCAAGGAACCTAACTAACTATTTCAATGAGGTATTTGCATGTCCTTTACCCATCATATAATACCAAAAGCCTCAGAAGTGTCAGTGCTACACAGTTTGCCATCAAGTGCTTCATTGTTCTTCTTTTCCTTACAGCAGAATTTGCTAATGCATTGCAAATGCTCCCGAAAACTTTAAGATATGCCCGAACAGTTTCTAAAGCAGATAATTTTTTTTCCTTTTTATATTACATTACGAGGATATTGATCATTTCTTCATCTACCAAATTTAGAAAAAGCTAAAACATGTGTGTGGGGTGTATCAAGTAAAAGTTCCTGCAACAGTTTGATTTGAGCGACAAGGTGATTACAATTAAAATTTCTAATTTTTTGTCTCTCCTAAAATGTATTAATTTTTTTTAGAAAATTCATTTACGCATACACCAAAGCATTCCCTGAAAGCCAACTGAACCAAGAGGTAATTAACCTTATCTAAGGTAAACCATACGAAATATTTACATGCATTTCTATCTACATACATACATATTGTAATGATATAAACCTTGTACTTTCAAATAAAATATTTTCAACTTCAATTAAATAAAAATAAAAAAATGGACAAGCGAAACATGTTTGAAACAAATTTCTTTTTCACTTGAATGTTATTTATTTTGTATTTTTATTTTAATCAATTAATAAAACGCTTGAAATCAGGTTTGATAAGGCAAGCAGCACAAAGCCAATTGATTGCGGTTTATTTAAATGGGTTTCTTTATGTGCATATATTTATAATTTTTTTTTTTATAAATATCTTAAGGAATGTAGCGTAAATTTTTAAATAAAATGCTGGGCATTTACCTAGTACAGTACAAACGAACTCATTATTGTAGTTGTAATGACAGGGAAAAAACACGTGAATGAAGGTTGTTGTTATTGCTTTTTCAAGTGAAGACATTTTTAAAAACTCATAAGAATATGAAATATGTTAAGGCAGGCAGGCAGGCAGGCGATAAAGATTTTTGTACAATAAAATTAAAAATGTTCAATAATTTTTAAATAAAAAACGAGGTATTTCTACCCGTACAACAATGGTAATTGTTTAAAAATGGTTAAGGGGTTAATATTGAGGCATTTATTAAAAATTCTAGAAATGTTTTTATTTTCTGAAAATATTTCTTTAAAATTGGGTAACTTTTCTTTTGCTGTAGTTTTCCTTATTTTTTTTTTTAAATTGAAATTAGTTTCAAACATTTTACGGTAGTGATGCATATACAATTATTAGAAAAATAATAGATTTTTTTTATTACATTTATTGAGAATACTTCGAATTCTTCGAAATTCAGTTCCCACCCGCTGTCCTTTAAAGAAATATAATTCATATCAAGTTGCTTTTTTATTGAATTTAAATAGTTCTGCCGTCTTGCAAAGCTGTCAGCTGTTAAAGAGTGAAAGGTTTACTAATATACCAGTATGGATCGTTTATTAATTGAAGAACGAAGAAGAAAATAGTTCAAACTGCATACATGTTTATTCAAACATGATCAGATTTTACGGTTTTTATAATTGACCTATTGTGTAAAGAATTGACTAGGTTATTAAGAAATTTGACAAGAAGAGCATTGCAGATAACGAAAATACCGTTCCTTTTAGGCAAAGTGTAGCCTATAATCAAAATGGGTTTGTTACAACGCCTTCTCAGCAATTGTTCCTATTATCTTATGGCTCATTATTTTGTATTTTATATTTGGATTTCGATCTTTATCCGTATAAAGTGAAAATCGTGCAACAATCGTGCAAAACCGACCTGAGTTCATCACCCACAACACCATAGGTTGCAGTTTCTCACTCGAACGTTATGTTAACAAGTAAAATAGTCCTCGGAGAACCCAGTAGTGTTTACGGAAAGCCTAGTGGATAGGGAAAAAGTGATTGGCTGGAGGACCTTCTAGTCTGTAGGTCGAAATATCCTTGGAAAAACTCACTATAGCTCATTCGAAGTGCTATTGCCGTATGATAACTGGTACGCGATTGATGAAGATCACGATCGCGATTTGATATCGTCAGGTATTTTTCTGTGAAGTCGTCGTGGGCTAGTTAGGTTGTGTGTTGGCTTATTAGACGTAAAAGCCAAGGTTAGAGTCCCAGGCCAGACATCAAAACCAAATACAAGAGACGATTTCCTCTCAGCAGATTTCTGGCAAAAACTTTGAGAGCAAATAAAATTGCCATGAAGTTTCTCATAAAATCTGTCGCTACTCATGTATAAAATTAACACACACAATATAAGTGGTGTGAGAAACTAGGTCAATAATCCTGACTGATGGGTTCTAATGACCAATTATGTATGTATGTAGGTATTTGTCGGTGCGGCCAAAACAAAGACTATGTTTACAGGGATAACCTCTAAATGTTGTAGCCCTTGAAAACCAAAAAGTAAACGAAAGCTACATGAATTGAAACTCCATTTCGTAAACATGCAATGGAATAAAAGTTTCATGCAAACTAAAGCTTGAAGTGTGTGTTTCATTTAAATTTACATTTGAAACCAAATAATGGATAACCCTTTATTAGAAAATAGAATAAAATTATTCCAATTAGCATGAAAATGACGTAGTTTGTGTTTGTTTTTATTTACATATATATATGTACATATTTCTTTTAATTTTTAATATTATTTTTACGTATCTGTTTATAGGTATGCATATGTATGTATGTACACTTGTATATACAAGTGTTTTTGATATGTTTTGCAAAATTCAGGGTTTTATATTTTTAAATAGTTGCGCGCTATTGACAATTTTCTGTTTTCTATTCTCCTTATCAATAATAATTAAAATAATAATAAAAAAAAAATGCGATAATAACCTATATATACCCTTAACATACATACTTCAATTGTTATGGTTTAAATAATTTCAATGTTATTAACATTTTTATTATATTTTTTGTACTCATTTTTCTCTTTTGTATTTTAGGTTTTAAAGGAGCCCAAAAAAGGGTTAATGTTAGAGAAACATTTTGTGTGTCAGTTGACACGCTGATAACCTATTTGTTCAAACTTTACTTTCTTATACAAGGTGCTTTAAAAGTAGATGTTATTAAGTGTTTTTTTTTTTATTAACATTATAATGAATAATTTTCTACATTCCTTTCCTTGTATATATTCTTCTATGAATGGATAATCCACATAACATGAACTAAAGAAAATCAGTTTGATATTCAGAACATACATTTTTAAAGTTCTTTTAGTAACGTATGGTGGATATGGTTAAACCATACAGAAGGCGCCATAAATGTATTTATTGACAAGAAACGATGTTTAAGTTTGAAAAGCTTAAGTAAAGAATTAAAAATAAAAATGAATTTTGCAATTAACACCTGACACTTGCACCTTGAAATGCAAAAAAGCTATTATTTCAAACAAACGAATTTATAAATACTAGGAAAAGCAAATTCAATAAATACAAACTTGGACTTTTTTTTTTTAGCAACCTGTTGACAACAATCTTCTCTGTTAAATGTAATGAAAAAAAAAGTATTACAAGTTTTCCACGGAAGCTCTTTTCTTGAATGTCTGTCTATATTATATACTTATTCTCGCTTATCTTTTGCTTGCATTTCAAAAAAGCCACATGAAAATACAACAACAGAAACAAAAAAAAAATATATAAAACAAGTGTAAGTAAGGCAACAATGTAACAGAGAGTTTTGCTATTTGAAAGTTATTTGATTAGAAAAGCTGTTTTTTTGTAACTGTTCATAGGTATATCGAAGACATGCTGTTTAACAGGGTCTAACATATATTTGTACTATATGCCTGACGACAGAAATATTTGAGGGAAACATTATCAAGTCGATGGAGGTTACAAATAATAAAAGAAACGTTATCATATCGTATCATTACAATATTATATCGTAATAGCATTTTGAAAAGATTTAACATTTCTGAAATAGAACTGTAGATAGTTTCGTTCCTCTTCGTCTTATTTTAACTATATTTTGATGTACATAAAGATATACATATTTACGTAGTACATACCTACATGCTTATGTATATTTAATTAAGATAAAGATAAGATTTCAAGACTATTTATTACTTTAGCCAGAATTTAATAACGGGACCTTTTTGTTTTAAAGCCTCAACGTTGAAGTCGCCGTGGTAGTAGGCAGCGTTCTAGCTTATTAGACGTAAAGCCAGACATCAAAACAAACAAACAAAATCTTCGGCGATTTCTGGCAAAAACTTTGAGAGTAAAAACAACATGCCATGGAAAGTTTCTCATAAAATCTGTCCTTCGGAGTCGACTTTAAACTCTAGGTCCCGCTACTCATGTATAAAATTAACACACACAACATAAAAAGTGTGAGAAACTAGGTCAATAATCCTGACTGAAGGGTTGTAATGATGACTAATTATGTATGTATGACATAAGTGATGTGAGAAACTAGGTCAATAATCCTGACTGATGGCCAATTATGTTATGTAATGTTGGTATTGGAATATATTTTTGTGTATTTTTTTTTTACGAAAATATTTTTAAACGACCCTTACGCTGACCAACTTCTTCCTTTTCCCTGATTTGGCGCAACTTAGTTAACACTGGGACTGCGTTAACCCGTAGCATCACAACAGGCCGCCATGCGTGCTCAAGTGAGCTTTGTGATATCAGAGCTCTACCACTACGACATAAACCTGTCTTCTTAAATATATAAATTAAACTCCAAATCCAAATTCTTAATGAGAAATTTATGCATGAAATAATATTCTTTGTGGTCATAAATCTCTATTGTGAGGTAATTGAACGCCTGTAACAAATGACAATAAATTATAAGAACGATTAACATGACAGAAAAGTAATCATTTGTACATTAACAAATATACAGACACACATAATATGTATGCGGAAGTAATTTGTATATCTGTTGTTGAACATAAATATGCATAAACAATAATTATAATATGCACTCTAAAAATTCCAGCTAAAGAAAATTGATTATTTTTAATCTTTTTAGAGTGTTCAGAAAACCTAGAAGCAGTGGTTCCCTGTTAATACTAAAGGATTAAAAAAATCATTATTGAGGTTAGGTTCTTACCTAGTCTGTCAACTAGTATGGGAAGTTTTGATATAATATTAAGCATATACCTATACCTATGTATTTGTATGGAGATGACTCAAGTAAACAGTTATTTAAAGGTTACCCGGGCTAGCTCACCAAGAATTTGTAATAAAAAAACAAAAAGTAAACCACTTCATAGAATACTGGCAACCGTCCGTCCATACGAAAAGAGATATTTTATTTGCCAAAGAGCATGGCATGGGTAAAATACAGAATACAAATCCAAGTTCCACTCCCTTTTCAAGGATAGTAGCTAATGGTAAATTGCCAGAAGCAAACGAGAATTGTTGACAAGTCAGGTTTAAGGTTATGGAAGATTTTTTTTTATCGATTAAGGTATGCAGTAAGTCCTTTCTTTACAGTTAAACTTTAATTTCGCCTATAAGCGAACAGCAGAAAAGGAATTGTTATTCATTTTTAATTAAATAAAGAAAGGAAACACGTGCTTTATTTTATCACCATCTGCTGTCCTCATATTAAAATTAAAACAAAAATAAAAATTTACCGTAAATGTCGTCAACTTTTTTTTAAAATTTTAACTGTAGATGGTTCAAGGTTAAATTCCGTACTGGTTTTAACCGTTAACAGGGTCATGGAATTGTTTTTGTTTGTTCGATCATTAGCTTACATACCTTTAGTTTTAATACACTTTAATATTCACTCACATGCATATAAGGAATATTAATACATATACAAAATTAATTAGAATTATATTTACTAATTATTTTTATATCATCATTTCAACTTAATTCCCAAGAAATTAATATTTCTTGCAAATGCCTATAACTATACAAACTTGGCAACACTGCATAAACAAACAATAAAATATACAATTGCCAAAAAAAACAGCTATATGTAAACTCCAATTAGACCTATCAGAGTTCATGGTGTTTGTTGTTTTTATTATAGCGGCTTTTTGCAAAGCAAAGAAAAAAAACTACTTACCAGTGACCCTTTCTCACATGAGCCAGCATCGAATGGTTTTTTTTCGAAAATTTCTAACAAATCGTGCAAATCCTTCTGCGTCACTTCGATTGTTGTGGACATTGCGACGACGATGCATTTACTATTTATTTATGCAACGTACAAAAATTATATCTTATGCTTATGGATACGCCTTTAGTTATTAATTTTATTTCGTTGATTTACTAAAGATAACTGTTTTTTTTTTTTTTTTATTACAAAATTGCAGGCAAACGGTACTACTTTTTATGTACGTATATAGATAACTGTTTTAGCCCTAATTGTTGTTTTTATTTTAAAATTTTCTTTATTACGCTTTTACTTAAATATGGCAAACAAGAAACACTGACATCACATTAAAACAATAAAAAAAAAGTTTAATTCTTCTTATTTATTGCGTATTTATTTTTATGATTTATTATAAAATTCTTAGTTTGTTGCCTCCTTTTGATTTTTTTTTTTCTTTGAGACAACTTTTCTTATTTCTATTACGACGGAGGGGAAAACGCCTTTTTCAGCACACGCGTCTGACTTTGAAGAAGTCGTCCGTTAGTCGCTTAGACGTTTTTTCTATGTAAAATTAGCTTTAATATGTTATACTCTTTTTAATATAAAATTATTTTTTGGCAATAAAAAAAATTGCAATAAATTCGAAGCTTAATATTTTGTTTTCACAAAATATTTTTTTTTTTGAGACAAACACACAAGCACACCGACGTTTTCTTAACAAATAAACAGCGCAAAACAAGATTTCACTTTGACAACGCGTCCCAAAACTTTGCAGACAAAAGTTGAAACGAAAATGACAACAAAAAGAGAATATGGAAATGGAAAAAATAGCAACAAAAACTATATAAAATGTCAAATAAGAACAGTGTTGTCAATTTTTCGCTTTTTAATTTAAAAGTATATATATATATATAGATATAATAAAACTATGACCGACTTTGAAACGCAAGTTACAAAGCATATTTACAATGCATAGAGTTTAGAAACTTATATCTTGTTAATGTATGTGACAATTCCTAATGTTTCTTTAATTGTTAATCTTATAAAATTGCATTTCAAAAATACAGAGTTGCTAGGACCGTAACTGGTTTCTCTCTGCCTTGAAATTTGTTATCTCCTTTTTAAAATATTAATGCCGCGTAAAATTAGTTCAATTTTCAATTAATAATGATTTGAAACTTACTTTTTTAATAAAAAAAAAATTGGCATAAGCCATTAACATAATTATTGCCTATTTCAGACATTGGTTAATATTAATTGCAGACTCCAAAGCTGATTGATATTCAAATGACGCCGATAGATATTAACAGTTAAAAATAATTTTGTTTACATTAGTATATCAAAGCTGCATATTCTGTGATCAAAGCCATGGTATAGGAAATACCATGTATCAAAGCATAATTGTCAAGTGTTGATAAATTTATGTTATAAGAAAACATATTTTAGTTGTATCGTGTTTATAAGTTATTAAATATCGTAAAGTTGTGTTAAAAAGAATAAAATTAATTATAAACAGAATGTATGTTTAGTTTTTTTTTACAAAGGGCAAGTTATGATTTTTATTTCAAAGTTTATGGTCGCTATAACAGATACGATTTTGTTTATATTGTTTTGTAAATACTGTACCTTGTTTTTTTTATGATATTTTCAGATGGAATGGGATATAGAGGAAGTTTTCAAAGTTATTGGACTTTACAAGAAATATTCTTGTCTTTGGGATCGTAGAAATCGTCATTATAAAAATAGCCATTTAAAGAATAATGCCTGGGATGAAATTTCTAAAGAAATGGGTATGTCCGTGGACGAAGTAAAGAGAAAAGTAAAAAATCTACGAAGTGCCTACTTATTAGAAAAGAAAAAGGTGGATGGGTCCGGAAAGACGGCACTAAGTCCACAGGATATGTATAGACCTCATCTATTTTATTATGACAAAATGCGTTTTCTAGACAGTATTGTGATCTTACGGAAACCGATAGGTAATTTAACACAAGTAGGTAATTAATGTCAATTTGCATAGAGGAACAATTTAAAAATAAAAATTTATTCTTCTATTATAGGATTCATTCACAGAAAATGAAATTTCAATTAAGCACAGAGTATCACAAGTAAGTCAATAGTAATTGAAATTTTACTTTTGAATAATAAAAAAAATTAACTTTTCAGGACTCAACTGAAAACAATATGGTTGCTATAAATGGTGATGCTGACCTTTGCAGTTTCAATGAGGAAAATAGCCAAGAAGAGCCAGAATCAGAAAGGTCTTTTCAGCATGAAGAAACATCAACAAATTCAAATACAACGAAACGTATTAAAATGGAAATAAACCACGACCAGTCCTATGCCCTAAATAAAGTCAATGAAAATATTACAATATTTTCTAGTTTTGCCAAGTCTGTTGAATTACAGCTAACAGTTCTGCCTTTGGTAGCGGCTACAAAGGCTATGGCTGAAATGCAACAAATTTTATCGAACTATATAGAAAAAATAGAAAATAGCGAATACGAAAACGGAACAAGACAACAAAAATAAAAATTTTACTTTTTTCAAATTAAACTACAATACCTTTGCGGTCCTAGGATTTTATTTTGGGGGCACAAGAAGAATGCCTAAAGATGGGAATTTTATTGCAGAAGATAGACTAAAACTAATTGCTAATTTGAATCTTGCTTATTGCTTTTACTTTGGAGTTCTCAGTATATAAAATTCATAAAAATTATTAAGAGGAATAACATTTTATTATTATTTGAAAAAATATAATCAGTAGTATAAAAAATTTAAGGAACATTTTTAAAATCTACGATTCAAGTTAAATTAGTTTTTCGTTAAACGATTTATTAAATTTATATACCAGTCAGGTATAAATGAGTGAATAGTTTTACCCCGATAACAATCATAGGTGATGTTTCCTGTTTGGGCATTAAAATAGAATTCATAGACTGTGTGAGGACAATTTTCATTAGACATAAGAGAACGCAAACGCAATAGAAATTGTAGTAAAAAATTGGCGCATACCCAAGGTGCCCAATAAGTTTGCTAAAATGGTAAAATTAATAGTTTATTAAATAAAAAATATATTTAAATAAGTATTCCAACTTACCCCTCCCAGTTTGGGTAGAGAACGCATTTCCAAGTGTTCGATATCTTCAACAAGACCCTTTTCATTTCTCATACCTATATATAAATCTTGTATGCCCACCAAAAATGATTGACACCACCAATTGCGGGTTTTGTGTTGTATAAATGATTTAAACTGGTAAGGATTTAATTTTCCTTGACGTACTTTTAATTCGACACATTTTAATGCCTCTAAATTATGTGGCTTGTCATAGTTTCTAATAAAATACAAGAACAACTTTCAAGAATAGAAAAATTATTTAGATTTTCTTTATTATAACTTACAATTGCACCGGCTGTTCACTGATAATGCCATCCATTTCGGCACCATACAAAAGACCTAAACCGGCCAGACGTGTTTGAAAGACCATAGTAAACTCTTCACATTCATTTACAGGTACCGTAGTATCCGGCTCTGTGAAAGGCGATTCGGATAAGCAATATTGCTCAAATTTGAAACCATATGCCATAAACGTTTTTTGCTGTTCAGTTTCATTCTGACGACGATACTTATCGTTAGCCGTTTCTCTTTGCAACAGATAAAATGTGTTATTAAATCGTGTTACATGCAAACACCAATCCTGACGATGTTCATAGGGTGTGCACATAATTAACCGTAAAATACCACGCCAAGTAACAAATTCAGGTTGAGGTACTGGGCAGCCAGCTGGGCCAAATATTTTCTGATGATGATCGTAAATGAATTTTAATATGCTGTCCAGTGTTTCACCAGAAGCCGATTCGGGTTTCTTAATGGCTTTCTCTAAGCCGGCATTCAAATCCAGTGGCAGTTCTTTCTTATTTGGCAATTTGAAATAGCGCAACTGGTGATCGTTGGGCTCGAAATCCCGATTAGCATTTATGCTGTAAAAACCAATAGGTTGCGGCTTTTTAATATCTGGAAAGGGAAGTTCACCTTTGGGCGGCCGTACTCGTATGCCAATGCCATTGCAACGGGGCTTATTGGAATGATCGTTCATTATTTTCTAAAGCTGTTTTGTTTATATATTTCGCAGAGTGCTCAATGTTTTGTTTGGTTTGTGATTTTTTCCTTTATTTCACATACTACTGTAGTCAGCGCCTTACGGGAAATAAAGTAAGTTTTTTTTTATTAAATCTTCTTTTTCTGTTAACATTAATTTTCTCACATGCGGGGAGAATAATAATATTCTTCGAGTTATATACGTCCTACTCTAATAATACATGTGATTGAATAAAGCAACATTGCTAAAATAAGATAGAATTAATAAACAAAATGTAAATTGTACATAAAAACAAAAGTTTGAAAAGGCTTGCTTCCGGCAAACGGAGCAAATGTCTGTAGATACGAGAAATAAAAGCAAATGCATATGTAAATATAAAACGGTGTTGCCATTGTTAATTTGTTTTTGCAGGTTAAAATGAAATTTTAGGTAAACCAATATAGCAATTTTTATTCGAAAAATGTGATTAATAACGTTAGTCACAAGTGTTAATTCTTAATTTTAAAATAAAAAAATAAAATCCAAGTAAAACAATTTTTATTTCATAACATTACAAATTAAAGATGAGCTTTTTAGTAACTCAGCTGTGTTATTTACCGTAATATTGAAAGTAAACAACAATAACAGCTGACGAAAAACTATAAAAAGGAAACGTCAAGATTAAACAAAAAAATTATTCGCAACAGAACTTCTAAAACCAGACGCTGGCATTTTTCTTTTTAGAATTTCATAAAGAATTTTATTTTATTTTTAACAATTATTTGTGAAATTAATTTGTAGGGCAAAAGTGATGTTCAATCCTAAAACTTATGAGTACGATTGTACACGCAAGTGTCGCCTGAGAGCACATGGAAATGCCATAACGTCTGCTTTGACCAAGCGGTCTATAGAGGATGAAAAGCTCGCGGCATATGTGGCCAAAACCTGTTGCAATTATGCCGATATTGTTGATGATCTAGTGGGTATATTAAATAAATAAGTAATGCCTTTACATTATTACAAAATTTCTAATAGGGACGTTCGGCTGTACATTTGGCGGCTTCGGTGGATCGCTATGACATATTGGAATGGCTGCTTAATCAGGTAGGTCCTTACTCTGCTATGTATGAAATACAGAATAAAAGAGTTCCTTTTTTTCCTCAAGGGTGCCATAATAAGTGGTCGTGATTATGAGTCCGGCAGCAGTCCTTTGCATCGGGCCATATTTTATGGTTGCATTGATTGTGCCGTTTTACTATTGCGTTATGGTGCCAGCATAGATATTTTAGATGAAGACAGCCGTTCACCTTTGCAAGCAGGTATGTCGGCTATGCGATTATACTGCCAAATGTAAAAAGATGTAAGTGTTTGTTGTTAAATTTATTGGGAAAAAATTAAAATTCAATTTAATTTGCTTTAATTTAGTGCACCCAACAATGAATTGCTTGTATGGGGTTCCAATAAAAACTACAATTTGGGTGTTAATAATGACCAAGGCACCGATCATTTGCCCCAAATGTTGGACTATTTTCGCAAAGAACAAATTTCCATGCAGTCGGTGGCCTTAGGGGCATATCATAGTTTATTTCTAGATAAAAAATCGAATTTATATGCAGTGGGCCATGGTAAAGGCGGTCGTTTGGGTAAGTTCAAATGTGTGTCTAATAGGGAACGAACGAATTTATAAATAAAACTTTCATACAAATAGGTTCCAATAATGAAAACAGTTTAAGTACACCGAAAAAGGTGAAATTGCCTTTGAAAAATACCGGCGAAGAAATTATATGCATAAGTGTTTCACGTAAACATTCATTGGTTTTGACCAATTATTCTTTGGTCTTTGCTTGTGGCCTCAATGACAGCCAACAATTAGGCATACGAGATGCTGGCGAAAAGTGTTTAAATTTTAAAGAGGTCTCAACTTTAAGGAATTGTAATGTGGAAAACTTACAAAAAGTTATCGCCAAGGATTGCCATTCATTGGCCTACTCGGAGACATGCCTGTATGTGTGGGGCTGTAACATGGGTCAAATGGGTTTTGATAACAATACGAAATATATACAACTGCCTAAAATGGTAAAGTAACCTTAAAATAAATCAAAAATTCTATTTAGTTCTATATTATTTGTTTTGTATTAATTTCAGATGAAATTACCACCCAAAACTTCTATACAATTTGTTGAATCCAATAACACTGCCACCGTAGTGCTTACAAAGGAAAATACGATACTTTTGTATCATAATTATAAAATGAAAATCATAAAGGCACCCAAGTAAAGTTAATTTGATTAATTAATGATATTTAAAATAAACAAGCAATTCCTATTTAAATTCTCTTTAGCTATGAATCTTTGAAAAGTGTTGCTGTTGTAGGCGGCGACAATGCCAAATCGGAGAAGGGTTCAGCAAGTGCTTTGAAATTGTTGATATTAACTCAGACCAATGTTGTATTTCTGTGGTATCAAATGACACAAAATTTCTACAGGTATTCTATTTTATTTACAAAAAAAAAAAAGAAAATCGATTTATAAATTTACTTAAAATTATTTTTCAGATGCTCATTTTCGGATATACGCTTAACTGAAATTGACAAAATACTTTATAGAGGCAATAAGGTATTGATTTTATCCCAGGGCGATGTCTACAAAGGCAAATGCCAGCAGGTACCACTACCACCCTACTACGATAGCAGTGAATCGAGTAACTCTAAGGATTTAGGCAATATCTGGTCACGCAGTGATCATCGTTCAGCCGAAATGGCTAAAGACTTTATGATACGCATTGATTTACAACGTATTATACAAATTGATCGTGCCGTTGATGTTTTTTGTGATGATGATTTTGCTTCGTTTGCTGTTCTGCAGGAGTCTCATGTTAAATATTTTAAATTGCCCACCTTAAATCCGGAGGAATACACTTTTAAAAAGCTATACAATGATGTCTGTGACTATGATGCCATACATGATGTTTTATTTCATGTGGATGGTGAAAAATTTCCAGCCCATAAATTTATTGTATATGCTCGAGCGCCCGGCTTAAGAGAATTCCTGTTGGCAGCAAATGAAGACAAATCGGTGCCTTTGAATTTTGAACTTTTGACAAGTAAAATGTTTGAATTAATCTTGAAATTTATTTATTCCAATTACTTGCCGAATGGAGAAGGTTAACAAATTAAATTGAAATCTCTTTTATGCGGCCAATTATTTTATATATTATTCTGCTTTTTTAGATTTGGAGGATATTCAAAGTAGTCTGCATACCAATAGTCCTGCCGAACTGCATGATGTTTGTCAAATATTTCTAAACTTTGTGGAACAATTTCATATCACTAGTTTGGCGAATTATTTAAAGTAGTAAGTACGCTCATGTAGTTTGTTTGTTCAGTAGTCTTACATTTTGTATATCAATTGTGTAGTTACTTGCAACAAAATCCTTTCTATTTGCCACATATGGTTGACAAATCGAAATATCGTTTTAACCGCTTAAAACGTAGCGATTACCCTCAATTTTATGATGTTCGCATTTTATGTGAGAATAATATTGAGTTGCAGGCCCACAAATGCGTGCTAGTCGCTCGCTTGGAATACTTCGAAATGATGTTTACACACACCTGGTCCGAACAGAACACCATTAACTTAACCACCGTACCCTATGAGTATATGGAGGCCATTGTCGAATTTCTTTACAGCCTAGATGTTGAGCACTTTCGTAAACAACAGTATCGGGAAACGTTTCTTTATAATATGATTGTCTTCTGTGATCAATTCTTTATTGAACGTCTAAGGAAAGTCTGTGAAATCCTACTTTTAGATAAGATTTCTATAAGGAAATGTGGCGATATGTTGGATTTTGCCCACATGTACAATTGTGAGCTGATGAAAAAGGGTTGTTTGGATTTTATTTGTCAAAACTTATCCCGAGTTTTATTACAAAAAAGTCTGCATAATTGTGATCCAGAGGCTTTAAAATGTCTAAATCAATACTATCGGCAAATATTTAAAGAGGTTTTCGATTATCGCATGATTACACCTGATTCGGAGGCGGTGGATGATGATTGTTTGCTGAGTTTTGTAGATGATTTTCAAATTGATTTAAATTATCGCATGGATGAGGAACAACAAATGATTTATCGTACGGCACAAAAGACCAAAGCCAAGGAGAATAAGACGAAATTGTCCAGTCAAAAATATGAAAGGGAAGCTATTACTAGCATGATGGAAACATTAAATGTATCGGAAAGTACGGAGAAAATACGTAGGATTTCGGAAAAATCAAAAGCTGTACAGGAAGCCGAAGAAGTGGCTCAGAAATTGCAAAATGAAGCGAAATCTTGGATGAAGGTAGTGGATAAAAAAGAGCATAAGAAAAAAGTTTCATTGGATTTGGCTGCAAAAACAAATGAAATCATAAAAGAAGAGGATTTAGGGGCCTCAACTAGCTTTGTGACTTTAAATAAAACTACTGAACCCATGGCAATGGGAAAAGCTAAGACGCCTGAAAAGGAAATGGAGGAAATTGCCAGTCCATCAACGCCTAAGCTATATAACATTAATTTGGCCGATTTAACTACAACACCAAGGGAGAAAATGTCCCAGAAGCAAAGGAAACGTTTATCCTCTGAATCATCAAGTGCTGTAACAAATTGGAGGCAAACCAATTTAGTGGAAGCTAAACCTATAACAATGCCACAAACACCTAATGCTTGGGGTATTGTAAATCAAACGCCGCCTGCTAATATTGAATTCGATTTACCGGCTACCGGTAGCTTGGCTGATCCCTCATCGTTTGCTAATATGATGAAGGCGAATATGAAATCTAATGCTGCCAGCAGTTCATCAGCTAACGCTAACCCTAGCGGGAGCAACAGTTTTAGCCAGATTTTGGCCGAAGAGAAACGTCAACGTGAGTACTACGAACGTACTAAGCACAAGTCATTGGCTTTAACACAAATCGAAGAGCAGGCCATAGCTGAGTTAAGGGAATTTTACAATGTTGACAATGTTACCGATGAGGTTATAACCATACAAAGAGTATCGTTGCCAGCCACCATAAATTTTGCCATTTGGCAGAGAAACTAAACTCGAAAAGAGTTTTTTTCTTTTCTAGTTATTATACATTTTGAAAATGTAACGTGCTTTATTTGTTTTTTTTTTTAGTTTGTTTCATTTTATTTAAGAATATTTCCTTTTTAAAATATTAAAAAGTTTGACAATTTTTGTAATCACTTTAAACTTAATATTTATTTATAATTATTTCTATTAACAAAAGAGAGAGGCAAGTTAACAAAAGTAAAATATTTAATAATCAACAATTCATTTATACAATAATTAAATAAATACAAGCTTAATAAATTATACAAATTAAGAAAAACAAAAAAAAAAACATTTTTAAAAAATTAAACATTATTTTCAGAATTTTGCCCTGACCACTAAACCAATTTGAATTATTTTTTTTTACAACTTTTTTAATAATTATCGTTCGTGTTGTTTCTTAAAATTAAAAACATTCTTTACGGAATGCAAAACCATATTGATCGCATTTATAACGCAACGTTTTCGCCAGCTGTGGTGGTCCGCAATAGAATACTGTTACTTTGCCTTTCTTTTGGGCCTGTAACTGTTTGAATACTTTATCCCAGTTAGGTCGCCCAGCATTGGTGCGGGTTTTTAAGCCCGTTATCAAATCTCGCTTGCCCTGTAATGAAATTAATATAGGAATTGGAATAGTTTTGTTGTTTTGGAGTATTAAAAATTATTCGAAACTTCGAAAATTTAAAAAGCAGAGAAAAAAGGTAGATATAATCACTGTTTTTGCCGGACGAATGGCTTCAGACGAAAGTCTATTTGTATGAAAAAAGACTCAACGACTGATTGGAGTATTAAGAATTCTTTGAAATATCGAAAATTTCAAAAGTACAAAAAATAGAGATATAAGCCCTGTTTCTGTAAAGACGAGCGGCTTCAGACGAAAGTCTATTTGTATGATTGGCAACTTCGAAAATTTAAAAAGCAGAGAAAAAAGGCAGGTATAATCACTGTTTTTGCCGGACGGATGGTTTTAGACAAAGGTCTATTTGTATGAAAAAACACTCAACTACTGATTGGCTGTATTAAAAATGTTTCGAAATTTCGAAAATTTCAAAAGTACAGAAAAAGTGAGATATAAGCCCTGTTTCTGTAAAGACGAGCGGCTTCAGACGAAAGTCTATTTGTATCTTTGGCAACTTCGGAAATTTATAAATCAGAGAAAAAGACAGATATAATAACTGTTTTTGTCAACTACTGATTGGCGTATTAAAAATTCTTCGAAATTTCGAAAATTTCAAAAGTAGAGAAACGGGGAAATATGACTCCTGTTTCTGCAAAGACAATCGGGATTCAGACGAATGTCTATTTGTATGAAAAAGCACTCAATTGGTACTGACTGGAAACAAAACGTCTTACAAAAACAAGCAGTGAATTTGATTTTATTCCCTTTTTCCCATCACCTTACCTTTTCGTGCAGTAAATCCAAAGCCAATTGAAGACCCACGGCTTTCATATCAGTACGTTGTAAGGCACTGGTTATATACATATGCATGTCCAAAAATCTATAGGGGAAAAAAAATTAATTTCATACCCAACGTTGTTATAAAACTGTTTTGTACCTTTCCATAGCGCCACCCAATTCAGCCTGTTCGATTTCAAGTTGTGATAATAAATTCACAAACCACTCAAATGAACGCTGATTACGATTGATCCAAAAGAAATCGACTTTACGTAAATTCATAACGGTTTTCGGTATATCACTAGCCCATTCGAATTGACAGCGTGGACAGGTATGGCGTGCCTTCCAATAACGATGCATAATCGATTGTAAAATCGAGGCAAATGGTGTAACGCCTATGCCAGTGCCAATCAGTACAGCATGTTGAGCCATAAATATATGCGACGAAGGTGCACCATAAGGACCATCAATGAAGATCTGTTTAAAAAGGAATTTAAATTAAGAATGTTTTAAAATATTAAAAACGAACAGCAACAAAAATTAAAATTACAACAACAAAGTTTTGTTTTTTTATTCAGAAATGTAATGTTTTGATTAAAAGTGAGCCCAAACCTCTAATACTCCTGCATCAAGTGTAACCTTGCCACCAGAGTTAGTTGTACCATTTGTGGTGGGACAGCTGCCATTACTGCCACGATTTTTAATAGAAGTCGATAATGAACGCAAAAATGTAGGACGTCTAAAACGTCCTACACGATTGTTGCTAGCTGTAGCAGTAGCGGTAACAGTTGTATACGTGTGCTCCTAAAGAGTTTGAAAAGTGTTGAGTTTGAGTTTTTCGTTTAAAAAAAATTTTAATTTTTCGTTATTTTTTTCTCTTTTCTTTCAATTAAAGGCTTGTGTTAGTGTTGTTGGTTTTGTTGTGTGGGTATTTAGTAAATATGTTATGTGTAAGGAGTTGGGGGATGATGTGGTAGGGAATTTACTTAATTTAAAGAGGTTAGGGTGAATAACAATTTGATTTAAAAAACTCTACTCACCGCTAAAGGCTTTGAAACCGGAAAATCGGTTTTGTTTTCTTTATTATCGGAACCGTTTATTTTGGATTTTTCTTTGGGGAAAAAAACAAAAAAAATATTTAAAAATTTATAACAGATATGAAACAAATACAGAAGGTATAGTTGAAAGAAATCCATTAGCCATGACATTATAATGGCATGTTGTTTAACAGCAATAATATCACGTTAGGTTGCATTAAAGGCTGTGATAACAATTATCAAATCTCTAATAATATTGCTGTTAATCTATTTCAAGATTTCTTTTTACTACACCCTAAACAGTAAAAAATAAAACTTATATTCAAAAAAGAGCGATTTTTTCATACAACAACCTTTTGGTATTTTGCCTTCTTCGGCTTGTATTATTGTATAGGCTTCCACAGCCGCAGAGCCATTGTTAGCATTGCCTAACTGTGGTTCGCTATCTTCCATACTCGGCGTTTTAAATGCTATTATGGTGGGTTTATTGCGCATATAACGAAAACTTTGTGCCAACGATTTATTTTGTGGACTCAAATATGCAGAGCCTAGATTTTGTAATCTGGCACGTCTTATGCGAGCATCATCGAAAGATCTTTCCGATTCGGAGCGTCCTAAAGCATGTAACCTAAAAGAAAAAAAATAATAAATTTACTTTTCCATTTTGTTTTCATGCACAACTTACGCCTTTAGTCTTTCTCTTTTCTTGGTTTTGACTGCCATATCAGGCAATGAGACACTTTTCTCCAAAGGCGGTTTATTCAATAATAACTTTTGCATTTTCTGACGTCTACTTGGTTCCCGATGTCCATCCAAATCATATTCATCGGATACATAACCATCATTCGAATGACCTGAGTTGGGTTTTTTCTTATCCCTTGACTCATGGTTATCCTTGCGGGAAAATGTGCGCTGTAAAGTCTTTTTAATGCTGCGTATACGATCGATGCCAGGCGTATCCGAGGATGTTTGTGCTTCACTGGCACTTAGCGATTCGGTGGCCAAACGTGAGGGTGCAAAATTATGTCGAGGCGGTCTAGTTGGTCCAATACTTTGGATTTCTTGCAGAGTTTTGTTAACCATGGCCGAGTCAAAACTGGAACTGTGTTGCATTTTGGCAAGATTTTGTGCCAAAAAATCAGTTTGTGGCGTAGGAGAAGGCTTTTTATTGTTGAGCGATTCATTGCTTATTTGCAATAGACTAGAGGTGGGTATAGCCTGCTTATGGGCTATAATCTCACCATTATGCAGTCTCTGCTGTTCTCTTTCGAAATACTGATACAAACGATTGGTCCATTCCCCTACAGTGCGTATATGCAGCCACATATAGTCTTCCTGTTCGGGTGCCGAACTAATGGTAAATGGATGCCATTCATAATTGGCTATGGCGGGTATATTCACAAACACATAATCGCCCGGACGAAAATTGAAATTAAAAGGCCTTTTAATCACCAAATGTATAACCTTAGAAGGCAGCAGTAGACCTGAACTTATATAAGTTTTACCATGCTCGCCACGCATCCAAACATACCGTAGTATGCGCTCTATAATGTACACAATGCCTGGTATGAGAAACCATTTCCAAAAATTCGGTCCATGAAATAATACCAATATCCAGAAGGGTATATACAGTAAATGGGTCCAATAGAATACCTCAAAAGAACCTTTACGCCTTACAAATGGCTGGGAGCATATAAACATAATTAAAAGTATGATAAAGAGTGCTACGCCCGTGGGATTGGCACAACCAGGCACGAGACCAAATAGACCCGGTTTATCGGTTAATAACCACTCCGCTATGGTGTAGTTCTTTTGATTTATCACCGGATCATTCACCACAATCAAAGAGAAGTTAAACAAATGCATGATCGTATGTACCAGACTTAATATTGAGACCACAATGCCTGTTAATTTGTGTAGATAGATGTGATTGTCCACTGGCAAGTAGGTGGCAATGCCCCGCGAACGTAAATACGTAAGAGAATGTCTTAGCATAAGAACAAGAATCCAGGCGCAGTTAAAATTTAAACATTGGCCTGAAAAATTAAAACAAAAAGGAAGTAAAACAAATGATCTTGAAGTCTACAGGTGTATAAATTCTAAAGGGTTATCCATTTTTTGGTTTCAAAAGTAAAGCTAAATAAACCACATGCAAATCTATGATATTTAATACAGGGTTGGCTCAACGGTAACATTTGTAGGAATTATTTCAGCCTGATTAGTACTACAGTAATCGGGTACTGCATATCCAGCCTTGATAGACCATCCATTTTGAAACCATTAAGGCGATAACCCAATAAAAATTATAATTATTGAATTGACTGAGTGAATAGCAAGTTCTAGAACCTTAACCCTCGATATCGTACATTGGGTTTTACTTTATAAAGCGTTTCAAAAATGTAAAACTCACCACATGCTCGAGCAAATATAACGTAAATATTACTGGCCCGATATTGTATTGCTCTCGAAACAAATAGGCATACATTTATCGCAATATATATGAACAGATATGTTACAAAAACATGATTATTTTTCATATAGGCGGGCGTCAATTGATGTGGTATTATACGATGCCAAAACGAAGTTTTCGATTTATTCGCCGGATTCTCCTTGGCCAAGGGTACCAACCAACGATCAATGCTAAGCAAAAAAAAAAAAAAATATAATGTTTTATAATGTAAAGGTCAAGGGTTAAAGTTGAAAATATATTCCAAAACTTACGTTATACTTAAATTCTCCAGTAAACCACCATGCTTGTGTAATTGATTCTTTAAAGCCTCATACGTTATTTCACCACGATTGTAGGGATCGGCATCTTCAAACATGGCAGTGGTTAAGTCTTCGATCTGAAATTAGTTTGAATAAAAGAATCAAATTGTATCGTATTATTGTGTAAAACACCTTAATTTATAAAATCCAGTTCCAAAAACTTTCTTTTAGCCCATGGTTTGTGTCTTCAATAAGCCACAACAAGGTTTTCTTTCTGAAGTTGCAGCTCATCAATTGTGCAGAGAGGAATAGATATTCGGAGACTTCACTCGTCTGTGGACAACTTGAATTACGGCCTGATTGGACATTCAATAACGCCAAGATCGAGGCTGTCAAGAGTCTTTGTTCGAATAGAGAACATGCTGAAGGATATGATTATCAGTTTAGAACTAGGCGGAACGTGTCTGACGATATCAATTTCTTCAGGCCTTCTCCGGCAAGAATGTGTTATCGTATCTGCTTTGAAACCTTCTGGTAAAAAGTATTCTCAAAAACACTTTGTGGTAACGGGCAGTTTCGTGTCTTTTTGAATAAATAGGAATCGTGATAGAAATAGACCTTGGAGAGGACAAGGTTGAAGACCCATAGTAGGAAATGGAGTCTTAGTCGATATGTGCTCCATTGGGTATATTACCTGCAATGCTGTGTTATCGCGTCGGCTATGAAATCTTCTTGTAAAAAATTTTCTCAAAAATACTTTGTGGCAACGGGTAGTCTCGTGTTTTTCTGAATAGAAAAGAACCCTGAAAGGAATAGACCTTGGAGAGGACAAGGAAGGAGAGCCATAGTAGGAAATGGAGTCTTAGCCGAAGTGTGCTCCAGTGGGTACAGTACCGGTTCTCATATATGGCTGGTGGTAGGAGGCCTTACAGCCGGCGATTAGAAGAAAGTTTCTGAGTTAGATGCAAAGACGTACAATGGGTCAATTTCGACCTCCGGGTACTGTGCTTGTCTTGACCGACAGGTGCACGTCTTCTAAGCTAGATGCAAAGACGCATGCCTTTGAGCATATCGGATCTCTTTAGGTGTATTCCTCAGGCTTCGCTATTTATGATTTCCAAGCTGATAGCAAGCAAGAGAACCTTGCTGGAATATGTAAGTTCTGTCCCATATAGATTCTGAAGAGTGCCGAATTAGTCATCTGGATCCTAAACGTGTTAGGGTATGTAATTTCGTTAGCTGCCCTTGGTGGTATTTCCGGACAAAGAGAAATGGCAAAGAGTAAGCAGTTTACCGAATGGTTAAGCAATTCATTCAGATGGCTCGAAAATAGATGCTTAAACTAAGATGGTGTGAAGCTATCTTATAGACTATCTGATGAGTATAGCGTACTTTGGGCTGAGGTGTGTATGATCATCAAGGCAGTGCAACTGAGCTGATAGCACTATCTAAATGGCTGTTCATACTACCTTCTGGCATTCATCTTCCAGCCATTCGTGTGTTCCCTAATGATACAAACCGAAATTCGGATATGTCTAAGGGCTTAAAGCTGAATTCATAAGAAAAATTCTGCTGTTACATCGATGAAAACGATGGATCGGAAAACATTGCTTTGCGTATGTCGAGGATTTGGATATTAGGAGCTCATATCGATTTCCGGGTCACTACGTGCCTTTCAGATGGAAGTTATAGGCTGTCGTCATGGCGATTAAATGGAAAATTTTCCCTTGAAATGTTCGAATATCCAGGCTGTCATAAAGTCCCTGTTCAATTTTATATCATATTCAGGCTTACCCATGAATATTTCCATTATAACTAGGAAATGGCGCATTATTTGAAGGTGTTCATTATTTGGGAACCTTGGCCGAGAACCTCTTATGTGATACCAGTGAAGAGCTAACCTTGGCTACAATTAGAAACTCGTGAAACTTTAGCCGAGGAGGAGAGATATTCTGTTCGACTGCTATTCTGAGCTGACCGAATCCTAATCGAGGGTGGACGCAACAGCTTGTTTTGCTCACTCGAGTAAACACAAACTATGCGGTATCTGTCACCAAACAGAGAATATATTAGTCAGCAAGAAGATTTATCAAGTGGTTTTGCAGAAGTTGCGATTCAAACAATTCGTCTGCCATTCCAGTAAACACTTACTATGCGGCACCTGTCCCCAAACAACATTGCCTAACAGAGAACATATTAGTCAGCAAGAAGATTCATCAAGTGGTTTTGCAGAAGTTGCGATTCAAACGATTCGTCTGCCATTCCAGTAAACACTTACTATGCGGCACCTGTCCCCAAACAACATTACCTAACAGAGAACATATTAGTCAGCAAGAAGATTCATCAAGTGGTTCTGCAGAAGTTACGATTCAAACGATTCGTCTGCCACTCGTGTAAACACATACTATGTGGTATATGTCCCCACGAGACATTGCCTAACAGAAAGCATGTTAGTCAGAAAGGCGTTTTATCATGTAATTTCTGCAGAAGTTACTATTCAATAATATTGCCCTCCCTAACAAAACATGAATAAGGAATAAGATCTATTTGCCGCTGTGTAAGAGATTCGGAGAAGTTTGAGCTGAAAGACTCTACCTAAAGGCAATACAGTGGGCCTAAACTATGATTAGCTAAAGGAAACTATCAAGTATGTTATGAATTACTCACGCAATGACTGCAAGAACAATCAGAATTTGTATTCCAAAAACTTATTTTTTTTATTTTAATTTCGAAATCCTTTCAATTTGCCGACAATTCGATTTTATTCGTTTGTCTTACTGTCACTTTTCTTATAATTTTTTTTTCTTTATTAAAAAATGATTTACCAACGTTTTGTCTGTATGTCTGTCTGTCTAGTTCTCCCTGTGCCAGCGTTTATTTTATTTCTTAATAATTTTTTTCTTCCATGGCTATTTTATTACCAATAAATCATTATTATTGGCTATGGGGCAATTGTTCAATATGTTGGATGTTTTTTTTACTTCATGCTGCTTGTGTGTTTGTGTGTATGTGAAATACTTACTTGATCTTCAGAGAATTCCATGCCGTTTTCTTCCATGCAGGCACGTATGACATCATGCAATTCCTTATGCTGTATAAGACCATCACCTTGAGTAATAAATCAATAATAATGGTTAATCGTCTTTGGCCAATAAATAAAACGGCGATAATTCATAATAAAAAAAATGCATAAAAACCACAATAAAAAGAAAAATAAGAAAACAAAAACCCAAAAAGCGGAGTAAAAAATCCTATTTAAAGAAGGAAGGAAATTAGCAGCTAAGGACTGAAGTGGGGGAAAAACAAATAAGTTGAAGGGAAGGGCAGAAATTTGCCTTAAAAATATTTTTTGCCTTCGAAAAAGTGAAAGTAAAATTAGTCAAGGACAATGGAAAGATTTTTTTCCATATTGGGTGGATAAAACAAACAATGCGGAATATGGTTGATGTCTGTGATAAAGTAAGTGAATTGATGGTCGACAAAAACAAGTTTAAAATACGCCAGTTGCTTAATAAATTTTATTTTGAATTCGTTTGAAAACTTTGTTCTCATATTGGTTGGATAAAACTAAAAATGCTGCATATGGTTCATGTCTGTGATAAAGCCTTCGGCTTGAAGGTTTACATAAAAACCACGGCTAAAACACGTCCGTTTCTTATTGAAGATTATTATGAACATGTTTTATAGCTTTTAACGTGCGAAAGGTATATAAGCTATGATTTTGTCAGGGAAAACAAACATCGTTTTGGTCAGCCGAATAAGTTTTAAGGATATGATTGAAGCATTACTACTGTAAGATTGTTGTCAATCTTCCTATCTCCATTACTACTCAGACGTATGATGTATCAACTGTTCAACAGGTTTGTTCAAACCAGTATCGCAATTCCTAAGTGAAATATAAGAAGATAATAATAAAATTTCCAATCATTTCTTCACAGTGCTAACAGGAAATCATTCCCAGGCATGTCGTTCAAATCGCCAAATGCTTGTTTTGCTTGATTGATGTCTATCACTTGCTTTAGTTGTGCATTGTCTAAGATAAGGATAGGATTGATGTGATTGATTTTGGAAAAATTTACTGATAGGTGAACTATTTTAATGTTTTGTTGAACTAAATTAAATTTGTGCTGCATGCTTGATGCCTGACAAGCTACATACGAATGTATGTCATCAAAACAGTAAACCACAATAGGTCGCGTTGAAGTGAACTTTGGTAATCATAGCTACCACTTCGATTTCGACAACAACAACATCGAAAATAGCTGAGTTTCTGAAGTATTTCCCGAAAATTTCTTGAATCTATTGTCATAGAGAGATTTCTGGTCCAGGATTGACAGTAAATTCTGCAGAAAATATTACTGAAATGTCATCAAGCATTATTATATCTTTAGGGAGACTAGGGTAAGCTGATTTAAAAATGGTTGGCTGGTTTAAAAAAGAAACGGAGCCAGATTAGATCTTAATAAGCAAAGGAATTGGTTTGGGAGTGAATTGTTATGGTACCCAAAGAGAGCTTAACATCAAAAACGATTACTAAAGGAAGGTTAGAAAAGAGCCATTTCTTGAGAACCTGTGTGACTCAATGATAAAGTTCTTTGCTACCGCATTTAATATAGTTTTACAAAGGATGTTGTTTCTAGGAAATCGCACATGGCAACCCTACCATTCTAAAACCTATTACAGTCATCTGCTTAGCTGCTAAAACTTGATTAATTCAACGGAAAGATAGTGAAACAAGAAAAGAAAACAAAAACCTGAAAACCAATAAGAAACTAAAATTGAATATTCAGAGGAGGTTATTGAAAAAAGAAAGAGGAAAAGAAACATAAAAAAACAACTTACCATCAATATCATAAACCTTAAATAGAAAACGTATTTTATCATCAGCCGATTGTCCTGAGAATTGATGAATGGCATCAATAAATTCTTGTAATGATATTGAGCCGGAGTTATCCTTGTCAAAGATTTGAAAAACACGTTCCGTAAAAAATGGCTACAAATAAGAGTAAAAAATGTAAAATTAAAATCATTACAATTAACAAAACGAAGAGGAGAAAGAGAAGGAAGCAAACATACATTTTTCGATGTGACAATTTTTTGAAATTCCTCACGACGTATCTCCTGTTCATTTCCCACAGTATTGCGAAATAGTTGCTCCAAACGGGCCAAAGAGCTCTTATCAAAGCCAGTGCGTGCTCTATATCGAATTAATGGAAAAATAAAAAAGAAAGAAATCAAAAAAAAATATAATAATTTATGCAAGAAAAGAAAAAAACAAAACAAAATACGAATGAATAAGCCACAATAAACATGATTTATAAAGTGTTTCTTTTTCTTTTATGGTTAAGGAACTTTATCGATTTACAACATAAAGAAATATTTCGCATTTTTTTTTTACAACAAAACTGAAAACTATTACAACAAGTTGTAGTCAAGGTTTAGTAATAAATTAAAGATTAATTAAAAGATTACAACACCAGCAACAATTAAAACAAAACATCCAAAAAAAAGAAGAAACACAGAAAAATATCTCTTGCTATGGTACACTGTAAGGCTTAGCCCCCAGGGATCAGTGGGACGGACAGTGTAACTATTCACGTGTATTACGTGTACACTTAAATGCTGTGACTAAGGCTAAGGCTATGGCAATGGCTATGGCTATGTCTATGGTATAACGATAGATTTGATTAATTGCTGCTTTTTCATGTTTCCTGTCAGTCTTGTAAAGAGGTTTTTATATCGAACATTTTAAAAGAATCCTGTTGCAGGCCATAGACTGTTTTCTTTTCAGCTTTACGTTTTCATAATTACACTCAGAAAATGAAATGGTAAACAATTCTACACTGCTGTTGTTGATTTTAGTATTCGTTTTCATTCCTTTAAAGAAAAAAAGGAGGGTAAATGCTGTTCTCCATTTTTATATAGTTTCGTTGCCTCATTAATTAAGTTATAGATTCTAGAATATTCTGTCGTTACCCCTATCTTTGTGAGTTTATTGCTGACGTCGATTTCTCTGGAGACTCACGAATTATTTAAAGTGACATTTAAGCCTCTTAATTATCGTGGAACAAGAAAGTCATAATAGCAATTGCAATTGTAGGGTTCAGACCAGAGATCAGCAATGAATCGTTTTTCCGCTACTCATAAGCACTCATGCAATTTTGAGTATGAGTGAATCAACGGAATTGAAATTCAACTACTCTGATTCATTCTTACTCGCTACAATATTGATTTATAAGTATAAGTAGCAATGAGTATGAGTGCAACTCACAACATTCGAAATATGTTTGATTCATACGCCTACTCATTCTGGTTCATAAATTTAGAAAAATACTTATAAGTGATTCGAGTGGTTCGAATCATTCATTAAAATTTACAGCCTTTGTTGTTGTTGCATATACAAACAAAGAAGAAAGGAAAGACAAAGACAACAAGCAAAGCATACACACAATCTTCTTGTGAGTATTGCAGTGTTCGTACGCGAATCATACTTATTTTGTGCTTCGTGTAAATGTTAAGTAGAGACGAGTCGAAGTCAATAACATCATGCGTATTGTTAAGTATGAATACGATGAGTACTTTCAACTTTGAGTATGAGTATCATATTAAAATAAGTATGAATGCGTATAAGTATCAGAAATCATAAGTATGATTTGAATCTACTCATCGTTTTGAATACTCATTGCTGATCTCTGGTTCAGACCCCAGGTCAAACATTTTTAACAAAATAAAATATGAAAAAATATTTCTTCGGCAACTTCCTCTCTGCAGATTTGTGACAAAAACTCTGAGAGTAAATAAAATTGCCGTGAGAAGTTTCTCAAATAATCTATCGTTTACAGTAGACTTTAAACTGTAGATCCCGCCACTCGTGTATAAAATTACAACAAATAACCCAAGTGGTGTTAGAATTTAGGTCGTAATTCTGACTGAAGAGTTGTGACCACTGTTTGCGAAAAATAAAGCTGTTTTCAATAGAGGACTCTGGCAACAATCAACATACCACCACGCTCACACATATAATTTTGATCTCACGAAGAATGTATAAGAATGGATAGGCCATGTTTTGGAGTTTGATATTGAATGGAGCATACAACGAGTAGTTGTTGATTATATCAAGAAAAGTTTGTAACATTTTAATATAACTGATGCCTTAAGAAGTATGTAAGTGTCCAAGTTGAGTCAAATGTTATTAATACTTGACGAATTGAAAAAGGTTTCAGATAAGGGTCTCAACTCTCAACGATTGGAGCAAGGAGCTTCGGTATATCAAAATTATCGGAAATATAACAACATAATCTAAAACTAATGCCACCTAGAGTGATTCAATATACATACATCGTAAGATAGATTCTACTAAAACCATGTACTAACTGGATAATAAATGGATTTCTTTAAAGTGGACCATACAATTTTTGCCTCACGTTGACCATACATTAAACAGAAAGAAGACTTTTAGATGAATTTTTCCGCGGATAATAATTTTAATGTGAGTTGGCTTGGCTATTTGGTTAAAGTGTTTAAGTATAGACCCATACTATCGAGGTTCTAGTCTGGGAGAAGATGCTGAATTGTTCGTCGAGGTTGTTACAGGTTTAGAGGCCTTAACTTCCCTCTGTATAAATCAAATAAGAAGCGCCTTTGATACAACCGATCGGACTATGGTAAGGCGTATCAGCATTACATCTTGAGAAAGACTGGGAATAAATAAGGAAGTTCCTTTTCACCACACGACAAAATATATTTTCACAATGGAACGACTGACGTCAACCCAATCATCTCAAGACATGTTAGTTTAGACAATTCCCGTGCGTACCTATAAAAGTCAAACTGTAACACAGCAAAGCATAGCCTTATGAACTATGACCTTATGATCCTTAAAGAAAAAACTAAATGGAATAAAAAAATTAGTTGATGTATCTCTTTTTGGGTATACCTGTTTATCTATAAAAACTATCTTAATGAAACTGTAATACAGCAAAGCAAGGACAGCCTTATGAAGGATGACCTAATGAACCTTAAAAAAGCTAGGTGGTATAAAAAAATTACCCGTTTTGGGTGTATGTTATAACATAAACCGGGAAATTTATATGAATTTTTTTTTTAATTTGAAATCAATTTAATTACCAACAAAATTTTTCGAGTGTAATTGGTTTGAAGAGTTTTCCTAGGAATTCTTTTAACTTGTTTATCTTAACATTTTATACAATACAAGAGAGCTTTTCTTTCTATTTTCTGTTGTTGTTGATTTTTTTTTTTTGTTTTTGCTTTTTTTAATACTTAGAACGTTAAAATAAGGAAAAAAATCAATTTGTTTTACAAATTGTAAATTGTTAACACGGTCATAAATTTTCTTTTGGCCACAAATACTTATTTTACACAATTTTTTTATTTTATTTTTTTCTTTTACGTACCTTGAATTTGTTAAATGCGATATAAATTCCATTATTTGATTGGTCGAAATTAAATTTGTACCATCAGCATCAATGAGACGATATAATTTATCTAAAATCTAATTTGAAGAATAGGAAAAACATTAAAAAATATTTTAAGTAATTTAAGTTTTCTTTTTGTTAAAAGAATAAAAAATTTTCAAATTTTAGATTCCCATTTGGAGTCGAGCTCTTCTCCCTTCTTTGAGATTAAGTTCTAAGTCCCTATACTCAGTCTTAAAACGCGATATTTCGGATAGAGGTTTAAACAGGTGAATCTGTATTACAAGTTGGAGAATTACAGTGCCCTATAGCATATTTATCCGTACTATTTTGTATTCGGAACCCATAGTTGGATCTCTTCAGATTGATAGCAGTAAAGGCCTTCGAGATCTTCAATTCGTTGTTATTACTGTAGTTTTTGTAGAAATGCTAGAATATAATGGAACTATATAATCTGTTCTATTACCCTCAATCTATATAAAGTATCTCCGATCCGTCTGTCATTAAAAACTTCAGAATATTGTTCCTATGATTTCCTAGCTAAAACTTGATCCTCACACAGGTGGTTCTTTTTTAGTAGCATAAACGATGAAATAATAAAGTTGTTGCCGTAGCCTAGTGGGTAGTGTGTTGGCTTATTAGACGTGAGGCCATCTCCAGTGAAATCAAATTTGAATATTCTTTCGGCAATTTCCTCTCAGCAGATATCTGGTAAAAATTCCATAAAAAATTCCATCTGTTGTTCGGAGTCGAATTTCAACTGTAAGTCCCACCACTCATTAACATGCACAACACTGAAGTATTGTAATGACCAATTATGTACATGGTGGCTGATATATAATGCAACTAAGTAAAGCGCTATATTTTTTTAATTTTATTGTTCAAAAGCAAAAAATGTTGGAAATAACATCAAATTTTAAAATCAGTTTAGATTTGTTCGAATTGGCCACCTTTGGTACGAATAATGACCTTAAAATTGGCGACAAAGCCATCACAGACTGCACGAAAGTGGCTCTGCGGTATTTTGGCCCATTCACGGCGAAGCGCCGTCTTGAGATGATCGACACTTTGGTATTTTTTAGTGAGAACCTTGCTCTCCAAAATGCCCCAGACACAAAAGTTCAACGGATTGAGATCCGGAGATTTTGGTGGCCATTTTGCGGAAGAAATGAAGCGAGGGAGCTCGTTTTTAAGCCATTCTTGGCTCGAAATGTTTGTCTGCCCAGGGCTTCAATACTATATTTAAGACATTTTTCCGATAATATTCGGCATTTATTTTGACCTCACGGTCAATGAATACGAGCGGGGAGCGACCATCGGTCGTTACGGCGGCCCACACCATTTCCTTCGGCGGTTTTTGAGTTCTGGTGGCCAATCGCAAGTGTAAATTTTCAGTTGACCTCTTCGGCAAGTAAACTCGATCATTTTGTTTGTTCACAAACTGCTCAATTTGGAATGGATTCTCAGGGGATAAAACCAAATTCGGTAACTGGCCACTTTCGTACAAGCGAAGTAACTCCTTGGCTCTTTCCAGTCTAACTTTTTTTGTCCATCGGTGAGCTCTTGCACTTTTTGGAACTTCAATGGCTTTAGTCTAAGATCATTTTTCAATATGTTTTGCATCCGTTCTCGCGATATGTTCAGCTCACGAGCAATTTTTCTATCATTGCGGCATGGATTTCGATCAAATCTGGCCTTCACTTTTCGGATTATTTCTGGTGTTGTTACTTTTTGTACGCGATGCAACACTGCCAGTATCACGGTAACGAGCAATGGTACGAGAATTAAAAAATTTATTCACATTTAAATGCTGGAGGGCTCTAACGATAGCCACCTGTGGTTTTCCAGCCAAATATAAAGCAATCACACTATCAGGCTTGAATTCCATCACGAATAACTTTTTTTCTGAATGCAATAGATCAAAATGCTTTTGTAAGCTTGTAAATAATAAAATGAATTGTCACTGGAATAAATCCGTCAGCTGTCAGACGAGCGGTTTACAAATGATAACAACCTGAAGTTGGTTGCAATACATATCAGCCATCCTGTATATATGCAAACGATTCAATGTCCTAAATATGTGTTCTGATAATTAATTCCCTTCATCACAGTGTTATATGGAGCTTGAGGGGAGCATTCTACAGAACGGTTCTTACTTTATCAGTGGCATGAAGCTCTCCTTCTTACAAGCTAATCTTCCTGTTTATTGCCGTAATGTCTTACATGATCTGGAGTTTATCAGACCTTATTAACCTTATTTCCCCTGCCGTGAAAATACTTGTCAGTTTCCCTTTGGGTTGCTAACATTTCAATCTGGGATTGTGCATCGCCTTCCATTTATGCGATATTCCTTCTGTTATCAAAGAATGAGGGACAATTCAGAATTTGTTTTAAGATTGGGTTGCCATATGTAATTAGGCAGTATATTAAAATTTATTAAGACTTTATCATTAATAATACGTGTTCATTAATTGTTTTTGTATTTTTTTTTTGTATCGTTTGGATATTTAGTTGCAGTCCAGGAAACCAGCCATAAAGTTTAATGAGTTAATCGAGAGAAGTGAGACAAATGAGATATTACAAACATATTTCAACGAGTTCTGTAAGCCTGGCTACCTGCTAGTTCAATGAAGCATGATAAGAATGAGGAAGTCTCAGTCCAGGATTTATTTGTCAGCAACCAGTAAACGGAGGTAAGAGTTATAATTACTTTTGTGAGAATTAATATCCGACAGGAATGTGCCTGGTATGGCAAATAGTTCATCATAAACCAATTAGTTTAAATTTGAAGGTTGCACAAAAGAAAAAAAGCTAATTACCGCTTGACTATTTGACAAGATAGGAATGCTTAAGGCTAGGGATTCGTTATTCAGCATCAAGTATTTATGGTCGTTTGTTCAGGATAAATATAATTATCCTTAGAAAACAAAGCAAATCCCAAATGTGTGTTTGCACTCCGGCCATATTTTATGCGTAGAATATTATTTTAGCATGAATACTTACCCCCCGTGCTTGCCATATTTCACCGAAATTTTTAAATGTTATTTTACTATTTTCGCCACAAATAACATACGCCACTGATTCCAACTGTTCGGCATAATCCATTTGTCTGTCATCACTGAAATTAATCAAAAAGAAAATTCGAAAATGAAATCATTTTTATTCACTTAATTTTCGTAATTTATTTATTGTATTCCTAAAGTAAAGTATTTATTAAAGAAATGTAAACAGAAAAGAAAATTAATTCGTTTAAAATAAGAATTTTTCAATATATTGCTCCTCATTACGAAGCAATGGACGATGAGCAAACATGAGTGTTATTGTAGGCTAATGGATAGGAAGTACAGGCAGTCAGCTGTCGTAGAAATGTCACGTAGATTACATGGTTACTTATAATTGTCCCCAAGAAATCGTTATAGTGTGTTGGTTTATTAGATGTGAGACCACAGTTCAAACCCCAGCTTAGACATCTCTGACGAAACATAAATAATTTTTTTTTCCGGCGCCTACCCCTTAGCAAGATTTCTGGCAAAAATTCTCAGAGTAAATAAAATTGCCAAGAAATATTCTAACAAATATCTGTCTTTCGGAGAAGACTATAAACTATAGGTTCCTCGTCACTCATGTATAAAATTAAAACACACAACATAAGTGGGGTGAGGAAGGTTGCATTAGTTTGTATTCCAAATTAACAATTTATAAAGCTGCTAGTATAGTACCCGGCGTTGCGCGGGTTATTAAAATAACAATAAATAAAAATCCGGTTTCGAAATCTGTTTTTTAAAAAATACAATTTTTCAAATTATTCGGAAACCCGTTTATCAAACAACCCAGTTTTTTGAATACTCTACGTTCTAAATGTATTGTAAATGCATTCAATTTGCCCGTTTTTTGCCCCTTTCCCCTTTTTTGGACACCTTTTGGTCCAACCTTATAAACGGAACACCTCCAATAGCTATTTGGGAAACTTAACCAAGCTAAATTGAAAAAAATACCATTAAAATAGATGGAATACAGCATTTATGCAAAAAGTACTAATTTTTGCCCATTTTTTTTTTTCCCTTTGTCCCATTTTTTCCCTGTACCGACAGTATCCCAAATTTCAAGAAAATCCAGGATCTCAGTCGTAATTAGCTATGCACTTAATTTTTGGAACTTTCTTCCTTTTTGAACCCCTTTTGGTCCAACTTTATAAACGGAACACCTCCAATACTATTTGGGAAACTTAACCAGGCTAAATAGTAAAAAATTACCTATTAAAATAATGAAAAGATTTATAGCCTATAACCTGCACCGACAAAAACTCGATCTATATCCCAAATTTCAAGAAAATCGGTCCAGGCGTTTAGGCGTGATTGGCTAACAAAAACAGACTTACAGAAAGATTTTAATATATGTTAGGATTAGGATAATCTACACCGCCAAAAGCTCGATCAATATCCCAAATTTCAAGAAAATCGGTCCACGCGTTATTGGCTATGCACTCGTTTATCCGTTTTTGGCTCCTTTCCCCTTTTTGGACCCCTTTTGGTTCAACTTTAGAAACGGAAGTTAAACCGTAAAAAATTACCTATTACCATTTTTTCACCCGTTTTGGTCAAAATTTTGAAAAGATTTATAGTCTATAACCTGTACCGACAAAAACTCGATCTATATCCCAAATTTCAAGAAAATCGGTCCAGGCGTTTAGGCGAGATTGGCTAACAAACAAAACAAACAAACAGACTTACAGAGAGATTTATAATGTATATTAGGATTAGTCCTATTTCGTTTAGTTTGAACCGTAGCCTCACGTCTAACAAGCTCTACACACTGCCTATTGGACTATTGTGATTTCTAAGACAAATAGATTTGTTAAGTCAGTATTTATTTATAAAAAGAATTTCCTGATTTTGTTATCACCACAAAAGTTTGTCGACCATCGTTAAGAGTAAAGAATTCTTCTCTCCTCACAGCTTGAACTTATTTTATTAAGAGAAAAAAGGAAGAAACATTCCAAAATTTAAATGAATTAGAAAGATAAACGATCATTTAAGCTAGGCCTTGTAAGCCAAATTTCTCAATACACAAATAAGCGGGAATTGTTGATTTCTTAATCCTCTATGTAAACATGTTCCTGGACTTTTTCCTTTTTTTTTAAACATTTTCGCTTACAGTCTATTTAAGCTTTAAAATAGTACGTACGTATGTACAGACATACGTATGTACATAAATTGAATTTAAAATTGCGTGTATAATTTAACAAAATATGAGGTTTACAACAAATTTTAGTGTACGGCCTTGGCTTTTAAAGATTTAACTGAAGAAAAGGAAAAAAAAAACTTTTAACAGCACTGTTTCTAAGCTATTGACCAACAACATCGACAACACATCTCAAGTAAAAAAGGAACGAAAGAAATAAACTAAGAAAGTCTATGACATTGCAATAACATCCCGACATGCATTAAAAAATATTCAATTGACAACGCCAACACTCACACTCCTCTCCAGTGGCTACAGACAGATTTACAGTCATGGCAGCAGCTTTGCCTAGAGTCAATTGCTGTTTATTTTTTCTTCTTTCGGGCAGCAACATTCTGCTCAGCCGGAGTGTTGGTGCTTTAGTAGATAAATGTCGTTGAACAACATTGTTGCAACGATTCTGTTCGTTTGTATTTCTGTCTTTAAAATTTTTTCAACCGAAAAGTAGAGAATTTATATTCAAGATAAAGAAATTTTATAGCGCCCGGCTTACTTTTTATGGAGAAACAGCAAAGTTGTTAATACCCTAAAACATAAGAGTGAAATTAATGCCAGACTTTAAAACGGAGGTGCAGTGTAGTGGTTAAGTGCTTGACCATAAAACAAGCAATTCAGGTTCGAGTCTGAGAGAAGGCACAAAATTTGGAGAGGTTTCAATCCAGGATTGATAGACTCTTGCAGCAGTTTTATGTCAATCGAATATGGGTTCGTAGTATTAGGCACTTCTCTGGTAATTATGCATCTGTTTGAATACCAATTCACGGGTTGAGGAAAAATCTTGCGTTATTATTATTCACCTAACATAAGTTGGATAGAAGAAGAGCCATATAAAGTGCAATGTCCGATGGTCCAGTAACTGTGAATCGGTAGACATGCGGAGAGATTTCGCTTCTTTGCAATTTACTTCTGCACAGGGAGTATCCTTAACTAATTTATTTCCTGATGTTCGTTTCTGGCATTGACACAAACTTCTCTTATTTGAATCATCTCTTTTAGATAGTCTAATGCAGCTGTTGTTAACAGATACCCGGTTCGTTTGTTTAGGCTTGATTCTGAGTGACTTATACCCTCCACGTTATTGTCAGGAATAGTTTATCAAACCTTGTTAGTTAGTTCTGCAGCATCGTTTTATATGGTATTATAACGTGCCATTATCTGTGCTCAAGTGTGGCTTGGTTTTACAAACGTGCCACTCCCTCTTATGCAATCCTTATCCACTTAGAAATTCCATTGACTCTTCGCTAATACCTGATACAACAATCCAATACATTTCCTCAGTCTGTCTTATTTCTAGGTAATAACAAGTGGCAACTCTATTATGCTAGGACTTTTCACAGCATGCCATTCACCTGTTTGACTAGATACAAACTGATTTCTAAAGCTGACCAAAGCAAATAAATAATTAGAAATCCCATTGGCTTCTCGCTACTATCTGATACAACCATCCAATACATTTCCTCAGTCAACGTTGTTGTCTAGGCAATAATAAATGGCAACTCTATCACACTAGAACTTTCCAGCAGGCCATTTAGCCATTTGTCTGTTTGGCGGGATAGATCTTGATTTTTAAAACTGACCAAAGCAAATGAATAAATATTGAGATGAAGGTTAAGGGTATTTTATTAGTACGACATTGAACTTTTAGTACCTTTTTTAGTACTTTTTTAAATTGATTTCTAATTGATATGATATTGTAAAGGAAGTACCGCGTCTATGAATCACAAAAATTACTGCCTCACTAGCGCTCATGCGAGAATACCATGTCCTGCGCTTTAAGTTCTTTTTAGAGGCTCTAATAACATCTGTAAACAGAGAAATGTTCCGCGATAAGATTGCTCGGCAACCCTCTCGTCCATTGCTGTTAGTTTTAGTAGTTTCGATTCATTGAGAGTCATAGGGCCATAAAAAATTGTCTCCAATTATGTCTCGTCAAAGCCAGTGGCCTTTCAGGACCACAGTGCATCCCAAAAGCAACAGTTATTTTTTTTCTTTTTTTTTATAAAATCAGCACTCAGGAATGACCCCTACTCATGCAGTGCATTGTGCAGGTTTTAGGAAAGGTGGAAAGAGGGAAGATGCGAACGGTAAGGAAACGAGTTGCTGCTGGTGACTATAAAATGGCCAGTGCAATACCTTCAATATTAGACAGTATACAGCAATCGTCCCCAAGAAGCCCGCAGTTTCTCGCACCACTTATGTTGTGTGTGTTAATTTTATACAGAAGTGACGGGACCTACAGTTTAAAGTCGACTCCGAACGACAGATTTTTGAGAAACAAGAAGAGAAAGAGAAGAAATCGTCGAAAAAATACTTTTTTTTCTTATTTTTTTGATGTCTGGCCTGAGACTCGAACCCTGGCTTTACGTTTCATAAGCTATCACACTACCTACTAGACCATGGCGACCCTTCTCTACTTCTCTTATTCAGATATGAATCGACCTGCGAACAGAAAGTTTTTACAGTTACTTCATATCTATTATCAGAAATTGTCTGAGATGGGGCCTGATTGCTTGGGAGATGTTGGATAATGCAGTTTTACAACATATAGGATGGAATCTCGTATTTTGAATCTAAATGGGGGGTTTGGACACTAGTTCTTCCTCTTTCATAACCTTATAATCATAAAAAAAAACTTTTTTACATAAAACTTAAGCTGTTCTTAACATATCCAGTTGCTATTATAGGGTACCTGAAAATCTCTTAAGTCTAGTACAATAACAACTACAAGTTAATGTTTAACCAGATTGTTTAAATAGTTGGAAGAGAATTAAATTTTTTTTTTAATGGTAAAACTTACGTTAAACGTCCTTTTAAATGTTCAATCCAACGATCTTGAACCAAATAGCCATTGCCGTCTAAATCGAATAAATGAAAGAACTTTTGTAGGAATTCCTGTTGAAAGAGACAGAGAGAGAAATTTAAGTTTGATTTAAGTTTCTATTGAAAAATACTTTTAAAATTACTTGTAAATAGGCTTGCAATTGAGAAAGCTAGTGTAAAGACTTCTTTTAAAAATCATTTCATTTTAGTTTTAGTTTTATAACATTTTTTATTTTTATTTATTAATTATAATCCAATTACAAATAGTATTCAATTATAGATGAGCTGAATATCCTCAAACTTATGCTTGGCATAGTGCAACGTATCAGAGTTTCTGGTGGAAATCGAACCCACAACCCTCGCTCTAATTGTGTAGCACACTATCCACTACCCGGGTCCCTACATGCCTAAATAAATACCTTGTGTATCTACCATTGTATGGAATTTAATTAAGTTAATTCGTTACTGCTGGCCCATAATATGTTCGGATTTCTTTTTCATTATTTTTTAGTTTCTAGTCACGTATTTAACTTAAAAAAACGTTTTTTCATACATTTTTGTTTCACTATTACCCGTTGTTCTTGTTGCTCTCACTTTCATTACGAATGATTTAACCTTTTGGAATTTTATATCAAATATTTTCAAATAATCCGCAATACTACTGGAATACTTTCATCACTAAGTGACTAACAAATAAATCAACAAACAACAGCAACAGCAATGTCATTGGGTGGGCCTAATTGTTTTTTAAAAATTTTTTAAAATATTTTTAAAGGTATTATGTTACGATTTTCGTAAGAAATTAAAAAAATTCTAACACCCTCAATACTTTATGCATAGAGAGTTAATGGCCAGTCTGGAATTAATTTATGATTTTGTCCACGTTTTTATAACATTTCTTGTAACGTGTCTCTCGATCTTTACTTCGTTTCAGCTTAATCAATATTCTACCGCACAGGTTCTAGAATGATAGGATTAGGTTGTTGTATTGGATAAAACTTTGCTCATTTAATTCGGTTCTTTCTAAACAGGCTACTGCTACCAGTGTCTTCTAATGATTTTTGTTATGGGGCGTTAGAGGCATTCCTTGAGGTAATATTTGTAGGTCAGATACTTAATTTTAAAAATTCGAAAACAGAAATGCACTTTAACCATCAAACTTAAGTGCCCTTACATATATACATATTTGATCACTATAATCCTTCAGTCAGGAATAGGATCTCGGTTCTCACACCTCTTATGCGGGGACCTACAGTTTAAAGTCGACTCCGAACGACAGATTTTTGAGAGTTTTTATCAGAATTCTGCTGAGAGCAAGTCGCCGAAAAAATATTTTTTCATATTTGTAGATTTCGAAACCGTGGCCACACGTTTAATAAGCCAATACAGTACGACCCCGCTTAACGCGGGGCATACGTTCCAATAAATTCCAGCGCTAAACGAAACAGCGTTAAACGAGGCAACTAATAAATCAACTGTGACGCAGGAAAGATGTGGTCGTATTGTGATTGCGGCTCCGGAAAATGCAGTTGAAATCTTTATTCTGGACAGATTAACGAAAGAGCGTATACTTCGTCGTTACTAGGGATGCCAATCGGGAAATCCAGAATATCGAAATTTCGGGATTTTCGGGATTCACAAAATCCCTTATCCCGGGATTTTTAAAAACTTGTCTCGGGATTTTCGGGATTGTAAATTCATATGTATTTTGACCCTACAAAAGATCCTAAAAAAATTCTATATCACTTGACTTCGATAATAGCATCTCAGATCAGGAAAGCCCTACTTCCAGTGATAAAAAATTATTTGATGGCATCGAAGAATGCAAAAGCCCTATAAAATGAATTAAAATGGTAACTGATTTAGAAACTCAATTGTCCAAAGAAATAGATTTATTTATATCAGGAGGTGGTAGAACTATTTTACCAACAAATGTTGATTGCAAGAAGTGTTTTTCAACGGTAGGGTATGTTGACAACAAAATTCGTTCAAGCCTATCAGATCACATGTTAGATGCTTAAATCTTTTTGTTGGAATCCAAATAAATTTCTTCAAACGAAATATTTCAGGATTTTGGGATCGGGATTGACAAAATCCCAAATCCCGGGATTTTTAAAAACTTGTCTCGGGATTTTCGGGATTTTCGGGATTGTAAATTCATATGTATTTTGACCCTACAAAAGATCCTAAAAAAAAATTCTATATCACTTGACTTCGATAATAGCATCTCAGATCAGGAAAGCCCTACTTCCAGTGATAAAAAATTATTTGATGGCATCGAAGTGAATATTTACAAGCTGCATACAGAGTTATCTTGGAACTATTTTACAAACAAATGTTGATTACAAGAAGTGTTTTTCAACGGTACGGTATGTTGACAACACAATTCGTTCAAGCCTATCAGATCACATGTTAGATGCTTAAATCTTTTTGTTGGAATCCAAATAAATTTCTTCAAACGAAATATTTCAGGATTTCGGGATCGGGATTGACAAAATCCCAAATCCCGGGATTTTTAAAAAGCGATCCCGTTTGGCATCCCTAGTCGCTATATAGTGCACCACTTTAGATTAGTGCATGGCCATTTTATTTGCAACCGTGTAATACTGAAACAGCGTTAAGCGTGGTAGCGTTAAGCGGGGTCTTACTGTACACTACTTACTTGAAGCTACGGTGACTTTAATGATGTTCTTAGACATCGAATGTTTTTGGTTTAAACGTAAAATAAACTGTTATTTTATTCTATTTCTAAATTCCACAAATACTTCCTTGTTTTCCCCAAATGCCATTTGACGTAAAAGAAACTTTTCAAATGGTCATTAGCAATTAGATGCTTAAGGCAAACCATCATGATGATGATGATGAGCAGCATCATGATCACTGCTCAATAAACTGTTTTGGAATTTATTGTAATCGATCGGGCGAAGAAAACAATACAACAGTAACCCCATATACAACGAGTACTCGTCTTAATCATTAATTAAGAATTTTATATGTTAATTTTTCAACGAGTGTGTATTATTAAAATAAATTGTTTACCTCTGATTGTTGGTTGTTGTTGCTTTTGTTAATAATTAATGCAAAAATTTATTGTAAAGAGAAAACAAAAAAAAAAAAAAAACATGTTTATAGGTAATCATCTGCAAATCTGTCTGTCCCTGTCTGCCTTTGTTTATATTTCTTGGAACAGGAATTATCATTGAAAATATGTGAAGGTCATTTACATGCATAATTGATTGCAGCCATAAGTGTACAGTCAAGTTCATTCTGTGGGAAACATGACTTATTTTTTGTCAAGGTTATTATGGAACAAATTTTATAACAGAGCTCTTGGGCAAAATAAAAAGAATTTTTTTTTGGCAAAACAGTTTTTAAAAGGAACGCCAAAAAAATTTAATTCTTGGCTCTGACAATGCGAACAAAAAGAAATATGAAAAAATTCTTTATCGGAAACTTCCGCTCAGCAGATTTCCCGCAAAATCTCTGAAAGTAAAATAAAATTGCCATGAAAAGTTTCTCAAAAGAATCTGTCGTTCGAAGTCGACTTTAAATCGTAGCAGCAGACTTCCAGCAAAATCTCTGAGAGTAAAATAAAAGTACCATGAAAAGTTTCTCAAAAGAATCTGTCGTTCGAAGTCGAGTTTAAATCGTAGACCCAACCACTCATGTAGGAAATAAAAAACACATACGTGGTGTGAGATGAGTATTTTTTCGGCGATTTCTTCTCTTTCTCTTCTTGTTTCTCAAAAATCTGTCGTTCGGAGTCGACTTTAAACTGTAGGTTCCGCCACTTCTGTATAAAGTTGACACAAACAACATAAGTGGCGTGAGAAACTGCGGGCTTCTTGGGGACGATTGCTGTAAATTGTCTAATGGTGAAGGTATTGCACTGGCCATTTTATAGTCACCAGCAGCAACTCGTTTCCTTACCGTTCACACCTTCCCTCTTTCCACCTTTCCTAAAACCTGCACAATGCACTGCATGAGTAGGGGTCATCCCCTGAGTGCTGAGTACAAAAAGCATTTTTTCAGCGATTTCTTCTCTTTCCCTTCTTGTTTCTCAAAAATCTGTCGTTCGGAGTCGACTTTAAACTGTAGGTTCCGCTACTTCTGTTAAAAATTATCACACACACAACATAAGTGGTGTGAGAAACTGCGTGTTTCTTGAAGATGATTGCTGTATATTGTCTTATAGTGAAGGTATGGCACTGACCATTTTATAGCAACTCGTTTTCTTACCGTTCGCATCATCCCTCTTTCCTAAAACCTGCACAATGCACTGCATGAGTAGGGGTCATCCCCTGAGTGCTGGTTTTATATAAAAAAAAACTAGATTGAGGTTTTGTAATGGCCAATTATGTATGTAACCTAAACTAATCTAAAAGAGAGCGTATGGTTTGGATTTTTGTTGAATATTTTCCAAAATCTCTTTCATCATCTTATTTGGTCGTGTACGTTTGTAAACAGCGTTCCGGTGATTTGCAAAATATCATGAAATAAACAGCTTTAGAATCATCATTCTCGTCTTTCTGGGCTGTTGAGCGGATATGGAAAAAAAAACTTTTGTTTCTTCTCCAAATCAAGCATTAAGAAAAACCAGTTAATTTTTACATTTAAACTGCAGCAGAAGATCATGTGCGTACGTGCGTTTTTGAAACAACTTTTACTCTTTTTTTGTTTTTTTTTGTCAGAAATTTATAATTTAATTGGTGTTGCTGTTGGGGCTATTGAATAAACAATAAACCCTTTACGTTTTTTTAAAAAGTAAAGCCAATCAACTTAAACAACGATGCCAATACCAGTTTTCACTTGATCACAGAAATTTGTGATAAATTTTGTGCCTTAATCACCATAAGGTAATATTTTAAATTTTGCAAAAATAAAATTTACACGTACAGTACACCCTCGATTTACGTCGTCTCGATTTACGTTGTTTCGATTAACGTCGTCTTCAACTTCGATTTGCGTTGTCATTCGATTTATGTCGCCTCTGTTGTTTAAAAACAAAACAGTAGGTAGTGTGCTGGCTTATTAGACGTAAAGCCAGGGTTCGTGTCCCAGGCCAGACATCAAAATAAAATTCAAAAAAAGTATATCTTGGGCGATTTCTTCTTAGCAGATTTCTGGCAAAAACTCTGAGAGTAAATAAAATGCTATGAAAGGTGCATCTAATAGTATGAGTTCATTGAAATTCGATTTACATTGCCTTTTCCCTGAACATTCTACGACGTAAATATAGGGAATATCGTATTTTTATTCTATTAAACATTATGTTCGAATGAAAAACCAATCATAAAATTTATAACCTAAAAATTTAATTATTTTTTTTTCGAATAAAAAAAAAATTCTAAAAATTTAGTATTTTGACCAGCACCATGCCATGGCTATTTTCGAATTAATTAAAGTTGATATCAAAAAAAAAAAATTGTTTTTGTTTAAATATAAATTGCCTGTCTAGTACTAGTATTCAATAATATTATGCAAGTGCATGACTGCATTTTCGTTATGGGAATACTTACTTCTGTCATTTTTATTTCCTTTTGAAGATGTTTTTCTTTTTCTGTTTTTATTTTTTAATTGTTTTTTTCTCATTCATTAAATATTAATGAAGTCTGTTGTCTCTGTGTCTAATCAGGTGATAATCGGTTGAAACACAGCTTGATAATCATGACAAAAAACGATCGTATATGTATGGATTCCATAGATTCATTTATAACGAGTGTCATTTACCACAGACAATGTAACTGAACATCCATTTGTATGTGATAATTAATGGTTTTGAAAAATAAAACTTTTAACACAAGCAAAAGATAAGCTAAGGTACGGTATTATCTTACTTTTTCATTCGGGAAATGATCTCACTGTGAGTATAAGAAGTTACAACTTGCTGTTGCTTGCAAAAAGGGAATCAACTATTAAAATCTATCGTGTCAGGTTCAGACAAAGGGTTTGACAAACCCATAAGAGTTCTAATTAGGAAAAGTTTTTTGCTGGAATACATTTCTTGCTCTAAACGCAGTACAGTATCTAAAGGCAATACATAGTCCGGGAAAACGACCTATACCCAGTCCTCACCTTTTCTACATAAGATACAACGTCTAGATTGGGATTTGTAGGTGGGTTCTATAAATGCAGGGTTAGTAGAGGATTTTTTGCAAACACAAAAGGTTCAAATCTGCATTGTAATGATACATATTAGTTCTATAGACCTTTTGGTCTATGCTTTAATCGTTATTCAGATAGTCATAACCATTCATACTACCAAGGATACATACAATAGTAGTCAATACTACCCTTCAGTCAGGATTATGATCTAGTTTCTCGCACCAGTTATGTTGAATGTGTTAATTTTATCTGTAAAAGGTGATACCTACGATTTAAAGTCAACTCCGACTTTGAACGGCAGATTTTTTCAGAGTTTTTGCCAGAAAGCTGACGAGTGGAATTCGCCGAAGATATGAATTGTCATATTTAGCGTTTTGTTCGAGAAGTCTGATCTGAGGCTCGAATCGTTTCTCGTCAGTATTTGTTTGAATAACATAAAATCAAAGTGGGGTAAGGCTGGATGTTGGGTATTTTCTCTTTTCCTCTTCTCGAAATCCTGAGAAATTCTCAAAGATATCGGTCTACGTCAAGACACTAGCGGTGGACCTAATGTAAGAACAATCTACTTTACACTGAGGAACCCTCTAGTCACTAAGAGGATATTAAAAAGAAATCCTCCTCCTCCTCTTGTGGTGAACAGGGTGCTAGTGGCTTTGGAGTAAGCCAGTAAGTGGGTCAAATGCTTTGCTGACGAAGTAATTTTTACAACTTTGTGATATTTTGTAGTTGTAAAGTGAAATAATGGCGATGATACTTTTAAATAGGAGGTACAAGCCACATCTGCTCATTTCTTGGGTTATATAGAGCGTATCTTGGACTCTTATATGTGTTGCCCTTCCTATCACTTATTTTAGAATGAAACCGGTTTTGTAAGTTGAATTCACTGTACTTGTTGAAAAAGGTCTCCACGGACCTGTTCATGTATTGTGTTATATAAAGCGTATCTTGGACTCTGATATGTGTTGCCCTTCCTGTCACTTATTTTAGAATGAAACCGGTCTTGTAAGTCGAATTCACTGTACTGGATGAAATAGGTCTCCATTGCTCTTAATACTTGTAATAAACTGCAGGAGGAAAAGGGATTTCAAATCATTGGAGTTATACAGCAATAGTCAGAAGTGTTTTTCACTACAGATGCCTGGTATGGTGTGATTCACTTGCTTATAGGACACAAGGTCCTCTCATACACAAGGTCCTCACAACGTCTGAGACGTTCTATCAATTGGTGAGAGTTTTTCAAAGAAGTATTAGGGCTACAATATTTACAGCACATGGTTGGCATAGACTTACTACAGGAAAATGGAGAGCGAATAAATTGTCAGATAAGGTATAACCCTGAAACTTTCGGTTGGACATTAGAATTAATCATGCAGCAGAAGATTACGTTAACGCCGAGTGGGCGGCATTCGTATTCCTAAGCACGATAGTGTAACTAAATTGCCCAAGGATGGGATAAAGGCACCTGATAGTCGGCTTTTGCGTAACCCTTTGGCCCTACCCATATTTGGCCAATGATTTCTACTAAAGCTGCAAAGACAAGCATCTCGAACATAGACGATATTACTCAGTGGAATTCTAGAAATTTGGCCAACAAACAATACAAGCAAAATGATAAAATAAAGATAATTTTAGTAACTGAAGGTACTTTTCTTTTCCCAAGTAAAACCTTGGAAATCAATTACATAATTTAATTAATTTTCGTTTTAAATTTACCGTTATTACACATTTAATGTTTCAAAAGAAATTTAATTAAAACAATTATTACTCACCTCTTCCAGAAATAGTTTTCGAAAACCCTCTCTCGTATGTTTACCCTCACCCAGTAACGCACTACATTCAGAAATCAATAACCAACGAATTTTATCACGTTTCGCTTCCAATTCCATGGAGCTACAATTGTTCTTATCTAAATTAATATTGTAACGTTCCATGTACTTCAAAGCATGTGAATTTGCTTGTTCTTCGCTAATTTCTTGCATATTTGACAAGTTGACAGCTGGAGGTGTTGTTACAGATGAAGGCGATGGCAATGTTGTTTGATTTACGACAGTTAAAGCTGTACGTGGTGGTTTGTAGGGTGGTTCATGTGAAGTATGCGATGTAATGGAAGACATATTTGATGAATCCGTTGAGGAATGAGCCTGTAAAGTGGAAGCCATGGAGGAGCCATTATAAGGCGATTGAGATCGTGTTTGTGGAAAATATTTTGTTATTGAATTTGCATCACCATTGTTTATACTTATTATGGCGGGCGTATTAGAGGGTGATGTTTTATAAGGACTTGGTTTATCCTTTAGCGTTTCATTTCCATTTAAGTTAATATTTAAACTACTTTTATATTTATTATTTGTATTATTGAGTATATTGGAAGAGTTCAAGCTGTTGTTGCCATTTTGAGGTGTTTCTTTAGTGTGGTTACCATGTAATTTTTCTAAATACTGAGATGCTTGATAGAGCATAAAACCAACTGGATTTGTTTCTTCTAATTGTTGATCATTTATTAGTGGAGGTATTCCGTTTCCCTGTAGCCGAGGTAGTTTGATCATTGTGTTTAGCGGTAGGTAGTGCTGGTAATGCTGCAGCCGATGAAGCTGTTGGCGTTGTAGCAGTTTTTGTAGCTGTGGTGGTTGTGGTAATTGTGGTGGTAAATGGTAAATCATCGGAAAATGATACTTTCTTAGGTGATCTAGTGGGTGTAGCTGGCACCTTCCAGAGAATTGGTGGACGTTACAGAACCACGATGATTTTCTGTATTAACATTAATGCTTAAGTTATGATTATTCTCCATTTTATCTCGAGTTTTTGTTTGTTTTTATTGTTTATTTATAGGTTAATTTAACATTGTTTGTTTTTGTTTTTGTATTTGTATACAAATATTAAAAATGTTTTAGCATGTCTTTAGAAACTATTGAAGAAACAGAAGAGAAAGAGAGGGAAAATATAAATTTTTTTCACATTTTGTAACATTAAAATTATTTTTTTTAACTATTTATTATTCCACTTTCCGTCCGTATATTTCTATAAATTTGTTTTTTTATATACTTTTATATTGAATTATTGTTAAACAATTTAATGCTTTACTTTTAGCACGTTTTATGATTGTTTTCGTTTTGTTTGTAAACTCACATAAAAATTTAAATTTTATTATGGACAACAAATTATTAAAATTTTTAATAAAACGGTAATTTTCGTAGTTTTGTAGTGTTTTTTTTATTTATTTTATTAAATATTTTTTATTTATTTTGTTTAAATTTTTTATATTTTCTAAAAATTTTTTTTTATTTTTTTAAAATTTTTTTTTTATTTTTAATTAATTTCATGTTGTTTGTTTATTTTAAAAAGCTGTCGGAGATTGTTTATTTTTAAAAGTCTCTTTAAAATTCACTGTCCTATTTTTTGGTGCAAATATGTTTTAATAACTGCAATTGCTTTTAATCACTTTGTTTTGAACCATTTATTCTACCTTTCGAACTATTGCTTAATAAGGACGAGTATACTCGACAAATAAGTAGGAAGTGTTTTATTAGGCATAAGTCCTCAGTTCAAACCCCAGGTCAGACATATTTATCAAAACGAAATAGGAAAAAACATTTCTTCGGCGATTTTCTCTTAGCAGATTTCTCAAAAATATGTCTTCAGAGCCGAGTTTAACCTGTAGGGCCCACCGCGCAAGTATAATATTAACACATAGCATAAGAGAAAATTATTTTTATTAGTTTAAACAAGCAAAATTTTATTTAATTAAAAAAAAAATGGTAAATTAACTGAAGATCTAAAAAAACAGATTTAAAGCATTCGAAAATATTTTTAAATTTTTTGAAAGAGTTTTTTTTATCATAACAAAAAGCGATTTGATAATATGCAAGTAAATTTTTGTATTTTTAGGACGAGTATACTCCACATTATTAAAAAAATCATCTTTATTCTGGCGAGAAGGATCGACATATACAGCTGAATGGTAAGAACGTCTTTTATTTTAAATTAATTTTTATATTTATTATTTTATATTTATTATTTTATATTTATTATTTTATATTTATTATTTTATATTTATTATTTTATATTTATTGTTTTATATTTATTATTTTATATTTATTATTTTATATTTATTATTTTATATTTATTGTTTTATATTTACACGTGTTTATATATTTATGATTATTATTGAATTTTTTTGTCGTTGTTTATTTAACAAATATAACTTTTTATTATTAAAACGAAGACACACCATTTTATTAATTGTACTTTTAATTTTCATATATTTTATTTATTTAATTTTTTTTATTTATTTTATTTTTTTTCATTTTTTTTTATTTTTTTATTTATTTTATTTTTTCTTATTTGCAGAAACACCATCACGACGTCACATTCAAAAACACCAGGTAAAAAAATTCAATATTGCTTCATATATATTTTAAAATTAAAAGGTGACAGACCTTATTTCTAATTTTTTTTTTTTAATTTTTCGTTGGAATCCTGAAATTTATAATTTTTTTTCAATTTGAGTTTTTGAGTCTTGGCAAGTTCTTGTTTTTTTTCAATTAATATAAACTTGTTTTCTTTTTTTTTTATTTATTCGTTTTCCTTTTAATTTCGTAATTTTCTCTTCAAATATATTTTCTTAAAATTTAATTTTAATTTGAAATTTAAAAAATTTTCTTTTTTTTTTTGCAATTTTGTAATTTTTTTAATTAATTACTTCTAAATTTTCTTTTAAATTAACCGCCGTTAAGAATTTTCAAATTATTTGCCGTTATCGTATCAAACAAAAAAAAAAGAAAGAAACTGTTTTACACCACTAGTAAATAATAAAAAAAGGTATTAAACCGCCGACGTTTATTAGACGATGTTTGAAAAGCGAAATTGAATTTTTATTCAACGAACGTATTCAGCAGCAAATGAACAACTGAAAGGGAAATTTTAAGAATTGTTACACAATAGTTAAAACAGAAAGTTGAATTTAAAACAAAAGAAAGAAAAAATAAATATCCCAACAACGTTTTTAAATTATTCTCTTATACTCGTACTTGGTGGCTGTAAAACGGTGTGGATTTTAAATTTCTTACATTCCACACGAATACTTATACTTGGGCAATACACAGCGAATATGCACAACATAACGATCATGGTTTTTGCTGTTGGCTTATGTTTGAAGGTGGTACTTTTTGTTAAAAAGTACTTTTAGCTGTGTATGGCAAAACATGTTTTTCCAATCGCATGCTATAAACTAGACTTCAGGGTCTAGTTATCTTCGTTGCTTATTTATTACCTACAATATAATAGACTATTTGGGCTCTTCTTAGTTAGTAGATATTTTTAGGAAATGTACCGTGCTATGGGATGTTTTAGCATAGCTTTTATGCTATGCTTTTCGCATAACTTTTTATGTAATGTTGTCTTCAACAAAAATTTTTTTTTAGGTTCTTATGTAATAAAAAACATGATAATTTTACGTTAAAAAGTTCTTTTTAGGTCGCTGTGTACCAATAAAGTACATACATACGTAAATAATTGGTCATTACAACCCTTTAGTCAGGTTTGCGATCCAGCTTCTCACACCACTTATGTTGTGTGTGTTAATTGTATACATGACTGGCGGGACCTACGGTTTAAAGTCGATTCCGTACGACAGATTTTTTGGAAGCTCTTCATGGCAATTTAATTTACTCTCGGAGTTTTTTTTACCAGAAATTTGCTGAGAGGTAGTCGTCGAAGAAATATTTTTTCACAATTTCGTTTTGATGTCTGACCTGGGGTTTGAACTCGGGCCTTAAGTCTAATAAGCTGACACACTACCCACTAGACTACGGCAACTACAGCGATAAAGTACCTTAACTTTAATCGCGTTTTGTTCAGTTTTACTGTTAAAACATGAAAGCTTTTTTTAATAGTTCATAGGATTTCCATTTCATTAAAAAGGTACCGTTTTGTGCAATCCTTAACTTTAACGGAAAATTAAAGTCTTGTCCACAGTAGTAGGTAGTGTATTGGCTTATTAGACGTAAATGCCAGGGTTCGAGTCCCAGGCCAGACATCAAAATAAAGTACAAAAAAAGTATTTTATTCTCAGCAGATTTGTGGCAAACACTCTAAGAGTAAATATAATTGCCATAAAAAGTTTCTCAAAAATCTGTCTTTCGGAGTCAACTTTAAACTGAAGGTCCCGCTACTCATATATAAAATTAACACACACAACATAAGTGATGTGAGAAACTAGGTCAATAATCCTGACTGATGGGTTCCAATGACCAATTATGTTAACTAATGTTGGTATTGGAATATATTTTTGTGTATTTTTTTCTTACGAAAATATTTTTAAACGACTGTCTTCTTAGTGTAGCCCTTACGCTGACCAACTTCTTCCTTCTCCCTGATTTGGCGGAACTTAGTTAACACTGGGACTGCGTTCACCCGTACGTTTTGTGATATCAGAGCTCTACCACTTCGACATAAACCTGTCTTCTTAAATATATAAATTAAACTCCAAATCCAAATTCTTAATGAGAAATTTATGCATGAAATAATATTCTTTGTGGTCATAATTATTCTTGCAATATCGTGTAATTATATAACGAAAAAGTACCTTAATGAAGGGCCGTTAGTTAAATTTTATAAATAATTTTATTGCTTAAAACGTTTAACTCACTTAATCTAAATTTATTCCCATTATTCGGTAGATATTTTCATATTCAAAATAGTACTTTTTGGGGTGTAATGACATAACAAAAAAAGTACTTTTTTGCTGTAATGATATAACAAAAAAGTACCTTAGTTTTTAGAGAATTTTAAAACGTCTAACTTTATTAAGTATGAGTTTGAGACGATGTTGTAAACAAATGTTGCAGATTTTGTCTGTTGCTAACAAAATGTTGCACATCTGTATGTGCAGCAATGTTTTGAGTTTGAAACGATGGTTCGTTGGTTTGATAATGCGTGTGTCGTTAAAGGTTTTTCTACGATTAGTTGCATATTTCAAACGATCATCGTTAGACTAAACGGGGCCAATAGAAAAACAGTTGAATAGAATACTTTTACATACGATTATTATCGTTGTAGTTGTTATTGTGTTATTTGTTTTACATTAAAAACATAAATTGATATGAAGATGGGATTTTAATTTGAATTTTTTAAATTTATTTTTCACACATTTTTGCTATTTTATTGAATAAATTAATTTATTAAAGCACTTTAACCCAGAAAATATTTCAATACTGGTTTATTTATTATTCAAAAAATTTTGTTTTCGTTTGTTTTGGTATTTTGAAATTTATTTTGTTTACTTAAGAAACACAAGAAACGAAACGAAATGTTTTAAAAACGTGAAAAAGAAAGAACTACGAAAGCGTGATGCACTGCGGTCAAGTAATAAATACAAACTGAACACGTTTAGTTAATAACAATTGTTTCAACCTGGCTAAATATGTTATACTTGCTAATAATAATGTTGTTATTGTTGTAGTTGTTGTTGTTGTTTTTTTTTTTAATAAAACACCTTATAAATGAAACTAAAAACAAAAACCAATCAAAATAAAAAAAATTCGAACAAAACAAAGAAATCAAAAGAGCCCTCCTGCTTAATATGAACTTCAAGAAAAAAAAAATTTTTTTTTGTTTTTTTTAACGAAATTTTAAAATTTTTGAATTCATTTTAATTTGCGTTTTCGAAAAGCAAGAATTATTGAAAACAATTTTTATAATCGTAAATCGTTGCCAAAAATTATTACACGTTTAAGTGCGATTAAAATTGAAAACAAAAAATAAATCGAAAACAGTGTGTCTCTAAAACGGATTTCATATGCAGATTTTGCTGCGTCTTAAATACTTCAACCGATTATCATGTGAGTTTAGTGAAGTGCTTTTTTTATTTAAATTTTTCATTGTTTATAATACAACGTAATTAAAAATATTTTTATGAATTAGATAGTAAAAGGTCAGGTTCAAAAAGATTTTATGGAATACGAAACGAATGAACTTTAATTGAAAAAAATTTTAAATCTTCTGTGTGCTAACATTTTGTTAGAAATACTAACTGCTTATCTAATTTGGAAAATTTTTAAGACCTCAGAATTATAAAGAAAATAAATTATTTTCAAATAAATTTTTCCTTTTTGTGTCTACACGTGTACGTTTCTCCTAGAAAGTACGTCTCTTCTTATGGGAAGAGATCAGAATATTATTTGCTAAATGCCGTACGCCATTATGTTTTAAGGAATTAAATTTAGCCAACGGGGCTTTTATTAAGTATTTCTTATCCTGAAATTTAAATGAAAGAAAGATCATGTGCAACATCAGTGCAGTTTTTCATAATTTTTCATAACACAATCCTTTAGTCAGGATTACGACCTAGCTTCTCACACCACCTATATACACGGTGGCTGATATGTATTGCAACCAACTTCAGGTTGTTATTATTTGTAAAGCGCTCGTCTGACAGCTGACAGATTTACTCCAGTAACAGTTCATTTTATTATTTATAAGCTTACAAAAGCATTTTGATCTATTGCATTCATTAAAAAAGTTATTCGTGATAGAATTCAAGCGTGATATTGTGATTGCTTTAAATTTGGCTGGAAAACCATAGGTGGCTATCGTTAGAGTCCTCCAGCATTTAAATGTGAATAAATCTTTAATTTTTCGTACCATAGCGGTAACAACACTAGAAATGATCCGAAAAGTGAAGACCAGATTTGATCGAAATCCACGCCGCAGTTGTAGGAAAAATTGCTGGTGAGCTGAAGATATCACGAGAACGGATGCAACACATATTGAGAAATGAGCTTGAACTAAAGCCATTGATGTTCCAAAAAGTGCAAGTGCTCACCGATGGATAAAAAAAGTTAGACTGGAAAGAGCCAAGGAGTTACTTCGCTTGCACGAAAGTGACCAGTTGAATTTGGTTTTCTCCGATTAGAAGCCATTTCAAATTGAGGAGTTTATGAACAAACAAAATGATCGAGTTTACTTGCCAAAGACGTCAGCTGAAAATTTACATCTACGATTGGCCACCAGAACGCAAGCGCCGCCGAGTTGTGTGTTTGTCGTCGCTGCTCGCTCGTATCAACTGCCGTGGGGTTAAAATAAATGCCGAATATTATCGGGAAAATATCTTAAAGACAGTATTGAAGTCCTGGGCAGACAAACATTTCGCCCGCAGACCATGGACATTCCAACAGGCCTCAGTACCACCGAACTTAGCACACTTTAACCAAGAATGGCTTAAAAAGGTGGTTCCTCACTTCATTTCTACCGCACAATGGCCACCAAAATCTCCGGATCTCAGTCCGTTGGACTTTTGCGCCTGGGTCATTTTGGAGAGTAAGGTTCTCACTAAAAAATACCAAAGTGTGGATTATCTTAAGAACGCTCTTCGCCGGGAATGGGCCAAAATATCGCACGGTCACTTTCGTGCAGCCTGTGATGCCTTTGTCGGCCGTTTGAAGGCCATAATTCGTACCAAAGGTGGCAATTCGAACAAATCTAAACTGATTCTAAAATTTTATGTTATTTGCAACATTTTTTGCTTTTGAGCAATAAAATTAAAAAAAAAATTACAAAAACTATAGCGCTTTACTTTGTTGCATTATATATCAGCCACCCTGTATATATGTTCTAAGTGCTAATTGGGTGGCGGGATCTACGTTAGATTTTCAGAGACAATTTTAATTAATCTATTGAGGAACCTGTGGTTTGAACCGCGGCCTTACGTCCAATATCAGAATATCAGAAATTTCATCAATGGCATGAGGACTTTTATGGTTCGTGGTTTATTAGCATACACCTGCGATTTAAGATAACCCCTCTTGAAGAACTCTAACTAAGTCTGTATGCGCCGTAGCGCCGTCGTATTGTAACCACATTTCGCCGTTGTCAGGATCATTCAATTCAGACTAAAAGAAGTTGATAATCATCCAAAGCCTTCGATGATTTCTTTTCAACGGATTTCTGGTAAAAACTCTGAGAGTAAATAAAATCGTCAAGAAAAGTTACTCAAAAATCTGTAATTCAGACTCGACTTTAAACTGTTGCTGCCGCCAGTCGTGTATAAACATCAGTGATGTGAGAAGCCGAAGTCGAAGTCACCGTGGTCTAGTAGGTAGTGTGCTGGCTTTTAAGACATAAAGCCAGGGTTCGGGTCCCAGGCCAGACATCAAAATTAAATACAAAAACTATTTCAGCAGATTTCTGGCAACAAGTCTGAGAGTAAATAAAATTGCCATGAAAAGTTTCTCAAAACCCCAGTCCCGCCGCTTATGTATAAAATTAACACACACAACATAAGTAGTGTAAGAAACTAAGTCAATAATCCAGACTGAAGGATTGTAATGACCAATTATGTATGATATGAGAAGCGAGGTCGTAATGCTAACAAAAGGGTTGTAATGACCTATTCTACGCCTCCATTCTATAGGGTTCTAAGTGTACTTAGAACGTTTTTAATGTTCTTGAATTTTTAAATTCTACGTTCTCTAATTTAAATATCGACCTGTTCCGAAGTTATAGGGAAAAATCGACTTAGAATACACATGTAGTCGAATGACATGTGAAAACTTTGAAAGCTCATAACTCAAAACACACTTTCGGAGGGGTCGAATTATTGTTATGTGTGCAAAGTGAGATTCTTTTAATTTCCGGGAATAATTACTGTAAAGAAAGAGAAAACATATCACGGTTTAGCGGTTTATGACACCTCTTGCGGTTTTTCTTTGTTTCTATAATACTGCTTATGAATGACGTGACATGCCAGGTATTACTACAAGATAAATGAAATTAATTTTGTTTCAATATTAATGAGTTCTCTTGTACGGTGTAGAATACCAGCACCAACAACACCCTCACAATTATTTCATTGATAAGCATTTCTTTTGAGAACTTCTTCTGCTCTCTGCTCGACATCACTACAATTTGTTCGATGGTTTTACATACAAAAGATTTGCGATTCAATTTATTCATCACATTGAAGTTTTGTTTATAGTTTTACTATTATTGTTGCTATTGTAATAATTAGAATAGTGAATAATAATTTCATTAATATAGTTTTTATTTTTGTTGTGATTAATTGTTGCTTTTTTTAATCAAATGTCTCTACGTGTTCTTTTCATAAATTCTTCACTTTTTATTTCTTTTTTAAAACTTTTGCTTGTTTTTTCTTTCGTTCTCCATTTATTGTACAATTTTCATGAACAGAAAAAAATATTAAATTTTTAAATTTCAATATAATTTCCAGTTAAAACAAATAGCAGCGGATTTTTCTTTTTGTTTGTTTAAATTTCCATATGGCTTTTGTCTATAAAAAAAATTATAAAAAAAAAATTGTCCAGTTTATTGCCTGACATAATTGTGCCAAATATTTATTTGTATTTCTCTTTGTTTTTTAATTATTTTCATTGAAATTTTGTTCGCAATAAAATTGAAATTGTCTGGCCACATAGTTTCAAGGGTTCAAATTACATGGTGGGTTCCATGAAGGAAAAAATAAATTATTTTATAATAAAAGTGTATTGCAGTTTTAAAATGTCTACAGCAGTAACGCATGTACAGATATATATACATTCCAGTATACCATATGGCTTTCCAAGATGTGAAATCATAGATCAATAGCACACAATACTTCAATACTTTAAAGTAGGAGCTCCGTGCAGCATAAAGGACCACTTAGGCTAAATATTATTCTTTTCTGGCGAATTTTCCTTACGATTATTCCTTTCTGAAAGAAGTCGCCGTGGTCTAGTAGGTAGTGTGTTGGCTTATTGGACGTAAAGCCAGGGTTCAAGTTCCAGGCTAGACATCAAAATAAAATACAAAAAATATTTCTTCGGCAGATTTCTGGCAAAAACTCTGAGAGTAAATAAAATTGCCATGAAAAGTTTCTCAAAAATCTGTCCTTCGGAGTCGACTTTAAACTGTAGGTCCCACCAATCATGTATAAAATTAACACACACAACATAAGTAGTGTGAGAAACTAGATCAATAATCCTGACTGAAGGGTTGGTAATGGCCAATTATGTATGTATGTGTGTATGTTATTTATTTCTGAAGTCGCCGTAGTCTAGCAATTGGTAGTCTAGTAGTTGGTTGTTGGCTTATTAGACGTGAGTCCACTATTCACGAAACGAAATATGAATATTTCTTCTGAGAATAATTAAAAATTCCTGAAAAATTCTGTCGTTCGGATTCGACTTTAAACTATAGGTCCCGACAAACATGAATAATATTAACATACACAACGTAAGTGGTGTGAAAAGCTAGATCGTAGCCTTGACAATTGTATATCTATATACACTGAGCGCCAAAAGTGAGTTAACACCTATCTCATTTTCTTAGGATAGCGAGAAAAGTAAATGAGAATAGTCGAATAAATTTCCAAAAATAAAAACGTTTATTATTACTTATACAAGACATGTATTACATCAGTTATTGCTTGCCCAGGCAGTGCCATATGGTACTTATATTCTTATAGAATCCGCTTGTCCGGAGCCCATAGAAAGCTTGGATTAGAACCGTGAGTTTCCCAGTGCATTTCGAATATTTCAACCGAATACTACCTCTTATCGAACTGTTTTTGATCGATACGTATACTGCAGAATAGTTTTTTCATTTAAAGCATTTCCTAAAATCACAAAAGTTACTGCTTCTGTCCAGGAGATGGTTAAGGAAGGAGCTGTCAGTCGATATATTTGCCAGGTTGCAAAACTATAATATGATAAGCCTGTAAAGCTTTACACCGTGTATGTACTTTTCCTTTCCGCTAAAGCCTTACTACCCGGAAAACGTTGGTACTTTTACCTGTGAAGTTATAACGGGTCACTATGCGTGCTCAAGCGAGCTTTTGGTATTAAGCTACCACTCTAACTTACCTACCTTTTCAGAGAGATGTCATCAGACCATCTCAATAGCAATATCAGAATACATACATACATACATAATTGGCATTACAACCCTTCAGTCAGGATTACTGATAATTTTTATACGTGAGTGGCGGGACTTACAGTTCAACGTCAATGTAATACTTTTAAGAATTTTTTTTTTTACTCAAATGTCTCTAAATCATTAAATGGCGCTCGTATAAAAAATAAATTTATTTTTATTGCTATAAGAGATTATATAAGTCGACATTGATTAACAACAAACACACTTTAAGTCACCAAGCTTCCCTGTTTGTCTGTACTCCTTTACATTTTGCATAATGTATGGCAGGGGACAAAAAAAGTCAGAATGATTTTATAATCCATACCCTACAATGGCTTGTTTGTTTAATGGCGAACTAGTGGGTTTGATTTGTTACCCTAATGAAGCCATTACAATATTTTACGAAACGTCATTTTAATCGCCTGCCGTTAATCAGCATTAATCTGAGGCCCACAATAATGGACGAGAAAATGAATTTTTCTTTTCAATGTTTTTATTTTTTATTTTTTTATCGTTGTTGTTGTTGTTGATTTTTGGAGAAAAACTTCAAAAAAAGAAACCGAAGAAAAGCCGGCCTAATAAATTTTCTTCAACATCTATTTATTCATTTCGTTTTGACTGTCTGGTACGTCATTCATTTCATTCACTTTGGAATTTATTTATTTCACTTGCCTACTACACTCATACACACGCTCATGCTCACTTTGCAATAGATTTTAAAGTTCTCTGAGCCTTTTTTGTCTTTATTGCCAAAGGCCTGTGCCTAAACACAACGTCATCGTAGACGTGTGGTTGGTTTGCTGTGGTGTGGTGTGTTGTGGTGTGTTGTGATCGTGTTATTTATTCCCAAAGTGCAGATCAGCGAATAAGCAGAAACAGAACAGAATGGAGTGATGTAAAGCAGTACAGTGTAGTGTGTACAGTGTAGAGTAGAGCTTTTAAAAATGTCAAAAAAATTTCAGTTTATTATCTTTCAAAGATCATTAAAATAAGAACCCAGTTGTCTATAGATGGTGCTGGTTGGGCTGGTTGGTTTGGGGCTGGCAATGGCAGGTTTGATTGGTTCGCTCAAAAAAATGTTCGTTTGTTTTACGGGCACTATTAATTCTTAACATTTTACGACCAGAAGCCTTTAACGGTGTCAACAATAAATCCACCCACCTGTGCAATAATTGAAAGGAAAGAAAACTTTTTTTGGTTACAAAAAAAAAAAAAAAATCAAAAAAACATAAAATCACTGCCTGGAAATGTTATCGCCTTGGCTTGACTTGTATATTTTCCCCCTGTTGTCAGTTTAAATTGCGTTTGCTTTCTGGCCATATAATGATTAGATGGCAAAAATTATTGGCCTTTTCCTATATACAATGAACATACAAGCATACGTATTGGTTGGTAGCAAATCGTGCTGCAATTTTTTAAAACGATACCACACATCATTGATTAAATCAAATGTGACAGGGCTTTTAAAAAATACTAAATGGGCGAAATAAAAACAAAACAACAACAACAAAAAAAGCCACCAAAATATGTTACATTTAATGAATTCGAAGTGACAGTTACTCTAATGGGAGTTTTTAATCAACATTTTGAAATTGAAAAATCATCGAAAAAAAAAAAATGAAAAACTATTTGAACGCACTGTATTCATTATCGACTAATATGGTGTACAGCTATTGAATATAAAATTTCATTTTAATGGCAACATTATGATTAAAACCCCTACTACTGTAAAGGGGCTAAATGAAGTTAAAAAATTGATTTATACAGAGATCGATTGTTATCGATAAATGCATACTTATTATTAATAAACTGCTAATCATTATAGTTAATGCGAGTACTTTAGAGAAAATATTAAACAATTAAGAAAGTTGCTACAAAGAAATTTAAACTTTTTGATAAATGATTATCGAAAACTTATCGAAATTAATGTTGAATATTGTTGCAACACAGAAATTTAAATTTTTTGATAAATGATTATCGAAAACTTATCGAAATTAATGTTAAATATTGTTTTGACAATATTTTTTCACTTTACTCCAGATAGTTTTTATTTTGCCTGATGTTAGTTCGAAATTTCTATGGTAGACCAACGAGCATATGACACATGTTAGACAAATTGAAGTTAGACCTTATGAAAGTATTCTACACAATTATCGATAACACAACAAAAATGATTGATAAGTTTGGTGAAAATATTACGTGAAGTTCCAATACTTAGGCATATGGCTTATCTCTTATTTTTATCCTTCGCAACCATGCGATGTTTACTAATGCGATAATACCTGTCTATACCCTTGATGAATTTGATCTTTCGATTACTCAAATCTCTCAATGACTGAATTATTGTCGAAGCCAATGTAAAAAAAAATGAAGTCGCCGTGGTCTAGTAGGTAGTGTGTTGGCTTATTCGACGAAATGGCCCGGGTTCGTATCCCAGGTACAGACAAATATTTCTTCGGCGACTTCCTCTCAGCAGATTTCTGACAAAGACTCTGAGAGTAAAAATTGCCATGAAAAGCTTCTCAAAAATCCGTCGTTCGGAGTCGACTTTAAACTGTAGGTCCCGCCACTTATGTATAAAATTAACGCACACAACATAAATGGTGTGAGAAGCTAGGTCGTAATCCTGACTGAAGGGTTGTTATGGCCGATTATGTATGTAATGTAACAAAAATATAGATTGAGTCTTGAGGTGTTATCAAAAATCTATCCAAATCTACTCAGTTCTTACTGTAAATTACGTCGTACTAATATGAGGTCCCGATGATTGTGCAATCCAAGCAATTGCCGATAAATATGTTACTAAGGCTTCATCCATTGCATATAGAGGCTCTTAGGCAATCTTGCCAGATTTCTGGCAATAACTCTTAGAGAAAATAAAATTGCCATGAAGATATTTCTCAAAAATCTGTTTTTCGGAGACAATTGTAAAACCTATATTCCGTCACTGATGCATGAAATTAATACACAGAACAGAAGTGGTGTGAGAAGCTTATAATGAACAATTCCGTGGTCTAGTAGGTAGTGTGCTGGCTTATTAGACGTAAAGCCAGGGTTCGAGTCCCAGGCCAGACATCAAAAATAATAAAAAATGAAAAAGTATTTATTCGGCGATTTCTTCTCTTTCTATTCTTGTTTCTCAAAAATCTGTCATTCGGAGTCGACTTTTAACTGTGGTTCCCGCCACTTCTGTATAAAATTAACACGCACAACATAAGTGGTGTGTGGTCTAATGGTGAAGGTATAGCACTGGCCATTTTATAGTCACCAGCAGCAACTCGTTTCCTTACCGTTCGCATTTTCCCTCTTTCCACCTTTCCTAAAAACCTGCACAATGTATTGCATGAGTAGGGGCTGTCCCCTGAGTGCTGGTTTTATAAAAAAACAAATTCTGTATGTATGTCTGTAGTCTAGTTGGTTTCTTAGACGCGAGCTTGTGTTCAAACCCCATGTTCATACCCCACTTCAGAAATCTCGTAGAGAAACGAAATATAAAAAAAATATTTCTTTCGGCGATTTCATCACAGCGGACATCTGGCCAAAACTGAAAAATTAAATTGCCGTGTGCAGAAGTGTCACAAAAATTAGTGGTTCGTAGATGACGCATGATTGGCGTGAGAAGCCCGTTTGTAATCCTGTTTAAACGGTTGTAGTGGCCAATTAAGTAAGCACATGGATAATATTGTATTGGTGAATGCAGGCTCAGAACTGTCTTTTCGGCTGCATTCATCACTGGCCCAGCTTTAGATATGTGGTACTAATATGGATTTCAAATCTTTGAGCATCCGAGGTAGCTGCTGAAAGAATGCAACAAAGGGTCATGCGTTGGAATATCTCTTGACCAGGCCATCACATATTCATAGTTGAGTTGTCATAGTGGATAGATAAATAGACGTTGAGAAAGATGATCGAAGAATATGAGTGTTAAGGAGATTCATCGTTGGAATGGTGTTTGCACGTTTCCCAGCATCGTAGAGACTTCGAGAATTTCCTGTACCTTTTACATTCTCTTTATGTTTTCGTTTACCTACTCGGCTTTTAAGCAAACTTATATTGCCGGAGACAGAGGCCCTGTATTATTTGAGTCTTCTTGTATAACTGTATGGGGAGTAAAAGCATCAAAGCATCTAGATTGCTATTGAGCGCTAGGATGGACTATATTCAGATTCAATCCCTTAAGAGGAGTACTCAGCTTTTAAGCAAACTTATATTGCCTGAGACTGAGGCCCTGAGAATATTCGTTGTGATCGTTACAGATTACTCTACTTTTAGAATTCACTCTTACCATCACTAACTGTTAGCTGTTCTACATTGCTATTGAGCGCTAAGATCCACTATGTTCAGATTAAGAGGAGTACTCGGCTTTTAAGCAAACTTATATTACCTGAGACTGAGGCCCTGAATTATTTGAGTCTTCTTGTATAACTGTACATGGAGTAAAAGTATTAAGGTCTTAAATTTACTCTACCTTAGATTACTCTACCTTTAGAATTCACTCTTGCCCTCACTAACAGATAGCTGTGCTACATTGCTATTGAGCTCTGGGATGCACTATGTTCAGATTCGATCCCTTAAAAGGAGTAAAAACGAATCAATTTTTTTACGCTATTTACAAGCGTTTTACGTTTTTAAGTCGTTTTTTTCATTCGTTATTCCTGCCATTTTTTATTACTCCACGAATTTCCAGCTCAAATTGTTGTTAAGAATTTAAAAAACGCCTGTAAAAATGTTCTCTACTTGTTAACCAAATTCTTTTCATATCTTTAACTAAAAGCCAGAAATTATTCATTGAAACAATTTCTTACTCCAAATGGGCCAAATAAGGTATTGAGACACAAAACACAAATAAAAAAAGAAACAAATGCTTAATAGGCACTGTGCTACAACACAGTCACCCATTACTTGCCAGGCCAATCTTAAGGCCACTTGTAACCACCACTTGCACATTGGCTCTTTGGCTGCATGGCTACGGTTACCATTTAAGAATGCCCTGCCTGCCATTGCCTGCTCTAGAATATTGGCGGCGTTAACGTATTGTCACGTCCGGTGGGCATATTTTCGCTTGCTGCGTAAACTCTATTTAATTTGGTTGCTTTTGGTACTGGATTGTATTCGACGATATTATTTTTTTTTGTTTTTTTTTTAAATTTTAATTTCTTGGAACAGCACCACTGCGTATGATATGTAATTGCCAATTATTGCACGCCTGCTGGCCAACTAAAATATTAGAAAGAAAAAAAAACCACAAGAATAGAGCAGAAAAAAGAGAATGAAAATACGTACATGTATGGATATGATAATAAAAATCATGTAGTTTTACTTTTGTGAAATTAAATTACGAGGGGTGGAGGGAAATGAAATATGTACATACCTAAATGTCTCCTGGGTTGTAGGTTAAGTTCGGTAAGGTAGACGGCAAACCGTCAAATAACCATTTTGGGTGTAAGTAATGATCCTTCTTCGATTACAAAGTGGGCATTAGCCCATTTGGGATGAAACTAACCCTAGCTTATAAGGCACTAAGCCATTAAGCCGTCCGAAACTAATGGGTTTGATCTGTCATCCATCAGAGCTAGATTTATAAGAAAAGATTTTTTAGCTTGCTTGGTGTCACCAAGTGGTGTCCTTTTGTCTTCCATGGCTGCTAGAATTTTGAGTATTTCACTTTAATGGTATTATTGCGATCCTCCTTCTCCGTATAGTTGACCCAGCTCTATTCTTTAAGCCTAATCTTTTTCAGTATACGTATTTCCTGCGTTGGTTAACTTCCAGAACAATGTGTTGCTAATGATGTTATTCTTCTTGTGAATGACTTTGAGACATTTGTTGATGAATACCACGAGTCTTTGTATAATTGTATTCGGGTTTTCTCCATTGCAGCAGCTATCATCCAAATAACGTTTTCGTTCTGTGGAGCTTGCTGTTTGTGTCTGTATCTACGCCATCCATTCCTTGCTATTGTCCTGGATTAGATTGTATAGGATATCCCAGTCATGTGCCTCCTAATTCTCTTGCCTTGATCATCCTCAGTGTACTCCTTGGTGTTATTAATTATAACTCTAGTGCAGTTCCTGCACAGATCAACTTCATCGATAGGTTTGGTAGAATTCAGTCAGTACCAGAGATCAGCAATAAGTATTCAAAACGATGAGTAGGTTCGAGTAATACTTATAATTTCAGATACTTATACGCATTCATAGTTATTTTGATATCATACTCATACTACTTACTACTCATACATACTCAAAGTTGGAAGTACTCGTCGTAATCATACCTAACAATACGCATGATGTTATTGACATCGGCTCGCCTCTAGTTAACATTTACACGAAGCACAAAATAACTATGATTCGCGTACGAACACTACTATACTCACAAGAAGATTGTGTGTATGCTTTGCTTGTTGTCTTTGTCTTCCTTTCTTCTTTATTTGTATATGCAACAACAACAGAGGCTGTAAATTTTGATGGATGATTCAAGCCACTCGAAGAACTTATAAGTACTTATAAGTATTTCTCAAAATTTATTAACCAGAATGAGTAGGCGCATGAATCAACCATATTTCGAATGTTGTGAGTTTGATGTCAACGTTGTACTCATACTCATCGCTACTTATACTTATAAATCAATGTTGTAGCGAGTACAAGTGAATCAGATTAGTTGAATTTCAATTCTATTGATTCATTCATACTCAAAAGTGCTTATGAGTAGCGGAAAAACGATTCATTGCTGATCTCTGGTCAGTACATGAACTATGCTTACCAGTACCACATAAACTTGTGTATCAAAGCCTTCACCCCAAGTATAACTTTCTGCCTGACGTACATTATTGGCCACTTAACCTCTCTAATCAGGCTTGTCACACCAAACACGATATGTACGTTAATTTTATTTATGAGCGGCGAAACCTGGAGTTTAATGTGGACTTCAATAGTCCTACTTAAGAAGTTTACAAGCAATGCTTTGATCCCCGATATGGAGGCATAAATAAATCTGAATTTTATACGGACCTATTGAAGTAAGTGTATATATTAAAATCTTAACAGTTTGTTTTGTAGTTCTGTAGACTTTACCTGAAATTGAAAAACCGACCCTCGTAAGTTTTTAACTTTTAAAACTAGATTAAGTGCTACATTTTCGAATCAATTTTAATAATTCGCAAAATTGAAACAAATACTTCTAACTATACTTCTAATAACGACCCTCGTAACCATTTAAACTGCGTACTAAGAATTGAAACAGCCAATAGCTTAACTTTACTTTACGCATACACAGAGTTATTAAAGCGAATTCATGCTGCGACCCACTCAATTACTTTTACAAAGTTTATAGTCCCCCTCCCTCGTTTTACGCTCTTTTTCATTCCTTAGATTTGATAAAATTAAATTAAATTTGTTCATAGCCTTCTTAAGCTATTATTCTAACACATGTTAGCTGGCCGAGAGCGAAAAAAAACCCACCTTCAATTACGCAACATTACAATGGCCAACTGTCTGTTGCCACAGTAGGGTGTCTTTGGTCATATGCTGGCATTTTATTTTTAGTATATTTTTAAGCGTAAATATTTGAAAATCAAATGAAAATGATTTATTGTCCTCTAATAAATTTTGGGGGTTTTTTTCTTTCCATTTTTCTCTTTTTTATTAAATTTTATAACCATTATTATGGATAATTGTACGACGGCATTTGCATTTTATAGAAAAAGAAAAGATTTATTGATTATGCTGGGGAGTTCATAAATAAAAAATGGACATAATATTCGAAATAGTTTTTCCTTCTTCCTTTTTTTTGTCTATTTTAAGTTACAATTTTGGTGGTTTTATTCATATTGTCTGGCATTGAGCATATTTCACCAGTACCACTGTATTGTATAAGGATTATAATATAGGTTGTGGTGCCCGATATGATCTAAAAGAGTATATATAATTAGTCTTATGAAATTTGGAATTTTATTTTTCGCCTTACATTGGTTAATAAAGAGCCATCCAGGCTATACAGGCCATATAACGTAAAGACTTTCAAATTATTATAGACATACGCAGACAATTGGGAAATCTAAAATTTAGAAAATAAAATTATTTTAGAAGAAAACATTTCTAGTACAAGTTATACAAGGTGGCTGATATGTATTGCAACCAACTTCAGGTTGTTATTATTTGTAAACCGCTCGTCTGACAGCTGACAGATTTATTCCAGTGACAGTTCATTTTATTATTTACAAGCTTACAAAAGTATTTTAATCTATTGCATTCAGAAAAGAAATTATTCGTGATGGAATTCAAGCGTGATAGTGTGATTGCTTTATATTTGGCTGGAACACTACAGGTGACTATCTTTAGAGCCCTTCAGCCTTTACAAGTGAATAAATCTTTTGTTTCTCGTACCATTGCTCGTTACCGTGATACTGGCAGTGTTGCATCGCGTCCAAAAAGTGGACGAAAAAAAAAAACGGTAACAACACCAGAAATGATCCGAAAAATGAAAGCCAGATTTGATCGAAATCCACGCCGCAATGGTATAAAAATTGCTCGTGAGCTGAACATATCGCCAGGACGGATGCAAGACATATTGAAACCTAAGCTTGGACTAAAGCCATTGAAGTTCCAAAAAGTGCAAGAACTCACCGATGGACAGAAAAAAGTTAGACTGCAAAGAGCCAAGGAGTTACTTCGTTTGCACGAAAGTGGCCAGTTATCAAATTTGGTTTTCTGGGATAAAAAGCCATTCCAAATTGAGCAGTTTGTGGACAAACAAAATGATCGGGTTTGTTTGGCAAAGAGCTCAGCTGAAAATTTACACTAGAACACAAGCGCTACTGATGGTAATGGTGTAGAGAGTCAGGTTCTCACTAAAAAATACCAAAGTGTCGATCATCTTAAGACTGCGCTTCGCCGGGAATGTGCCAAAACACCGCAGAGAAACTTTCGTGCAGCCTGTGATGGCTTTGTCAGCCGTTTGAAGGACATAATTCGTACCAAAGGTGGTCAATTCGAACAAATCTAAACTGATTCCAAAATTTGATGTTATTTCCAACATTTTAAATTAAAAAAAAATTAAAAAAATATAGCGCTTTACTTTGTTGCATTATATATCAGCCACCTTGTAGGACATGTAGAGAAAATTCAAGAACATGGTTTTAATATTTGCTAAAATTATTCCAATACATACATACATACTTAAATGGTTATTACAAGGCTTCAGTCAAGATTACGACCTAGCTTCTCACACCACTTATGTCATGTATATTAATTTTATACATGAGAGGCGATGCCTATAGTTTAAAGTCAATTCTGAACTACAGATTTTTGAGAAACTTTCTTATTACAATTTTATTTATTCTCAGAGTTATTGCCAGAAATCTGCTGACTTTTGCTTTTGTTTTGTTGGAGTTGTCGGACTTGCAGTATGAATTTGGGTCTCACGTCTATTAAGCCAACACACTGCCTACTAGATTACGACGACTACCTTATTAAAATAAAATTACATTACGTTACTCGGTAACTTATTACCCGTTAACCAAGGGGTAAAGTAATATTTAATGTTTCTAGACTATGGGTTCTTGTATTTGCTAAAATAAATTCATCTAAAATTTTTTTATATTATCAAGCGAGAAGACCATTAGTTGCCATAGTCTAGTAGGTAGTGTGTTAGATTATTAGACGTAAGGCATCAGTTCAAACCTTAACTAAACGAAATATGACCGAATGTTTCTTCGGCGATTCGCTCTCAACAGATTTCTGGCAAAAACCCTGAGAGTAAATAAAATTGCTATGAAAACTTTTTCAAAAATATGACATTTGGAATCGGCTATGTGTCCCGCCATTCATGAATATAATTAACACACACCACCTAAGTGATGAGAGAAGCTGTAATAAGTTATCATTACCCTGTTATTTATTGCGACATCCAGAACATACATATTAATTTCATCTACTATACTGGCCGTTTGAAATAGCTGCGTTAAGGGAAAAAACAAGGAAATTAAATTCTTTAAATTAATTGTTAAAATATTAAAAACTTACCGTTGCATATACGCTATAATAAGCTAAAATACTTAAAATCGTGTCAATTAAAGGCCTAATGATATGATAACCATAAAAAAATAACAACTTGGCCAGTGACAATGGAACATCGCCGGTATTATAGGCCATTTTCAAGAGAAACACTACCAAATTGTAGGCATTAAATACAATGGATAAGCTACACTGAAAAAATATCCAAATCATCTGTAAGCGACGATTGTCGGCTATATTTGTACTCAATTCGATGAGAGAGCGTTGCAGCTGCAAAGACAGAAATTACGTTTACGTATAAATTTTTTAAAAAATTACGAAAGTTCTTTAAGAAAGCAATGCTATATTGGAAACGCAGTCTAGTAAGTGGTGTAATGACTTAATAGACAAGAGCTCGTGAGTTCAAACTCAAGCTCGACATCTCTTTTGGCGACTCTGTAGTCTTTTATTGAAAAGTCAGAGGCAAAAGATCATTTACAAGCAACGATATTAAAACTATACTCGTAATAAACTTAGTAATTAATCGCGTGTCTAGTAGGTAGTGTGCTGGCTTATTAGACGTTAAGCCAGGGTTCAAGTCCCATGCCAGACATCAAAAATAAAAAAAAACATACAAAAAGGATATTTACGGCGATTTCTTCTCTTCCTCTTCTTGTTTCTCAAAAATCTGTCGTACGGAATAGACTTTAAACTGTAGGTCCCGCTGCTTTTGTATAAAATTAATACACACAACATAAGTGTTGTGAGAAACTGCGGGCTTCTTGGGGACGATTGCTATAGACTGTCTAATGGTGAAGGTATAGCACTGGCCATTTTATAGTCATCAGCAGTAACTGGTTTCCTTACCATTCGCATCTTCCCTTTTTCCAGCTTTTATAAACCTGCACAATGCACTGTAGGGGTCATCCCCTGAGTGCAGGTTTAATAAACAAAAAAAAAATCGCTTTTTTGCCATCACTATTCGACTATTCTTCACATTTGCAATCAATATGTTTACGACCATTCCTGAGAAGTTTTATTATTAGGAATGAAAGTTTATACGATCTTTGGTACCAGGTCTCTATGTCTCTTCAAACCACCACCAAATTAGTTTAAGGTTTTCGGAATTCCACAACTATGTGGAAACCTAGCTTAGAGGACGTGTACCTGTCAAACAAGACAAGTACAGTACCCGGAGTTTCAACTGACCCATTGTACAAAATGTAGGAAACCTAACAATTGTCAGCTAAAAATAGATTTCAGGAGATTCACCTGTTAGATTTTAGAAACCGTTTGGTCTGGCTCTGGTTGGCACAATTAGAATGGTTCACTTAATCTTCCCAGTTCTTAAGAATATCGGCCCAGGGGCTTTTAAAGGTCCATTAGTTAGAGTCAAATTTGTCCCTAGTTTGACTAGAAAGTTCACCCTCTAATTATCTTCGTAACTCGCGTAACCAGGAATGGCCCTCAAAGAACGCTATTAAACTTGCCAATATGGAAATACCATTTTCGCGGAACATACGTCTATTTTTTTTGGGGAAAGTGGGCCAACTAATGTCAAAAAATTTAAGTGGACTTTTGTTGTTTTACACTCGTCATAAACGTTTTTAACTCTTCTTAAAGACCATGAAAGATTTTTGGGCCCTATTTGATTTCTAGCCTTCATTTGTTAATATACCATGGCATGGCTTGTTTGTCTCCTTTTTTCCCCTTCCAATAAAATGTAGGAGATGTCTTAAAAACCAACTAAAAACCAACATACCCTCTATACTTACAATCATTACTCGATTAATTGTATCCATGAGATCATCATCAGAGATCTTTGCAGATTCTACCATTTTTAAGTCAATGTTTCCATTCTTTTTTTCCGCAAAAGGCCGACATTGTAGGCTTCTCTTCTTAATCACATTCCATAGCCGTTGACGTTTTATTTTAGAATGTTTTTGTCTTTCGTTTGCCGTACTGGCGTTTTGTTTGCTTATCTGGCGTTTCTTTTGCAATTCATTTAATTTTCCATCGATTTTGAATTGCAATTCATAGATATTAACACCGCTGTTACTGTAGTTGGTATTGCTGCTGTTACTGTTGTTGTTGGTATTCATAGCGTTGAAAGACTGATTGAAAATATTTGCTGGTATTTCATGTTCAATAAGTTATTGTTTGTGTTGTATTTTGCTATCGCCAGTCAATTAATCTAAATTGTTTTCCAAACGCAGAATATACGTGAAGGCAGTTTAAGTTTAAATCATCGAGGGAATTGCATGATGATGATCATCATCGTGATTATAAGTTCTGCAGAAAAATGATTGATTTTTGAGTGGGATGGCAGTATGGTTATTGTGTTGTAAAAATGAAAAAATTTATAATAATTTCATTAGAATTTAAATTAAAAAATTAAAGTGTAAACACATACATACATACGTATGAAAAGGTAATGCCAGCAAATTCGAATAACCGTGCTGTTGAAGGTTACTTAAAATTCATTAACTATCCCTAGCAATAAAAGTGATAATATAGGCTCTTTCAGACAGAGATTTTCGAATTTTGAGAGTTGATAATGACAATCTAAAGATACGACTGTTAAATTGTATACATTCATAATCGGTCATAACAACCCTTCAGTCAGGATTACAACCTAGCTTCTCATACCACCCATGTTGTCTGCGTTAATTTTATTCATGACTGGTGTCCACGGTTCAAACCTCCTCTCAGCAGATTTCTGGCAAAGCTTTGAGAGTAAATAAAATTGCCATGAAGAGTTCTTCTAAAACCTGTCATTCGGAACCGATTTTAAATTACAGGTCCCGATGCAGGTCGTTTTTGCAGCTAGATTGTAAGAGATCCTAGAATGGTAGGCTTGCCATTGGTTTTTACCTGGAAAGAAGAAATTTCCGCTTCCTTGTTGTATTGGTTGTAGTAGTGAAGAACTTGCTTATTAACTGAGAATATTTCTCCAGTTGCTTTCATTTTGTTTGTTATTCTCTCTGAGAAGATCAGCTTCCTGGAAAAATTATTTGAAAAATTATTCTCTTTTTGTGATTCAAATCAGAAAAACGTCTATTAATAGCATCAGGTCTTTAGAGAAAATATACAAAATATCTAATGTTGTCCAAGTATTCTGGTTTTATAAAAGAGGATCATTCACAATTGGCGACAACATGAGTGGGAGGGACCTACGGCAGATTTTTGAGGTAATTTTCATTTTTATTTATTCTCAGAGTTTTTTTTTTGCTACAAATCTGCTGATGGCAATTCACTGTAAAAATATTTTTTCGTTGGAGATATCTGACCGGGAATATGAACCGTGGCCTTACAGTTACTAAGCCTCAACACTACTTACTAGACTACGCCGACTTCGATGATACTACTTAGATTCCACTGATTTATCAAGCAACCATGGGAAAACAATACTTCAGGAACCGAATACATATACAGAAACCATCTTGATCCGTGAGTAGAGGCCTAAACAGTTATATTATTTTCATCTATGTATATGTGTTATGCATGAGTACAAGAATTGGATTTTTTGAAGCGTTAAAGCATTACATATCGAAAATCAAAACTCCACCAAATAAATCATTTAGAGTTTCCCTTACAAAGCAGATACATAAACCTTTAGATTCTTGGTATACGCACAGTAAGACAACGCTTAAAGCTGCCCCGCTTAATGTTTCTGTATTACGTGGTTGCAGATGAAACGGCCATGAACTAACCAAAAGCGGTGCACTATGTATCTTTTTTAACGCTCTTTTGTTAGTCTGTTCAGAAAAATGATCCGAAGTCGCAATCACAGTACGAACGCATCTTTTCTGCGATTTATTAGTTCTCATCAACATTACTAGGTGTATACATATGTATGTACGTGTTAAGTTGCCTCGTTTAACGCTGTTTCGTTTAGTGCTGGAACTTATTGGAACGTATTCACTGCGTTAAGCGGGGTCTTACTGTACTTGTCACGAGTGAGTACAAGAACTGGATTTTATCACCAGAAACGTTGAAGCATTCCTTGTTTAGCACTGAAAATCTTATTTGCTGGACTAAAATTCTTTTTCAATAAATTTTATTTTTGTTTGATATAAACTTTTGCTTTACAAAGAGGATTTACCCCCAGCCCCCCCAATTTCGGCTAATAGAAGAGTGTTAAAAGATTTTAATTATCATGAATTAACGAAGATTTATGTATGGAAGAATCATTTAAAAGAACATTAAAATAGATTGTTGAGCCCACACAAATCAAATGCCCCCACAGTAAGGTACGTCAGATTGAACGTAGAAACAATTAGAAAATTAATATGAAATCATTTCGTAAATAAATTGTAATAAATTTTGCAATTGACAACAACAACAACAATTGGAACGAATAAATTATTATGAAAATACGCATAATAATTTAGATTGGAATGGAGAAGAAAACAAAACAAAAAAAGTTTTTTGGCAACACATTTAATGATTCATTTGCACAGACACAAGTGTATGAAAAGACTACAACAATTTCAACTTCCGGTAATTAATTCAAAACCCTTTAATTTATAAATTGTTCGTTTCAATTGTTTTTTTTTTAAACAAACAGAAAATAATTTCATAAAACAAGACAATATGAAGTAAATAAATTAATTTAAAATAATTTCTGATTCATTTCAATACTTTTTGTTTTTTTTTTTTTATTGCAAGTAGTATCCAGTTTTCAATATCCAGTTCGTTATTGTATCAGTATCTGGTATCTGTATCAGCTTAGCATCATTAAATCAAAAAGACTTCACCTTAACAGGGTCACTGTTTCACTTTCGAAAGTCATTGAACTTTGGCTTTTGTTTAACCGCACTAAGAAGCTATTGATATAGCAAGATTGATTATCGGTTTTATTGGCATGGAAGCGTATTACTTTGTATTCCCTACTGTTTGATTTGGTTTTTTCGACAGCCATGGTTAATAGTTTTTAGCACTTTTGTTTTCGTAAATTTTTTTCTTTTGTTTTTTAGTTTTGTTTCTCAAAAAGAACTTTTTCAACTTAATGATTGATGATGAAGGAGATCTTTAAGAGGAAGTAAGAAAATAATTGAAATTGAAATTAAAAACTTAAAAAGCCAGTCATTATATGAAATAAATAAATAAAAAAGAAATTAAATGAATTGTTAATAACTTCATAAATTATTTTTGAATTGTTTAATTAAAAACATAAAAAAAATAATTCACTTTATTATTAGCCAAGAAATGGTATACTTCGCTACCATATTATTATTCCTCAGTTGTTCAGTTGTTTCGTACATATTAGGTCGTGCAATATCTCCGACCTTCTATTGAGGTGATGGCCTTAAGGCTTAATGCAGTTAAATTCTGGTCCAATTTAAACTGTGAAGACATCATCAACTCATTATAACTTTGAATAGGATAGTTAACCTTAAAATGCCAACTTCTGGTTTAAAGTTCTAAACGATGACTTCAAAGTGTTAGAGGAAGTGGGCTGTGATATATTTATCAAGGTTTTTGATAACAAATTTTTGTGTAGGCTGCACGATCAATTCAGTGTTTTCTAAGAGTTGGTTATACACATATTAAAAGCGGTCGAATTTTTCCTAAAATCCCTTTATGTACTCGGATAACCAGACCTATATTAAGGTTTTAACAAACACCCCGATAGACTTGTACACCCCTAAATCATTTCTGTCTTTAAATCGCAGGGCCATTCATTGCACACAAAAATTTGACATTTTTTCGAATGAAATCTGTCTGAGCTGTGAAGGAGCAAGAAACTACCTTTCATTTGTCTGTCATCCTTGAATGTATAAACTCCAGAATATATAAATTGGTGTTATAATAAGATTTATTGTGGGTCAGCTTGATTTCCACTAGAGAAAGTTCAGTAGGCATATTTTTTTAGGTAAATGTACCTAACCTTACCATAGAGGTAGCGGTCACATTCTCCGTGTGTGGGGCCCTCACCCAATAAATCGTCTCAGGGACTGTTGTGACCACTCCGGAACTACGGTGGTATTACTTCGGAGTGGAGTCCTTTTGGCCCTTTGGCCCCTGCATGCTTATATCCGCGTCCGAATTGTATATCGAAGGTTGAGGAGACATCTAAGTGTCTTCACTATTTCCTCTAGATTGGTTCCCGAAAGGAATTTCGTCTGACACGCGTACCAGTGTCATCTACGCCGACGTGCCTACGTGTTCTGCAGCCTCTAGATCTCTCTTCTTCAGTCTTAGAATACGCTCCACGTAATTCGCCACTGAGGCCCAATACTCTCTACTCGCAATCATAACCCCGACAATGATAGCTGCCGTTATCCGATCATCGACGTCAGTACAGAGCGATAGCTCTGCCAGCGTGCACATTCGAAGATAGTGTGCTTCTGCATCATTAATTACTTTCCCTTCCTCGTAAAGGCAGTAAGGGGAGGCGGTCTTCCCCATTCTATTCAGATATTTCCTAAAATATCCATGACCCGATAGCATCTGTGTAACGTAGTAATTTACTACTCCAAATTTCCAACCGATCCATGGCTTTATGTCCGGAATAAGTCTCGCCGTCCACCTTCCTGTATCTTCATCGTTCCATCGTCTTTGCCATTTTGAAATGGTGTTTTCCCTGAAATGACCGGTTATGTGATGTGAGCCGATTTCCCCTTATAAATCTCATTCCGCTCTGCTGCCAGCAGATCCACAGGGATTGTACTTGCTATAGGCTGCCGATAGGCGTAAATGCTGGCCTAAGTGGGACCACGGTCTTTAAGTAAGGTACACCACATAATCCAATATAAACAAACTGGTGATTATTATGCTATGTAGTAATGAAATAAAATGATACAGATATAAATTGTCATGAAAATTTTCTCAAAAACAAAATCTGTCATTCGGAGTCGACTTTAAACTGCAGGTTCCGCAACGAATGTATAAAATTAACACACACAACTTGAATGGTGTGAGATGATAGGTCGTAATCCTCAAAAATGATATCACGATTTCACGTTAGATGACGTAGTTGGGCTATTTTAAAGGTTTCCAAGGCTTTTTCATATGTGAAATTTAACATTTCTTCTGAAAAATGTGTGCACTACGTTGGCAGCCTGCAATATAACTTACATTATCATTGGCCAATAGGAACACAATTTGCGTGACGTCATTGATTCAACATGCGCAGAAAGTTTAAATTTTGTGTGCATGATGGTGTAATCTTTAGTTTATCATTCTTGGTAATCCTGACTAAAGGGTTGTACTGACCAATTTGAACCGCACCAAACAGTTTTAGTAGTTACATGTTCCGAATATTTTTTATTCACCTCTCCTGGTGTTAACTCTCAATAACAATTTCTTTAGTTTTTAAAATATGAACACTTATGAACGTTTTATTTAATTTGAAGATTAAGTAAATAAGTGAAGATCATCAAACAAAAATTTTATTGTTGCTTACAGAAGATGTTGAAGAGTTATTGAACTTTAGTTTAATATTTCAAATCAAACAAATCAAATAAAAATTATGAAAGAGATAATAAATTTTGTCTGACATATCATAATAATAATAAAAAAAAAATACTTAAAACTTTAAAGAAACACAACAACAAATACAAGAAACAATAGCAAAAAAAAATATTTTTTTTAATATAAAATGACTAAACAAAATATAACAAAAGATTTCTTTTTTTTTTCTTTAATTAAAAAGATTCAAACACTCTCATCATTTGAATAAAATAATCTTAGAATTGAAGTGTTAAAAATATAATAAAAAAAACAACAACAAAAAATAAATACTTTTTCTAAAGAATTTTGACAGATTTTGAAAGGTTTTGCAAAAGTTTCTTAAACACCCTTTTGTACGTTTCAGCTCAGCTTAGCTCAGCTCAGCTCAGCTCAACTCAACTCATATGATTTTATGATTTAAACGCTTTTGAGATTTGCCACCTTGAACTGTGGCCAACTTCTCACGATTTATTCTGTTTTTGTATATTTTACCTGACAAATCAAAAGTTTTATTAGAGTGACGTTGGGAGATAAAATCATTTGATATCGTAACAATAAATTACTTGTGGTTGTTCTGTTGATTATTGTAATTTATTTTGAAAGCGAGGGTGGTTAGATAAGTGTGTAGAAAAAAAATTTTAAAAACTTTATTTACTAAAGAGAGGGTTCTTTTTATTTTAAATCCACCATCTAAAAGATGTGATTGTTATCGTCGCGTAGATAATGGTTCTGACCTATTAGACAAGAGCTTTATAGGGTTTAAGTCTCAGCTCTGACATCTCGAGAAAAGCAAGATAAGCAAGCAGTCATCTGGTAAGAGCTTTGACATAAAAAGGATGCTTCTGGATGGTATTTATTTCAAAACGGGTGTCAATGCATCCTATACAGAGCAACGGAGCTAATTCTTAAGGAAATAATAGGAGACATTAAAGACTCCTGATGTGATAAGAATGTTGCAATGTTTTTTAGACCTAAAGGAGCCATTAGATAACCATAGATTCCTCAGAAGATGACAGATATTGAATGTATATATCAAGGAGGAGGTATTCGATAACCATAGATTCCTCTGGAGATATATGGATATAGTTTTGACGATATTGGCATGGATACACAATCTGAGGTGACAAACACTGAGTAGGAAATATGAAAATGTTTTTCACCACTAATATGGAGTGGTCTTGTGAAGAAAACCTTAATAAAATTGTCTGTGGATGACATTGAGTATGAAGGCAGTTCAAACGATGTTATCCTAATATCAGGTGGCAAGTCATTAAAAATAATTGAAAACAGTATTGGGCAGTACACACATATGGAGGGATTATGTAGAGAGCAATTCACAATAACACGTGTTAGCCTTGAAGGAAGATCTTGGAAGTGTAACCCATGGATGATTCGCTCCCCTTACCAACATTCCTATATCCTCTATTTCGTTCCTCCCCTAAGGACAATGTACAATGGGTCAATTTCGACCTCTAACCTAACCTAACCCATGGGTGATTAATTGCTTATGCCAATGTGAACTATGGAACTATTATTTGTGTAGGCAGCAAAAATTTAAAAACAACTTAAATGTGGTTATTCTACCGCGGCATTAGAGGCGTTGTTGGATTTGAATCTTCACATATGGTAATGAAGACAAGAGCCCTTTAGATAATGTGATACAGGTCTAACACAATATTTACCATCACATTCTTCCTCTAAGCCTTGCAGTTAATTTTTTTTAGCATCCCAATGTACACTTCTGGTGCACTCTTTGGTCCATTTTACGTATAAATTTACATTTATCGAGCATATGTTGTTAACAATGCCATTTTTTATTCCGACTCCTTTAACGTTGCTATACTTTTTCCAGAAATTCGATCGGTATCTCACCAATAACAACTGTGAACCAGATTTTGCCTGCAAAGGAGAGACTCTTCGAACCCAGAAAAAAACCTCATGATGTTAGCGGCTAATGAACTGTTCTAAAACGTTTCTCGCTGGGTTCTTAACATAGCGTAACGTGACATATGTATGGTACTAAACATCAGTAGTTGTCACTGGGGATCCTTATTTCATTTCTCTTACTTTAGAATTTTAGTTGTTCCCCAGGAAGTACAATCTAATGACGTCCTCGATATCTTTCTCTAGCCGGTCTTCACACCAATTTGAACCAAAAATGAGTTTTGTTGCTGAAGATAACTATTCGATAGAAACACATTTCTCATGAATTTTGGTAATAAAATTCAACGATTTGCAAGCATTGTTCGTTTGTTTGTATATTCATAGCTAAATGGCAAACCTTACTAACCATTTTTGGCATTTCACGTGCCACGAATCTTTTTTTACTCTGAAAATTTTAAACTATAGCAAAATATTCCCTCGCTATATAAATTTCAAGAAAAATCATTTCTTGCCACTTGAATTTATGTGGTCTCCACCTCTTCCATTCTTTTCAAATCTATTTATTGTTCCTAATTTGAATTTTTATGGGATGATATTTGCATTTAAAATTTCGTCTTTAATTTTCCGCATAACACTCGCACGATTCCACCCAAAGGCTGTTGTCATTTTCAATTGAATTACAATTTTATTGATCGACACTTGCGTTCTTTCGCCTCCTTTTCGAATGCAATGATTTTCTTAGGATTCCTGCTTTATGCTGCTTATTCCAGTAGCTACTGTTTATTGATTGCTGCCGGGAAGGAAACAAAATAAAGAAAGAAAAGAAAAGGCTTGCGTTGGCCTAAAACACGAATGGTCATGTCAAAGTGGTAATCGATGACAAGAAATCGGCTAAATCGTCATTTAAATAGCAAATGAAAGAATATTTTCGAAAAATAAAAAGAAAAGAGAAAAAAATATCAACAACATCTAGCGTAACGCTTTCGTATCGCATTGCTGTGACAACTCCTTTTTCTCTAGAGTCTGATTACTGTGTGACACACTCACTAACATACATTCACATGAGTATACACTCTAGAGTTGCTAGTGTGGCAACATGTTTTCTTTACTCTTTCTCTGTATACGAGTATATCGCAGTTTAGAAACACGCGTGATATTGTCAAATGTCATGTAATGTTCAATAGAAAAGAAAGCCAGCGTCATGTGTAATGTCAGCACAGATGTCAGTGTCAACTGATGTAGTATTTCGTCGTCGCCGTGTTATTTTTATAGCTCTGAACTGATGATGCTTTCTTTAGGTGCTGCAACTAACACAGCCTGCAGTAGCAATTGTTGAGTGTATGTTTTTGTTTTTCTCTATTTTTTTCGTTGTTGTTGTTGTGATTTTGTCACCAAAATCTTAAATAAGAAGATCTGTGACAAAATTTAAATACTAAATTATAATATTATTCGATTATCCGATTGAAGGATTCATTTCGATTTGGTTCTTTATTTAGGTCCTATTATGCTAGGAAGGTCCATCTATCAAAGTCCATTTTTATGTTTCTGGGAAAAATACCAACTTAGGAGGATTGAAGTGTCGAAATGATTGGTATCATGATGAAACTTCTTCATCTAAGAAAACTAAAGAACATCAAGAAATTCTTGCAGAACCGTGGACTGATCATAGTTATATGGCAATAATGGTCCTGATTTTCGAGAATTAGTAACACACAAACGTAACTGGAAGACAGGAGGCAAATCTCAATTGTTGATTTTTTAGGTTACATACATATGTACGTACATAATTGATCCTTAGGATTATGACCCAGCTTCTCACACCATTTATGTAGCGTTTATTAATTTTATACTAGAGTGAAGCCAACTACGGTTAAAAGTTGACTTTAAATGTCAGATTTTTGAGATATCTTTTATGGCAATTTTTTTTATTTACTATCACAGCTATTGCCGGAAATCTGCTAAGCGAATAACGCCGAAAAAATATTTTCTCACATTTCATTGGAGTTTTCTAACCTGGCACTTTCAACCGTTTCCTCACGTCTAACAAACCAACACCCTACCTACTACATTACGGCAACTTTTTCAGGTTATGTTACATTAACTTGCCAATTTGCTGAAGCATAAAAAGACTGCGGCTCCTTTACCTCTAACAAATTTATAACTTCTGAACTTGCCAAGTCTCTGTCAAAATGTAGAATACATTGAGGAAAGTTCTTTGGCACTACATGCTATACATTAATTCAATATATTTTCACAAAGCGTACTGCTTTAAAATATTTCAGATGGCAACCCTGTCATTCTAGAACCTGCTACAGCTGATAAACTTAATTAAACCGAAACAAGACAAACGAAGTAACATGCTTAGTGACCGGTCGTATGTTCCTGAAATAATCAAGAATTTGATTTTACCCGCGAAACCTCTGATTCGATGACATTATTATTCTCCAGTCGAATCACCCGCGGCAGAAATTGCGATTTAGAAAATATTTTCTATTCTCCAGAACATTCAGCCGCAACAGATATTGCGACTTAGAAAATTTTTTGTGTCCTCTTGGCTAGAAAACCTTTCGTTTTAGATAGCCAAGAATCGGGATTAAGCGGGCCATTGTTCATTAGAAGATTTTATTATAATTTCTTGTGAATTGTTAAAAATTGTACCCTTCGCTGCGATGCAATTTTGGGGTGAAATCAGTATTACAAACAAGCAGTAGGTCCCATATACATGGAAAGATGCAGATTTGCAGTGATTGGGAAAATAATAACAGCATCGATGACAGCTGCTAAAAACTGTTATACTCATAGGTTCTTATAATGGTTTTGAGTCCTTCAAGCATTAATTTTTAAATGTTATCTAAAGCTGACAATAAAAGCCCAGCTGGTGCTAAAGTTAAGCTAATTCTGAGAACGTGTAGTTGTCATTGAGACAAGGGCAATACCTAGAGGTTAAAATGACCCATTGTAATACGTCCCAGAGGAGAGAGTGACGACAGTAAAGTGTATAGGAAGATTGGAAAAGAAGAAGGGGTAGAAAGGCGAGGATAAAGAGACGGAAGAAAAACAAATGGACCACAAACACACAAGAGAGCTCAACCTATTTATAAATATATGGAGAGCCTTAATGTCGGCTCTCGACAAAGAATTCAAACCTTCGAAGAAGGTCTTGCTTAGGGTTTTCAACCTCACCCTACCTAAAGCTGGACAGTTGCAGAGAAGGTGTTCGACAGTTTCCAAGTCCTTCTCATCACACTATTCACTGCAACAGTCCGGTTGGGATCTGTTCCTTGCCAGCGATCTAATCTCTCAGTACTCTGTATTGAAGCCAATTATTAACCTCAGGACTAAGAAGACTAAGAGTAACGAGGAGTAAACGAAGTCTAAAGTGACTCAAAGTGAGTTGAATATCAACCTTCCTTTAATTATTTTTTATGAACCACAAACACTCAAGAGAGCTCAACCTATTTATGAATATATGGAGAGCCTTAATGTCGGCTCTCGACAAAGAATTCAAATCTTCGAAGAAGGGTCCTGCTTAGGGTCCTCAACGTCACCCTACCTAGGGCTAGACAGTTGCAGAGGAGGTGTTCGATAGTTTCCAAGTCCTTCTCATCACAACATTCACTGCAATAGTACCGTTGGGATCTGATCCTTGCCAGCGATCTAATCTCTTAGTGGTGCAATGAAACCAATAATTAACCTCAGACTGGCCTTATCTAACGAAGTCTAAAGTGACCCAAAGTGAGTTGAATATCACTTCCTTTCTTTAATTATTTTTTTAAAATTTTTTTTACTTTCCTACCAGTGGGTATTCGATGTCTTCGAACAAAACATTTCGATTATCTTGGAACCCTGCTAACGACAACATCATCATCAAATTAACATGTTTTGTTTGTTGCCTTGCCGTTAGTGAGGCATCGTGTTTGTCACTTGTTAAAGGAATGTTCTCTGTTGCTTGTAGTTGTTCCTTTCGTTGTTATGCCTTTTTTTTTTGGTCCATCCATGTTATTCAAATTGTCCAAAGAATTGCGTTACAATCTTGAATAAACATTTCAAAAATTACTGGCTACCGTATTTAGTGCCTCAATGATGTAATTCTTGTCACTTTGTTGTTGTTTTCTTCTTAGTGTTCTTGGCCAAGTTCTTCTTTCGATCAAAACATTTAACAGGAAGATGTCCACTGATGTCGCCTCATGCTTTATACTTTTTATTTTTGTTGTTGTTTGCTATTGGCCTAATGATAATCTTAAAGGAATTACACAGATTAGCCTGGAAAGTTGTAGCAGAAGCAGTTGTCGTGGTAATAGTGGTACTAGGCCAGTGTTCGGCTGTAAGCCCGTCTTAAGAGAAAAGATCATGTTGCTACTGTTTTTCACTTGTGGTATCTGTGTTGTTTGTTGTTGTTGTTGTCGTTGGCTTACAATTTTTCGGCTTCTGGTCAGCATTACTTAATTATGGAAAACATTACTTTTGTTGATCACTTGTAGCGTGTGTCCTCCAAAATGTTGTTCATTCTGTACCAAAAGAAATGTTTTCATAGATTAAAGACTCTACCTAGTGGTGTGGAACACAAAAATTTTTTTTTTGGTTGTCACAGCATGTGATCCTAATATGTGGCGTGGTGTGATATTGTGTGGCTTATTGCTGCTGCTAGTGTTTAGAGATAGGCCTGGCTGGTCTCTATTATAGTCTGGAATGTTTACAATTGTCATTTCAGTCTTAATGGTTGGTCTTGCTTAAACTTTGCTCCGTCTAGTCTGTCTGTCCCATTATTTTGTGGTCTCTAGAGAGTCCTCCGTTCTGTGGCTTGTGGTGGCGTACATACTAAACACATACAGGCATACATACAAACATACACTTGTCTCATGTGGTTTTATTTAATTAAGTTCCAAAATTAATTGCTTCGTAAATGTTGCAATGTGACATGCACCAATTCTGTTGTTAATATTAGTGTTGTTGTTGTTATTGCTGTTGCTGTAACGCTAGTGTTGTTTTAATCTTGTTGCTTCGCTATGTTGGAATTTATGACTCTGTTTACTTTGTTAAAAAAAAAAATTGTAAAAATTGCAATTGGGAATTAACAGAAATAGAAACACAGAATTTTAATGTTTTATTTATGACCGCAACATACATACATACAGGGTGGCTGATATATAATGCAACAAAGTAATTAATTTTATTGTTCAAAAGCAAAAAATGTTGGAAATAACATCAAATTTTAGAATCAGTTTAGATTAGTCCGAATTGGCTACCTTTGGTAAGAATTATGGCCTTCAAACGGCCGACAAAGCCATCACAGACTGCACGAAAGTGGCTCTGCGGAATTTTGGCCCATTCCCAGCGAAGTGCCGTTTTGAGATGATCGCCACTTTGGTATTTTTTAGTGAGAACCTTGCTCTCCAAAATGCTCCAGACACAAAAGTCCAATGTATTGAGATCCGGAGATTTTGGTGGCCATTGTATGGTAGAAATAAAGCGAGGAACCTCCTTTTTAAGCCATTCTTGGTTGACGCGTGCTGAGTGCGGTGTTGCTGAGTCCTATTGGAATGTCCATGGTCTGCGGTCGAAATATTTCTCTTTCCAGAGTTTCAATACTGCCTTTAAGACATTTTCCCGATAATATTCGGTATTTATTTTGACCCCACGATCGATGAATATGAGCGAGGAGCGACCATCGGCCGTTTCAGCGGCCCACACCATTACCATCGGCGGCGCTTGAGTTCTGGTGACCAATCGCAGGTGTAAATTTTCAGATGACGTCTATGGCAAGTAAATCCGATCAGTTTGTTCACAAACTGTTCAATTTGAAATGACTTCTCATTGGAGAAAACCAAATTCGGTAACTGGCCACTTTCGTGCAAGCGAAGTAACTCCTTGGCTCTTTCCTGTCTAACTTTTTTTGTCCATCGGTGAGCTCCTGCACTTTTTGGAACTTCAATGGCTTTAGTCCAAGCTCATTTTTCAATATGTGTTGCAGCCATTCTTGCGATGTGTTCAGCTCACGAGCAATTTTTCACCACTGCGGCATGGTTTTCGATCAAATCTGGCCTTCACTTTTCGGATCATTTCTGGTGTTGTTACCGTTTTCTTTCGTCCACTTTTTGGACGCGATGCAACTCTGCCAGTATCACGGTAACGAGCAATGGTACGAGAAACAAAAGATTTATTCATATTTAAATGCTGGAGGGCTCTAACGATAGCCACCTGTGGTTTTCCAGCCAAATATAAAGCAATCACACTATCACGCTTGAATTCCATTACGAATAATTTTTTTTCTGAATGCAATAGATCAAAATGTTTTTGTAAGCTTGTAAATAATAAAATGAACTGTCACTGGAATAAATCTGTCACCTGTCAGACGAGCGGTTTACAAATGATAACAACCTGAAGTTGGTTGCAATAAATATCAGCCACCCTGTACAGATATACAGACATGAGCGAAGCTTTAATAGTGGTTTTACGTGAAGTGATTAAACATATGGCAACACCTTTGATGAAGCCGTTCCCACTAAAGAATTTGGAAATTTTAATTGTTTTTAACAATTTGAAAGCCGTACTCAAATTGTTTAATTTTCTAAAAAATTTTTAATACAGTTTTCGTTATTAGCCTTTGACAAAGAGGATAACAGGAGTTAGGGGAGAAGCTAAAGGCAATGAAAAATGTGCCAGTTTAAGTTTTAGTGCTTTCGTAAAAAAGATCAATTCAATCCAATCACTAATATCGCCAGGAATCATACTCTGATGGAGGATAATCTACTACAAGCTCAGTGATGGTTGTGGGAATAATCTTTACTGATTAATAAGCGCTCCATCTGTAACTATGGGAGTACACAGCTTCTGATGTTCTGAACATGAAATTTTATTGCGATGTTGCGTGGAACTAATATAGTTTTCAAGTGTTGAATAAGCATTGAAGTGTCTCGCTCTCTTTAGACGGTTTATTTATATCCATTGGAAAATGGAATACAACAACTTTTATGAATGATCTGGTGCCTCGAAGTCTATTTAAACGCGTGCAGTAGTGTGTGAAGGTCTTTAGTAATGATAGTACGGTTTCCAGCTCTATTGATTCACTGGTGCACCGTTGCAATGTCGTTTGTGTTTCGCCTCTTCAACGGAATATGTTCGAAGACGAAGAGACTTGCTCCCGAAATTCGCGCTTATTACACAACACCGGATGTCGCCGTGGATGGTCGCACAATGTATTACAGTGTGAAGTTGTAAGTGAACCAATTCACACTGAGATCCAGAACCCTCCTCTTGGTGTGGATTTTGAGCAGGCGACTTTATCGGTTTATAGTTTTTTTTTGTTTTTGAAACGACGTGACATTGACGCTTAACAGCGATCACTAACATGTGGGTTTAACATGAAGGCGTTATGTGCAACGTAGCCCTTGCTATATTGGATTATCTGTACGACCTATTTGAGGGAAATGACTATGCAATTGGACTTTGATTCGAGCCCATTATACTATCTTCTCATTCCTCTGAAACCTTAATACTGCGAAAGTATAGTAAGATTATTGTTAAGTCAAGGTAAGGCGTTCAAAATTCTGAATATAACAGTCCCCTCCATTTCCAAATCCATTCCCGTAAACAATTCAAGCTTTTACTGCAAAGGTTGTAGACATATTTCCGAGATGAAGACTGAATGTCTAGTAGTCTAACAATTAAGGTTCCTTTGGGTACCTATTTGCAATGGACCCCCTTAAACTTCTCTGCTTTATAAACAACTCTGAGGCGGTTATGCTTAAATCTTTCCTTATCTTTGCGTTGTGCATTGCTTATTTTCTTGATACGGACTCAAACCAATGTGAAATAGTGGACTTGAACGGCGTTATTATGTTGGTGAGATAAAATCCGCATGTTATCTTAGATCGCTTGAGTTATATTGGAAAATGTCAGCCTTTTCAGTAGCTAATATCAGACAGTGACAAGGAAAGAAGGCAATGTACAATGTCTTCAGGTATCTTAGGTTAGGTTAGGTTAGAGGACGTGCATCTGTCGGCCAAGACAAGCACAGTATCCGGAGGTCGAAATTGACCCATTGTCCTTAGGGGAGCAAGGAAATAGAGGATATAGGAATGTAGGTAAGGGGAGAGAGAATGGGAAACGGAGGAATTACACAGAATGAAACAGACACAAAACAAAAGAGAGTGAAGCCCTAGCATCTCTCAACCAGCCCTAACTGCTAATGAATCTGTGGAGAGCCTTAATGTCGGCTCTCGACACAGAACTCAAGCTCTCAAAGAGGCCGTGCCAAGGGTCCTCAACCTCAATCTACCAAGGGCTGGGCAGTTGCAGGGGTTCACGTATCTTATTCCACTTTCTAAGGTAGGACGGTGTCCGGACTAAAGGGTTGTATTGGCCAGTAATGTGTACTTATATTCAAGTGCCTTAGAAAGTAGGGTAAACAAGAATCGTTTATTTTTCCTTGTTTTCATCCACTTCACTTGGACATTTTGTTGTTGGCATTCTGGTCAACTTGCTTTCAAATATTATAAGCCATTTACGTTAATTTCAGAGCAATTGTACATGTTTTGCGAGAAACATCAAAAGCTTTATTCTCTGTTTCAGATTAATCATGGAAAATTCGTAGAAAAAAAAAAGTGAATATTTCGCACTTCTGATCACAATAATTACGTTGAGATTGCAAACACAACGTGCCACACAGCAAACAGTTTAAACAAATTGTGGCAACCGGGTGAATGAAATAATTTAAAAGTCTAGATTGAACGAACAACATTTAAGGCCTTAAAGCCACAACACAATTAAGAGTTACGGATGGAGGTATGGGGGTGTTAATCAATTGCGGTTTTAGTTTAATTAGCTGCAGGTATTTAAAAATATTTAAGCTGCCTGGCTAACTGAGTAGTTGGATTTACCAAAATCGGATTTTGTTTTTCCTTTTAAAATAACAGAACAATTTTTTTTCTATTTTTTTTTTTCAAAGTAATTTTCTGAAAAATATTTCGATGACAGTGAACAGACAATGACATTTAAAAAGTTTGATTATTTTTTTTATTTTTTTTTGCGGGTAGAGTAGAGTAAAGCATGGATGTTATAAACAATTTTAGAGCGTCAATTAATATAATTACGTGTGACAATTAGTTAATGGTAGTGAAACGTAACTCAACTGCAATAACAGCCTAGCACAGGTGAATATGTATGGCCATATGACCACATCCAACTGTCCATCTGTCTTTTGTTTTCCATTTTTTTTTTGTTTGTTGTCTCTACCAGCTTATAAAGAGCGCTGAAATAAATCCAAAATGTGATCGATTATTTAATAGTTTCTTAATAACGCTTACCACAAACGTAGTAGACGACTACTTCATTATTTTTAAGCCAAAATTTATTTATTGAAACCACAATAAAAAAAAAAACGATTTTTTTTTTAAATTGAAATCATTATGGAAAGCTTAAATGCATTTGAAAAAAAAATCTTGATTAATTATCGAATGAATTTATGACAGTTAAATTTTTAGTTTAGTTTTACGAGCACTCCAGTCGTAGAGTGAAGCAATGTGGACGTGGGAAATTAAGCAATTTGTAACCAAAAATACCTTTAAAAAATAATATCGAAATAATATCGAATTTTTTTTTTTTTTGGTGACAATTAGCCCCGATTAAAGTGTTTTCAAAATTAAAATGGTTAAAATCAACTTGTTAAACAAAAAGAAAAGAAAACAAAAAATAATAATAAAATTTAAAATTATTTGTTACAATTTGTTTAATGGCATGTTGGGGAATGTAAAGCAAAAAGAAAAAGAAAAAAATTTTCTAAAATATTTTAAACCAAAAAATGATAATTCCATAATGACTTACCACACACTATATAAGCTCTAATCGCCTCAATCGTTAATTACAAGGTATGCTAAGCAAATAAAGCAATTACAGTTACGATAAAAAATGTTCACCTTGATCTCCTTGAGAGGATAACATAAGTGATCATAATACGTAATTGGTCATTAGAACCCATCAGTCAGGATTATTGACCTAGTTTCTCACACCATTTATGTTGTGTGTGTTAATTTTATACATTAGTAGTGGGACCTACAGTTTAAAGTCGACTCCGAACGACAGATTTTAGAAGAAACTTTTCATGGCAATTTTATTTACTCTCAGAGTTTTTGCCAGAAATCTGCTGAGAGGAAATCGCCGAAAAAATGCTTTTTCTATTTTGTTTTGATGTCTGACCTGGGACTCGAACCCTGGCTTTTACGTCTAATAAGTCAACACACTACCTACTAGACCATGGCGACTTCAAACAACAGAACAACATAAGTAAACACGACACCCATTAAAAAGAGTCCAATAACTTCTCCCAGACATCATTAATTTTAGAATTCAACAAATGGCAACCCAATTAAGTATATTCAGTCGGTTAGTCAAGTGAAAATATATGGTCTTTCGAACTTAGACTGTCTTCTTAAAGCCGCAGATGTCAAATTAATTGTTATTCATTCAATCCGTTTTGGGAAATCATCTTGGACGGAGATAGCATTCATCAGCATATGCAAATAATAATGTTGTTGTTTGATCAAAATATGTGCTCTGTTCAGGCAATATACGACGCATATTTTTATTGAAAACCCACCTTCAAAGGTAAGCTCCATTCCTGGACGAATGATGGCAATACACATGAGATTCAAAAGCGTAAAATGCATTCCGAAAAAGTCAGAATTTGATGTGGGTTTTTGGTTGGGCTACGTTTTAAAGCTGACTTAGCCTGATAAGTAGTGTGTTGCCGTATTAGACTTGAGCCCTCGATTCAAATTCCAGGTCAGATATATCAAACAAAATAAAAAAATTAAAAAATATATCTTCGGCCACTTCCTCTCTGTGGATTTTTGACAAAAACTCTCAAGATTAAATAAAAAATTACAATGGAAAGTTTCTCTTAAAATTTGTCGTTCGGTTCGTTGATTTTAACTATAGGTCCCGCCACTTATGTATAAAAATTAAGGCATGCACTCTACATAAGTGGTGTGGGAATCGAGGTCGTAATTCTGATTGAAGGATTGCAATGGCCAATTATGTATCTATGTGTGTAGGTATCATATAGCTCTTGTCATGTTGAATATTCTGCACGAGTGATTTGAAGCCTGGTCTTCTCGCAATCGCGCAATTTGATCTCGTCAGACTTTTTTGGAAGTATATGCGGTTAAGCCTGATAATCCATGGCAATATTCTTAAAAAGATTTTATTTTCTTTCAATGTCTAATTATCTAGTCGCAGATAAGCACAAAAATCATCATTGAGCAATAACGGTGTAAAGTAGGTACAGGGTGCTTGATATATAATGCAACAAATTATTTTTTTTTTTTATTTTATTGTTCCAAAATGTTTATCTGCCCAGGGCTTCAAAACTGTCTTTAAGACATTTTCCCGATAATATTCGGCATTTATTTTGACTTCACGGTCGATGAATACAAGCGGGAAGCGATCCACACCATTACCATTGAGTTCTGGTGGCCAATCGCAGGTGTAAATTTTTAGCTGACCTCTTTGGCAAGTAAACCCGATTATTTTGTTTGTTCACAACTGCTCAATTTGGAATGGCTTCTCATCGGAGAAAACCACATTCGGTTACTGGCCACTTTCGTACAAGCAAATAACTTCTAGGCTCTTTTCAAACTAGCTTTTTTTGTCCATCGGTAAGCTCTTGCACTTTTTGGAACTTCAATGGCGTTAGTCCAAGCTCATTTTTCAGTATGTGTTGCATGCGTTCTTGCGATATGTTCAGCTCAGGAGCAATTTTTCTATCACTGCGGCATGGATTTCGATCAAATCTGGCCTTCACTTTTCGGATCATTTCTGGTGTTGTTACCGCTTTTTTTTCGTCCACTTTTTGGACGCGATGCAACACTGCCAGTATCACGGTAACGAGCAATGGTACGAAAAACAAAAGATTTATTCACATTTTAATTCTGGGGGGCTCTAACAATAGCCAACTGTGGTTTTCCAGCCAAATATGTAGCAATCACACTATCAGGCTTGGATTCCATTACGAATCACTTTTTTTCTGAATGCAATAGATCAAAATGCTTTTGTAAATAATAAAATGAACTGAATGAATCAATCTGTCAGCTGTCAGACGGTTTACAAATGATAACAACCTGAAGTTGGTTACAATACATATCAGCCAACCTGTAGGATCGCCTATGGAACCTACTAGTATATGAACGGAAAAATTTTGTTTGTTTCAGTTAGTAAATGATATTCTGCACCGATGAGCCCATCCTCCTTGAAGAAGTGACTTGTGAAAACGGAAACTACGGAAAACTATGCCTACTTGTTATGCGATTGTCCAGAACTAAAAAGAGGTTTCTAGTTGGAACTCTATGTTAGAAAACTTTATGATTTTACTGTATTTGAATTTGGTTGCTCAACTAGGATGATATCTTGTCGATGATGAGATTTGTATAAGGCAGTTTCGAATCTTTCCTAAGATTTTAAATTTAGCTTCGAGCACGAGTGAACGCTATGCTCCATCGGCTATGGCTGTAGCAGATGAACATTAATATTATTTCTTCGTCATGTAAATGAATGTTATAAGATCCCGCAAAGGCGGCGATTAATAGGAATGTCTAGTATAGTGGGAATCCCTTGCAGCAACTAACTTGAACATGTTGTGGTGGATAAAAAAATCTACTGGCTTTCTTATATTTGAAACTGCTTAGCGGCTAAGGCTAGTGAACATCTGTGGAGACATGGACATGAACTTGGATTAAATACTGATCATATAAGATCCCAAGCGAATTCTAAACTGACTCAAGTTTTGACTATACGACACCGAGATTTTTTGTAAATATTTTCCATAAAAATAAACAAATGATAGAATAATTTTGTTAATAAGTGTTTGAGTTCTAAAGTGCTTGACGTTTCCAAACGTTTCATATTCACAATTTCAAATCCTATTTTTCTTTATCACAAAATCTTAATATGGCTGCCAGGTTTACTAACAATACCACAATACCTGAAATATTTTTTGCTTAAAGTTCTGCTGCAATTTTTTTGTTCATTATCAATTTATCTTTAAATGGATCTGTTAAGTACCAAAATAAATTCTATTCTATTTATTTTTGTACGTTTTTTTCTTCTTTGGCTTGTATTTTTCTGCAATGACACCTAAACAATGGCATTAATAACGCCCGGCTTAAAGTCAAGCCAGATAAATGCTGAACACTGGCTTGTTAAGTTAGAATGCTTAAGTTAAATGGCTTAAAGTATACCATGCCCAATACATACATACCTAAACGTTTAAAGGAACCAATACCAAAAACAACAACAACAACAACAACACCAATCACACACATCGATAATGTAGTCACATTTGGCTAAAACATTTTACAAAAGGCCAGAATAGACATAAAATCACAAACAATTGTCAAAAGCACCACAATGATGGATTACATGAGTTTAACGAGAATGTTTTTTTCTCCTTTTTTATTCTTTGGTTAGCCAGATCAGTAACAAGATCACGTTTGCTAAGTATTGGAAGGAAGAGAAAAAAAATGGAAAAAAACAAGCAAGAGGTGTCAACATGACACCCAGCCTAAAGGGAAATTCATTTCATACCTTTATGGTTGAACAGTTTAATATGAAACATTCCCCAAATACAGACCAGATCGTTAATAATTCAGACGAGGGTAAAGTGTTGCCTTAAAACTTCCTTCCTATTGGAATTAAGGTAGGCTGGTTCATCATCAAAAATCAAATAGGCAGTCATCACATACATGATGTGCTTGTGTTTATCAGACGATAACTACTAGTGAGCCATGTAAATGCATCTCTAAGACCAGTTGTAGAAGACTAGTACCTAGACTAGTACTAGTCATGCGATCCGAATTGAATTGTTGCTGCAGTTGATTATCATCGCCATGGTGTCTTTGTTGTTAAAACAGTCGAGGAGAAAATAATTAATTCAGGTCTCAAGGGCAATACAAACCTTTGGATTACATTTATCATCTACAAACTCTCTACAGTTGCCGATTAAGTCCATAAACCTTGTTATTGGCTATTCAAATTTCTTCAACAAGTACAAGCTTCAAGTCTTCCTTTGCTAAGACATAGGCAAAGCAGACGAGGAAGCAGTCTTAAAATTACGAGGGTTTTCCTGGGTGACTTTTTGAATCAAGGGCTGCTGCCACCACCTTTTCCGATAACGGAAAAACAGTACCGATAACCACCTTCATAACACTAAAGAAATTTGCAACTTTTTCCGTTGTAACTTTAAGGAGTGTGCACAAAAAAAACTGGCCTTACACTTTTCGTTATAGAAATAAAACTAAGTGGCGGATTTTTTTCGTTTTATATTTGAATTGAAGTAAATAATATTTGAATTACTTTTGTGTATGAAATTTTTTTTGCTGACCAAGGTCTCAAAGCATCCAACTTTTGGGCCCACTTTTCTTCCAGACATTTTAGGGTGTTTTAGAAAAATTCGTATTATTTTACTTGCTTTGTTTTGGTCGGCAAATCCTTTTTTTCTACCTTTTCCAACACTCAAAGACTCCTTATATTGTTTTATACTTACCTTAGAAATTTTTTTTAGTTCACATCTGCGAGCCTAGCAATCGTTTTTTGTAAGCGGCGCAGTTTTTCATTGAAAATTTCAATTATTTTTTTAAGACATTCTTGTTGGATGCCCATTTTCAAAAAACTATTTTTGCTATTGCAATGAAATTTAGCACGTGAATTTTGAAACAGATGACTAATAAAAACAATGTAACGGTAAAAGTTATAAGCTTAAAAGTAGGCCAATTTTTTTTGTACACTCCTTATATAAGATATAGAGCTTATTATCTCCGCCTTTTTCAGGGTTGCCTTAGTTTCTTAGCTGTAATAAATTGAAAAAAGCTATATGATGCGATGACAGTCTCTTTTCAGTCTTCTGGCAAATATTCTGAGATTAACTAATTCCCATTAAAAACGTTCTAAAACTGTTAGGTATAGATATTAAATTTTAGTTTCCGACAATAATGTGGCTAGACGTGAAGCCGGGGTATAGACTCCAAAGCAAAATTTGAAGATTTCTGGATAAAAATCTTATACTAAATAAAATTTAATGAAAAAGTTTCTCAAGATTATGTCGTGCGAAGTTGATTACCATCGTCAGGTTTCTTCGTTGTTAAAACTTTCAAAAAAAAATTAATTGAGGTCACAATCCTAATACGAGCTAAGACTTCGGTTTACATTTGTTATCTAGAAATGCTGTATAGTTGCCGATTAAGTCCATAAACCTTGTTACTGACAATGCAGAAGCTTCAAGTCTTCAAGGCAAAGCAGACGAGAAAGCAGTCTTAAAATTACGACGGTTTTCCTGTGTGACTTTTTGAAGCAGCAGCCCTTGAGCTGCCACTATTTTTGCAGCTGCAACTTCTTCCGTTAATGGAAAAACAATACCGATAACCACCTTCATAACACTAAAGAAATTTGCAACTTTTTCCGTAGTAACTTTAAGGAATGTGCACAAAAAAATCTGGACTTACACTTTTCTTTATAGAAATAAAACTAAGTGGCGGATTTTTTTCGTTTTATATTTTAATTCAAGTAAATAATATTTGAATTCCTTTTGTGTATGAAATTTTTTTTGCTGACCAAGGTCTCAAAGCATCCAACTTTTGGGCCCACTTTTCTTCCAGACATTTTAGGGTGTTTTAGAAAAATTCGTATTATTTTACGTGCTTTGTTTTGGTCGGCAAATCCTTTTTTTTCTTCCACCCACGCTTTCTCTCAACACTCAAAGACTCCTTATATTTTTTTAATCTTAACTTAGAAACTGTTTTTTTGGTTAACACCTGCGAGCCTAGCGGTTTTTCATTGAAAATTTTAATTATTTTTTTACGACATTCTTGTTGGGTATCCATTTTCAAAAAGCTATTTTTGCTATTGCAATGAAATTTAGCACGTGGATTTTGAAACAATGTAACGGTAAAAGTTATAAACTTAAAAGTAGGCCAATTTTTTGTGTACACTCCCTATATAAGATATAGAGCTTATTATCTCTGCCTTTTTCAGGGTAGTCTTTGTATCTCAGCTGTAGTACCTTGAAAAAAGCTATACGATTCGATGACAGTCTCTTTTCAGTCTTCTGGCAAATATTCTGAGATTAACTAATTCCCATTAAAAACGTTCCAAAAATGTTAGGAGTAGACATTAAATTTTAGTTTTCGACAATAGCCGGGGTATAAACTCCAAAGCGAAATTTGAAAAAATATTTTTTCAGTGACTTCCTCTCAGCAGATTTCTGGATAAAAATCTTAGACTAAATAAAATTGAATGAAAAAGTTTCTCAAGAATCTGTCGTGCGAAGACGATTTTGAACTGTAGGTCCCGCCACTCATGTGTAACATTAGCTCATATAACTTAAATGGTAGGAAAAGCTAGGTCGTGGTTAAAATTTCCAATTTTTAGACACCTTCAGCCAGCACTTGCACGTTTTTAAATTATGTTTTAGAGTCGTTTAATTTTTTTATTTTTATTTTAAAGCCACCTGCCAACAACGCCTAATAAGGAGCTTCATTTTAACCAATGACAATGTAAAGAATTGAATTGATTTAAAAGCGCTGGTGTTTCCTTCTTTTTCTCTTCAAATTATATTTCGCGAATGTTGCCAATCGTATATCTGGCGTATGTTTGCTATGGCATTAGATGAGCTGATTAGATGCTATGGCATCTGAAAATCTTTCCATGGTACGCAGTAGACATTTTTAATGCAATTATTATCTGTAAAGTAAGATTCACGTCTTACAATGGGCGGCACTATACACTTTAGCTGTTTGTGACTTAATTGAACATGGTTTGAGTTTGTAAAGGAGCAAAAAAAATTTTAAAATTTTTTATTTTTTATGAAAAAATTCCTTTAATTTCTGTGTTGAGATTTTTTTGTTTTACTACCAATTATAAAGTATAATTTGTAGCGAGAAACACAATTGTACGTGTTTTATTATTAATTGTTAATGCCGATTTTGTTGTTTTTTTCTATCTTTTATTTAAACCTTTCTTCCACTCAACAACATTGTTACATACCACAGACAGACATGAATGGTATTTACTGGTATGTTATCGATGTTAAGGAGTTAAAAAAAAATCGAAAAAATAATGGAAAAAAATTAATTGTGGCACTTAACTAAAACGGCGCTAATTATGTTATTCACTGTTAATATTTATGATTGCAAGTAAAAGATCATGTTTTTCTTACGTTTCACCTGTCTGGAGGGCGAAATGGATACGTTGTGAAAAGATTTATGATTTCGTTATTAATTAAAGCATTCAAGGAGAGAAAGAGAGGAAGGAAGAGACTTGCTAAATGCCATGATAACCCTCATTAGACACTATAAATCATGGAGTAAGTAAACGATTTTTTGAACAACAAACAATAGTGAATACAAGCTTTTTGGTGAAAGAAATAAAGAAAATTAAAAAGTAAGGAAATAAAGAGATAAGGAATCTTATCTTACAAAACACATACATACTTACATACATAATTGGTCATTACAACCCTTAAGCAGGATTACGGCATAGCTTCTCACACCACTTATGTATATTGTGTGTGTTAATTTTATACATGATTGAAAGGGACCTACAGTTTAAAATCGACTTCGAACTACAGATTTTTGGGAAACTCTTTCAAACCAATTTTATTTTTTATGCAGAGTTTTTGCCAGAAATCTTTTACTGAGTTGCAATCGTTCGAGTGACTCGAATCACTCATCAAAATTTACAGCCTTTGTTGTGGTTCCATATACAAACAAAGAGAAAGGAAAGACAAAGACAACAAGCAAAGCATACATACAATTTTCTGCTGAGTATTGCAGGAATCGTACGCGAATCATACTTATTTTGTGCTTCGTGTAAATGTTAAGTAGATACGAGTCGAAGTCAATAACATCATGCGTATTGTTAAGTATGAATACGACAAGTATTTCCAATTTTGAGTATGAGTAGTATGAATATGAGTATGAGTATGATATTCAAATAAGTATGAACGCATATATGTATCAGAAATTATAAGCATGACACGAACCTACTTATCGTTTTAAATATTCGTTGCTGATCTCTGGTACCCAACAAGATGAAAATGAACTTCATTCAAATTCAATTTATTTTTCAAAGATTTCTAAACATATTTCAATCCTCTTTAATAACATAAAAAATTTATGTCTTTTTTTATATTTAAATCCATAAAAATGTGGGATTTAATGGCATTCTTGTATTAATTATCGAATATTTATGGATCTCTTCACAACCAACTGTCATCAGCATTAGATTTCGCTGGTAACTATTTTTTTATAAAGACATTTTGAAGTGTTCATTTAATAAAAGAAAAATAATAATTTAAAAAAGAAAAAAAGTAAATAAGATTTATAAGAAGTAAAATTTTAATTAAATAAAAATCTCATCGAAAAAATAATGGAAAAAAATTAATTGTGGCACTTAACTAAAACGGCGCTAATTATGTTATTCACTGTTAATATTTATGATTGCAAGTAAAAGATCATGTTTTTCTTACGTTTCACCTGTCTGGAGGGCGAAATGGATACGTTGTGAAAAGATTTATGATTTCATTATTAATTGAAGCATTCAAGGAGAGTAAGAGGAAGGAAGAGAGTTGTTGAATGCTATGATAACCCTCATTAGACACTATAAATCATGGAGTAAGAAAACGATTTTTAGAATAACAAACGATAGTGAATACAAGCTTTTTGGTGGAAGAAATAAAGAAAATTAAAGAAGTAAGCAAAGTGATAAGGAAAACACATACATACATACATAATTGGCCATAACAACCCTTAAGCAGGATTGCGGGATAGCTTCTCACACCACTTATGTATATCGTGTGTGTTAATTTTCTATATGTATGAGTGAAGGGTGCCTACAGTTTAAAATAGACTCTGAACTACAGATTTTTGGGAAACTCTTTCAAGGCAATTTTATTTTATATGCAGAGTTTTTTGCCAGAAGTCTTTTACTGAGTTGCAATCGTTCTAGATCTTTTTTTTTTTTTAGATGTCTGACCTGGGGCTTCAACCACGACGACCTTACGTCTAATAGGCCAAGGTACTACCTAAGTACTAGACTACGACGACTTCAATATTACAATCGCCATATAAATTCGAGTGGAAAAATGTCATTCAGGAACAGTTTAATCAATTTATAGAAATCCTTGGACTATAACAGTCTATTGCCCTTCACTGCTTTTCGGACACAAACAGAAAATTCCATCATTTTAAAAAATATTTTGCCACGAGGCTAAGTAAAAGAAAACGGAATATATCAGTCCTAAAGCTCCGTAGTCTTTTAAGATGGGAATCTTTCTTTGGCCAAAATTTGTTAGATTTAGACAAATTCTTGGGCATTTTCCTAGCAGTAGTTTACGCCACTGGATTGAATGTACATAGGACGAAACTCTCATTATTATCTTAATGCGACGTCATTATCCGAACGGTTAACTCGAGCTTATTACACAAGAATGATAAACTAAAGATTACGCCATCACGCACACAAAATTAAAACTTTCTGCGCATGTTGAATCAATGACGTCACGCAAATTGTGTTCCTATTGGCTAATGATAATGTAAGTTATATTGCGCAGGGCTGCCAACTACTTTCACGTAGTGCACACATTTTTCAGAAGAAATGTTAATTTTCACATCTGAAGAAGCCTTGGAAATAGCCCAACTACGTCATCTAACGGGAAATCATGCGCAAGGCGTAATCTTTAGTTTATCATTTTTGCTTATTACAGAACTGCTAAGATAAGTGACACACCTCTTGCTGGAACCCAGGTCATTTGGAGACTCAAGGAAATAAGCTAGCAGATAAGCTAGCCATAGGACCCATGAAGTTTTTAAGGCCAGAATCTAACTGTGGAATGGGAAGACACCTTTGGAAAGATAACCTAGGCAAACATCATTTTGACAACTTAAACATTTCTTGGATGTTGCCGTCAGCTAGTAGGTAGTGAGTTGGCTTATAGAGCCCGTGGTTTAAACCTCAGCTCAGAAACTCGAGCAAAATGCAGTCTTGTAAAAATTGTGCGAGTAAATAAAATTGTTATTCAAAGTTTCTCGTATCTATGATTCGGAATCGACAATAAACTGTGGGTCCCGCCACTTACATGGCTACGGTGAGAAACTAATTCGTAATCCTGACTAGGGTTGTAATGGCCAATTAATTTAAAAAGGAAATTGCAATCTATCGAGAAAAAGCCTGAGAATGTTCAATAAACAATATTGTTCAGAATAACAATCATTCATAGCTAACGAGAGCATGCAGTAACTGTACTGAAACATACCTTTGGAACCGGGTTAACACATTTAAGTAAATACTCGAGTGTTTGTAACTTATCATTATTAACACTGTAACAAAGTTAAAAGGAAGACTATACAGGAAACACATATGATCGAAGTACTTCAACACCTTTACTCAACATTGCAGTGAAGCAAAGTCTCTCCTTTAACTATGTCTTTCATGCTTCTATAAACTTCACTTTATCGAGTGTATGGGGTCGTATCTTGGATATGGCATCACAAATGTTGGCAATTTTCTCTAGTTTGTAGGCATAGCGGTGTCAAATCACTACTTCTTGGTGACCAATTGACTTCAGCATTTCGTCTAATTAAACGTTTACTAAACTTTTGACTTCATAAATCCTTTGTGGCATGAGATGGTGACAAGTTCCATCATCTTGTTGAAACCAAACATCGTTCACATCATACAGATGACGGAGTACATAAAATCAATTATCATGGTGCGATAGGTTTCCATTGGCCGTCCTCATGAAAGGATATGGCAATGCTGCACCAAACAGTCAATGGCGGCATTTTCGTAAGACTACATGTTTATGAGCCCGAAATGCCAATTCATACTTTTCCCCAACCAAAGATCAGCAATGATGTTTTTTGCATACTCAAATCACTCATGCAATTTGAGTATGAGTGAATCAACGTGAAATCATTACTCTATCATCGTACTGTGCATTGATTTATAGTAAAAGTAGCAGAGTAGGTCGAAGACATCAATCAAACACATAGAAATATGTTTGATTCATACCATACTCTTTGAAGAATGAATAGTGACATCGAGTGACTCGATCATTCAATAAAAAACCACCTTTGTGTTGTTGCTATCATGCAAAGAGAAAGGAAAGACAAGACAACAACAAAGCATACACACAATCTTTGGTTCGTACTCGAATCATTATATTTTGCTTGTGTAATAAGTAGAGACGAGTCGATGTCATACATCATGTGTAGATAATACGACACGTACTTCAACTTGGTATGAGTGTTGATTGAGTATATGATATTCTGTATCAAATTATAAGCTGAGACGAACACTTATCGTTTAAATATTCGTGTGATCCTGTCCACCAAATGATGACTTCAAATTCAATTTATTTTCAAAGATTTCTAAACATATTTCAAACCTCTTTAATAACATAAAAAATTTATGTCTTTTTTTATATATTTAAATCCATAAAAATGTGGGATTTAATGGCATTCTTGTATTAATTATCGAATATTTATGGATCTCTTCACAACCAACTGTCATCAGCATTAGATTTCGCTGGTAACTATTTTTTTTTATAAAGACATTTTGAAGTGTTCATTTAATAAAAGAAAAATAATAATTTAAAAAAGAAAAAAAGTAAATAAGATTTATAAGAAGTAAAATTTTAATTAAATAAAAATCTCATGTGACATTTATAAATCCCATTAGTAAAGTATTTTAAACACTGATTACTTTTATTTATGGAATCAATTTTTTCCGCCCCTCTCTGCTTTTTTCTACTTTTCTTTGGTTCTTTACTTCAGCCAAGTTAATCGTTAATATTCTCATAATTTAAGAGACACAAAAAAAAAAATGATTTTAAACTTTAAATTATTCTTTTGCTAACAATTTTGTCTTTTACTTCGTTTTCTGTTTTTTTTTTTCGAAATTTAATTGGCATTATTATTCTTTATTTTCTATAGGCCTATCATCATCATCATCGTCGTGCATTTGCCATTGTATCGCAGTGTATTTGATCGTGACTCTTGCAGCAGAAAACTGAACAATGTTGTCTCATCTTCATTACAGTAAGTACGTTCTTTTTCTTCTTCTTGTTACTCATAATATATACAATTTCATATTCATAAATGTCTTGACTTTACACATCTCCGACTGTCATGGACTGACTGACTCTATGACTCTATAACAACAATAACAACAAAAATCCATAGAATATCGTATTCAAAGGTACCATATCTGGTAAACAGACAAACGTTGTTAGTAAAGAAATGCGAAATGTAAGCTTTTGCGTGTGGACATAGTGAGTGAGTGACTTACGTGTGTAAGTCTCACAAGAACGATTACATGCCACAAGCGTACTCGTACTTGTCATACGCAAGAATTGTTTTTACGCCGTCGTTGTTTTCTTTTTTTTTCTATTTCTAATGCGTTGCAAATTTCATCTAACGATAGAAAATAACAACAACAACAAAAAAAGCATTTATTAATTAAGTTTTCAATTCTATTCTAATCGATAACATTTTTTGTAATCGATAAATTTTTGTAATCGATTAATTTTTGTAATCGATAAATTTTTCTAATCGATAATTTTATATTATCGATAACAACTTTAAATACTTTCTATACATCTCACATCTTTCTATACATTTCACAGTTGCGTTTTGATACATAATAAATCAAATGTTAAAGTTGTTATAACAACTTTATATGCTATTAACTAAGTTTTCAATTCTATTGCTTTTAACAGAAATCTCGATTTCATTTTCTCTATACATTGATAAAATTTTTTGCGATCGATAAATTTTTGTAAACGAAAATTTTATGTTTTCGATAAATTTTTGTAATCGAAAGTTTTATGTTATCGATAAATTTTTGTAATCGAAAATTTTATATTATCGATAACAACTTTAAACAGTTTGTATAAATATTATAAATATAGTTGGATTTTGGTTTATAATAAATCACAAAATAAATTGTAGTTATCGATAATAGCGACCGTGAAGGTTATCGAATAATATCGTATATTTTTAACATACATTTTCTTTTATCAATACATTTAACTGCCTTAAATAGATCATAACAACTAAACAAAACAAACTGTTTATAGATACTAGCGATAACTGGATTTATCGAACTATATTGATGGCAGTTGCTTACAAATAACTTTTTCTTTATATTAGAAATTTGCTGCCGATAAAAAATTAATATTGTTTGTATTTATATAATGACCAGAACTTTATAAAAAATTATTATTCAATCCGAGTTATCGATAATTCAACTATTAAAAAATTAACATTTTTGAAACTTATTTACTATTTTACTATTTAAATGTTAGTTAAGTTATTAGAACAAAATTTTTCCAATTAAATTTATCGATAACAATTTGAAAATTCAATTCGATGATTATTTTCTAAGCATAAACTTTTAATATGTAGTAGAAAAATTAAAAACTTATCAATAGCAAATCGTTATCGTAACATAGTTATTGGAAATGTTGAATTTTTAAAGCTTTTTTATCTACTATACCATGATTGAATTTCCGTTTCAGAATTCAATTTAAAGTTATCGATAAAACTACACTTTGTAAAGCAGCAAAAAAATATTGTTTGAATTAATTTTTTTCAAGCGTTATTGTCAGAGCAAAAAGTAAAACCGATAATTAAAAATTTGTTATCGATAACCACGCTATTTGAAACATAAATCTGATTTATGTTAGCTTTGACATAAGTTGTGTGTTGTCTTTCGATGTTATATTTAAAGCAAAAACATGGGGTTCTCTAAAAACTAGGGTAAACCGATTAAGATAATTAAATTCATTGAAGCCCTCTGTCTGTTTTCTCGGTTCTTTTGAGTTAGGTTTTATAGAAGCTAAACAGTTCATTCCACTTTAACAAGCGAATGTAGCGAATCTTATTATTCATCGATCTTATTATTCATCGTGTGTAGATTAGGCCGTTTTTTTTGTTTGCTTAAAAATGATTTGATGGGCGCTTGGTATGTTGAGCTCTTAGTCCCAATATTGAGAGGAATGTTTTCCTGTTTGATCATTAATTTGTTACTTAATTAATCGATTTGTGCGATTACCTTGATATCATTTAATTGCCCAAAAATTATTTTCCTTTTCCTAAACTTAAACTCACATTCAAAACTGCTTTCAACACTGGGATCATAAAATTTGTCTGGTACTCAAAACTATACAGACAGACGAACTCAGTGAGTAGTCAGTCTCTAGAGTTCCTAGTCAATTGCCATACACAGATACACACGCATTCCAAGAGTTTTTACTACAACGCTGACGACGTTTTATGGTTTTAACAACTACAAGAAGAGAGAGAATGATAACATGTTTGTTTTCAGCCAAAATATTTCAATTACCAATAAGTGGTAGCTGTTTTTTTTTTGGGAAATAACAACAACATTTGCAGCAATAGCCATAATAACAATATTCCACTTCAAGCACTCGAAAGCAATGATGCAGCTGCTGCTGCTGCTATAGATGATGACTTGACTGTTAAAAACTTTAATTATTTATTTTCCGCAATAGTTTTTTTCCTCTTCCTTTTACCAAAAACGATATGAAATTGAATTATTAGATGATGATGGGGCTGAACTGGATGCACATTTTCTAATGGCCTAGAACACTAGACAAAAAAAAAATTAGAAGAAATATTGCCACGTGCAACAAATGGATGAAAGAAGAAGTTACGCTCACATAAATTACAATCAAGATGAGTTGGCATTTATTTTATGCGTTACTTCCAGGCAACTGTTATTCTTACTGGTTGGCTTCGCTAATAATTCAAGACTTTTTAGGCAAATTGTCCAAGAGTCGTACAAGCCAAGCCAGGCGGCCATCACTGTTGAAAATAAATAAATAATAAAACCATAACTCTTCGACTGTAGACATCATCCATTTGGGCATCAGCATCATCAAAAAAACTTTTTTACAGCCAATATGCAGCAATCACTTCAAAGAAGTCTTTTATAGGCGGTAATTTTTAGCAATATACACTCACACTCACACTCACCCAACACACAAGTTGCCTCATTTCTCTCATCTCATCATGTATGCAAATTAGCAACAGGTTTCCATTAAACAAGCACGCTCGCTCATCCACTTTTAGCAGGCGAATGGTTAGAAGGATAATGCCATGCATAGGCATCTATTACCGCTTCTACTTTGTATGGTTGATTGTAATAATGAACGCTTGATAGCCGGATAGCTGGCTGGCAGAATGGCCGGTTGGTTGGTTGGTTTGTTTGCTTGGCAAATGGCAATATTGTTAAAATGCTTTAAATGCATATGCGACGCATATCACTTGTCATTAACGCTTAAAGACAAACTTATTTTTCGAAATGATTTACCGAACATCATGAGCAAAGAAAAGTTATTCAAGAATATGGAATCGATAGTTTTTGATGGCTACATTGAAAGAAATTAAGCAGATTGTAAAAATAATCGATGTGAAGTATACATATGCGGGTATTAATAAAACGCTGACATATAAAACCATTTAGATGAGGTTGAATTGGCCAGTCAAGTCCTCTTGTAATGCCATTAATCTAGAGTTCATAAACACTACTCCTCAGGCATTCTGTTAATGGAAGTTAAGGATTTTGTTCACATCATCTTTGGATCGATAAATTTTATCGATTAGTAGTGAATTTTTAAAAATCTGTTGTTTTAAGGCATCAAATGTTGAATACAGAATGTAAATTACATAAGTTGAAACATAATTTCAGTCTTTGGACATGTATGCCTAGGGATCAGTAGGACGAGGGCTGTCCTCCTTAATTTTACATTTGTTTTGTCCTTATATAAGTGAGTCCTTAGCAAATAAGTGAGGGCCGTGTAATATCGTTTAACGGATGGTACTTCAGCTGAGGAATGCGAATCATAGGTCTGATATCGTTCGAATACAGTGTTTTCCCGGCTTTTTGTTTTAGCTCTTTTTCACCCGCTATGATTCTATACCCATAAGAGAGTGACCATTGCCTCGTTATTACCTCCAGTGTCATTCAGCATTATTGAATAATTGTGAACAATTGTTTCACTCAGTATCTAGGAATATGCTGTGCTATCAGAAAATACTCGTATGTTGATACTGAAGTGATACTCACACAACATGGGTGATTTGAGAAGCTAGGTTGTTTTCCTGACTAAAGGCCTGTAATGCCCAATTATGTATGCATGAAAGTCTATAGCCACAATTTCTTAAATCTTGGCTAATTTAAAAAGCAATCATTTCGGAGACGGCCTCAGAACCAATCGTGAAATTTCATTCCATCTGTGAGTACTTAAATATGTTCTCACACCACTTATGTTCTGTGCGTTATACGTGAGTGGCTGGACCTACAGTTTAAAATCAACTCCAAACGATAGATTTTTGAGAAACTTTTCTTGACAATTTTATTTACTCTCAGAATTTTTGCCAGAAATATGCTGAGAGGAAGTCGCCGAAGGAATTTTTTTTTTCGTTTTCGTCTGACACAGGATTATTGCTTTTATGCTTCTCTGACGTTTAGTTTTATTGTTGTCAGATTCCTTTAATCATTGTGAGCAAGGCCTTAGACGAAGTAGTCCCTAGGCTATCTGTTATCATGATCGCCATCATTCTCAGCCTACCCTTCAACCGGTCTAGATGGTTGATTAGACCTGTGGAATAGTGCTTAGTTTACAATAAACCTTCGATTTTGTTAGTCAGTAACAGCAGGATTAATTGTTGGACAGTTTGGTTGTGATCCTGAATATCCGTGATATTCGTGTGTGAATTGCTATCTAATGGGTGTGTGCCTGCTCTAGTCAGTTCATTATTGACGCTGTTCCTGATCATAATCAGGAATCCCTATTAGATTGACATAAAACAGCGCCAAAAAATCAATCAAAGTGGTTGGGTTATATGCCAATCAAATTATGATAGACCAGATGGCTGTAACCAAACCATTTTTAATTACAGCTTGTCTACAGAAACAGATCTAATCAATCAAAAGTTGCAGAGCCCTTGCTCAGAAGCAGTTATGCCGTAAATGCCATGTCTCTGATTATATCAGAAGAAAGGTTTTCTGCTTAGAATTCCAGTGTGAAATCTCCTCTTAAGACTAACTTCAGCTCAACACACAGAATCTGGGGATTCTCAGATAGGATAGAGGACGTCTCAGAGGTAATAATAGGACAGGTTTTCTGCTTGGAATTCCAGTGTGGAAACTGCTCTTAAGACTAACCTCAGCTCAACACACAGAATCTGGGGATTCTCAGATAGGATAGAGGACGTCTCAGAGGGAATAATAGGGCAGGTTTTCTGCTTGGAATCCCAGTGTGAAATCTCTTCTTAAGACTAACGTCAGCTCAACACACAGAATCTGGGAATTGTCAGATAAGGATAGAGGACGCCTCAGAGGAATAATAGGACAGGAGTATGCTGCGATTCCGTGTGAACTCTCATTCTTGACTAACTGATCATACGAAGAATCTTATTTCAATCTTATTGTGATCAGTTCTCCAGAATAGAAGTTCGTTAAGAAGGTTAGATTCGAACAGCAGTAGTGTGGTAAAACGCACACCTTTATACATCACATTTGGATGCTCGCTAAATCCAGTGAATAGTAAGGTAATCATATTCGAACGTTCGAGGCATTTTCTATTCCCTGTTATAATGGGCAATCAAAATATTTTCCATACAATTCTGCTTTGACATTACCTCATGGTAATTTTGTCATTCAGGAGTGCCTGAAATGTGCATATGCAGGCCCTATGTTACGAACTCTTAAAATGTTGAAAACCTTTATAAAAAATTAAATCTCTGGATTAGGTGTTGCTTAAATTGCTGATTCCTAAAAATATTCTTCAATACCATTGAATAAGTCCACCGTTAAGCTTTTCCTCCATTTTCATTAACATGGCTTTAACACATTTTAAGCCATTCTATTGATTTAATGGCTTGTATTTGTTAACCAGTGCAACGGAGACAATCTATGGAAAGTCAATAATTTATCATATTTTTGCCAATATTTTCTCCATTTTTTTTTCTTCTGAAAACAAAAATGCAACAACAATGTTTAAATTTTTTTTTCATAATTTTTATTTTTCATTTTTTAATAAATTTTTTTATTTTTTTTTCTGTTGTTGTTGTGTATTTTTGGAGAAAAACATTTGTTAAAATAAACATGATCTCCTTGTCATGTTCAACAACATTTCGTTATGGTTGTACGAACTAAAAAAAAAAATTTGAAAAAAAAAACAAAATATTGTGTTGGAAAATATTTTTTCCAAACTGTAGCTGCTGCATAGACAATAAGCAATACCTTAATGTCTAATGAAAGGGTGTGTCAAAGAGGGAGTTTTGTGAATTAAAAAAACAAAGTTTGAGTACACGAATCAAGTTTCTATGAAAATGTTTACGTTTTGATAGGAAAAATTATTTTCGAAGGACATTGTGGGAAGAAGCGTTTACACTGTTGAATTTTAATGTTCTCCATACGATATTATCAGATTCGATGCGATGACAAGAGAAGTTTAGAGTTGTATATTCGGAGAAAGAAAAGATGATAATGACCAGAGCTTTCTCTCAAGAGAATAGGTTTTAAGACAAGGGATTTCAACAACTCTAGAGGAATTACTTTGCTTAGCAACATATACTGCCAATCATCATACAGCAAAGGCTTCATAGCAAGATAGAGAAAAATCTACGAGACCTAGAGACATGTCTAGATCAAGAGAACAATCTATGCATTAGAATAGAAAAAATATTTTTTGAATGGCGTGCTTCCCTGTATTTATTGTTCGTAGATTTCAAGGAAGCTTTCGATAACATTAGATGAACTATCATAAAGAAACCATTGAGCGGAACAGGAGTACAAGAAGTCTGAGTTCTTCACAAGGGCAATATAAGTCAACCATTATTTCACACATATTCTGGAATAAAACGTGGATACCCTTTATCACTTCAGCTATTTATCATCGTGCTGGCTGATATCATAAGCGAAGTGTATTCTGAGAAAAATGGAAATTTATGGTGCCCAACATCCAAACAAAGCTACAAGGCTTGGAAAGACTTAGCGCGCAATGCCTCGACTTGAGGTAAATATCAAGAAAACCAAAGCCATGGAAATTAAGATTGCAAGCATCGATAACATCATGCTATAAGACCAACCAGTCGATTACGTGGATAGCTTCTGCTATTTAGTATAGTGACAACAAAGTACGGCTCAGGAACAGGCGTAAACGACAGGCTCAATAAAGTCAGAGCGATATTGGGACGACTACAGTCAATGTAGGGAAGCTTAGAAATATCAAGATGATCTAAGCACACTATATTCAGTGCAAGTGCCAAACCAACTCTGTTGTACGGTAATAAAACTTGGTTAGGAACGGGTCATCTTCACACGAAAACTACAACTATTCATTGACAAGTGCGTCAGAATCATATGCAAGATATTCTGGTCTAATAATACCAGTAACATGGATCTCATCTCCGTAGCCTTGTTAATAAGGTGGGCATTATAACGCAAATAAAACATATAAAATGGAGATGGATCTGCCCTATTGTCAGAGAGAAGACTGATAGTATAACAAGAATGGCACTTGAATGGAATTCTCAAAGCTCAAAAAGCTGTGGCTAGCCAAGGAATAACCGGAGATGATCGATACAAAGAAAAACTCAAAAATAACTGCAGCCAATTGCATGAGATGCAAATACTATGTCGAAGTCATATGCTTCCAAGAGAACTAATGAAAATGGAAAGAAGAATCAATCTATCCATAGAAACCGGCCTACTGAAAGGCCTTAGTAAGCTTAGTAAACATTTGTTAAGCCCAGAATTAGAGATTCGTGGTCGAGGAGAATAGTACACCTGAACTTGAGTGGCGTTAATGCATTACATACATACATACAAACATAATTGGCCATTACAACCCTTCAGTCAGGATTACGACCCAGCTTCTCACACCACTTATGTTGTGTGCGTTAATTTTATACATAAGTGGCGGGACCTACAGTTTAAAGTCGACTCCGAACGACAGATTTTTGAGAAGCTTTTCATGGCAATTTTATTTTCTCTCAGAGTTTTTGCCAGAAATCTGCTGGGAGGAAGTCGCCGAAGAAATATTTTTCGTTTTAATGTCTGACCTGGGATTCGAACTCGGGCCTTTCGTCTAATAAGCCAACACGTTACCTACTAGACCACGGCGACTAATGCATTACGGAAGGAAATTCGTGTATGCCTTTGCTAGGGAGTTAACCTTACTTATGCGGAACAACAATCTAAATTAGTTTGTAGGACAGTTTGGCGGCCAATAGATTATCTGCTCACAGTAGACAACATGTCTACACGACATTTGGCGAGGGGAATTTTTTTTGGTAAGAAAAGATTTTGCAACTTTAAAGAAATTTCTACAATAGATTTTAGAAAGTTTTTTAAATCTTGAAAAAAATCCCCCAATAGACCACCCTATTGCCCATAGACCCTCTCTTAAATTGGCCTATAAAAAAGTAGAAAAAAAAAAGTAGCAAGAAAAGCCTTCTTTGGTTAAATTATAAACAGAAATCAACGTTTGTAACGTCCATCTAGTATATGCCACAAGGTAAGGAGGGAAAGAGGGCTTAAAAAAGTAAATTATGAATTATGATCATGTCGCGTGAGAATCTTGCCATTAGAGTATGAGTATATTTGTATATAAGCACGGTTAAACATACTGGGCCAGCTGGACGCACACTATCAACTAGTCAGTTGTGCTTGTACTGTTTGTTGTATTGGCATGGAAGCATTGGAAACATTGGCATCGAATGTGTTAAAATATTTTCCGCTAGAAAAATTGTTGATTGTGTCGTATGCAATACAATACAACACACTCTGACGTTACGAATGTTTTATGCGGTTAGGCATGCGCAACAGCAACATTTGAACGGCGACTGGTAAACGTTGTATAGATGATGACGATGATCACTGTGTTCTCTGTCTGTTTGTTTAGTTTTTCTTATTTTTTTTTGGTACGGGAGACACCAATCCATTTTTGGTCGCAGATCATTCCTTTTTTTAAATTTTTTTCTGATTTTTTTCTGCTCGATTTAGAGTTCAGTTCATATTTTTGGTTGATTTTTTTCCCGTATATTTTCGCTACTAATGATGCTTGACTGGCTTATTTTTAATGTATTTGTTGTAATGAAAAACTCATAATTTTTATAGATTATTTGTTATTGTTATTGTAACTCTCTATATATAGACGAAAGTTGTTTGTTTTATATTAAAACGATAACAAATTTTTTGTTGCACCTTCGAACAGAAGTGCAAGCGTTGTTTAAGCTTTAAATGATGTTGTCAATTTTCCAAGCCAGGTTTCAAGCTAATATTATAAAATTTTTTTAATAAAAAAATAATTTTTTACATTTTTTAAAATGTATTAATTGCAAATAATACCAAAAAGGGGAGCAAAAACTCAACATTTCAATTAAAAATATTCCCTAAAATGTTGCCATAAAAACATTGCAATTCTTTTTGATTTTTTCATCATTTTTTTTTATTTTGAAGGACCTTCAACATTCAATGGAAATGATTTATTTTGGTTACAATTCTGTCTAAACGATAATAGAATTTGATTTATAATTATACCCTTTGGAAAATGAAATAATAATCGAGAAAAACGCCTTTTTGGTTTCAGGCAACAAATTTATCAAAATAAACATTGACAGTCCAGGCAAATGCAAATGAAACCCCAGCAAAAATTTCTATTAAATTTATAAAAATTTATGTTAACGTTTATATTATAGCTGATACTATAACACATACCCCTTTGACTTAATTTTCTAATTCCTTCCTTCCTTTTATCCACATCTGCTTCACATGCGCCTTCGAGTATTGATCACATCAATCAACGACAGAGATTCCTCAATTTATTCTGTGCAATGCAGACAAAGTAGGTTGTAATCGCCGTAGTCGTCTAGGTATTGTCTTGGCTATTTAGACATAAGGCCAAGGTTTAAACCCCAGATCAGACAACTCCCACAAATCGAAATACGAAAAAATTTTTTTTCGGTGACTATCTTTCAGCAGATTTCTGGCAAAAACTCTTTCAGAGTAAATAAAATTGCCATGAAAAGTTTTTCTGTCGTTCGTAATCGACTTTAAGTTGTAGATTTCGCCATTCACGTATAAAATTAACACACACTCCATGGGCGGTGTGTATGTATATCTAATATATAAAATTCTGAAGTCACGGTGTTAGTGGTTAAACTTCTCGGAAATGGATCTACAGATTTTCATGAAATTTTGTGTACATATCGGGTAGGTCTCAGTATCGGACAACGTCTACTTCTCATATCACTAAATATTAAGAGGGCGTGGCAAATCGGTAAAATTTAATATTTAGGTACATATTGATCGTAGACGAATAAAATTTGGTGGCTAAGTTCGAAAAATTGATATCGACAATCCCACCAAAGTCGTCGTGGTCTAGTGGGTAGTGTGTTTGGCTTATTAGACAAAAGGCCCGGGTTCGAATGCCAGGTCAGACATCAAAACGAAAAATATTTCTTCGGCGACTTCCTCTCAGCAGGTTTCTGGCAAAGACTCAGAGTAAAAATTGCCATGAAAAGCTTCTCAAAAATCTGTTGTTCGGAGTCGACTTTAAATTGTAGGTCCCGGCACTCATGTACAACATTAACGCACACAACATAAGTGGTGTGAGAATCTAGGTCGTAATCCTGACTGAAGGGTTGTAATGGCCAATTATGTATGTAATCCCACCAAAAATAGCGTGACAACCCTCCTCCTTCAAGTGATATCTATTAATCTTAAACTACTGAATCATATTTTTGTTCAAAAACTTATCAGGTTTAGATGGTTTTAAAACAAATTTGATATAGCAAAAGTTATGAAGCGATTACAATAACTACATCTTCATAATGTGATCTGTTTTGGGCAATAAAAAAATTAATTTTGGTCGAAACGAAATGCACCGGGTCAGCCAGTTACGTATGTAATGCAGACTAGACTTATCCTCTCATCAAATACCTGTTTGATCAGAACAATCTGTTGCACTTGACAGATATGACTAGAGCAGCCACTGGATGTTAATGCGTTGAACAACGTTCTTATCGTTAGGTAGGCCATACCAAGAATGATAAACTAAAGATTACGCCATCACGCACACAAAATTAAAACATTCTGCGCATGTTGAATCAATGACGTCACGAAAATTGTTTTCATTGTTTTCCTATTGGCTAATGACAATGTAAGTTATATTGCGCAGGGCTGTCAACTACTTTCACGTAGTGCATACACTTTTCAGAAGAAATGTTCATTTTCACATATGAAAAAGATTTGGAAACTTTTAAAATAGCCCAACAACGTCATCTAACGGGAAATCATGCGCAAGGCGTAATCTTTAGTTTATCATTCTTGGGTCATACTGTTCGTTGTTGATTTGGAAGCGAAAATCATCGCCAACTCGCATTGAATTGAGGATCTCAGGTATAAATTTTCACACGAATATCCCAAAATAGCTGTTATCGAGTGTAATTTTTGATTTATTTTTTCTCGAGCCTTTGATACAACAATATGTGGCACTATCAATTGCACTTATAATGCTAATCTGGAAGCATTAGCGGTCCATGTTTTCTATCATAATATTTTTTATTACTTGTGAGCAGAAGACAAAGGGAAGTCATTTTACGCTGCTTGTTGCTGTTTTTGTGAGTTCTTACATAACGGCAGACTGTCCAAATGCTTGGAGTATCATGTCCATATTTATGGTCGATCATGCCTATTTTTGTTTAGAGGATTCCATTATTGTTCCATCCTGTCAAATGTGTGCTGATTTTCGATAATCTGGATTATCCATTTATACTTATTTCATTTAATATGATTCAGTATGGATCCAAAGATTAAAGTCCAAAGATCTATGTTGCTGATGGGTCAGAATATCCGGCATATGACTCTGGTACACTTATTGGCGTAGACAAGTAGTTGTTCTGTGATTTTATTTCTTACTAACCTGGTTTCGTTATCACTCAAAATGTTTGAAAACCTTTGCAGAATTTCGCTACGAATCCGATGAGACCGCTGTTCATCAGGAGATTTAATCAGTCAGTATTCGCTATACCTTTGACTAATGGAGACATTGAATGCACACCAAGTAATGGGTTTTTTAATATTAAAAGATTTTCTATAGGAAAGGAGATCGGGGTATAATTCCTCAAATATAAGAAGGTCTTCTATTCGTTTCACATTGAATAACATGAGAAAGTGAGTGTTTTTCATATAAGTTTTCGAACAACTAAAGCTTGTTAACAGAAAACATTCTGTGAAATTGCCTTACAGAGGCCATGTTTAAACTCGAAAAATTCTTCGTTGGGTTATAGAAATGCCGTTCGTATCGTTTTCATTATCTTTGTGGCAGTTTTTCCAACCATTTGAATTCATGATTTCAAGAAAATAAATTTAAAAAAATAACAACAACAACTGCACAAATAGCTTTCAAAACCTTAAAACTCTACTCCGCTGACATTTATGATATGAATTTCTGTTCCGTTTCTTTGATTTTTATTTTCAAAAAAATTTATTTTTTGTTTTTGTAATTAGTTTTTATTTTTTTTTCGATTATAAATTGTTTTCCTAGATATTTTGTCATTTTTTCCATTAGCCCTCAAGCATTTACAAGGCATTCATGCACATTTCAATTCCATTACCCATACACGATGAATTTGATGCAAATGCAAGAGAAGCGTGAATGCGTGCCACGTAGAATAGAAATAGAAATGCGTGTTAAAAATCAATTTTAAAAAAAATTTTTTGAAAAAAATTAACAGCAAGTTGTGGTATTAAGATGATAAGAAATTTTATATTTTTTTTTGGTGTTAATTTTATTGCATTTCTTAAGAAAATCGTAAACGATAATTTATTAGGCAGTAGCAGCAGTGGTGGTTTCTGCAGCGTAGAAGTTTTCTTTATAATTTTTAATTTTTTATACTAAATAAATTTATTTTTATGAATAATATTTATTAATTATTAATTAATCATTGTTTAATTTTTTTTTTATTAATATCAATTAATACTGCTGTGTAGTCTTATGTGGTGTTGTGTTTCAACTAAAAAGGCATTAAAAAACGCGAGAAATAAATTTTTTTATTGTTTAATTTTATGTTTAACTAATTAATTTGAATGGTTTTTGAAAATACTTTTCTAATGAAATAATTGAGGAATAATGTTTCAGTAGACAATAGTTTCAAAAGAGTGTCTACACCGACTTTCTTAAGTAAAGTTGCTTTTATTCTGTTTTTTAAAGCATATGACTAGGATATTAATTCATTGTTAGCACAGCACGTTTTGCCAAGTGGCAAACGTTATGGTTTTGTACTGTCATCAGGCTCTTGGTTGGCAATTATATCCTTAGAAGTTCACATTATGAACTCCTTTTTATGTATGCATAAAAAACATGGTTTTTTTTCCAAAAATGCTGTAAATGCCGCTAAAGATCCGATTTTTTCTAATGATTTTTGCCTCTATAATGCAGAACCTCCTCATCCTTCTCTTCTTTTTAGTTCTTTGCTTTGTTTAGTTTCAATTAATCACGTTTTTCCAGTAAAGCACACATTTTTTAAAATTTTGGAATAATAGGGTTGCCATCTGATGTTGATTAGAAACAACGAAATCAATGAAAAAGACGTAATGTTTGCTAAAGCTGGCTCTAGCTGATCTTCTTGGCATATTTGTTGTTAAAGTTATCTTGGAGACAACGTAGTCTAATATGTAGTGAATTGGCTTATTAGACGTGAGGCCACCATGGTTCAATCCCTAGATTAGACAGCTGCAACATAACGAAAAAAAAAATATTTCTTCGGCAACTTTCTTTCAGCAGATATTTGGCTAAAACTCTGTGAATGAATAAAATTGCCGTTTGGAATCGACTTTATACTGTAGGTCCCGCCGTTCATGCATAAAATTAACATACACAGCATTAAGAGTGTGAGAAGCTAGGTTGCAATCCCTTGACTGAAGGGATGTACATATGTAATGTTATTTTCTGTGTGCAATAAAGAACTAGTGGGCTTACTAGAAGGATTATTTTTAGAAGTATTGAAGCCTATTTGTTTACAAGTTAGAATTTCAACCCAGAATTGATCGTATTTGTAGACCAGCATTTGAATCACTAACCACCTCTACCTTCTAATAGTATGTATACTGATATCATTTCGATTCTTTATGGCTTGGAACTTATAAGGGGTGGTTATGTATTCATGAGCGTTTGTTATGTAGCATAGCGTATTTGCTGTTCCTGTACTTGCTTTTAATGCATTCCATAAGAATTTCCGTTCTTTTCAGTTTTTTGCTTTTGGTCTTGTGTTTACAACGTCTAGTAAGAATGTTTATTACTATCCTTAGGCTCTTCTCTTCTGAAGCAGGACTCAAATCCTTTCCATTTACAGTTGTCAAGCAAAAGCTTAGATTTTTTAAGAGGAGCCATTGCCCTTTTCGACAGTACTTATGGAATAGACTCAGGGACCATTTACTCATATTATCTAGCTTCCTTGCAAAGCATTACTGTCTAAATATAAAATTGATTCTCTGCAAATAATCTCTCAAACTGAACTCATGAAATTCGGTGGTATAATGGCTTGTTAAAATACAGCTCATACGACTTTTTTGGTGAAGGTCTAAAGAAGCTAAGTAAACTCACGGGTGGCCCATTGTAATGCCCCAGTCTTTCATTTCACAAAATACTGCAACAATTTGTAGCTTCTGATGAAGCCATTTAGAATCCCAATGGCCATCTTTGACATTTGAGATTATTTGCCTGATAGAAGTCCAAGTGTGGCCTTCTTCTATAACATAATGCCAGACATATATCCCTAGATACATAGAACTGTTGGCTCCTCGTTTCTATTGCTGCTGTAGATGTCATTGAAGGTCAATACCTAATGCATGAGTATCTGGAATGAAAAGCCTGCGACAACTGCTCCATTAGAATTTCGGGCAAATTTTCGGATTATCCTCTATCTAGCTTTGATCAGATTTTGTGTGCTATTTTATTGGAATCATCCATGCCGAGTTAACGATAACTGTTATTGTATTATAAATTGCTCGCTTGTAGTTTTTCTATTGCATATTGCATCTTTGTATCCAAGTGATGTTCAAATCATATCACTCTGCCACGTCTCTGACAGAGATCAGCAATGAGTATTCAAAACAATGAGTAGATTCGAGTCAAACTTATAATTTCAGATACTTACACGCATTTATACTTATTTTAATATGATACTCATACTACTCATACTCAAAGTTGGAACGTCAATTCATACTTAACAATACGCATGATGTTATTGACTTCGACTCGTTTCTACTTGACATTTACACGAAGCACAAAATAAGTATGATTCGCGTACGAACACTGCAATACTCACAAGAAGATTGTGAGTATGATTTACTTGTTTTCTTTATTTGTATATGCAACAACAACAAAGGCTGTAAATTTTGATAAATGTTTCGAGCCACTCGAATCACTTATAAGTATTTTTCTAAATTTATGAATCAGAATGAGTAGGCGTATAAATCAAACATACTTCGATTGTTGTGGAATTTGCTGTCAACGTTCTACTCATACTCATTGCTACTTATACTCATAAATCAATAATGTAGCGAGTACGAATGAATCAGAGTAGTTGAATTTCAATTCTGTTGATTCATTCATACTCAAAATTGCATGAGTGATTATGAGTAGCGCAAAAACGATTCATTGCTGATCTCTGGTCTCTGTAGCCAAAGACCACTTTTGAAAACGTTGCAATAGGACCTAATATCTTGGCAAGCGTCAGGATATCGTAACAAGATACCTTTACGTATCCAGTTCCATTCAGTTTCTAGTAGAGATTTTATGGACAGTAAATTTAACGCTACAGAATAAAACTTATATCGTATGGCATAGATCATCGTGCAATTATATTTGCGTCGCTTAGGGTGATCAAACTGGTAGAAGTGTATGCAAACATACCTTGACACCACCAGCTGTGCGATTTTTTAACGGTTTAGGTTGCGGTATGTTATGTACGGCATTAAAACAAAAATGCGGATGTACAAGCATTACAACAACAAAAAAAAAAGAAGAAAAAACATGAGATTAATAATCATGTTTACCATACAACATCAACAACTACGCTTGTTGCAACGTATAATTCCATTTGAACGCCCCTGTTAAATCCGCAGTTAAGCCGCCATGTGAAGTGTCGTTTTGTTTGTTTTACGATTTCTTTCGTTTCGTTTTTGTTTTTTGTGGTAATTTAAGAAACTTAAAGAAGAATTTGTTGTTTTGTTGTGTTGTGTTGTGTAGTGTTATTTTTGTCTTTAAATGTAATAAAATGTTAAGCTTATTAGTTTAAGCCATGCAACATAACACAAGCAACAACATGTTGCAATATAGTAACAGCAACACAATAACAAAATATTAACACAAGTAACACGTGAATATTGTTTTAAATGTTTATGATGTTATCACTGCTGCTGCTGCCCCTGCTGTTGCTGCTGCTGTTGTTATTCCTTTTACACTAAGAAGGCAAGAAATCAGAAAAAAAAAAATTTAAAAAAAATTTCAGAAAACTTTAAGACTCAAGCGAGAAAAATCGCTTATTTTCTCTGAACAACGATTAATTCTTGTATTCGGGCAAGTGTAACAAATTCATGGTAAAACATGAGCAACATTTTGTAATCTGATACTTTAATACCACCACCATGCCCACCACAATCACCGCCATCATCCAAATTAACACCCGTTTTACTGTGTTGCTGCTGTTGGAGTATGTAGATGACTTTGTCATTCGAAATTAATTTTATGCACTGGAAGAAGAATTTGTAGCAATTTAATGAGAATGCTGATGAGAAGTTATTTGGATAATAAAAATATATTTACTTGGGTATTGGGATTGTTCCAAGCACCTTTTTATTAAATAAAGCGATAACATGGTTTACGTTTGCAAAATTAAGACCCTAAAATCCGATGGGCTGTCAGTTGCCTTATTAGATGTGAGGCCCCAATGTAACCCCAGGTCAGACATCTCCAACAAAACGAAATACAAAAACAAATATTTCTTCGGCGACTTCCTCTCTCTAGGTTTCTTGCAAAAACTCTGGAAGAAAGCACAGGCTTTATGGTTCAGGCGCAATGTACTCTCTTCGCCAGTGATGTTCTTCTCTGTCTAATATTTACAGGGGCTCCTTACTCATCATATAATGGATATTTTTAGCAAAATACATACATAATTGGTCATTACAACCCTTCAGTCAGGATTATTGACCTAGTTTCTCACGCTACTTATGTTGTGTGTGTTAATTTTATAAGTGGCGTGACCTACAGTTTAAAGTTGACTCCGAACGACAGATTTTTGAGAAATTTTTCATAGAAATTTTATTTACTCTCAGAGTTTTTGCCAGAAATCTGCTGAGAGGAAATCGCAGAAAAAATTCTTTTTTTGTATTTTATTTTGATGTCTGGCCTGGGACTCGAAGCCTGGCTTTACGACTAATAAGCTAGCACACTACCTACTAGACCACGGCGACTTTTTAGCAATAGCATAAGCATAATACTGAGACACTTGAATGTTTCTTTCGACACTTGAAAAATGTGATGGTTACAGCGAACATCACACTGAATTTTTATATGCAGAATATCCAGAGCGTCTGATTCCCCAATATTACACTAGATGAGCTAACATTATAGCTGTCAATAAACATCATTGCGCGCGTTAAAACTAAATCGCGTACGCCGTCATTTGGGCATTAACTTCAGGTCGGATGTGAGAGTCTCATCCATATTAAGGCACCGAAAGGGCTCTACCTGCCATAAAATAAATATGAATGGCAAATATTACTGCCATCTGCAAAACAGTAAATACGATTAGAAGTTAAAGAAAGAAGATTCTTATTGACAAGAAGAAATAAAGTTGGAGATTGACCAGATCTTTGCGCTACCACTAGGTTTAACCTGAACTTGTCCATTGGGACCCCATCTATAAAAACCTCTACAGTGTTATCCCTAAGAAAGTTCGATATAAATTGAGCGATCTGATTACCAACAGCAAAACCAATAGGTGTCAATATAAGTGCAGCGTGCCATGCCCTGTAAAATAATTTGAGTAAATGATAAGAGTAAATAAAATTTCTCAAAAAAATCTATCGTTCGGAGTCGACTTTAAACTGTAGGTCCCGCCACTTACACACAACATAAGTAGTGTGAGAAACTGCAGGCTTCTTGAGGACGATTGCGGTAGACTGTCTAAAGGTGAAGGTATAAGGCTAGCCATTTTATAGTCACCTAGCAGTAACTCGTTTCCTTGCCGTTCGCATCTTCCCTCTTTCTACCTTTCCTAAACCTGCACAATGCACTGCATGAGTAGGGGTCATCCCCTGAGTGCTGGTTTAAAAGGAAAGAAAAAATCTTGCTCTCATCAAATTGGTAGGCCGTGCTGCCTGTGACTTTAAGAATAAAATGGAAAGGAAGGACATCTTAGCGTTGAGGTATTAATATGGAAGTAATAGGATATCCATAAGAGATATTTCCATGTGTTTTACTGATAGGTTACAGGCTGATTAGTCTAATGTGCCACGCCCTCAAAGTATACTTTCTAAGAATTCAGAAGAGATGCACATCACATTGGAAGCCGCAAAGGAAATATTTTAGTTTGCTTTTAAGGGCGAAAGCTTTTGGAGAAAGCCTTCTTAATGTTCATTAACTAGATGAAGAAAACGAAGAAAAATAAAAAGTTGTGTTAGAATAATGCGACCATACAATATTGCTTAGTGTCTACTATGCATTTAGAGTATTACAGTATTGCCTCATCCAATAATGCTGTTTGATAAAATTCAGCACGTTGTTCTTTACCAGTAAAAATAAATCCTGCCTAGTACTTGATAAGCCCCAAGTGTTTTCTTACGAACTTAATTAACACTTCTCCTGTGCAAATATGTATTCTGGTATCTACATTGTCTGATACATGTATACCTCATAGCTCTTTAAATAGTCTGGTTTCTTCTACTCCAACAAAAGTTTTTTAACCCTATCGGGGAGGATTACTTTCTCGCAAAAAAAATATCTGCCTACTTATTAGCACTGAATTCCCAAATGAAAGTGTTTGATTTTTGTAATATACAATCAAGCTTGGATTGGGCAAGTTGTGTTTGGCAATCCTTGACTACCCTTTTCCCAGTTGTCGTACCTTAAAACCGATTTTAAAACTATTTTCTCTCTCCTTAGCATTGTTAGTTACCCTATACACGTATTTGTTCTACATTTCATTGAAACCCTTTAGTCAGGATTACATCGTAGATTCTCACACCACAGATATTGTGTGTGTTAATTTTCGTACATGAACGGTGGAATCTAGAGTTTAAAGTTGATTCCGAACAACAGATTTTTTTGAGGAACATTTCATGGCAATTTTATTTTTTTTACTTTCACAGTCATTGCCACAAATCTGTTGAGGGGAAATAGCCGCTGAAATATATTTTCGTATTTTGTTTCGAAGATATCTAACCCGGGATTTGAAGCTAGGCTTTATATCTAATATGTTACCACACCGTTTACGTTGACTTCCTTCTATAATTTGATTTTAAATTCCCTTCACTTCCCTATGCTGTAATATTTCTTTTGTTTTTGTTTCATTTTATAAACGCTTAATCCCTGTGAAACTAATTTAAAATGTGTTGGCTTATCTGCATGAAAATCATTCAAACCGTTTATAAATTTATTTGCCAAACAATTCAAGTACTCTTATGCTTGTAATACTTGGTATATGAGTTAAAAAGTCAAATACCTCAAACGATTTTTTGTTTTTTTTTTCGAGAAACATTCAAAAGTATTTGCAATTCTAATTTACAGACACACTAAACCTACAAAAAAAAAAACCATAAAAAAGCAAATCTTGAAGATAAAAAATGTTTAATTTGGGGTCTTTTAATGCAGCTGTTCTTTTCTAAAAAATATTTTTCGCCTTCGTTTTATTTAAATTCCAAATAAAAAAAAAAGAATTCAAAGAAATCAGAAGAAAAAAATGCCTGCATATCGAACACTTTCGTATCTTGTCTTTTGATAACCAACATAACGAACTAAAGCTCCTTTTTTCTTTAAACAGTTTTCTTTTCTTTTCACAGTTTTATTCCCATTTTTTTTTTTTTTGTTCCCTGCCTTTTTAGTTTGGTTCCTTGGTCCATATCTTATGCTGTACACATGTGTCCATTGCACTTATTTTACTGATCCGTTTCTCCTTATCCGATAATAATCTTTAACAATTTATTTAAATATTTCTACATTTAAGATTATCGCAAAACATGCAACTACAACAAACGAAGATGAACCAAACAAATTTTTGTAGTTTTTTTTTTTCTGTTCATTTCATATGCCGACCAACTTATGCAAATGCCTGTAATGTAATGTAAAGGAATGAAATCATTTCGCACTTATACCACATCAATGGTGTCAATTTTTCTATTGAAAAATAAATATTCATTGATTTCATATTTAAGAATTACTTTATGAATTAACTAGCTGTACCCTGCACGTGTTGCTGCGCCCCCAACTAAAATAAATTTTAAGGAAAGGCATTACACAAATGTCCAATTGTCCTGATGACTTAGATGAACCGGCCTGAGTAGTAAGCATTCGATCAGTTTCTAAACTCACTTCTCGTTGTTCAAGTGGTCCATGCAAACGGATCTCAGCGGCATATACTCGAAGATTTTCCAGTCACAGTGCTCGTCTGTTTCTACTAAGGCTCGTAATGCTCTTTTCTTGCGTGCTTGGGGTATAGGTCGACCAATTGCTTGTCATTCATTTTGAATAATTTTCAGTGACGCCATCCATCGGAAATTAATCGCACCAATCTCCGTCGGCTCTTATGTTACAACTTTGTTAAAGAATGCACAGTTTAAGATTTCATTCATTTTAATTAATTTTAAGTGGCGCCACCTATTGGAAATTGGTCATACCAATTTAGAAATATTTATCTGCTCATGCGCAACAACTTTGCTAAAGATCATAACATAATCATATGCACAGTTTAAGATTTCATTCATTTTAATTAATTTTCAGTGGCGCCACCTATCGGATATTGGTCATACCAACTTAGAAATCTTCATCGGATAATGCGCAACAACTTTGCTGAAGATCATAACATAATCAAATGCCCAGTTTAAGATTTAATTCAGTGTAAGTAATTTTCAAAAAAGTGGGCGGGGCAAAATTTTCTTTTAATGGGCTCGATGAAGCCGGTTTCTGATTTTAGATAAATAGAAAATATGGGCGTGAAAGTGGGAATGGCAAACTTCACAAAAACCATCTACTAAATAGTCCGAACAAAGCCTAAATATTTGGCTTGGATAGGTGAGCCCGTTCTTGTGTTATAAAATGACAACAAAAAGTGGCATTAATTTTTATATGTTAGATTACTTTGTGTAGGCGGGGCACAGCCTTTATATGTTGTATTGTAAGCAAAACTTCAACTTCCGGATTTGAAACAGTGTTTTTAACATTAGCAGTTAAAAGTAGTTTAAGGACTGAGTGAAGGAATGAAAGCATACCACTCTCAATTGTGTCAATCTTTCTACTGAAAAATAAATATTCACCGATTTAGTTAGCGCTACGCCCCTTTATTAACTGCAGTTTAAGCAGTGTTGTTTAAATTTAGCAGTCTAAGGACTCAATAAATTTTAATCATCGTAAATTTTTTATTCCATTTCACTGCAGGCAAGCCTATGGTTCCTGCCATATAGTTTACTTAGCTTGTTGTCATTATTTTCGCGAATTCCCAAATAAAATCGTTTTCTGAGAGTATTTTGTCTCTCCAAGTGGTCGTAGGTCGATCAAGCCTTTTTGTGATAACAAGAAAAGGGCATTCTCCTGCCGATGAATTTCTTTTACCAATATTTTGCTTCGGCATAGTTTCATGTTGGTTATGGTCCAGAGATCAAAATAGGTGCTCCAATCCTTTACAACTCTGTGATACTTACTGAAGAAAGTGCGATAGTTTTTGTGTGTTCGCCATTCCTGTACAACGACAATGGGTTTTACGTGGGTGTCTGTCCGCGAGGTCCTAATCCCACGGTGCTCTTCGCACAGCGTGAAATACAATGCGTCTACCAACGCCCCCAAATGCAACAGACTGTTACACCTGAGTAGTAATTCGAAGCCATGTATTTGGACATGGCTTCCCCCTTGGTTAGGAGCGGAGCCTATCTAAAACTCCTTCCGATCTTTGGGTCACGGCACCCGGTTGAAGAAATGCAACTCCACATTTAGCCCATTAACTATACTCTTCCCGCGATTTGGGTCCAAACCACAGCCATTACGATGCTCCCAAAGGGGCCACACCAACAGCCAGGCTGGAACCGAGGTTCCAGGGGCCCCATGATACCACAATTAAGTCTCCGGTCAGACCTCGTAATCAAATCGATTACTACCAGTTGAACTCCAAACAGTTCGGGACTGATGACCCACAGAGACAACAATAAACTTACATCAACATTCCTGTGCAATGGAATGAATCCTTAGTAAAGGAAAGCGACAAGCAGATGTCTTTCGGGTGTAATCTTCAGGCCTAAACTAGTTGGCGTATGTCGCGACTGTTTTAATAGAGTTTTGAACCCGCGTAATTGTATAACTGATGAAAGTAATAGAGGAGACGCCTTGCTACCGAATACCAGCCGCCCATGAATAAACAAACTGTTACCAATGTTAAGTTGCTTATTAGGCAGAGATAGTTATCGGTCGCCGATAAATCTTTGGCTGAGGAAAGATCTTGGTTACTTGATCAGATTTATCTCGATTAAGTAGGGATCATCCCAATGGACTATTTTAACTCAATCGTAGGGACATCCCAGACACAGTATCTATTCTGAATAGTCATTGCGAAATGAGAAGGATAGCGAAAGAGGATTTCTTGGAAACGAAAAACAATCAATAAATTTTTCTACTATACTGCGACAAGTATGGACCTGATCTCTTTAGCTTCTATTTTGTTAGAAACTTTCTATTTGTCTCAAAGATTGCCTTCTATTTTTCTATAAAACCTTTCGTGTATATGACTGGCAGTATCCGTTATATGGTGTTAAACAGAGTAATTCCTCCACAGTTGTTGTTATTAGGCAGTTCGGCTGTCGTTTTGCGGTTATCTTTTTCTTTTCATTTAGGTTGGAAGAATTATAAGCTATCCTCAATGCAGCCAGGTTGCGAGGCTGCTGTTCATATCATCTAGTTCTAAATTTGCTATCCTCATTGCTGCCAAGTTGCGAGGCTGCTGCTAATATCACCGAATTCTAAATTTGCAACGCTAGTCGGCTCCTGTTATGCCATAATCGTCTAGTGTAGTTTTACCATGCTGTTCAGATAAGCCAGATTTTCTGATGTTATTGGTAGTCGGTTCAGAAGTTTTATTTGGTCCCTGGTCTCTTTGAAGGATCATAAATGCTGTTTATATTTCATTTATCATTTAATTCCTTTATAACTCTGCTTGGTAAAGTGAAACGGTGAGTGAGTGTTATATCTTAACGAATTGGTAACATGTTTTAAAATCTAAAACAAGTAAGAAATTTATTGTCGGTTAACTCCGACTATTATAGACAATGAGCTACATTTGGCATAAGAGTGAGTACGTGACCTAATCTACTAAAAACTAAGGAAGAAAAAAAGAAATTGAGTTGTAACTACTGCGGAAATCATGTGAAGTGCTACTTAGTCGAGGGTCAAGCATTTTTATTAGGCGTTATCCCCTGAAAACAGAGGCGACATAATAAATGTTAAGTAATGAGAGGTTAGGTTAGGTCGTAAAGGTAGCTCTGATATCACAAAGCTCACTTGAGCACGCATGGCGGTCCGTTGTAAGGCCACGGGTGGAAAGTAATGAGAGGAAAATGAGTAGAATTTTCCACAGTATATAGGGGATCGTATAGAGGGTACAAGAAATAGGGCCTGATCGATTTCTGACAGGAATAAGGGACACTCATGGACGTCGATACGACATCCATTCTGCCCTAGCATGTCGGTGTATTCTCAAGGATATTTTGCTATTGAAAAGATGTAGTATTTTCATGAGGACTGTCATAACTGCTGCCTGGAATCAATTCCAGTGATTCGCAAGTCTGAATGAGTTTCTGATGTCCACCATACTTCGTTGACCCATCTAAAATTGGGTCATCGGTGTATACTTCTAATATTTCTTGAGTATTTTAAGGAAAATCTGGCTTGTCGTTCAACTTGTCTCTATCGAGTGAAGGGAGTGTAGGGTATAACCATATCAGATCATCAAGATATTGTTGTTATTCAAAATGTAACTGTAGGATTAAAAACAAAACCTCTAAAAAACAAGGAACATAAACATCGTCGATGTATGTTTCCGTGGCTGTTTTGTTGCAACGATGACCCACACTTCAAAGGAAAAAAAAACCATTTTTTTCCTGTGGCATTTGTATGCTAAAGAGCAACTACAAGTAGAGGTATATGTAGCAAGTGCATTACTGTTGTTGTTGTTGCTATTGCCACAAATATTTAATCTAGAATTACAACAAGCGAGACAACTTGAGCAGTGGCAACAACAGCCGCCGCATTACATATTTAAAGAGCAGAAACACAGTAACAGCAGCAAAAGCGCAATAAAAAAATGAATTTTATTATATCAAGTTGTTGCTGTTGTTGTTGTTGTTGTTAATAAATATGATCTTTGCATAATTGATAACATGTTCCACTACTACTGCATATCTTTGAACCTAGCCAAACAGCCTACCTACTAACTGCTACGCAGCCATAATCAAGCCAACTTGTTAAGCGTCTTCTATTGATTTCATAAATTGCGTGGAGTTTTTTTTCGGAATATTTTTTAATGCAAAAATTCCAGCTGCTTGCTGCTGCTTGCTGTTGTTGTCAATATTAAGAATGAATTTTTTCAGCTCAAATTTCAAAATTGATGCATGAAAACAAGAGTTGGTCACAGAAAAGTATTAAAAAAAATTGGAAAAAAAAAACTTAAAAAATGTTGAAAGCTTCTGTGGTGGTTCTTTATGCCTTTATGCAGGTGTATGAGAAGCATTTTCCATTATTTTTTAAATGAAAACAACAACAAAATAAATTTTTATGATTTATTATCGGCTATGAGGCTATTAATTTCAATTAAACAGGCCTTGATTAAACTTCCCAAACGAATACAAATTTATTAGATAACATTTGGAATGTTTCCTTAAAAATCATTTCAAATTTTTGGTTTGTTGAAGAGAATGCTATTATCGGTGGTGGTGATATATCGATTACCTTCACCTTCGTCTATTCCGATAAACTGGCACTGAATGGGTTATACAGATTTCCTCACCAGGCCAACCTATTTCGGGTGGATATTTGTGTTATTAAACAAGCTACATCCAGGAGACCTTCCTTCTTCAAACTTAATCATATACCTGGACAGTCAAGCAGCAATCAACGCCCTGTGATCCTAATCAAAAGGACTCTCTACACTCTATATTTCGACACAACACAACATCCGCCTCTTCTGGTTTACGGGCCACTGAGGCACAAAGGGAAACAAAAACGCCGACGAACTGGCATGTAAGGGATCGGAGATGTCTGAGGAGGAGGCGATACAGAGGATATAGGCGCCTGTATGGGAATACTTTTCCAAATTGGAAGTCAGCAAACCGTGGGTGGTCCGACATACCTTATTGCCGAATTCCAAAACTGCTATGTTTAGCAGTAGACAGCGGGAGAATCAGGGAACTACTTGAGTCCGACAAGAGAACGGTTCGCATTCGAACAGGAATTCGAACGAACGGGACACTGTGCTATTGGCTATTTCGCTACCAAGCCCGGTTTGTCCCACCAGGATTACTGCAGAAGCTGCTATGATATGATGGAGGAAACGGAATCAGAGCAACACATTTTATGCGACATGCCCTGCAGTTCCTAACAGACGTCATTGGTTTTTGTGACCGATCCTTTGAAGGTCTGGGCAACATGGCATCATGTGAACAATATGTTTCTCGCTAACCTAACCTAACCTAGAGTGAGTAGCCAACCGATCCAGAGCTCACACACATCGTTGTAGTTTAGTTTCAGTCTGGTTTTAATTTAAATATGAAGCCTTCATGCTGATTGTCAAGACCGATTATGCATTTGATGTCACAACTGGTGGCGATGTGTGCTTTTATTTCTTCTTATTCAGCTTTGTGAAATTGTTGGGTTTTCTCCTGGTGATATGGCTGATACCCTTTTCTCGTTAGGTTCCAGAGATCCGATTGCTGATAGGGTTGGTCGAGCATATAGTGCATTGGGGCTCTGAGGTACTTTTAGACAATTTGTGGAAAAATTGTAACGATGGAATGGAAAGGTAAAAAAGTCAATAACCCTTTAGCCAGGATTCTCACAACACTTATGTTGTGTGTGTTAATTTTATCTACAAGTGTCAGGACTTTTAGACAATTTGTGGCAAAATTGTAACGATGGAATGGAAAGTTAAAAAAGTCAATAACCCTTTAGCCAGGATTCTCACAACACTTATGTTGTGTGTGTTAATTTTATCTACAAGTGTCAGGATCTACAGTTTAAAGTCGACTTTGAACGATAGATTTTTTTTGAGAAACTTTTCATGGAAATTTTTATTTACTCTTAGAGTTGTTGCCAGAAATGTACTAAGAGGAACTTGGCGGAGAAATATTCCTTCATTTTTCGATTTGATCGAGATGACTGACCTGTGGTTTAAATCGTGGCCTCAAGTCTAATAAGCAAACAGATTACCTACTAGCCTACTACGACTTGGTGTTTCGTCTTCGCTAATTGCATAGCGTTCACATAGAAGTTGACAATTTTAATCGATATTATGCCCTTATTTTAAATTCAAATTCAATTGTTTTTCCAAACTGAAATAGATTATCTTTCGATTAAGAATTCATTCACATTTTTAAATTGCTCACGATTTTTTCGATTGTTTCTAAACAATTATGAGTTTAAGAAATCGAAAACCATTAAATCATGCCAACCATTGTTTAAAATTTAAAATTTTTTTTTTATAAAGAATTCGTTTTGCCTGCTATCGCAATGGATTTACTTTGAAAAATTCTTTGATGTCAAATGCAATTTTGTTGCAACGGGCATTTCCTCGGGCCCCTCTGCAATGTTGCGGGCATTCGTTTCATAATCAACACATAGTCATCGGTAATTTAACATTAAATCTTAAGTTGAATTAAAAATACAGCCAAAGCCACATCCACATTTGCAGCCTCAGTTGCAGCATCATCATTATGACCATGAAAACAACGCTAGTAGTTGCACTTGGTACCCTGTGTTATTACTTTGTTGTACGATTTGTGTGTTTTTCGTTTGTAACAGCATTTAAATGTTGAATGTCAGACCACCCGGAATGTCTTGTCAATTATTGGATGAGACTACGTGCAACCAGTTTGTTTGTAATCGTATGAGAGAGCAACCGAACAGGACACAACTATTTAGGAATTGATAAATTGAATATGCCGAGATTTGCATGATGATGCCCATGCATCCATTCACATACGAGTGCTGCATACCTACATTTGTCGAATTGTTGTGCTCAAAATGGTATTTAGATGATCAATTAAATAAAACGAAGAAGAAGAATAACTCAAATCACAGGCAAACATTGGAAAACATTACAAAAACAACACGTATTACAAGAAGACTTAAGTGAAAAAGGAAATATCCAAAGGATGCCAACAACATTAATCGATGAACAGGTGCAACAAAAGTAAAAAAAATTGGTTGTGCAAGTGCAACTTACAGGTACTCTGTAATGGAAACAGGGTACCTTTTTTTTTATAGAAAATATCATTCAATTGGTACTTATTAGGTTGGCAGCAAGTGTTATAAGGTATAGCAAGGCTGCTTAAAAGGAAGTAAGAATCATATATAGTGAGCACACAGGCTAAAACATAACAATTATCCTGACATTTTACAAAATTTATTCCCTACACGTAGGATATTAAAATCCAGATGCCCTATACAGCAACACTGGCTTCTTGTAAAAGGCAATTGCATGGATTTTAAAAGGAACTTACATTCGTATATAATTGGTCATTAAAAATTTAAAAGAATCTTAGCATGTTCTAAAATAGCAGGGTTGCCATGTTTTGTTTTTTAAAATCCATATGACCTACACAGTAACACTGATGTCGCCGTGGTCTAGTAGATAGTGTGTTGGCTTATTAGACGGAATATACGAACGGCCCGAGTTCGAATGCCAGGGTCAGACATCAAAAAGAAAATATGAAAATATTTCTTCTGCGACTTCCTCTCAGTAGATTTCTGGCAAAAACTCTGAGAGTAAAAATTGCCATGAAAGAGCTTCTCAAAAAAATCTGTCGTTCGGAGTCGACTTTAAACTGTAGGTCCCACCACTTTTGTATAAACATTAACGCACACAACACGAGTAGTGTGAGAAGCTAGGACGTTGTACAATGGGTCAATTCGATCTCCGGGTACTGTACTTGTCACAGTTGACAAGTACACGTCCTCTAACCTAACCTAACCTACACAGTAACACTGTAACACTGCTTCGTTGTAAAAGGCAATTGCCTAGACTTTAAAAGGAACTTACATTCGTACATAATTGGTCATTAAAAATTTCAAAGAATCTTAGCATATTCGAAAATAATAGGGTTGCCATCTTTTGTTTTCTAGAAATCAAAACCCTTTCCGAAAATGTGTTGGTTGTTGTGGGAAACTTTTCTCAGTTAGTCTGTGTTGTTCAAAAGTTGTTCGCTGTTGATGTAGAATTCCTTGGGAGGTCAATGGTCTTCCTGGATATAAAGTTTGGAAAAATATTGTAAAAAGTAATTCGTCATTAGCTCCCTAGAGAGTGTAAATATCATATCAAAAATTATAGGGGTCCCTGGAAAGGTTCACGAGACGTTTAATAGCGTTTATGTAGCTTCCTGAAGATGAGAGCACTTTTTTAAGGCACTTCCAACTACTAATTCTAAACAATTTCTATGTGAAATTGATATTTCTTACTTGAACGCAAGTAGAGATAGGAAAATTAACTCACTTCAAAGGGCCGAAAAAAATGCAAAATAGTGCTTTTAACGGCTTCCGCTCGTTCTGCATGGACTGATGGTACTCTACAATAACTTTTGCAGGGGATCGCCGTGGTCTAGTAGGTAGTGTGCTGGCTTATTAGACCTAAAGCCAGGGTTCGAGTCCCAAAAGAAAGTATTTTTTCGGCGATTACTTCTCTTTCTCTTCTTGAAAAGTTTCTCAAAAATCTGTCATTCGGAGTCGACTTTTAACTGTATCTCCCGCCACTTCTGTATAAAATTAATACACACAACATAAGTGGTGTGAGAAACTACGGGCTTCTTAGGGACAATTACTGTAGACTGTCTAATAGTGAAGGTATAGCACTACCCATTTTATAGTCACCAGCAGCAACTCGCTTCCTTATCGTTCGCATCTTCCCTCTTTCCACCTTTCCTAAAACCTGCACATGCACTGCATGACTAGGGGTCATCCCCTGAGTGCAGGTTTAATATTAATAAAAAAAAAGCTTTTGCAGTTAAGATAACGAAAACAAAAGAAGAGATCACTTAGGGTATCTGGTTTCGAGTGTAATCCAAATTTACTTTCGTAGAATTAACACAATTTCCATCCTTTCTTAACAAATCCGTGGTCGTAGTAGCTCACGAAGCATTCTTCCCTTACGGTATACCGTGGGGCATCTGACCGTCCATGTGCTTGGCATATTCTGTTACTTACATAGTTTCCAATTATAAATAAGGATCAGAAAGACTGCCTTATTTCCACTTTTAAAAGTGAAAGTGATTAAGCTTTCATAATATCTGAAAGATGACGGCTTGTAAGTACAGATGCCCGAGAAAACACTTCGCTCTGTATGGTTCCCCTTCCCATACTCCTTGTGATTGGGGAGCCCTCTAGCATCAAGAAGATTTTTCTTTTGTGAAATAATTTCAATATACAGACCACCATTGTGGCCTACATAGTCCATAATTGCAGTGCGTTCATTATGGCTTCGAATTCACGTTATTAAGTAAGCCTCTATAGCCAAAAATTATGAAAAGATGGACCTAACTGAGCTATGCTTAAGGCGGCTACCTATTTAACCAATACGGGTAAGTTAAAGAAACTGTTGTTTTCTATGTCTACGGCAGCTTTTCACGTAAGTTTCTCGTTTTTTTTTCCAAGTTCTCTACGATTAACGTTTAATGTAGGCTGCAACACAAGTGACCTGCTCCTTGAGTTGAAACAAAACTGCAGAAGCTTTGTAATTGATCTGATGAAACTAAAGATGGTGATGATTTGCCATTAAAAAAAAATGGAGTTTTTTTGTTTGTTTGTTACGAAATTAGATTTCTCAAGAATTGCTTCTTCGTTTTCATTTTTTTTTAGCAAATTTTCTAGCTAAAAGGCAGCTGTGAATGAAACTTAAACATGGTAACAACACCAACGGCAGCAGCAGCAGCATAACAAGTGCTGAAGAGCTGTTGTTATACAGGTATTAGTGGTAGCTGGTAATAGATATTAATAGCCAGGTATAGACTTCAGCCGGATATCATGATCAATTTAATTTTTCCAATTTCTTCTTCTACTCCTTTTACGGCCCCCCTGCTGATGGTGAATTTATTTTTCATCTATTTAAACAAGAGCACAGTTTGCCAGCAAAACAATTGCGGTGGCAAAAACTGTGGCTTTGGTTGTGGCTGTAGCAAGTAGAGGAGGCTTCGGCATAAGTATAAGGCATTAAACTAAATTGTTCAGTTTATAAATCCTTTGGTCCAGCCAGTCTTTTTTCCTTCTTTTTTCGTTGATTTTTTGCTTTAAATGTTCAATACTTACTTACTTACTTACTAACTTATAATCGTTGTATCAGACTTTATTTTCCTTTTTTTTTTATTTTGTTGTTGCTTGTCTATAAGTTTTTTTGTTTGTAGTGTTGTTGTAGTCATTTGACCATTTTTGCTGTACATTGTCTTGTCTAGTTTGTGTCTGGAAGTGTGAAGCTTAATTGTTGCGATTTTGATTGACACTTGATCACCATTTATGTGTGCATGTGAACACACTATACCATCACCTTCATATTCACATCGTTATACATCACTTGCAACAGTTTGTCATCAAGTCACCCATCAACACTGGCTGTGTTCAATTTATTTCTTGTTTTTCCTTTCGTATATTTTAACGAATTTATTTGTTTTAATTTAAACGTCTCTCCCTTTCTCTCTTTCTCTTATCAGTGTGTGTGTGCTTGTTTAATTAACTGATTAAATGAAATATTTAAGTGAGCATGTTTCCTTTGTGTTTTTTTTTTTGTTTTCGTTTGTTTTAGTTTGTTTACAAATTATATTCCTTTCTCTCTCACTCTCTTTTTGCCTAATTAACCGTTTAAGCTTAGTTTTGAAAGCACTAGACAGACATCTTGTATTCCTTTCATGTTTTTGTTTTGTTTTGTTTACTTATTGACGAGTGCATATTGTAGTGTTGCCATTGACTTAAAACTTGGCATCACTAATGCTTCTTATTATTGTCATGTAATTAATGATTAATTACTTGGCTGCCAAATTCTTGTTTATTTTTCACTTTTTCCTCTTCTTATTTATTTAGATTTTGTTGTTCTTGTTGTTATTATTATTATTTTTTCTTTGGTTTAATAAACCACTGACTTGTAGTTTATTAAGCCATGTTGTACATCCTGTGGAAACCACTTTAACATGACACATTTGGCAGATTTTATGTGACAATTAATTTGTGGTTAAAACAATTTTCTTTAACAACCTCCAGATAAACAGAATTACACAGGTTGCCACAAAACAAAGGCGTTTTCCATACACAAAATTATCCTGGCGCCGTATATCAACATAAAGGAAATTAGTTTCTGTTTTTCAATTTCACTAACTGGTGGGTTTTATGGGAGCATCTAAACAGGCCACCAAAGAATATGGGAATGATGATATTTAAACGGTATTAGAAGAAGAAACCAATAAAGCCGTCTCTCTTTTTCACTAATTCTGGATTTGATTTAAACCAGGCTTTTAAATGTCAAATCAAAGAGGTACAGAGAAAGAGAAGCTGAAAAGTTAAAATGATTTTTAAAACTTCACATCCATTAGGCTTCTCATTAATAATACAAGATTAAAATTATGGGAAAATAGTTGCGATTTTGGTAAAGCACTTGCTCGGAAATATGAGTGATTATCATATCTTCATTGATGTTAGTAATTTTGTAAGTTGAACTCATGCGATTATGCCGGCTTTTGTGTTGTAATCGTATTAGTTTAGTAGATAGCGTATTGGCATCTTAGACGTAAGGCCTTGGCTCAAACCCTGGCTCAGGCATCTCAAACAAAACGAAATATGAAAAAATATTTCTTCGACGTATTTTTGAAGCCATAATGAACGCACTGCAGTTATGGATTATATAGGACACAATGGTGGCCTGTATATCGAAATTACTGTGCAATCACAAGGAGTATAGGAAGGGGAACCATACAGAGCGGAGTGTTTTCTCGAGCATCTGCACTTACAAGACACCACCTTTTAGATATTAAGCTTTCATGCAGTCACTTTTAAAAGTGTAAATAAGGCAGTCTTTCTGATCCTTATTTATAATTGGAAACTATGTGAGTAACAGAATATGCTGAGCACATGGGCGGGTACATACCCCACGTTATACCGTAAGGGAAGAATTCTTCGTGAGCCTCTACGATGCAGATATTATCACGGATTTTTTAAGGAAGGATGGAAATTGTGTTAATTCTACGAAAGTAAAAAGAAGTTTCCTAAGTAATCTCCTCCTCTTTTTCTTTGTTATTTTAACTGCAAAAGTTATGGTAGAGTACTATCGGTCCATGGAGCACCAGCGGATGCCGTTAAAACCACTATTACGGATTTTTTTGGCCGAATCCAGAGAGTTCTCACTAGCTAACAGTTCAGTATGGCATTTTTTGCATTGTTTAAATGTTGTTGGTCCGATTCCGAGATCATGTCTAGCATGATAATCTCTAACGTTGGTTTTCAAATCATTTTAAACCAACACTTAGAAGATGACCTTTGTTTATGCAGTGCATTGTGGGAGAACGCCGAGTGTGTCCCCTTTTTTCGAGAATTCTTTTTTTAGTAATAATTCCCACTTTCTTTTTTATCTTGTAACTTATTACATGTAGTGTCAAGGAAACAATCAGACAATCGCATACATAGAGCGTCTAGAAGAAAACTAACCCCGGCATTTGAATTTTAGACTTTCAGGACACCCTTTTGTCAGGAAGGAAATCAAAGTTGCTCTAGAAATCAAGCATGTAACTAAGTGATCACAGATTTACAATTAATTTAAATTGATCGAATTTTAATACCTTTTTTCTAATCACAAAGCCTGTATGTGTCCATGTAACCATTCAGTGGTTACTTCACAATCGCATTGCCTTTCGTTTTACATTTCTTTGTTATTATTTTACCGTATAAATTTAATTTATTCTCTTGTTATTGTTGTGTTGTTGTTGTTCTTTGGATATAACAATTATAAATCTTTTGTTGTTGTTGTTTCATTTATATGCATGCATACGTATGTTTTATTGTATCTTTAGCCGGCTTTCTCTGGCCTAATGTTGAAAATTTTGATCTTAACACCTTGTGTCATGAAAAATGTTTTACCACATGCATTACAACATTTGCATCGTGTCGTTTTCTTGCTTCTTGTTGAAAATGCCAAAACCATTAAATAAATATTCGTCCAGCTAAGATTCTGATTCCATTGACTTCTTTTTATTTTTTTCTATTTCATCGGTTGATGCATACATTTATGCTTTTAAGTACCCTACACACATGGTGCAAGATTATGTACAGAATGAATGTTTTCAAGGAGAACGTACCTTGCAACCAGACAGAGACGCTCTTGAATGCCTAATCCACCGTTTTTTACTATTTCTTTAACTTTCTAATTGAGGTTACTGGGCAAGATATCTGGGGAATATTCTGAACCCTATCCTGTATAGAGAGAGAGAAAAAAGATAGCGATCATAGCCGCTTTACATCTCTAAAAGGACCGCGGGTAAGACTTGGGGGCTGCAATATCAGCTACTGGAACTATCAGCTCGTAGAGAAACCAACCTTGTTTCGCCGTGATCATGTTTGCTGGTGGACGATGTGAGAACACTAATGGCAATTGACTTTCTACAACGGAGCTGTAGTCTGCAAGCCTCAATGCATTTAAAGCCTACCCCAAACTGCAATTCTAGAAAGGCATAGAACATCACGGGTTACTTATTAGTTACTAAATTGGAAATCGGATTTAAAATTCCAATTAATTTTTATACCGATGATCCCAAATTGCTAGACAGAGAAGGTTCTCTTTCATAAGTTTCGGTGTTTTCCATGCCAAGGTAATGACCATTTTGCAGAGATTTTGGCTGAAAATCCCTGAATTTATTCGGATAGTCAGGCGGCGATTAAATGCCTAAAGAACTTCTGTCCTCGCCTATGAATACCGGAAGTATTTCAAGATGTAGGCAGATCGTCGATAATTCCATTCCTGCTAATTGGCCAGCGAGGAAGAGCTCACAGTCTTCTATATGTTACTTGGCATAGGCGTTCTGATTGTCACAATTAAATCACTCGTTTGACTCGATTTTTCGGTTTCAGGGGGCGATTTGATAGTTGGTCCTGACCCCCTAGTCTGCGACCTCTACGGCCCCTTCGATGGATGGGTCAGGGAGGAAGAGCAGAGGCGTTGGGGAATGGATCAGGTTGTTCTGTTTCTAGACGTCTATGGCCTTCTGTGGACAGTAAGAGAACAGATTGACTGCTGGGCTTGGTTAAGGCAAGCTTAAGGTTGGTTGTCGGTTTTATCACGGAGCACTGCGAGATTAGGTTGCTGACGGGGATCTGGAATAGATCCCAGCCGGACTATTGTAGGGTATGTTGCGACGAGGAGGAGTTGGAGACTGTCGAACACCTCCTCTGTAACTGCCCAGTCCTTGGTAGGTTGAGCTTGAGGACCCTTTTCAGGGCCTTCTTTGAGAGCTTGAGTTCTATGTCAAGACTCTCCACAGATTCATGAGCAGTTTGGGCTGGTTGAGAGGTGCTAGGGCTTCACCTTTTGTTTTGTGTCTGTCTCTTTCTGTGTAATTCCTACGATTCCCATTCTGCCCCCCCCTTACCTACATTCCCTCTTTTCATCCTATATCCTCTATTTCCTTCCCTCTCTAAGGACATTGTACAATGGGTCAATTTCGACATCCGGGTACTGTACTTGCCTTAACCGACAAGTACACGTCCTCTAACTTAACCTTACCTTGACTCAATTTGTTTAGCTTCATTAACAAGAAAGTACGTGAATTATTGACAAGACTCTGGTGCCTTTATATGAATAAGCAGAAGACTAGTTACCTTCAGGCCTTCAATCACATGGCAATTCGTCGAATTGAATGATTCTCATGGGTTCTATTGGATGTCATGTCGGTAGACTTGTCATTCCTTCAAATGATATCTGCAAGAGCTGTGGGTTTGAGAAGGACTTCTTTTCTTGTCATAAAGAAATGGAGGTTCTTAACCTCTCAGTTTATGTAATAAGTTACTGAACTCTCCAAAATTGTTGAAATAGCAACAATTACTTTGGAGTTGGATTGGATTGGTATTGGGAATGTTTGATACCCGGTTTGGATATTAATTATGGCATCACAAATGATATAAAGGCATGGTAGTTTAGTAGGTAGGGTGTTGGCTTATTAGACGTGATGCCACGGTTCAAACCAATGGCCCAGGTATCTCCAAACAAAATATTTCTTCAGCAACATCCTCTAAGGTTCCATAAGCTTTGTAAGTGACATTAAATTGCCTCGAAAAGTATCTGAAAAATCTGTCGTTCCGAGTCGAATTTAAACTGCAAGTCCCGCCACTCATGTATCAAATTGACACACACAACATGTGTGGCGTGAGAAGCTGGATTGTAATCCTGATTGAAGTGTTGTAATGCCCAATAAGGCCTGAATGTATATATCACACGCGCTAGACTTAAGTTTGCTCTTGCCCTTCAGAGAAGGTCCGCCACAATACTTAACCTTGGGTAAACCCTCACAGTCCTGGACCAATTTATAATGCCAACATTATCGATTACTTGAAGTGTTTAACACTACAATCCGATCCTGTTCGCAGAGGCGAATGACACTTTCGGCTTTCACGATTCTTTTGGGATTCTTGTAGGATTGTAAGCAGAGGAACCTTTTGAAATAAAAAAAATTTTATTTGAAGGGAAAAATATGAACTCACTATAGGGTCTAGCTTAAGTGACTATCCATTAGTATCCATGTGAAATACTGTGCCATATGGATCACTTCAGGTTATAGAGGCGAACGATAAAAATTACTTTAAAATACGTTTTAACAACAATAAAAAACAAATGAAAGAGAAACAACAAGAAAAACTAATAACATGGAAAAATGTTGTGGACATCAGGAAAATAAGATGCCCATCACAAAAGAAAAAACCAAAAAAAAAGAACTGAAAACTGGCCAGTCTTAACGAAGACAACAGCCTACGTACGACTAGAGATGTACGTTAAAATGTAAAGAAACTAAAGCTGCATCGAACTGACATACTCGCATTATAAAGTTGCGTAGCATGTCATATCCAAGTCTATGATTAAAACGGCCGAACGTCTCGTCTACGGCATATGGAAAATAAAACCTAGAGGAAGAAAAAAGAAAAATTAAGAGACAGAAAAAAGCGGTTCAGATCTTTGTTTAAGATTCCTTTTGGTATTTTGCGAACACGCGTCATGTTGTCGCACCTCAAGTGAAATTGTATGTCTTTATAAAGCCAATGGCTCAATATGCAGCCGTATGCCACAGCCAACATATACATACGCACCCAAAAAATCTACAGTCTTCAATTTTTTCCATACCTTTCATTTCCTTCTTCTTCATCTTCTGGTATTCTTTTTTATTTTAAGACCCCTTTGCCTAAAAAAACAACGAATGCGTATCTTATATCGGCTACATTGTTAATCTCTTACGAGTTTCAATATTACAGGTCTACGTTGCTTTGCCTTTCTATTGGTACAGGCCAGGCTCTGTATATCATGAATGAACGAACGTTTGCAGTGTGGGCGTTTAGTTGCTCTGGATATTAATTTTCAATAGATTCCAGGACGCTTAGTTTATTATTGTTACGTTGTGGTATTTTCTTTTTTTTCCAATTGCCAGCATACAGTCTGTCTTGAAATTTTTCAAACAAAAGTTAGCGATCATAAAGGAGCTTAGCATAAAAACCTTAAGACACTGAAAGAAAGAAAGGACCATTAAGCACCTAAATACACTTCCAAGGATCGGATATACAAATACAAAATCAATGAAGAGATTATAAGCTCGGAGGAACAAATATTTTAAAAATTTTATGCAAAAAAATTTTAATTTTCAATGCAACCGAAGTTCGATTGCAAATCTTAATCAAGCCAATAGGCTACTTCTGGAATAGTATAGTCCCACTTAGGCCAAAGGTTAGACCCATTGCGATACCACATATCAATATCCAGTCACATTAGGAAACTATTCAGACTGCAAAATAAATCTCACTACTGCGTTAATTCTTACTTTGGGGAGTTTTCTGTCGAAAATGACAGAAATTTATAGCACAAGTAGCTCTATGCCTGCATAGCAAGACCCGAGCACTGACACATAGGGTCAGGCGCAAAGCTGCTGCTGATAGCATTAGTTGGAATGCCAAGACATTCTTTATGAGTTTTAATAGGTCAGTGGAGAATGGCCATGCGCTTCAACGAAAGAAGGTTCTAGAGCAGTCCAGCAGAGCCTAGCAATATTGTATGTGCATTTATGCTGTCAACGAAGTTAAAACTTCCTATGGTTTAACCGAGTAAACTCTTATGCTCTGTAACATGTCGAAAACTGTAAGCACTTATTAGCCCTAGCCCGTTCACAAGCAATACAACTTCTACGATATTTATATCCTAGGCAATGGACAAGAGAAGAGTAGGTTTAACTGAAGTTTCATCTCCCAAAAACCATTAGGTCACTTAGAATATAGCCATAACAAGATACATACATAATAATTGGCTTTTACAACCCTACGGTCAGTGTTACGCATTAATTTTATACATAAGTGGCGGGATATACAGTTTAAAGTCGACTCCGAACGACAGATTATTGAGAAGCTTTTCATAGGCAATTTTTAGTCTCAGAGTCTTTGCCAGAAATCTGCTGAGAGGAAGTCGCCGAAGAAATATTTTTCGTTTTGATGTCTAACCTGGGATACGAACCCGGGTCCTTTGGTCTAATAAGCCAACATACTACCTAATAGACCACGGCGACTTCTAACATAGTAATTTAAGAAGCCAATATGGAAGAATAATAGTTTGAGTCAATGAAAAGCTAGAAGGAAGCCAACTAGTTATGGGAAATAGGGTCTTAAGTGATAAAGAACAGATTGGAATCAGGATCAGGCAATAGCGTTCAAAATATTTTTTTATTATATATTCTCGCCCTGGTGTAATACTTGTGCACTTGACTAAGACTTGACGTTCTAAGCTGAACGGAGCTGTTGGCAGACGAATTTTTTCGGAATCGAAAGGAATAGCCCAGTCAATAAGACTGCCGGACCACTGCAGTGTCTTTCAGGCGGAGATAGTGGCAATACAGGTTGCGGCGAATATTATTGGGGGCGGAAGGATCTCCAAGCGGAACGTCAACATACTTTCTGATAGTCAGGCGGCTATCAAGGCTCTGAGTTCTAACGTGATGAACTCCAAGACGTTGTAGGGCTGTCGCAAATATCTCGACGAGATAGCGGAACGATATGATGTCCATATCGTATGGGTACCGGGGCACAGTGGCATTCCTGGTAACTGCAAAGCTGATGAACTTGCCAGGCGGGGCACGACCATCCAACTCTCCGACGAGTTCTCGAATCTGGACATACCTATGAGTACCTGCAAGCTCATAATTGATAATGCGATCGTCGATTACGTCAATGAAACGTGGGCGTCCTCGGACACGGGAAGAACGGCTCGTAAAATCTGGCCAAGGCTGGATGAGGGTCCAAAGAGCCGCGCTAAGTGTAGTTGTCGGTGTCATTACGGGGCATTGCATTATGGGCACGCATGCGAGGCGCATTGGTCTTGGACACCTTGCTAACGACTTCTGCAGAAGCTGCAGAGATGAGGAAGAGGAGGACACTGTCTCTCACCTGCTGGGTACATGCCCCGCTCTTTGCCAAAGGAGAATGAAGTACTTGAGTACTCACTACATAGATGATCTGAAAGAACTGTCAATGATTGACATTGGCAGACTGAATCGCTTCATCAGGAGCTCCGAGTGGTTCCGGGACTAGAGGATAACGGATAACTGTGGTAACAAAATGGGCCCAATGCGGCCTAAGTGGGTCCATCCAAGGATTTTTTCTTGGATGGGCAGCCACCTCTACCTACCTACCTACCTAAGACTTGACTTACATTTTTTAATTTTTTTTTGTCGTGAAATAATTTTCAAGAACTGTTGTACCCACCATAGATTATCCGTGAATAAATCATTGCCTGTCGATATAAATATCGATTGAACTCGGTCTATAAATTCGTTCTAAAGATGATTTGTCCTGTGGTGGTCTCAACCGCAACTGACAATTTCAATTGCCAATTGAACATATGAAATCCTTGGTTGAACTGAGTTATTTTTGAAGGGCAAAATCCAATTCATAAGGAAATTAAATTCTACCGTTTTAGTTAAGGACCGGAGAAGTGTTTGATTTGTCCACATTATTGCATGTCACACTGTTTACTGTTTACATCATAACTTGCAATTTGTAAGGAAAATATTTTCTTTTGAATTTCAACCATAAATTGCAAATTTTTATGGTTCATTGTCGTCAATAACTTTTGTAAGGAATTTCGTTTCGTTTCTCTAGACTTTAAGTCAGTCGTGCTTTAAGCAGTGGGGCAGAGGGCATAGTAATAAAGATTTTAAAGTATGACAGGGAATGGCGAGCAATTATCTTTTTGCAATGTCTTCATGCCTTCAGAGCAATCTATTTTAATTTTACACCTTTTTCTTGTTGTATACTCTACCCCTTTCGTCTTTTTCTGGTTTTTTTGTTTAAAATCTGTAGATGAGCGTGTCAGCGTTATAAAACCATCAAAATTTTATGAGTTTTTTTTCTTTCAATCGCTTTGGCATAAGAATTATTAAAGCTTTTAAAGGAAGTTTTTCGCCAGAGCAAAACAGAGCAGAGCAGAATAGAGCATTATTAACTTGGCAATAATAAATATTCGATTTTTTTGTTGTTGTTGTTGTTATTGTTTTATTTCATATTTTAAAGCCAACAAAGATAATGAAAATGTTAATTTAAGTTGGAAATATTTCTTAAGACAGTTTCCTCTATTCGCACTTAAATGCGATAAGATTACTGTGAACGGCGTCATGAAATATTTGCCATCAAATGACAGCCAGGCAACAGGCGGTAGTAATTTTTTTTCCTTCTTCTTAAATGAAAGCGTGTATGTTTTAGTATAATTTGTAGCAGTTTTCAAAAGAAAACATGCCATGACATTTTTTTAATTAGAAAAATAGAAAGAAATTAATAGGGGAAGAAGAGAGGATGGGGCCTATCATATGCTAAGAAAAGGTAAATTAGAAATATTTTTGGGCGGTAATTCCTATTGTAGACATGAAAGAAAGACTGGAATTGTATTCTATTGTTTACTGATTTGGAAGCCTATATGTCTTGTTAGAATATCAAATAATTTTGATTTTTATTTTAACGGAAAAACAGATTTCTAACAAAAGGCCTATTCACCATGCTATAAGTTATTGTCTGATAAATACCAGCCAATGACCAAACATCTTTATCACTACTTTATTGATCTTTTCAAATCGGTATTAGTGACGATTTTAAATTGTTTATAGAGTCCTTGATGTCTAAAATAACTTTAATTTCCTTCCTGGTAAAAGGGTACCCCGATAACCTATTTCGTAATGTGCTAAACTTCAAGTACCGAGGCCGTGGTTTCGATTCCTACCAAAGACTCGAAGTATTTGTGACTATCTGATAGTTAGTTTGACTATCTGATAGTTAGTTTGACATTGTATGTGGTTACTTCCGGCATAAAAAAGAAAGTGAGAATTATTACTACGAAGCAATTCTCGAAAAAAAGTGATAAAGTGCTGATCATTAAAAAGAAAAAACAAATGTCACACACAAAATTGTGTTTATTTTCCCCAATAAATATCTTTCCTGCATTCCATCACAATGCTCTGCATGAATAGGGGTCATCCCCTGAGTATTGGTCTCAAACAAAGGAGATAGCAGGCGTCACACTATTAGCGGGATATGACTTATTGTTTCATATGTTTGTTATAGTATATCCAGCAAGAGATTAGTCTACTATAGTGCATCGGGTCATTCATTAAGCCCTTGCTATCTTTAAATGTTTTTTTTTCCGTAGGGGAAAAAATCATCGAAAGACACTGTTGGCCTGCAGCAGTAGTGTGGGACTTTAACCCCCTAAAAAAACCACCCCAACGATTCAAACCTATTTGTCCTATGGTATCACCGTTAAGTATTTCATCATAGGACAAGTTCCAGCCTATTGACTACTGCCTTTCAATCCTACGAGCTCTCTATCCTTCTCAATTCCTGCATCACATTTGCAGACAGCATCCTGACACAATCCCAAACTTCAACAGACCGCTGCATATGCGGAACTATATTGTCTGGTGTCACCCTTTCATCATCGCCTCTAACAACTCGTGTTCTAATTCAATTCTATTGCAATAAAAGAAAATATGCTCAGCATTCTCATTTCCATTACCGCAGAAAGAACGTAACTTATCATGCCCATATTTACAGAGATATTCCCTGAAGCAGCCATGCCCTATCAAAAACTGTGTCATGTAAAAGTCAACATGACCGTGTCTCCTCTCAATCCAACTTGCACATTTCTGACAAAACTATGTGTCTGTCCATCGGCCTTTCGCTATCCCATCTAATCTGCCATTCTTCTAAACTCCTTTGTCTTTCCTCCCTTCGTTCCTCAGTTGTCAAAGTTCTACCAACTAACCTAACTCTATCATATATCCTTTTCAGTTCCATAGCCATAATATCAGGTGTAGTTACATCTAACATGACCCTAAGGGCGCTTAAACGAAATAGAGATCTTGGAGCCCTAGCGTAGGTTCTAATACCAAACGCCGGTCCCCATACAATAGTCTTCTGCTTTGATTCGGCTCTGCTATATTAGTCATAATGCGGGATAATGCCGCATTCACTCGAGCAGCTTTCTTTAGTTCTAAAATTTAATCTCGCGTCAATCATTACTCCCAAATATCTAAGCCCTGGCTGAGAGGTTATATTATCTTTAAATGTAAATTAAACAAATTGTGTGAGGGATATCATCGATATCGTTTTGCTGTTTGTTTGCATGCGGTGTTCCCTCTCCACGTCTTCTCTGTGTGCGGTGCATCTGAAATTTGCTTTTACATTTCCCTTCAGGCTGAATCTGACCGATGACATGGGTTATGTTATTAAGAAAACCTCACAAGAAAAAGTCAAACGGGATCGAAATGCACGATATTGCAGGCCAGTTCATACCACTTAAGATGACAATGCCCTATCGCATCGCTCATGCAGAATAACCAATGTGGCACAAAAGTCACGTTGTGGCGTCCTGCAGATGACGTTGGTGCCTAGGTCAACCAATTCAGGGCAAAAGAAGTTGGTATTGATCGAACTATGCATACAGCTTGCCATCCAAATCCATACCACACAGTGACTTTTTGGGGTCGCATAGAACGCTTTTAGTATTAACCAGAAATGGGACTCACTGAAGATGGGGACTCACAGAATGGTGAAGGTATAGCACTGGCCATTTTATAGTCACCAGCAGAAACTCGTTTCCTTACCGTTCGCATCTTCCTTCTTTCCACCTTTCCTAAACCTGCACAATGCACTGCATGAGTAGGGGTCATCCCCTGAGTGCTGGTTTAATAAAAACAGAACCCATTTTGATGAAGCAATTTTATTATTCACACGTGTTGTCGAATACAATATCAGTCCATGGTGATTTGGTGAAGCAGACTTAATAAATGACAACTAATTTGACAGATAAAACCCTAATTAGATGGGCGTCATTAACTGTCAAAGTATGCAAGATTGACAGAGTTGCCATCAGTCGTTGTTTTGAAAATAATATCCTCTTTGAATTGATGTTGAGATGCAGTGGTGAGAAACCTATGTCAAGACGTTGCAAGATGTTCCGCTCATGTTCTTGGTGATCAAACTTAACAAATGACAACTAATTTGACAGATGAAAACCCAATTAGATGGGCGTCATTAACTGTCAAAGTGCATAAGCCCGCATTTAAAGACCCGATAGATGGACAGAGTTGCCATCAGTTGTTTTTGGGAAAATAATATCCTCTTTGAATTGATGTTGGGATGCAGTGGTGAGAAACCTATCTCAAGACGTTGCAAGATGTTCCGCTGCCTGACCTTTTTTAACACATGATAAGTCCAAATTTTTTGGAAATTTCATGTTAGCAGTGACTGCCTTATAAATTCCCTAAATCGTGTGATTTTTTACAACATCGTTTGACAGCACGACTTGACTATTTGATTAAAAGAAAACGAATAAAAAAAAATCAAAGAATTTTAAAACACATCAAAGCCTTTTTAATTAATTTCGTTTGTATGTCTTTGCTAATGTGCTGGAGTCACGTTACGCTCGTTTGTTGCCTAACTGAAGTGATTTATGGGAAATTGTTAAAAATCTTACACACTCCGAAAGGCAAACAGAGAGTGAATGAAATCCGCCACGCTACCTATTTCTGTTTCTATTTCAAATTTTTATTTTTTTCCCCGATCTGTTGTTGTTATTATTCTGTGTACTTGCTTGTTATATAAGCCCACAGTTATAAAATAAAAATAAAAAAAAGATAAATTTTGTTTCTATGTCTCATGTTGCATTAATTTTTATTCATTGTTGCATACAATAACACATGCCATGGCGTAACAAAACATGGTCAACTACAAGTACAAGTACTACTGCTGCTGCTGCTATCTAATGTCTGATGCTGCTACTGCCGCTTCAAAAAGTTACGCGAAAATATTCGATTGTCATGGGCAACACAAACAACAAAAAAAGTAAAGAAACATAAAAATGTAGACGATCACGAGCGCTTGCGCCCAAGCAAGTACCACAAGTACCAGTCACTGTCATGTAAAGTGCGCATAAATTTCTAGAAGCCTAAACAAATTACACAAAACGGACAGAATAATAATGACAAATAAAAGTTAAGAATTATTAAATTGCACTGTCGTGGTTATATTTTGAAATTTATAAATTGAAGTTTACTATGTAGACCCTACGTCCAATAATTCCGAATATAGTGCAACTTTATTCATATTTGTCTGTAAGAATAGTACTTTTCCAATAAAGGAAAGTACCATGAATTTTATTTCCTAGACCCACGAACTAAGGATTTTAGTACGTTTCCTTTTCAAAGAAGTTTTAATTCATCTGGATTTGTATCGGGCCTTCTAACAGGATCTTCTGAATTTTAACATTTGATAACGGCCATCTTGTTCTGTCACATTAGTTTTCTTTTATTCAGTCTGTCTTGTCAAATACTCTGATCCTAGCAACACAAGCAAATAATAGAATTGTTTTGATCAAAATAAGCGTTCTAATCGCGCTTTGCCCAGCTTACGATCACAATAATCATTCTACCCAGAGAACCATTGGCAATGTGGTGGATAAATTCAAGCCTACTAGTTCCGTAAACATTTGATCAACAATCGTACGCCAACAAAATGCAAGATCAGCTGAACGTACCATCGCAGACCTTAAGAGTGTACACGAGAATTCAGAGCAGTCAATTTCGCATCGCTCAGAAGGTCACGGTCTTTCCTCTCAGTTCACATTCGATTTTTGCATTGTGACTTAGCCCTACATACTCTTAAAAATCAATAGACCAAGGAGGAGAAGGTAAGTGGCTATAGACAACTACGTATGTTCGCTGAATGGAGATTGGGGTTTCTAGAAACTGACCCTAAATTTCTTCGATAAAGTACCATCAACAATGAGACCCATTTTTGGATGAAAGAATACGTGCACAGCCAAAGTTGTCCAATTTGGTAGGACATCAATGCACATCCCATTCAAGAGAAATTCAATATTTGTTGTGATTTTTGGTCTGGCAGCGTTATCGGTCCATATTTCTTTAAGTACGATGCTGGCCATGCCATCACTATTAATGGCGAGCTGCACAGATCTGTAGCAACTTCTTATACCCTGGATTGTATGCTCTGGATACCAACGAGATGTAGTTTTAACAGGACGATACTATGTGTCACACAGCTTATGTCACATTGGATATTGAACATCTGTGATTTGAAAGCATGGCCGTCTTGCGTGACATACATACATACATAATTACAACCCTTCAGTCAGGATTATTTACTCTCAGAGTTTTTGCCAGAAATCTGCTGAGAAGAAATCGCCGAAAAAATTCTTTTTGTATTTTGTTTTGATGTCTGGCCTGGGACTCGAACCCTGGTTTTCGTCTAATAAGCCAGCACACTACCTACTAGACGACGGCGACATCTTGCCTGAAGGTGATGTAAATCGAGACCGTGTATTTTGATCCTGTTCGGTTTTACCTTGTGAAGTTTTCTTAAGTCACATATGTATAAAAGTCCTTAACCATCGTGGTCCTCAAAGACATAGACATAGTTCACCCATCGATCAAATGCAAGCTGAGTCAAAGGCATGGATATTCAGATTTTTCGAATGTGCTTAATCCAAACATATCGTGTCGGACATTTAACATAACGTAATTAGTCATTACAATCCTTCCGTCACAGGATTACGATCTAGATTCTCACACCACCTATGTTGTGTGTGTTAATTTGATCCATAAGTGGAGGGACGTTTGAGAAACATTTTATGGCATTTTATTTTGTTACTCTCAGACTTTTTGCCAAAAATCTGCTGCGAGAAAGGCGTGAAGAGGAAGATGTCCGAACTAGGGTTTGAACCGTGGCCTTATGTCTAACAAGCCACCACGTTACTTACTGGTCTATGGCGACTACATTGAAAGGCTCTATACTTTATGGATGACCTTAATTATGCTCATTCGAGCATATACATAGGGAGTCTAACTAACTTCATCAGACAATTTAGGATACAATTGTAGTCACCTTGATCTATTAGGCAACGTTTGGCAGATATCTCGAACTTCATCTCAGTAGCATCTTCATCTCTTGGTGGCAAAAACTCTGAGAGTAAAATAAAATTTCCATGAAAAGTTTTTCGAAAATCTGTCGCCCAGAGACAGCTTTAAACTATTGCGATTGCCACTCAAGGATTTAATGAAGATACTGTGTGAGAAGCTAGGTTGTAAACCTGACTAACGGGTTGTTATGACCAATTAAGTAAGTAAGGTGGTGGCAAGAATGATAAACTAAAGATTACGTGATGGTGTAAGTTAAAACTTCTGCGCATGTTGAATCAATGACGTCACGCAAATTGTGTTCCTATTGGCTAATGATAATGTAAGTTATTTTGCGCAAGGCTGCCAACTACTTTCACGTAGTGTACACATTTTTCAGAAGAAATGTTAATTTTCTCATACGAAGAAGCCTTGGAAACCTTTTAAATGTCCCAACTATGTTATCTAATGGGAAATCATGCGCAAGGGGTAATTTTTAGTTTAGTTTGGAGGGCACGTACTCTTTCAAAGTAGAAAGTATGAAGTATTTTATGGTATACAGATTGGTTAAGGAAAGATAGTGCGGTGGAGCGGAGGGTTCCGATGGCAGAGTGAAAAACTTGAAATCCATGGGTATACTCAAGGATATGCCATACAAAGATAAGCTAAATTCTATTTGGAGAGCCCGGAAATAATCGGCAAACAAGCCGCAAACAGATAACAGGGTTCATATAATACCATCTTAGGAGGAGGAAAAGACCGTCTTTCACCTCATGTGTTAGTGTCCTGCTCTTGACATGAGGGACGGAGGTTTCTCATCTCCAATTTTTTGACATCGTTGACCCAGTTTTGTAATAAAACAATTGTTGCAATAACATGGCTTATTTTGGACTCGTAATGATTTTCTCTAGGGAATGGTTGACCCCGGGGTTCGAAGGGGTCTACCACCTAATGTAATCTAACCTATGCTTCCATCTAGGCAATATGAAACAGCTGAGCAAGAAAAATACGTTCACCTTCTGCTGGATGCCGGGCTTTAAGGAAATTCATGATAACGTCCAGTCTGATAAGTTTAAGAGAAATTTCCACGCAACTAATAACGTTTTTTTTTCTTCAACTAGTGGTTATTTCGTGAATGGTAACACTTAACTCATGTCTGAATAATAGTTTTATCCTTCCGCTGAACGAATATTGACCATCCAATGCGTTTTCGCTTCGCTAGGTGGGGCTGCGATCGACTTAAAGAAGATGCCGATTTTGGCAAAAAAAATCGTCTTTTTAGATGAAGCCCATTTTGATCTTGGCGGGTATGTAAACAAAAAAAATTGTCGTATTTGGGGCACAGAAAAGCCGCACGCAAGCCGTAATCTTTAGTTTATCATTGTTGGGTGGTGGTATCACAATCTGGTCCATGAGTGGTGAGTGGTATGAGGGGATAGGTTCTAATCCTGGCTAAAGGGTTGTAATGATCAATTAAGTTAGTAAGTAAGAGGTATCACAATAGGCCTTACCTGGCCCAAATGTGTCTATCAAATCTATTTGTCAAACAAAGGAGGAAGTGTATTATAAATTCGTTGCAATTCAAGTTGCCTAAAAACAATAACTCCTTGGCCATAGACAAGTATTATGCGAGTGCGTAAACGAAAGCATGCTTTTAATAAGTCAAATTGTCAATGTATGGCCTATAAAATTCTATTTTTCTATTTAAATTTAATGTTGTTGTTGTTGCTTTTATAATTGCATATATGTATGGATGCATATGAATGCATATATGCATGTATGCCGAAAGCATAAATGCTTTAAATGTCATTTTACATTCACATTTCATCTTTAACAGATTATTTGTACGAATTCGTTAGCGTTAGTGAAGCAAAGATTTTTGAAGAGAAGGTATTGATATGGAAACGTGGTAAAGTGAAGAGTGGGGGGTTCATAAAAAAGGCTTGTAAGGAAGGCAATAAATTTGTTGTCGTTTGTCAGTGTGCTACAGTCAAAGTTTGTTGAAATTTATTGAAATCAATTTGCAATTAGTGCTGGCCAACATCTATTGACCATATTGATCTTTAACCAGTCAAGCACAAAACACACAACAGTGAGTTGAGGCAGAAAGCCAGCTAAGAAATGAACTGCTAGCCAGTTAGCCAGCCAGTCTGTCAGCTAGTTTAGCTAGGCAGTCAGTCAGTCAGTCGTTCTGTTAGCTGAAGTTAACAAGACTATAAAATGTTTGCGTCTTTCTTACAATTGGGAATAATTTTTTCGTTTCATTTTTCTTTTTTTTTGTTTTTTTCCTGAATTATGAGACGTTTTTCCCGTGAGAAATTTATATCGACACACATACACATACACACGCAATTATGCATATGCTGGTATGTATAGGATTTGGTCATTTTGAATTTTCAAACGAAATTAATTGAACTGAAATGAAATGAATTTTTTCATTTTAATTAAGTTTTTAATACCCGAACATTATGTCTAGTGTATGCAAACGATGTTGCTCGAATTCACATATACTTGGTTATACTTATCCTCCAATTAAGGCTAAAAAGGATGTAAGGTTCTTTTGGCATATGGGGCAAAACCATTTGGTCATTTGGCATGGGAGACAAAACCAAAAAAGAAAAATTTTCTTTAATTTTAATTGCATATGAACAGCCGACCCTCTCTGTAGGCTTTGCATTTGTCTATTCGACTGGCTAATGGTGAATTTAATATTCATAGTTTGCTGTAGAAACGCATTGATAAACATGCCATCATCGTGGTAGCCAGCCAAGTTGGCTGGCTGACCGGCTGGCTTTCCCTAGCCTATGCAATTTACGTTTAAAACAACAAAATCTCAGTTGCTTGCTTTATTAAACAAACAATTTTGCAATCGTCTTTAGTATTACAGCCAAAACCATTTGCTTTTCAATTTCTCAAAAAAATCAAAAAAAAAACTCAAAAAAAAAAAATTCTTAACTCGGTAAGTGGCTTTTGCTGTCTTCCGTAGATGCATTTGCATCTTCTCAGGCAAGCCGTAAGTAAGTGCTTCTTAATGATATGTTTTGCATAATGATGACCATTTTTTTTCCTTTCCCTCTCTCAATCTCTCTCCCAGTTACAGTACTCATGATACCATTTTCTAGCTGCCGTTTCCTGCCTCCTCTTGTAACCTCTTGCCTAGGGGTTGTGTTAATTGGCTTTCAACTCCCAGTCGCCTTTTTGTAGTGATTTATAAGGCCTATTAAAATGTTAATGCAACTTCATGTTGCCTTATGCTATATTGTTGTTGTTGTTATTTTGTTGTTTTTGTTGTTGTACAAAAGAGAGTGTAATTATTGTTAATTGAATAAAACAGTTCAATATATAAGCCTGTCATGTTATCAGCATATTTCAAATGAAAGAAAAAAGAAAAACGAAAAAACAAGTGAAAAGAAATGAACAGAAAAGTAAGAGATTAAAAACATTGGAAGCCCCAGCTAATAATTGTTAAAACGAAACACAAGAACAACACAATCTATGTTTGGTCGTTCCAATAATGTTTCATGGAATTCGGTTACACATACTTTTCAATAGTCTGATGCCTTATAATACATAACCCTTTAGTCAGGATTACAACCTAGCATCTCACTTCACCCAAGTTGTGTGCGTTAATTTTACCCATGAGTGGCCTACAGTTTAAAGTCGACTCCGACAGATTTCATTAACACTCAGAGTTTTTGTTAGTAATCTTTTGAGAGGAAGTCACCGAAGAAATATTTTCTGCTTGAACTGTGGCCTCACGTCTGCTAAGCTGACACACTACCTACTAGACTACGGCGAAAGATTCATATTCCCATTGTAATTACCCAATAAATCTTTATATTATCTTAACCCATTTGGCTTGAGTAAAGTCTTTGGCACTCACCTTCGATCTTCCCTTTCACCAAGTGTACCTATTCTGACCACTCCAGAGTGGGGTTTTGTTTCAATCAGCTGGAAAGAAATTCCTCAGAAAATTATCAGCCTGTATGTTGTCGTATATTCCCTCCAAGCGAAAAGTCTTTAGCACTTTCCATCTTCCCTTTCACCAAGTGTACCTATTCTTTCCACTCCTCAGTATGGTTTTGGTTATAAAGGGTCCGCCAAATATCTTATTTTTTTTTTTAAAGAAAAACATTTTCTCCAATTTCGTTTTTAATTTGAAAGTATAATCCTTGCGGTTAATAATGGGAAAATACATTGCCCAAGCTGCTAATGAATCTGTGGAGAGCCTTGATGTCGGCTCTCGACACAGAACTCAAGTTCTCAAAGAAGGCCCTGCCAAGGGTCCTCAGCCTCAACCTACCAAGGGCTGGGCAGTTGCAGAGGAGATGTTCGACAGTCTCCAACTCCTCCTCATCTGTTCCAGATCCCCGTCAGCGACCTAATCTCGCAGTGCCCCGTGATAAAACCGACAACCAACCTTAAGCTGACCTTAACCAAGCCCAGCAGCCACTCTGTCCTCTTGCTGTCCACAACAGGCCACAGACGCCTAGAAACAGGACAACCCGATCCGTTCCCCCAACGTCTCTGCTCTTCCCTCCTGACCCATCCATCGATGAGGCCATAGAGGTGACAGACTGGGGGGTCAGGACCAACCGTCAAATCGCCACTTGAAAGCGAATCTAACCTAGCGAAGGCATCCGCCGTCTCATTGCCCAGTATTCCGCTGTGACCCGGAACCCAGCATAGACGGATACGGTCCGGTCCAAAACTCCGCAACGACTCTTTGCACTCGCGAACGAGCCGTGATTTGCACCAGACCGACGCAATGGCCCTAAGGGCAGCCTGACTGTCAACGAAGATCATGTAAGATTCCGAATCCGAAGATGGGCCACCAGCTATGGCCTCAATAGCCTTCAGTATTGCTAAAATCTCCGCCTGAAAAATGCTGCAGTCATCATTCAACCTGAAGTGGAGTTCAAAACCGAGTTCCTTACAGAAAACCCCAGCACCTGTACATCCACCTAACTTAGACCCATCTGTGAAGATGGGTATACCACTCTGCCCCTGGAGTACCCCACCACTCCATTGTGCCCTATCCGGTATGAGTATTCTCAAACCAGGTAGGAACATAGCCTCAGGCACAATATAATCAGTGGCTTTTTCCGAAAGTCCGTACCTTCCATCAGGAAAGACGGTATTCAGAACTCTGGAGTGACCTATCGAGCGCTGTTTCCAACAACCCGATTCCCTCAGGCGTATTGCACTACGCGCTGCACACCGCTTGACGTATAACCTTCCGGTTAATAATGGAAAATAATTTCATTCAAATGGCTGCCACGGCTGGCGATGCAGTAGCCTACACGATCGGTCCAATTTTTAAGCAAATTATTGATTGTGTGCAGCTGTATTTTACCTTTCAGTCAGGATTATTGACCTAATTTCTCACACTACTTATGTTGTGTGTGTTAATTTTATATATAAGTGGCGGGACCTACAGTTTAAAGCCAACTCCGAACGATAGAAATTTTGTGAACAAAAATTCTTTCAACATGGTCCGATAACGACCGCCATTGACTGTAACGGCCACTCCTTGCTCATTTTCGAATAAAAAAAGGCCTAATTATGCCTCTAAACCAAAATCCGCACCAAACACTGATGCGTTTTGGGTATGCGTTTTGGGCTTTTCAATGTATGCGTGTGGATTTTCTGTGCCCCAAATGTGACAGTTTTTTTGTTCACATACCCGCCAAGATCAAAATGTTCTTCTTCTGAAAAGATGATTTTTTTTTTTGCCAAAATCGGCATCTTCTGTAAGTCGATCGCAGGCCCACTTAGCGAAGCGAAAACGTATTTGATGGTCAATATTCGTTCAGCGGAAGGATAAAACTAATTATCAGACATAAGCTAAGTGTTACCATTCACGAAATAAGCACACGTTGAAAAAAAAACGTTAGATGGCGGACCCATTATTAGTTGCGTGGAAATTTCTCTTAAATTTATCAGACTGTCTTATCATTTCGGCTAATTAAACGGCAATCAAATGTTTGAAGGAATAAATCGATTGTGGCATGAGATGTGTGGCAAGTTGTACCATCCTGTTGAAGAGTGGATACAAAAAAATTGGTTATTGTGGTGCGATAGGCCTCTTCATTGACCGTAAAGGTAACACCGTCCAAAGTATGGGCCAATAATGTTATCGCAATGTTGGTCCTTCACTGCGATCAAATTTTGTTTGACGTTTGCGTGTAAAATTGTCTTCGTTTTGGAAAGCTCAAGCGTAAATTGATTCTTGACGTTCTGTGGAGGTAATATACCGAATTGTGTGACAGCAAAAAGAGGAAACTAAGCCCCAACTTTTTAAAACTGTCCAGCTCTGAGTTGAGAGATCACTTTTTCAGTATCTCGGCTGTATTAAAAACGTGGCAGTGACTTGAGGGAAGAGGGGTATAGATCTTTCCAAGGATATTTTGTTCCCATATTGATTACTTCCTGTTAATTATCTTGCTCAGCTGTCAGTTGAAATAATTTTTCAATTAAAAAAGGAAACATTTTCCTTCAATTGCATTCGTGTTGCTCCATTTGTTGCCTTTCAAATATCACATGAAAATCGTTTGTAAAAACCACTTCGTGATCGGAATCTATTACTGTCCAAACAACAGCAACAACAAAAAAAAGAGACTCTAAAACCAAAAACAATTTTTCAGTTTTCAATATTCACTCCCCCAATGAAAATCGTATGCGAATTCAAATTCGAATTCAAATTGTCTCTGAACGTTTCATGGGCAAACATTTGTTGTGTTCAAAGTTTGTTGTTGTACAAGTTTTTCCCTCGAAAAATAACAAAAAAAAAAAAGAACAATTTGTCTGGAAATTTTATGCAGCTTAGCCCATGGTCAGCCTGGATGATAAATAAAACAATAAACAACTGCAACGGCAACAGCAACAAGAACAACTACAATGAGAACAACAACAAGAGCGGTTTGTCAAATATAAACGTTCCTGACAGTAGCAGGAATTTTTATTTTAACATTGTGTGTGTGTCGGGTTAAGAATGTTGCAAGAACTTTACGCAGCATTTGAAATGTTTTCAAATTGGACTCAATGTGGCACTCGCACAAATGGCCACACATGGAAAACAAAACACGACCAATGTTGCTGTGGCTGTTGCTATTGCTGTTGTTGTCTTAATGGTCTCAGCAATTTGTCAGTTGTTATAGGCAGTCACTCACAATCAAAGCGTACCATAAAAACTGTAACAAATGCTGGCTGGTGTGATGATGGAGCTTTTGGAGTGAGGTTGTCTTATGGTTGCCGGCAATATTATTCACCATCACCGGTCAACATATTTTACATGCCGCACAAAGTAGGAATGGCAACACAGTGGGGAGTTATACTCTCGAATCACTAACATTTATGAAACTAATCATGAGTCAATCCACGGTGTGAGTAATTGTGATGCAAACGTAGATATACTCCTTGCCTTCGTCAGTTAATCTTTTCTTTTTTTATAAAACCAGCACCCATGGGATGGCCCCTACTCGTGCAGTGCATTGTGCTGGTTTAGGAAAGGTGGAAAGAGGAAAGATGCGAACGGTAAGGAAAGGAGTTGCTGCTGGTAACTATAAAATGGCCAGTGCTATACCTTCACCATTAGCCAGTCTACAGCAATCGTCCCCAAGCGGTCCGCACACCACTTATGTTGTGTGTGTTAATTTTATACAGAAGTGGCGGGACCTACAGTTTAAAGTCGAGTCCGAACGACAGATTTTTTCGAGAAACTTTTCAAGAAGAAAAAGAGAAGAAATCGCCGTAAAAATACTTTTTGAATTTTTAATTTTGATGTCTGGCCTAAGACTCGAACACTGGCTTTACGTCTAATAAGAAAGCATTCCATCTATTAATCAAAGCTCCTGTTAATCCCTGCTATCATATGCCAGATTCATTTGGCCTAATGCAGATATGCACTTAAATTCTATTTATCCGTTTGGATAACCATTCGGAAATGCTTCGCTTGCGTAAGAGTTCTCCCACTTGGCTTACACTTTCTTTATAATCTCACGGAGCTACCTTACTTGATATCTGATTGATATAGAGTTCTGATGCAGACTATCGAACTAGTTAGTCAGAATTTGTCTTTTAGTTCTGTGGCAACACTTCATGTGATATCACAACGGATCGCTAAGTTCACTTAAGTAAGTTTTTACCTAACAAAATTACTATCCCCTTCTATGCTAGCCTATCCATAAGAAGAACAACGTAATTCACCGGCCATTGGTTCTCAAATTGACTTCATTTCAATTTACAATTACAACTTCAGCTTATAATACCTTGCCTGGGTATCTCTTTCCCTGCTTTATCCCATAGCCAATAATTGCTAACTAAATAGGGCCATAAGGTTTTGGTTAGGTTTTGTACTATCCTTGCGGGGTAAGTCCCCTCACGGGATTTGGAATAAAGCAGTCCGTATGGGAAATCTGCACGGCTCCAGAATAAATTGATTTGTGGTATCAAAATTGACATAGAATTTAGCCCGTGAGGAGACTTACCCCGCAAGGGTACTACAAAACCTAACCTAATCCCAAATCCTGGGATAAAACAGTCCGTATGGGAAATCTGAACGGCTCCAGAATAAATCTTTGAATGATTTAGACAAATATTAAAGAGAAGTCAGGAATCGCTGTCTTAGACCTTTGCACTGACTAATGAAGCAAAACATTGACTCTTCTCAAACTCCAAACACTCCGGAATTAGATTGCAGGACATGTTGCGACTAGAAGCCGTTGGAAACTATCAAACACATCTTCTGCAACTACCTATCCCTTAGAAGGTTAAGGTTAAGGACCCTGTGCAGGCGATTCCTCGAAGGCTTGGACCCTCTCTCTAGAGCCGACATTAAGACTCTCCATAGATTCATAAATAGGTTGAGCTGGTTGAGAAGTGCTAGGGCTTCAAGATTGTATCCGCACTTTCTTGTGTGTTTGTCGTTCATTTGTTTTACCTCCCTTTCCTACTCCTTCTCTTTTTCGAATTTACCTTTCCCTATACTATCCTCTGCCTTTCTTTCCCTAGGAGATATTACAATGACCTCTGGGTACACGTGCTAAAACCAAAGATATTGGGTGTTCCCTGAAACCGATCGGAGAATAACTGAGCATTTGGAATACCTATGTCATGTCGAAGATTGTAACATCCACAACGGCCCTGGCTAGTTCATCATCAATGCCATTTAAAGCCATATTACCATGTCTTTCAACCCATATAAGAGTTACCTTTGAATAATGCAATAAGTTTCTCTCTAGCCGAAATTGGACGTCGTTAACTCGTATGTTCGGAACTTGATTGCAGATATCTGGCTTTCTGATTAAAATAAGGGACTTTCACGGTTAATACGATAACTCAACAAACGTTGGCCAAGACTTTCGCCTAACATTAGAACACACTGCCGTGATCCAAAACGGGAACGTCCAAATTATCACACCAGAAGTTCTTAGATGGAAGAAAATTTTAAAGATTAAAGAGACCACCCAGATGCGGCTATGGCTTCTCGAAATTGTAGCAACTCCACGATCTCATTTTGGAGGAAAACTAGTTGAGTATAGCAAATGATGCCTTAATTATGGCAAGCAGACAGCCAAGAATATTTAAAAATTATATTTTTTTGCTTACATTTTTGCCGAATTCGGCCCACTGTGCAAAATCTTTGTTGGAGTTCTGAGTTACATGCAACAAAAACAAACAAAAATGGGAAAATTTGTTCTGGGTGTTCATTTTGAAGGCGCATTTATTGCGAAATTTAATGGTTTTTCATAGACAAACAGTAGCCTAAATGCTTGTACTTTTAAAAAAGGGGGGGGGGAGGGTGGTGATCCTTCTATATAAGATTCGTGATTTTTTTTTGTATTTTTTTTTTTTTAATAAACAAATACATACGCACACACTTTTACTATGATGGATTGGTTAATTGTTGGCATGTGGAGCATGGTGGCCTATTGTGAGGTCTTAGATATCACAGTCGAGATCATGATCGCATATTTTTTCTTGTTATTTCGTAAGGCAAACAAACATGCTGGGAAAAAAAATCACAAAAGAGAAAAGAAAACATTTCTTTGTTTTTGTAACATTTTCTTTTAAAAAGTCATTTTTCATGGCATGGCAGAGGAAAATGATTTACAGATCAAGATACTCCTGCGAAAAAAGATTTTCAAAAGGAGTTGTGAAATGAAAAATGTTCACCACGGAACTTTTATGTTTTTGCACTCTAAACTGTTCCATCATAAATAATTGTGTCCTGTATGTGTTTTTTTTTTTTTTTTTTTTTGTCTTGAGCCGGAGTGGTAAATCTTCTAAAGATACTTTTGTTCCAACAAAAGCATGCACGATTCACCATCCTTGGTGCCTACGTACTAAAACCCACCCCCTACACACACATCAACCACTCTCCCCCCGCGGGACTGCCGTAAGGTATTACTTCGCGGGGGGCTGGTTAGCTCGAAAGCTTTATCACATCATCTCAAATGTCGTCTTCGTTCCTCCAGTCTTCGGAGTACTATCATTACTTCGGCCATTTTCTGGCTGTATTGGCTCCATAGCGTCCTAGAATTCAACAGCTCCTCCATGAGCCGGTTTGGTCCTAATCTAGTTTCTCCGGGCCATCTAAACCTGGGGCAGCATGTTAGAACATGCTCCGCATCTTCCTCTTCGTCTACACAGTTTGGGCATATAGGGGAAGTATCATGTCCAAATCTGTGCAGGTACTTCCTAAAACATCCATGACCAGTTAGGAACTGGGTCAAGTAATAATTCAGCTCGCAATGATTATTCTCCATCCAAGGGGTTATAGAAGGGACAAGCTGAAATGTCCATCTTCCCTTTAAACTGCTCTCCCATCGTGACTGCCATTTGTGCATGGAAGTCATTCTTTCCTCCGCTTTTATAGCCGCTGTCCGTCCTGGACTCTCAAGACGGCGGAAGTATATTCGCCTCATCTCATCCGCCAATATGTCTATTGGTATTGTCCTTGCCAATACCAATACCGCTTCATCAGACACTGTCCTGAAGCCACTTATCCGTCTAATCGCGCTTAGACGATACACCGAGGACAGTATTCTCCTTGTCGACCCCACGGAGAGTGCCTCCGACCATATGGGGCAAGCATATAGCATTATCGACGTTACTACCGCTGAAATTATCCTCCTCTTGAATGGACCTGGTCCTCCAATATTTGGCATCATCCTCGCCAGTGCTCCCTGCGTTACGGATGCTTTTTCGCCGATGTATTTTACGTGCTCCTTGAAGTTCAACCTGTCGTCAATAATCACTCCCAGGTATTTTATTGCTCTCTTTGATTCGATTTCTGTGCCTCCAACGGTCACTTTCATCTTCTCCACTATCTTCCGGCCGCTTATCAAAACGGCTTCCGTTTTATGTGCAGCAAGTGTCAAACCTGCCTCATCCAGCCATGCACCAACATTTCGAATCGCTGTGTTAGTTTTCTCCTCTATATCCTGTACCGTCTTAGCTACCGAGACTATGGCAATGTCATCTGCAAAGCCTACAATTGTAGTCCCGTTTGGCAATCGCAGTCGAAGTACTCCATCGTACATTATGTTCCATAGTAGTGGGCCAAGTACAGAGCCCTGCGGGACACCCGCCGTCACTACGTATTCCTGCTCTCCTTCATCCGTTAGATATATTACTTTCCTGTCCTTAAAGTAATTGTTCAGAATCTCCATTAAGTATGGCGGCGTACCCATGTTAAAGAGGGCTCTCATAATCCGCCCCCAATTCGCTGAGTTGAACGCGTTTTTAACGTCAAGTGTGACAACCGCGCAGTATTCCTTGGTGCCAAATCTCCATCTTTCGCCCTCTATTGCATCTCTTGCAATGTCGACTACCCTCCTGATCGCATCAACAGTGGACCGTCCTTTCCTAAATCCGTATTGCAGGTCCGAGAGAGCTCCTCCTGCCTCGGCACGCGTCAGTAGTCGGTTGTATATTATCCTCTCCAGTATTTTTCCCATTGTGTCAAGTAGACAGATGGGCCGATATGACGATGGTTCCCCTGGTGGTTTACCAGGTTTTGGAATGAGAACCAATTTCTGCTTCTTCCATCTACGTGGAAAAACACCCTCGACGAAGCACTTGTGGAACACCTTGGCGAACATATCAGGTCTGAACCGGATAGCCGCCTTAAGTGCCCTATTCGGGATTCCATCTGGCCCCGGTGTTTTCCTATCTCCTATTCCATTGCATGCTGCGAGTACCTCCTCTCTTGTTACCTCAGGGATTGTATGATCGGCATCCGTATCCCTGCTTATAAAAGTGTAGGGCTGGCCTCGTGGGAATAATGTACTAATGATTCCCCGTAGCAAAACTGGACAGCCTAGTTTAGGCTGTTGCTGAGCGCCGATTCTCTTGCAGACGACTCTATAAGCCGTCCCAAAAGGATTTATGTCAGCTTCTTGGCATATCCGCTGAAAGGATAGTTTCTTGCTCCTTTTAATGGCTCTTCTAAGTTGATGCCTAAGATCCTCATACGAAGCCCGTTCGGCTTCCCCTGTCGCTCTTCCTCTAGTACGCTGGGCCCTTCTTCTCGCCCTAAAGCATGCCGACCGCAGATTCCGAATTTCGTCATTCCACCAGTAGCAGGGGGAGCGTCCCCTACACACAGTCCTCCTAGGCATTGCAGCATCACATGCAGTGTTGAGCATTTCGCATATATCGCTCACTAATTCCTCGGCCGTGCTGCCAGTCGTATGAAAAGACGACAACAGCAATCTATACGTCTCCTCGTCAAAGCGGGTGTCCTTCCATTTAGGTCCCGTAAATTTCGCCAATCCATCTCCTCTCGTGTTGCGCCCAGTAACCGTCATCACGATTGCCTGATGGTCACTATTCGTGAAGTCCTCAGTTAGTTTCCACGCGGTCCGCGAAACAAGACTATTGCTCACAAACGATAAATCTATCATCGAGCTCGATCCAGCTCTCCTAAATGTGCTTCCTCTTCCATCATTCATCAGCGCCACAGGAAGGGAAGCGACCGTTTCCAAGAGACAGCGACCCCTGGTGTTAGTATATCTACTACCCCATTCGGTCGCCCAAGCATTGAAATCTCCTGCAATAATGACGGGAGTATTCAGGCGCACGTGGGACGCCATCCTGTCCAGCATATGTTGGAACTCCTCCATTGACCATCTCGGGGGGGCGTAACAGCTATAGACGAAAACTCCCTTTATCCTGGCCATAACGAAACCAATGTCCGACACATAGGTTTGCTGGAAGGGTAATGAACCACAGATCCATATAGCCGCAGTACTAGATCCGTCCGTGATCCAAGTACTATTCTTCGGTACCCTATAAGGTTCGCTTATGATGGCGACATCAATTTTCTCCTCCTTTACCCTCTGGACCAATAGGTCCTGGGCTGCTTCACAGTGGTTCAGATTAATTTGTATTAACCTCATCTCCTAGGACGTGATCTAAGTGCGCTCAAAAATTGTGGGCACTTTCCGCTCCCCGCGATATGGTTAGCAGATTTCGGGTCGCCCACTTTGCAGAACATGCAAAGAGGTTCGCCCTTGCAATTTTTCGCAATATGCCCCTCCTGTCCGCACCTACGGCAAGTTCGCGAGCGGTCAATCTTACTTGTGCACTGACGGGCCATATGTCCAAACTGCAAGCACCGGAAACATTTCGTCGGAATGTTCCTCTCGCGAATTCTGCATATGACCCAGCCGATCCTAATTCTTCCTTCCCTCAGGAGAATCGTTGCAGCGTCTGCGTTAAGGCTTACTACGGCAGTTTGCGTCCCACCATACGCCTTCCTGAGGCCAACTATGTCGGTCTTACCGAAGCCCTCAATACCTGGAACGTTCATAATCGCGTTATATACGTCCTCCTTCTCCGTTATTTCATCGATATCCTTTATTTCAACCGTCCTCCTCTCCCTTAGAGTGCGGACAGACGCGCATTCACCTAGGAGCTCTCCAATGGCCCCTCTAAAGTCATCCGTTCGCTCACCGTTTTTGCCGAGCTGAAGTAATAGCTCGCCTTTGACGGTCCTCCGGATTTTCGTCACGTTTTCACCTAATTTGCAGAGATTAGGGTCCGTTTTAACTCTTTTTAAAATGTCAGCATACGATGTGTCATCCTTCGCTGCTATCATGATTGCGTCGGGCTTCGTTTTCCTCTCCTTAGGTTTCTTGCCCTTCCTTTTCTTCTTAGTGACTTTTTGCCACTCTGATTCTCCAGTTGTCTTCTCCGCGTTAACCTGCCTATCCAAAGTCGTCGCAGTATTTCCCCGCGGCTGGACTTTTGGCGCAGGGTTTGGAGTTCTCCTCTTTGCTTGGGGAATCTCAACAGCCTCCTCTTGTCTCCTCTTCCCCTCATTGTTCCTCATCCAAGGCGAAGTTTGTGTAGCAGAACTGCTACAACTCTTCTCGCTGGTTGTCTGCCCCCTTAACTCGCCTGCGTACAGGTCGTATAAAATGATTTACAGATCAAGATACTCCTGCGAAAAAAGATTTTCAAAAGGAGTTGTGAAATGAAAAATGTTCACCACGGAACTTTTATGTTTTTGCACTCTAAACTGTTCCATCATAAATAATTGTGTCCTGTATGTGTGTGTGTGTGAGTGTATGAGTGTGCGTAACGTGTTGTTGTTGTTCTGTAAATCATTGATTATGCTGAGATATCTGATGGTTTGTTTGCTTTGCTTTCGTTTCCTTTGGTCACACAGTCACCTGGTGTGACCACAATTGTACTCATCATATACGCTAGCCTTTAACGATCTTTAACGACCAACTAACGACAATGCCTGGCAGATCTTTAATATGCTTTAGGAATTGAGATAAAATCCAATCGTAATAAATGATCATTTGAATTGCAGAGACAATATTTTTGTAACAAATCGTTGCAACCAGACGCAGCAAATCCAACCAACCGACCAACCAGTGCCAGTGAGCACATATACAAGGAAGCGATGGTTATCCCTGTTGTGTCCCATAGACAAAATAAAATATGGAATGCCTACAACATGTTTTTTTGTTTGTTTTGTAGGATTTTTCACTGTTGTCTGGCTGACTGCCTCCCTGCCTGCTTTCATTCTATCCGACTGTTTTACCGATCATTTTGGGTCATTTACCAGTAGAGAACAACAAATCCAACAACAACATCAATAGCAGAAAAAGGAAATTGTTTCACATCTATCTGCAGCCATGCATAGCGTCGTGGCCTATCATTTCATCTTTAACAACATGAGCAAATTAAATGGCACCTCGTATTTTCATAATTTATGACTTCGATCTTTGAATGTTGTTTGCGACAACAAAATATAACAACAACAACAGCAACAACAACAAATAGAAACAAAAAAGATTTTTATCTCCGGACATGGTTAACAATTTATGGCGAACACAAACCATAGAAAGAAAATTCGCGGAAAATTGTTGCCAGCAAAAAGGGAAAAAGTTCCAATAAAGATATCAGATAAGTTAGTTTAGATAAGCGGATAGCTAATCGGTGCTCCATAAGGCCCATTGTGTTGCCCAGTGCGTGGTAGGCTCCCCTTGCCGTAATCCGTTAGTGGTGGGTTTGAACCACCTCGAGCTTCCGATGAGACCGGCCAGCGCCCATTAGTTCGCCACCAAGATTTCAGTTAAAAACTTATGGCTCAGGAGGGAAGAGCAGAGGCGTTGGGAGAACGGATCGGGTTGTTCTGTTTCAAAGCGTCTATGGCCTGCTGTGGACAGCAAGAGGACAGAGTGGCTGCTGGGCTTGGTTAAGGCCAGCTTAAGGTTTCTTGTCGGTTTTATCACGAGGCACTGCGAGATTAGGTCGCTGACGGGGATCTGGAACAGATCCCAGCCGGACTATTGCAGGGTATGTTGCGATGAGAAGGAGTTGGAGACTGTCGAACATCTCCTCTGCAACTGCCCAGCCCTGTAGGTAGGTTGAGGACCTTGGCAGGGTCCTTCTTGCAGAACTTGAGTTCGGTGTCGGAAGCCGACATCAAGGCTTCCAGATTCATTAGCAGCTTGGGCTGGTTGAGAGGTGCTAGGGCTTCATAAGTGTAGTCGCACTCTCAACCTCTTTTTTTTGTGTCTGTTTCTTTACATGTAATTCCTCCGTTTCCCATTCTCTCTTCCCTTCCCTACATTCCTATATCCTCTATTTCCTTCCTCCCCTAAGGACAATGTACAATGGGTCAATTCCGACCCTCCGGGTTACTGCTGTCTTGACCGACTGGTGCACGTCCTCTAACCTAACCACCACTCGAAGCTTCTGATGCAACCATGTAAAATCCGCTGGAAACTTCCTTTGCGAGATAGATCAGTGAAATCTTCTGCTTAGCAACAGTTAAGACATTTACTTCTCCAACGATTTAACCCTGGGCATGTATTTAAAGTCGCTGTAGTCTAGTGGGTAGTGAGTTGGCTTATTATACGTGAGGCCTCGCTTCAAACCCCAGGTTAGACATGCCCAACTAAACGGAATATGAAAAATAATATTTCTTCCACGACTTCTCCTCACCAAATTTCTGGCAAAAACTGTGGGGTTTTCCATGAAAAGTTTCTTAAAAAATCTATCGTTCGTAGTCGACTTAAAACTGTTGGGTCCCGCCACTCATGTATAAAATTAAGACACGTAACAAAAGCGGTGTAAGAAGCTAGATCGTAATCTTGACTTAAGTGTTCTAATGATCAATTATGTATGTATACACTCTCACCCCCTTCCTTCTCCTTACAGCTCCTCGAGAGATCATTAGCCATATCGCCAAAGCTAATGCCTCTTACATGAGTACCCAAAATGTACCGCCCAGTAATGACTCCTTCAACTGCGCTATGGAGCATCCTTTTCAATAAATATAAAGTGGTTGGCTCCGGTGGTATTCTATACCTGACGATTGGAAAGATGTCCTCTTGATGTTTATACAGAAAGTCGGTAAATACAGTTACGTCGGTCCTAAGGATTGTAGATCGATATCGCTCTCATCCTTTCTTTTAAAAACTTTGGAGAGGAAATATAAATCGATATATTTGAGATCAAACATAGACCGATCTCTTACATTAGGCATAAATCGTTTAAGAGCACTCTTCATTATGTTACAGGCTTTGTTAGGGCGAATTCGGCTAGGGGTGAGTACACTTTGTCAGCCTTCTTAGATATTAAGAGGGCCTTTAACAATGTCATTATTTTTTCAGTTGACGATTCACTTAGCGCTATACGTGTCCTAAATTTTCCGGTAGGAGTTATCACTCACATGTTGGCGAATAGAGTAATCCGATCGAATCTGGGCGAATGTTCTATGGTAGTATTTATACTATGGTTTGCTGACTCCACTTGATTTCTATGGCTAGTGCCATACGTCGGAGGGAATGGGGCTGCGGGAAATAATACGCCATAAGACACTCTGGAGTTTTGAACTTTGTCTTTTCTGAGAGGGAGTATGGATCTTTGGAAAAAGCCAACGACTATATTGTGCCTGAGGCTAGGTTGCTGTCTGGTTTGAGGATACTCCTACCGATTAGGATACTTTCGAGGGGGCAGAGAGGTCTAGTAATCTTCTTATATGGGTCGAGGCGCAGGTGCTGGGATTTTCTGTAAGGACCTCAGTCTTGAACTACTGAAAACATTGCCCGATTGGACACTCTTGAATTGTGAACTTTGACTTTCCTGAGAGAAAGTACAGATCTTTGAAAAAAGCCAATGCCTACAATGTGCCTAAGGCTATGTTTCTCTCTGGTTTGCGGATACTCATTTCGGATAGGGTACTATGGAGCGGGTAGATAGGTCTAGCCATTGTCATATATAGGACGAAGTTAGGTGGTGGCACAGGCGCTGGAGTTTTCTGTAAGTCCCGCAGTCATGAACTTCACTTCAGGTTGAAGGATGAAGTGTAACGTGTTTCAGGCAGAAATTTTTGCTATCTTGAAGGCAATAGAGGCCGTACCTAGCAGGCCCACATCAGATTTGGAATCTTTTATGATCTTCGTTGGCAGTCAGGTTACCCTTGAGGCCATTGCATCGGTCTGGTTTAAACCATGGCTTGTTGGTGAGTGCAAAGCATACTTAAGGATCTTTGGACCAGATCGAATCCGTCTATACTGAATTTACTGGACATAGCGATAAAATCGGTAATGAGACAACGGATCCTGTCGCAAGATTAGGCTTAATTTCTGATTGCGATTTGAGAGTTGGCCCTGATCTCGCAATTTGCCACTTCTACGGCCTTATCAATGGATGTGTCGGGGGGAGGCAGAGTAGAGGCAAGAACGGGGTGGATCGGGATGTTACGTATCTAGGTGTCTATGGCCTGGTATAGACAGTGGTAAGACAGGTTTGCTGCTGGACTTAGATAAGGCCAATCTGAGGTTAGTTATTGATTTCATTGCAGGTCACTGAAAAATTATATCACTGACATGAATCTGGAAGAGATCCTGGCCGGACTAGGCAGGATCTTCTTCCAAGAACAGGGTGGATCGGGATGTTATGAATCTAGGTGTCTATGGCCTGGTATAGACAGTAGTAGGACAGGTTTGCTGCTGGACCAGGCCAGTCTGAGTTTAGTTATTGGTTTTATTACAGGGTTCTGCAAGATTAGAGCACTAACAAAGATCTGGAAGAGATCCCGGTCGGATTAGATAGGGGCTTCTTCGAAGGTTTAAACTCTTTGTCGAGTGCCGATATTGGGGCTCTCCATAGATTTATAAATAGGTTGAGCTGATTGAGAAATGCTAGGACATCAACCATTTTCCCTCCTAGAATTAAAATGGAGACAATTTAATTAAATACTTCTTCTTGTATACTTTTAAATTATTTAAACAGTTGAAGAGCCATTGTTTATATGAAATAATACTAAAAATTCCAACACTGCAATATTAAATACATACGTTATCAATCTCATGTACACCACTAGAAGAAGAAGAAGAATATAAACAAAAAATTGTTTTTAGAATTCCGCCAATATTTTATAGCGATTAATAAGATTTTCTTTTAAATTTTTTAATAAAATCTCCACAAAATGGGTAAACGCCAACATCAGAAAGATAAAATGTAAGTCATTGGAACTAAACACTCTCGATTTATATTAATTTAATGAAATAAATTTTAGGTACTTGACCTATACCGAGTGGTCGGAGTTGTATGGCGGCAAGAAATATGAGTCGGCCGAAAATGAGCACATCAAATTTAAACGTTTACCATACGATTGTTGTTGCATTAGTTTGGTGCCTTTTGAGGTGCCCTATGCCGATTTGGAGGGTAATGTCTTTGAATTGGAGGCCATACATAATTTCCTTAAGAAATTCAAAGTGAATCCAGTAACCGGTAAACCTATGGATGCCAAGAAGTTAATCAAATTGAATTTCTATAAGAATAACGAAGACGAGTATCACTGTCCGGCTTTGTTTAAACCGTTTACTAAGAACTCCCATATAGTGGCAGTGGCCACAACAGGCAATGTATTTTGCTGGGAGGCCATAGAACAGTTGAACATTAAAGCCAAAAACTGGAAAGATTTGGTAGATGATACACCGTTTCAAAGAAAGGATATTATAACCATACAAGATCCTCAGAAATTGGAAAAGTTTGATATTTCGAAATTCTATTACATAAAAAAGAATTTGAGAGTGCTGACAGAGGAAGAGGAATTGGAAATGAAAGATCCCACTAAGAAAATTAAGACCATGAATTTGGAGACCAAGGAAACGTTGGCCCAACTCGAAAAGGATTATAAACCAGCCGAAGAGAAGCCCACAACGTCGAGACAAATGGCAGATAAATTTAATGCAGCCCACTATTCGACAGGAGCAGTTGCAGCCAGTTTTACCTCCACTGCTTTGGCGCCGGTATTCAATCATGAGGCCGCCATAATAGAGGAAGATTTGGTGAAATATGAACGTGTAAAGAAGAAGGGCTATGTACGCTTGACCACCAATTTGGGTCCTTTAAATTTCGAATTGTATTGTGATCAAGTGCCCAAAACCTGTGATAATTTTCTAAGACTTTGTACCAATGGCTATTATGCAGACACTAAATTCCATCGTTCTATAAAGAATTTTATGGTAATTTAAGGCATACAAGGCTATGGGAGAATGATTAATTTTTGTTGCATTTGTAGATACAAGGTGGTGATCCAACCGGCACTGGTACGGGTGGCCAATCGGTGTGGGGCAAGAAATTTGAAGATGAATTCAAGCCAAATCTTAGTCATACGGGTCGAGGTATGCTGTCTATGGCTAATTCGGGGCCCAATACCAATGGATCACAGTTGTAAGTTATCAGCAGGTTGTTGAAATATATCCGAGCTTTTGTTTTTAAATAATTAGGAAAGCCTTAATTGGCAACAGAATGAAAAAAAAGACTTTCAAACTGACAGATAGACTTTGCCACATAAACACTTTTTGCACTTAAGCTTCTCACAAACATTTTTGCCTCTTTTTTTTAAAAAATTCTTTTTATTTCTTTGCAGCTTCATTACCTATCGCTCCTGCAAACATTTGGATGGCAAACACTCTGTCTTTGGCAAATTAGTGGGCGGCATGGAAACTTTACAAAAAATGGAACAAATTGAGGTGGATAATAAGGACAGACCCATTGAAGACATCATAATTGAATCGGCTCAGGTGTTTGTAGATCCTTTCAAAGAAGCCGAAGAAGAGCTAATCAAAGAAAGAGCCGAAGAAGCTAGCAAACAACAGCAGGAAATAAATGAAGTAACAAAACAAAAACGTCTAAAGGAACCCCTTAAAGTATATCGTGAAGGTGTGGGAAAATATTTAAATTTACAAGCTTTAAAGCAAACCATAAAAGAGGATACGCCTAATGCCAACTCCTTAATAGCAGGTCCCATCAGGAAGAAAGCTTCATCAAAAGCAGGATTTAGCGATTTTTCAGCTTGGTAAAGGTAAGTAAAACCAAATGTTTTTTATTTCATTATTTTATTCTTTATTTTTTGTTTCTGTTTCACTTTCCTGTTCTTCCCTTTCCTTCCATTTTTGTTTCATTGTTTGCAATTTATTTTGTCTTCTTTTGCGTTCATTTGATTTTCTATTTTCCAAAGCCTTCAATTGGGCCTGTATTGAATGTTCACCATTGTATAGGTTATCAAGTTTTTCTAGTAGGATTTTTCGGGCCTCTTGGCGGTTTCGTGAAGCAACGCGATGTATATGACATTTTACCACAATGTTGGTGGGTATGTGCCGTAGGAGAACACAATTGGAGGTTTTGTTAACTGCCTGACCACCTGGGCCACTGCCTCGGGTAAATTGTTCTTCTAGTTCATCTTCGTTTAGTTTGGGATAGCGGGAATAGTCCAAATGCTGGTGTTTAAAACGCAAACATAATTGAGGGAAGGTGGTTAGCGTAGGAATCGGTTGTAAAACAGTTGTTGCAAGGGTCTTATGTTGACGAAGAATTCCGTTCAGTAGGGAAATCATAATATCAGCTGCTGTTAGTTTGTTTATAAGATGCGGCCCTTGCGCAATAAGGTTTCACCTCTCTGTTAAAATATTGACAACAAACGTTATTACGTTGTAATGATAAATTATTTTTGTTGTTTGCTTACCTTAAAACAAAATTGAATTTGTTGTACTTCAGTTTCTTTACTATTCTCACGAAATTCTCTTCTAACCCGTCCCAAGAAATAGGATTTGTCCGTCAATTGCAATTGATTGCCGTAACGTATTAAATGTTTGTACAGACGCAACACTTGTTGTTTGGAAGGTGGTAACATACTTTAATTATTTAATTTTATTGTTTTTAATTAATATTTTATTAAATTTTATTTATTAAATTTGTTTTCTTAGTTAAACTCAATATTTTATACAGAAAATGTTTACGAAATCACCGCATTGTTTGCTGTTGCTGCCGCAGATGAGTTTCTTTGAACAGCTGTTTTGTGTTTACATTTCTTTTCTTCTCTTCAGCTGTTGTCCACAGGGTTGTTGTTAAGGGTAAACGTATTGCAGCAGTGGATATCAAACTGTATCATAGCAGTTAATTTGAAAAATATTTATTCAAGTAATCTTTACTCGTTAAAGAAGTACTTTAAGCTCTTAATTAAGCGATTTTTTTGTTTTTCATCAAAATTGTTTGATATTTACTATGTATTGATAGGATTTACATATGCACTCATATATTCTGTAATACGAACCTTTCCGATATTGAAATTAGTGAAGGTAGACGGTTATTTTTCCTTTAAAAAGTTAAAAAATATTTTAAATTTTGTTGTACAAGAATTATTAAAGCGTGATAATTTCCAAATTGAAATCAATTGTCGTCGAATTAGACTAAACCGGCTTTAAAAACAACAAATATTTCTTAGTTGCGGACAGTTGAAGGAAAGACTTTCGGTTAACTTGTAATCTGTGTAGTAAGTTAGGCTACGACTTGCTTTCTTTTAGAAACTCGGTTTCTAAATCCCCGAATACAGAGGATATTAATGTTAAGCTACCCATAGAATACCTAATCTATAGATAACGCTGAAAAATTCTAAAGGAAACGAGTGCTGGTTTCATTCCTTTCGATATCTTTGAAGCCTTTAAAAAGTCACGATGTAGATGACTTAGACTTTTTGCATGGCCATCGATGAGGCATTAATAAGTAGTTCCATCGGCTACTGAGAATTCTTGTAAAGCATGTGATACTGCTATACATACATAATTGGTGATTAAAACCCTTCAGCCAGGATTATTGACCTAGTTTCTCACACTACTTATGTTGTGTGTGTTAATTTTATACGTGAGTAGCGGGACCTACCGTTTAAAGTCGACTTCGAACGACAGATTTTTGAGATACTTTTCATGGCAATTTTATTTACTCTCAGAGTTTTTGCCAGAAATCGCCGTAAAAATACTTTTTGTATTTTTTATTTTGATGTCTGGCCTGGGACTCGAACCCTGGCTTTACGTCTAATAAGCCAGCGCACTATCTACTAGACCACTGTGACTGATATCTTTTAGATCTGCCAGATATGACGCATTACAGCACGGTTAGGATTACATGCGAGGGTAATTCGCGCTATTTCCTCTAGAGATCTGCATTCTTAAACAATTTTGGCTTAAGTGTTCGGACTCTCTATGGATCTAATGGTTGTTTTACAGAGAGCGCACTTGATATACTCTGTTAACAGATTAGCATAACTAAATTTAAGATTTTGGCAAGATTATATCTTTTATACTACCGTACTCTTACAGTTGGCATTGCAATATTTCGCCATCTCATTAAAAAGAAAAAACGGTTTGAAATTTTGCGAAATTATTTTTTCGTTGTGACGTACAATTGTTTCGATTAGAAATGGAATATTATTTGATGCGCATGGCTACTGTGGTTGGCCTCACAGGACCTCATTCGAACGTACTAATTTTCGTGCACTTTCTAAGTATATGGGGTTGTATCTCGGCAATGGCATCACGAATGTTGACCTTCAAATGCTTAATTGTCTCTGGTTTGTCGGCACAACACTTTTCTGGCGCCTTACTAATATTGTATCTCGGCAATGGCACCACGAATGTTGGTCTTCAAATGCTCAATTGCCTTTGGTTTGTCGGCACAACACTTTTCTTTAATGGCGCCCCACTGATGATAGTCCAACTGTGTTAAATCGGAGCCTCTTGACAGCAAATTGATATCACAATTTCGCTTATTAACGTACCCACCAAGGTGGAAATGAGCTTCATTCGAAAAGATGAATTTTTTTTGGCAAAAAATTTCCAATCAATTGTCTTTGTTTTGGAAACAAATTTCCAATAAACACCAACGTTGCTCAACCGTAAATCGATTCATTACGTTCAGTGACAGAATGGAATGACATAAGTATTGTCATATTCGAAATAACCGATAGTTCAAATTAAAACCGATAAATGCCCTATTTAAACTTTTTAGGGCTACAGGGCCATCTGCAAGTATCTGCTGGTATACAAAAATCTTTCCTTGGCAATATGTTAATAAGTTTGTAAGCCAGTTGGTTGTAGAAATTTCGATCTGAACACCATAATGCCTTCATTTATGTACGTTGACAACGATTTAGAGAAAATGAATGCATTCGGTTTTATGTTGAATTGAAATTTTAAACAGTGTATGTGTGTGTGTGTGTGTGTGTGTGTGTATGAGAAGTGTATGTGATGTATGAATACTGGTCGTATCTTTATAAAAAGTGAAGTTTTCAATTACAACTCTATCGCACACATGTCCTTCAAATAGCCGATAAATGGCAGTCAGCCAGCCACCACTCTTAATCAATTTGAAATAAAATTTTCCAATTATTTTCAATAGTCAAACGTGTTGTTCTATTAATTTGTAGCTTTTGTTTTTGTTGTTGGATATATTTTTTTTTTTATCAATTCCTGTAATTTGAAATATAAAATTGAAATCAGTAGAGAATAAAAACATTCAATTAAACTCACTTAAAATTAAGATTTTAAGCTTTTTATAAAGGGGGATAACGAAATAAAAAAATTAAAAATCAAATAAACCTGAGTTAAAATATGACATTGATTTATTATTACCAGCAAAATGTTATATTTTTGAATTGAAAATACAACAAAAAACAACAAATTTATTGAAATGTCAACGTTTCTAATTCTGATTTTGATTCTGGTTTTTGTTTTATGGTTTTGTGTTTTTCGAAATTCTAATCTGTGTGTTCATTTTCAATTTTCGATATTCAATATTTTTCTTAAATATATTAACAATTTTTTGTTGTTGTTGTTTTTGTTTTTTGTAAAAGTGAAAAACTCAAAATGGCGTTATAATAAATGGTTGTTGGTAACAACTACTACCACTACCATTACCTCTATGACTAGTTGATATACTCGTACTTGTGCTATTTTCATGATTATTTAACGACTCCACTATAACTATGAGACTATGACTATGAGATTTAAAAACGACATTCACCATGTTTTTCAATTTTTTCTATGGAAATTATATGCGCTATAGTGAGATAGATAGGCAGGCAGTCAAGTTGGACATAACTGGCCTATACACGGTCTAATTTATACTCTCATACTAGAGTTTCAAATCGAAAAAACAAAAAAAAATTGAATTTTTGTATTAAAAAACGTGTGGCAGTGCGTAATACACGTACATACGTACTCGTACACTCAAAACTGAAAAAATCAAATTTTTTTTGTTTTTTTGAAAAGTTGATTTTCATTTGTGGCTTTAGCCAATCCGCTTTAGACAGCTTAAACAAAACAACAATAACAACAACAACAAAAAGAAAATCACCTTAAATTACATTTATTTAACGCAACAAGATGAAAAAAAAAAAAACGAAAAAACAACGCATTACGCTGTTTTTAATTTAAATTTGTTGTATTTTCTATTGTTGTTGTTATTGTTGCTGCAGCAACTTCAAACAGGTGTTGCTGGTCTTTGGGCACCACAACTAACATTGCCGTCTTACACTCTAAACAAATAGAATTTTGGTGAACGCATAAAATACTTAAAACAACAATGACAACAGCAACAACAACGCCAACAACAATAATAATAATAATGATAATAACAACAACATAAATAAAACTTTTGAAAAAACAACACATAAAGAGTGAACCTGTTTAGGGATTTCTAATTAAATTTCAATCCATACGCTTTGGTAGGAGCTTAAGGTTGATAGCTGTAGTGAAGCCTACATGGGCCATCTTTCTTCATTCAATTATAACTCTTGGCTGGATTTTCTCCACCATTCCGATAAATTTATGAATTCTTTGGGTAAGCACGTTCTTGGGTGTCCAAGTATCATGAGGCTAAGATTCAATCTGTCGGATAATGACAATTCCTTGTCATTATTGCTTGTCAAAAGTCCCCTGAGTGTGTGCATTCAGTTTCCTGTGTACTGTTGAGTTTTGAAGTTTGGTTAGGATATATTGACCGTAACTTTTATCCGGCATACATCAATAGCTGGCCATAGATTTATCTGGCCTCTAAGTGCATTCATTATGCCATCTTTCCTTTGCAAATGTTTGTTTGAAATCATTTGTTTACCCCTCTGCAGAGGAATATCGATAATAGACTTCAGTTTAACGTTTTGTAAGAAACGAAAGTGTATTCCAGTAGTACTTAATGAGTGTATTGCAGATTCGTGGGACTAATCTTATATAGACGTCAACAATTTCGTAAAGTGTTTTATGTAGAGCTGAGGATAGACTGATTGACCAGTGGATTCCACACTCCATTACAGGCAAAATTCATTCTTGAGCCGAACTATTCCTATGTGAAACTAACTTCTTGCAGATGTCTATCCTATAACCTATGACATAAAGAGATTGCAATCTAATGTCTACAAACATTTCTCCCCTTTTTCGTCTTCCCATAACATATTTTCTTAGTTCCAACACAATCCATTGCATGAGTGGGGACCATCTCCTGAGTGTTGGACGTACAAAAAGAAAAAAAAAAAGAAGAAGGAGAAGATATCTTATTAAACGTCGTACTATAAAAGCCTAATTGATATAAATAGGAACTAGAGATCAGCAATGAATCGTTTTTTCTGCTACTCATAAGCACTCATGCAATTTTGAGTATGAATGAATCAACAGAATTGAAATTCAACTACTCTGATTCATTCGTACTCGCTACAACATTGATTTATAAGTATAAGTAGCAATGAGTATGAGTACAACGTTGACATCAAACTCAAAACATTCGAAATATGTTTAATTCATACGCCTACTCATTCTGAAAAATACTTACAATACTTATAAGTGATTATAGTGATTCGAATCATTCATCAAAAATTACAGCCTTTGTTGTTGTTGCATATACAAACAAAGAAGAAAGGAAAAACAAAGACAACAAGCAAAGCATACACACAATCTTCTTGTGAGTATTGTAGTGCTCGTATGCGAATCATATTTATTTTGTGCTTCGTGTAAATGTTAAGTAGAGCCGAGTCGAAGTAAATAACATCATCATGCATATTGTTAAGTATGTATACGACGAGTACTTCCAACTTTGAGTATGAGTAGTATGAGTATCATATTATAAGTATGAATGCGTATAAGTGTCTGAAATTATAAGTATGACTCGAACCTACTCATCGTTTTGAATACTTATGGCTGATCTCTGACAGGAACCACACATGTTGCATCACCCATTACAACAGTTCAAACACTTCAATAACGATCCTGACTTTTGCATCCTTTTATGGTTTGAGGCCTATTTACTGGGCTTTAAGGCTTTCAAACGATCGGTAATAAAGCCTCTACTGATTAGCGTCTCTTCAAATTGAAACCCTTTTATGGTAAACCCTATTTTAAAAGCAAAAAATGGCAAAAACACGTTAAGCACGCGTTTTGAATTCATTTACTCACTCGTATGGTCGTTGTTGTTGTCGTTTTCGTCGTCGCCGTAATGTATTGTATTGTATCATGGAAATTATCGCAGTGCTAAAGCTTGATTTCTGTTTAAGTTTTTCTAATGCGAGGCAATACGTTCAAACGTTTTATTTTTTCTTCGCATTTCGCGTTTCACGTTTCACTTCTTCCCCAGGTTTAGAGAGGAACAAAAAAAAAAACTGAAAATACAATCTAAAAATTTTGTTGAAAAACAACAACAAAAACAAGTGTAAACGCAGTTTTTGTGTTATTTTTTTTGCGTGCAACGTTTCTTACCACTTGATTTTGTTGTCATTGCTGTTGTTGCTGCTGTTGTTGCTGTATAAAGATTACTTTTATAGAACAGTAGGCGGGATTTTCCTAAGGTGAAGTATTTAATGTTCAATTTATCATATTCGATTCGGTTTTTTCTAAATAAAAATGATTTGTGTGTGCTAAAGAGTTGAAATTTTAATTTTTAATCTGTGTTTTAAGCCTTAAATATTGGCCCCCCACCCCTCCTCTTCCTCTCCATTCACTACACTGAGTGCAGCTTGCCAAACACACAAATCTTTATACTCTGAGGGCATATACAATGTCTGTTGTATGCATATTGAATTTTGAATTTGGAAAGTAATTGTACGCGTAATAATTATAATATTGTTTAGAGGGGTTGTAAGATCTTTTCGTAATCGAAAAATGACTCAATGAGTCATGACATGTAATTTAACTTTTAAAATGTGGTTCCAAAACAGCTGTGATGAGGATTAAAATGAAAAGCAGTCTCTGGGAAAAGTTAAAAAGTTAGTACGGAAGATTAGATGGGTTATGAAAAGCAGGAAAATGATTTCTCTTCTTGATAGTATCTACTAAAAACCAAAGATTTAAGGCCACTAACAAAGGTTGTCTACGGTTTCAAGGTGATTAGATAACAGACTGCAATGTAATTTTCTGCTGTAATGGGCGCAAACTCAACAAACATTAAAAGTTCAATACACAATCGGTAAAGTGAAGGGCCCTTCAAAAACTATACTTACAGTGGATAAGAATGCAAGAATTCTCCTCCAAGACTTAGAATTATTCTCATTTCCAAATTCTTATGAAGGCAAAAAATACTCAAAGGTTCCCGAAGGTTCCCAAAGGCTCTCTTTATCTGTAAGGGGAAATAGAACTCATTCGCCTTGCCTTAGAATTATCCTCGATTCCAAATTCTTATGAAGACTGAAAATCCTTAAAGGTTACCGAAGGTTCCCAAAGGTTCTCTTTATCTGTAAGCAGTTGAAAGGGAAAGAAGTCGCCATAGCCTAGCTGGTAGTGTGTTAGCTTAATAAACATAAAGCCTAGATACAAACCCCAGGTCAGACTTCTCCAACAAAACACGAATTATGGAAAAAATTTTTTTTTGGGGGCACTTCCTCTCAGCAGAATGCTGGCAAAAACTCTGATAGTAATGTCGTTCGGAGTCGACTTTAAGCTGTAGGTCCCGTCATTCGTGGATAAAATTAAAACATACTTCAAGGGTGATGTGCGAAGCTAGGTTGTTTTCCTGACTAAAGGGTCGTAATATCCAATAATGTATATATGCAAGTGTCAGTATAAAATATTCACTTAAAATATATTGACATGTTCAGACAGCCAAGACCAACGTCCAAGTTTGCCCATGTCTTCTACTTCTCCTTGATTATTTCAAGATATCCTTTATTTGGGTGCCTACGGAAATTGTATTGCAGACATACTAACCAGAACGAGTCACACACTAGAAAACCATATAATTATCGGAGAAGCAAGGGTTTGAAATTCGTGACAAACTTTTACTCCTTGATAATGCTCCTGGTTGGAAGAAAGTACTACTTGGTTAATCGTTTAACTTAGAGATAATGAAACTGATCATTTGATGTAATATTCTCCGACTCCACGGCATTTTGTCTAATAGGAAGGCACCCTTAATTAATGTGTCATTGTCCAGTACTCAAGCGATACGCCTTTTTTCTGTGGAAACTACTGAAATTCTAATAGGGAAAATTGCATGGGGTCGCCGTGGTCTAGTAGGTAGTGTGCTGGCTTATTAGACGTAAAGCCAGGGTTCGAGTCCCAGTGCAGACATTAAAATAAAATACAAAAGGAATTTTTTCAACGATTTCTTCTCAGCAGATTTCTGGCAAAAACTCTGTGAGTAAATAAAATTGCCATGAAAAGTTTCTCAGAAAAAAAAAAATCTGTCGTTCGAACTGTAGATTCCGCCACTTATGTATAAAATTAACACACATAAGTAGTGTGAGAAAGTAGTGTGAGAAACTGCGGGCTTCTTGGGGACGATTGCTGTGGACTGTCTAATAGTGAAGGTATAGCACTGGCCATTTTATAGTCACCTAGCAGCAACTCGTTTCCTTGCCTTTCGCATCTTCTCCTAAAAACCGGCACAATGCAATGCATGAGTAGGGACCATCCCCTGAGTGCTGGTTTTATAAAAAAAAAAACAATAATGAGTACAAAGAGGACCGCAAAAACAGTATTAGGGTTACATACATATATTGAATAAGAATCGAATGGCAACAATTAAATGCCTAGAACGTACGTACTCTACATTGAAGATTAGCCAAGAACTCCGAATATCAGGGGTAAAACTTTCCTTATTTCGGAGAGAAGAAAAAATCTGGCTCATTATGGATTTGTTTTAAAGCCTTTGAGTTAAGCAGTTGATTGGCCTATTGTAGTAGGTTCTAGGATAATAGAGTTGCCAACTTTCTTTTACTTTCCAACAATATTTTCTCTTTAAATTCATTGGTTTTTAGAGTGGTTGTAGTCTGTAGTTTGGAAATAAAGAGACAGAGATGAAGAGAGGTAGAGATATGAAGAAATAGGGACAAACAAAAAAAAGTCCTCCTAAAAAAAAAGTGAAAAACTTATGCGTACTGTTGTACTTTAAAATATTGTGTGAGGTGAAGCCAACGAATATTATTTGTCTTCAACCACAGGACAATGGATCGTTGGGTTGTTATGCTTGTTCAGAATCTAAATTACAATGGAAAACAGTGGACATTTACAAAAATTTTTGAAATTTCTTGTTTCATTACAAATTACCCCTCATGGTGGTCATTATTTTTCAAAAACAAAAAGAAAAAACTGCCATTAAAACAATGTCAAATGATTAGAGTCACCGTATCCATTACAATATTTTGGCTTGTAAGCGCATACAAAGTAATTAAATAATTGACTTCATTTAATGGCTTGACAATTAAAATGAAAATAAACCATCCAACGAAGTATAACGAAAAGAGGCAATTTTTTATTGCGTATCGTACGCATTAGAATGTTGCTCTGATACCCGGCTTTATCTTACTTGTGGTAACATTGTTTTGTTGTTTGTTGTTTTCTCTTTTCTAACCTCAAATAAAAATCTGTGCAAATAAGTATCATTAACACATACCAGAGGAATTGTGTGGTTTTGGTTTTTGTTTTTTTTTTTTCTTTGAATGAATTCAAAAACGTGCCGCTTTAGAGCCACCACATACACTTGGCTTGGCTTGGCTTGGCTTGGTTAGGCATGGTTTGGCTTGGCTTGGCCCGGCAGCCAACCATTTGATATTAATTACCACAATTAGTAAATGGACATAAAATAGTTTCAAATGATTACGCTCATTAAAATGATGATTAGCTCAGGTTTTTCATATACAACAAACGCTCGAAGCTATACTTTGCTTTGCTCTGAATGTAAGCAACCAGATTTATTGGAGTTGGTTTGGAGATTCTGTCCAATTGTGTTTGTGTTCCTTTTTTTTTCTATTTTTTTTGTATTGTCAACCATGATGGGTGATCGCTATCTATCAATTACAACACGGTTTTTAATTGGAACTTCTCTTCTACTTTTTGTAACTCTTTTTTGGTTTTTTTGTTTGATTTCTGCTCCTGGCCAAAACTAAAGATTTTTACTCTTGGTTTCTACTTGTTTTTTTGCTTGTTTAGTAGCTGCTTTGGCTGACCGTATCAATTTGGTAAAACTCATATTGACTCCTATAGCGACTACAACCATATATGCTACGCTTCCTAATGATCGATGATGGTTTTTTTTTTTGCCTCTCTTTCTATTGATTTTGTTCCACTACCAGGCGGTAGATTTTCTGTAATTTCCTGTTGCTTTTTCTGCTACTCCTTTTTCACGATGAGATCTGTCGCTGTGTGACTATTTTGGCATTATCTATTTATCATTTTATGGCTTGTTGACTTTTTAACTTCTTATTTTTACTCGTAATGTTGTTCTCTAATGTCCTCTCTACCTTCCAATTTATTTTTTATTTCTGCTGCCGTAGCAATCGTAAGATAAAACCTCCAAATGTTGCCTTGATCTTGTGGGCACTTAGTAGTAGCTGCTGCTACTTTATAGCACATCCAATACGTTTGTTGTGTACCTGTGGTCAAAAGATACTGATAACGTTGTTTTGTTGATTATTGCTATCATTTGCCACTTGATGCATCAGCGTTTTTGTTTTTTTTTTATTCACCAGCGTTTACCAGTTCCTTATAAAAAAAAAGGAAAAAAATATTTTAACTGATCAATCATTATTAGAGTTTAAATCGTTTGAATTGCATTTAATTGAAGATGTCTTAATGATTTATAAGAATTTTTGTCTTTGAAACAGTTTAGCAGGCATTTGGAGGTACCCTATCAGTTACCATTTCGCCCATGAACCATAGTACATAGGATCTCAATCTGTTCCCATCCCGTGAAGGTACTTCACTTCTTAACGGCAGTCTCGTAACGACCTCATATAAAAGCTGGAGGTTTATTTCATTTGAAGTCGCCGTAGTCTAGTAGGTAATGTAATGTAATGGCTTATTAGACGTAAAGCCAGGGTTCGAGCCCCAAGCCAGACATCAAAACAAAATACAAAAAGTATTTTTATTTGGCGATTTCCTCTTAGCAGATTTCTGGCAAGATCTCTTAGAGTAAATAAAATTGCCATGAAAAGTTTATCAAAAATCTATCATTCGATGTCGACTGTAAACTATAGGTCCCGTCACTTATGAATAAAATTAACGCACACAACATATGTGGTGTGAGAAACTAGGTTAATAATCCTCAGTGAAGGGTTGTAATGACCAATTATGTATGTATGTGGTCTAGTAGGTAGTGCGTTGGCTTATTAGACGAAAGTCCCGGGTTCGAATCCCAGGTCAGACATCGAAACGAAAATATGAAAATATTTCTTCGGCGACTTCCTTTCAGCAGATTTCTGGCAAAAACTCTGAGAGTAAAATTGCCATGAAAAGTTTCTCTCGTTCGGAGTCGACTTTAAACTGTAGATCCCGCCGCTCAAGTATAAAAATAAACTCACACAACACGAGTGGTGTGAGAAGCTAGGACGTTGTACAATGGGTCAATTCGACTACCGGGTACTGTACTTGTCACAGTTGACAAGTACACGTCCTCTAACCTAACCTAACCTACCTACAGAATTGGTCTAGCTTCTCACACCCCTTATTGTGCGTTATTTTTATGCATGAATGGCGCGGCCTACAGTTTAAAGTTTACTTCAAAGGAAAGATTTTTTTTGAGAAATTTTTCTTGGCAATTTAATCAACTCTCAGAGTTTTTGCCAGTTAGTGCCAACGCATTACCTACTTGTCGACAGCGGCTTCAATTAAATTCATCTTACTTACTTAATTGGCCATTAACAACCCGATTAACGGATTTGGCCTGCCGCAATATATCCTTCCAGGCGCCTTTGCTTTTTGCGCGCCTATGCCAGTTGGTCACATCAATCGGTGACAGGGGCTCCTCGACAAGGTCGTCCTCTTCGCCGACTTCCGCAGATCCCCGCATCAAATACCCGTCTCGTCAATTAAATGCATCTGGTACCTCTAAATTAATTTTTTGCTCTTTTGAGAGAAAGAACGCGGTGCTTCTTATTATTCCCAGTTATTGGTGTTCAGACATCAAAACGAAAAATATTTCTTCGGCGACTTCCTCTCAGCAGATTTCTGGCAAAGACTCTGAGAGTAAAAAATTGCCATGAAAAGCTTCTCAAAAATCTGTCGTTCGAAGTCGACTTTAAACTGTAGGTCCCGCCACTCATGTATAAAATTAACGCACACAACATAAGTGTTGTGAGAAGCTAGGTCGTAATCCTGACTGAAGGGTTGTAATGGCCTATTATGTGTGTATGGATGTATTGGTGTTCGAAATACCTCAAGCGTATATCTTTGGGGACATTTTAAATTTCACGCTTTTTAAGTCCTTCGGCATGATAATTCACCACTCCACACTGTTTCAGAATCAATAATGGACTTCCACATCCAGAGATCTTTAATGTTTGACGCGATTGTGCTTTAGTGAGAGTCTTAAATTTATTGCGGCGTAAAAGGGACTCTCATCTTTAAAGCTTGTTCTTAATGATCTATCACTTCCTGCGGCCTTTGACGTTAAACGCGTGTGTGTGATCACTAGAGTTAAAAATTTTTTGGGGCGAAATAGAGAGCAGAGGACGTATGAAAATCAATTAAACAAAAGGGGCCTGTTTTATTTAACCTGTATTCCCTTTAATGTTTGTAATTATTCGTATAAAAAAGTCATCACTATTCTGTTATAATTATAAAAGGTTCTCCAACCTTGACTTATATAAACAATGTTTTTGGATTAAATTTTTCTAAATTCTAGAATAATTGAAACATCCGACCCATAACTCTCTAGTGTTATCAAGTTCTAGATCGTAATGCTCTAGAACACTCATAAAGTGTCATTCAAAAATTATCACAATATTTTGTACTTCATAAAACTGCAACCTTTACTTCATCCCATCATTTGTATTCCTTCATTTAATTTTTTATTCTTTATAATACTCGTACCACTTCTTACATAAGCTGTGAAAATAATTGACCTTCCGAAATATTTATTTACAGGTATTGACACGGCCCTTTGGAAATGACTAACATAATAACTTATAATGTACAAAACATTTCTTGTTCATTAAAAAAAGTTGAAATCTATATTTGAGACAAAACATTTTTTTTCCTTGTTATCTTAGGCTACAGACGGGTAGGTACCACCGCATTACCAAAATCTATTTCTATACTTTACAAACCAATCACTAGCATACCCATACAGTCCATTGACTATCATACTTTTCCTACTACCGCCATATATTAGATGTTAACAAATCAGATTCGTTGGTAAACGGGAATTTATTGTTCTTTACTTTCTAATTCGGTGTTTAAGTTTCTTTGCCATTTCTTTATGGATATGAAGGCGGCATAGAGGCTCCTCTACTTTCTAATTCGGTGTTTAAGTTTCTGTGCCTTGTTTTAGTTTAATTAAAGAGGCTTTACAGTTGACAACTACTTCAGCAGACCCTAGGATGACAAGACTGACATGTTGCGTTGCCTAGAACCATCGTGCTTTGTGTTGTATTTGGTGGGTGGTAAGATTTCACTCTTTCGTTACAGATGTAGTTGTCTCAGCTTTCTCTAATGGAGGTTAATGGTCAGAGATCTCTTCAATGGATGGCTTTGATTTCTAATTTTTTTTATTTCCGAATTGTTAAGATTTATAGTCCAGTAGTATAGTCACTCCATCTCTATAATCAAAAAAATTGCACATTCCTTTTAGTTTGCCTTACTTAATAAGACCTTTCAATACCTCCCCGATTTTTAAACTAAAACACAGGTTTTCCTGTGATCTCTATTTCCGAATTTTCTGCAATTTTTTTTAATCACTTTCCAAAACAAAACAAAAAAATTATTTGTGAGATGATTTCATTGTTGAAATCAAACCACTTTCTATCGAAGCGGGAAGGCGTTAATTCCCCACCAAAAGATTACCATTTTTACTACAATTTGATGTCCGATCTGAAGCGGTGAAACCAAATTCCAAATTCAAAGCTTATCAATATTTCGGTTAAATATCGCGAAAACCTAAAGGTCGCCGTGGTCTAGTAGGTAGTGTGCTGGCTTATTAGACGTACAGCCAGGGTTCGAGTCCCAGGCCAAACATTAAAATAAAATACAATAAGGATTTTTTCGGCGATTTCTTCTCAGCAGATTTCTGGCAAAAACTCTGAGAGTGCCATGAAAAGTTTTTCAAAAAAAAAAATCTGTCGTTCGGAGTCGACTTTAAACTGTAGATTCCGCAACTTATGTATAAAATTAACACACACAACATAAGTAATGTGAGAAACTAGGTCAATAATCCTGACTGAAGGGTTGTAATGACTAATTATGTATGTATCACGAAAACCTACTTTGAAACTGTCAATCGTTTGCCTTGATGAACGATGGTAAACAAACGGAAATTCGTAACCAAGTGAAAATTCCAAATTGAAATCAGTCTTGCACTTTCAATTACTGAACGTCTTGACGCCATAGCGTTAAAGTTTTCTGAACTGGAGGTTCATACCGTTCACCTTTCTTCTAAGCATGTACGAATCAGATTTCTACTTCAAAATTTTTCAAGTATTTGATAAGTGATGTCCTTTGAAATTCTAGAAGTTCTGTAAGTTGATTTTTATTTATTTACTAGTTACAATACAATTACAAACAGACTAGAGCCTCTGGTGGAAATCCAATCCCCATCTATTACGCTCATAGTCTAACACACTAGCCACTAGGGTATCCAGTTCTGTGTGAGTTATTTTGTACATTCCTTAATAAAAATTTTGTTGGTAACGACTTTAATCGGGTTACAGGAACAACTCGAATTCTGATCTTCAGAGAGAGTTCTGATCACAATTAACATCAGATAATTGCTGAGACTGCCACAGAGATTACAAATTCTGAATGTTTTACTAACAAAAACCAAAAAAAAAGCCAATGGAATCCTGTGAAAAGAAAACCTCCAATCTTTATAATCTTGGACGTGATTTTGATGTGAATATAGTATGATTTGTTAATTTCAAATGATAGATTTAAATATACACACTAGTCTCTGTATCTTATCCAACTTCATTTGATTTGTTTTTAGATTTTTTCTCTCTGTCCAAACAACCCTTCAGTTAGGATTATGACCTAGGTTCTTGCACCACTTAAGGCGTGTGTGTTAATTTTATACATGAGCATGAGCATCGGCATCATGGCATACATACATATACATAATTGGTCGTTAGAACCCATCAGTCAGGATTATTGACCTAGTTTCTTACACCACTTATGTTGTGTGTGTTAATTTTATACATGAGTAGCGGAATCTACAGTTTAAAGTCGACTCCGAACGACAGATTTTATGAGAAACTTTCTATGGCAATTTTATTTACTCTCAGAGTTTTTGCCAGAAATTTGCTGAGAGGAAATCGCCGAAAAAATATTTTTTGTATTTTTTATTTTGATGTCTGGCCTGGGACTCGAACCCTGGCTTTTACGTCTAATAAGCCAACACACTACCTACTTACCTCTACAGGATTTCACTGCAAGAGTTCTGCTTACTATTGGCATGGCATGTCTAAGCTCTCCTGAGATTTGTCTCTCTATAAGTTCTCTAAGCTAATTGACTAAGCAGATATTTTTTGCCGCCATTATCTCACCCAGCACAGAAGCAATAACTTCATTTATTCATTTTAAATTTTGACATTCCATAGCTGTCATCATAATTTCAAGAAAACTAAAAATATTTTGACATTAATTTTCTGATAATAATTCAAATAACATTGAAATTTACAATCATTAATAAAATTTTAATGCATTTTTTTTCTTTTTTAAATAAATTATGCCCATTTAAACTAGCTTTTAATGGGCAGTTATGCAAAATTTCCTTTGCTACACTAAAACGAATAATTTTCGAATTTTCGCCTGAAAAAATTTCATATTCTGACCAGCATTTGCCTCAAACTTGTATAAAATCCACTTGCTGGTATAAGAGTTTGTTTCAAACCACTTGCAACTTATTCAGCTTAGTGGTGAGGATTTGATTAAAACATTGCAACATGTATGAAGTGATATGTTGCAACTTGCCAGTCTATAGCTTTCCGTTAAAGAAGCTGCCTGCTATTGACACCAACTATTTGTAAGTGTCACTTGGCTAGAGTATAAGAAAAAATTTTTTTTTTAATTAAAGCAGTTCATTACATGCCACAACGCCCTAAAAAAAAGAAAAATAGCAAAAAAAGGATAACTTCTACCGTTTGTTCTAGTAAATGTACTGGCAAATGTAAAACTGGTACAAAACCGCATTTGTCACGCAAATCCGTAAAAGTTTTCTTGCAACATGGAAAAAACATTTACAAAATATGCAAATTACTTGCCACATGCACCAACCAACCATACTATTCCTACTACATTGCATGCAGCTTGCAATTTAAGGCAGACTGCTATTTACAGAAGCATCTCTCACACTCGTGGCCATAATGTTTTAACAACGATTTGCCAAATAACACTGATGATGATGGCGAAGATGATGCTGAAGATGATGATGGCAATGATTGGCTTTATTTGCATTCAAAGACAAACATGCGTGTTGGTATTTTAATTAAAAATACATGGCATTTGGATTTTTCTTTCTTTCTTTTTCTAATTCATTTAAAATGCTTTAAAAATATTGGCATTGGTTTCACTATTAAATTCATACAATTCCTTCAGTTGATGGGCCAATTCACGATCTACCACTGCACCACCTCTGGTCATTGTCTCTTCAATCATTTCCTCTGCCGTTGGTGTTGCCATTAGCATTTCTTGTGTGGTTATGGCCTTAGGCTCCACCAGACTCATCAGGAATGAGGCACAAACGCCAATACTGTAGGGTAGGAATTTTGTATATTCCTCAAGCAAGTAATTGTAACTGGAAATTGTAACAACAATTAGGAAACTTAACGCCAATAAAATCGTATCTAAACTCACCTTAAATAATCGGGTATTTTTGATGCCACCAACTTCTCATAAGTCTCTCGCAAGCAATCACAATAAGTTTTAAAAATCTCACCAAAATGCTTATAACGCACCTCAGCAAAGGTTGATAGGGCCAAGAATACTGTCAAGTCCACCATAGGCGATGATAGTCTCAAAGTTTGTAAATCAAACATAGAACTGTCATAAGGCTGGCCCTTATCATTATATTTAAAGGCCACATTATTACGCAAGTAATCACCATGACACAAGGTAACCAAAGGCTCTCTAGGTTGTACTCTTTTCTTGCCATAGCTATGGTTGTCACCCAGTAATTGCACAAAGTCTTCTATAAATTTACTATCCACAGAGCTCTCATATTCTCTTGTGGCTTTGGCTACTCTTTGTACACTTTGTCTTAAGGTAATGGCCCAATCTGGATGTAAATCGGAAGCATAGCGTGGCTCTTTTAGGTCTTTGCTAAGCTCTTCAAATAGTTGTGGTTTCTGTTGGCGCATTGCAAAACCAACAGCATGAAATTGTGCCAAATATTTCACACCCAAGAATATATGCTCCAATGATATATTTACCATATCCTTGGCCACAGTCCATCCATCACAGGAAAAGTCTTCTGTTACCACAATGGCTGAATTTTTTTCCAATTTTCCGTAATAATATTTGGCCAATTTAAGGTTGATTTTGCCAAACTTTTCCATGGCCGGCATGATTTTTTCATATGCCAAGATCTCATTATTGAAGAGGGCATTGAAGTTAATACTGTCGTAGATTTCTTGTGGTAATTGTGGAGTTTTCTGAAAGGAAAGAAAAAAAAACACAAGAAAATTTTATTAAATTTCGATTTGAGGCCGATTTAAGTAGATCAACATGAAGCCTAGAAAATAAGAGAAGCTTTCTTAAGACCACATCGAACGTATCTGTTCCCGATCACAATGTAAACTTCAAGAATTTTCCAAAGGTCTGGTACAGAATATTCACATCCACATCCGTTGGTTGTTGTGGTCAAACATTCTGGAAGCGAACTACAACGATGCTGCACCGAGAATACGGAAATGACTGGATAATCCTGTCCTTGAATTATCTGCACAAAAAACGGATGCATAACTCATAGCGTTGCACAGATACTTCTTACTTACTAACTTAATTGGTCAATACAACCCATTAGTCAAGACTACAACCTAGCTTCTCACACCACCCATGTCGTGTTTGTTAATTTTATACATGAGTACAGTTTCACGTCGGTGTCGAACGATAGATTTGAGAACCTTTTCATTGACAATTTTATTTACTCTCCGAGGTTTTGCCAAAAGACTGCGGAGGGAAAGTGCCCAGAAGAAATATTTTTTTCATATTTCATTTTGTTCATTAGCTGAGTTTCGAACTACAGGTTCTTGTCTATTAAGTCAACGCACTACCTAATACCATAAGAATACACATATGAAGGTAGCACATGGAATTTTGTTTTAACAGTCCCGTGATATTTTCATAGGATACAACAAAGTGACTGATAAGATTGGCTTTTAAAAAATGCTAGAGGCTGGAATAATAAATCGCTTTTAATGCCGAGCATTGGTGTTCCTTTAGGTGAGAAAAGGATACTGCTATTAAAGTATATCTGCAGTTCATAGCACATGATCCTGCAGTATGTGAAGAGACCATTGTTGTAATACTCGGAAAGATCTCGATAGAAATCCATCTAAGAGGCTGCTATTAGAGTGGATGTGCATTTCATTGCACAGGATCCTGCAGTATATGAAGAGACCATTGTTGTAATACTCGGAAAGATCTCGATAGAAATTCATGCAAAAGACTAAGACAGATTTTATAAAATGAAAAGCGGTAAAATCGTTACAAGAAAATAATTCGAAGAAGCGCTCGCAATATCTTAGAGAGTTGCAGCAAAGGTAGGACATTCATCACAACGGCGCCGTCCTCTCAGTAGATTTGTACCACAAAGTACAATGAAAAGTGTATCAAAAAATTTGTCTCAACCAGTGGTGTTGTACTAATTTTTGTTTTTTGCCGGACCGCGTATTATATAGACAGGGCCGATCCTGGGTAGGCGACCGCTCTGTGTCGTCTCATGTCCTAAATTTAACGAAATTTTTCATGATAATTCTGGCGAACCGTTTTTTTTAGGTCTCATGTCCCAAATTTGAAGACGTGGGGGAGTGAGATTTCCCCCAATTTTCGCCCGTCGCTAGGATCGGCCCTGTATATAGCATAAAAAGGAAAGGAAATGAATATATATATATATGTTTACAGTATTCCCTCGATTTACGTCGTAGAATGTTCCGGAAAAAGGTCACGTAAATCGAATTTCATACTGTCAGAAGAAATTGCCGCAGAAATACTTTTTTGTATTTTATTTTGGTGTCTGGCCTGGGACTCGAATCCTGGCTTTACGTCTAATAAGCCAGCACACTACCTACCTATTGTTTTGTTTATAAACCACAGAGGCGTCGTAAATCAAATGACAACGCAAATCGAAGTTGAAGGGAACAAAATTTTTGACGATGTTAATCGAAACACCGTATATCGAGGGAATACTGTATTACAATAATAGGAATGTTGCGGAACGCGGTCGTGTCGTAAAAGGAAGTACCGGAACGACAAAACCACTGATCTCAACTTATAAAATTGTGAGAAGCTAGGTCTTATGTACGTATGTATAGTATTCGCTTAAGCAAGATCAAGTTTCCTTGGACTAGGGATCACTTATGTTTTCATGAGTTCTTGCTTGAGTTGTCACTTAGGCAAGCATTGTAAACGACTACCTTTCTTTGCAGAGGGGTTTTAATGTGTCATTTTTTTTATTATTTTTTATTAAAAAATTTGTTTTGCTTTAGAGAGTAACAAACAAGAATAAATTTTATTTTGTTTTGGTTTTATTATCTTCTGATTAAAATTTTTTTATCGCTTATATTTAGTACTTCACGAATCGCACGTATTTTTATGATAATCGAGTAGCTAACGACGCTAGACACTCAACATGATGGTGAGTAGTGTTTAAATATTATTAGAGGGGTTTCGGGGAGGGTCTATTTTTATTCTGAAATGTTAACGATGACGCTTCAGTTTTGTAAATGACAAGTAAAAGTAGGCACTTTCTGATAATGCTGTTGATTTGAGCATTTTTTTGTGTTGTGTTCTATTGCCTGTTCAATTATTAGCCATATATTATGAAATTATTGTCTGGGAGATATTATACACCCTACACCATGCATATTGAATTGTATTGTATCCTTTATTTAGAGAAGATTGTTTAGACGGAAGATTGTCCGCTTATTTCATGGAAGTTGAGCTTTCAGACGTAGGGCCTCCGTTAAGGTTACTGGAATAGAATCGACTTAAAATTTGTTGCTATTGTTTTGCGCTATTAATCCTATCCACAGAAGCACCCATTTGTCTTGCCTTTTTGTTTGAATTGAAGAAAAAATATGCATTTCTAGCGCCCGATTAAATAATATGGGGTCTAGTAATTATAAAACCCTTTTCCTAATACAGGATCTGATCTTTTAAACTCCACACAGCGTAATTAATTCTGGCTTATACAATGCTGAGTAATATTGCTAAAGATTTCTGTTGGAAAAGTAATGATAGAAGAATGGGCCCATTGTATTTATTTTATTGTATGTCTATAACGAACCCCCGGCTGGCATGGGATTACTCCAAATCGCCTCGGGCTAGAAGCGTTCTGGATACCCAACCATCCAAACAATAATGAAGGAAGTTTTCAGAAATCTTGCCTTCCTTCTCGCCATTATAACTTTTGCAAAATTCGTTATAACAAATTTTTAGGTTATGGACTTGAATGTACATTCAGCCACAAAAGTATACATACAAATCCGTTTTCGTTAAAAATCTTTATTATTGTCTGACATCTTTCTCCGATTGTATCAACTAGTACTTATTTCGTGAATGGTAGCACTTAGTTTATGTCTGATTTGACAGATAATTAGTTTTATCCTTCCGCTAAACGAATATGGTTCCATCCAATGTGTTTTCGCTTTGCTAAGTGGGCCTGCGTTCGACTTACAGAAAATGCCGATTTTAGCAAAAAAATCATCTTTTCAGATGAAGCTCATTTTGATCTTGGCGGGTATGTAAACAACCAAAATTGTCGCATTTGGGGCACAGAAAACCCACGCATTACTAAACGAAACAGCGTTAAACGAGGCAACTTAACACGTACAACTCATAAATCAACTGTGACGCAGGAAAGAAGCGTTCGTAATGTGATTGCGATTTCGGAAAATAGAATTGGAAGCTTTATTCTGGAGAGATTTACAAAAGACCTTTAAAAAAGTTACATTGTTACACCGGCGCTATATAGTGCACCGCTTTTGGCTAGTGCATGACCGTTTTATTTGCAACCGCGTAATACTGAAACAGCGTTAAGCATAGTCTCACTGAACATTGAAAAGCCGACGCACCCAAAACGAGTCACTGTTTGGTGGCGGATTTTGGTTTAGAGAGGCATAATTGGGCCATTCTTCGAAAATAAGCAAGGAGTGGCCGGTACAGTCAATGACAATCGTTATCGGGCCATGTTGAACGAATTTTTGTTCACAGAAATTGAAGAGCAAGATATTGGCAATATTTGGCTTCAACAGGACGGCGCTACGTGCCACACAGCTGAAGCTACATTCGATCCTTTAAGCACTATTTTTGAAGATCGCATTATCAGCCGCAAGTCGTTTAGCCACCTCGGAGCTGCGATTTGACACCGTTGGAGTATTATTTGAGGGATGCCGTTAAAGATACGTTTTACGCTGACAAGCCAGAGACAATTGAAGCTTTAAAGGACAATATTCATGAAGCCATTGGTGAAATACAGCTGCACATAATCGATAATGTGCTTAAAAATTGGATCGATCGTGTAGGCTACTGCATGGCCAGCCAAAGCAGCCATTTGAATGAATTTATTTTCCATTATTAACCGGAAGGATTATACTTCCAAATAAAAAAAAAGAATTTTAAGAAAATATTTAGTACAGTATTCCCTCGATTTACGTTGTAGAATGTTCCGAAAAAAGACGACATAAATCGAAACGAGGTTTACGTACATTTTACAAAAACAAAAACTGAAATAATTAAATTTTTCTTCTATGTATTGAATTTTTTTAAAGAGGGAATTCCCCTGATTTTGTTTATAAACAACAGAGGCGACGTAAATCGAATTATGGCGCAAATCCAAGTTGAAGGGAGCAAAATTTTTGGCGACGTTAATCAAAACAACGTAAATCGAGACGAAAATCGAGGGAATACTGTAGTTTTTTAAAGAATTTTCTTAACAAAAAAGTTATTTGGCAGATACTTTTGTGGACCTGTGTAGGTATAGAGATCATAATGATCATAATGCCATAACAAACAAATTTTTTGTGAGAAACTTTCCATAGCAATTTTGTTTACTCTCAGAGTTTTGCCAGAAATCTACTGAGAGCAAGAGGACCTGAGGTTTGAAGAGAGGTCTCATGTCTAATTACAGTGATTACCTAGACTACAGCGAATTCATGTCGTACATTGTGTAGCTGAAATAGAATTCTATAAGGCCGGCAACTGCTACAAATAAAATCCAACATAGGCAAGTAGTACAAACAAAGTGGCGTTTTAAATAAAAAAATAAATTATGACGATCCCATTAGAAAAAAACGAAACACAAACAAACAAATGCTCAACAATTTACATTCGCAATGAAAGCAATAGAAATAATTTAATTTTACACAAATATTGTATGCATGTTTTTATTTAATTTATTATTATTTCCAAGTAATTTTCTTTCATTGCTAATGATAAAACTGTAGACTCTAACTATTTTGTTCAACAACAAAGTTGAAATTGAAAAACAAAATTCTGGAAAAAAAATTTCACAATAAACTCCAAAGATGAATAGACAAACGTTACGTTAATTAGAGATAAAAGATAAACCCCTTAATATATAGACTTTGGAATCACATTTTGTCACGATTTGTTAAACAAGCTTGTACCTGCCACCTACCTTAACAAATAAATTCACTTGATTTTTAATCCCCTTAAATTCATATTTTAACTTGGCCTTATAGCAAGTGGTTAACATGAATGCCTCATCGGTTCCGATTAATTGAATATCAATATCGAGTATTTGAAAATCTTTAACATCCGTTTCACTAAAATTTTCAATTAGTTTTTGATTTTTTAATATTGCCGGCACAAGTTCCGTTTGAAGCCACTTAATTTCATCGTCTTTTGCAAATGACATTGTATTTTTTGTTGTTTTTTTTTTATTTTTTAATAATTTATTTTCTAAATTATACTTTGTCTGGAAATACTGTAGAAGTTTGTCGCTCAAACTATAAATGCCAACTGTTTGCTAAAAATTGTTGATCATTTCATCAGAATCAGTTTTGTTTTTAGAAATTATCGCGCTCTTCCATTGTTTTCTTTTTTTTTTGAGTACATAGAGAACGACGCATTTTTGAGATAAGGCCAGCTAGTAGAGAGTAGAATATAAAAGAATTTCTAAATAAGAAAATACGGTCAAGTATGTCAATGTAAATATGAGAAAACAGAATAACAACGTAAAGCGTTTTGTAAAGCGTAAATTGTTTAAAATCGTTGAAATTTATTCCATTTTATCATTTCCATTCTTCTAACGATGATTGCGTAAGTTCATGAAAATTGTTGCATTTCAAATTAAAATTTAGAGGGTGTCTGATATGTATTGCAACCAACTTCAGGTTGTTATCATTTGTAAACCGCTCGTCTGACGGCTGACAGATTTATTCAGTGACACTGCATTTTATTACTTTCCAAGCTTACAAAAGCATTTAGATCTATTGCATTCAGGAAGAAAAGTTATTCGTGATGGAATTCAAGCGTGATAGTGTGATTGCTTTATATTTGGCTGGAAAACCCTAAGGTGGCTATCGTTAGAGCCCTCCTAGCATATAAATGTGAATAAATCTTTTGTTTCTCGTACCATTTGCTCGCTTATCGTGATACTGGCGGTGTTGCATCGCGTCCAAAAAGTGGACGAAAAAAACGGTAATAACACCAGAAATGATCCGAAAAGTGAAGGCCAGATTTCATCGAAATCCACGCCACAGTGGTAGAAAAATTGCTCGTGAGCTGAACGTATCGCGAGAATGGATGCAACACATATTAAAAAATGTGCTTGCACTAAAGCCATTGAAGTTCCAAAAAGTGCAAGAGCTTACCGATGGACAAAAAAATTTTTAAAAAATATAGCGCTTTACTTTGTTGCATTATATATCAGCCACCCTGTATTTTAATTACAAAGCGTTTTTTCCTGAAGTTGCAGTCACATTCTGTTCCAACATTAATTTAATAAAATATACTTTCATTCCTAAAGACTAAAAGAGTGCGGCAGCCAAAGAGCAAGTTACCATAAGAGAATGTGTTAGTCTTTCTAATCTAGTTGTCAATTATTCGAGTTTTAATATTATATTAATCGAATGAAAACTGAACGGTTAACCTTAATTGATTTAATTTAAAAATAATATTTATTTAACCTAGAGAATAAGTAACTTTCTAGTAAAGTTACTCCAAGATGGAGCATGAAATAATTTTCATTACGGTTTTTGATTTTTTTTTAATTTACAAGGGCACCAACCCCCCAACTAATAATTCATTTAAGAAAAATGTTCAATACCAGTAGGCAGGTTTCTGGTCAAACAAAAGCTGTTTAGAGCAGATCAAAACTCTTCGCATTAGACGAACTCCTATATGGAAAGCATCAAGAAGAATAGGCGGCTTCTTCCTAAGCAGGAACTGCAGAAGAATAGGTTTTTGGCCAAACAGAAACTGCGTAGAGCAGGACTGTACTTTTCGCATTAGACAAACTTTAGAAAATAATTCGAATCATCAGTGATATACACGAGGATGCAAAACACTCAATTCTTTATAGATGGTAAAATCAATAAGTTGTTGTAGTCTAGTTAGAAGTCACCGTAGTCTCATAGGTAGTGTGTTGGCTTATTAGACGTGAGATCACTCTTCAAGTCCCTGGTCAGACACTTCTAATAAAACGAAATATGAAAAAATATTTATTCGGCGTCTTCCTCTCAGTCGCTGTCTCGACCTTGTCTCGGGGCGCTTCACCAAAGTCTCTCTGGCGTGGGTCCCCGGGCACAGTGAAAATCTGGGAAACTGTAGGGCCGACGAGCTTGCCAGAGCTGGTGCGCTCCTTCCGGAATCTTCTTCTGTTGAATTGGGTATGCCACTTGCCTCGGCCAAGTTGTCCTTTACGCGGAGGTTCCTTCGGGGCGCCAACCTATCCTGGGTCAATGAGGAGTCCTGCTCCACCGCTAGACTCACGTGGCCCAGGATAGATGGAAGGCGTACCAACCGATTACTTGGTCTCGGTCGTGATGTCATCTCGACTGTAGTGGCCGTGCTTACGGGTCATTGCATCATGGGTAGACACGACTTTTTTTTAACGAATTCTGCCGTGGATGCAGCTCCACTGAGGAAGAGGAAACTGTTATTCACTTTCTTTGCCAGTGCCCGTCTCTTGCTAGGTGTAGATATAGGTTATTTGGCTCCCCATTCCTTGTTAGCTTAACGTCCTTAGCTTCGTCCATCAAATTTTATGGCTGGTTTTCCAGTGCGGGGTAGTCGTGCTTTTGTTTTGCAGCCTGATTTGGCGGAACTTGGTTTGTACAGGGACTGCGTTCACGCGTGGCATCACAGAGCTACCACTCCGACCTAACCTAACCATCCTCTCAGCAGATTTCTGACAAAATTAAATTAAGTGATGTGAGAAGGTTAATGAATAGATTTAATTGGCGTCTAGATTCGTACTTGAGTTATTGTCGTATGTATTGCGCTAGGTTGCATTCCTATATATGGATACCATCAGTGACGTAATTTGCATTGGTACCGACAGACAGAATGAAATGCAACGCAATCATTGCGAAAATCTCTGACAATTGTTTGTTGAGTTGGCAATTTATTGCAATTCCCATGTGCATCATATTAGGGTGATTGGTGTGTCTTCTGTTCTTGCACTCAGGTGTCCATTCTTTGGATTCGTTATTATTAGTCCCTCTTTTTTTTTGTTTTTTTTTTTTATAAAACCAGCACTCAGGGGATGACCCCTACTCATGCAGTGCATTGTGCAGGTTTTTTTTAGGAAAGGTGGAAAGAGGGAAGATGCGAACGGTAAGGAAACGAGTTGCTACTGGTGTCTATAAAATGGCCAGTGCTATGCCTTCACCATTAGACAGTCTCCAGCGATCGTCACCTAAAAGCCTGCAGTTTCTCACACTACTTATGGTGTGTGTGTTAATTTTATACATAAGAAACTAAATTCTTTATAAGCCTATCAATAAATCAGAATTTTTTTTTTTAAATTTTAATACTGAATTGTTTAAGCTTATAAAAGAATTCGTATTTCAAATTTTTATAAAATATTTTGGTCATCGAAATAAGCACTCAAAGACTATTGAATAACATAAACTGACCCAACTAATAATTTTTTAAAAAAATAAAAATTTTTTTTTGCTTTTTTGAAATAAATTTCCAATCAAAATTTTAAACAAAAAGGACCACACATAAGCAGTTTTGTTATGCATATTCTCACTGCATATATGCATATTTAATAATACAAAAATTCTATTGTATTGTGTTTTAGTTGTTGTTGTTGTTTTTTTTTATTTCCATTTATTAACAATTCAAAACTAGCCGTTATAGTGTTGAAAGTGTAAGTGTTCATGTGTGTGTATGAATGATTATAATTGTTGTTCAGATTGTAAAGGGTGAATTTTTAGCTATTATCTTTCTGGCAACACTGGTTTTAACAGCTCACGCACGTTTCTGGTTTTGTTTCACTGTCAAACATCTTCACTTTAGTCTATAATTTAACCATGAATCGTCTTACAAACGAATAACGCTTGGAAATCATTGAATTTTATTAGCAAAATGCGTGCCCTGTTAAAAAAGTTCATCGCGTGCTTCTTCCATTTTATTGTCAGTTTAATCTACCCACTGACTATTCGGACTATTATGACTAAATTTCGCACCAAATTTACTTTGTTGATCATTAAACCCCCAACACGCTTACGTAGAGTGCGAACTTAAGAAAATATCGCAGCTGTATCGGCCAGTGTTAATGATGACCATCAATTATCGATTTCGTCGCCGTTTTCAGCAATTTGGCCTATGTTACTCAACAATGTGGATAATTTTGCGGAAGGATTTAGATGTGAAGCCTTTTCAAATACAGCTCGTGTAAGAATTGAAGCCGAACGATCTGCCACAACGCAGAATTTTTGGTGAATAGGTTCTTGGAAAGTTGGCCGAAGATCCACCTCTTTATCGAAAAATTGTATTCAGCGACAAAGCTCATTTTTGGCTCAATAGATACGTAAATAAGCAGAGTTGTGAACAAACTATCAATGCATCCAGAAAGTCATAGTTTGGTGCGGTTTATAGGCTGGTGGCATCATTGGACCGTACTTCTTCAAAGATGTTTCGAATTGTAACGTAACTGTGAATGGCGAGCGCTACCGTGAGATAATATTCAAATTTTTTTTTGCCCAAAATGCAAGAGCTTGACTTGATTGACATGTGGTTTCAACAAGACTGTACCACATGCCACACAGCACGCGTAACAATGGACTTATTGAGAGGCGAGTTCGGAGAACATTTTATTTCATGTTCGGGACCGGTCAATCGGCCGCATAGATCGTGCGATTTAACGCCTTTAGATTATTTTTTTTGGGGCTTTGTCAAAGCTAATCGCTAAAAAGACAAGCCCGCTTCAATTGACGCATTGGAAGACAATTTTGAAGCATTTATTCGAGAGATACCGGCCGAAATGTTGGAAAGTGTATGCCAAAATTGGACTAAGCGGAAGGACCATTTGAGGCACAGTCCCGGTCAATATTTGGATGAAATAATCTTCAAACATTGAATTATATGGACTGTACTATCGATTCAAATAAGAATTTCAAATGCTTTGTCTGAATTTATGTGCTCTTTGTTGAACAATTTTCCTATAGCTCCTAAAAAATCACCCATTAGTTGTAGGTATAGTTGTTGTTGTTGTTGCATGTTATGGGAAAGATATTTGTTAGTGAAATAAATTTTATTCAAAAATTGTTGTTGTTGCAAAAATATTTTTTTGTTTTTATGTTGCATGTGTCAGTCTAACTGACTTTGTCAATGGAAGGAAGGTGGTGTCAACATTTCAAAAAAACAATCTGTAGAGTATCAAAAATAGTTTTTTTGTTTGTTTTTTTTTTAACAAATTAAAGCAAAAGAACAACAAAAAAAGACATAAAAATATCATAAAAATCATATAACAGAGACATTGTGCCACACAAAATATCATACATTACAACGACCAATGTTTCATAGGAACATGCAACGTTGTACTCGTTAACCATAAATCTGGTCAATTTGTGCAAATATGCTTGCCATACGTATTGTATACACAAATGTATTGTTGAAATAACAGCAAATATGTTCATATATTTTGCATAAAATAAAACAACAACAACAACAACAACAACAACAATACAAAACATTAACAATAAAAGATTAAAAAATGGAATTATGACAACAACAATAAAATAAAAGTGCATATTGCCACACACAAATGGTACTCATGCCAGGCATTTATTGTTTGTTGCATATTAAATAACAGATTTTGAGAATTCAAAAGAAAAAAAAAAGATTTTTTGTTTTACTTTTTTGAATCATAAAATAATGTTATACGGACCCTACATACATACATATTGTATGGCAACAACAACAACAAGAACAACAGCAACTATTTGAAAGGGACTTTTAGTTTGTTTGAAAAATTATTTTTTTTTAAGTACACTAATACCCCGGTTTGCGTCGCTAATAGGGCCTGAAGAAACGCGACGCAAACCGAAACGACGCAAAACGAAGCACGATTTTCCATACATTTGTATTGATTTTCGTTTAATTGGTTCCGAGATTCATAATTTTACCTGAAAAAATAGATTTTTCAATAAAAAATATTTAATTTCCCAACGACCATCAGACAACATAATACATACGTATGAATGTATTTACATTAGACTTAAACGGGAAATCCCCTTTTTCTGTTTTAGCTTTGAACAAACATTTTCATATTAACGATGCAAATCGAAGCACTTACGATGCAACTTCGAAACATGCGACGCAAACTGAAACAAAAACGACACAACTTCGAAGTCACAAAAATTTTAAAAGACACAACTTCGAATTTACATTAGACCTAAACGGGAAATCCCCTTTTTCTATTTTAGCTTTGTACAAACAATTTCGTATTAACGACGCAAATCGAAGCACTAACGACGTTACTTCAAAACATGCGACGCAAATTGAAACAAAAACGACGCAACTTTGAAATCACAGAAATTTTAAAAAGACACAACTTCGAATTTGCGTTAGATTTAAACGGGAAATCCCCTTTTTCTATTTTAGCTTTGTACAAGCAATTTCGTATTAACGACGCAACTTCGAAACATGCAACGCAAACTGAAACAAAAACGACGCAACTTCGAAGTCACAGAAATTTTAAAAAGACACAACTCCGAATTTGCGTTAGATTTAAACGGGAAATCCCCTTTTTCTGTTTTTGCTTTGTACAAACATTTTCGTATTAACGACGCAAATCGAAGCACTAACGACGGAACTTCGAAACGTGCGATGCAAACTGAAACAAAAACGACACAACTTTGTAATCACAGAAATTTTAAAAAGACGTAACTTCGAAACAGACGCAGAACGAGGCGACGCAAACCGGGATATTAGTGTATTCAATACGTACGTATGTACGTTTGTATATACATATGTTTGTATGTGTATTCTTAAATTATTAATTAACATTATATTTGTTAATATATATTCCAGCCAGCATTTTTGGAAGTTTTTAATCAAATTTTAGTCTTTTTTGATCCTTCTGCGCGATTAAAGTGACTACCCGCGACTCTTCTTAAAAAGTCACTTACGAGTCGTTTTCTATAATATTTTAGAATAATTTTCGACTCTTTTCTAGTAGATTTATAATCACTTTCTGATCATTTACGATTATATTCGAATCGATCTCTTCAGTCATCGTTTAATCGCATACGAAACTTTTATGAGTCCTTTTATTGTCGTTTATGAGTCATGTTCGTATTAATTTTGACTGGCTTTTAGGTCATTTATGATTAAAATTTGAGTAATTTATTAATCGTATTTATAATTGTGTTTTTATTAGGTTCCTGAGTCCTACGTTTACACTGCCGCGATTTAAAAAATCACGTTCGTATGAATGTTAAGTATCAAAGAAAGAAAGTTAAGTTTACATTCGTGGTGCATGTACATCAGACATCAAAATTTATTTAAAGAAATATTTTTTTTCGTTAAAAAACAAAGAAAAATTTTTAATTTAAAAAAATTTTACTTTATTTCATAGCCATCTTTTACATAAAAGAACATTTTTACAGAGAAGCAGTTTTTAATCATCTATCCGCGGAAAATATTATCATAAAATACGTAATCATCAATCACTTTTCAAACACCTGCATGATCTGTTTTTGATTAAATGTTTTTCAATTTTCAGTAGAAGTAGAATCTAATAATAAATAATGGAAATAATAGTCATATTTTAAACGTCTATATGATTAATTTACGATTGCGATACAATTTTTTATTGAATTTTATATCGAACTCAGTTTACTAACTGGCGAGAATTATATTTGAGTCCTTTCTTTAATCAGGTAACTGGCTCATAAGATTTTGATCACCAAAAGTACTCTAAAAAGACTCAGCAAGGTGATTTTTATCAAAACAATCTTCCAAATGCTAACTGGGATTAAAACAATAAACAATATTTTATTGTCAATCTAACACCCTGTTAAATATAAAATATTCATTTTTGGGTTTATGTCTTTGCTTACATCCAACTCATTAACCCATTATCGTTCGCCTGCCGCATAAATTCTATAGCTTATATGCTATGTTTAACAAGACATTACCTTATCCTTTCTATTAAATTTGTCTTTTCCAAGTATGTGTTGGCCATTCTAAGACCCATGGCTTGTGTTGCGGTGGTCTAGTTTCAAACCCCAGGTGAGATATCTCCAACTAAACGAAGTATGATCAAATACTTCTTCGCCAGTCTCCTTTCAGTAGGTTTCTGGTATTAACTCTGAGAGTAAATAAAATTGCCATGAAAAAGTAACTCAAAAATCTGCAGTTCGGAGTCGCATTTTAAACTGTAGGTCCTGCCACTTATGTATAAAATTAACACACGCAATATTGAGTGGTGTGAGAAATTAGATTGTAATCCAGACTAAAGGGTAGCAATCACCAATTCTGTATGTATGTATGTAGTCTAAGTGTCTGTGGTTAACTTTGGCCAACAAGATACCCACAAGGAACTGCTTGAGTATAGGTTCTAACAGGATACTGTACTGTTGGAAGTTTCGCTGATAGGCTCGGTCTGCCCCATCAGGGTAGCTGCAGAAGCTGCCACAATGTTGGGAGCAATGTAATTGGTACAATATTTTTTTATGCGAGTGCCCTGCATAGACAGAACGTTCCACTGAGGGAACTGGACGGTTTCATCTGGATTTTGGAGTAGTTAAAATCCACCGTAACGGGTTATGACAAGGGGGATTTAACTCACACTGGGAAACAGATTGGGCCATATGCGCCACCGAGTGAACTTCCCTGTGAACGGAAAACTGAACTGCCCGTTTACCTAACTTAATCTACTCTTTAAACATGTGATTTTTCTTTTACCCCTTGTATATAATCACATGTACTAACATTTTTCCTTTTTTTAATAATACATCTGGCATCGCCATTAGCAACAACGAATTTTTGAATTTAAAATTGTGTCTGAACTAAATATGGGGCACCATGTTGCATACCTTCAGGCATAACATTTAAAATAATTTCCTTAACGCAAGGGGCAATAAACGGTAACGTATTGTAATCAAATAAAAAATAAAAACAAAAACAAATTTAAGGAATGAACATTTTGTACAATTTATAATTGCTGCCCCTTCTCCCCCCATTGGTATTGTTGTACAATTGAACAGCAACATTATTATTAAACAATTTATTACTCCCTCTGCCAGTCACTCCCCCTCCTCCTCATCACTGCCTTTGCCTGCATCTGAGCCAACAGTTGTTACGGTAATTAATGGTCACATTAAATCGGTTGTTAATTGTATTGGCCTACTTACTCCGCAACTAAATTGCCGTGCGCCCGTATCTGATGCTATGCTGAAATGGGAAATCGTTGAGGTATTAACAAATTTACAAAAACAAAAACAATATTGATTTCAAATATCCTCCCTCCTCCCCCTTCCCCCAAGCCATTGTCTGGACATACACAATATAATTAAATTCCTTTAATATGATTAAAGTCTAACAACAAGAGCATTAACAAATGCTTATAAGCCTGGAAGAGCTACTACTATTATATCCTGGTATTAAATTGTTATGGGGGAGTGTGTGGGGAGGGGGGAGGCGATTAGAAAATTTATTGAAATTATCGAAATTACCAGCTTTATACGGTAAATATGTTATAATATATGTTTTGTAGGTGTTTGTGTGAATGTGTTTTGGTATTTTAATGCATTTTAAGACTCTCTGGTCTTAAGGAATTCCATATGCCTGCTTGCTTGGCTTGCATATGTATTATGTTCGTAATAATTATTCAATATTTTCGTTATTCCATTGGCAAATGATTGTTATGAATTTTATTGAATTAAATCGATATTGCTATCGATTATTGTAATCGATATTGCCTTAAGAAATGCTGATTTTCTATTACTGCACACTACTATGTCTCCTTCATATTCATTTTAGTGCTACCATTAGATTATAATGCCTTTTCGTTCTTATTCATTGGCTTACCATTGCTTATTGCCTATTGCCAATTGATTATAGGCAACAATTCCAATAATGGCTTCAACATCTTTAAACAGCAGTTCAATACTCAAATTTAATTTGGCAGCAATGTCTTCGTTGGCTTTGCTATTGCCATTGCCACTGCCATTCAAGCATATCATGAGCAGCACATTCCATAGATAGGGAAAGGGTGTTTCGTTATGGAGTGTTACCTACAGCCACAAATTTCGGAATTGGTGATAAAAGTGCTTCTAAGATCATTTCCAAAGAAATACGGCAAAATAATATCAAAAGTGGGGCTATTGAGGCCGTGGGTAATAGGCCCACTTCAGATTTGGTATCTTATGCGATCTTTGTTGACAGTCAGGCTGCCCTAAGGACCATTGCGTCGGTCTGATGTAAATCACGGCTTATTCATGAGTGCAAAGAGTCTTTAAGGACCTTTGGACCAGACCGAATCCGTCTATATTATGTTTCGGGTCATAGCGGTATACTTCGCAATGAGACTGCCGATGCTCTCGCAATATTAGGTACACCTTCTGAGGGCGATTAAATATTGGTTTTAATTTGATTTGGTTCTGATCCCCCAATTTGCCAACTCTATGGCCTCACCAACTCTATGGGTCAGAGGGGAAGGGCAGAGAGTAAAGTTTGCTGCCGGGTTTAGATAAGTCGAGAGTTTAGTTATTGGTTTGATTTCGGGGCACTCCGAGATTAGATCACTGACAAGGATCTGGAACAGAGCCCAGCCGGAATATTGCAGGGTATCTTGCAACGGAGAAGAGTTGGAAACTATCGAACACATCCCCTATAACTGTCCAGTTCTTAGTAGGTCGAGGACCCAGGGCAGGGGCTTCTTCGAAATTGCCGACACTGAGGCACTCCATAGATTCATTAATAGTTTGAGCCGGCTTCAGTGCTGTAGTCGCGCTCTTGTCTGTATTTTTTCCTCGTCTCCATATCCACTCTTTCCTACCTCCTCTCCTTTTCTCTAGCTCCTTTAATATCCTCTCTCTGTCCGTTTGGATCATTTTGATCTCCGAGTATTGCAGTTGTCCTAATGACAAGTCCTGCAAGCTAAATCCAAAATCAAAAGTCAATTTGCTTTATTTTGATTAGCGCTACTGGCTTTTACCGCTTCCGGCCTCAACAACAATTGCTCTCCTAAACTATTCATCCGTAGCTGCTGACCCTTAGGCTATACTAATTGTCCTTTACAATGAAATTCTCTAGCTCAGTTTGGGTCTATCTTTTGCTTGTCTGCTCCCTTTAATCAGTATTTCAATCTACCTTCTCACATCATCCATGTTGTGTGTTCTAATTTTATTCGTAAGTGGTGGGATCAACCGTTTAAGGTTGACTTCGAACGACAGATTTGAGCAAGTTTTCATGGTAATTTTATTAAATGCCAGAGCTGACCAATCTCTGTCAGTTATGGAGCTATGTGTAGTTTACTAGGGCCAAAAGATATCTTTTTTTCCTGGAAACCTTTGTGGAGAGACAATTTGGATCTATGATGCTGTTTTCGATTACAAATCTATTGAATCCTAAAAAGGTTTTCACAATTTAACATCGAGGGGGAATTTGTTTCAGATTAAGGAGATGAGATTGTTTAAAGATATATACCGTCAGGTGTAGATATAGAAGTCATGGGACCTAATACAGAGGCCTTTGAGTAAATGCCCAAGTATCTCCAAACTCGGTTCACAGAGTTTTAGTGTGTGCTAGAATAAATTTACAGAGGGGTATCAGAGGTGGGTACGTAATTATATTTTCAAAGAGTTAGACCACATTCAAAACACTGGTTTTAAGTTCAATAAAATTGGAACTCAACAACTTGATGCGGCTAACAATTTTTTTTTTTTTTATGAAACCAGCACTCAGGGGATGGCCACTACTCATGCAGTGCATTGTGCAGGTTTTTAAGAAAGGTGGAAAGAGGGAAGATGCGAACGGCAAGGAAACGAGTTGCTGCTGGGTGACTATAAAATGGCCAGTGCTATACCTTCACCATTAGACAGTCTACAGCAATCGTGCCCAAGAAGCCCACAGTTCCTCACGCTACTTACGTTGTGTGTGTTAATTTTATACAGAACTGGCAGGACCTAAAGTTTAAAGTCGACTCAGAACGACAAATTTTTTGACAAACTTTTCATGGCAATTTTATTTACTCTCAGAATTTTTGCCAGAAATCTGCTGAGAAGAAATCGCTGGAAAAATATTTTTTATGTTGATGTCTAGCCTGGAACTCGAACCCTTGCTTTACCAGCGCACTACCCAAGGATGATAAACTAAAGATTACGCCTTGTGCATGATTTCCCGTTAGATGACGTAGTTGGGCTATTTTAAAAGTTGCCAAGTCTCTTTCATATGTGAAAATGAACATTTCTTCTGAAAAGTGTATGCACTACGTGAAAGTAGTTGGCAGCCCTGCAATATAACATACATTATCATTAGCCAATAGGAAAACAATGAAAACAATTTTCGTGACGTCATTGATTTAACATGCGCAGAATGTTTTAATTTTGTTGATGGCGTAATCTTTAGTTTATCATTCTTGGCACTACCTACTAGATCACAGCGACCCCCAAATTGTCTATTTGGGAAGCAATTGAGTGGAATATTGCTGATAGGTGATGATTCCACTTAACTGGATATCATCTTGTGTAAGGATTTACCACCATTGTGGCAAATCCTTATTAAAGTAGGAGACAAAAGATTTTTCAGGTCATAGTATCTAACTTTTTTGTTTAGCTTTGGTTAATTTGGCTTTCAGGCCTTAACTTTAAAATAACTCCCCCATAAAGCGTTACCCTTTTGAATATAATTACTACGAATGATATTTTCGTCTTTCTAACATTAAATATGCGTTTGGCCATATGCACACATGAGTTGTATCATCTTCCTGCGTGCGTATACATATTTCGAATGGGACAACTGTTATTGGGCTTGCATGTATGTATGCATGAATGTGTGTGTATGCGTATGGGAGAATGAATATATTTTTAGCATTCAATGCCATATCCGTATCCGTTTCATATTCTATTTTTATTTTGTTATATTTTATTTGCTATTGCCATCCAAAGGATTTCACATTTATGACACCGAATAATTGTTATTCATGGTACGAGTATCCAGCCAGCCCAGCTTAGGTGGGTGGATGGATGGATGGATGCGTGCTATCCTCTCTCGCTCTCTCTCGCTCTCTCTCGCTCTCTCTCGCTCTCTCTCTCTCTCTTTTCTGTAGTTTCTGTTGCCTGTTTGCAATGATGTTGCCTTTTCTAATGTTTAAAAATATTTAATTTTCAAATCAGGTTTCATTTAAACACACAAATACTCATGCATATGTATGTATGTATGTATGTATGCGTGTATGTATTCGCCTGCTATACATACAAATCATACAAATGGAATGTTTCTTTCACTGTGTGTATCTCTCTTAACTTAATAACAACAGTATCAGGATCTGTAAGGATATGTACAAATGTATGTGAGAGCCTGTAAGCCTGTATCTCTGGCCTGGCTATATATTAATGCATTTAGTATGTCTTTGTGTGTGTGTGTGTGTTTTTATTTTATTATTCTTTGAATATCAGATTAAAGGTTTTAGCATTTACAAGCAAAAGTTTTCTTTTTTCTTTCTTTTTTTCGTTCGTTCGTTCTGTAACAAACAGTTCTCAGTGTCTTCCTTCTGTCATTTTGTCGGTTGTAAAATGTTAATGCGTTTCATGAGGTCAAAAGCTATAGGAAACTGAACATGTGTTTTAAAATCAAATAAAAAAATAGAAAGTTCGTCTCTTATTCTTATTATCTCATTTGTTTTGCTATTCTCTGGCCATAATAAAATTTTGTGAGCATTAATAATGGCTTCCTTTTGAACTTTCCTAAAAGCATTTATTGCCTTATAAGAAGGACATTTGCGTAACGCCAAAAGAGGAGAACCGAATAAAATGGGAAAACTTTTAAATTAAATATGTTTTTAAGTACAATAAATAAAATTATCTTAAGTAGCCTGAAGGCACGCACTTTTATACTCAACTTGGAAATTTCAATTTAATAGAAAATTTTGCGAAAAATATATATTCAAGGATTATATGCGGAAGAGTGTGTTTTCTTTTTCAATGAAAGGCCTATTTATGGTCATTTTTACAAAAATATATGTGTGAAGAGAATTTGTTTTTCATATATTTTTGTAAACAATCGAATACCGAGTTATTTATTTGATAGGCTACGTTTTGTCCAGTCACCCCGTAGTAGGAATACTAGAGTTCCTCAGCATCGCTATTTATTTTTCAAATTGCAGTTTTATTTACCCACTATTCGACTCTGGAAGATTCTTCCACAACATCAGCAATGCAACACCAACGCTAATAGCTTCTGGACAATATGGCAGTAGAGCGAATAGAGATTTATAAGGCGAAATCGGCTGGAAATCACATAACTGGTCACTTCAGGTTACTTTGTTTTTTTTTGTTTTTCAATTTGAAATAATTTTTGAATAAATGCTAGGGTGACCCATGAAACTAGATTTGAGAAAATAAAAAACTTTCTGGAAGAAACTTTTTAATTTAAAGATAGTTTTCCACCTTGGACTATGAAGATTGCTGCAATGGCAGGATTTATTTTGTACCCAGTTTGGTTTCCTTTAGAGCATGTTTGTTTATTGAGTCGGAGATTATTTTTGTACCACAATGGGCCAATATGCTAAACTAAGTAGGACATTTGCCTTTAAGAAGCGTACGCCGCCTTGCCTAGCCTAACCTAATCCTATCTATCCTAACGTAATCTAACCTAACATAACGTAACTTAACCTTACGTTACTACACTTAACCTAACCTAAGCTAACTTAAGCTAAACTAACCTAACCTAATTTAACTCAAATTAACCTAACCTAACCTAACCTAACCTACCCTACCCTAACCTACCCTACCCTAACCTAACGTATCGCGTCGGCATATCGTACACTGTTCGCCCTAGCCGTACTTGTGATAGCAGTTACAATCCCTGTGGGTCTGCTGGCAGTATAGCGGATGGAGATTTATAAGGAGAAATCGGCTGGAAATCACATAACCGGTTACTTCAGGGAAAACACCATTTCAGAATGTCAACGTAGATGGAACGATGAAGATAGAGGAAGATGTACACGGTGAGACTAATTCCGGACATAAAGCCATGGATTGGTCGGAAATATGGAGAGATAAATTACTACGTTACACAGATGCTATTGGGTCACGGGTATTTTAGGAAATATCTGCACAGAATGTGCAAGACCGCCTCCCCTTACTGCCTTTACGAGTGTGCACTGCTTTCGAGTGCACGCTGGCAGTGCCATCGCTCTGTACTGACGTCGATGATTGCAACAATTACGGCCGCTAACATTGTTTGGGTTATGATTGCGAGTAGAAAGAATTGGGGCTCAGTGGCGAATTACGTGAAGCGTATTCTAAGACTGAAGAAGAGAGACCTTGCGACTGCAGAACATGTAGGCACGCCGGCATGTGTGAAATGGTACACGTGTGAAACGAAATTTTCTTCGGGTAGCAATCAGGAGGAAATAGTGGAGACATTTAGATGTCTCCTCAACCTTCTATACGCAATCCAGACGCGAAAATGAGCTCGCAGGGGCTAAAGAGCCAGAAGGACTCCAGTCTGAAATAATACCACCGTAGTTCCGGAGTGGTCACAATAGTCTAGGAGACAAATGGGGATTTAGTGGGTAAGGGCCCCACACACGGAGGATGTGACGACTTCCTCTAAAGTGCGGTTAGGTGCATTTACCTCTCCTCGGCGTAAAAATAAAAAAACCTCACTGCTTGGTATACCTAACCTCACTTCTTGGCATACCTAACCTCACTATTTGCTATCAGTAAAGATAGATCATATGGAATGAAACCTTTAGGCCTAAAATGATTAGCATAAGTCTCGATTCGCTTAATCTACTGTCATGGTTTTGTGCAAGTCTAATATGGCTTCAAAAAATCTCCTTACTAGGCTCATACATACATACATACTTGCCTATGTTTATAATTGGCCATTACAACCCTTTAGTCAGGATTACAACATAGCTTCTCTCACCACTTTTATTGGGTGTGTTAATTTTATAAAGGGCCCGCCAAATAACTTTTTTTTTTTGAAAATACTTTAAAATGCTTCTTTTTTTTATTTGAAAGTACAATCCGGTTAATAATGGAAAATAATTTCATTCAAAGGCCGACTGCCTCGGTTGGCCATGTATTAGCCTAAATGATCGGTCCAATTTTTAAGCACATTATAGATTGTGTGCAACTGTATTCCACCAATAGCTTCAGAATATTGTCCTTTAAAACGTCATTTGTCTCTGGCTTGTCGGCGTAACACTTATCTTTGACGGCACCCCACAAATAACAGTCCAACGGCGTCAAATCGCAACTCCGAGGTGGCCAAATGACATCAGTTCTGCGGCTGATAATGTGATCTTCAGTGAACAGAGTGCAGAACATCAAGTGTAGCTTCGGGTGTGTGGCATAGCCCAACACACTACCTACTAAACTACGACGACGAGATTGCAACTGCTTTTCAGTTCGTCTGGCGGTATCGAATTCCATCTTGGGAATGTGAACCCGTCAATCTCGTATTTGTTTTCTTCTGTAAGAAAATAATGCCAACATTTTAGTTTCATTTTGTAATAACTCCTCTACCTTTTTAAACTTTAAAAACTTAATTTTTTGTTTTCTTTTAATTCTTTTTGTGATTCTTGTTGCCTGCATTAACATCTGTTGGCCATTGGTTTTTATTACCAAATACTGTCGACTAACCAACATAACATTTTTATTAACTTGTAACACAAGTGTTGTACAATTTTATTTGAATTTTTCATAAATTTTTTGTTTTTTTGCCACACATTTTTACTTCTGTTTTAGTGTGCAATTCTAGTTTTGAAAATATTTTTAGAACAACATGTGCGACAATCACTATGCATGGGCGTCTATAGGATTTTATCACTTCTGTTGAGGTTAAATTTATGCACATGTACAGAGAGAGAGCGAGAGAGATAGAGGGAATTAAAACGTGTAACATGATACTCAATATTGTGCACTATGCTGGTAGTTTAAATATTTGAAAATAATTCCTAAACGAATTGTAAATTGTTTTGTAAGCTCATGCAATTTTTACATCAATTTCAGATTCCTTTAAACTATTGTTACAAATTTTTATGCAATGATAATGCAGTGCAAAATTTAAATTGATAAAAAATAGAGTCCAGGATCTGTTACTGGAATGCCCACCCTCTATAGCTCATCACTTAAACAATAGCCATCTGCGTCTGGCAGAAAGTACAAACGCTCAAGTAGCCGGACTGATAAAAAGGATATGTGCTATAATCTCCAACTCCTCTTCTTCTGCACATACCCAGCAGAAATTCGGATCTCTGCCAGCGATCTCACATCACAATGTATACCTCCCTTTGCTCCACATCCCGGACACTAAATCCATTATGCTTCCGAATCCGTTGAAGGCTTATCCGATCCTTTTCAAAAGTACTTATAGATCTCTTACACTTACCTATCACTTGCGACTTACACAGACCAATCAGGGCCAATCTAGCATCTAAAATGCTTTAGGAATGCAAATAATCGCTGTCTGTAATCGCTGTAGTCTAGTATGTAGTGTGCTGCCTTATTCGACGTGTGGCCAGGGTTGAAACCACAAGTCAGACATAGAACTGAAATATGAAGAAATATTTCTTGCTTTCAGCAAAGATCAAAAACTCTGTGAGTGAATAAAAATTGCCATGAAATGTCTCTGTCGTTCGGAATCGACTTTAAACTGTAGGTGCAGCCACTCATGTATAATATGAAGACATTCAACAAAAGTGGTGTGAGAAACTAGGTCGTAATCGCAGCCAGTACTTTTGAAAATTTTTAATCAAATTCGAGTCTTTTTTGATTCTTCTGCGCTTTTAAAAAGCCCGAAAATGCCTTCATTTTCTGATCATAAAAGACTCTTTCGTCGGGAGAAAAAAGTGACTACGAGTGACTCTTATCTAAAAAGTCACTTATGAGTCATTTTCTATATTATTTTAGAGTAATTTTTGACTCTTTTTCTAGTAGCTTTATAATCCATTTTCGAATCCCTTTCTGATCATTTATTAGTCTTATTCACCTTCGTTTATGATTATTTTTCGAGTCATCCTTCAGTCACTTTCTGATAGTTTATTAGTCTTATTTACCTTCGATTGTGATGCTTTTTCGAGTCGTCTTTCAGTCCTCGTTTAATCGCATACGAGTCTTTTATGACTCCTTTTATTGTCGTTTATGAGTCATGTTCGTATTAATTTGGACTTGTTTTTATGTCATTTATGATTAAAATATGAGTCATTTATTACTCTCTTCAAGTGCTTTTATTAGGTTTTCTGAGTCCCACGTTTACACTGCCGCGATTTCAAAAATCACGTTCGTATGAACGTTAAGTATGAAAAAAAGAAAGAATATTAAGTTTACATTCGTGGTGTATGTACATCAGACATCATTTTACTCATTGACACGAATCATTTTTGAGTCCTTTTTTAATCGTGTAACTGACTAATAAGTTTTTGATCACCAAAAGTACTCTAAAAAGACTCAGCAAGGTGATTTTTATAAAAACAATCTTCCGAATGCTAGCTGGGATCCTGACTGTAAGGTTATAATTGTATGTATGTAGGTATATATGTCTGTAAACTGTGTAGTCCTCAAGGACTTTGTAATGAAGTTTCAGCGTGAGATCCATACAAAATGTCCCACCATCAATGCCTCTATTCGATTTGAAATTGGAAATAAGTTTTCCAACTTGTATTGGAAGACATTTCACCAACTCTTCAACGGAGAGAAGATATGCGGAATATCGGAGTTAAAGCAGTTAATTTATTCAAGGGTATATTACGCCTTGTACAATACTTTTAAGCAGCTTGAGGACAGACTATACCTAATGCCAGACCTCACACTGAACCCTCCTATACAGAGCATTACACCAAACAACAGAATGTTGTAATCGGTTGGACAATTGCCGCATAAATGCAATGGTTTTTGGTAGAAATTCCCATCCTTTATTTAAGATGATAAGCATTAAGGACCTAATTCTTCCTTTTCTAGTTAATTTTAAACCTTAAGTTTGATAGAAATGTTCAAACCAAACCAAGTTGAAAACAAGAGTAGTATGACCTTCAAAGTTTTTTTTTTTTCAAAAATTTATTTTACTTTCTCAGCACTTCCCGTATTTGTTATCATGTCATGCGCTAAAAAACCTCTCCATGATGGCTTTTAGAACCTAAAAACAAAAACTGTCTTCGTAGCATGGCTATATGAAAATAATAAATCTTTAAATGAAATTTAATCACTTTTACGTGTTGCCATAAACAAAAGCTCTTGACACTCTTCTTGTAAAAGCAAAACAAAAAAAGCAAAAAAAAAGCGGCATTAAAAGTTTAAAACTTTCTTTTTTTGTTTGGCTGTCGTAACCAGCGACTAGACACTTGCATTGCACTCAGAGGAAAACATTTTCGTTTTTCTTTTCTTTTTTTTCCTGGAACAATTGTTTGTTGCATAATTTTTCAACTTTAGAAGCGTTTTTCCTTTGGTAATCAAATTTCATGTTAACGAGTTTCAGCCAAGTTGTCTGAGAAACTTTCCTACACACTCGTACGCAGTTGTAAGAGGAAAAGTTTTTTTTTTGTTTAAAAAACTTTATAAAAGTTTACGAAACAAGTTTAAGTTTCAGATTAATTATCAAAGATAATGATTATCTTCAGAAATGGAAAAGAGAAATTTGCATGAAAATAATACTTCTTCCGCCATCATTATCAACTTAATTTTTGCAAATGAAAAACGGATATGAGCAAATATTATGTAATGAAAATTGAATTTGAAAATTCAAAAAAAAAAAAGAAGCAAAAAGTAAACGGAAACGGAAAGGGCAAATGATAAACATAAAACTTTGTTCAATTCAAATGAAAACAATATACTTAGTTTAGCACACGCACTATATCGTAAATTATTTGTTTTCTAAAGAAAATTCTAAAAAAAAAATTGGTTCTCTGCTAATTTTCTATTAAAGCATAGGGCTGAGCTGGTGAGATTCAATCTGCAATATAGACATTACAGGAAAGCTATCAGTATAATTGGATTTTAGGTAGTTCCCTAGAAGTCGCTTCAGCCTAGACGTGTGGCCATGGTTCTAATCCCAGGTCAGACAGCCCGAACAAAATGAAATTTGAAATAATATTTCTGCGGCCACTACCGCTCAACAGATTTTTGGCAAAAACTCTGCCAAATTATAAAATAAATAAATTGCAATGAAAAAGTTGGTCAAAAATCTGTCGTCCGGAGTCGATTTCAAACTGGCACCTACAGTTTACAGTGTATAAAATTAACATACACAACATAGGTGGTACGAGAAACTAGGCTGTAATCTGATTAAACGTTTAAAATTGCCAAATATTTATGTAATGTAGGAGGTCGCCGTGGTAGTAGGTAGTGTGCTGGCTTATTAGACGTAAAGCCAGGGTTCGAGTCCCAGGACAAACATCAAAACAAAGTACAAAAAGTATATCTTAGGCGATTTTCCTCTCAGCAGATTTCTGGCAAAAACTCTGAGAGTAAATAAACCTGCCATGAAAAGTTCCTCAAAAAAATCTGTCGTTCGGAGTCGACTTTAAACTGTAGGTTCCGCCAGTTATGTATAAAATTAACATACACAACATAAGTGGTACGTGAAACTAGGTCGTAATCCTGACTAAACGTTTAAACATTTAAAGTTGCCGAATATGTATATTTTTTGTGCTTAAGAGGTATGATTTTAGAATTCCAGTTATGGTTACAGCATACCATTTTACACCACCTATGTTGTGTTTGGAATGTCCATGGTCTGCGGACATGGTCTGAAGTCGCCGTGGTCTAGTGGGTAGTGTGTTGGCTTATTAGACAAAAGGCCCGGGTTCGTATCCCAGGTCAGACATCAAAAAAACGAAAAAATATTTCTTCGGCGACTTCCTCTCAGCAGATTTCTGGCAAATGTATGTCTCTGAGAGTTAATATGTATGTCTCTGAGAGTTAATATGGCATTGCCATGAAAAGCTTCTCAAAAATCTGTCGTTCGGAGTCGACTTTAAACTGTAGGTCCCCCGCCACTCATGTATAAAATTAACGCACACATCATAAGTGGTGTGAGAAGCTAGGTCGTAATCCTGACTGAAGGGTTGTAATGGCCAATTATGTATGTATGTGTGTATGTAATTTTTCATAGTTTTGTGGGTAGAGATATGATTTTAGAATTGCAGTTATGATTACGACGTAGCATTTCACACCACCTATGTTGTGTGTGCTAATTTCATACATAAGTGTTTTTGGGAAACTTTTCATGTCAATAATATATTAACTCACAGACAAGACTTCGCACATGAATGACAGAATTTTTACTGCCTCCGTTGCCTGTTTTTGTCTCGCATTTAATACCACAGGATAAACAGTATGATGAATGTTATCAAAGGAAGATGGCCTCGCCTTCTTGAAATTTCTGGAAATGTAAAGTTGTTGTTTACATTTTTGTTGTTTGTGTATTTTCTTTACCTTTGTCCTTGCAGTGTTGTTGTTGCCTTTTTGTTTACTTGTTTATCTCTTTTTTATACTGTTTTTTTTTTGTTTTTATATTTTTGTTTACTTGTTTATCATGTAAACAAGTTTTTGTTTGTCCTTACAGTATTGTTGTTGCCTTTTTGTTTACTTGTTTATCTCTGTTTTTATACTTTTTTTTTGTTTGTATATTTTTGTTTACTTGTTTATCATGTAAACAAGTTATTGTTTTTGTTTTTGTAGCTTTTGTTTGTAATTTAAACGATGTGAAAGCAAAACATCATTTCCATTTTCGCAACACTATTGTATTTTCCTGGAATTTTTTAGGGTATCCTTATAATATACGCTCCAAGCATAGCTGCCAGATAAATAAAGCATCAAATCGTCAATTATTAGAAAAAAATCGTCAAAATCGTCAAAGGCGTTCATGGAAATCGTAAAAGTAATCGTCACAAAGATTAAATACATAAATTAGAAGTTAAAAAATTTATAGTGCAAGAAATACTTCACTTCTCATCTCATCTTCTTTTTATTTTCACCACTTATATCCGAAAGGCAACGTGTATTTTAACACTTCTCGGCCGTGTACAGGAGAGGGCGAAGTTGCTCGTTGATGATGGTAGGGTACCGAACTCTATTAGAGCATCGTTGCAATGTGTCTTGCGTTTGACTGTTCTATCGCTATTACAAAGGATTTTGCTCGAGCGAAATATGGGACTTGTTTTCGGGAATCATGTATTCCTACGTAACACTAGCTTTTCTCGGCGAGCACATCCGTATGTGGTCTATTGGCCAGTAAATTGGACACTGCATTACAGACAAAATTCGTTTTTTAGTCGGACTACTCGTATGTGAAACTTCCTTCATGCAGAAGCTTGTAATTTTTTGGCTTTAGGGAATGAAAAAGGCATAAAATATAGAAAAATCATCACAGGTGTTCGCAAATAACGTTATTACTACCCTAAATTTGCAAAGCAAAAGCCAAAGCTTATAGTGGCTATTAATGAACTAAAATAAGGAATATGAAGTAAATTTTTAATTTCCAAAAATCCTTTAAACAAGGACCTAAATCGTTCTATCGTCAAAATGATATTTTCAGAGTTCAAAATCGTCAAAATGACAATAAATCGTCAAATCTGACAGCTATGCCTTTAAGGCTGTTGACTTGACAAATTTCTGGTTGCTACTCCATGTTAACAACGATAACTCCCTACCTAGCACCTGAATGCATCCAAATGTTTCTTCCTGAAACAGGGATAGGGTTCCAATGATTTATCCACATCGTTACAGAATCAATATGTTGAAACAACCTCATACTGCAGGCAAATACTCTGAGTGCACATGAATTTCATTTCTGACCAGATGTATATAGTAATGTCAACTCCGTTTTATCCAAATTATTTATCGTTTATCGTATCCACATCGAAAGTTATGCTATAAATCCGTATAAAAACATAAAATTGTTGAGTTTAACAAAACTTTCTAGTCGTGTTTTTCCTCCTATAAAATTAATATTTTTCATTAAAATTTATGAGCCTTAAGGAAAACTCCTACCATATTTAAGTCATAAATTGAGTAAATATATGTCTGTGTGTCTAAATGTGTGTGTGTGTGTGTGTGTAGAACAGTTTTCCTTTTCAATTTTATAGTTTTAGTGAATTACCGTTTTATCAGAGTTTGTTTTTTATGATCGAGGACCTTTCGGGGGAGAAAAAAATGTTTGGAAACTCTTTCACTCGTCCAAGCATAAATAATACAAAAACACGTTTAAATTACCAAAACTATGGAAAGCAAAAAATAAAGAAAAACGGCATAAAAATGAGGAGAAAAAAATTATTCCCTAAAATTTTTACTCAAAATGACTATTTTTCTGGCAATTTTCCGCATCAATACATTTTATTAAAGAGAGAGAGATAAAGAATATAAAAAAATATAAAAAATCAAGGAAAAGCAAACACATCTCATATATAATGGAGACTGATTCGAAAAGCATTATGAATGCAGTAGAAAATATGCTACACCAACATCAACACCAGCAGCAACACTAAACCAAATTGAGTCTGTCATAAAATTATTCCGGCCTTCCCTATATCATACCCAATACCTTTGGCACAGAGACGCAGGCATAAGGGAACACAGTTTGTGTTTCAGGGCGAAAAGATTACCACAAATGCTGTTTATAGTTTTTCCTTATTTTCCTGGGGTTTTTTTGCTTTCAGAAAATATTTTTTTGAAGAATGCCGGAACGAAAGAGAGAGAGAGAGAGAGAGGAAGAAAGTATACGAATAATGCAAAATCGTTTTTATATTCGATAAAGTAAAGGAACATTTATTTTTAAAAAGATAGTCAGTCCTCTTTGTAAGTCGTAAATGACAGGAAATTACCGTAAAATATGGTCAAGATAATATAAAATGCAGCACGGAAATGCTTCTTGAAATTATCACACTAAAACTGTGATTCTTTTGCTCTAAAGGTCTTTTTACATGGGCTTTAATTTCCATGTGTAAGAAGTTTAAATTGTGACAGTTTTACAATCCTTAATATAAACAAAAATAAACGCATGCAATCGAAAAAAAGCCTCGTATAACTGCCCAAGTGAAAAGGTCGGTTCTGATAAATACAATCCAAACTTTTGAAGGGTTTGACCTTGTGCTTTGTTTATCGTCACAGCAAAAACAACTTTCACAAGGAGTTATTTTCGTGTCATTCGGAAAGGCACAGTTGGATCAGAAGGTGTAAGGTTGAATCGGATTATGAGTACAGTTTTATCGTTATGAATAATTTTTGCTGATATGATGTGATCTCCCAAGTTTGTTACGATTAGGCTGGTACCATTTATTAATCCCTATTACTGCACTTCATAAAACAAAGAATGCCATGACAATGACGACAATGCCAAAATGGTTTTTACAACTTTATATATTATGATGTGGAATAGAATTACAATTAAGCGACTTGATCTAACGCATTTGATCTAACAACTACTGCAAAGTATTTCCAGAACAGCTTTTTACAGCTCAATATGCATATTATATATAACGGACTTAGTAATAAACGCCATTATAGTAAATAGCGGTATTGCCAGAATGGATTTTAATACATACAATATTATATAGAACTGCATTACTATTAAGCGACCCTGTATTACCACACTTGAACAAAAGCATTAGATCATAATGACAACAGTATTATCATGCAGTTCTATATAAAATATAATTTTTATCAATGAAAATATTAATTTTTCAATTGCAAATTATTTTTCGTCATTAGTGTTAGATATAAGCTTTAAAATGAGATATCATTCAATTATTTTGATGCGGTGGTATGGGAAATATTTGAAACAGACAAAAAAGTGCTTTAGAACTAATATAAAAATTCCAAAGAAATTTTAAGAACATTGGTAAACGTCTGCAATGTTCTAGCCAGTTTACTATTGCAATGTACGCACTGCAGCAAACATCACATCTATTAGAGAAAGTATGGAGGATAATTCGATTATGGCATGTCCGTTATATAAAGCCCCATCCACTTAACAATTCCAGCTGTCTGACCAATCTGTAATACTCTTTTTATCCTCCTTACTATTGCAATGTACAAACTGCAGCAAATATTACATCTATTAGAGAAAGTATGGAGGATAATTCGATTATGGCATCTCCGTTCATATAAAGCCCCAGCCACTCCAAAATTCCAGCTGTCTGACCATTCTGTAATTCTCTTTTTATCCTCCTTATTACAGCATCTTTAGAAGCAATCATAGGCCAGTTTTCTGTTATAAGTACTCTAAGATTCTGAAAATGGAATCTGATAGAATTTTACAAAAAATTTTGTGCTTCATATTTTCATATTGGATCGTGTCTGGTCGCTTCAGAAAGCGGTTCATGGGATATTGAACCCATGATGATATACCAATGCATAAAGAAAGAATGTCACTCTCATGTACTTCATTAATTGGAATTTTTGTTTGGAACAGCCTTTGCAAAAGCACTTTGATGTTACCTTCAACGGTACCATAACTAGGAATATAAGGAGTCTTTGAGTATTGAGAGAAAGCGTGGAAGTGGAAGAAAAAAAGGATTTGCCGACCAAAACAAAGCAAGTAAAATAATACGTATACGTACCCTAACATGTCTGGAAGAAAAGTGGCTCAAAAATTTGGATGCTCTAAGAATTTTGTTCAGAAAAAAATTTCATACACAAAAAGAATTCAAATATTATTTACTTTAATTGAAATATAAAACGAAAAAAAATCGCCACTTAGTTCTATTTCTATAACGAAAAGTGTAAGTCCAGTTTTTTTTGTGCGCACTCTTTATATAAAATGAAAAGCAAGGGATAAAATAGACACTCATTGTGTTAAAGTAGGAAATAAAAATCATGACTTCCTTAAATGCTTCTATTTTTCCATGTTTGCTAGTTGAGTCATTTAAATGCTTTCTATTGAGCTTATGTGTTTTATACACTAAGTTTCACAATAAACTTTCAAAAAATAAAATCAACCTCAAATATGTTGATTTATTGTTAATAAAATTGTTTAAATTGTTTATTTTTTTTTTAACAAATATTATGAAATTAAAAAGAGTCTTTAAAGTTTAATAAATTTTTTATTATATTTTTTTAATAAAAATTCTTTAATAGTTTGGCAAATTAAAAAAATTTTAATTTCGTTTCATACTTTCCATAAACGCATACAACAACAGCCATATTTTTGTAGGCAGCATGGCAGCACATGCTAAATAAACTCTCAAATGTCGTTTGTGGTGCCTGGTATTGTTTATAAACAAAACCCACACTTTGATAGCCACATTCTATACACACTACATACATATACTCAATAACAATTCATGTAGAATATTTACTACAAAAAAAAACATACATATCACTAACACTAACATACGCCTGCTTGCTCATCAGTACAGACACATACGAACACATAACGTAAATGAAAAAGAGAACAACGGGATTGTTTTATCACCATACTATCACCATATATTGTACTCATAGAGCGAAAGTATTTTTATTATTTAAATACCTGTGTGTGCATAAGTGTACTCTCACTGCACTGCACTGCACATACATACGTATGTTTGATTGAGCAGGAGGGAGAAAGAGATAAAGAGCATTGGAGTTCATTTGTATTGTCACGTAGTTTTCATATAATTTATTGCCGGTTGCTTGTTTTTGACTTAAAACATTCATTTCGTTTTTATATTCTTGTTGCTCTTGCTGTTTTTGTTTCTGTTTTTTTTTGTTGTTTTTCTTTTTAATTTTTGTTGCTGCCACTATTGTTGTTGCTTTACCAACCAAATGATGACTCCATATGTTGCAGATAAAAATTTTTTATTTATTTTTTTTCCTTCAGTGGAGCAATTTTTTTATTTTTTTGAGATTTTTTTGTTGTTTCTGTTTAATATGTTATGTATGTTATATTGTTTATAACTATTTACAACGTATTATTATATTATTAAAGCTTTTATTGTTGTTTGTACATGTAAATGTCAGCGATTTTTATTATTAAATGCGGTCTTTAATAATTTATTTGAATGGCCAACAAGAATTATCACGTAAAACAGTAAAATGTTTCAATGGGAGCTTGTGTTATAATTCCCTTGAAATTTTAGTCGGTTTTTTTTTTGGCTGGGAATTATCGGGAACTAAAGACGTAAATGGTGTATAAAATTTTAATTTTCAAATGAAATAAAAAGGATACAATAGGGACGAATAATGTGTGTAGTTGTAGAGATAATTACAGTGATAACTACATACAAATAAACTAAATTCAGCACTGAATTACTACAGTATTCCCTCGATTTACGTTGTTTCGATTAACGTCGACAAAAATTTTGTTCCCTTCAACTTCGATTTGAGTCGTCTTTGTTGTTTGTAAACAAAATCTCTTTAAAAAAATTCAATACATAATATAAAAGTTTAATTATTTTAAATTTATTTTAATTTTATTGGATTTTAAATTAATTTAAAATGCGTCTGATAGTTAATTGAATTTCGATTTACGTTGTTTCGATTTACGTCGCCTTTTTCCGGAACATCAAACTACGTAAATCGAGGGAATACTGTACCAGGCAATGCACAGTGTTGATCCTTAGTGTCCAAGCAACAATCAAAAAAATTTGTTGTCCTAGTTTGTTGGCTTATTGAACGTCAGCTCACGGTTCAAACCCAAGGTCCAACAAAAAATACGAAAAAATATTTCTTCTTTGTTGTATTGCACTTAAATCTGCCTCATGCCGAATATAAACACGCCAAACATCAGGCCTTCTTTAATAAATGATTTAGAATTATTTATAAGACATCAACAGAAAGATCAATCAACTTTTATTGCTTTTGTTAGATTTTGATCTTCTTCTTTCTCCGACATGCAGTCAAAGCTAAATCTAATTAGGCGTAACCGGAAAGATAAGGAGTGCGCACAAAAAAAAAACTGGACTTACACTTTTCGTTATAGAAATAAAACTAAGTGGCGGATTTTTTTTGTTTTATTTTTCAATTAATGTAAATAATATTTGAATTCCTTTTGTGTACGTAACTTTTTTCTGACCAAAGTTTCAGAGCATCCAACTTTTGGAGACATTTCAGGGTTTTTTTTAGAAAAATACGTATTATTTTATTCGCTTTGTTTTGGTCGGCAAAACCTTTTTTTCTTCCACTTCCACGCTCACTCTCAATACTCAAAGACTCCTTATATTGTTTTATTCTTAACTTAGAAGCTGTTTTTTTGGGTAACATCTGCGAGCCTAGCAATTGTTTTTTGTAAGCGGCTCGGGTTTTCATTGAAAATTTCGATTATTTATTTTATTTTATTCTTACTGGATGCCGATTTTCAAAAAACTAATTTTGCTATTGCAATGACATTTAGCACTTGGATTTTGTAACAGATGACTAACAAAAACAATGTAACGGTATTAATTTCTATCAATTACGATAAAAGTTATAAGCTTAAAAGTAGGGCCATTTTTTTTTTTGTGCGCCCTCCTTAGGTTTTTTTGTGTTGTACATTTCTGTGCGACGTGGCACTGCACGACGAATGTGCATTTGTAAAAGTCGCTGTCGCTTTTCTCTTGTTTTTTATTTATTATTTTTCTTTTTTAATTTTTTTTTTTAGTTTCTATTTTAATTTCTATTTTAATTTGTAATTCTTTCTCTTTTGTAGGACATGTAAATACCTAAAATGTCGAAACGGAAATATTGGAAGCCTTGACAGAGAATGATGAAGATTTTTCAAATGATGATGATTTTGATTGGATACCGGAGGTTTTAGATTCTGATTTTGAGCCTGACATAGCCTTTGAGCCTGGAAATCGATGACATATTGTTTAAAGTATGGTATCAATGCGGAAGACAAAGCTGAAGAAGATAGTTCATTTATTTTTTACTTTATAAAACCTCAATAAATCATCCTAAACCTATGAATGCTTTTGCAAAAATTTTCATTAAAGGGTTCTTTATTTAAAAATCATATAAAATTTCAAAGTGAAAACAGGCTCGAAGTGAAAACAATCACTGTCGTACGAAAACGTACGACGTGTTATCCCACGACGGGGGTAAGTGTCATAAGGAAACGTACGACGTGGCACCCCACGACGGGATAAATGTCGTACGCAAACGTACGACGTGGCACTCAATCTGTTAAAAAGAAACTCATAGATTCAGGATAAATACATCAATAATTGGTCATTAGAACTCTGCAAGTCAGGATTACAATCTAGCTTCTATCACCACCCATGTTTTATAAAATAATCTTAAACATGAGTGGCTAAATCTATAGTTTAAAGTCTACTTCTAACGATAGTTTTTTTTAGGAAACTTTTTCAAGACAATTTTAGGATACTCTCAAAGTTTTTGTCAGCAGACGTCCCCAAATAAATATTTCTAAGTATTTCGTTTTGTTGGAGATGTCTGACATGGGGTTTGAACCGTGGCCTAATAAGCCTTCACATGGCAATTTCGATGAATGCAGAATGTTCAATGCTTTATAATGGAAGCAGCAACCAATCGAAAGGTTAAAAACAAATCAAAAGAAAGATGCTTTTATCAGTTCAGTATTGGACTGAATGATTTCACAAGCCAAAACTGTTCAGGAAAATAGCAAAACGACAGTAGAACCTACTGGAAAATTGTCCCTCTTGAATTATGCGGGAAATAAAACATATTTGAGACAAACTAAACTTTTGAACAGTAATTTTATTTATTTGGGAAGGATTCAATGGCTACACTATTACCACGGTTTGCGTCGCCTCGTTCTGCGTCTGCTTCGAAATTGCGTCTTTTTAAAATTTCTGTGATTTCGAAGTTGCATCATTTTTGTTTCAGTTTGCGTCGCATGTTTCGAAGTTGCGTCGGTAGTGCTTCGATTTCCGTCGTTAATACGAAAATGTTTGTACAAAGCTAAAACAGAAAAAGGGGATTTCCCGTTTAAATTTAGTGCAAATTCGAAGTTAAGTCTTTTTAAAATTCCTATGACTTCGAAATAGCGTCGTTTTTGTCGCAGTTTGCGTCGTTAGTGCTTCGATTTGCCTCGTTAATACGAAAATGTTTGTACAAAGCTAAAACAGAAAAAGGGGATTTCCCGCTTAAATTTAGTGCAAATTCGAAGTTAAGTCTTTTTAAAATTTCTGTGACTTCGAAGTTGCGTCGTTTTTGTTTCAGTTTGCGTCGTTAATATGAAAATGTTTGTATAAAGCTAAAACAGAAAAAGGGGATTTCCCGTTTAAGTCTAATATAAATACATTCATACATAAGTATTTATGTTGTCTGATCGTTTCGCTTTGCGTCGCGTTTCTTCAGGCCCTATTAGCGACGCAAACCGGGGTATTAGTGTACATAGGAAGCAGAGACAGACACTAATAGTAGGCCGGACAAAGCGAAAGCAATATTTAGCTGATTGAATTAATGTGGAGAAGCTTAGCATAGAATATACAGCAAATGAGTAAAGGCCACACTGTTGTAAGGAACATAAACCTGCCTAATATCGAATATAACCATGCATGTATGATCCAGAGCTGTGTAAGATACATTGCTGTGTAAGATTTATTGCTTGTGTTAGACTTTTATGAACTACTGTTGTTTGGAATTACTTCTCTGCTTAGCAGTTTGCTTAAGATATTCATCGTCCTATACTTAATACCCATTATTTATGCCACACTGTGCGTATGATGAATATTATTTCTTCAGTTGTAAAAGCAATATTACTCATACGCATAAGTAATGTGTTTGTGATAAATATGTTTGATGTTGTTGTTTTTGTTGTATTCTGTGCATATAAATTCAGAATAATTATTTTTAATATGCATTATAAAAGACAAACAATAACAAAATACTACAATAAACAGACAGACAGACAAACAAACAGATTATTTACAAAGTTATTTGCATAAATTTATCATAAAAAGAAGACGAAGAAAGAAAAAAATAAAAACTTATTTTTCTTTTCTTTCTTTCATACTCATATTCATTTTTAAGGACATGCACACACATATGTACAGGGTGGCTGATATATAATGCAACAAAGAAAAGCGCTATATTTTTTAATTTTATTGTTCAAAAGCAAAAAATGTTGGAAATAACACTAAAATTTTAGAATCAATTTAGATTTGTCCGAATTGGCCATCTTTGGTACGAATTGTGGCCTTTAAACGGCCGATAAAGCCATCACAGGCTGTACGAAAGAGGCTCTGCCGTATTTTGGGATTTTGATCGACATTTTGGTATTTTTCTAGTAGAACCTTACTCTCCAAAATGCCCCAGGCGCAAAAGTCCAACGGATTAAGATCCGGAGATTTTGGTGGTCATTGTGCGGTAGAAATGAAGCGAGAAACCTCCTTTTTAAGCCATTCTTGGTTGACGCGAGCTGAGTGCGGTGGTGATGAGTCTTGTTGGAATGTCTATGCTCTCCAGCCGAAATGTTTATCTGCCCAGGGCTTCAATACTGTCTATAAGAAATTTTCCCGATAATATTCGGCATTTATTTTGATCCCACGATCAATGAACACAAGAGGGGAGCGACCATCGACCGTTACGGCTACCCACAACATTACCATCGGCGGTGCTTGAGTTCTGGTGACCAATTGCAGGTGTAAATTTTCAACTGACCTCTTTGGCAAGTCAACTCGATCATTTTCTTTGTTCACAAACTTCTCAATTTGGAAAGGCTTCTCATTGGAGAAAACCAAATTCGGTAACTGGCCAATTTCGTGCAGGCGAAGTAACTCCTTGGCTCTTTCCAGTCTAACGTCTTTTTTGTCCATCGGTGAGCTCTTGCACTTTTTGGAACTTTAATGGCTTTAGTCCAAGCTCATTTTTAATATGTGTTGCATCCGTTCTTGCGATATGTGCAGTTGACGAGCAATTTTTTTACCACTGCGGCGTGGATTTCGACCAAATTTGGCCTTTACTTTTCGGATCATTTCTGGTATTGTTCGCGTTTTTACGTCCACTTTCTAGACGCGATTCAACACTGCCGGTATCACGGTAACGAGCAATGGTGCGAGAAACAAAAGATTTATTCACATTTAAATGCTGGAAGGCTCTAACGATAGCCACCTGTGGTTTTCCAGCCGAATGTAAAGGAATCACACTATCACGAATAACTTTTTTTCTAAATGCAATAGATCAAATGCTTTTGTAAGCTTGTAAATAATAAAATGAACTGTCACTGGAATACATCTGTCAGCTGTCAGACGAGTGGTTTACAGATGGTAACAACCTGAAGTTGGTTGCAATATATATCAGTCACCCTGTACATATGCATTACATTGTATGTGTGTGTGTGTGTGTGTATAATCCTTTTTAGTTATTTAATATGCTTATTTCAATACAAACAAAAAGGGTTTCAAATGAAATCCATAAATTCGAATCTCTATTTTTTCTTGTCTTTTCTCTCTCTCTCTCAACCATACGTCCTTGTTCTCTGTTCTATTCTTTTTGATATCCTTTTTACTAAACGAGTTTAAGTAATAACTTTGGCAAAAAACTATAGTTTATGGGAATATTGTTTTTCTATAAAAACTTAATCGTTACAATTGCATAAAATATTCTATGAATAGGAGAATCAGAAAAATAAAAAAGAAAGAAAGAAAAAAATAAAATTTCAAAGGATTATATACGGCAGCAAAATGAAATTGAACTGGAAACAGAAAAATAATAAAGAATGAAAGAAAGAAAAAAAATAAAATTTCAAAGGATTATATACGGCAGCAAAATGAAATTGAACTGGAAACAGAAAAATAATAAAAAAAAATGGAAGGAAAAGAAAAGAGAAAATCCTACATGTATGGAAATAACAACAAATTTTAGAATCAGTTTAGATTTGTTCGAATTGGCCATCTTTGGTACGAATTGTGGCCTTCAAACGGCCGACAAAACCATCACAAGCTGCACGAAAGTGGCTCTGCAGTATTTTGGGATTTTGATCGACATTTTGGTATTTTTCTAGTAGAACCTTACTCTCCAAAATGCCCCAGGCGCAAAGGTCCAACGGATTAAGATCCGGAGATTTTGATGGTCATTGTGCGGTAGAAATGAAGCGAGAAACCTCCTTTTTAAGCCATTCTTGGTTGAGGCGAGCTGAGTGCGGTGGTGATGAGTCTTGTTGGAATGTCTATCCTCTCCAGCCGAAATGTTTATCTGCCCAGGGCTTCAATACTGTCTATAAGACATTTTCCCGATAATATTCGGCATTTATTTTGATCCCACGGTCGATGAATACAAGAGGGGAGCGACCATCGACCGTTACGGCTACCCACAACATTACCATCGGCGGTGCTTGAGTTCTGGTGACCAATTGCAGGTGTAAATTTTCAACTGACCTCTTTGGCAAGTCAACTCGATCATTTTCTTTGTTCACAAACTTCTCAATTTGGAAAGGCTTCTCATTGGAGGAAAACCAAATTCGGTAACTGGCCAATTTCGTGCAGGCGAAGTAACTCCTTGGCTCTTTCCAGTCTAACGTCTTTTTTGTCCATCGGTGAGCTCTTGCACTTTTTGGAACTTTAATGGCTTTAGTCCAAGCTCATTTTTTAATATGTGTTGCATCCGTTCTTGCGATATGTGCAGTTGACGAGCAATTTTTTTACCACTGCGGCGTGGATTTCGACCAAATTTGGCCTTTACTTTTCGGATCATTTCTGGTATTGTTCGCGTTTTTACGTCCACTTTCTAGACGCGATTCAACACTGCCGGTATCACGGTAACGAGCAATGGTGCGAGAAACAAAAGATTTATTCACATTTAAATGCTGGAAGGCTCTAACGATAGCCACCTGTGGTTTTCCAGCCGAATGTAAAGGAATCACACTATCACGAATAACTTTTTTTCTAAATGCAATAGATCAAAATGCTTTTGTAAGCTTGTAAATAATAATATGAACTGTCACTGGAATACATCTGTCAGCTGTCAGACGAGTGGTTTACAGATGGTAACAACCTGAAGTTGGTTGCAATACATATCAGTCAGCCTGTACATACGCATTACATTGTATATGTGTATGTATGTGTGTGTATAATCCTTTTTAGTTATTTAATATGCTTATTTTAATACAAACAAAAAGGGTTTCAAATGAAATCCATAAATTCGAATCTCTTTTTTTTCTTTTCTTTCTCTCTCTCTCAACCATACGTCCTTGTTCTCTGTTCTATTCCTTTTGATATCCTTTTTTACTAAACGAGTTTAAGTAATAACTTTGGCAAAAAACTATAGTTTATGGGAATATTGTTTTTCTATAAAAACTTAATCGTTACAATTGCATAAAATATTCTATGAATAGGAGAATCAGAAAAATAATAAAGAATGAAAGAAAGAAAAAAAATAAAATTTCAAAGGATTATATACGGCAGCAAAATGAAATTGAACTGGAAACAGAAAAATAATAATAAAAAAAAATGGAAGGAAAAGAAAAGAGAAAATCCTACATGTATGGGTATTTGACAAGGAGGATAGATTCCAAGCAATATGTTCTTAACGAATTAGTAAAGGCTTTACTCACTGCTACAATATATGTGTGTATTCCTTTATGGCGTGGTAAGGCAGTTTATTTGATTGCTTTTTCCATTTCATTTTTCTTTGTTGAATTGAAATACTTCAGCTGTAAGGGATTTGAACATTTTTTGGAGCAGGATTATTTTTATTTTATCGGGTCTATCATAATGGCTGTATTATTGAAGCTACATACATAATTGGTCATTACAACCTTTCAGTCTGGATCACACTACTTTTGTTGTGTGTGTTAATTTCATACATAAGTGGCAGGACCTACAGTTTAAAGTCGACTTCGAACGACAGATTTTTTGGAGAAACTTTTCATGGCAATTTTATTTTACTCTCAGAGTTTTTGCCAGAAATCTGGTTAATAAATTATCGCTGTTTTAATTTTAAAATTATATCATTGACAGTTTTTAAAATTTGAACAAAAAAAATTATAAAAAATTTCGAAATATTGCCAATTTTTTTCGGGCACTCTCCTTAAGTGTTAAAATTTTAGTTTGATGATTGTTATAATTTTATTCACGGTGTACACTTTCTTTAAACGCTCACTGTATGTCGTTTGAATCGCCTCTGCAGCAGTTGATAACTGGACTTTTCTTCGATAAGTTATCTTCAGCGAGGAGACCCTTTTCAGGATGAATGGGTATGTGAACAAACAGAGATCCAAGAGAGGCGAATGCATTCTGAAAAATTCACTGTTAATCGTTCATATTTCTTTGAGAATGAGCATTGAGCATGGCTGTCAACGGCGAACACAATAGGCTGATGATTACCAAAATTTGTTTGATCTGAATTGGATGATCTATGCATTAACGACCTAGGGTTTTAATAGGGCGGTTTTACGTGCACAGAGCTACGAGCCATATTCCACACAAATGATTCTGCACATGCGATTTACGAGCATAATTATCTCAGGAGGAGATGCAGTATAGACTCACACATTACTTACTTAATTGGTCATTAACAACCCAGTTAACGGATTTCGGCCTGGCGCAACACTTCCTTCCGGGCCAACACTTCCTTTCACACTAATTGATGACAAGGCTTCCTCGACTTGGTCCTTCCAACGGATACAAGGTCGTCCTCTTCGCCGACCTCCGTAGATCCCCGCATCAAATACCCGTTTCGCCGGAGCATCCTCATCCATTCGAACGACATAGCGGAGCCAGCACAGACGCTGGATACTAATACGCTGCACAACATCTATGTCGTTGAGGAGCTCATACAGCTCACTGTGAAAATCATCTCCAACTCGCATAGGACCGAAGATCTTACGTAGGACTTTCCTTTCGAATACCGTCAAGGCTGCTGCACCAGTTCTTAATAGGGTCCATGTCTCTGCGTCATAAAGAAGCACGGGAAGATGAGCGTCTTGTAGAGTATTAATTTTGTCGCACGAGGGAGGTCTCTGCTACTTAATTGCCTATTGAGACCATAGTAGCACCTGTTGGCAAGAGTAATCCTGCGTTAGACTGACATAATTTTTGGTGGCAATGGCGGATAAATAAATTCCTTGACTCACACATGAATTTTAGTAAGTCCATCTACCCAAAATCTACTAGTTTCACCCCTTTGTCACCTCATAAGTTATTGCTTCCCCAAGTATAGTTCGTTTGAAGGTTGTCAAATTAACTTCAGGATATTGGAATGTATGCTCATGGCATGTCTTCGTCTTTTTCACTATCATACTCTATGGCTTATGGACTTCCATCACAGTGCTCAAGCTATATTCGGTCTGCGAATTCAGTTATGGATTGTGCCTGCAAAATTTTTCTGTTTGTTTTCTTTTAATGTTCCAAGAGAGCCCTTTATCGCCATTAATATTTAGGTTCAAAACCATGAATATTTAAGTTCAAAACCATGAATATTTAGGTTGAAAAATATTTCTTTCAGCGACTTGCTCTCAGTAGTCTTCCGATAAAAAACTCTTAGAGTAAATAAATTTGCCATGAAAAGCTTCACACATCTGTCGTTGGGAGCCGACATTAAATTGTTGGTTTCGCTACTCATAAATAACGTTAGTACGAGTAACATGGGTGGTGGGAGAAGTCAGGCTATTATAATGAGTGAAGAGGGCCCTCAGCTTCACTGAATCTCAGTCTCTGAGACTACTCTTAGTTACTTAGCTACTTAGGTTGAAAATCATTTATACGACAGAATAAGATCAACAGCAGTAAGTAGGTTAGGTTAGAGGACGTACACCTGTCGGTCAAGACAAGCACAGTACCCGGAGGTCGAAATTGACTCATTGTACATAAAGTACAAGTTCTACAAATTTTTCCAGTTGGCTATACTTCCCGTAGTCGCCGTAGTCTAATAGGTAGTGTTTGGCTTATTAGACGTAAAGCCAGGGTTCGAGCGCCAGGCCAGACATCAAAACAAAATGCCTTTCAGCAGATTTCTGGCAAAAGCTCTGAGAGTAAAAAAAATCTGCCATGAAAAGTTCCTCAAAAAAATCTGTCTTCGGGAGTCGACTTTAAACTGTAGGTCCCGCCACTTATGTGTAAAATTAACACACACAGCATAAATGGTATGGGAAACTAGGTCAATAATCCTGACTGAAGTGTTGTACTGACCAATTATGTATGTATGGATACTTCCCCTATAATACAAATATTTGCGGTATAGTTTTTATTTTTAGATTGTGAATAAAAATGAAGCAAAATGAAGTCATAGCGTTGCAATTCAATTAAAAGTTAAAAGAAATTTATGTTCTACACGATAACAATGCATGAGAAGTACTTTGTCTCTGTGGTTAAGCCGCAAACAGCAAAATGAGAAGCAAAAAAAATATTTTTTTTTCTTTTATTTGAAAAAAATCTCAACTAATGGTTGAAAAAAAGGAAAAAAGAACTGCAGCTGCAGTCAAAAACATTTCTAATTCCACAGCTTCTTGTTATTTAACAACTGCTTTCAAGTCATTTCAGGCAGCAAAAAGTAATAGAGAAAGAAAAGAATAGAGAGTGGGCTAGAGTACAGAAAATATGTGTGAATTTTTCTAGAAGAAAATAATGCTCCTAAGCACTATTAATATATTGCCTGGAAAATCTACTACAACGTTAAGCTTTGGAAATAAAAAACATAAAAAGTAACTCATGGGCCCAAGTAATAAAGAGAATGAGGGTGGACCAGTGAACAGTGAAAGTATAGTTTTTAATTTATTTATAAATACAGGGTGTTTAGTCATAAGAAGTATAAAATTTTAAGCTTTTTTAACTAGATCCCCTTAGAACAAAACTAACAATAACCTTAATTGGTAAAAAAAGTCCTTTTTTTCCTTTTTTCTGGCATCAAAAAATTTATTTTTACCTTTACAGGTACCCATTATTTTTTCTTTTTTTCATTTTCTAGATTAAATGGTTCGTAAGTGATTTAGTGGTTATTTTCACAAATTTAATTGGACAAAGAATTGTTCATTCCTGCCATTTGTTGCTGTTGTTGTTGTCTGGACAATTAAATGAGTGTAAAGGATAAAATTTTTGCAAGTTTTTCCTTCTCCCTTTTTTTATTTACTTTTTTCTTCTACCGTTTAATTTCAGTGAAATATTACTGAAGCCATTGGAAGCCATATTTACAGAATTTTTTCTTTTGCTCACATAGAAAAATCTGTGTGTTATTAATAAAGATTGCGATGAAAAGGATAATTAAGCAGGTGTTTTAAAAAGGATAAAGGATATAGTGGCCCTACAGCCAGTAATAATATGGCATGTGTAGTGGAAGACATGGGCGTTGGTCCATTATTGTTGTGTGTCTGCGCTCAAAGTACCAGAAAAGATGATAATTGCAGAGTTCAGATCATAAGTGATGTCTATCCTACAGACAGCCTCATTATCGCTGGCCTCAAAAGGCTATGCCCAGCATTGCTAGAACAGAATCGCTTCTGTCTTCAACTTGTATGGCTATTCAAAACACAACGGAGATTCTTACGCGTTAATTGTCCATTTGGTAGACATGTCGGAAGGCTCGACATTGGGGTAATTGTCTTCTGTGGGAATTATGGCTCTGATGAGGAAGAAGAGACTGTCTTCCACCACATATGTTAAGGAGTGCGCACGAAAAAATATGGGCCTACTTTTAAGCTTATAACTTTTATCATAAATGAAAAAAATTAATACCGTTACATTGTTTTTGTTAAGTCATCTATTTCAAAATCCACGTGCTAAATGTCATTGCAAAAGCAAAATTTGTTTTTTGAAAATGGGCACCCATCAGGAATTACGTAAAAAAATAATTGAAATTTTCAATGAAAAACCGAGCCGCTTATAAAAAAACGATTGCTAGGCTCGCAGGTGTTAATCAAAAAATAGTTTCTATGATAGGTATAAAATAATATAAGGAGTCTTTGAGTATTAAAAGAAAGCATGGAAGTGAAAGAAAAAAGTATTTGCCGACCAAAACAAAGCTAGTATTTTTCTAAAACACCCTAAAATGTATAGAAGAAAAGTGGCTCAAAAAGTTGTATGCTCTGAGACCTTGGTCAGAAAAAATTTTATGCACAAAACAATTCAAATATTATTTACTTTAATTAAAATATAAAACGAAAAAAATCCGCCACTTAGTTTTATTTCTATAACGGCAAATGTAAGTCCAGTTTTTTTTGTGCGCACTCCTTTTATAAATGGTCTTTAGTGAGCTTCTTAAGCTTCTCACACCATATATATTGGGCGTGTGTTAATTTTATACATGTGTAGCGGGACCTACATTTTAAGGTCAACTCCAGACTACAGATTTTTGAAAATGTTCAAATAGTGTTGCTAATAAGCTGGCCAGCGCCAATTCGGACCTTAAAATCTCCGACATATTACAGGGCTTAGAAATTCCGATTACTTATTTAATTGGTCATTTACAATTCTTTAATTTGAATTGCAATCTAACTTCTCAAAGCACTCATATTGTGTGAGTTAATTTTATGCAAGAAAGCGAAACCTTCAGTTTAAGGTCGACTTTGAACGGCAGATTCAAGAAACATTTCAAGGCATTTTCTTTTATGATAGTTTTTGCCAGACAACTGGTTAAAGGAAGCTGCCTAGAATATTTCTTTTCGTATTTTGAGACGACTAAGCCAAGAGTTGAACTATGGGCTTTCTTCTTATAAGACAATTCAATACCTACTATCTACAGGGTGACTGATATGTATTGCAACCAACTTCAGGTTGTTATCATTTGTAAACCGCTCATCTGACAGCTGACAGATGTATTCCAGTGACAGTTCATTTTATTACTTACAAGCTTACAATCTACATTTTGATCTATTGCATTCAGAAAAAAAGTTATTCGTGATGGAATTCAAGCGTGATAGTGTGATTGCTTTATATTTGGCTGGAAAACCACAGGTGGCTATCGTTAGAGACCTCGAGCAGTTAACTGTGAATAAATCTTTTGTTTCTCGTACCATTGCTCGTTATCGTGATACTGGCAGTGTTGCATCGCATCCAAAAAGTGGACGAAAAAAACACTAACAATGCCAGAAATGATCCGAAAAGTGAAAGCCAGATTTGATCGAAATCCACGCCGCAGTGGTAGAAAAATTGCTCGTGAGCTGAACATATCGCGAGAACGGATGCAACACATATTGAGAAATGAGCTTGAACTAAAGCCATTGAAGTTCCAAAAAGTCCAAGAGCTCACCGATGGACAAAAAAAGTTAGACTGGAAAGAGCCAAGGAGTTACTTCGCTTCTCTCCAATGAGAAGCCATTCCAAATTGAGCAGTTTATTTGTCAAAGAAGTCAGCTGAAAATCTACACCCACGTTTGGCCACCAGAACGCAATCGCTGCCGATAGTAATGGTGTGGGCCGCTGTAACGGCCGATGGTTGCTCCCCGCTCATATTCATCGAGCATGGAGTCAAAATAAAAGCCCCGAATATTATTGGGAAAATGTAGCCAAACATTTCGGCCGCAGACCATGGACATTCCAAAAGGACGCAGCACCACTGCACTCAGCACGCGTCAACCAAGAAAGGCTTAAAAGGGAGGTCCCAAAATGTCGATCATCTAAAGACATCGCTTCGCCGGGAATGGGCCAAAATACCGCAGAGCCGCACGAAAGAAGCCTGTGATGGTTTTGTCGGCCGTTTGAAGGCAATAATTCGTACCAAAGGTGGCCAATTCGAACAAATCTATTCCAACATTTTTTGTTTTTGAACAATCCAATTTAAAAAAATTAAAAAAAATCCGCGCTTTACTTTGTTGCGTTATATATCAGCAACCCTGTATGTTGACAATATTACGATTGCGCCAATTAAATTGGGTTTATTCTATAGACAGTCTTATTATCGCTGGCCTCAAAAGGCAATGTGTAGCATTTCCAGACTTTGCTGGACATATATGAATAGGAAGAGAACAGAATCGCTTCTGTCTTCAACTTGCATGGCTATTCAAAACATAACAACGATTCTTACGCGCTAATTGTGCCATTTGGTAGAGATGTTGAAAGGCTCCACATTGGGATAATTGTCTTCTGTGGGAATTATGGCTCTGATAAGGAGGAAGAGACTGTCTTCCACCACATAAATTAGTTCCTGTGCTTATCATAAATGGAAGAAAGTTTCTGTATATTTCCTTTCTAACAGCGCTGGAATATAAAGATTGGATAGACGCGTTTACTTACTTAACCAATTTAGCTTAACCTAGAATAATATTTCAGCAATTTTTTTGAGGTATATTAGCCTTTGTTAGCTACTGACCTAGATGTTGAAAACATATCACAGTACCATATCATATGTATTAATACAGTATTCCCATGATTTACGTCGTAGAAAGTTCCGGAAAAAGGCAACGAAAATCGGAATCGACGTTAAATCGAATTTCACAAAGAAATCATACTATCAGATGCACTTTTTCATGGCATTTTATTTACTACTCAAGTTTTTGACCAGTAATCTGCTAAGAAGAAATCGTCCGCGAAGAAATACTTTTTTTCATATTTTATTTTGATTGTTGGCCTGGGAGACTCCGAACCCTGGACTCTTTACGTCTAATAATCCAGCCACTCACCTTACTGTTTTGTTTATATAAATTGTTTTTGTGACGTAAATCGCATCATGACGACCGCCAAATCGAAATTTGAACGGAATACAAAATCTTCTTGACGACGCCTGCTAAATCGAGGGAATACTGCTCACAATAACCCTAAAAGCTTAAACTTCTAAACGTTTATCAAACAAAAAGTTTTCTTATCCTCATTTATAATCCACAATAATTCTGGTCTTCTGTTATACAAAGTCCTTAAGTACTTGCTGTTTAAATAAAATACCCTTCACTTGAATCACACCAAAATCTGAATCACCCGAAATCTGTTACAATTTAATTAAAAACTCATTTTACTTTACAGATCTTACATAGAAACATAAAAATTTTGTTATGAAATCTTCTTAATGCAAACACTTCTTATCAAAATTCTTGAAAAAATAATTTTTTTTTCCTTTTCTAAAGTAACTGCTGTTGCAGACAAATGATTAATTGTGGTGGGTAACTTGAAACTCTTTGCATACAAATTGTAAGTTTTGAACCACCCCCTTACCTCTTCCCTCCCTCAAACAGTAATAAACTTGAAAAGTTTGTAAATGAAAAAGAAGAAAATTTTTTTTGTCTTCTTGAAGCAGCTGACAAATCGTTTTTGCCAAATTGCATTTATTTTCGATAAATTTTTGAAATGAAAATTATATTTTAGGACTCCATTCCCCTCCCCCCTGGCTTGCATACAATAATAACTTTTACTTTCTAGCACTTGAGTAGAAGAAATTCATATTTTTTTTCGTTTGGTTTGGTTTCCGCTTCCTAAAGACACTGCAGAAGTTTTTCGAAAATTTTCGAAAATTTTATTTTGATTTACCAGCTTAATGGAGAAGACAAAGAGTATTATTGAATGCCAAAAATTGTTAGAAAAGATTAGAAAGTCATAAATTGTTGTGGTTATTGTTATTGTTGTTGTTTTTATTGCCTACAAATTATTTTTTTTTGTTGCTAATGGATGCCTTAATAAAGCTTTTAAGGAAAAGTTTTTTGGGTTCGAAAAATTTTTTTTTCTATTTTTGCTCTCTTAATGGAAATTTTATTACACTCATGGTGTTTTAAACAAAACGACGACATCATCATTATTATCCATACTTATGAGTCATAAAGGATGTTTACATATCTAAACAAAAAAAAAAACAAAAATATTTTCGAAAAAAAAGTATTTTTTGAGGCTTTACTCCTACAGAACAAGCTGACTTTGTTTAACTTGCAGCTCGCTCTGCTTGGGCATTTAATAAAAAGTCTGTGAAATATGCAAATATACGCTGCTTAATGTTGGTATTCGTCATTAAAGACTTTTTAACTATTTCAGGAAAGTTGGACACACAAGCCCGTTTGATTTTCTGCTGTTTCCCTTACCAACTGGTTTTAAGGTTTATTCCAATAAAAGTCTTCTGAAAATTAATAAGTGCTAGGTAAAGTGTAAATGTATGTTTATAATCAATCTGAGACTTCCGATCTATTCCATATTTGAGCTGTTTGTTTGAAATTCATTTACTCTCTCTATGTTTTGTCGCTCTCTTTCCTTCCCAGCTATTACAGCTTCCAAAGAAATCACTATTATCAGACTTCGGGCGAATGTATTCTAAGGAATTCTAAGGAAGAATTTTCAGAATTCACAAAATCCCGGATTCCAGGATTTTTAAAAACTTGTCCTGGGATTTTTCGGAATTTTCGAGATTGTAAACTTATATATCGCCGTGGTCTAGTGGGTAGTGTTTTGGCTTATTAGACGAAAGGCCCGGGTTCGTATCCCAGGTCAGACATCAAAACGAAAAATATTTCTTCGGCGACTTCCTTTCAGCAGATTTCTGGCAAAGCCTCTGAGAGTAAAAATTGCCATGAAAAGCTTCTCAAAAATCTGTCGTTCGGAGTCAACTTTAAACTATAGATCCCGCCACTCATGTATAAAATTAACGCACACAACATAAGTGGTGTGAGAAGCTAGGTCGTAATCCTAACTGAAGGGTTGTAATGGCCAATTATGTATGTATGTAAATTTATATGTATTTTGACCCTACAAAAGGTCCTGAAAAAAAAAAAATTCTATATCACTTGACTTCATCTTAGAATCATCTTAGATGAGGAAAACCCTCTATCCAGTAATAAAAATTATTTGATGTCATCCTAGAATGCAAAGACCCTATAAAACGAATTAAAAGGGTAACTGATTTAGATACTCAACTGTAAAAGGAAAAAAGATTTATTTCCATCAGCAGGGGGTAGAGGATTTACAAAATCCCGAATCCCAGGATTTTTAAAAATCGCTTCCTGTTTGGCATCCCTAATGTATACCCTTAAAATTGTTGCTAAAATACGCAAGATGGACTGGGCTTATATGCAATGCAAAATTTTATATTCAAAATCAAAATCTATATCTGCTTACGATCTGCTTTGTATCTGATCTCGATCTGCTTTGATATTGATTTAGATCTGCTTTGTATCTGCTCTCGATCTGCTTATGATCTGCTTTATATCTGCTCACGATCTGCTTTGTATCTGCTCGCGATCTGCTTTGATATTGATTTAGATCTGCTTTGTATCTGCTCTCGATCTGCTTTGTATCTGCTTACGATCTGCTTTATATCTGCTTACGATCTACTTTATATCTGTTCACGATCTGCTTGTTGCCTTGTATCTATATCTTATGATTTGAGTATGACCAACACGTGACAAGAATTTATTATCCCAAAAGAGACTCGCATACATTAAATGTTACAAACTTATCGCAAAATCTAACATGACCGACTGTAGCGTAGGCATGCTCCCATATATGTATGGAAAAAGAGGCCTAGAAACCCCATAAACATACTACTGATATGCTATTACACCAAATACGTACTGCTGTAGTCTTATAATCATAGTGCGTATAGTGTTTTTAATCTGCCGACCTCTTGCAACTATTCTTGTGCAGATATTTAGTTCTACTGCGCTGGATAGTGGGTCATTGTGACTTTGGATTCCTTCTACTAAGGCATATGCTTAAAAATTCTAGAATGTAATGGATATTGAATCTATATACGGCATCTTTATAGATTTTCTAATTGGAACTTTAAGGACTTCTGAGGAATATTGATCTCTTTTTAAAAGAGTAATTTTACTTTGGCATTCATAAGCGAAGACTCATGATTCTAAGCGGAGATTTTTTCTGCTACGATTTTGGCATTAATTATGATGTGCGATGAGATAATTCCATTTTCCAAATTTTTCCCCATTTTTCCGTCACTACTGCTATTACTTACTTACTTACTTAATTGGCCATTAACAACCCAGTTAACGGGTTTCGGACTGCCGCAACACTTCCTCTGCTTCATGCGCGCCTACGCCAGTTGGTCACACCAGTCGATGACAGGGCTTCCTCGACTTGGTCCTTCCAACGGATACAAGGTCGTCCTCTTCGCCGACTTCCGCAGACCCCCCATCAAATACCCGTTTCGCCGGAGCATCCTCCTCCATTCGAATGACTTGGCCGAGCCAGCGCAGCCGCTGCACGACGTCTATGTCGTTGAGGAGCTCATTTAGCTCACTGTTAGATCGGATGCGGAAATCATCGCCAACTCGCACAGGACCGAAGATCTTACGTAGGACCTTCGTCTCGAATACCCTCAAGGCTGCTGCATCAGTTCTTAATAGGATCCATACCTCTGCGCCATAAAGAAGCACGGGTAAGATGAACGTCTTGCAGAGTATTAATTTGGTCGCACGAAAGAGGTCTCTGCTACTCAATTGCCTATTGAGACTATAGTAGCACCTATTGGCAAGAGTAATCCTGCGTTTGATCTCCAGACTGACATCATTTTTGGTGGTAACGGCGGAGCCAAGATAAATAAATTCCTTGACTGTATCAAAGGTATAGTTATCGACCGTAATCTGAGAATCAATACGCCGCGCGTCTCTACTTGTATATGCTATTACTGTTATTACTCCTCCTTATTTTTCCTTCCAGTCCTTCCAGGATCCTTATTTTTTTAAGTGTCTGACTTATTAGGTGAATGGCCGTGGTTAAATCGTGGTTAAATTAAATTAATTTAATAGTGAAGTTGCTGTGGTCTAGTAGTTAGTATGCTGCCTTATTAGACATCCCAGGCCAGACATTAAAATAAAATTCAAAAAGTATTTCTTCGGCGACTTCTTTTCAGCAGATTTCTGGCAAAAACTCTGCCATGAAAAGTTTCTCAAAAAAATCTGTCGTTTGGAGTTGACTTTAAACTGTAGGTCCAGCCACTTATGTATAAAATGAACACACAGAACATAAGTGGTCTGAAATACTAGGTCAATAATCCTGACTGAAGGGTTGTAATTCCAATTGTGTATGTATGTATGTACGACCGTGGTTAAACCTCTGGCTCAGACAACTCGAACAATATGAACTACGAGAAAATACATCTTTCGGCGACTTCCTCTTTACCGAGTTCTGACAAAATCTTTGAAAGTGAAACATAAAATTGATATGAAAAGGATATGATATCAGTTCGAAGTCGATATTAAACTGTAAGTTCCTTCGTTAATGCACACAACATGGCTTATGTCCTTATTTTTATTTACCCATGCATGGTAGGAAAAGTGTTTTTGCTCCTGCCTTCGCAACCTTACTGAATTCCTTTCTCCCCTTATAGTTGTTTTGTCAATTACTGATATTATTGAGTTGAGTTCTTTCTTCTTCTTTTATTTGTTCTTATTTTAAACAACTTAATTACCATCAAAAACATCTCACGTTGTTCAACTTCTGTTTGCTTTTTTTTCCCCAGTTTGAATTTTAATTTCCATTTAACAACAGTAAGTTGGTAAGTAAATGGTGCTACAACATGATATTGTAGACATTTGTTATCAACATTTGATTTGATTTACTTCTCTGTCTTTCTTTATCTATCTGTTTCTGTTTTCTCTCTCTCTCTCTTTTTCTCTCTTTCGGTTTTCATTTATTTATTTATAAATTTATACGTATTTATCCGTATTTGTTTATAGTTTATGTTGAACTCGTTTTTGCAAAAGTGAATTCATAAATATTTATAAACACCATGGGATACAATTCTGTTCTGTATTCCATTTGTATACATACATACATATGTGTATGTATTGTGTGCACGTATGTATGTGTGTGTTTATTTATTTATTTGTATGTGTTTATGTAACAATTGCATACTTTAGCTTTACAATTATAAAATATATGAACGTAAGAGAATAATGATAACCCAGTGTTCTGCGAATTATATTGGAAAACTTAGTTCTAGATTTCTACTCATCATCATCATTTTCTAGCGATTGCTTCAGTTAAGTGGATATCCTCCACTCAATTCAATTTCGTTCTCAGCAAGAGGGTACTTGCAATATTGATAGACTCTGTTGGACATATGTGGATAAGAAGAGGACCGATTCGCTACTGTCTTAAAATCACAACAGTGAGATCAGCAATGAATCGTTTTTCCGCTACTCATTTTGAGTATTAGTGAATCAACAGAATTGAAATTCAACTACTCTGATTCATTCCTGCTCGCTATAACATTGATTTATAAGTATAAGTAACAATGAGTATGAGTACAACGTTGATATCAAACTCACAACATTCGAAATATGTTTGATTCATCATTTTTCCGCTACTCATAAGCACTCATGCAATTTTGAGTATGAGTGGACCAACAGAATTGAAAATCAACTACTCTGATTCATTCCTGCTCGCTACAACATTGATTTATAAGTATAAGTAACAATGAGTATAAGTACAACGTTGATATCAAACTCACAACATTCGAAGTAAATTTGATTCATCGTTTTTCCGCAACTCATAAGCACTCGTGCAATTTTGAGTATTAATGAATCAACAGAATTGAAATTCAATTACTCTGATTAATTTGTACTTGCTACAAAATTGATTTATAAGTATAAGTAGCAATGAGTATGAGTACAACGTTGACATCAAACTCACTCAACATTCGAAATATGTTTGATTCATACGCCTACTCATTTTGATTCATAAATTTAGAAAAATACTTATAAGTACTTATAAATCATTCGAGTGGCTTGAATCATTCATCAAAATTTACAGTCTTTGTTGTTGTTGCATATATAAACAAAGAAGAAAGGAAGGACAAAGACAACAAGCAAAGCATACACACAATCTTCTTGTGAGTATAGTAGTGATCGTACGCGAATCATACTTATTTTGAGCTTCGTGTAAATGTTAAGTAGAGACGAGTCAAAGTTAATAATATCATCATGAGTATTGTTAAGTATGAATACGACGAGTACTCCCAACTTTGAGTATGAGTAGCAAGAGTATGAATGCGTATAGGTATTTCAAATTATAAGTATGACTCGAATCTACTCATAGGTTTGTATACTTATTGTTGATCTCTGTTGGCAATGTCCTTTAGATAGGCATGATGAAAGACTTGGCATTCGTTTAAATCAGTTCTGTGGGATTGACGAGTACTTCCAACTTTGAGTATGAGCAGTATGAGTATGTATGGGTAAAAGTATTTGAAGTTATAAGTATGACTTGAACCTACTCATCGTTTTGTATACTTATTGCTAATCTCTGGTGGCAATGTCCTTTTGATAGGCATGTCGAAAGACTCGGCATTCGGGTAAATGAGTTCGGTGGGAATTGACGAGTACTTTCAACTTTGAGTATGAGTAGTATGAGTATGTTTGCGTGTAAGTATTTGAAATTATAAGTATGACTCGAACCTACTCATCGGTTTGTATACTTATTGTTGATCTCTGGTGGCAATGTCCTTAAGATAGGCATGATGAAAGACTTGGCATTCGGGTAAATAAGTTCTGTGGGAATTGAGGATACGATGAGGAGGAAGAGATCATTATTCAACACACATACGAAAAAGAAAAGGACCGACTCGCTTCTGTCTTTAAATCCTATGCCTATTCATAGCACATCAGTGATTCTTATGTGGCAGTGACCTTTAAGTAGGCATGATGAAAAACTCGGCATTCGAGTAGATGCTTTCTGTAGAAAGTGTGGTCCTTAAGGAAAGGAAGAGATTGTTTTTTATCACATATGGGCAGTGCCTGTGGTTGTCATAAAAAGATGGTTGTTTCTAACCTTTAACATTCTGACATCCTTGGCCGAAAGAGCGAATGGACGACTTATTTTAAAAAGGAAACGAATAATATTTTAGCAATTTGTTGTGAGGTACTGACATTGTTATCTACTGGACCGGGTTAACGATCTATGGAATACTCATACCAATGCCGTCATAAGTATTGACGTTCTAGTTCTAGATTTTTGCTCATGATTTTTTCATTTTTAATCTTCTCAGAACACTTATGTTTTGTGTGTTAATTTTACTCAACGGTGACAGGAACTGCTGTTTAAAGGTGGTTTAGAACGACGGATTTTTTCGAGATACTTTTCATGGCAATTTTTTATATAATCACAGAGTTTTTCCCAGAAATTACTGGAAGGCTGTCGTCAAAGAAATATTTTTCATATTTCGCGTTTTGTTAAAGAAGTTTGACCAGGGGTTAGATCTGTGGCCTCACGTCTAATAAGCCAACACAGTACCCACTAGACTAGAGCGACTTTAAACCCATAATCTTAATAAAACTCGGTTGATGCGAGCTGCTTTATAACGGCATACGAAATACCTTGCTTAACCAACACACTAGAGGTAATCTATCTTTAACTTGTTAGAAGTCCTTTAATCATATCGAGATTTATTCCGCCTTAGAAGCGAATCAATAAATCAATGAATCCATAAATAATGTTTACTGGGTTACATGACTTAAACATACGATAAAATTCTTCCTGAGGCCATACGCATGCAAATAAACATATAAATCTACACTGTATATGCACACTTACATACTTACATACATACATACATACATACATATCTGCAAGTGTGAATAGTATTTATAGAGCAGTTATCCTGGGGGGATATTATTGTGAAATTAAGTTTATTTTATCATTGAAAGTTTTTAATTTAAAGCATTCAGGCATTTGTATGTTTCTTCATCTTTTTTTCTTTCTTTCTCTCTTTCTCTCAGATAAGAATATTTTATGATAATGCCGTTCTATAAATAAAAACGTCATGTGATAATAAATTGAAACATTTTAATGTGATTTAGAATTAAAATTCGTCAATTAAATTTGAGTAAAATTTATGTATGAAAAGGAGAAAGCATATGCGATGTTATTTCAAGGTTTGATTAGCCTTCTGGGTTTTAATTGATTCATTATACTGGCATTAAAGGCATTACAGGATTTCGCTTATTATGCGTAGTGCATTAATAAACTGTTTTACCTTGGACAAGAATTGCATTCCCTTGCATTCCCATCCGTTGTTTGGATTTTAAGCATGGTTAATCCGCATTAAGGCTCTGAAATATTTTAGTAAGACATCTAAATCTACCATATCGCATAAAGGACTCTGTCGTTAGGACCTTCCTTGCCATTTTCCAATTGATTTTTAATGACATTTCGGCCAACGTACCTGCCAGAGCTGGTACGCTCCTTCCGGAATTCTCTTCTATTGAATTGGGAATGCCACTTGCCTCGGTTAAGATGGACATTGCGCGTAAATTCTTTCGTGACGTCAACCTATCCTAGGTCAACGAGGAGTCCTGCTTCACTGCTGGACTCATTTGGCCCTTGATGGATAGGAGGCGTACCAACCAATTACTGGGTCTTGGTTGTGACGGCATCTCGACTACAGTGGCCGTGCTTACAGGTCACTTCGTCGTGGGTAGACACGCGGAAAGAATTAGGCTCCCATTTAACGACTTCTTCCATGGATGCAGATCCGCTGAGCAAGAGAAGACTGTTATCCACTTTCTCTGTCAGTGCCCGTCTCTTGCTAGGTGTATATATTTGTTATTTGGTTCCCCATTCCTTGCCAGCTTGACGGAGCGGTCATCTATTGATATCAAGGATATAGCTTCGTTAATCAAACTTTCTGGCTGGTTTTACAGTGCGGGGTAGTTGTGCTTTTGTTGTGCAGCCTTTGCGCTGACCAACTTCTTCCTCTTCCCTGATTCTGGTGGGACTTGGTCAGTACAGAGACTGCGTTCACCCGTGGCATCACAACGGGCTGCTATGCGTGCTCAAGTGAGCACTCGGACCTAACCTAACCTAACCCCTCACTTAAGATTACGACCTAGTTTATCAAACACCACAGGTTTCCGCAGGATGGGGATATGTAATCATAGTTCCCTCGGAGCCTCCAGCCTCTACCCTATCAAGACCGTTAGTGCGTGATATCGTCACATCCTGCTAAAGGTGGCCCTGCTCTTTAACAGAACACTACGGATCTAGATTGGGAGTCAATAAACATCTCCCTCTCAGCCGGGGTGAGTATGCCTGAACTCCCCCCCCCCCTCTCATTTTTGACACGACCCTTTTCTTTCTTCTGACCAATCTCTCACTCCCCTGTTTCTGATTTGATTGCCCTAAGCTGGTGGCTGTAGCTTGTGTATGCACGGTAGCACCGGGGTGAAACCCACTGTGTGAACGGCTCCAGGCTAGGATTACAGCTGCCCCCGTCCCATTAAAACTCTGGCAGGGCTGAAAGTGCGTTCCTTGTCTGTCGCCGTTAAGTTGATGGTGTAGGTTCGGTTGAGAAGACTCCCGATTAGTACCCGATCTGGCTCTGAGCACTTGTCCCCATAAGGGACCACTTACACGGTCTTTGAGTAGGAACCCTCTTGCCGCTTGGCCCCCCGCTTGGGGGGTTAAAACGACCAATTATATATGTACGTATGTGTGTAAATCTGTATATACCATCTTCAAAGGAAAAGATAAGCTCGCAAGTAAAAAATTTGCCCAGAATGACGTGTTACAGGGTGCGGCTGTTGTCAACGTTCAAAAACTTAAAAAAACAGGCTTTCATTTTGGTAGGACAAGTATACATACAGCTAGGAAAGTATGTCCAAATAAAAGTATAGAAAGTATATCCAAAAATAATACTGGCAACTTTTCTACATGTTTATTGGGATTTATTTATTAGGTCGGCTAATTTTATAACCACCCCTCGTATATTTATTTCCTTTGAAACACTCTGCCCCTTTTAAAAATATTCATGTGCCATTACGTCCTGCTGTTTTACTACTATATCTGTCTAACATTTTCTCTTTCCCTTCCTCTCTCGCTCTCTTTCTCTGTCTCTCTCCCTCTCTTTCTATCCTTGCATATGTATTTTAGTTGTCTGTGCATAATTATTATTTCAAATAGAATTTGTGTCATCATATTTATAAATATTTATGGTTTTCTCCATTCCATGCCATAGCAATTTATTCTATTCTATGCTCTGCTCTGCTCTTCTGTTCTATTCTATTATCTTCTATTCTATGTTGTAGATTTTATTTTCATGTGCATTTGTATTTATGTTGGTATTCATCTGCCATTTTGTGGTTATTGTATACAAAAATATCGCCCCAATGTAAGTGTACGAGTATGTGTGCCGGTGTTAAGTGTTAAAAGGTTCAGTTGAGTGGATGTGAGTGTGACTTTTACATTTAAAATGTTTCAACGGAAACCGTATTTTCATAACTTTTCACTTTCCAAAATATTTTAAATGAAATGAAAATGAACATTTTTTTTAGCAAAATATTACAAAGTGGAAGGGAGAAAAAGAGAACAAGAAATGGGAAATTTTTATTATCACATTGAAAACATAAGGAAAATATGTTTAAAAGGAGATTCATTCGAAGGGAAAGTTTCTAAAACCTGTCTCTCGGAGTTGACTTTGAAACTGTAGATCCCATGGATCCACTTCAATGAAAGGGAATACGTTTTCAAGTAAAATTTGAATTCGTGGTAACAAAACAATAACAGGAGATTTGAGTCATTTATCAAATCATACCGAATAATCTGAAGTTAATGTCTTCTGACAAGTCATTCCGGACTTACACTTAGGCAGAATGAATGTTATTACGAACCTAACATGTAAATTCTGTTACGATGGGAATAAATCACTCAGAATACATTGAAGTCTAGTAGTTAGTGTGTAGGCAAGACCTTATCAAAACAAAATACAAAAAGTATGTCTTCGGCGATTTCCTATCAGCAGATTTCTGGCAAAAACTCTAAGAGTAAATAAAAAAAACTGCCATGAAAAGTATGTCGAAAAAATCTGTCATTCGGAGTCGACTATAAATTGTAGGCGGGACCTACTTACGTATAAAAATTAACACACACAACACAAGTGGTGTGAGAAACTAAGTCAATAATCCTGACTGAAGTGTTATACTAACCAATTATGTATGTGAATACATACATACATACATACATGTCTATGTCTATGTCTATGTCTATGTCTATGTCTATGTCTATGTCTATGTCTATGTCTATGTCTATGTCTATGTCTATGTCTATGTCTATGTCTATGTCTATGTCTATGTCTATGTCTATGTCTATGTCTATGTCTATGTCTATGTCTATGTCTATGTCTATGTCTATGTCTATGTCTATGTCTATGTCTATGTCTATGTCTATGTCTATGTCTATGTCTATGTCTATGTCTATGTCTATGTCTATGTCTATGTCTATGTCTATGTCTATGTCTATGTCTATGTCTATGTCTATGTCTATGTCTATGTCTATGTCTATGTCTATGTCTATGTCTATGTCTATGTCTATGTCTATGTCTATGTCTATGTCTATGTCTATGTCTATGTCTATGTCTATGTCTATGTCTATGTCTATGTCTATGTCTATGTCTATGTCTATGTCTATGTCTATGTCTATGTCTATGTCTATGTCTATGTCTATGTCTATGTCTATGTCTATGTCTATGTCTATGTCTATGTCTATGTCTATGTCTATGTCTATGTCTATGTCTATGTCTATGTCTATGTCTATGTCTATGTCTATGTCTATGTCTATGTCTATGTCTATGTCTATGTCTATGTCTATGTCTTGTCTATGTCTATGTCTATGTCTATGTCTGTCTATGTCTATGTCTATGTCTATGTCTATGTCTAGTCTATGTCTATGTCTATGTGTCTATGTCTATGTCTATGTATATGTCTATGTCTATGTCTATGTCTATGTCTATGTCTATGTCTATGTCTATGTCTAGGTCTATGTCTATGTCTATGTCTATGTTTATGTTTATGTTTATGTTTATGTTTATGTTTAGTTTATGTTTATGTTTATGTTTATGTTTATGTTATGTTATGTTTATGTTTCTGTTTATGTTTATGTTTAGTTATGTTTATGTTTATGTTATGTTTATGTTTATGTTATGTTTATGTTTATGTTTATGTTATGTTTATGTTATGTTTATGTTTATGTTTATGTTTATGTTTATGTTTATGTTTATGTTTATGTTTATGTTTATGTTATGTTTATGTTTAGTTATGTTTATGTTTATGTTTATGTTTAAATTTTTAGAATCAGTTTAGATTTGTTCGAATTGGCCACCTTTGGGTACGAATTATGGCCTTCAAATGGCCGACAAAGCCATCACAGGCTGCACGATAGTGGCTCTGCGGTATTTTGGCCCATTCCCGGCGAAGCGCCGTCTTGAGATGATCAACATTTTGGTATTCTTTAGTGAGAACCTTACTCTCCAAAATGCCCCAGACGTAAAAGTCCAACGGATTGAGATGCGGAGATTTTGGTGACCATTGTGTGGTAGAAATGGAGAGAGGAACCTTCTTTTTAAGCCACTCTTGGTTGACGAGTGCTGAGTGCGCTGGTGCTGAGTCCTGTTGGAATATCTATGGTCTGCGGCTGAAATGTTTGTCTGCCCAGAGTTTCAATACTGCCTTTAAGACATTTTCCCGATCATATTCGGCATTTATTTTGACCCCACGGTTGATAATGGGGAGCGACCATCGGCCGTTACGGCGGCCCACACCATTACCATCGGCGGCGCTTAAGTTCTGGTGGCCAATTACAGGTGTAAATTTTCAGTTGACCTCTTTGGCAAGTAAACCCGGTTATTTTGTTTGTTCAGAAACTGCTCAATTTGGAATGGTTTCGCATTGGAGAAAACCAAATTCGGTAATTGGCCACTTTCGTGCAAGCGAAGTAACTCCTTGACTCCTTTCAGTCTAACTTTTTTTGTCCATCGGTGAGCTCTTGCACTTCTTGGAACTTCAATGGCTTTAATCCAAGCTCATTTTTTAATATGTGTTGCATTCGTTCTCGCGATATGTTCAGCTCACGAGCAATTTTTCTACCACTGCGGCATGGATTTCGATCAAATCTGGCCTTCACTTTTTGGATTATTTCGGGAGTTGTTACCGTTTTTTTCTCATCCACTTTTTGGATGTGATGCAATACTGCCAGTATCACGGTAACGAGCAATGGTACGAGAAACAAAAGATTTATTCACATTTAAATGCTGGAGGGCTCTAACGAAAGCCATTTGTGGTTTTCCAGCCAAATATAAAGCAATTAGGCTATCACGCTTGAATTCCATCACGAATAACATTTTTTGCTGAATGCAATTGATCAAAATGTTTTCGTAAGCTTGTAAATAATAAAATGAACTGTCACTGGAATAAATCTGTCAGCTGTGGGACGAGCGGTTTACAAATGATAACAACCTGAAGTTGGTTGCAATACATATCAGCTATCCTATATATAGACTATAGACAATATACGTATTGTATTACACCCCTCCATATATATACACACAATACAGTGAACAACAAAAATTATAATAACAAAAGATTCATTGTAAAATTTGTAATTTTTAGTATATGTATGTGTGTATATGTAGACTTTTTCCTGTGACTGTATTTATGACGTTGTAAACTATGACACTTTGAACTTCAATTACAAATTTTACAATTAATCTTTTGTTATTATAATTTTTGTTAAACACTGTATTGTGTGTATGTATGTATGTATGTAGGGGGTGTAATACAATATGTATATTGTAATAGACAACGTATCCTTTTCATATCTGTTATGTAGTATTTGTTTGTAATTGTATTTGTTTTATTTTATAAAATTGTTAAATTAAATAAATGCTCTTAATAGCTCGGTGTGTGTGTGTGTGTGTACTTTTCAATTTATCACAGAAATTTTGAAAAAAAAAAAATATTTGTTTGCTTTGGTTGTTGTTTTTGTTTACAATAATCAGTGATTTATTTATATTTTATGTCCTCCAGTGTTATTTTTATTTTTTTTCTAATATTTTCTATGCAGTAATTATTTATTGCAAAACTATCAGAGAGAGAGAGAGAGAGAGAGAAAGAGAGACGAAAGGTATTTATTTTCATAATATTTAAAAAAAATATTCGTATTATTTTGCTGGTTTGTAAAGGGAAAAACGTGTCCTTGTTGGTAGATTGTATGGGTCATTTCAAACATTTCCGAAAGTAATTTTCTATAGCCAAAGGCTGACTAACTGCATTAACTTTTAATAGGTAAAGAACAACATATAATGGAATAGCCCATATTGTGTATATAAACAATCAATTGAACACTTCTAATATACGTGAAAACTAATTGTGGAAATGATATGAAAAGTCATGGAAAAAATATTTAAAATTTTTTTTTTGTATTTGTTTTAAATAAATGCGCAAACATAAACAGTTTCCATCGAAGAAGAGAGAGAGAGAAAGCTATAGAGAGATAAAAAAATAAACATTTTAAATCATTTCAATTAGAAAAATATTTTTTCCAGACACTAACAAACAATAGAAAAAAAAATATTTTTTTTTGTCAAAACCATAACTAAAGGAAATATTTTAAAAGCCACTAAAAATACTTCGGCATCATCAATTTAAATTAAAACCAAAACAACTCATACATTCTCATGAATTTTAAGAAATTCAGAGAAGCACAGAGAAGAGACACTGTTCTGTATATTCGAAAGTCTTTTTTTAAGGCTTTAACAAAGATTCAAACCAGGTTTTTCAATCAAATGAGAACTATTGTTATCGTTAACTATAGGGTGACAACACACACTATAATCGCTTTCCTTTCTCCACATTTCTCATTACAACCCTTCAGTCAGGTTTACGACTTAGCTTCTTACACCACCTTATCCTATGTCTGTTAATTAAATACATGAGTGTTGGTATTTATAGTTTAAAAACGTTTTTAAACGGTATAACTTCCTGGTAATTTGACAGCTTTTGGCAGAAATCTTCTGAGAGAAAGTCCCCGAAGACGACGGCTTATGTTTGCTAAACGGACGCTGAAGCACTTGGCAAGTGACTCTAATTATCATTGGAAAAATAATCTTCAGCCCATTCAGCAGCCCATTTTAATATTGGTATTGATGATTATAAAACTTCTTTTGTATTGAATTGACGAGAGCCCGTTCTTTAAACCTCGACTCAGATATCTCGAACAAAAATGAATTATGAAAAACATATTACTTTCGGCCACTTCTCCATAGCAGTCTGGTGGCAAAAGGTCCGAGTGTATAATAAAATTGATACGTTAAATTTTAGGTTCTGTTAACTTATTGGACAAGGGCCCGTTCTTTAAACCTCAGCTGAGATATTTCCACTAATGGATAAACACACAACTTTTAATCCCAACTAAATGATTGTAGTCAGCAATTAAGTAACTTTGCTTAAGTCGCAGATGTAATCGTGTAGGTTCCAAATCACAGAGGTCCTTAGAGCCATCATAACCTATGTTATCGGATAAATTTATCTTCATTTATGGATCAGAGTTATGTTAAATTGGACGAGGCAGATATTTGAAGGTTGGTATAATCTAGTAGTAGCCGTAGTCGAGTAGTAGCTGTAGCCTAGTAGTAGTCGTAGTCGAGTAGTAGCTGTAGTCTAGTAGGAGCCGCAGCCTAGTAGTAGTTGTAGCCTAGTAGTAAGTGTAGTCTAGCGGTGGCTGTAGTCGAGTAGTAGCCGCAGCCTAGTAGTAACCATAGTGTAGTAGTAGCTGTAGCCTAGTAGTAGGCGTAGTCGAGTAGTAGCTGTAGCCTAGTAGTAGGCGTAGTCGAGTAGTAGATGTAGCCTAGAAGTAGGCGTAGTCGAGTAGTAGCTGTAGTCTAGTAGTAGCCGCAGCCTAGTAGTAGCTGTAGCCTAGTAGTAAGTGTAGCCTAGTGGTGGCAGTAGTCGAGTAGTAGCCGTAGCCTAGTAGTAACCATAGTCTAGTAGTAGCTGTAGCCTAGTAGTAGGCGTAGTCGAGTAGTAGCTGTAGCCTAGTAGTAGGCGTAGTCGAGTAGTAGCTGTCGCCGAGTAGTAGCCGTTGTCGAGTAGCAGCTTCAGTCGATTAGTAGCCGTAGTCTAGTAGTAGCTGTAGTCTAATAACAGCCGTAGTCTAGTAATAGGCGTAGCCTAGTAGTAGCCGTAGCCTAGTAGTAGCCGTAGTCTAGTAATAGGCGTAATCTAGTAGTAGCCGTAGTCTAGTAATAGGCGTAGCCTAGTAGTACCCGTAGTCTAGTAATAGGCGTAGCCTAGTAGTAGCCGTAGTCTAGCAGTAGCCGTAGTCTAGTAGTAGCCGTAGTCTAGTAATAGGCGTAGTCTAGTAGTAGCCGTAGTCTAGTAATAGGCGTAGCCTAGTAGTAGCCGTAGTCTAGTAATAGGCGTAGCCTAGTAGTAGCCGTAGTCTAGCAGTAGCCGTAGTCTAGTAATAGGCGTAGCCTAGTAGTAGCCGTAGCCTAGTAGTAGCCGTAGTCTAGTAATAGGCGTAGTCTAGTAGTAGCCGTAGTCTAGTAATAGGCGTAGTCTAGTAGTAGCCGTAGTCTAGTAATAGGCGTAGTTTAGTAATAGGCGTAGTCTAGTAATAGGCGTAGTCTAGTAGTAGCCGTAGTCTAGTAATAGGCGTAGTCTAGTAGTAGCCGTAGTCTAGTAATAGGCGTAGCCTAGTAGTAGCCGTAGCCTAGTAATAGGCGTAGCCTAGTAGTAGCCGTAGCCTAGTAATAGGCGTAGCCTAGTAGTAGCCGTAGTCCAGCAGTAGCTGTAGTCTAGTAGTAGCCGCAGTCTAGTAACAGCCGTAGTTTTTTTTTTTTTTTTACGCCGAGGAGGGGCAAATGTACTGCACCATAGAGGAAGTCGTCACGTCCTCCCTGTGTGGGGTCCTCACTCACTAAATCCCCCCCTCGTACCATGGACTGTTGTGTCCACTCCGGAACAACGGTGGTATTACTTCGGAGTGGAGTCCTTTTTGGCCCTTTGGCCGCCTTCATGCTCACATCCGCGTCCGGACTGCGTAATGAAGGTTGGGGAGACTTCTAGTTGTGTCCACTATTCCTTCCATTTAAGCTCCCGACTGGGACCTCGTTTGACACGTGAGCTAGTGTCATCTACGCTGGCGTGCCCGCGTGCCCCGCAGCCTCCAGATCTCTCTTCTTTAGTCTCAGAATGCGCTTCACATAATTCGCCACTGAGGCCCAATTCTCTCTGCTTGCAATCATAACCCCGACAATGTTAGCGGCCGTTATCGTTCCGATCATCGACGTCAGTGCAGAGCGATAGCTCTGCCAGCGTGCACATTCAAAGATAGTGTGTTCCGCATCATCTACTACCTCCCCTTCTTCGTAAAGGCAGTAAGGGGAGGTGGTCTTGCCCATTCTGTTGAGATATTTCCTATAATATCCGTGGCCCGATAGCATCTGTGCAACATAAAAATTTACTTCTCCAAATTTTCGACAGATCCATGGCTTTATTTCCGGAATAAGTTTCGCCGTCCACCTTCCTCTATCCTCCTCGTTCCATCGTCGTTGCCATTCTGAAATGGTGTTTTCCCTGAAGTGACCGGTTATGTGGTTTCCAGCCGATTTCGCCTTATAAATCTTCATCCGCTCTGCTGCCATCAGATCGACAGGGATTGTACCTGCTATCAAGAAGTAGAAGCTAGAAGTAAGTTCGCCCGTTTTACAACCCCTAGCGTTGCGGCCCAAATTTCGCTCCCATAGAGCATAATGCTGCTTCCAACATCCATCAGGAGTCTCCATCTCGCCCGTAGCGGGCCTCCAATATTCGCCATTAATCTGCTGAGCTGCCCGACGATCTTCCGGGCTTTGTCAGCCGAGTACTGAATCTGGTATGAAAATTTCAGCCTGGGGTCCAGCCTTATTCCCAGGTATCTTACTGAGCTCTTGGTCCTAATTACCTCGCTTCCAATACTCATGTCCACCTGTAAGGGGATGCGGCGACTAGTGATCACAGTAATTCTGTTTTACGCTCGTCCAGGTCTAGGCCGTGGGAATCCAACCATCTTTCCATCCTTAGCATGATACGTCTCAGTTTTCGCTGCGCCTCTTCCATATTCCTGGACGTAATAACGGCTGCAATATCATCTGCGTATGCAACCAAAAAAGTTCCATCTGGCATGTCCTCTCTTAGAATACCATCCTAGTTAATGTTCCATAGGTCGAGGAACAGGATAGATCCCTGTGCCGTTCCTGATGTTATATGTTTCACCCTTGGTCCCGAGCTGGTGTTATACAACAGCTGTCTGTTACTCAAATAACTACTTATCATGGCCAGAATGTAGTTTGGTACCGAGAAATTGTATTCTAAAGCGTTTAATACATCGCTCCATCTTAGACTGTTAAACGCGTTTCTGATGTCCAAAGTCGCAAGCAATAGCACTGGCCTCGTAGAGCTACTTCCACGTTGTGTGACCATCGCCGCTTCTGTCACCTCTCTCAAGGCGTCAATGGTAGACCGACCGGGTCGAAATCCATATTGTCTGGCAGACAATCCGCCGCTATTCTCAATAGCCGCAGTAAGCTGTGGCTTCAAAAGCCTCTCAAGCAGTTTTCCCGTCGTATCCAGCATGCACAGTGGCCTGTACGCGGATGGGTCCTCCGGATCGCCTTTTCCCTTGCTTATTAAGACCAGCCGTTGTTTCTTCCATATTTCGGGAAAAATACACTCCCTTAGGCACGCGTTGTACATTCTTAGTAGGAGTTCCGGTCTTTGACTGGCAATCTCCCGTATTACCTCCGGCGAGATGCCGTCGGGTCCTGGTGCCTTACCGGGTTTTAATCCGACCGCTGCTGCTTTCAGCTCCTCTGTGGAAAATGGTAAAAATTCCGTATTGGGCATGTTCTGTCGCCGTTCGGTTGCCGGTTCGTGAGTGGGGAATAGTGTATCCACTATATTTTTCATTACTAGCTCATCCATAATATCCATTGGTTTCCTTTTGCTAAGTTTGCCCATTACCATTTTGTATCAAAGTCCATACGGGTTTAAGTTTACGTCTTCGCGTAGTTTTTGGAATGCCTGATTCTTCTTGCGCGTTATAGCCTTTTTCAGAGACTTCTTTGCTTTCTTATATATCCGCATTTCCTCAGCAGGTGGTCCATCGGGTCTGGCTCTCGTGTACCTCCGCCGTAGACGTAGGCAGTCTCGCCTGAGTGCTGCGATATAGTCGCCCCACCAGTACACTGCTTTCTTTCTGATATTTGGGGGTCTCAGCAAGGACATTGCCTTTTTACATCCGCGTCTTATTATATCCATTGTTCGGTCTACTCTTGTCCACGCGTTATCCGAGAGTTCAACTCTGCACTTCCAAAACACAGCCGTAGTCTAGTAATAGGCGTAGTCATGTAGTAGTCTCGCAGGTAGTGTGTTGGCTTTTTAGACGTGAGGCCTCGATTCAGACCCTTGGTCAGACATCTGCAGCAAAAGGCAAAATATGAAAAAATATTTCTTCGGTGACTTCCTTTAGGGAAAACTTTGAAAATTAATAAAATTGCCATAAAAAGCTTCTCAAAAATCTGTTGATCGGAATTGACTTTAAACTATAGGTTCCTCCACTTATGGATAAAATTAACACATACAACGTAAGTGGTGTAAGAAGTTAGATCGTAATGCTGACTGGAGTGTTGTAACGACCAATTACGAGTCTTCCAAATGCATAAAAAATTTCAATGATTTTTCACACACACACACACTTTGAAAACAAATTTTCTTAAAATTTAAAAATAGGAAGCCTTTAATGAAAGACCCTTTGTGATAAAATTGACCTATAAACACAGTATGTATTGTGTTCAATTAAACTTACTTCAAATATATAAAAAAATTGGTCAACTATTAGGTAAATTTGCGACCCCCATATGTATTTCGTTTAAGCACATCAGAGCGTATTACTTGCTTTCTTACTTAATTGGCCATAACAACCCGATTAACGGATTTCGGCTTGCCGCAACACATCCCTCCAGGCGCCTCTGCTTCTTGCGCGCCTACGCCAATTGGCCAATTGCCAATTGGTCGATGACAGGGCTTCTTCGATTTGATCCTTCCAACGTATACAAGGTCGTCCTCTTCGCCGACTTCCGCAGATCCCCGCATTAAACACTCGTCTCGCCGGAGCATCCTCCTCCATTCGAACGACATGGCCGAGCCAGCGCAGCCGCTGGATATTAATACGCTATACAACGTCCATGTCGTTGAGGAGCTCATACAGCTCACTGTTAAATCGGATGCGAAAATCATCGCCAACTCGCACTGGACCGAAGATCTTAAGTAGGACTTTTCTCTCGAGTACTCTCAAGGCAGCTGCATCAGTTCTTAATAGGGTCCATGCTTCTGCGCCATAGAGAAGCATGGGTCGGATGAGCGTCTTGTAGAGTATTAGTTTCGTCTTGCGAGAGAGGTCTCTGCTACTCAATTGCCTATTGAGACCATAATAGCACCTGTTGGCAAGAGTAATCCTGCGCTTGATCTCCAGACTGACATCATTTTCGGTGGTAACGGCGGAGCCAAGGTAAATGAATTCCTTGACTGTATCAAAAGTATAGTTATCGGCCGTAATATGTGAATCAATACGCCGCATGGTTCTACTTGTCGATAACATATACTTCGTTTTGCCCTCATTTACTGGCAGACCCAACTTCTTAGACTCCCGTTCAATAGCACTAAAGGCAGCAGTGACATCTCGTTTGGTACGCCCTATGATGTCGATGTCGTCAGCTTACGCAAGCAACTGGACACTTTTTTGAAAAATAGTGCCATTACGATGCACTCCCGCCTTTCGCAGAACACTCTCCATGACGAAGTTGAAGAGGTCGCATGATAAGAGATCGCCTTGTCTGAAACCTCGCACGGTATCGAAAGGTTCGGAGAGGTCCATTCCTACCTTGACGGAGCTGCAGGAATTGCTCAACGTCATTCTGCATAGCCTTATCAGCTTAGCAGGTATACCGAGCTCAGACATTGCGGCAAAAACACGATCCCTTATGGGGCTATCGAAAGCAGCCTTATAATCGACAAAAAGATGGTGTGTGTCGACTTGATTTTCGTGGGTCTTTTCCAGGATTTGGCGTAGTGTGAAGATCTGGTCAATGGTGGACTTGCCAGGTCTGAAGCCGCACTGATAAGGTCCAATCAGTGTTTTGACGAGTGGCTTCAGTCGTTCACACAATACGCCTGTGAGAACCTTATATGCGATAGGGAGAAGGCTTATACCCCTGTAGTTGGGTTTCTCTTTTTCAGGACGGGACTGAGGACACTGAGGTTCCAATCGTTGGGCATACTTTCCTCTAGCCATATTTTGTAGATGAGCTGGTGCATGCGCCCTACCAACTCATTACATCCGGTCTTAAACAATTCAGCGGGGAGGCCATCAGGACCTGCCGCTTTGTTGTTTTTAAGTCGCATAATCGCGACATCAGAGCGTATACGTATTATTAATTTGCAAACGCAGTGAACGGAATATTACGTATACGTCTAGTACACATGTAATGAATATTTATTTTAAATTTCAAATCTTTTGAAAATGTGTTGTAATATTTATTTTATTTTTATTTAAATTTGTTGTTTTTTTAAACTAGAGCAACAACAACAACAATATTTAAACCGATTTTCTTAAAGAAACATTTGTTTTTTCATTTCCTGTGTAGTTTGCTTTCCTTATGTCAATATTTTTTGTTTTTCTTTTTTAAAACTACGTTTTCCATACATTCTAAAAAGCTTAAGGAAATGTTTTATAACGTTATTGTTGCTGCTGCTGTAGCTATTGTTAAAAAACTACTAAATTTTTCCTTAACAACATAGTTACAGAATATATTTTCCATTTAGTTTGTTTTTGTTGCTGTTTTTCGATTAGTTTTCCTTTCCCCCCCCCACTTACAATATTAAAACATGCAACTGTTAAGGGTATTATTGCAGGTATTCTGGTTTAACAACATTGTAAAAATTGCTAAAATTGTTGATTTTTCTCATGTTTTTCTTTTAGATTTTCCTCGTTTTTTTTTTCTTCTTTTTTCTAAAATATTTTAAGGATTTTCCTGTTATTATATAAAAAGGTATGCATATTCAACTATGCATGTATATGCATGTGTAATATTCAATTACCCTTTCAAAGTTCTTGTTTTGATTTTTTAAAGCTACAGTTGCCATAGCTACTTGAGTGGATTTTTGCTTTTCACCAGGGTTTTGCTTCTTCTCAATGCACATCAATTGCCAAAACATTTCTTAGTACTTTAAAAACGTTCCTTAAAATATTTTAAGTTTAATTTGAAATTTTCCGATAACTCTTATGCTTTTTCGATAGCAATAAATTTGTAGTAGATGTTGTCATCGAAATGTTTCCATATTTTAAGTGCCGTAACAAATCCATTGGCATTTTCGTTAAAGTCATTCTCTTATTTAGTGTACCGTATAGTCGTTGCTGCCATTTGCTCGTAGTACTTGATTTTTTGTTTTTAAATTTTATTTCTCCATAAAAAAAAAGAAAATTTTTTTGTTTTCCTTTTTCCGCATAAAATTTAAAACTGTGTTCATGCAATAAAAAAAATTTAAACTGATTCCTATGGCAGTCTATGACCCATAGATGATGGTTCGTAATTTTAAATTACAGCACTATGGGCTGGAAATGTTACAAAAATAATTAAAAACTCTTTAGTATTCATTTATTGTGTATTACAAAGCAATTACGAATCTGTTCGCCAGAGGACCAACTGGATGCTAAAAGGTAGGCCATTTAAAAGTTTAAATATGTATTGCCAGATTTATTTTTTGTTATAAAATACATTTCTTCCGGCTAGAAATGGAATATTATTGCATTCACAAGGCTGGAACAGTGCCTTATTCATTTCGGATCAATTTTGTGCAGTTTTTCGAGTGTATGAGGTCGTGTGTCGGTCACATTTCGTATTACGAATGTTGGCTTTCACATGCTTAATTGTCTCTGGCTTGTCGGCATAATACTTTAACGGCTCCCCACAGAAAATAGTTCAACGGTGCCAAATTGCAGCTTCTTGGCAGGCAATTGACATCACTATTTCGCTTATATAAAATGCCTTCAAACGTTTGACGCAATGAATCGATTATGGCATAAGGTATGTGGAACGTTGTACCATCCTGTTAATGGTCAAGCACTGTAATATATTGAAGAGCAGGCACAAAAATTACGATTCTCATGATGCGATAGATGTCTTCCTTGACCGTAATGGTTGCGTCGTCCTCATTTTTAAAGATATGGGCCAGTGATGCCTACGCTCCACAAGCCGCACAAAACAGTTACTCGTAATGGGTGCTTTGGCTTCTGTAAGACCAGGTGTGAGATTTCTGAGTTCAAATACGGCAATTTTTGCTTGCTTAACGAACCCACCAATATGAATGAATCGTAAACAAGGCACATGGTCACGAGCTTTCATTTCTTAAACAAATTGAACTCTGTAAGGCATCAAACCGAGATCTTTTCGAAAAATTCGAAATTACGAACTGTTGTTGATGGATACTCCTACGCTCTTTACAAGCACGTTCACGTCTTTTTTTTTTTTTTTGGTTTTATAAAACCAGAACTCAGGGGATGGCCCCTACTCATGCAGTGCATTGTGCAAGTTTAGGAAAATAGGTTATAGGAAGGTGGAAAGAGGGAGTAGTGTTTGTGGACATTTGATTTAAACTTAAACCAATAACGTAACTGACGGGAAAAACTTACGCAGGAAGAGCATTCCACAAGTGAGGGAAAAAAATGAATTTTTCCCTGTAATGCATTGTGCGATTCACTAGACAATCAACACAATCAACCACAAAAGGATGTGCTCTGCGAGAAGCTAGAGTACCACGTAAAAATATGTGATTATCGGGAACCAAGGCCGTTATCTCTCGAGAACATCTCCCATTATAGTACCGTTAGAACAATGAAACACACGCCGCATTGCGACGATGCTCCAACGAATCAATAGAGTTGGATACCCTACTGTCATTAATAAGCACCTTCACCCTCTCCTGTACGCAGTCGAGAAGCTTCAATATAGGCTTTGAAGCAAAGGCCGGTGGGCATTAAAATCGTTCCTGTTCGCGCGGCCCCACTCAGAGATTGGTATTAGGTCACTAGTGAGTGCGTCATTCATGTTCGACCCCCTTGCCCCAATCTCCAAAAGGTTCGGCCTCCGATCAAATGAATATGAATGACATCTGTTACTGTAATCCGCAAAAGACCATCATCTTAGAGCATCAACAATGAAACGAGTTTCATGAACTTTAGCAATAAACTTGGATGTTGCGAGTATTCTTGGTCCTTCTTTGTACGACTTTTTCGTGCATATTTCCAATCGATTGATTTTTGTTTTGGACGTAACTTTCTAATAAATCTCAAAGTTACTCGATTGATTATGTTCAGTGGAGATAATCGACTGAATTTTGTAACAGAATAGAGTGATAGAAGTTTGGCCAGGTTCAAAATAACCGATGGTTTTAATTTAAACCCGATAGCTGGATTGCGCTCATCAAGAACGTCAAGACAAATAAGGCATTGGGCAAAGCCTTAAGTTGTATCCAATATTCAGTTTGATAGGTTGCGCATCATGCGGTCTGACACACTCTGTCTCTGCGATATCCTGCACATACTAGCTACCAAAGTTCCTATGAATAAGACTAAATATAGCCGTTCAAGTGCACAGCAGAGATCTGCAATGAATAGTTTTTCCGCTACTCATAAGCACTCATGCAATTTTGAGTATGAATGAATCAAAAGAATTGAAATTCAACTACTCTGATTCATTCGTACTCGCTATTGATTTATAAGTCAAGGTTACAACGAGTATGAGTACAACGTTGACATCAAACTCACAACATTCAAAATATGTTTGATTCATAAATTTAGAAAAATACTTATAAGTCATTCGAGTGATTCGAATCATTCATTAAAATTTACAGCCTTTGTAGGTGTTGCATATGCAAACAAAGAAGAAAGGAAAGACAAAGACAACAAGCAAAGCATACACACAATCTTCTTGTGAGTGCTTGTACGCGAATCATATTTATTTTGTGCTTCGTCTAAATGTTAAGTAGAGATGAGTCGAAGTCAATAACATCATGGGTATTGTTAAATATGAATATGAAGAGTACTTCCAACTTTGAATATGAGTAGTATGAGTATCATATCAAAATAAGTATGAATGCGTATAAGTATCTGAAATTATAAGTTTGACTCGAATCTACTCATCGCTTTGAGTAGTCGTTGATCTCTGGTTCGTACGCGAGTCATACTTATTTTGCGCTTCGCGTAAATGTTAAGTAGTGACGAATCGAAGTCAATAACTTTGAGTATGAGTGGTATAAGTATAATATCAAAATAAGTATCTAAAATTATAAGTATGACTCGAATCTACTTTGAATACTTATTGCTGATCTCTAGTGCACAGCACAGCTACAGCAATGATCATTATGCAGTATTCCCATTGAGTTGGCAATGTCGCCTATCAGTCAGATCCCATTTAAAGTTCTGTTCTGTCCTATATTTAAACTACGTATTAAAGTGGTTGCTTTTGTAAGGCCAAATGAAATGGAAATTTGCTTTAAAATTCATAGATTTGGTCTTTCCTTTGTATTGTATATGGGCCCATTGTGATGTTCATACATCAAGGCCAGCCATTGCTAATGCCTTATCATGGCCGACAAAATACAATGGCAACAAATAGTAAAAAATTACGAGAGTGTATACTGTTTAATTTCCTGTTTAAGTATCGTTATAATTATACCACTACTGCTCTTTGCTCTCTTGACCTCTCTCTCTCTCTCTCACTCTCTCTCTCTCGCTTAGCTAACAATTTGCTGTTTATGCTGAAAGAGAAGGAAAATATATTAGAAATGTTTATGCAATATTTTCCATAGACATCCGTATGTTTTGGGATTAACAATAATAACAATAGAAAAGCAACAATTATACACGTACATACATATATAAACACATACACATACAGATACACATACATTAAACAAGTCGTTGTAAAGGCTATAAGCTAAGCCTCATGTCTCATGCTATGCTTTTTGTGCTTGTATAAGCGCACTAGTCTCCATGCAATTGCTCTAAAACTAATGCTTTCCCTTGCTTTGCTTCTCTTTTCTCTCTTTTGTTGTGTGAATCTCTTAGTCTTTTTTTCACTCTGCTCTCTCTTCCACTGCCTCTCTCCCTCTGTGTATTGTTGTTTATAAAAATTGGATGATGATGATATTATTTTTAACTACAACAACCATGATAAAATTCTATTGTGGGCTAAATGTATATTAAAAACTAACTCTGTGTGTGTGTGTGTGTGTGTGTGTGTGTTAAAGAGAGTGTTTATTTTAAAAATAATTTGAAATTTTTTTTTTTTTATATTTCCAGGCTAAATATTTACAAACATTTTGAAAATGTCGAAAAGGACGAACCGAAAAAAATAAACACAAAGAGTATAGCATGTAATTAGGCGTAACTGTAAAGTTCACTTAAAATTAAATGAAATGAAAACATAACAAAACAAAATAGAACAAAAACAAACAAATTTTAATGCAGCACAACTAAACCAGTATTTTAGATGCTCCATATACACATACACACACACACACAGACACAGGTGAGAAGGTTATAATTAAAAGGTGTATATAGTGTACAGTGGTGGTTTTATAATTATCAATGACTTTTCAGCATATATTTGCTAATATACAGTATGGGATGGAATAATAGGGACAATTTATTTTTTTTTTATCAATTATATGCACAACTAAGCTTAGGGTGAGATGGAAATCTTTTGAAATATATTCTATATAATATAAAGTCCTCCAACAAGGACTAACGAACTTAGTTTTCTTAAAGTTAGGCCTACATGGCCATATCATCATGCACGGAAATAGTTTTGAACCATGCGATGAAATAAAAAAAATAATTATCGTTCCACCAAAGGACTGTTTGCAATACATAAGTAGTCATTACAACCCTGCGGATAGGATTACGATCTAGTTTCTTATCTAAAGGGTGATTTTTCAAGAGCTATAGGAAAATTAAAAATAAAAACACATAAAATTCAGAAAAATTCATGAAATATTTGTTAGAATTTATTGTTCTATAACAGAAAAATATCGCTTATTTACAGAATTTTATCAGAATCATAGTGTAAAAAAACATTACAGAACAAATTTATTTGAAATCATTTGTTATCTTGAAATTCTTTAATTTGATTAAATCTTTGTGTTATGTGACTGCAAATAACGTTAGAAAATAAATAAAAAAAATAAAAATTTACAGCGAACCAATTAGCATATTAAATAGAGAAAACAGGGCTTTAATTAAAAACTGTATACCAGATAGCATGTTCTGGCTACAACTTGGCAAAGGACTTTAAACATTTTCATGCTACTAACTAATCAGCAAATAGTATCTGGATATACTAAAAACACATAAAATTCAGAAAAATCCATGAAATCTTTATTTGAATCGATAGTACGGTCCATACAATTTAAAGTTTGAAGATTATTTCCACGACTGCGCCTCAAATAGTCCATCCGCTTAGTCCAATTTTGATATACTCTTTACAACATTTCGGCCGGTATCTTATGAATAAATGCTTCAACGTTGTCCTACCAATGCGTCAATTGAAGCGGGCTTGTCTGTATAGACATGAGCTTTAACATAGTCCTACAAAAAATACTCTAAAGACGTTAAATGGCACGATCTAGGTGGCCTATTGACCAGTCCCGAACGTGAAATAAAATGCTCACCGAACTCGCCTCTTTATAATTCCATTGTTACGCGTGCTGTGTGGCATCTGCCACCGTCTTGTTGAAATGACATGCCATGCAAATCAAGCACTTGCATTTTGGGCATAAAAAAGTTGGATATCATCTCACGGTAGCGCTCAGCATTCACAATTACGTTACGATTCGTATGATCTTTGCAGAAGTACGGTCTAATGATGTCAGCAGCCCATAAACCGCATCTAAATACTTCCGTAAAATTTTCTACGTTGTTGAGTAACAGAGGCCTAATTGCAGCGAACGGCGACGAATCGATAATTGATGGTCATCATTAACACTGGCCGATACAGTTGCGATATTTTCTTCAGTACGCACTTTACGTAAGCGTGTTGGTGGTTTAATGTCCTACAAGGTAAATTTAGTGCGAAATTTCGTCACAATAGCCTGAATAACCACTTCAGTGGGTCGATTAAACTAACCATAAAATGTAAGAAGCGCTCGATGAACTTTCTTAACAGAGCACTCATTTTGATAATAAAATTCAATGATTTGCAAGGGTTGTTCGTTTGTAAGATGATTCATCGTTAAATTATAGACCAAACTGATGATGTTTGACAGTGAAACAAAATACGAAACGTGCGTGAGCTGTTTAACCCAGTCTTGCCAGAAAGATAATAGCGAAAAGAATTACTCTTATATTCACAACAAAATTGTATGCCCTGAGCTTAGATGGAAATTCTTTCAAATATATTCTGTAATAATATAGAGTCCTCCAACAAGGACTAACGAATGGCATGGCATATTATAATGGTTTTGAACAATGCGATGAAAGAAAAAAAAATATCCCAAAAAGAGGACTTCTTCCTTTTCCCTGATTTGGTGGAACTTGGTTAGTACAGGGACTGCGTCCACCCGTGGCATCACAACTGATTCAAGTGAGCTTTGTGATATCAGAGCTACCACTCCAACCTAAACCTAAATGTAAGAGGACTGTTTGCAATACATAATTGGTCATTACAACCCTGCGGATAGGATTACGATCTAGGTTCTCATACCACTTATGTCGTGCATGTTAATTTTATACATAAGTGGTGCGTTCTTCGGTTTAAAATCGACTCCGATAGACAGATTTTTGATAAACTTTTCATGGTAATTTTATTTACTTTCCGAGTTTTTACCAGAAATATGCTGAGACGCCGAAGAAAAATTTTATTTAAATTTCGTTTGGTTTGATATGCCTGAGACAGGGTTTTGAATTGTGGCCTCACGTCTAATAGATTCCTGCCATTTCGTTCAAATATTTTCTGTATAATATAGAGTCCTGCAACAAGGACTAATGAACTTTGACTTGTTCGTACCAAATTGACCATGGAAAAGTAAATAATTGTCCTGTCGGGAAGATTGTTCGTAATGCAGTGGATAAATTTGAAGCCTTTGGTTCTGTAAAAGATCGACCTATATCTATAGGTCGGTGAAATCCAAGATCTGCAGAAGAAATTGCATAGAAAACTTGGCGAATTTTGAGAAATTGTCCCTGAACCCGTACAAATTCAATTGAAAACCGATGATAAAGACAAGTTTTGGCTGAAAGGGCTTACGGAGGTGCTGACAATTGGAACTCATTTTCATTAAAAAATAAATTTCAGTGTACGTGACCATACAAAATTATCGAATTTAAGCTGTCACCACATACAAGCCACCGAAAAAATGTTTTTTTTTTTATATTTTCGTTTTGACGTTTGAGTTAAGGTTTGAACCGTGGCCTTACGTCTAATAAGTCAACGCACTACATGCTACACAAAGGATAACAAACCACATTAAATCCAAAAGCTTCCAATATATCCCGAAAAAGTTACAGTTTGGTGTGGATTTTAGGCAGGTTATGCTATCATAATCGAAGTAGTCTGGCGAGTAGTGTGTTGGCTACAGTTCAAGCCCTAGGTCAGACATCATGAACAAAACGTAATATTAAAGAATATTTCTTTGTCGAATGCCTTTCAGCAGATTTCTGGCAAAAACTCTAAGAGTAAATAAAAATTGCCAAGAAAAAGTTTCTTAAAAGCCTGCGGGTCCACTTTAAACTTTAGGTTCCGCCAATCATGTAAAAAATTAACACAAACAACGTAAGTGGAGAAGGTAGGTCGTAGTGGTGATTGAAATGTTGTAATGACCAATTATGGATGTAATTATGTATGTATGTATTAGTGGTGTGCTCAAGACACTCTGCTAGCTTACCCTTCACCGAATGTAATTTTATATGTCTTGTGCATACCTCTAGTATGTATGCAAGTAGGTATCTGAACAAACAAAATTATCGAATGACACCAATCCACATTAGGTCCAGGAGCTTCCAATGCATTCCGAAAAATTCCTGTTTGGTGTGGATTTTAGGCTGGAAATGCCATTGTCCAAGCCACCACTGTGAACTTTTTTTGCTCTGAAATATATGCTCGGGACTCCAACAAGATGTGGTGTTAACAGGACGATGTTACCTACCAGACAGTTCATACCATTTAAGGTAACGATCATTTCACTTGGAGGTGACCTAAATTGCCCCCCAAGATTGTATGTTTTGACGCCATTAAACTATTTCTTGTGCGGGTTTCTTTAAGTGTTAGCTTTATGCGATTTCGTTCCATTAACCCATTGTTTCTATTTATATGGCCATCACTGTCGGTGTGTGTTTATTTTATAATTTAATAAAAACAGTACTTGAATGCAGTGGCAAAAATTTTAGTGGCTTAAAATTAATTGAAAAATATGATGCTGTTGTGTTGTGTTGTTATTTGCTGAAACTTTAGCTTCTATTAAATGAAAATTTTCCATCAATAATTAGAAATTTTTAAGAGCAAGTGAAAATCTGTTGTTGTTTGTTTGTGATCAAAAAAAGTTTGTTTTTTTTTAAATTCAATTTCATCTCCTTGTTTTTTTTTTTAACCATATTTTCAGTGAAATAAATTAATTAAAATTGCTTTATTTTATTATTGTTTTTTTTTGTTTTTGTTTTCTTTTTATTAATGTTTTAATGTTTTTTAAATTAAATTGTTTATACACTTATTACGTGCCATATTACAACCGCTAAAACAACACTTACGCAGACGTTTAATGAGTTCCAGGAATAAAATGGGGCGAGAAACAAAAAAAAATTAAAAACAATTAAACAATTAAGTTGAGTTTAAGCTTAAAAACATTGTTAATAAAACAATAAAAGGCAGCAAAAATACAAAAAAAAAAAACATCCCAAATGAAATCAGGAAAAATTGAAATCTGTTTGTTTAATTTGTTTTTAAGGTTTAAGCAAGCAGAAAAATAAGAGGGAACCGTTTTAAGGTCATTGAGAGAATGAGAAAGTAGTACAAGTGCCAACAAATTTACCAAACAGTATATGAGTACCGTTTTTTTACCAAGAATAATTTACACAAAGGTTACGTGACGTAATAAAGCCATCGGCGTATTGTACTAGGTAGTGTGTTGGCTTATTAGACCTAAGGCTAGGGATCAAACCTTAGGTCAGACGTCAAAACGAAAATATAAAAAAAATCAGCAGATTTCTGCCATCTATGTGACACTATGAGAAAATAAAATTTTCAAAAATCTATCGCATGGAATAGGCTTTAAAATGTATAAAATTAAAACTCATGTATAAAATTCACACACCCAACATATGTAAGTGGTGTGAGTAGCTAGGTTGTAATCCTTACTAAAGGGTAGTAATACCCACTTATGTATGTATCAGCAGGTTTCTGCCATCTCTGTGACTCTGTGAGAAAATAAAATTGCCTTGAAAAGTTTCTCAAAAATCTATCGTTCGGAGTAGACTTTAAACTGTAACACTCGTCACTTATGTATAAAATTAATACACACAATATAAGTGGTGTGAGAAACTAGGTTGTAATCCTGACTAAAGGGTTGTAATGCCCAATTATGTATGCACATTCTCAATCTTTGTGGCTAGAATTCCAACGAATTCTTAACAACGAATTTTCGTAAAAAATAATCAACGGAGTCCCAGTATATTTCAACGGGGTCGTAGTAGGTAGTGTGCTGGCTTATTAGACGTAAAGCCTGGGTTCGAGTCCTAGGCCAGACATCAAAATAATAATTACAAAAAATATTTTTTCGGCGATTTCTTCTCAGCAGATTTCTGGCAAAATCTCTGAGTTTCTCAAAAAAAAAAAAATGTGTCGTTCGGAGTCGACTTTAAACTGAAGGTCCCGCCACTTGTGTATAAAATTTAGACACACAACATAAGTAGTGTGAGAAACTGCGGGCTTCTTGGTGGCGATTGCTGTAGACTGTCTAATGGTGAAGGTATAGCACTGGCCATTTTATAGTAACCTAGCAGCAATTCATTTCATTGCCGTTCGCATCTTCCCTCTTTCCACCTTTTCTAAAAACCTGGACAATGCACTGCATGAGTAGGGGCCATCCCCTGAGTGCTGGTTTTATATTAAAAAAAACCGCTTTCTACCTAAAGGTTGTATCCGAATGAGGCCTGACTGCTCGTTAGGTTGTAGGAGAGTATACAACTACTACTAGCTTTATATCCTTCCCTTAAGATCAGTTTGACAATGAAATTTATGGCCATTATCTCGTACTGAAATACACTACAGTTGTTAGGGAGGCGAAGAGCTATCCTAAGATTCCTTGAAGAACATTCAGAGTCTACTTTATACTTATGCTTAGAACGGTCAAAATAAACTTCCTCAGAATTCTTGGAGATGAACACTTCATATTATTACGCCTGCTTGGAGTTCCAATGTTTTATTTGCCATCAAAAATAGGTTCAAATGTGGTATAGTGAGTCACAAGTAGAGTGTAACACAGCATTCTCTATGGCGGTGTAAAAAGTATTCCCTCAATTTACGTCGAATTTCAAAGAACTCATAGTATCAGATGCACTTTTCATGGCATTTTATTTACTCTCAGAGTTTTTGCAAGAAATCTGCTGAGAAGAAATCGCCGAAGAAATATTTTGTCGTATTTTATTTTGATGTCTGGCCTGAGACTCGAGCCCTGGTTTTACGTCTAATAAGCCAGCACACTATCTACTGTTTTGTTTATAAACAACAGAGGTAACGTAAATCGAATGATGACGCAAATCAAAGTTGAAGGGAACAAAATTTTTTGACGACGTTAATCGAAACAACGTAGATCGAGACTACGTAAATCGAGGGAATACTGTATACGTTTAAAGAAATTTTTATTTACTAAAGTGCCATGTCCACTAAAATGTTTTAAGTAAAGAGCTATCCTAAGATTCTTTGGAGACTTCCATACAATTTTTTGAGATGAACATATCAGCAGATCGGGCTGCTTGTAATTCTAGTTAGAAATCTGCTGTCAGGAATAGATTTAGGGGTGCTATGGTGAGTCACAAGCAGAGTGTAACACTGCATTGTTGATGCAGCCTGGTTTATATGTATACTTAGAACCATCCAAGTAGACTTCCACTGATTTACTGGAGATGGATAAGTCATCGGAACACGCTGCTTTGGAGTTGTAGTGTGAAATTTGCTATCAAGAATAAATTCAGACATAGTACATTTCATGTAATATTTTGTTACAGAACTGTCTTGTTTTCTAAAATGGTTCAGGCTACCTTTAAATACCATATCCATCAAGACATCAAATACACCTCTTCAGTATTCGTTAATCGAATGCTGGAAGGAGAGAAGGTAGTCACGACATTAAAGTAGTGAGTCACAGACTTAGTATAGTGAGTCACAAGCCGAATGCAACACTGGTGGATACATTTAAAGTAATATTTTGTTTCACAAATGCCTTGGACTGTAAAATGTTGCAAGCAAACTATTAATGCCACATTCATCAAGATAATAAATGTGCGGTTAACGAATACTAAAGAGGTGGTGCGGTTAACGAATACTGAAGAGGTGGTGTTCGTTAACCGCATGCTGGAAAGAGAAAAGATTAGAGTATCCCACTCTATTCGTTTCGAACTCCATTGCTTTATCATTTCTTAAATAAATTTAAAATTTAATTCAACTGGCTTTAAAACAGTGGCAAATGGTGATTGAGTACCCACCACCTTTAAAAGAAAATTTAATTCAACAGGCAAACAACCTGATGAGCTGTTGAGTGTTTTGTAAGTGAAGCAGTGGAAATGATAGAGAAACTTTCAAGTGAAAATTAAAATGAAATCAAATTACAATGAAATTCAATTTAACTTGAGAAAAATTCGATAAATATTTGAAAAGGGGGCCGGCCCATACGCCAGGTCATGTAGTACATAAAAACCACTTATTCGTACGTATTAAACACAAGTTTTCCTAGAAGTTTTTTTTTTCATTTATTTCTTGGGATCCTTTAAAAAGAATTTAAACACTTGAAGAAACACTTCAAGAGGGTAGAAAATTAAAAGAAAATTAAAAGGAAGAAAGAAAAAACGCAATTAAAAAGTATGAACAACAACAAGTTAACATAAGTTAAAGATGTGAAGAGAAAATTAGAAATTGTGAAAAAGGAAAATAAATTTTTTGTTTTTCTTTCCATTAGTCGGACAGAGAAGACAAGACAAGTCGTTATAAGGGACCATCACATGTATGAATTTCATCAAGGCTCTTCTAAAGAGTATTTACTGTTGCCATAGAGTGTTTCTTTTAAAATGTTTTTCAAGTGCTAACGCCGGTATCATGTGTGTGCCTCCACTTACACTTGCTAGCCTGTCTGTCTGTCTGCTGCATTGCCTGGGTATCGTTAACCATAAATATGTTTGAAAATGTGAAGAGAAAAAAAAACATGTTGAAGCCAGAAAACATGGTAAAAGCAATAAGACAACCAGAAAATAATTGTAATTGGCTGTGGGCCATCATATGATCAAACTAACCGGAAATGACATGAAAAGTTCACTTGAGTCGAGTTAAATAAAAAATAAAAAAGCCTAGCAACTGGAAAAATATGAAAAAGTCAATGTGACAGCTAGAAATATTTCTTTTTATTTCAACAAGCAAAGACAAACAGAAAAGAAACGAAAGATAAATTCATAAAACATTAAAGGGATACAAAGGGGAGTAAGAAATAATTGGCAATAAAGATGTTACAAAGGAGAGAGTTATTACAGGTCACTGGTTAATTGGCTGCATGTCTGAACACGTAGAACAAGCAGAGTATAATCTATGGCTACCCCCTCTCTGTTGCTTTAGTTGAGTCTGTTAATTGACAGCAACGGTTGTCCAGTAGGTAGCGTGGTAGTTGGATTATTTGACATGAGGCCTCGGTTCAGTTGTTTTTTGAGCCAGCTTAGATATCTCGAACCATACGGCTTCCTTCGTTTACTTCCCGTCAGCAGATTTCTACCAAAAAATCGGGGAATGAATTAAAAACGCCATGAAAAGTGTCTCAAAAATCTGACGTTCGCAGTCGACTTTAAACTGTACATTCTGCCGCTTGTATATAAAATTAGCTGCAGAATCAAACTGTCTGGACAATGAAAACGCTGTTTCCTGAAAAAAATTAATGAAAAACTTGTGTTTAAAACGTACGTAAAAGTGGATTTTATGTTCTACACAACCTGGCGTAAGGGCCCCGGCCCCCTTTCAAATATTTATTGAATTTTTCTCAAGTTAAATTGAATTTCATTGTAATTCAATTTCGTTTTAATTTTCACTTGAAAGTTTCTCTTTCATTTCCACCACTTCACTTACAAAACACTCAACAGCTCATCAGGTTGTTTGTCTGTTGAATGAAGAACTTTTCTTAAGATGCTGGTTACCCTATCACTGTTTGCCGCTGTTAAATTTTAAATTTATTTAAGAAATGATAAAGCAATAGAGTCCTAAACGCATAGAGTAGGATACTCTAATGCCGTGACTATCTTTTCTCCTTCCAGCATTCGATTAACGAATACTGAAGAGGTGTATTTGATGTTTTAATGGATATAGTAGTTATAGGTTGCTTGCAACATTTTACAAAACAAGGCATTTCTGTAACAAAATATTACTTTAAATATATGCATCAGTGTTACACTTTGCTTGTGGCTTACTATCCTAAGTTTGAATCTATTCTTGATAGTAGATTTCACACTACAACTCCAAAGCAGCTTATCCCGATGATATATCCATCTCCAGTAAATCTGTGGAAGTCTATTTGGATTATTCTAAAGGTTAGGTTAAAGGTTAGAGGACGTGTACTTGTCGGTTAAGACCCGGAGTACCAAGCTGCTAATGAATCTGTGGAGAGCTTTGATGTCGGCTCTCAACACAGTACTCAAGTTCTCAATATGGAAGGTTCTAAAAAGCTTCTCAAAAATCTGTCGTTCGAAGTCGACTTTAAACTGTAGGTCCCGCCACTCATGTATAAAAATTAACGCACATAACATAAGTGGTGTTAGAAGCTAGGTCGTAATCCTGACTGAAAGGTTGTAATGGCCAATTATGTATGTATGTATGTGGTAGTTCGCAAAAGAATCTTAGGATAGTTTTTCGTTTTCCCGACAACTGTGGTGTATTTCAAGTCACGATCCCAAACGGACTTTTTTTTACGCCAATGAGAGGCAAATGTACCTAACCGCACCATAGACGAAGTCGTCACATCGTTCGTGTGTGGGGCTCTCACCCACTAAATCCCCCTTCGTACCGTGGACTGTTATGCCCACTTCGGAACTACGGCCTTTTGGCCCTTTGACCACCTTCATGCTCACATCCGCGTTCAGACTGCGTATTAAAGGTTGAGGAGACTTCGAGGTGCCTCCACTAACCCTTCCGTCCAGTTTCCCGACTGGGACTTCATTTGACACGTGAGCTAGTGTCTTCTATGCCGGCATGCCTACATGTTCTGCAGCCTCCAGATTTCTCTTCTTCAGTCTCAGAATGCGCTCCACGTAATTCGCCACTGAGGCTCAATTCTCCCTGCTTACAATCATAACTTCGAGAATGCTGATAGCGGCTGTTATCGTTCCGATCGTTGACATCAGTGCAGAGCGATAGTTCTGCCAGCGTACACTTTCGAAGATAGTGTGTTCTGCATCATCTATTATTTCTTCTTCCTCGTAAAGGCAGTAAGGGGAGGTGGTCTTGCCCATGCTGTTCAGATATTTCCTAAAATATCTGTGGCTCGATAGCATCTGTGTAACGTAATAATTTACTTCTCCAAATTTCCGACCGATCCATGGCATTATGTCCGGAATAAGTCTCGCCTTCCACCTTCCTCTATCCTCATCGGATGGAATTTCAGAAAAGTTGCTTGCACTTAGCGAAAGCAAACTTATGTGTTCAAAAACGTCAACGTCTATAGACTCTCTATTAGTTATGAGAACATTCACTATTAAAGTGCTTTTGTATTGAAGTCGCCGTGGTCTAGTGGGTAGTGTGTTGACTTATTAGACAAAAGGCCCGGTTTCGAATCCCAGGTCAGACATCAAAAAATGAAAAATATTTCTTCGGCGACTTCCTCTCAGCAGATTTCTGGCAAAGATTCTGAGAGTAAAAATTGCCATGAAAAGCTTCTCAAAAATCTGTCGTTCGGAGTCGACTTTAAACTGTAGGTCCCGCCACTCATGTATAAAATTAAAGCACACAACATAAGTGGTGTGAGAAGTTAGGTCGTAATCCTGACTGAAGGGCTGTAATGGCCAATTACGTTACGTACGTTGTGTCTCCACTTCAATTGTTAGTGGATTTCAGGTTTACAAACAGGCAATCCCACTGGGTCTACGAATAATCCCAGAGAGACACAGGCGTGATGCCTTACTTACAAGCCTTCAGTAAGAATTACAACTCACCACATATATTGTGTGTGTTAATTTGTATAGATAAGCAGCAGGACTTACAGTTTAAAGCCGACTCTGAAAGGCAGATTTGTTTTGAGAAACTTTTTAGGGGAATTTTATTAACTCTCGAGAGTTTTTATCACAAATCTGTTGAGAGGTAGTTGCCGAAGAAATATTTCTTTTCGATTTTATTTTATGGGAAACGTCTGACTTGGGGATTGAACCGTGGTCTCAGATGCATGAAGCCAACACATTTTTCTTTAATTTTTAAAACCTAAATGTTTAAGAAATCAGTCGTTTTAATAAAAGTCTTTAAAGCCTTATGTTTTGATGAAGTTTTAAGAGGTTGTCTTAAAAAAAAATTCATTAACATTGCCTATCATAGACGAAACATGCTTTTTTATTGACTGTTTTTTTTCTTTGCTGTAAAACGAAACTCATTATAATTTTAATTTTTTCTCAATTTTCTTTAATGGTTTCCATTTTGCCAAAAAAAAAAAAATTTCCAATCAGCTGGCATAACATAAATGAATTGCTTCGCTCTCTCTTTGTCTCAGGCAGCCATTGTGCTATTGTTACGGCATTCCCTTCATTAATCTTATCAGCTTTCTATTCTAATTTGATTTCGTTTCGCAAACATTTTCTTGTTCTTTTGCGGCATATTTGGAAAATTTTAACAAAAAAGCAAATTAAACCAAGCAAGAGAAACGGAGAGTGTGAAAAGAGAAACGAATTTTAAATATTTTTCATCAATTTTACATATTTTTGCGAAATTAATTCGCCAACACGTAGCGACTAAAGGCAACAATACACACTCACATATATACACATACAGTAAGTGCCAAAAGAAACTATACATTAAAAAAAATAAATATATATTCTTAAATTACCGTTATTTTTATATTAAAATAGCTTCATTGCCAGCTTTTAAAATTGAAAGAAAAAAAAAATTTTTAAAAAATTCGAAATATTTGGAAATTTTTTCGGGCACTCTCCTTAAGTGGTAAAAGCTAAGTTTTGTATTTGTAAGAGTTTTATCCTTGGTGTACAGTTTCTTAAGTCGCCGTGGTCTAGTGGATAGTGTGTTGGCTTATTAGACAAAAGGCCCGGGTTCGAATCCCAGGTCAGACATCAAAATGAAAAATATTTCTTCGGCAACTTCCTCTCAACAGATTTCTGGCAAAGACTCCGAGAGTAAAAACTGCCATGAAAAGCTTCTCAAAAATCTATCATTCGGAGTCGTCTGTAAACTGTAGGTCCCGCCATTCATGTATAAAATTAACGCACACAACATAAGTGGTGTGAGAAGCTAGGTCGTAATCCTGACTGAAGGGTTGTAATGGCCAATTATGTATGTATGTATGTACAGTTTCTTTTGACGCTCACTGTACACTAGCATTCATGCAGCTGAACAAATTTTGTTACAATTGAGTTACAGTTAAGGGTAGGAGCAGTAGTTGTAGTTGTGGTGTAAACGGTAGTGCCACACTAAATGTATGCCAAATACATTTACTCACTCGGCTATCCAGGGCAATAATACGTAGATATGTATGTTTGTGTGTTCCTGTGTAGATGTGTGTGTGTGTGTGTGTGGTTGTATAAGTATTGGCTCTTTGACAATAATCACATTTAACTGTAGTTCACTTATCACATGCAACACATGTTGGTGTTGCATTAACTGTCATCAGTTATTTCAAGCATTTTCCGGCTCGTGTTTCTCGCTCTCTTTCTCTCTCTCTTTCCCTCTCTCTCTCTCTGTTTTTTGTATTCGTTTTTGATTTTTTTTGTGTTTTTTTTTGCTTTCATTCTTATGCTCTTTATGGCAGAAAATAACAGGATACTCAAATTGACACCGATTCGATTCAATGAATTTATGATTGGTTTTGTCCTACTCCTGTACACCAATAGTGGTAAAGGAAAAATCAATGTGCTCCATATGTGCTGAACACACACTCGCTCTACACTCTTGTTATACTGTTCCATGCATACTTGTTGGTGGCAATTGTATTTTCATCATCACCATCATCATCATCATCAATAACATAAGGCTGGCTGCAGTGCTAGAGTAAGAAAAAATGTGGAAAATTAAGGACTAACGTTCTTCTAAAAATGTAAGTGAAGGAACTTAAGTGTTTGAAGACCATTTGACCAGTTTTATGGCAAAAAAAAAAAAATACAAGAATTGATGCAGAGAAAAATTGTTGTGTTTTAACTTGAAATATTAGCAAACGCACTCTTACATAACATAGTTAAATCGATATTGAGTATCGCATAATGATTGACATTGAATGTTTTGCACATTTTGTTATCGATACTGAAACCTATACTCCTTTATACATGCACACACCACAGACATTTTCAAATCTTTGTATTTGCAGGATTGAATAGAAATCAATTGTCGCACTCATATAGGGTGGCTGATATGTATTGCAACCAACTTCAGGTTGTTATCATTTGTAAACCGCTCGTCTGACAGCTGACAGATTTATTCCAGTGACAGTTCATTTTATTATTTACAAGCTTACAAAAGCATTTTGATCTATTCAGCATTCAGAAAAAAAGTTATTCGTGATGGAATTCAAAGGTGATAGTGTGATTGCTTTATATTTGGCTGGAAAACCACAGGTGGCTATCGTTAGAGCCCTATTTTGTTTCTCGTACCATTGCTCGTTACCGTGATACTGACAGTGATGAATCGCGTCCAAAAAGTGGACGAAAAAAAACGGTAACAACACCAGAAATGATCCGAAAACTGAAGGCCATATTTGATCGAAATCCACGCCGCAGTGGTAGAAAAATTGCTCGTGAGTTGAACATATCGCGAGAACGGATGTAACACATATTGAAAAATGAGCTTGAACTTCCAAAAAGTGCAAGAGCTCACCGATGGACAAAAAAAGTTAGACTGGAAAGAGCCAAGGAGTTACTTCGCTTGCACGAAAGTGGCCAGTTACCGAATTTGGTTTTCTCCGATGAGAAGCCATTCCAAATTGAGCAGTTTGTGAACAAACAAAATGATCGGGTTTACTTGCCAAAGAGGTCAGCTGAAAATTTACACCTGCGATTGGCCACCAGAACTCAAGCGCCGCCGATGGTAATGGTGTAGGTCGCCGTAATGGTCGATGTTCGCTCCCCGCTCGCATTCATCGACCGTGGGGTCAAAATAAATGCCGAATATTATCGGGAAAATGTCTTAAAGACAGTATTGAAGCCTTGGGTAGACTAACATTTCAGCCGCACACCATGGACATTCCAACAGGACTCAGCACCACCGTACTCACCACGCGTCAACCAAGAAAGGCTTAAAAAAGAGGATCCTCGCTTCATTTCTACCGCACAATGGCCACAAAAATCTTCGTATCTCAATCCGTTGGACTTTTGCGCCTGGGGTATTTTGGAGAGTAAGTTTCTCACTAAAAAACACCAAAATGCAGATCATCTCAAGATGGCGCTTCGCCAGGAATGAGCTAAAATATTGCAGAGCCACTTTCGTGCAGCCTGTGATGGCTTAGTCGGCCTTTTTAAGGCCATAATTCGTACCAAAGGTGGCCAATTCGAACAAATCTAAACTGATTCTAAAATTTGATGTTATTTGCAAAATTTTTTGCTTTTGAACAATTAAATTAAAAAATAAATAGAAAACAAAATAAAGCGCTTTACTTTGTTGCATTATATATCAGCCACCCTGTACTTGTAGAGTCTCAGAAACATTGAACCTGTTTTATGGACAAATGGTGTTAGCGGGATGAAAAGTTTAATTTAATTAATTCAATTTCATTAATTTAATCTTTGGATAATTGCTATATTTTCTCTAACCGTAGGGATGTTCTTGAGACTGTGTATAAGTGAAAGTGCAAATTCAGATGCCATAATGAGCCATAAGTTAGCCTCACTTTTACAGATTCTATCAAAATTTCAATTGAATTTAATAATCAAGGCACCAAACCGCACTTTGTTTAAATAGTGTTTTGGTAGACATCACGAGAAAACCTATATTGATTGAGGATTCAATAAGGCAACCGAAAGAAGACAACAAAAGTCAAGAAAATAAACCAAAAAATAGTAAAAACCTTATGAAAACTAAAAGAATTAGTGGTCCATGGAAATAAAATAAGAACTGTATGGCCGACTAGAGTCTTCATCTATCCAATCCTTTATATTTTACGTTTCTTTTACTTTGTTTTCGATTCTCAATACCATAAGTTCCACCCACTCCGGCTATTTAGGAAAATCCCACCAGCGGTAAAAGTAGCTGCTAGATATTTCAACTCTTATGGATCTCAGAATGAAGAAGGTTTTTTTTTGGCAGGACTTTCTAGTCCTAGAGCAGTCGCTTTTGAGGCTTTTCTGTACGTCACACCATTGTAGCAGTAGCAATTCTCATCATCTCATCGAAGGTTGCTAATTTAATGCCATACTCCAATCATTATAAGGCATTTCGAAATTTTTGAATTATTTTGATGGAGTATAGAATAAAAAAACCTAAAAAAATCCTTATTTCGCTAGGCAAATTAACTTGTTATTGTTTTTGTTGTTAATGAAACTTAAAACCAAACAAATGCTTTAAAATAAACGCAGACAACCAAAGCATAAATAATCCGTTGTTGGAAGCTTACAATCGAAGGAGTATTAAACGGCTTAAGAGACAAATAATAAAAAAAAGTAAAATATCTGGCATAAGTACAGAATTAGTCATTACAATCCTATAGTCAAGATTACAACCTTGTTTCTCACACCACTGATATTATGTGTGTTAATTTTATCCACGAGTGAAGGGACCTACAGTTTAATCTCGACTCCAAACGGCAGATTTTTGAGAAACTTTCTTCGATTCCAGGTCAGGCATCAAAACGAAAATATGAAAATACATTTTTGGCGACCTCCTCTCAGCAGATTTCTGGCAAAAAGTCTGGGAGTCAAAATTGCCATGAAATGCTTCTCAAAGAATGTGTCGTTCGGAGTCGACTTTAAACTGTAGGTCCAGCCACTTATGTATAAAATTAACGCACACGACATAAGTGGTGTGAGAAGCTAGGACGTTGTACAATGGGTCAATTCGACCACCGGGTAGTGTACTCTAACCTAACCTAATCTTCTTCGTGTTTTTGCCAGAAATCTGTTGAGAGAAAAAATATCTTATAGATGTCTGATCTGGGGTTTGAACCGTAGCCTTAAGTTTAATAAGCCTACGATCTACTAGATTATGACGACTTCATTTCTGTTGATCAATTCTTGTCGTTTTTATTAAATTTTGTGGAACTCATATCAATCCTTTCCTTGTCTTAGTATGAATTCCAGCTTTCCCATCGGGATCATCTAAGTAATGGGTTATCCATTTCGTGGTTTCTAAAGTAAATGTAAAAATATTTTTTTCATATTTCTTATATTATTGTAAAGTTTTAACGTTGACATTACATGTGAAACACTACATTATTTAAATGACTTCCATGCGAAGTGTTGCAAGCATTGATTCTTTTGAGGTAATTTTCAATCACATTTTGACACATATTGGGCGGTATGTCAGCCATAACTTGACGAATGTTGGTTTTTAAATGCTCAAGAGTTGAAGGTTTATCTGCATATACACGGTCTTTCGCGTAGCTCACCAAAAAAAGTCTAATAGCGTCTAATCGCATGATCTTGGTGGCTAATTGATATCGCTATGATGAGAAATTACGCGGCCAGAAAATGTCTCTTGCAATAAAGCCATATTCGCTCGAGTTGTATGGTATGTGGCAGCGTCTTGTTGAAACAACATATTCTCCAAGTTGTATTCTTCAATAACAGGTTATCATATGACCATAACGCTCCGAGGGTCGCCGTGGTCTAGTAGGTAGTGTGCTGGCTTATTAGACGTAAAGCCAGGGTTCGAGTCTCAGGCCAGACATCGAAATAAAAAAAAGAAAATACAAAAAGTATTTTTTCGGCGATTTCTTCTCTTTTTCTTCTTGTTTCTCAAAAATCTGTCGTTTGGAGTTCACTTCTGCATAAAATTAACACACACAACATAAGTGGTGTAACAAACTGCGGGCTTCTTGGGAACGATTGCTGTAGACTGTCTAATGGTGAAGGTATAGTACTGGCCAGTTTTTAGTCACCACCAGTTCCTTACCGTTCGCATCTTTCCTCTCTCTTTCCACCTTTCCTAAAAACCAGCACAATGCACTGTATGAGTAGGGGTCATCCCCTGAGTGCTGGTTTTATAAAAATAAAAGGAATTGACGGTGACAATCGTTCCATCGTCGTTTTCAAAGAAATAAGATCTAATCACACTTTCGGACCAAAGAGCTCACCAAACAGTGACTTTTTCTGGATGTAATGGCCTATCTTCAATTGCCTGAGGATTCTCAGAATCCCAAATATGACAATTTTGTTTATTAACATACCCACCGAGTGTGAAATGTGTTTCATCGCTGAAGAAAATTTTGTTCGAAAAATTGCCGCCCATTGCCTGTTGTCCAAGCACCCATTCCACGTATCTACGAGTGTGAGCTGGACTTTCTATAGATGTAGCTGTAGATCTAAATGCAAAATACGCCATAATGTGTCGTAAGACAGTCCTAATTCCTGAGAATGACGAGGAATCGACACATTCGGGTCTTCGGCAACACTTTCACTTACAATAGCGATATTTTCAGTGGAACGAGCGAAAGGATGATGGACAGACCTTTCAATATTTGGAATCACTCCAGTCTCTTTAAATTTCTTCACAATTTTGCCAATTTCTTGCGTAGTTGGACGGTTATGTAAACCGTAATTTCCTCTTAAAGCACGATACCTGGCTTTGGCAGAATTCACCATTTTTGTAGTAGGTTTTGATAATTTTTATGCGTTGTGTGGGATAGTTAAGCGAACCATTTTCGTTAATGTCAGACTATCAACTGAAAAGAAAAAAAATTGGTTTTACAACTTAGTTTGACAGAGATGTCGAATACCAGTCAAATACTTTTAAAACCACGAAATGGATAGCTCTTTAGTGTTGTGTTTGAAACATTTTTTAATGCTTGTATCATACGTTTCGGGAATGATTCGATTTTGCCTTGTTTTAGCAACAGCTTCAATTGTACTGAGGCTCTGTCAATATGTTCCATTCAGACCGTTTAGGATTATTTCTAAGCATAGAATACTTGGTTAAATGATTGAGTACTTGAGCATAAAAGTATTGGCTTTTGAAAAAACTGTCTTGATAAAGAAAGACATGAGACTGTCCAGCTTCCTTTTTGGGCTCTATTCAGCTCGGGTTTCTACAGAATGTGTAATAATCCCATTTGGAATACTAGGGGTAATATATACACTAGAGCGACTCACCAAAAAAAGTGCTCGATGTACCCCTCTAGAAATGAACCTTGGACTTTTTAAGACAACGTTTCAAATATTTCGGCTCCAGATTCGACCTCTCGTGAGCTGGACCATTTTGAAAAAGGGTCTATTTTTGAATATTTTGTTAATTTGTGGATTTGTTTCCTTACCAACATATACAATATCTATATCATAAGAAAGGATTTTTTAAGGCGCGTACAACAGTGTATACAATTTGTCCAAGGACGATCATTTATGTCCGTTTTTTAAGGATATTCTATAAAAAAAAATGGATTTTGAATTTTTTGTTCGGGGTTCTTCGTAATAAAAATGCCAAATTAACATATTTTAATCTTTAGACGATTTAATGAAATACGGGTCTCAGCTTTTTTTGAAATTCGTGTTTTGAAAAAAATGCAATGGAGTGGCAACCCTTCGTTGTAAATGGGTCAATTGGGTATCAAATTTTTTCTTTTGCCAGGTACATCATCTTTATATGTAAATAATTTAGATTTTGCAAATTAGATGCATTTTACAGGGTGCTCTAGAATGTATAAAAATGCAATTTTGTGGTAACTCTAATTTGATAGCGAAATTAGTTTCTAGATGATGTATGGATTTAGACAGGACTAAATAAAGAAAAAAAGAAATGATCCATGACTTTTTGGCGGCATATTTGTTTCCCAATTTAAAAAATGTTATAATATTTTATTGTTTTTACTTACAAAACTACAACCTACAACTACTACAAAACGCGAACTACCTCGAATTTCAAAAAAAGCTGAGACCCGTATTTAATTAAATCGTCTAAAGATTAAAATATGTTAATTTGGCATTTCTATTACGAACAACCCTGAACAAAAAATTTTAAAAACCATTTTTTTTACAGAATATTCTTAAAAAACGGACATAAATGATTCGTCCTTGGACAAATTGTATACACTGTTGTACGCGCCTTAAAAAATCCTTTCTTATGATATAGATATTGTATTTTGTAGGCAATCTTACAAATATTCGCTCGGGTGCTCTGGAGCAAAAGAATAAAAGTCCAGTCATTTTGAGGGTACATCGACACGAATTTGTATACACTTGATCCTTATATACCATCCCTCCTGGCCTTACTCTGTAGCATAAGTTTATGGATTCCTTTGTAGAGCCCACAATTTAATTCAAATGGTTGATAGGCCCTTTTTCGTTTTCCTGTATAATAGTTTGCTTGTTGATAAGACTTGCTGCTTGTCTAACTAAGTAAACAACAACAGCAGCAATATCAACAAAGCCATTAAGATGTTGTTCCTCTACAAAGAAAGCCAAATATCTTCGAGTGATTCGCATAGTTTTTAACGGAAATGCAAACAACTTTTGTGTTGTACTCACTTATACACACAGATACACTCGTATGCCCCTGATTTACATAAACACACACACACACTCTGATCCATTTTTAATCGAATTTACACAACTACAACAATATTTTCCTTTTTCAAGTGAAAGGAAAAAAGAATTTCTTTTTTCTCTTCTCTAAACAAAGAAAATATTTTCTCTGAATTTTGTTTGCTTTTTGCATACATAGACACGAACGCTCTCGCACACACACAAACACATCGATGACTTTGTGCATCGATAGCTTTGTAGTGTAGTTATCGCTTTATATTATGCCAACAACAAAAGCAATAGCAAAACAAAACAAAATTGAATCCAAAGGATTATAAGAAGCGAAACAGCCACTCAAATCAACAGGACTAAATGGAGTGAAGAGCACAAGGCATGTGGGAGTTAAAAGCTGCTTTTGAAAGGAAGAAAATCGTGGAAATTGTGAACATAGATGCTGTGCTAGTGTTTGTAGTGATAAAAATTGAAAGAGTCTCTCTTCTATTGTTTGCTTTTGCAATATTCAATAAGCATTGTTGCAAGATAAGTGCAACCAAAAAATCAGAAAACATAAAGGAATAGAGTTGTTGTTGTTTGTTTGCAGCACTTACCATTTATTTCCATTATTTTTAGAATTTATGCTAAAACAAGAGTAGCTGATGCTAAACTTATGCTTTTAAGATATGCTCTAATAAGTGTTAAGAAGTGTTTTTATATTCCTATTCGATGATGATGAGTATTTCTTAATTTAGCTGGGAATAGATTCTTAAAAAGCGAATGAAAATGGGAGCTGTTTTAATGGTGCAAGGGAGTATATAAGGAATAGAGGGATCAGGAAATAGAATGAAGCTGTGGGCCTTATTTCGAACTCAGCAGATATATTTCATCCCATAAGTCTGTTAGTCTGCTGGATCATTACAAGAAGAAATTCTTAAACAGAATGAAGCTGTGGGCCTTATTTCAATGTCAGTAGATATATTTCATCCCATAAGTCTGCTGGATCATTACAAGAAGAAAGTCTTAAGCATACCATAAGATTCCCTAGGAGGTAAGAGAGTACACTACTTTGTGTTGTTTTCCTTTCTCTATAGATTGAATTCTTTTCCAGTGTAGGGTAGATAGATCTTCCACAAGGTAGTGTAGATATCAAGTTAATCATAGTGTTCTGTATACATACATACATACACAATTGGTTATCACAACCCTTCAGTCAGGATTATTGACCGAGTTTCTCACACTACTTATGTTGTGTGCGTTAATTTTATACATGAGTGGCGGGACCTACAGTTTAAAGTTGACTCCGAACGACAGATTTTTTTGAGAAACTTTTCATGGCAAATGTTATTTACTCTCGGAGTTTTTGCCAGAAATCTGCTGAGAAGAAATCGCCGACAAAATACTTTTTTGTATTTTATTTTGACGTCTGGCCTGGGACTTGAACCCTGGCTTCACGTCTTATAAGCCAGCACTCTACCTACTAGACCACGGCGACTTTTAGCACCTATTTCTTTCCACATCAACATTCAGCTGATCTCTTTGGAAAGTAAACCCGATCAATTTGTTTGTTCTCAAACTGCTCAATTTGGAATGGCTCTCATCGGAGAAAACCAAATTCGATAACTGGCCACTTCCGTGCAAGCGAAGTAACTCCTTGGCTCTTTCCAGTCTAACTTTTTTTGTCCATCGATGAGCTCTTGCACTTTTTGGAACTTTAGTCCAAGCTCATTTTTCAATATGTGCTGCATCCGTTCTCGCGATATGTTCAGCTCACGAGCAATTTTTCTATCACTGCGGTGTGGATTTCGATCAAATCTGGCCTTTACTTTTCGGATCATTTCTCGTGTTGTTACCGTTTTTTTTTTGCGTCCATTTTTTGGCCGCGATGCAACACTGCCAGTATTACGGTAACGAGCAATGGTACGAGAAACAAAAGATTTATTCACATTTAAATGCTGGAGGACTCTAACGATAGCCATCTGTGGTTTTCCAGCCAAATATAAAGCAATTACACTATCACGCTTGAATTCCATCACGAATAACTTTTTTTCTGAATGCAATAGGTCAAAATACTTTTGTAAGCTTGGAAATAATAAAATGAACTGTCACTGGAATAAAACGGTCAGCTGTCAGACGTGCGGTTTACAAATGATAACAACCTGAAGTTGGTTGCAATACATATCCAGCCGCCTCTGTATGTTCCATTCATACTGTTTAGGATTATTTCATAGCGTTGCAATTGTTGTTTAATTAATTAAGCAATTTGAGTTATTTTATTTCATGCATAATGCCATAGGGCTTAAGGCATTATAATGAAGTCAAAGTTCTATTGGAATCCATTGCTTTACATACAGTGCGGGTTAAAAGAAACTGTACATGTGTAATGCATGGAACTTTTTCTTTTGAAATCGTAAATTGTTTACTTATTTATTGTTTATTTATTTATTTAAGAACAGAAGTTTAATTAAATACTTTTGTTGTTGTTGTTGTTGATTTTTTATCATGAATTATTAAATTTTTTTTTGTTATAAAAACAAGGCAACAAAAACATGCCTTAAATTGGTTGTAGGTAATCGAATAAAAAACAGTTTTTCATAGTTAAAAATCAGTTAAAAAGTTAAAATAACTGACATCACCATCATAATCACCGTCATTTTTATTAAGCCAAACAGTATTTTGTTATTGTTTTTTGTGGCATTTTCGTAATGGTCTGCTTAACATGGCACAAAAGGACTTTTTTCTTGTAAATATTGAAAGTTTTTTTTATAGAATGCTCGTGAATTTTATTTAAAATCCACAAAAAAAAAAATACTTAAAATTAGTTTCGATGTAATCTGTATACCTTGCCTGACAAATGTTATGATACGGGCAAAAACATCTATCTGTTCTCTGGAAAAAGGGGCCTTTTTTCGCTCAACTGAAAATTTTTTTCGCTTTGTCTGTACGAACCGCAATTCGAATGTTTTCTTTTTTTTTTGGCAGACTTCTTTTTTAAAAAAACTAGCCCGTGTTTTCTAAAGTAAAGCCACAAGAGTTTTTATTTTGATTTGATTTTATTGATAAAAAATTAAAGTGATTGCTTAAAAGCCTGTGTACATATATCAGTGGGAGTCACTTTCATTTGCAGCAGCCACACACTTTCGTTACTGCTGGAGGGGCCGCAAACAAACAAACAAACAAAACTACTTGAAAAGAGATGTAAAACTTTTTCGTCATTGAAATGTTTTGAATTGAGTTGAATGGAATGGAATTGAATAAATAAATTGAAAATTGATGTCAAGTGAAGCGCATTTGCTAATTAAAGTTTTTTTTTTATGGTTATTAAGCCACTGCTCAACATGAAAAACAAAAACGAAGTTTAAACCAGGTAAACTATTTTGTGCTGTACAGACATAATTTGTCATTACAACCCTTCAATCAGGGGTTTACGCCTTAGCTCTAGTATCACTTACTTTCTGTGTGTTAATTTTATACATAAGTGGTGGGACCTATAGTTTAAAATCGACCCCAAACGTTAGATTGCATGGGAGTGCAAATCCAAATCCAAAATATGATTTAAAGAGCCTAAAGTCATTATTGAAAACAATAAATTTGGATTGTTTGCTACACTTTCTCTAACCAGTAGGATATGTTCCATATAAATGTGCATATAAATGAAAGTTCAAATCCAAATGCTATATATGGCATAATGAGCCACTTGATAGGGTCAATTACTCAGAATGTCGTGAAATCAGCATATTCGAACTATTTGCCACACTTTGCCTAACCAAAGAGGCTATTTTTGTCAGTACGTATAAATGAAAATGCAAATCTAAGTGCAAAATAAGCCATAATGAGCCATAGGAAAGGTTGAATTGTTGAGTATGGCGTGAAATCAATAAATTTGGATAATTTGCTACATTTTCTCTAACCGAAAGGATATGCTTCGCAGTGCATAAAAATGGAAATGCAAATTCAAATGTAAAATATACCATAGTGAGCCAAAAGATGGACTCAATTGTTCAGAATGTCGTGAAATCAGCATATTTGAACTATTTGCCACACTTTGTCTAAAGGATATTTTTGGCAGTACGTATAAATGAAAATTCAAATCCAAATGAAAAATATGCCATAATGAGCCATTAGAAAGGCTGAACTGTTGAGTATGGCGTGAAATCAATAAATTTGGATAATTTGCTACATTTTCTCTAACCGAAAGGATATGCTTCGCAGTGCATAAAAATGGAAATGCAAATTCAAATGCAAAATATACCATAGTGAGCCAAAAGATGGACTCAATTGTTCAGAATGTCGTGAAATCAGCATATTTGGACTATTTGCCACACTTTATCTAACCGAAATGATATTTTTGGCTGTACGTATAAATGAAAATACAAATCTAAGTGCAAAATAAGCCATAATGAGCCATAGGAAAGGTTAAATTGTTGAGTATGGCGTGAAATCAACAAATATGGATAATTTGCTATACTTTGTCTAACCAGAAGGATATGCTTCCCAATGCATATAAATGGAAGTGCAAATCCAAATGCAAAATATGCCATAATGAGCCATAAGATAGGATTAATTGCTAAGAATGTCGTGAACTCAACAAACTTGGATTATCTGCCACACTTTCTGTAACCGAAAGGATATTCTTGGCAGTGTGTATAAATAGAAATTCAAATCCAAGTGCAAAATATGCTATAATGAGTCATAAGTTAGACTCAATTGAGGAGAATGTCGTGAAATCAACAATTTTGGATCATCTGCCCCACTTTCTCTAACCGGAAGGATATTCTTGGCAGTGTTTGTAAATGGAAATTCAAATTCAAGTGCAAAACATGCCATAATGAGCCATAAGTTAGACTTAATTGAGGAGAATGTCGTGAAATCAACTATTTTGGGTCATCTGCCTCACTTTCTCTAACCGAAAGGATATTCTTGGCAGTGTTTATAAATGGAAATTCAAATCCAAATGCAAGGTGTGCCATAATGAGCCATATACTCGTAGGATAGACTCAATTGTCGAAAATGTCGTGAAATCAAAAAACTCGGATTATTTGCCACACTTTCCCTAACCGAAAGGATCCAAATGCAAAATGTGACATAATGAGCCACAAGACAGGCTGAATTGTTGAGAATGTCGTGAAATCAATGTTCTTGGCAGTGCGAATAAATGAAAGTAAAAATTTAAATGTAAAATATGCCTTTATGAGCCATAAGTTAGGCTCACTTACACAGATTCTATCAAAATTTCAATGGGAATTAATAATCAAGGCGCCAAACCTCAATTTTTTTTAAGCTTTTTGGTAGATATCACGAGAACCTACCAATAAGGAAACCGAAAGAAAATAAACCAAAAATTAGTAAAAACCTTAAGAAAACTAAAAGAATTCGTGATCCATGGAAATACCATAAGAACTGTATGGCCGACTAGAGTCTTCATCTATCCAATCCTTTATATTTTACGTTCCTCTTACTTTGTTTTTGTTACTGTTTAGAAAATCATAAACTTTTCCTAATGAATTCAAGTGGAAAATTATGCCAAAAATATTGAAAATATTCATTTAATTGCCACAGCAAAGCCCGTAACGTACGATATTTTATGCTCAAATAGATAAATTTTGTATGAAACACTCCAATCTACATATGCGGTTATCATAAACATTTACACGAACTTCTCATGCATGAAGCCATGCATGCATGCATGCATATACTAGTTGTGTGTGTATAAATGTGTGTATACGTGTGGCAGTGAATTTATTTTAATTACCGTAAACTTTTACAAAAAAAAGAGAGAAAAGAAAAAAACTTGAACCGCAACAGGAAACAACTCAGCAGTAGTAAATGTAACAGGCACCACCCGTTAAATAAAATACTCCCGCCGTACACGCTTATGCTTGCTTGTTTTCGTTTTTATTACTGTGGTTTTCTCTTTCTCTCTCATTCGCTCACTCTCTCTGTCGCTCTATGTATATCACTGTTCCACACAACACTTTTGTTTTTCGCTGTTAATGATTTGATGGCAAAATAAAAAAAGAACGGTTACCATAACCGTTATATTATAATGGCAGCAGTGTGGTATTGGTATTGGTGCTGTCGGTGATGATGATGTGATTCTCAATATGAATTTAAATACGCCGCCATTTTATTTGCATTTTTTCCTACACAAAAATTTTGTAACAACTTTCTAATTGTAGCCACAAACAATAATTCATAATAATAACAACAAAAACAACAACAACAAAAAACATACTCTTGTATTATTATGCTCTTGCTTTTAGTGTTCTCTGTTCGTATTTCCGTCTAACTTGCTCGGTCTTAAACAGAAACACTCACTTATGCTAACCTATACACATGCACCTAGAGAATCAAACGTTTATTTACATAGAAAAATTCAGGTATGTGCACTTAAAACTTTGAGAAAATTACACATAAACTTTTACAAACACACACATACACTTACACATATGCACACAAATATATCGGGTATGCCATATAACGTTTTCATTTTCAACTAGTGCTTATTTCATGAATGGTAACACTTAGCTTATGGCTGATTTGACAGGTAATTAGTTTTATCCTTCCGCTGAACGAATATGGTTGAAGTCGCCGTGGTCTAGTGGGTAGTGTGTTGGCTTATTAGACAAAAGGCAAAGACTCCGAGAGTAAAAATTGCCATGAAAAGCTTTTCAAAAATCTGTCGTTCGGAGTCGACTTTAAACTGTAGGTCCCGCCACTCATGTATAAAATTAACGCACACAACATAAGTGGTGTGAGAAGCTAGGTCGTAATCCTAACTGAAGGGTTGTAATGGCCAATTATGTATGTATGAACGAATATGGTTCCATCCAATGCGTTTTCGCTTTGCTAAGTGGGCCTGCAACCGAATTACAGAAGATGCCGAATTTGGCAAAAAAAATCATCTTTTCAGATGAAGCTCATTTCGATCTTGGCGGTTTGCAAGTAAGCAAAATTGTCGCGTTTGGGGCATAGAAAACGCGCACACATACATTGAGAAGCCGATGCACCCAAAACAAGCCTCTGTTTGGTGCGAATTGTGGACCAGAGGCATAATTGAACCATTTTACTTCGAAAATGAGTAAGGAGTGGCCGTTACAGTGGCAATCGTTATCGGGCCATGTTGAATGAATTTTTGTTCAGAAAAATTGAAGGGGAGGATATGGGCAACATTTGGTTTCAACAGGATGGCGCTACGTGCCACACAGCCTAAGCTACACTCCGTGTTCTGCGACCTGTTTTTGAAGATTGCATTATCAGCCGCAGAGTTGATGTCGTTTCGTCACCTCGGAGCTGCGATTTGACACCGTTGGACTATTATTTGGGGAATACCGTCAAAGATAAGTGTTACGCCGACAAGCCGAGACAATTGACGCTTTAAAGGACAATATTCGTGAAGACATTGGTGAAATACAGCTGCACACAATCGATAATGTGCTTACAAATTGAACTGATCGTGTAGACTACTGCATGTCCAACCGAGGCAGCCATGTGAATGAAATTATTTTCCATTATTAACCGGAAGGACTGTACTTTCAAACAAAAAAAGAAATTTGAGAAAATAGAGCATTTTCAAAAAAAAAGTTATTTGGCGGACCCTTTACTTTCCTATGCATATTCACCACATGCATTCGCTCAGTGAACGTGGATATACAGACAGAGACACAGAGCATGCTTTTCCATTTAAAATTTAAATACTCGCGTTTATTTATGAAAACAAAAGAGAGCATTAGAACCGTGGTTAAAAAGGAAAGAAAAATTTCTTAATGGCAAGTGGGTTTGCGGGATAAATTTTATAAAGGGTGGGGCATTTAAAAGTTTAAATTTAAAAATGCATTCTAATAAAAAACCGCATTGAAATTATGCAAAATTTATTTTCTTGAAATGGAATAAAATTTCATCACAATACCTCATGCGATTGGACCAATTTCCTTGCACTTTTTGGAGGGTAATGGGATCATAAATGTTGTCGTCCAAATGCTCAATTATTTCTGGTTTGTTGGCATAACACTTTCCTTTAATGAAGCTCCACAGAATATAGTTTAACGGTGTCAAATTGCAGGTGCTTGGCGGTCAATTGACATCAAAGGTTTCTTGCCATAAATCGATTGCGCCATGAGATATAGGGTAAGTTACACCACCCTGTTGAAACCAAACATTGTTCCCATCACTCCTATGAAGGGCGGTTACAAAATAATCCCTTATCGTGGTGCAATTAGGTATCTACAATGACTGTAATCATTGTGTAAAAAACAGAGAGCCTTAGGAAGTGGATCAATTAATTGGTATTCCGTAATAGGGTTCCTCCTTTTTTTAGTCCATCAGTTACGGAATATTACCGTGATTGGGAACCCCATTAGATTACCACGAAACTGCAGGAAAAATCGACCAATAGAGTCGACTACAGCAGAACCCTTTTAACTCGCCTAAAATTGTAATCATTGGAAACCATTGTATGCAGTTGCCTTAGTCTAGTAGGTAGTGTGTTAGCTTATTAGACGTAAAGCCAGTGCGTGGAAGGCTCCCCTTGCCATGATCCGTTAGTGGTGGGTTTGAATTACCACAAGCTCTGAATAAAATCGGCCAGTGCCCTTAGTGGCACGTTCGCCGTCCAAATTTCAGTTAAAAGCAGATTTTTTTGCTATCAGAGAACATTTGAATTCACAACAACGGAATCATTCGCAGCTTCTGATGAAAGCATGTAAACTTCCCAATATTCATACCAGATACATCAGTGAAATCTTTTGCTTAGAAGAAGCTAAGATGTACTTGAAGTCTTCGTAGTCTAGTAGCTAGTGAGTTGGGTTATTATAAGTGAGGCCTTGGTTTAAACCCCAGGTCAGAGATTCCCAACTAAACGGAATATGAAAAATAATATTACTTCCACGACATCCTATCAGCAGATTTCTGGCAAAAACTCTGGAGGTTTCCATTAAAAGTTTCTCAAAAATCTATAGCTTGGAGTCGACTTTAAACTGTAGGTCTCACCCCTCATGTATAAAATTAACGCACACAAAATAAGTAGTGTGAGAAGCTAGATCTTAATCCTGACTGTATGTATGCATTTGCCTTAGTCTAGTAGGTTTATTTCCGGAATAAGTCTCGCCATCCACCTTCCTCTATCCTCGTTCTTCCATCGTCGTTGCCATTCTGAAATGGTGCTTTCTCTGAAGTGAGCGGTTATGTGATTTCCAACCGATTTCGTCTTATAAATCTCTATCCGCTCTGCTGCCAGCAGATCGACAGGGATTGTACCTGCTATCACAAGTATGGATGGGGCGTACACTGTACGATATGCCGACGCGATACATAGTGCAGCCGTTCTCTGTACGGATAGAAGTAAGTTCGCCCGTTTTCCAACCTCTAGCTTTTCGGCCCAAATTTCGCTTCCATAAGAGGTCGCCGAAGTCTAGTAGGTAGTGTGTTGGTTTATTAGACGAAAGACCCGAGTTCGAATCCCAGGTCAGACATCAAAACGAAAATTTGAATTTGAATTTTTCGGTGACTTCCTCTCAGCAAATTTCTGGCAAAAACTCTGAGAGTAAAAAATTGCCATGGAATGCTTCTCAAAAAAATGTGTCGTTCGGAGTCGACTTTAAACTGTAGGTCCCGCCACTCATGTATAAAATTAACGCACACAACATAAGTGGTGTGAGAAGCTAGGACGTAGTACAATGGGTCAATTCGACCACCGAGTACTGTATTTGTCAGAATTGACAAGTACACGTCCTCTAATCTAACCTAACCTAACCTTCGCTCCCATAAAGCATAATGCTGCTTCCAACATCCATCAGGAGCCTCCGCCTCGCCGGTAGCGGGCCTCCAATATTCGCCATTAATCTGCTGAGCTGCCCAACGAGTCTTCTTGTCAGCCGAGTACTGAATCTGGTATGAAAATGTCAGCCTGGGATCCAGCCTTATTCCCAGGTATCTTACCGAGCTCTTGGTCCTAATTGTGTTGACTTATTAGACTTGCCGCTGTGACACCAGCTCAGATATTTCCCTTAGATATTTCGTTCCATACCTCGCCTCCCTTTGTTTGTTTAATTTACCTTTTCCACTTTTTGAAGTCACTGTAGCTGTAGTATGTATTACCCTGGCTCATTAGACGTAAGGCCGTAGTACAACTTTTAGCTTAGACATTTCACCCTTTATCTCGCCTCCTTTTGTTATATTGGTTTTTTGTTTTCTGTATGAATTCGCCGTAGTTTATTAGGTAGTGTGTTGTTTCATTAGACGTGAGGCCGTCGTTCTATCTCTGGCTCAGATATCTGCAAGGAAATACGAAAAAATATTTCTGAAAAAACTCTACGATTAAATAAAAATTGCCATAAAAACTTTCTTAAAAATAGTGCCGTTCGAAGTCGGCTTTAAACTGTATGTCCTGCTGCTTACGTATAAATTTAATACAAACAACATGGGTGCTGCAAGAAGCCAGGTTGTTATCCTGACTAAAGGGTTGTAATTACCAATTTTGTATGTAAGTAAACCCACTGTCTATTGACCAGAAATCCACAGTTGATTGGTGGAAAGCTCTCTTAAGAAGTGGAGGAGTATTCCAAAAAGTATTCCCCTCTCATAATAATACCTAATCGTCCTTTAGAGGCAGCCCTTAATAGACTTAAAATTTTTTAAAAATTTAGTATCGATAACTGCATCTAGGCCCACTGTAAGTGTAATGCATTTCCATTTAAAACTAAAAAAATAAAATAACGTGTGTACTAAGGACTACAAAAAAAGAAGCCTGAAAGAGAATACAAACTGAAACAGAAACAGAAACAATAACAACAAAAACTAAAACTTTAATTTAACTTTTTGAAAATAACAAGTAAAGGTTGTAATTGTTGTTGTTGTTGTTTGTGTGTCTGTCTGACTGTTCGTGTATAAAAATATCACCTGCTTCAGAGATCCCTTTTAAAAACCTCTCTCACACTGTGTTATAATCACAACTAAGAAAGTATTTTTGTTGTAGCCTGAGTGTGTGTGAGTGTGTAAGTAAGTAAGTAAGAGTATTTATGTATGTGAGCGTGTGTGTATCAGCATGCGTGTGCATTTGTTGAATGTAGAAAAAAAAGCTGATATTGTACCCCTGGGTGTTAAAGCGCATACGTTTTGAAAAACTTTAAACGGCTGTGAAAGAGAACAGTTTCGTCCTTGTTGTGTGCGTATGTGGTGGACTGTTTAAAGTATTCAGTCTTACAGCATAAGTTAGTTGAGTGTAAAGCAGTAAAAGAAAACTGAAAAGCAAAAAAAAAAAATACCATAAAATAACTGTAAAATTGCTAAGGAAATAAAAAGAGAGAGAGAGAGAGAGATCGACAAAGAGAAAGAAGTAGTGGAGGAGAGAAGAGAAGAGCAACATTCATGTGAAATTGCATTAAGATGCTGAAACTAAACTGACTTCATGACAATAAAATTTACACATGATGACTGGGAAATAAAAAAGAAAAACATGTTTAAAGAAAAGCAAGTTTATGGCCACATAAGGGAAATGGAAATATATATGTAAGTGACTGTGTATATGTATGTGACTGTGTCATGTTATTATAAATTAAAATACAGTTTTCCAGAATTAAATATCTTTAAAGATGCAATTGGGCAGTAAAAAATAAGTTTCTCATAACACTTGATGCATATTCTGCACATGGTATGTGACTTTAATATCGTGTTGCGGGCATCTAGGCTGCTGTCATTCTCTACAAGCTCCAGCTTTTGCCGTTTACATCGTCCTTTTTTAAGTTCTACACACAATGGTAACGAAAAGTTGTCAATAATAAATTGCAACGTGCGAAAAAACTGCGTAATGTTGGCTTAAGACAGAAATCCTTTTCATTTGATTTGCTTCTTTTAATGCTGAAGTCTGCCATAAAATTTTCATTTTATTTTTTACCATTGCATTGCTTTGCTTTATGACTGCGTGTTAGAGTTCAGGTATTTTTTTTTTTTTTGTGTCCTTTTTATTCCATTACATTTCAGCATACAATTTATTGTTCTTTTTCTGTTTTATTTTGGAATATTTATTACAGGTTTTAACCTCAATGTAAGTGCAAATACTTTAACGACAAGAATGATGCAAAAGAGGGGAGTTCAAATGTAAAGGAATGCCGTTAAAACTTTTCATTTGAATGCAATGGCTGGGGTTTGATATTTCTTATTGACACAGCAGCTTATATAAAAGGAATCATGTGAATGTTATAAGCAGGGGTTGGAAAAAAAAAACAAAAATAATAAAAAATGGTAACAACCCCCCGTCAATTTTATGGCGTTCACATTTCATATGAGTATTTTGAATAGAAATGCGGCAAAATATCTTGCAATGTACAGTGAAACGATATTGAAAATTTAAGCTAAAAAAAAATTTTTTTTTTTGAAAAATTTTTTTTTTTTCCTTACCTCTGAAAAAAGGACATTCCTGGCATTTTTGTAAAATGAATTCTATCTAAACGAATTTTTGCTGAATTATTGCATACACCTTGGGCCTTCCTTTCTGAAAATTTCATTAAAATTCTTTACGATTTGTCGATTTTACAAGGTATTTTTTGAACGTTTTTCATTAGAAATCGTTCAACTGTGCCAAAACCAAACAAGTCAAGCAACATGGTGGCATTTGCCAGCAACAGCAACAGCTATGCCACGATTCTTTGCACTTAAAAAATAGAAAAAAAAAATAAAAAGAAAAACTTAGAAAATGCTTTTCAAAACTCAAAAGAAAATTGTGCGATTTATCTGGCGTTGGTGGCAACACCATATGAATTCGTGTCAAAAACCCTGTTCCTTTCGAATGCGTGTGTGAAAAACGTGAGCGTTACATGGAAAATAATTTTTGTTTGTTAACAATTCAACCCGGTTATGAAGGGGTATGAATGGAATAAAGAAAAAAAAAAAATAATAAAAAATGAAAAATACTCGGAGGAAAGCATAGAACATATTATTTCTATTGCTGTGCATATTTAAATATGGCACATGTCATTTGAAATTGCTTCACGATTTCCCTACATTCGAAATATTTAAGGGAAATAGTGAAAAACGTTATGATTTTTGTTTATTTGGCATTTGCCAGGTTATGTAACAGAGCACAATATAAGGGAAATTGATATATTCTGACTGCTAATATGAATTCTCGTTTAACTTATGAGTTTATTTTGAACAGGGGGAAGATTTTCGAGAACGTGAAGTCTGTGAAAGGAAATTTATTGTACAATTGAAAGCAGAAAATTGAGCAAATCCTCTACGCAAATTTTTGTTCATAATTAATGATAATGCAGTGTGGAATAGACTGCAAAATACCTCATGCGATCTAAATTTAAATGCAAATTTATTGTACAATTGAAAAGAGAAAATTAAGCAAATTCTCTACGTATTTTAGTGGTACAGTATGGTTTCATAATTAATGATAATGCAGTGTAGAATAAACTTGCAAATATCTTACGATTTTCTTTATACTGTCCTGAATGGCGTTTTCCTATAATGCCTTGCCCAAAACGTTGCGCTGGTGAATCTCGGCATTTCAATAAACTTCTGTAAGGACAATCCTTTCATATGTACACACCTTCCTCGTTATTTCTTAAATTCCGGCAAAATTCTGAATTTCTTGTTCATAATTTTTGGTCGGTAATCCAAATTTGGCAACGTCTAGGCATCCTCAGCAATTGGACCCATCTCAAACTTCATTGTGATGTGTTTTGCAAATGGTATTCGTAGTTATTATGGGGCCGAGAGCCACATACAATATTCGAAAGAAACGTCTTGCGTAAGATATTCGGTGCAACGCGAATTGGCGATGATTTGCGTATGGCGATGTGAGCTGTATGAGTTCCTCAATGGCATGGGCGTTGTGCAGCGTATTAACATCTAGCGGTTGTGCCATCTCCGCCATGCCTTTCGAATGTAGGAGAATGCTCTTGCGAGACGAGTATTTGATGAGGCGATTTGTGGAAATCGGCGGAAGGACCGAATCAAGGAAGTCCTGTTATCGTTTAGTGTGACCAACTGGTGTAGACATGTAAGAAAGACAGGGACCTGGAAAAATGTGTTAACGATGGCCGAAATCCGTTAATCGTTGTTAATCGTTGTTAATGGCCAATTAAGTAAGTAAAGACTCTTCTCAAGTCAAAATAATTTGAGGCACAAAAAAAATTTTTTTCAAGAAATTACAATAAGAAGAGATTAAGTCGCCGTTGTTGTCTTGGCTTCTTAAACGATTACATGTTGGTTCAAAACCCAGCTAAAACACTGCAAACAAAGCAAATTATGAAAAAAATATTTCTTTCTGTGGCTGCTTCTCAGCAGTTTTCTGGCATAAGCTCTGAGAATAAAAAAAAATTGCCCCGAAAAGTTTTTCAAATCCTTCGCTCAGAGTCGACTTTTAACTGAAGGTTCCACCACTCATGAATAAAATTAACAAACACCACATAAATGGTGTGAGAAGCTAGGTTGTAATCTTGACTAAAGTGCTGTAAGGACCAATAAAGTAAATGTTAATGTACAGCCTTGACTGACAGGATTTCAAATATCAAAACCGACCACCTGCTGCCTACGATGAACGAATCTTGACTTGTGGAGTTTCGTAGTTAAAGAAGACAGACAATCAATGTGTCTTGAGTTTTCAGTGAAATACTTTATTTTCTAATAAAATATGTTTTTTTTAAGTCTATCAAATCAATATCGTTTAAAATATTTGCCTCTGGAGACTATAATTCTGCAAAAACTGCATTAAAACAGTCTGAAGTTTTTGTCATTAAATTTGAATTTTTCTTATGCCAGCATCTCTATTAAAATTCTTCGTTGGCTGCAGCTGCTGCTGCTGCTGTTGAAACTGTAATGAAATTGAGAAAAATTCAAGACAAAAAAGAGAGAAACAGAAAATGTTTAAGATACACAGACAAATATATTAAAAAGAAGGAAGGAAAAGCAAGCAAAAGAAATAAAGACAGAAAGATTGAAGAGAATTGTGTTTTATTGAAAAAGTTATCGAGTTTAAATGCGTAGAACGTGTCTAAAGAGGGAACAGCTGTGTTGCATGAATAAATTGCAAAAGATATGAAAGGCAGTCTAAATGATATAAAAGGGTTCTCAATTTATTGGTTTCAAAACTATCAATCTGGTAAAGATAACAGCAGTTCAGGATATTTTAAGGGATAAAGATTGCGTTCATCTGTCCTACCTATAAGGCAATGAATTAAGGTCTGATGCACAGGGACGTAGATAAGCTAATAGAGTGCAAGAGGCTTTCAGTGATGATTTTTCTAACAATGTTTTCTTTAGCGATGAAAAAGATTGCTTAAACGTAAATTGCAAATGTGATAGTCATTGTAATTAATTGGTCTCTTCTATGAACTGGACGGTATGTATGTTCAACGTAGCCAGTAGCCTTACAACCCCACCGATTTTAACATTATTGCACGAGAAGATCAAAAAGGAGTAGTTTCACAAGGAGCAGTTTCACAAGCAGTAGTTTGACAAGGAGTAGTTCCAGAAAGAGTAGTACGTTAAGGTCCATGTCTGAGAGGTAAACTAGTCCTATCCTCAGATCCATAGTGCCTTTGGAAATCAATCGCGGGATTATCAAGTCCACTAGCGTGCCTTTTAGTATGGCAGTTGCATGCGAGAACCGTAATTATGAGCCATCAATGCGCTTAAAAGAAATAAGAAAATCGGAATTCCTTTTATACGCATCGGTTCAACCAAAACTAATAATATAGCACCAGGCTTCCGGCTGCCAAACAGCTCTGGTCTTCAGTTCATCAGCGATGCAATTTGATATGTTATCTGTGTGTCCTGAAAGAGTCATGCTTGAATAGTTTGAAATTTCACTGCGAAATCCCTGGCATTCATAGGCAAAGTCGTACGTTAAGGATGACGTTCGTAAGCGACTTAGTCGCGGACTGGCTGTTCAAGTAAATTAAAGGAATTTCTAAAAAAAATCTCATCAACCTATAAGAACTGAGTTGCTTTCCTCCTGGAAGAAGACCCTAACATGACTACGACGTCCCTAGATTTGCAGCATGTCCATAGATTTATTTAGAACAGGTGATAACTGCTTAAAGGCTGACTTCTACTAGTTCAGTTCTCTTCTGTATTACAAGGTCAGAATGGAAGCTATTAAGTACATCAAATTATGCTTGAACAGGATTGTTATGGAGTGCTCCGGGTGCTCAATACAATCTATAAATCCACAGTGCTGTTGAGTATAGCCAATTATGCTTGAAGAGGATTAAAATGTAGTGTTCTAGTGCTCAATCTACAGTAACACTGCGTACAACAAGCATAATGATTGACGTATAGTATCACGGGTGATCAGTACAATCTAAATACAACAAATTATGCTTGAGGAGTATTAAAATATATTGCTTCGAGTTATCCTAACAATTTTTCAATCTGCAATGCCACTGAGTACAGCAAATTATGCTTGAAGAGGATTGAAATGCAGTGCACTTGTAATGACAACAATCTATCAATCGGTAGTGCCTCTGAGTACAGCAATTATGCTTGACCAGAATTGAAATATAGTGCCATGGGTGATCAGTAGAATCTATCCATCCGCACCGCCACTGATTACAGCAAATTATGCTTGACCAGGATTGAAACAATTTGCCACGGGTAATCTGAAGAATCTATCTATCTGCAATGCCACTGATTACAGCAAATTATGCTTGACCTGAATTGAAATATAGTGCCGCAGTCGATTAGAACAATCTATCAATCTGCAAATTATGCTTGAGGAGGATTGAATTATAGTGTCATGAATGATCAGAAGAATCTATCAATCGGCAGTGCCACCGAGTATAGCAAATTATGCCTGACCAGTATTGAAATATAGTGCCACAGGCGATCAGAGGAATCTATCAATCTGCAGCGCCACTGAGTACAGCAAATTATGCTTGACCAGGATTGAAGTATAGTGCCACGTGTGATTAGAAAAATCTAATAATCTGCAGCGCCACTGAGTACAGCAAATTATGCTTGACCAGGATTGAAATATAGTGCCACGGTTAATCAGAACAATCTATCAATCTGCAGCGCCACTGGGTACAGAAAATTATGCTTAACCAGGACTGAAATATAGTGCCACGGGTGATCAGAAAAATCTATCAATCTGCAGCGCCACAGAGTACAGTAAATTATGCTTGACCAGGATTGAAATATAGCGCCACGGGTGATCAGAAGAATTTATCAATCTGCAGAGACACTGAGTACAACAAATTATGCTTGAAGAGGATTGAAATGTAGTGTACTAGAACAATCTGTCAACCTGCAATCTGAATAGCAAAAGTTATGCTTCAGCGGGATTGAACCTGGTTCACTAGGGATCAGAACAATCTATGAATCTGCAGTGGCATTGAGCACATCGAACTATGCTTGAGGAGGATTGAAATGTAGTGTGCATTACGATTGAGCAGGATTGAAGTGTAGTGCACTGGTGACCAGAACAACTTATCAATCTGCAATCTAAAAGGACCGTTTACTGCAATCAATCTACACAAAAATTTGTATTGAAATCAAAGCTTTATATGTGTGCTTTCTTTTGAAACCGCACAATGGCACACCCTTTATTAATTGATGATGATAAAGACTTCTGTGCCTCTCTGGCTCACTGACTATTAACTGAAACTTAACTGGAGAAGAAATATGAATAAAAACTAATTTTCTAACAGACAAATGAACGTAGCACTGTACGTACACTAACCAGACATGCAAACTTTCAAAATAGAAAACACATACATATACACACGTATACATATACAATATAGATATTTATTATACGCATACTACTATCATTATTATTATTGTATAATGAATGAATGTATGATGTATGAAATATATGTACGTGAGTATGAGTGAGCGAGCAATCTAATGTGCATGTAGACATTTTATTGGAATGTGTTGGTGTTAGTGTTAGTGTTGCTAAATGTTCTCGTACATGTTCTCTTGTACGTGTCTATCAATGGAATTGTAATTGCGAGTGTGTCTGTCTGTATGCCTGTTTGTCTTACTAATAAAATATAATTTTATTAGACAGCTAGAAAAAAAGAAAGAGAGCGAAAGAGAGAGAGAGTAAGCGAAAACGAGTGTATAAATGTATTAGTGTATGGGTAACATAGCCAGAAACAATGTTAAAATGTCATGTTTTTCTTGTAGCATACTTTTGTGCGTGCCATTTACATTTGCATGTGTTGTGTACGGTATTTGCTTGAGTCTTTATAATGCAAACTGACTGACTGACTGACTGCTGGAGTATTTAATGAATAAGCAGCACATGTCTTCACTTATAATGAGAGGTTATTATACTCCTTATATTGTTTTTTGATATTATTATTCCGTATATTATTATTATTAAATACTAAAATAATATCATAATTAATTCGAATCTAAAGCCTTAGATGGAATTTTGGAAATTTATGTAAATACAGACAGAAAAACAGACAAAAGCAGCGATGCATGTAAATAAGTGTGAAAGAAGTCACAGATAGGTAGGTGGGTAAGCCACATAAGGTCCCTTGTAATATCATATTTTAATATTTTCCTTTTTCTATTAAAGCAATGATTGAATTGCCACCAAAATGCCTTTTTCTTCTCCTTTTTCTTCTCGGACATAACGCACAGTACTGTGGCGAATAACAGTTTCCTCCTTTTCTACATCTCTGCAACTCCTGGAAAAACCATTTGCTATGTGCTCCAGACCGATGCCTTTTTCTTCTCGGACATACTGCTTCTCCGTTTGGCATATATCCCCGACCGATGCATCTTATCCATACATAATTGGCGATTACAACCCTTCAGTCAGGATTATAGACCTAGTTCTAACACTACTTATGTTATGTGTGTTAATTTTATACATAAGTGGAGGGACCTACAGTTTAAAGTCGACTCCGAAGGACAGATTTTGAGAAACTTTTCATGGCAGTTATAGTTTACTCTCAGAGTTTTTGCCACAGAAATCTGCTGAGAAGAAATCGCCGAAGAAATACTTTTTATATTTTAATTTAATGTCTGGCCTGGGACTCGAGCCTTGACTTTACGTCTAATAGACCAGCACACTACCTACTAGCAGCGTTACCGCTGGAAAAGTTTAAGAAGTCGCACAAAAAGGGGATTTTTGAAAAAAGTCGCACAAAAGGGTACTTGGGCATAGTCTATAGTCTAGTCTAATCGTCGGACTTTTGCGGTTCTCACAGGCCACTGTTATGCTAAAAGACTTACCGATAGACTAGGCGTGCTTCTGAATGGCTTCTGAGGAAACTAAGGACAATAGTATCTCCATGAGATAAAGAAATTTCGCTTTCCATGCATCTTATATGAATGTCTATAGTCTAGTCTATAGTCTAGTCTATAATCTAGTCTATAGTCTAGTCTATAGTCTAGTCTATAGTCTAGTCTAGTCTATATCTAGTCTATAGTCCTAGTCTATAGTCTAGTCCTATAGTCTAGTCTATTCTAGTCTATAGTCTTGTCTATAGTCTAGTCTATAGTCTATAGTCTATAGTCTAGTCTATAGTCTAGTCCTATAGTCTAGTCTATAGTCTAGTCTATAGTCTAGTCCTATAGTCTAGTCTTAGTCTAGTCTATAGTCTAGTCTATTCTAGTCTATAGTCTGGTCTATAGTCTAGTCTATAGTCTAGTCTTAGTCTAGTCTATAGTCTATTCTAGTCTATAGTCTAGTCCTATAGTCTAGTCTAGTCTATAGTCTAGTCTATAAGTCTAGTCTATAGTCTAGTCTATAGTCTAGTCCTATAGTCTAGTCTATAGTCTAATCTATAGTCTAGTCTATAGTCTGTCTATAGTCTAGTCTATAGTCTATTCTATAGTCTAGTCTATAGTCTAGTCTAAGTCTAGTCTATAGTCTATAGTCTAGTCTTAGTCTAGTCTATAGTCTAGTATATAGTCTAGTCTAGTCTATAGTCTATCTATAGTCTAGTCTATATAGTCTAGTCATAGTCTAGTCTATAGTCCTAGTCTATAGTCTATCTATAGTCTAGTCCATAGTCTAGTCTATAGTCTATCTATAGTCTAGTCTATATTCTAGTCTATAGTCTATCTATAGTCTAGTCTATAGTCTAGTCTAGTCTATAGTCTAGTCTATAGTCTAGTCTATAGTCTAGTCTATAGTCTAGTCTATAGTCTAGTATATAGTCTAGTCTATAGTCTAGTCTAGTCTATAGTCTTGTCTATAGTCTAGTCTATATTCTAGTCTATAGTCTATAGTCTAGTCTATAGTCTAGTCTAGTCTATAGTCTAGTCTATAGTCTAGTCTATAGTCTAGTCTATAGTCTAGTCTATAGTCTATAGTCTATAGTCTAGTCTATATTCTAGTATATAATCTAGTCTATAGTCTATAGTCTAGTCTATAGTCTAATCTATAGTCTAGTCTATAGTCTAGTCTAGTCTATAGTCTATAGTCTATAGTCTAGTCTATAGTCTAGTCTAGTCTAGTCTATAGTCTATAGTCTATAGTCTAATCTATAGTCTAGTCTATAGTCTAGTCTATAGTCTAGTCTAGTCTATATTCTAGTATATAATCTAGTCTATAGTCTAGTCTAGTCTATAGTCTATAGTCTAGTATATAGTCTAGTCTATAATCTAGTCTATAGTCTAGTCTATAGTCTATAGTCTATAGTCTAGTCTATAGTTAGTCTATAGTCTATAGTCTAGTCTATAGTCTAGTCTATAGTCTAGTCTATAGTCTAGTCTATAGTCTAGTCTATAGTCTAGTCTATAGTCTAGTATATAGTCTAGTATATAGTCTAGTCTATAGTCTAGTCTATAGTCTATAGTCTAATCTATAGTCTATAGTCTATAGTCTAGTCTATAGTCTAGTCTATAGTCTAGTCTATAGTCTAGTCTATAGTAGTCTAGTCTATAGTCTAGTATATAGTCTAGTCTATAGTCTAGTCTATAGTCTATATCTAGTATATAATCTATTCTATAGTCTATCTATAGTCTAGTCTATAGTCTAGTCTATAGTCTAGTCTATAGTCTAATCTATAGTCTAGTCTAGTCTATAGTCTAGTCTATAGTTCTAGTCTATAGTCTAGTATATAGTCTAGTATATAGTCTAGTCTATAGTCTAGTCTATAGTCTAGTCTAGTCTAGTCTATAGTTAGTCTATAGTCTAGTCTATAGTCTAGTCTATAGTCTAGTATAGTCTAGTCTAGTCTATAGTCTGTCTATAGTCTAGTCTATAGTATAGTCTAGTCTATAGTCTAGGTCTATAGTCTAGTCTAGTCTATATCTAGTCTATAGTCTAATCTATAGTCTAGTCTATAGTCTATCTATATTCTAGTATATAGTCTAGTCTATAGTCTAGTCTATAGTCTAGTCTATAGTCTAGTCTCTAGTCTAGTCTATTGTCTAGTCTATAGTCTAGTCTATAGTCTATAGTCTAGTTATAGTCTAGTCTATAGTCTAGTCTAGTCTAGTCTAGTCTATATTCTAGTATATAGTCTAGTCTATAGTCTAGTCTATAGTCTAATCTATAGTCTAGTCTATAGTCTATAGTCTATAGTCTAATCTATAGTCTCTAGTCTATAGTATAATCTATAGTCTAGTCTTAGTCTAGTCTATAGTCTAGGTCTATAGTCTAATCTATAGTCTAGTCTATATAGTCTAGTCTATAGTCTAGTCTATATCTAGTATATAGTCTAGTCTTATAGTCTAGTCTATAGTCTAGTCTATAGTCTAGTCTATAGTCTAGTCTATAGTCTAGTCTATAGTCTAATCTATAGTCTAGTCTATATGTCTAGTCTATATTCTAGTCTATAGTCTAGTCTATAGTCTATATCTAGTCTATAGTCTAGTCTATAGTCTAGTCTATAGTCTATCTATAGTCTAGTCTATAGTCTAATCTATAGTCTAGTCTATAGTCTAGTCTATATTCTAGTATATAAGTCTAGTCTATAGTCTAGTCTATAGTCTGTCTATAGTCTAGTATATAGTCTAGTCTATAGTCTAATCTTAGTCTCTAGTCTATAGTTAATCTATAGTCTAGTCTATATTCTAGTCTATAATCTAGTCTATAGTCTAGTCTATAGTCTAGTCTATAGTCTAGTCTATAGTCTGTCTATAGTCTATCTATAGTCTAGTCTATAGTCTAGTCTATAGTCTAGTCTATGTCTAGTCTATAGTCTAGTCTATAGTCTAGTCTATAGTCTAGTCTATAGTCTAATCTATAGTCTAGTCTATAGTCTAATCTATAGTCTAGTCTATATCTCTAGTATATAATCTAGTCTATAGTTAGTCTATAGTCTATAGTCTATAGTCTAGTCTATAGTCTAGTCTATAGTCTAGTCTATAGTCTAATCTATAGTCTAGTCTATAGTCTAATCTATAGTCTAGTCTATAGTCTAATCTATAGTCTAGTCTATAGTCTAATCTATAGTCTAGTCTATAGTCTATAGTCTATAGTCTAGTCTATAATCTAGTCTATAGTCTAGTCTATAGTCTAGTCTATAGTCTAGTCTATAGTCTAGTCTATAGTCTAGTCTATAGTCTAGTCTATAGTCTAGTCTATAGTCTAGTCTATAGTCTAGTCTATAGTCTATAGTCTATAGTCTAGTCTATAGTCTAGTCTATAGTCTAGTCTATAGTCTAGTCTATAGTCTAGTCTATAGTCTAGTCTATAGTCTAGTCTATAGTCTAGTCTATAGTCTAGCCTATTGTCTAGTCTATAGTCTAGCCTATAGTCTAGTCTATAGTCTAGTCCTATAGTCTAGTCTATGTCTAGTCTATAGTCTACAGTCTAGTATATAGTCTAGTATATAGTCTAGTCTATAGTCTAGGACATAGTCTAGGATATAGTCTAGGATATAGTCTAGTCTATAGTCTAGAATAATACTTTTTAAAAAAAGGGGAAAAAAGGGTAAAAAATCTTGAAAAGTGTCAGATTTAGTTCATTTTAGTAAGGGGGCACAAAAAGTGGCGAGGTTGCTGAAAAAGTGTCAAATTGCGACTTTAGTCGATCAACGGTAACGCTGCCTACTAGACCATGGCGGGTATTCAGTAACAACCATTATCGTTAGTTAATACGCTCACATGGTTATTCGCTACATTATGGCAGTTCTCACGGGCCACTGTTCTATTAAAGGACTTGATCATATAAAAGGCGTGCTCCTGAATGGCTACCGAAGAAGCTGAGGAATATAGTATCTCCATGAGAAGAAGACATCGAGTTGTCAGTCGTCCTTGGGCAATCGGCTTCTGAATGGCTTCTGAAGAAACAAAGGAAAACAGTATCTCCATGAGATAAAGAAATTTCGCTTTCCATGCGTCTTATATGAGTGCCAATAATACAATATCTAGTAATAATAACCATAGACAGCATGTTCCTTTGGAGTGTAAGCAGAACATTCGTAAGCCTTCCATCTAACCTTGGCTGTATTATTTATGCCGTTCTGCCTGTAACTATACTAGCGATTAGGAGACCACAGGTTTTTAAAGGGAATCCCAAAGAAAAGAATTCTTCAGGTACAAAGGGAAATGCAAAATACATGATCCTGTAGTAGCGCTATATTCCGATTGTCCATTATACTTTCTGTAGCTGAAGATATATTTTCGGGTGCAGTGCGCGTACATTACAATGGTACACAGGCCTAATCACATCTCTTTAGGTTTTTAAGATTTCTTTACAGTTTTCACAATTCCTTTGCCAGTAGATTGATTAGGGCGACCATACCTTTACCCTGTAATGCTCAAGATGTGGAGGCCCCAGTTAAAGCAACACTTTTCCACTCAATTTAAATTATTTCTCTGCAATCTTGTGTTGTTAAAATATAGCAAATTGGAAACATTTCACTACATAACTAACACTTCAGATGAAAGAATTTTTAACATCCTTAACAGCCTTGCTAGATAGTTACCCGTACCCTGACTTTTTAAATTATTCTACCACATTGTGATCCGTTTTAAGGCTTTAAATTTCATTGTAATGTAGACAAGACGTATTTATTTACCATATCTTGTCTTTAATCCTTGAAACGAGAACGTATGTCATAGTGTGTGTTACAATTTTATTGAATTTGTTTTCTTTGCTGTTTTGCTGAAAATCTTTTGAATTGCAAAAGAAAAATGACACAACAAACCGGTTACAATTGTTTTTCACATTTCAACGACACATGCCTAGACATACTAGGAACACCAAAGGCAATCTATTCATACGCACACACACATACATATAAACTAACAAGTATTGGGTATAATTTTTGTTGTTGTTACTGTTGTTACTGGGATAAATTTTCCATAACATTTTCAACAGAAAACAAAAATTGTGTCATCAAATACAGAAGCTTTGTTTGGCAAACAAAACAACGAAATAAAAAAAAGGAAACTTTTACAAAGAAAGAGAGAGAGAGTTTAGGGGATAAAGTAAATGGGAAAGTCTGAAAGAGACAAGAAGAAAATAAAAAATTGCCTCATGTAAATAGTCAGTCACACACAGTTGGTTTCATTCATTATAAATCAAGACATACCGAGCGACCAACACATGTTTTGAAAAATACCTCTGCACACAAACCTACATCCATGCACATCCTTTCTCTCTCTCTCATTCTCTATCCGTTTGTGTGAGTGTGTGTGTGTTTATAATAATGATGACAATGATTATGATGCTGATGATACTCTATCATCTTTTGTATGACACATGTTGACAAAAAGAAAATTCCAGTTATTCCTTTAAAAATGGTGACACACAGTCTCCAAATGTTTGTCTGTTACAAACGAGTAGACAGACTTATTGTATACCAGATATCCTGTTGCTTTTCTCTAAAAATATAACACAGACATACACACACACACACACACCCATAAATACATACAAATATACCAGCTACTGTCATCATTTCGAATTTATGTTCTCACACAATTAAGTCTGTTCGAGAAATAACATTTAAAAACAATAAAAACCCCCAAGCATAACAATAACACAGGCGAGAGGGCTGATGAAGAGAGTTTTATGTTTAGTGGTCAGAGAAAGAGAGAGACAACGACAGAGAGAGAGAGAGCGTGTGGAAAGTGTCAGGAGTAGGGAGTAGAAATATGCCAGAGTAAATATTAGAAATATGCACGTGTTTTTCCATTTCTTGTGTTTCATTTTCTGTGTTTCTTTTACGGACTTTGTTTTGATTCTTTCATTTACTGGCAAGGAGTGGGGGGGATTTTGTTTACAAACATTTTCAATATGGCGAGCATGATGGCATAACACACAAAGAGTTTTTGAAATAAGAGAAGGAGCATTGCAAAGAGAATGGCTGAATAAAACTAAAGAATTGTTTCGTCGCTTTAATAGCTCTGAGTACCTAAGAGAGTTTAGTTCAATGTTAAGAGTAATTACACTTAAGCCTTGTTTAAATGAGGCCAGTGTAACGTGCGGCAGAGCCAAGCATTTTTCATGTCAGGATCTAATGTCCCGTTTCATTGGAGTGGAAAAAAACTCTAGAGCTCTAACCTCAAATTCAGCAGCAAGTGGATCTTATAGATTCACTGGATTGCCCTACGGTGTGTAGGTAGCGCCCAACTCTTTTCAAAGAATGATGACAATTGCTTTTAGTGGGCTTCGACCCGACCATCCTCTATCTGGATGACTTGGTTGTTTTAGAATGTTCAGAAAAACATATGCTTTTTCATTTAACATCAGCTAAAGGATGGATTCTCGAAGCTCCTTAAGAAGGACTTTGTTTCAATGTGATTTTCTCAGTTTTATAGCAAATCCTAACACGATATTTTTTCTCTTGGTATGTTTAATTATCCGGTGTATCTTAGTAGACGCCAATCCGTATTGCAAACGGCAGTTCACAGGAAATATGAAAAAATATTTCTTCAGCAAGTTTATCTCCCCAGAATTCTGGGAAAACCATTAGAAGTAACTGAATTTCCCAGGTGTTTAAATAGCTTGTGGGTCTCAGTTGAAGAGATAGATGTACACCAGAGATCATCAATGAATCGTTTTTCCGCTACTCATAAGCATTCAAAATTGCATGAGTGATAAAATTTTAAATTAAAATTAAATTTAAAATTGTCACTTCTTCTCTTGAAGCGGCAGTACTATGCCCTGTTCCTCAATTAGTAGACAATGCATTACCAAATCGTCTACAGGAGAGTGAATAAAATTTCTAATGATTTGACGGATGTAACTCTGGGGTGTCTGTTAGTAGACACGATATTATCAGTCAGCTATTGGTTCATATTAGTACGGCGCAGATCTACACCAGAGATCAGCAATAAATCGTATTTCCGCTACTCATAAGCACTCAACCATTTTGAGTATGAGTAAATCAACATAATTGAAATTCAACTACTTTGATTCATTCGTACTCGCTACAACATTGATTTATAAGTATAAGTAGCAATGAGTATGAGTACAACGTTGACATCAAACTCACAACATTCAAAATATGTTTGATTCATACTCCTACTCATTCTGATTCATAAATTTACAAAAATTCTTATAAGTACTTATTAGACATTCGAGTGATTCGAATCATTATCAAAATTTACACCCTTTGCTGTTGTTGCATATACAAACAAAGAAGAAAGGAAAGACAAAGACAACAAGCAAAGCAAACACACAATCTTCTTGTGAGTGTTGCAGTGCTCGTACGCGAATCATACTTATTTTGTGTTTCGTGTAAATGTTAAGTAGAGACCAGACGAAGTAATAACATCATGCGTATTGTTAAGTATGAATACGACGAGTACTTCCAACTTTGGGTAGTATGAGTATCATATTAAAATATGTATGAATGCGTATAAGTATTAGAAATTATAAGTATGACTCGAATCTAATAACCTGAGATGAATAGTGCATTCTGGCTGGGTGATGAAACATCTACGGCAGCTATATGGATAATGGATAACCGGGGTCCTCGACCGAGGAGATTTGGCGGGGGAGATTGCTTCACCTAGATACAGTATGATGAGATCACTCTAATGAGTTGTTATTTGACTCCATATGATGACGTGGGAACCTTTGAGGAATCGAAGACGCAATAGCGCAGATTGGCGGCAATCTCTTAGTGGCCGGCGACTTTAACTCTAGAGCTGTAGAGTGGGGAACGCGGAATACTAATCCAAGGAGCAGGCAAATGGTGGAGATGGCAGCTCGAACCGAACTGGTCTCCGCGAATAAGGGGAGCATAGTTACCTTCAGACGACCAGGCTGCGAGGGCACCATTCCGGATATCACTATGATCTCGGAGTGCATGTATTACAGAGTCGAGGACTGGAAGGTCCTGGAAATACGGGCAGTGATCACCAGTACATATCGTACACCTTTGCTTCCAGAAATAGAGTAGAAGAGGACAATCATAACACGAACAGTTGAAGATGGGATGCTTACTTACAAGAGAAAAGTTTTATTGCAATTCTTGACACAAGATTTACCTTTTGGTATAAAATAAAATATTGTGAAGGAATTTTCTTGTACGGTTTATTTTTTACAGTTATTTTGTTGGTATTGTAAAGATTTCATTTTTAAATGTTTCAATACCTGCTTTTTGCATTTAACACAAACATTTTGCATTACAATGGCTGTCAAAAAGCCTTACAAAACTGATATGCTTTGTTTTTAAATTCCTTTATTTTTTGTTTTTTTCGTAATTCCTTTTGTTTTCGTATGCAAAGGATGATGATAAAACAATGCAAACAATAAAAAATGATAAGAAAGAGTGAAAAGAAGAAAAAAAACGAGTAAAATTACGACTTGACACATGAACAGGAAACTTAATTTCCTTTGAGAATATCCGCACGTTTAAACACTACGGGTGTTGCCATTGATGCCAATGTTGCTTTTTAAACATTTTACCGTTTTAAATACACATTTTAAATGCAATAAAAAATAATAAAAAAATGTAAGCAACGGATTTAATCACAACTTTTTGATATTAAAATGGCTTTAAAGTGTTGAATTCTGTTGATGAAACAATAAAACCTTAAGAGTTAAGGTAAAATGCATTGAAAATGAAGAGAATTTCAAAAGCAATTGTAAGAGGAAATAAGAGAGTTTTTTGGTTGTTTCAAGAGAAATACAAGAGCCGAAATGTTTTTATATTTCTTGGCTATTTTTTAAAGAGAAAATTTTGTTTTTCTTTAACTCTTCTGTGAGCATTTGTTTTCATTTGTTTTGTTTACATTTTGCCTTTGCTTTTGTTTTTGTTTTTTGTTTTCCTTTTAATTTGTTTCTCTTTTTCGCCGTGTGTATAAATTCTAAGAAAATTTGTTGTGACAGTTTAGTTGTTATTCTACGTTTGGGTTAAAAGCTCTCATCGTTGTTATATTATTACGCCGGTTTTTCCTTAGTGTTAACGAACACATCGGAAGTACGTAAAGAAACGGTAAAGCAACAAACGTACGCTGCCATTACTCACACACACATACTTATAAGTCGCAGCTTATGCATGTAAAAAAACATAAAAAACGTATGGAACACAGCATATGCTCAGCAAAGCATGGCATAGCATGGTATGGCATGGCATTGCTTGCTTAATTTAAAAATAACAAATCAAACACTAATACTGTAACAGAAAAACAAAAAAAGTAACTGTAACTGTGAGAACTTTTAATAACACATACACACACACACACACATATTCTGTTGTAATAAAAATATTCAACACATTGGCCCAAAAAGTAAAAAAAAAAACGTGAAATAAACAGAAAATTTATGAATGAATTTACAAAATATGGCGTAACCGTATGCCGTAAAAGAGAAATCAAAAATGTTTGCTTATCAAATCAAAAGGAAAATAATGAAATGAAAAAATAAAAAATGAAAGAAAAAAATAACAAATAAAAATCGAAAATAATTTCTAATAAAAAAGTGCAATAAAAGCAAAAAAAAAAAATTCTAAATTTAGAAGTGTGTACGATAAGTGTTTGGCAAATTATCTACAAATCAAAGATAAACAAAATATTAAATAAAACAACAACAATAACGTAATGTTGCTATATCAACAGTTTTTTTTTTATTTTCAGTAATTCATTTTTTTGATTTTAATTTTTAACAATATTTTCTAACATATTTTTCAGTTTTAAATTAACTTTTAAGTAAAAAGTGACTAAACTAGCGGAATAAAGTGGCCTTTAGGGAAGGAAAATTTCCTTGAAAGTACGTGGTTAACTAACATGCATGCATAATTAATTGATGATTTCAATCCTAGCTTATTTTTATATCATTACTAGCAGATTGCAACCGGCGTTGCGCGGTTTATAAAAAAAATTCAATTTTTCAAATTATCCGAAAATCGGCTTATCAAACAACCCAGTTTTTTTTTTAATATTCTAAGTTCTAAATATAAATGCATGCAATTTGCCCATTTTGCGCTTCTTTCCCCCCTTATAAACGGAACAACTCCAACAGCAATTTGGGAAACTTATTCAAGCCAAACGTAAGAAAATACCTTTAAAACAAATAATAACAGCATTTATGCATAAAAGTATTAATTTTTGCCCATTTTATCTCCCTTTGTTCCATTTTTTCTCCCGTTTTGGTCAAAATTTTGAAAACATTTATAGCCTATAACTTGCACCGACAAAAGGTCTATCACTATTCTACATTTCAAAAAATTTGTCCAGGCGTTCAGGCGTGATTGGCTATGGCTACTCAATTTGCCCGTTTTTTGCCTCTTTGCACCTTTTTGGGACCCTTTTGGTTCAACTTTAGAAACGGAATACCTCCAATAGCTATTTGGGAAACTTAACCAAAAGAAATCGTAAAAAATTACCTATTACCAAATTTTTCCCCATTTGTTCCATTTTCTCTCCCCTTTTGATCAAAATTTTGAAAAGATTTATAGCCTATAACCTGCACGAACTAAAGCTCGATCTATATCCCAAATTTGAAGAAAATCGGTCCAGGCGAGTAGGAGTAGTTGTAGGAGTAGTTGTAGGAGTAGTTGTAGGAGTAGTTGTAGGAGTAGTTGTAGGAGTAGTTTTAGAAGTAGTTGTAGGAGTAGTTGTAGGAGTAGTTGTAGGAGTAGTTGTAGGAGTAGTTGTAGGAGTAGTTTTAGGAGTAGTTGTAGGAGTAGTTGTAGGAGTAGTTTTAGGAGTAGTTTTAGAAGTAGTTGTAGGAGTAGTTTTAGGAGTAGTTGTAGGAGTAGTTGTAGGAGTAGTTGCTAAAATCGTAAAAAATTACCTATTAATATTTTTTCCCCATTTGTCCCATTTTTTCTCCCCTTTTGGTCAAAATTTTGAAAAGATTTATAGCCTATAATCTGCACCTGCACAAAAGCCCGATCTATATCTCAAATTTGAAGAAAACCGGTTCAGGTGTGATTGGCTAACAAACAAACAAACAAAAAAACAGACTTACAGAAAGATTTATAATATATATTAGGATTGGCGGGACCTATAGTTTAAAGTCGACTCCGAACGAAAGATTTTTGAGAAAATTTTTCACGACATTCTCTGATTTCAGGCGCTTACAATCGTTACCTGATAATCTGCCTTTTTCATAAATGTCAAAAGCTTCGCAAGGAAGTTAGGGTTCGTTTTGAGGCAAATCTTCTATAGATTCCCGAACATAGCGCTATTGTCGGATATTACTTTGCTGACAAACTGTTCAGAGCGGGTAAAAACCTTTCAAATATCGGGTCCGCCAGCTAACGTTTTTTTTTCAATTAGTGCTTATTTGGTAATACTTAGCTCATGTCTGATTTGACAGTTTAATCCTTCTGCTGAACGAATATGGTTGTGTATACACGTTTTTGCTTTGATAAGTGGGTCTGTGATCGACTTACAGAAGATGACGATTTCGATGAAACTCATTTTAATCTTGGCGGTTATGTAAGCAAGTAAAATTGTCGCATTTGGGACACAGAAAACCGGCGCGCATACATTGAAAAGCCAACGCACTCAAAAGGAGTCACTGTTTGGTGCGAATTTTGACCCAGAAGCATAATTGAATCATTTTTCTTTGAAAATAAGCAAGGAGTGGCCATTACAGTCAATGGCGACCGTTATCGGGCCATGTTGAATGAAATTTTGTTCTCAAAAATTGAAGAGGAGGATATTGGCAACATTAGGTTTCAACAGAACGGCGCTACGTGCCACACAGCCGAAGTTACATTCGATGTTTTGCGCCCTGTTTTTGAAGATCGTATTATCAGCCGCAGAGCTGATGTCGTTTGGCCACCTCTGAGCTGCGATTTGACACCGTTCGACTATTATTTGTGTAGTGCTGTCAAAGATAAGTGGTACGCCGACAAGCCAGCGACGGTTGACGCTTTAAAGGATAATATTCGTGAAACCATTGGGGAAATTCAACTGCACACAATCGGTAATGTGCTTAACAATTAGATCGATCGTGTAGGCTACTGCATTACCAGCCGAGGCAGCCATTTTAATAAAATTCTTTTCCATTATTAACCGGAAGGATTGTACTTTCAAATAAAAAACGGACTTTGAGAAAATATTCAGTAGTTGCTTTTTAAAGCATTTTCTAAAAAAAGTTATTTGGCGGACCATTTATATTTCTTTTCAATCAGCTTGCTCTCACAAAATCTTACAGGTAGATGGACATTCGAACACTATAAAGACCATAACGTTACAGCATTATGAATATTAAGCCCTGACCCATAAAAGAGCATCACTAGCAATGCCATCGAAAGTACAGGCAGCACTCTTTTTTTAGAAAATGTAGAGCACACCGTTTAAGATTTTGCTAAAGTTTAACGAAGCTCCCTTTTTACTCAATGGATACGTAAATAAGCAGAATTGTCAATTTTGGAGTATAGATCAGCCAGAAGCATAGCAAAAGCTACAAATGCATTCAGAAAAAGTCACAGTTTGGTGCCGTTTATGGGCTGGTGGCATTATTGGACGGTACTTCTTCAAAGATGTTGCAAATCGTAACGTAACTGAGAATGGTGAGCGCTACTGTTAGATGATATTCAACTTTTTTTGCCCAAAATGCAAGAGCTTGACTTGCATGACATGTGGTTTCAACAAGACGTTGCCACATGCCATACAGGACACGTAACGATGGACTTATTGAGAGGCGAGTTTGGTGAAGTTTGGTTTCACGTTCGGAACCGGTCAATTGACTGCCTAGATCGGGCGATTTAAGGTTTTTAGACTATTTTTTGTGGTGCTATGTTAAAGCTCATGTCTATACAGCAGAGACCTGCGCCGAGCAAATTTGTCGGCGGCGGCGGCTATAGTTGAAAAGGTTCGGCGGCGGCTTTAAGTCGGCTGTCAGCCGAAATATTGTAAAGTTTCGGCGGCGCTTTTATTTATTTAAATAATATGCATACAACATTTCCAACATTTATTTAAAGAACAAAAAAGACATGTAAATCCATGTATGAAACATTAGCCTCACATAATTGGTCATTACAACTTTTCAGTCAGGATTACGACCTAGTTTCTCACACCACTTATGTGTGTGCATTAATTTTATACGAGTGTTGGGGCCTACAGTTTTAAAATTGACTCCAAATGATAGATTTTTGAGAATCTTTTCATGGCAATTTTATTTACTCTCAGAGGTTTTGCCAAAAATTGCAGTAAATTTACTAAATAATCATTGTTAGCAAATCGATTATTAAAAATTAGCGACTAAAGAAAAAATTAGAACAAAAAGTAAAATTACACACAAATTACACACGGAGCTAATTACAAATGCTACACGCAGAATCAAAAATTACACACAATATGTGTAATTACACACAAGGTGGCAACACTGGTCTGCTGTGATCCGAAATGATATAAATAAAATGGCCCTGGTTGCTCCACTATGTTAAAGGGCCTTAGATCTCTGCAGCACATTTCCACAAGCAGACGTGCGTTAGCAAATTTTTCGGAATCTACATTTTTAGAACTTCCAGAAAATAAGGATTTTATTTTGGCATTCGAATTTTAAAATTTTTTCGATTTTACGTCAATACCATGAGCACGTAAATAGTTACAGAGGTTTGATGTCGACGCAGAAACTCCAAACCTGAAATTATTTCGCATTTTATAACACTTACAAAACAATTATCAGAAATAAATATTCAAAATAAAATTTTCCACAAAAATTTGGCTAAAAGCTAATTGAAATTGGAGTTTCAATTATTGTTTTGGGAAATCAATACCATTAAAAATTGCAAGGTCGTCATCGGAATCAGATGAACTTATTTATGAATTATTGAGATTTGTAGTTCTTTGGTTCTCCATTTCAATTTTTGTCTTTTAAAAAATTTAACGTAAAAGTGTTACCACATTCACCAAAAACAAGAAAGGGTGTTCAAAATCTATATCCATATCAAAAAATTAAAAATTTTTCTATTAATATATCACAAAATGAACAAAAAACTTCAATAATGTATTTAAGTCTAGTAAAACAAAAATATAAATATCATATTTTGTACATAATTAAAATTTACTGTATACAATTTTAAAAACATATTTTCATTCGGCGGCTGAATTTAAGCCGAATCAAGCCGAATAAATTTTCGGCGGCGGCGGCTTTTAAATTTTGTCGGCGGCTCGGCTTAGCCGGCTGTCAGCCGATCGGCGCAGGTCTCTGCTATACAGACGAAAACACTTCAATTGGAAGACACCATTGAAGCATTTATTCGTTAGATAACGGCCGAAATGTTGGAAAGAGTATGTCAAAATTGGACTAAGCGGATGGACCATTTCAGGGGCAGTCGTGGTCAACATTTGCAAGAAATACTCTTTAAACATTAAATTATATGGACTGCGTACTATCGATTCAAATAAAGATTTCATGCATTTTTCATGTGTTTTTTTGAAAATTTTTCCTATAGCTCTTAAAAAATCATCATTTAGTATCTCCAGATATTATTTGCTGATTAGTTAGTAGCATGAAACATATGTTTAAAGTCCTTTGACTATTGCAAATTATGTTTGTCACATTGTAGCCATAACATGCTATCTGATGGACAGTTTTCAATTAAAGCCCTGTTTTCTCTAGTTAATATGCTAATTGGTTCGTTGTAAATTTTTTAATTTTTTTATTTATTTTCTAACATTGTTTGCAGTCACATAACACAAAGATTTAATCAAATTAAAGAATTTCTAGATGACAAATGATTTCAATTAAATTAGTTTTGTTATGTTTTTCCTTTTTTTTTTGTTGTTATACAACACACTGTGATTCTGATAAAATTCTGTAAATAAGCGACATTTTTCTGTTATAAAACAAGAAATTCTAACAAAATTTTTTCTGTTAATTTTCAAAGTAAACAAGAAAACAACTGAAATAACAGCAGCAACAGCTACAAACTAAAAAAAAAAGAGATGAAACATCTAAACAAATAAAAAAATAAACTGCGAGTGCAAGAGAGTGAAAGCAATAATAGATAGCAAAAGTAAAATAAAAAACTGAAAAATAAAAATCACAGCATGTGTTTATATATGAATGTACCCCTTTGGATAAATGTGGATCATTTTAAAACAGCCATAACGACGACAGCCACACAACTCTTTGATGCTTCTGCCTTGATTGTATTTCTATTTCAATGTAAAACATCAGCAGCAGCAGCCAATGCAGCAGCAGCTGCACAATCGGCAGCAGCAGCAGCAGCAACAGCAACATCAGCTACACTTCATGAATGTAAACAATTAAAGCAAAGACAACAAATAACAAATGTAAATACAATGGCAACAACAAAACTTAACAGCTACTAATAGAGCCTCTCTCTCTATTTAGCTTGAAGAAGAAGATAAAAACAAATACAAATTCATTTATTAACAGACTGTTGTACTAATAAGAGCAGAAATAATTACTTAAGCATTCGTATTATTATGCCGGTATTTTAAAATGAAAAGAAAAAATTTTGAAAAAAAAGTGTGTAAATAAAGTGTAAAATTGTTTATAAAATTAATTAAAAATGAAAGAAAGAAATTATATTCAAAGTGCTGTGTTTATTAACGTTTTTTTTTATAAAAATCTTTCCAAATAGTAAGCAAATATTGGGAGAGTAAAAAATGAAAAGATTTCCGTTAAAAAGAGCATTAAATGCAACGGTAAATGCAATACAACAAATAAAAATAATTTTTGATTAAAAATATATTAAAAATATCAACAACAACAACAATAATAATAATAATAAAATAAACAAATGAATTATAACAACCATACTCTCTCTCTATCTCCCTCTCTTATGCGCTGTGGGAGTCATATTGAATTAAAAATCTTTACACACATACACTTAAACACACTCGTTGTTATGCTTATGGTTTTAATAAGAGCCACCACACTACGTTTGTGTATTTAAATAACAAGAAGAAGAAGAAAAAAAAAAGAAGGAAAACAAACACAATCAAACATTTGATTGAGAAATAAAAGCGTGTTTAATTCTGTTCATGATTAAAATTTTCTCATAGCAGTGCCATTGCTTTATTTATCCTCTCACTGCTGCGGCTGTTTGCTGGCTGTATGGTTGACATGACAGGCTGGCTGCGTGCCTGTGTGCGTTTATTTGTTTGCCATTATAAATGTGATAAAAGGTACATTCGCCATAATATTTAAATGCTTAATTTTTTGTTTATTTTTTAAATTATCAATAAAAAAATTTAAAAAAAAAATGAAAAAATCTATTTTAATTCTTCCATTTACATCTTGATTTTATTGATGTGTTTCCCCCTTTTTTTTTAATAATTTTAATATTTATTTGTTAATTTCATAATTGCAACGTTTTAATAAATTTAAATGCTAAACAAATAAAATAAAATTTTTATTATAAAATTTAAATTTGAACTGAAATCACAAAAATAAACAATTATCAAGTGTTAAAACGATTCATGCAAAAATTTATTTTGTTCATTACAAAATATAAATAAAATGAAATGAAATTTATTAAATAAACAATGCAGGTACAAAGCAGATTACAAATTAAGTCAAACCTTATAAGCAAGGGAAGAAAGTCTTGAATTCATTAAGCAAATAAATAGCTATTTAAAGGGTCTTTTAATTAAATAAATATTCATGAAAAGACAGAAGAAACTACCAAAATTTAATGTTTATTCTAGAATATGATTTTCAAAAAAAAAAAATTTACAAAAATCCTTCATTTCATCATTGGAAATAAGAAAAAAAATCCTCAGTTATTACTGATTCTGTGGAGAATGTTAGTTTTCCTGAAGTCGTTGTAATCTAGTATGTATCAGAGATTAGCAATAAGTGGTCTTTGGGCCACACTAACATTGCCATGTTCAGACATGCACTTTTATTAAATCAATATTCGGTTTATTGAGAACAATATTTGTAGCGTTCAGACATATCATATACGAAAATTTATTTGACAGCTAGTAAACAAAACAACTGATTGCTTTTAATTTAATCGCGAAAATCAGTGCCTAAAATATTTTTTTAGAAAAAATGGAAAACAATTTAACATTGGAAAAGATATTGCTAATGATTAACCGAAACGCCGAGCTGTTGCCGTTAATAGGGACTACTTGTGACTCCAAAGTGGCTTTCCTCAGTAGGATGAGAAATAAAATTTTATAATATTGGATACGCTAGCACAAAAGAAAGTTTTGGCTTATGACACTGTCGTTGTTTACATTTGAGTTGTCAAATATCAATAGAAAGTGTAATATGCTCACTGAACGTATTTATTACAGTGTTGTATTTGAAGTTTTAATCAATATTATAACAATTTATGAACTTATTGACCAATAATTAATTGAAATTTTATATGAAATATTGAGATCAATAATGCCGTTTATTGCGATTTTCTTAATATAAGTGCATGTCTGAACATAGTATTACACTCTAAACAAATAGAATTTTGGTGAACGCATAAAATACTTAAAACAACAATGACATCAGCAACAACAACAATAATAATAATGATAATAACAACAAAATAAATAAAACGTTTGAAAAAGCAACTCATAAAAAGTGAACCTATTTAGAGTTTTCTAATTAAATTCTAATCCATACGCTTTGGTAATTGTTTAAGCTTGACAGCTGTAGTGTAGCCTCTTGTCTGAATTTTAACCACCATCCCGATAGCTTTATGAAGGTGTGAAACAGAGATCAGCAACGAGTATTCAAACTGATGAGTAGATTCAAATCATACTTATAATTTCAGCTACTTATACGCATTCATACTTATTTTGATATCATACTCATACTACTCATACTCAAAGTTGAAAGTACTCATCGTATTCATCCTTAATAATACGCATGACATTATTGACTTCGACTCATCTCTACTTAACATTTACACGAATCACAAAATAAGTATGATTCGCGTACGAACCAGAGATCAGCAACGACTACTCAAAACGATGAGTAGATTCGAGCCAAACTTATAATTTCAGCTACTTATACGCATTCATACTTATTTTAATATGATACTGATACTACTCATACTCAAAGTTGGAAATACTCATTGTATTCATACTTAACAATACGCATGATGATATTATTGACTTCGTCTCGTCTCTACTTAACATTTATACATATCACAAAATAAGTATGATTCGCGTACGAACACTCCAATACTCACAAGAAGATTGTGGATATGCTTTTCTTGTTGTCTTTGTCTTTCCTTTCTTCTTTGTTTGTATATGCAACAACAACAAAGGCTGTAAATGATTCGAATCACTCGAATCTCTTATAAATATTATAAGTATTTTTCTAAATTTATGAATCAGAATGAGTAGGCGAATGAATCAATTATATTTTCTATGTTGTGAGTTTGATATCAACGTTATACTCATACTCATTGCTACTTATACTTATAAATCAATGTTGTAGCGAGTACGAATTAATCAGAGTATTCAGTTAATTCAGTCATACTCAAAATTGCAAAAATTGCATGAGTGCTTATGGGTAGCAGAAAAACGATTCCTTGCTGACCTCTGGTATGTATGTAGTGTGTTGGCTTATTAGACGTGAGGCCTGGTTAAACATCCAAACAAAATATGAAAAAATATTTCTAAGGCGACTTCTTTTCACAAGATTTCTGGCAAGAACACTGAGAATAAAAAAGTGCCATGAAAAGTTTCTCAAAAATCTGTCGTTATGAGTTGACTTTAAACTGTGGGTCCCCTCACTTATGTATAAAATTAACACACACAGCATAAGTGGTTGAAGGACGGATAATCCAAGTTTACCAATTCCCCAGTATTTGGGTCTATCATATGGCTCACTACAGCATATCTAGCAAATATATTTTTGTACTGGCAGTAGGTTTTCAATGCTGATTCTTTGAAAAATGTTTTCTTCAGATAGACGTAAAAGAAAATTTGTCTCATAAGGCACTTGGATTGTGTTTGTTTCATGCGCAATTTTTTTTCGAAAATTACTCTTGGCCTACAATTAAAGATTTTGATCTAAATTTGATTCTGAATAGTTCAAAATTCAAAATTCACTACTCCGTTGTAGTGATCACTAATCCATGCATTTTATTGCCGGTTGATACGTAGTTTGTGGAAACTAGATTGTCTTAAAGGCACTGCCTCTGCAGCTCGAGCTTGCCTTCTGTTTCTGATTGAAAGATACTAAGCAGAGTACCACAGCCTTAAGTCGTATGCATACATACATAATTGGCCATAATAACCCTTCAGCCAGGATTACGATATAACTTCTTACACCACTTATGATGTGTGCGTTAATTTTACATATGAGTGGCGTGACTTACAGGTTAAAGGCTACTCCGAACGACAGATTTTTAAGAAGCTTTTCATGGTAATTTTAATTACTCTCAGAGTTTTTCCCAGAAATCTTTTGATGCCTGATCTGGGTTTACTTCTAATAAGCCAACACACTACCTATCATACTACGGTGACTACTATGAGTCCATTGGGCAACGGATTTATGGATGAGCTAGCAATGGATAGTGCGTCCTTGTCTCTTGGAACTCCTCTTTTTATTAATTATTTAGGGTACAGGCTAAAGGTTCTGTAATAGAATGGGCATTGAGTGGTAGAAAGGATCTGTTAGGGCTGAATCCTAATACTAAACCTTCAAACTGATGCATACATAAGGGTATAGTACCTTTTCTTAATGCAGGATTTGCGTTAATGTAGAAGAGCCTGAAACCATTGGCCACAATCTGTCGCTACGCCCTTTTGTGCAGAACTGAAGGCTCCAGATTTTATACCCGAGTTTTGCAACGACTTTGAAGACTCGTCTTGTAGGTGGTGTGTTGGCTTATTGAACATGAGGCCACGGTTCAAACTCCAGGTCAGACATCTCTCACAAAAGGAAATATTTTTTGGCAACTTCCTCTTAGCAATTTACACTGAGAGTAAATCAAAATTGCCTATGAAAAGTTTCTCAAGAATAAAAACCCCTATCGTTCGGAATCAAATTAAGGTAGGCATGTAGTATCAAGTCGCCGTGGTCTAGTGGGTAGTGTGTTGGCTTATTAGACAAAAGGCCCGGGTTCGAATCCCAGGCCAGACATCAAAACGAAAAATATTTCTTCGGCGACTTTCTCTCAGCAGATTTTGGCAAAGACTCTGAGTGTAAAAATTGCCATGAAAAGCTTCTCAAAAATCTGTCGTTCGGAGTCGACTTTAAACTGTAGGTCCCGCCACTCATGTATAAAATTAACGCACACAACATAAGTGGTGTGAGAAGCTAGGGTTGTAATGGCCAATTATGTATGTATGTAGTATGTAGAGCTTTAAAACAAGATGGGTTAAGAATCTGGGTAAGGAATATGGGAATATATCTGTGGTCTCCAGCAATAACAGCATTAGTCGTCTTAAGTTATTTGTGCATTGGGCGTAAGGTAAAGTTTTCAGGACTTAAAGACTCTACTTTTTAAAGAGTTTGCGGTCTCTCTGATATTGAGAGTATTAAATCTGATATTAATTTTCCGTTTAGATCTTTCCATTTGTAATTTTTCTTCACTATCTTTTCTTCTTTTGTCCATAGTCTGTCTTCGGTGCTTTGAGCGCCCTCTATCTTTTTGAAAATTTTTCAACATCTTTAAGGATAACGGATATGTAACTCGAAGGAGCATTTGTGTCTTTTTACATGTGTCTTATTAATTTCCGATGAAAAGATCAAAAGTGTCTTCCTAAAGTAGGGTGAAACTAAACATATTGAAAGAAAGAAAGGGAAAGAGGAAATCAAATTGAAAATTATTTAAAAATAATCAAAACTGCCAAAAATCAGACAAATGCGTTATTTTCCTATCGAAGCACTTGTGGGCAATAAATTTTCAAATTTTTTTTTGTTTTTTTTTTTGTTTTGTCTGATGCTGATGTACATTTTCAAACCATAATCTCCATAAAATATGATAAAAAACAAATTGAAATAAAATATAAAATAAATAAAGAAAAAAATCATATTTATTTGGAAAAATAAAAAGAGAACAAAATTCATGAACAGTTTGTGAAAAGTTGCCCAACGCAGCGGTGTGTGAAAATTGTTTATTGTCTGGCGTTTATAATAAAAATGAAAATAAATTTCATTTATCAGTTAAAAAATATATAAAAAAAAAAATAATAAAAAACAATTGCTGTAAGGCCCCCCTTTGTGGCAGAAATTTTAGAAAATTTATGAAAAAAATTAAAAAAAAAATTCTTTTTTTTTTTGAAAAATTAGCCCAGTTAGTGTGTTGATGTTATGAGTTAAAGTTTAAAATTAAAAAAAAAAAATTTTTTTTAAATACAAAAAAATCTCTTCTATTGTGGAAAATTAATAAAAATTGATTATTGTAATGTGAAGCCATTTATTCCCGGCAAAAAGAGCATGAAAAAAGTACAAAAAATTTAAAAAATTGAAAAAAGAAAATAAATTAATGACAGTCACAGCACTATGAGTGTTTTATTTGGTTTATTATTTTGAAAGCAATAACAACAACAACAAAAATCATTTCTTTTTCTCTTTTTCGTTTTGCTGTCCCCAAAAAATATGATAAATTCGCTGCAGGATATTACAGTCTCTTGTACACTCTCTTCTCCTCTCTCTATGAGTGTGAGTGTCTCCTTCCGCACAAGACGACTGCATTTGTGTTTGTGTTTCCATTGTATAAAATGAACTCGAAAACCAAAACCCAATAAAAAAAATTAAAAAAAAAACGAGAAAAAGTGTGTCCAAAAATATCCAAAATGTGTGTGCAACTTTTGTGTTTTTCTTTTTAAGTGAAAAATGTTTCAGAAACAAGATTTATGATATGACATGTTACAATTATGTTCGCATTTATCAAAAAACCAAAAAAACAGAAATGAAAAGTAAAGCAAAAGGAAGAAAAACGAATGAGAAAAATGTAGAGAATTGAAATTCAAAAGTTGCTGGAAATTTTAAAAACATGCTACAACCCAGTTCAACATAAAGGGCTTCTGCACTAAAGAGCAACAATCATGTGGGCTTTTAAAATAAGTTTTTGACCTAAAGTTGTTCGAGTTTCATGGCTCATACATGTGAGACAGGGTGCCCTGTAATCTTAAAATTTCTTATAAGATGTCAGACCACTTCATTGGTTTTTAGGCAGTGTCTTCATTGCCATTTTGCCATGCTTTTTGGTTGAAGGAATTTTCTCTGAAAATCTCTTGATTTGCTCGGACAAATATTTTCCAATTAAATTCTAATCGAACGTTCACAAGGAGACTTTGTATCATTCAAAGATAATTCCTATATGAGTTCTGGGACAATGGAATACATACATACATGGTTGATCATTACAACCCTTTAGTCTGGGTTACGACCTAGCTTCTCACACCACTTATGACCAATAATTTAAATCAACTCCGAACGATAAATTTTTGAGAAACTTTTAATGGCCATTATATTTACTCTCATGGTTTTTGACAGAAAACTGCTGAGAGGAAGTCGCCGAGGAAATATTTTTTTTTTCATATTTCGCTTTGATGCCTGTCCTGGCTTTACGTCTAATAAGCCAATACACTACCTACTATGGGCAACGGAATTATGGATGAGCTAGCAATGGATAGTGCATCCTTGTCTCTTGGAACTCCTCTTTGTATTAATTGTTTAGGGTATAAACAATGACTAATGAGCCAACACACAACCTACTTGAGTATGGCGGGTATGAGAATATTGTCGAAATTAACTAAGTTATGACATGGCCACGCCCATGACGCAATTTCTAATCTCCGACATGTTACACGACTAAGGTATTCTGTTTACTAACTTAATTGGCCAATTACAACCCAACTTCTCACATCACACATATTGCGTGTGTTAATTTAGTCCATAAGCGGTGGAACCTACGACCGATTTGAGAAACTTATCATGACTATTTTATTTTACTCCGAGTTTGTAGAAAAAAATATCTCAAATCAATCAATCGGTGTCGATGTTAAACTGTAGCTACCGCCCCCCCCCCACTTATAAGTTATAATAGTGGCACACAGTTAAATCATCACGACAGATTTTGAGAGCTGGCATTTTACTCTCAGAGTCTTGCCAGAAGCTGAGAAGTCCCTTATTTTTCGTTTGAGTCTGACTGGATTCGAACCGGGCCTTCGTCTAAAGCCACACACTACCTTGACAACGGCGAGGTGCTCCGCCCCAGATTAAGTAAAACACAACGGGTTACGGAGATGGGTTGTAGCCTACGTGTTGTAAAAACCATTAAATGGAAGTATATTGAGAATTAGTTCAATCGTGAATCTCTTATCTAAGCTTTTAACAGTCATTGAGTCATGGTAGCTACCTCCACTCATGAATTAAATTAACACACAACAGGGTTGATGTGAGAAGCTGGGTTGTAGTCTTAACTAAAGTGTTGTAAAGGCCAATTAAGTATGTGGAAGCACGTATAGAAGTTATATCTAGTTATATATATATAGAGTGTGTCAATCATGAATCTCTTATCTAAGCTTCTACCGGTCATTGAGTCATAGTCTTTAGTTAAGAGCCCGAGTCTACGTGCTGTAGTTGTCTGGTAGGCGTCGACAGATACTAAATCACTGCGATCATTACCGAGGCAATGCTTAATATATCTACGACTCTAAAAGAAATTTCAATAGTCTCTAGGCGACTGGACGGTGGAAAGAATTATATAGTAAGTATCCTGATGGAGTTGAAAACTGTCGGGAATATCAACTAACTTACAACAGGTTATGACTATTCCGGACTAAGGGGTTTGGCAAAATGATGAGATGTGCCTCGTAAAGGAGGTCATTCAGATCTTAACGGATGGCTTGAGCCTCGCTAAGACTAAAAGTCCCTGTTATTCGATCCGCTGTAACAATTATCACGGAGAAATATATCACTCAAGGAGATTCAAGCCTAATTCCTGATAGCCAGTCGACTACTTTATTAGGTTGCGAATGAAATGGCTGAGCAACAGAGTGCAAATGAATTGGCCGGATATGATACGTCCATTGAACTTTAGGGTGAATTTTTTACATTCGGGATGCATTTGACAACTAAGGACTCACAATCTGATATGTAATAGACACTGCTAGCACGGCATGGATAGATTCGGTTAAGCGTTAGTGAGTTAGTTAGTTATTTTTGTTTACCTTTGAATACACATACACTGGCTATGTACAATCTGGAGTAGAGATCATCTTAGTATTTCAAATGTACCTATACTTTTTGGAATGAAGGACATTTCTGTTGTGTATTCCCATAAAATATCTTTCCCAATCAATTTGTGCTGGTGCATCTCTGCTTGATTGTAAGCGTCATTTGTAGATTCCTGAGTAATACTCGATAAGAGAAAAGATTGCTATATTCTGGAATACATTAAAGCGGAACAGCTACCAAAGATGGTGCGATTTATAATTCAAAGGATCAGCCAGCAAATATTTCTTGTTGTCTACAATGCCTAGTTAGAAGGTTGCTTTATAGTAGCCAAGCACTCAGCTGGCTTGGGAAAGGTTTTGCTCAAGAATAATAAACTAAAGATTATGATTGAGCTATTTCAAAGGTTTCCAAGTCTTTTTCATATGTGAAAATTAACATTTCTTCTGAAAAGTGTTTGCACTACGTGAAGGTAGTTGGCAACCCTGCAATATAACTTACATTATCATTAGCCAATAGGAACACAATTTGCGTGACGTCATTGATTCAACATGCGCAGAAAGTTTTAATTTTGTGTGCGTGATGCCGTAATCTTTAGTTTATCATTCTTGGATTTTGCTATCTCTTAGTCTTTAGCTTACCCTTCGAAATTCCTCTTTCCACTCCATAGAATTGCTCTCGGTCCATTAGTGACATGGATGCATATTTACGGGCGAGTTCATTCGTCTCTTGTTTCCCTTTATATCCACATTGTGGGCGTTAGAACATTGAATGCGGCATTTTGATTTAAATTTTTGTATGCAAGTTCCTCGAAATCATAGAACGAAACCAAACCAATGTAATAGAAGTTTACTACTGAATATAGGGTGCGAAAGTAAGCATAGAAACGATAACATTAACATCCTAGAAACCGGAAAAAAAAATGCAAAAAAAGAAAGTATGAAGTTGGAAAATGTGAGCAAAAAATAAGAAGAGTTGGTGATAATAAAAAAACCAAAAAAAAAAAAAAAATTGGAGAATGTGGAATATAAAGTACAAGTGTAACTTCCATCCGGCTGTCGGGATAACTTTGAATACAATTCCGCTAGTATTCAGGGAACCTATACAAACGGAATAGACCACATGACATGGTTAGATTTTAGATTAGTGTTTTTTTTTGTTGTATAAGGTATACATATTTTTTAAATCATAGGGATTTTTGTTTTATTAACCTTCAGTGAAATTAAAAAATTAAAAAAAAAAATTTAAATTGTTTTAAAAATAAAATTTTTTTTGAATTTTAATTTAATTTTGCGGATTTCTTTATTAGCTCTCTTATGAGCAAGTTTATCTTTAGTGGATCAATTAAAAAATTAAAAGGCCTCTTTGTTTCTTTTTTAGTAGAATCTCGTCAGTTAGAGAGCTATATCGATGTATTAAGGGCTCAAAAAGTTGGTTGCTCTGAGACCATGGTCAGAAAAAAATTTTATACACAAAAGGAATTCAAATATTATTTACTTTAATTGAAATATAAAAAGAAAAAAATCCTCCACTTAGTTTTATTTCTATAACGAAAAATGTAAGTCCAGTTTTTTTTGTGCGCACTCCTTATTAGAAGAATTATGTGTGCCACTATTTACAACTTGATGACAACAACTGCTTTTCTTTGGTATTTCTCTGTTTATACCTAAACAATAACAATCACTAAACAATTATTCAACAGATCTTTTAACGAAGATTTTCAAACCGCGATTACTCTCTTCAAACGCACCGCGTCTTCACACAAGACTGACTGAACTTCTCTAACTCTCTCGCCTGCTTTGCCTTGCCTTTTATTTTATTGAATGCGAATGGTTATGACTTCGCCTTATCGAAATCTTTATAAATGTATATTGGTATATTTTTGTTTACTCGTTTAACATTTTTTAAAGCTGGTGTATGTTGTTATATTAAGCGTACGAGAATTTGTAAACAGGTTTGTTTGTTGCATTGTTTTGTTTTTGTATAGCTAAACAATTATTCAACAGATCTTCTAATGGAGATTTTCAAACCGCGATCACTCTCTTCAAACGCACCGCATCTTCACATAAGACTGACTGAACTTCTCTAACTCTCTCGCCCGCTTTGCCTTGCCTTTTATATTGCAAACTAAACAGCCTGATGAATATTATTGAATGCGAATGGTAATGACTTCGCCCTATCGAAGTCTGTATAAGTGTAAACATCGTTGTTTACGTTTATTATTGTCGTGTTGTTGGCATATTTTTGTTTACTTGTTTATTATTTTTTATGCTGTATTTTTGTTTACTTGTTTAACATTTTTTAAAGCTGGTGTTTGTTGTTATATTAAGCGGTACGATAATTTGTAAACAGGTTTGTTTGTTGCATTGTTTTGTTTTTGTATAGCTAAACAATTATTCAACAGATCTTTTAACGGATATTTTCAAATCGCGATTACTCTTTTCAAATGCATCGCGTCTTCACACAATACTGACTGAACTTTACTAACTCACTCGCCAGCTTTGCCTTGCCTTTTATATTCCAAAGTAAACAGCCTGATGAATTTTCTTGAATGCGGATGGTCATGACTTCGCCTTATCGAAATCTCTATAAATATGAACATCTTTGTTTATGTTAATTATTGTAGTGTTGTTAGTATATTTTTGTTTACTTGTTTAACATTTTTTAAAGCTGGTGTATGTTATTGTATTTTTGTTTACTTGTTTAACATTTTTTAAGGCTGGTGTTTGTTGTTATATTAAGCTGTACGATTATTTGTAAACAATTTTATTTGCTGCATTGTTTTCTTTTTGTATCCTTTGTTTATAAGTATCCAGTATCTAGATTTTTCATTTTTGTAACAATAGCTCCTAGTAGGTAACTTTTAATCATCCAGATAGTTTTGTTTGAATGTCTAAGTATTCTTCTTCTAAGTTTTCGAGCACCGGGCAATAATAGAGAAGATGTTATATAGTCTCCTCTTTTTGCAGCTTCAACAGAAGTTATTTTGAGTTAAACTTCCCCCAGTCTCCTAGCATATGATGATTTAGTGTCTGAATTCCTTCCTGGAATACCACCTTTACCACGTTTTAAATCAAACCTTTCAATTCTAAATTCAATGGCCAAGGATCTATTCGTAAATATTGTTCAAAGGCAGACTTTAAATTCAAAAAATTTTTGTATGTTTTTCGCTACACTTTTGCAACAAAATCCTGTCTGGCAGATGATAGCTACTCATGTAAATGAGAACAAATGCCACACATTTTTAATTGGGTTTTAATTACAATGCAATAGGAAATGTATGCTCAGGATCAGTTGTATAAACTACAGCCAGTACATCAGCAGCATATAAACGGTGAATAAAAGCAGTAGTTTTGAGTTTAAAACCATGTTCACGCACAGATGCATTATTTGGTAGTCATTTGTATGCAAGCAATTTAGGGTGACCCTTGAAAGAAAAGTTCAGTTCAGATGAATTTACAACAAACTTAGATTGGGTTAATTAAGATTTGCTTAGTTTAAGTTAGGTTATATTAGGTTTATTTAGGTGTACTGAGGTTAAATTAGGTTCAATTAGTTCAGGTTAGCTCGGGTTTGTAAGGTTAGGTTAGGTTAGGTTAGGTTAGGTTAGGATTTTTTTTGTAACGCCGAGGAGGGGTAAATGTACCTAATCCCATCATAGAGGAAATCGTCACATCCTCCGTGTGTGGGACTCTCACCTACTAAATCCCCTCCTCGTCTCCTGGATTATTGTGACCACTCCGGAACTACGGTGGTATTACTTCAGAGTGGAGTCCTTTTGGCCCTTTGGCCACCTTCATGCTCTTATCCGTACTGGAGGTTGAGGAGACTTCTTAGTGTCCCCACTACTCCTTTCGTCCAGGTTCTCGACTGGAATTTCATTTAGCATCGACGTCAGTACAGAACGATAGGTCTGCCAGTGTACACACTCGAAAACAGTGTGTTCTGCATCATCAATTACTTTCCATTTCTCGTAAAGTCAGTAAAAAGAGGCGGTCTTCCCCATTCTATTCAGATATTTCCTAAAATCTCCATGACCCGATAGCATCTGCGTAACGTAGTAATTTACCTCTCCAAACTTCCGACCAATCTATGGCTTTATGTCCGGAATAAGTCTCGCCGTCCAACTTCCTCTATCTTCACTGTTCCATCGTTGTTCCCATTCTGAAATAGTGTTTTCCCTGAAATGACCGGTTATGTGATTTCCAGCCGATTACATACATACATAATTGGCCATTACAACCCTTCGGTCAGGATTACGACCTATGTAGCTTCTCACACCACCTATGTTGTGTGCGTTACTTTTACACATGAGTGGCGGGACCTACAGTATAAAGTCGACTCCGAACGACAGCTTTTTGAAAAGCTTTTCATGGCAATTTTTACTCTCAGAATCTTTGCCAGAAATCTGCTGAGAGGAAGTCTCCGAAGAAATATTTTTCGTTTTGATGTCTGACCTGGGATTCGAACCCGGGCCTTTCGTCTAATAAGCCAGCACACTACCCACTAGACCACGGCGACTTCAAGGCCGATTACGCCTTATAAATCTCTATCCGCTCTGCTGACAGTAGATCCACAGGGATTGTACCAGCTATCACAAGTATGGCTGGGGCGGACACTGTATGATGTGCCGACGAGATACGTAGTGCAGCCGTTCTCTCCAATCTCTAGCGTTTCGGCCCAGATTTCCCTCCCATAGAGCAAAATGCTGCTTCCAACATTCATCAGGAGTCTCCGTCTCGCTGGTAGCGGGCCTCCAATATTCGCCACTGAGCTGCACAACGATTCTCCGGGCTTTTCAGCCGAGTATGTATGTATGGTATGAAAATGTCAGTCTGGGATCCAGCCTTATTCCCAGTTATCTTACCGAGCTCTTGGTCCTAATTACCTCGTTTCCAATACTCATGTCCACCTTTAAGGGGATACGGCGATTAGTGATCAGCAGTAATTCCGTTTTATGCATGGCCGTAGGAATCCAACCATCTTTCCATTAGGTTAGGATAGGTTAAGTTGAGCTAAATTAGGTAAGGTTAGTTTAGCGTAAGTTAGCTAAGGTTAGGTTAAGTCTAGTAAAGTAAGGTTAAGTTCCGTTATGCTAGGTTAGATTAAGTTAGGTTATGTTATGTTGGACAACGTTAAGGTAGATCAGATTAGGTTAGTTTAGGCTAGGTGGCAAATGTCCCACTTAGTTTGGCATATTGGCCTATTGTGGTGCAAAAATTAATCTCCGAACCAAAAATCAAACATGCTCTAAAGGAAACCAAATTGGGTTCAAAATAAATCCTGCCATTGCAGTAATCTTCTAGTCCAAGGTGGAAAACTTTTTTTGAATTCAAAAAAGTTCCATTCGAGTTCTAGTTTCATGGGTCACCCTAACATTTATTCAAAAATTATTTCAAATTGAAAAAAAAAAACAACAACAAAGTAACAACAACAAAAAGAAGAAATAATTAACTACAAATTAAGTTAATTACATCTCTTTTGCAATCATTTCTCGCTGTATCTGTCGATGCCGCTCTTTACGGGAGTGTGGCCAACTGAATTTATTTTGTTGCCATAAGGGGCAGGGTAATCATTTCAAAAGAATGTTTTTAACGTTTTTATTCTGGCCAAACAAAACAAATGAAAATTTTAAATTATTAATTGGCCAACATGAGAGTGTGTGTGTGAAAGCGTAAGTGTATGAGTGTGCATTTATTTGTTTAAATATAAAATAATTTGTGGCCATAATGATGGTTCACATACAATATTTAAGCTGTTGTTAGTGAAATTAAATGCAACACACAATAAATATGAACAATTTATATACGATTGTGTTGCATGATTGTGTGCAAGTGTGTGTGTGTTGTTTAAACATATTTTCCACAACTAAATATTGGTTATGGGGATTAACGGCTAATTTGTAATTAATATTGTGTTGCAAATGAAATTTTATTTTCAATTACAGACTCATATTGCATTGAGAATACATTGACTGAATGGCCATAACAGCAATTGAATGAAATGATAACAGAGATGGGAGTTGTAGAGGTTTTTTTTTCAATGGGAAGTACTTTAAAGAGAAATGGTTGATGAATCTATTTGTTTGTATATTCGATTACTACTCAGCAAATGCTATTCATAAATTAGTGGAAATGGAAAACAGCCTTGATGAACAAAGCTTTTATAGAAGCTTATATTGCCTGAAGGAAAGAATTTGTAGAAAGGAGGTTCCAAACATTTCAAGCATCAGTTGCCATACTTGGATGTGGCTGTAGTCTCATGGGAAATGTGTTGGCTCCGGCGAAATAAAGAAAAACGTAATTCTTTGAGCAAAATAGGTAGGAAAGAAGGAAAATAGAGGTCTATGTTTCTTTAACTGTTTCTACTCAGCTATGTAGATGTGGCTGCCTAGAGGAGGTTCCAAACATTTCAAGCATCAGTTGCCATACTTGGGTGTCGCTTTAGTGTCATAGGAAAACGTATTTCTTTTAGCAAAATAGGTGGCGAGGAAGGAAACTAGAGGTATCTGTCTATCCAAAGGTTTATGTTACTTCAAACTGTTGCAATTTATAATAATCAGCTAAGTAGATGTGCCTGCTTGCCTAAAACGTTTGGATAGTTCGAACATTTAGGCCACATAAGGCCGACTGTGATATCACAGGTTAACCTTTTCCCCTAAACTCGAACTTCTGATTTTGATTGAAAATTCAATTGGCTTTACGGGGCTTGTGTTTCTTACGGCTAAGACTAAAAATCTCCACTTTGATACATATATTGATTGGTAATTACAGTCCTGCAGTTAGGATTACCATCTGGCTTCTCACACAACTTTTGCTGTAAATGTTAATTTAATTATTAAGAGGCGGGATCATCGTCTCTGAACCACAGATTTTTTTTTTGAGAAACTTCTCATGGAAATTTTTATTTATACTAAGAACACTGGGAAGAAAGTCACCGTAGAAATATTCGTTTTATATTTTTCATATTTTTATTTAATCGATTTGAAAACCGTAGTCTCAAGTCTAATAAGCCAACAGACTACCTACTAGACTATAGGAACTACGATAGTTTACTGAAATTATTCATATTCAGGGTGGCTAATATATAATGCAATAAAGTAAAGCGCAATATTTTTTTAATATTTTTTTTTAATTTTTTTTGTTCAAAAGCAAACTCTTTTTGAATTAAAAAAAGTTCCAATCGAGATGAATCAGAATTTTTTCGAATCAGTTTAGATTTGTACGAATTGGCCACCGTTGGTATGAATTATGGCCTTCAAATGGCCAACAAAGCTATCATAGGCTGCACGAAAGTGGCTTTGTTGTATTTTGGCCCGCAGCTTCGTCTTGAGATGATCGAAACTTTGGCCTTTTTTTAGTGAGAACCTTACTCTCCAAATGCCACAGGCGGAAAAGTCCAACGGATTGAGATCCAGAGATTTTGGTGGCCATTGTGCAGTAGATATGAAGCGAGGAACCTCCTTTTTATGCAATTCTTAGTTGACACGTGCTGAGTGCGGGCTGCTGAGTCCTGTTGGAATGTCCAGGGTCTGCGGCCAAAATGTTTGTCTGTCCAGGGCTTGAATATAGTTTTGAAGACATTTTCCCGATAATATTCGGTATTTATTTTGACTCCACGGTTGATGGAGCGACCATCGGCCGATACGGCGACCCACACCATTACCATCGGCGGCGCTTAAGTTCTCGTGGCCAATCGCTGGTGTAAATTTTCAGCTGACCTCTTTGGCGATCATTTTGTTTGTTCACAAACTGCTCAATTTGGAATGGGTTCTCATCGGAGAAAATCACATTCGGTAACTGGCCACTTACGTGCAAGCGAAGTTACTTCTTGGCTTTTTCCAGTCTAACTTTTTTTGGTCATCGGTGAGCTCTTGCACTTTTTGGAACTTTAATGGCTTTAGTCCAAGCTCATTTTTTAATATGTGTTGCATCCGTTCTCGCGATATGTTCAGCTCACGAGGAATTTTTCTACCACTGCGGGATGGATTTCGATCAAATCTGGCCTTCACTTTTCGGATAATTTCTGGTGTTGTTACCGTTTTTTTTTTCGGCCACTCTTTGGACGCGATGCAACACTGCCAGTATCACGGTAATGAGCAATGGTACGAGACACAAAAAATGTATTCACATTTAAATGCTGAAGGGCTCTAACGATAGCCATCAGTGGTTTTCCAGCTGAATGTAAAGCAATCATACTATCGCGCTGGAATTCTATCACGAATAACTTTTTCTCTGATTGCAATAGATCAAAATGCTTTTGTAAGCTTGTAAATAATAAAATCAACTGTCACTGGCATAAATCTGTCAGCTGTCAGACGAGCGGTTTACAAATGATAACAACCTGAAGTTGGTTGGAATACATACCAGCCACCCTGTAAAAGACGCCCCGATTACTTTTTTTCCTCTCACATAATGCTGCACATGTACTGAGGAGAGTAAAAACAGTTTCCGCCTCTTTCCTTTCCCTTCAGCTCCTGCATAAGCAATTTGTCAAGACTGTCTAAAATCGATGCGTCTTTCTCAAGTGGTCATAAAACAATGCCCAGCAATGATTCTAAAAATCATACCGTGATTCCTACAGTTTAAGCACACTTTCCTTGTTCACTCTTTTTAGCTTTGACTAGATTTGCTGCATCATCTTACTCGAGTACTAAGCCGCCTATCTGAAATCCATAATGGAATTGTCAATTATGAACCAGTAGGTCTGTCAAGGCATTCCCCAAGTACAAAGTTCTTCGGGGAATATTTGGGCATTCGCCAGGTAGAGAGAGTACGATGGTTGTGCCCCAATCTGTTGAGTTCAGCTACTCTAAACTCACTCAGAATATCATCGCGCCAGTATATCATATCAATTCGCTATCATGTTGAGATGTTCGCTAACAGCTATATATACCGTCTTGGAACTCATTACCTGGGACTGTAGTGCCTTGACAACAGCCTGGTTATCAGAAAGTATGGAAATATTTTATCCTAGAGATATTACCGTGTTTTATAATTCATGCAACACCTTCGTCGTTTGGAAGACACTGCAATGATCCGGTAGCCCTATGGTCATTACAACTCTTTAGGCAGGTTTACAACCTAGTTTCTTACATTACTTATGTTGTGTGAGTTAATTTTACATGTAGAAGTGGTGGGACCTACAGTTTAAAGTCAACTGCAAGCGATAGAAACTTTTCAATGAAATTTTATTAACTCTCAGAGTTTTTACCAGAGTTCTGCTGAGAGCTTGTGGCCCAAGGAATACTTTTTCAGATTTCGTTTTGTTGGACATATTTGCACTGGAGTTTGAACTGTGGCCTTACATGTAATAAGCCAACACACTATATACTAGACTAAGGCGACTACTTCTTCCACCTACAACTGCAGTTAATGTGGAGATATCAGTGAAAATCTGAACGGAATCGTATACCATTTGGTATGTATATTCCGACTTTCCATGAGAATCCCAAGCTATATTGATGTGCAACCATTTTATAGGCGAGAAAGCAAAGATTTCAATCAAGTGGTTGGTAAAAACTATATCGGATCGGATCGGATCGTGATCTGAATTGTTTAGAAACTCAAGAGCCTGCACTACAAACTATCCAGAGTATGAAGCTAGGGAAAGATATGGTATGATTACGTTAGGCTGCAGTCCTTTTTAGCAAATCCCTGTAAATTTCTGTATATCCAGCAAAGAAATTACCTTTTCTATTAGCCTCGATTACGATGATTATTATTATGTGGATGTGCGGAAATGTGCATTTTAAATTGTTTTCAAATAAAATAAATTTTACAATTCAATACAAACAAAATGCATTGGAGAATATCTCCTCATTTATTTGGTCATAAATTGGTTAGTATTTTTGGTTTTCGTTTGCTTTATCAAACGGATTCATATTCATGGTTTTGAAAATCCAAAAAAAAAGAAAAAAAAATAAAATTTTATTCACCACAAATATACGAATAATTCCGTGTAAATGCAACTGTCAAAAGTTTTATTTAAAAATAATTAATTTTCATAAATTGAAATGAAATCACATGAAATGAAATGAAATGACATGAAATATACACGCTCGCTTCCTTCACTCATTATGGTGGTTAGAAAATATTTTTTGTGGCTTGGTTTGGTTAAATATTTTGGTTTCTGTGTAATGTGATGATAAAGTGTTGTGGGAATCACACAAAAATATTATGAAAATTTATTTTTTATTTTAAAGGAAAATAAATTGGAATTTCACTTACTCAAACATTACTCTACTTACTATTGGGCATGGTAAGCAGGAATTTATTAATTACACTTTGCAACAAAATGAAAACAAAAATTAGTTTCAACAAGACGTTAAACGTATTTCCCACCTCTTATGCCATAATCCAGTTATTGTGTCAAATGTTTGATGATCGTTTGATTACACTCTGCGAAAAAATAAAAGAAATTAAATACACCCGGCTAATGACCTAGCTTAGATTGTGAGTTTTGTTGAGTAGATCCCAAAAATATTTTTTTTTTTTATATTTCTTGAACCCTCCAAACTTTTTTTTATTTGACAAAAACTGTATTTTTTTTTGGACTTGACGCAAAAATTTCTAAATTACTTAAACATTTCTCAACCGATTTCCAATATTTAAATCTTGTTGGAAAGAGGAGAGATGACGCTTTAAAACGGTATACATATATCTATTATTTGGCTTTATATGCTGAGAGATTTGATGAGGTAAACTTGGAAAACGCGAATTTTTTTCATATTTTTCAAGTTTGTCCATTCATGGGAGCAAACTTTAATAAAAAAATATAGGAAAAGTGATAATATTTTTAAAGTCTGTTCTCTTATGAAGAGATTGAGTGATCATTTGATCAAATCGGACAAAAATTGCCATAGTTAGCAACGTTTATGAAATAATTGGTAACATTCTGAAAGTGTATTATCTTGCAAAGAGATTGACACTTTGTTTGATCAAATCGGACAGAAATTACCGTTATAATTATTTAAAGAGTTTAATTGTCGAGTTATATATTTTTTATATATGTGATCTTATCAAATAAACTTTCGGTTCAAAAATTTTCAGAATTTTTGATGGATCTTGATTGTTTATCGAAAAATATTTCAATCCCAAGTTTGAGCGACCACCAGAAGTTGGGCAATGTTTTGTGCAAATAGCAGTAATAATATTTGTAAAAAATACAAATATTAGCCGACTTTTGGAAGTCGTCCAAACGTGAAATTGACACATTTTGTGATAAATAATCAAGATCCATAAAAAATTCCGAAAATCTTTGAAGTAAAAGTTCATTTGATGAGATGAGATCACTCGACTGTTAGACTCTTCAAATCATAACTACGGCAATTTTTGTCCGATTTAATCAAATGATGACTCAATCTCTTCACAAGAGAACAGACTTTAAAAATATTGTCACTTATCCTATATTTTTTTTCATTAAAGTTTGCCCCCATGAATGGACAAACTTGAAAAATATGAAAAAAATTCAAATTTTCCAAGTTTGCCTCATCAAATCTCATAGGATATTGATTGAAATAATATATATATGTATATATTTTTAAAGACCCATTACTCCCCTTTCCAACAAGGTTTAAATTTTGGAAATCGGGTTAGAAATGTTTGAGTAATCCAGAGTTTTGTGCGTAAAGTCGAAAAAAAAAAAACTGTTTTTGTCAAATAAAAAAAGTTTGGAGGGTTCAAGAAATATAAAAAAATATATTTGAGTTCTACTTAACGGGTGTATTTTCACTGTCACACCGTGTTATTAATAGGCTACAGCAAGGAGTTGATTTGTTTTTCCTTAAGAAATCGTTTAAAATTAAGGATTTCCTGGATTAAAGGATTGTCGTTTTGTTTAGAAAACTTATGGATTTCATTCCATAAAATAAACTTCCTTTTCATTGTTTTCCAAATAGTTCTTGACACGTCATTGCATGGCTAAGTGTTGTTATGATGGACACATGTATGGCTGCTGATTGACTCGCCGTAATCTAGTAGGTACATACATACATACATAATTGGCCATTACAACCCTTCAGTCAGGATTACGACCTAGCTTCTCACACCACTTATGTTGTGTGCGTTAATTTTCTACATGAGTGGCGGGACCTACTGTTTAAAGTCGACTCCAAACGACAGATTTTCATGGCAATTTTTACTCTCAGAGTCTTTGCCAGAAATCTGCTGAGAGGAAGTCGCCGAAGAAATATTTTTCGTTTTGATGTCTGGCCTGGGATTCGAACCCGGGCCTTTTGTTTAATAAGCCAACACACTACCCACTAGACCACGGCGACTAGTAGGTACAGTGTGGGCTTATTAGACGTAGGATCATAGCTTAAAGCCTAGCTTAAGCATCTTCAACAAAACGAAATTTTTTTTTTGCCAATAACATTGAATTTTCTTTAATTTTTTGTGTTTTTTTTAATTTGAATTATAAAAACGAAATTTCAAAAAATATTTCTTTGGTAGCCTTCCCTCAGCAGATTTCTGACATAACGACATTCATAATGAAAATATGACGATTTGGTGCCAAAGCAGTAGGCTTTTCTAGCTAGAAATGCTAAGAATATGTGAAATAGTACTTTGCAAATCGAGAAATGAATTTTCCAGTTTCTTTATTTTCTTTCACTCGTGATCTCTTGGAACGTTAGGTTAGGTTAGGTCGAAGTGGTAGCTCTGATATCACAAAGTTCACTTCGTTCGCGCTAAACGTAAATCATCTTTGTTTCCCACTGAGATGTTTTATGGGGGCGTATCATCCTCTAGTTACCTTGATATTTTGAATATGTTTGCTGACTTCTCTTCAGTCTTTGGACTCGGGCCCTGATCTAAGTAGCGGCTTCTCGTATCCTTATTCAGTGGAAAGTGTCTCTATTTCTAACATATATTCATTTGATGAGGAGCCTGTTCTTGAGTCTTTGTCTGGACTAAAAATTACATACTTGCCGGGACCTGACGGCAAGAAAGTGTGCTGTTGTCTTGAGTGATCCTTTGACCTTTATATTCAATGGGCTTTTGAGGGCTGGTCACTTGCCATCTATTTGCAGGGCTATTGCCAAACTCAATGCTATTGCCAAAATTGATGGAGAAACTTTTTAATACGAAATCTTTAATATCCCCTTCCAGCATGGTTTTTTGAAAGGCAGGTCAATTGCCACTAATCTTCTTGAATTTACTACACATGTTTTCAAGGGTTTTCTTGTCAGAGCTCGGGCTGATGTAATTTATACTGATTTCAGTAAAGCTTTTGTTAGGGTTAATCACAGAATTTTGCTTCTTAAACTTTCATTAATCAGTATTCCTGATATTATTCATCGTTGGCTAGACTCCTACCTGTCCCTTAGGACTCAGAGGGTTTTATTTAGGAATGTATTGTCTAAGACTGTATATGTTACTTCTGGTGTTCCGTATGGTAGCCATTTGGGTCCTTTACTGTTTTTATTGTTTTTGATGATCTTCCTTCTGCTCTTTCTGATTGTAATATTCTGATATATGCTGACGACGTTAAATTATTTTATACTTTTGATGATGATCATGGCCAGGCTGTTCTTCAGCGAAATATTGATTTGTTTGTAACTTGGTGCAGGATTAATTTAATGGATCTTAACTTGAGAAAATGTAAATGCATGGTTTTCTCTCGCGGGGAGTGTAAGTTCGTCCACTTATGTGATTAATTCTTGCCCTTTGGAAACTGTGACTACATTTCTTGATTTGAGAGTATTATTGGATATTAAATTGTCTTTTATTGATCATATTAGTTTGATGATTGGCAAGGCTCGGGCTGTTCTTGGTTTTGTGAAAAGATGGGCTAGGGAATTCATTGATCCTTATATAACATTTCACTTGTTAGAGCTATTTTGGAGTATGCGTCTGTTATTTGGAATCCATACTATCGTTGTCATAGTGATGCAATTGACTCTGTGCAGAAGCAGTTTTTAATATTCTGTTTACGTAGCTTAGGATGGGATTATGCCAATGGGCTTCCGTTAAATGAGGCTAAATTAGCTTTGATAAAACTTCCAACTTTGGAACGTAGAAGGGCTGTTTTAGAGTTTTGTTTTGTTTTTAATCTGGTTATAGGTGATATCGATTCTGAATTTTTGCTTTGTAACCTGAATTTCATTGCCATTACTTTTCCCTTACCCGCTACAGTCCGGACTGTAGTGTGTACGTGCCCCTACGTAATGGGAAAGAGCCCTCCGCGGTCGGGTGAGGGTGGGTTAGTGTGAGGCCAGGGACGTTCGATTAACACGTATAGCGGTGCATTGTGATGCGGGTGAAAGCAGCTTCTGTAATGACCAAGTTCTACCATAATTAGGAAGAGAAAGAAGTTGGCCAGAGCAAGGGCTGCACTCTTAGAACATTGCTAAGATTGGTACTGAATAAAGCGTGATTATTATTGCCAGTGAAGAAGATGTCTCCTGAAAAAGTTTTTTTTGTTTTTCGGCTATCGTTGTTCCAAGTTTTTACATGAACTCTTGGCATTTTCTACACATCATTGCCCTACTATTGGTTCAATAAACTTCGGAATTTTTTTTTAGAAAAGAAAAAAGGAAAATAAGCTTGTATGCTAAAATTATTGCTTTCTATCCACTCATGTAAAGAAAATTAATGAAATGATTGATGATCTAATAAGAAACATTTTTTTAAATTTATGCAGAGCTAATGGTTTCTTTTACTCTTTATTTCTTATTTTTTTTGTTTCTATTTTCGTTAGATTAACCAAGAAAAAAAACATAAAAAACTTTGTTTCTCCAAAAAAAAAAAAACGATAAAATTTGGTTAAAATTTTGCTCGTTTGTGTGGCACATGCCACATATTTTTGTTTTTCTTTTCTTCTTTCTCCTTTTCAAAGAACTGTTGTCTCGTCTATTTTTAGTGTGATTTTTCATTTCCTTTTTTTTGTTCTGGGCGGGCATTGCCACGCTTTTCTGTAAGCAGACAGACATAAAGTGTCCTTCATTTTTTTTGCTTTACATTTCCTTGGACATTCATTCATATTTTTCATGGTTATGGCCTGCATTACTTATTGCAGAATTTCCTTTCGAGTCTGTTGTCTGCTGCTACTACTGTGACAAGTTTCCATGTTTTATTGTTGTACGTTTTCTTGCATCATACATGACTTGATTTAAGATTTTTGCCAGAAAAGAAACAAAAAATTAAAAGAGAAATAAAAAATAAATTTCAGCTGAAAAGCGATTTATGCGAAGCGATTTTCTTTCAAGAGATTATTTCCTTTAAAACCTGGTTTTTATGTTTTCTTCACGAGCTTTTTCTTAAAATTTTTTTTATACGATGCGTATGAGTGATAATAATTTTATTTTCATGAATTAAATATTACGTATACGCTACATGAGGCAAGTTTTCTTTAGATCTTGCATTTCGTCAACATAAGGGTGTTGACTAACGATTTATTGAAACAAATCGTCTCAAATTGATAAACAAAATTCAGAATTGTCCTTTCATCAAACCGATTATGAAACATTATGACAATTTCATTATTTGTACGTATTGTTGAGAGACATTCAGACTGTCCAGGCTGATTTGACAAAACAAACTCTAGCAAATTAACTGTTATGATTTGATGGATGTAAAGTTGCCATAGTCTAGTAGGTAGAGTATTGTTGTATTAGAGTTATGGCCACGGTTCAACCCCAGGTCAGACATCGAAACGAAGTAGAAAAAAATATTTCTTCCCCGACTTTTTCCAACAGATTTTTGGCAAAAAAGTTTCTCAAAAAATCTGCCGTTCGGAATCGACTTTATGCAACAAAGGGTTGAAACTCCTTGGCGTAGTTTCCATATTCAGCCCATTATAGAGTCTTTTACACTGAATACTATTAATTCATTGAATTAAGTGCGTAGTTCCCTAATTTTTCCAGATCCCAAAATATTTAGGCAGGCAGCCAGCTTATACGCTTTTATACCAGCGTCTATTCTATCTTACATGTTAGGCTATGCAAAATGGTTTCACAGACGTTCCCCTAGTGCTCTCGGCTTAGGAATTATCATCTAATACATCAATTACAGGGTGGCTGTTACACAATGCAACAAAGTAAAGCGCTATATTTTTTAAATTTTTTTGTAATTTTATTGTTCAAAAGCAAAAAATGTTGGAAATAACATTAAATTTTAAAATCAGTTTAGAATTTTTCGAATTGGCCACCTTTGGTAGGAATTATGGCCTTCAAACGGCCGACTAAGCCATTACAGGCTGCACGAAAGTGGATGTGCGGTATTTTAACCCATTCCCGGCGAAATGCCGTCTTGAGATGATCGAAACTTTGGTATTTTTTTAGAAGTGAGAACCTAACCCTTTAAAATGCCCCAGGCGCAAAAGTCCAACGGATTAAGATTCGGAGATTTTGGTGGCCATTGTGCGGTAGAAATGAAGCAAGCCTTTTTAAGTCATTCTTTGTTGACGCATGTTAAGTGCGGGGTGCTGAGTCCTGTTGGAATGTCCATGGAGCTGTAGCCGAAAAATTTTTCTGCCCAGGGCTTCAATCTGTCTTTAAGACATTTTCCCAATAATATTCGGCACGTATTTTGACCCCACGGACGATGAATACAAGGGGGTAGCGATCATCAGCCATTGCAGCGGCCCACACTATTACCATCGGCGGCGCTTGAGTTCTGGTGGCTAATGGCTGGTGTAAATTTTCAGCTGACCTCTTTGGTATTTTGTTTGTACACAAACTGCTCAATTTGTAATGGCTTCTCATCGAAGAAAACCAAATTCGGTAACTGGCCACTTTCGTGCAAGCGAAGTAACTCCTTGGCTTTTTCCATTCTAACTTTTTTTTGTCCATCGGTGAGCTCTTGCACTTTTTGGAACTTCAATGGCTTTAGTCCAAGCTTATTTTTCAAAATGTATTGCATCCGTTCTCGCGATATGTTCAGCTTATGAGCAATTTTTCTACTTGGGTAAACTAACAGAATTTTTCTTGCTATTTGAGTGACAAAACGTGCATTCCTAGAATTGTCACTTCTTCTCTTGAAACGGCAGTACTGTGCCCTGTTTCTCAATTAGTAGGACAATAGCATTACCAAATTCCCTACACGAGAGTGAATAAAATTTCTGACTGATTTGACAGATGAACTTCTGGGGTGTCTAGTTGGTAGACATCGATATTATCTGTCCACCTATTTAGGTCCATGATTGGTGCGGCGCAGACTTACACCAGATCTCAGCAATGAATCGTTTTTCCGACTACTCATAAGCACTCAATGCAATTTTGAGTATGAATGAATCAACAAAATTGAAATTCACCTACTCTGATTCATTCGTACTCGCTACAGCATTGATTTATAAGTATAAGTACAATGAGTATGAGTACAAACGTTGACATCAAACTTACAACATTCAAATATGTGTGGATTCATACTCTTATTCATTCTGATTCATAAATTTAGAAAAATACTTTATAATACTTATAAGTGATTCCGAATCATTCATCAAAAATTTACAGCCTTGTTGTTATTGTACATATACAAACAAAGAATGAAAGGATAGACAAAGACAAGAAAAGCATACACACAATCTCCTTGTGAGTGTTCGTACGCGAATCATACTTATTTTGTGATTCGTGTAAATGCTATGTAGAGACGAGTCGAAGTCAATAACATCATCATGCGTATTGTTAAGTATGAATACGACGAGTACTTCCAACTTTGAGTATGAGTATGATATTAAAATAAGTATGTATGCGTATAAGTAGCAGAAATTATAAGTATGACTTGAATCTACTCATCGTTTTGATTACTCGTTGCTAATCCCTGATACTTTTTATCCATTTGATCTGTATAATCTGCAGGGTTCTTGGATGAGACATAGAGTATTTAAAATTTATCTTCTCCATCGTATAACAAAGATGAAACAGTGAATCATTAATCCTTTAAAAATTTATTTAAAGTATTGGGCGTTGTTATCGCATAGGAACTATTTAAACCATTTAAACTGACTTTCAGGCGTAACCTGTAATATCACAATAAAAAGGATAATGTTCTGCGCAGTTTTTTTTTTTTTGGATTAACGATTCGTGGTACCTCAGATGCGCTGCCACACTGTTGTAGTGAAAAATCTCAATCAATTTATTTTCTTTTTAACATCGTTTATTAATTTATTTTCAAATTGAATGAATTATTTTCTTTCTTTACAGATCTGCAGCATATATATTAGACTGACAAGCTTGCTTTAAATGCATATTTTAGTTTATGATACCAAATGAATTGAATTTATTTGCCTTGACGTTGATTATTTCATTTCCTCAAAAGGATTTTGCAAAATAAAAGGAAATACAAGAGATAACAAAGAAGAAGAAGCTACAATTTTATAAATTTTACAACAACATAACAACAAAGGATATTCAAACTAAATGTCTTGGACGGAAGCTGGCTGGTGAAAGAGAGAAATCTATCCTTCCTTAGAAAATGTTTGTGGCCATAAATCAAATGAATTACAGTGCCAAGAAACATAAAAAGGAACAGGAATTGTTAATGCAGTTGGCTATGGAACAACAGCATAAGAATGCCGATAATAATCAAAAACACCAAACAGAAGGTGAGCCAACACCAGATGCCGCCAATACAACAGAAGAGACAACAAAAAGGTGTGCTTGTTGTTGTGCCAGTGCTGAAAGAAAAGTGGCGGCTGGAAATAAAACACCAGCAGCATGTCAATGCAAAAATTTACAAAACGATCAACATTTAAAGGAAAATCATCAGCATCATCAACAGCCTACTGCAACCTGCCTGAGTAGTAGCTATGAACCACCGCCTCATGTTATAACATCCTTAGCCACGGTATATATTTGTCTAGGCATATTGACAATGGCTTTGGCCACCCTAGCTGTGTTATTTTATTCACATGTCTCCGCCTCTGCAATCAACTCTTCTCCTGTTGCCTGCTCAACAACATTAACAACCTGCCAAAATTCTACAAGGAATACTTTGTATAGCAGCACAACATCAACTCCTTCCTCCTCCTCCTCCTCCTCAGCATCATCATTATCATCAGAGCCTCTGTCATCATCATCATCGTCCTCGCCTGCGATAATAATGTTTCGTGAACAATTTCAACAGGAATTACTTGATTCGGAACATGTGCTGCGTTCAATGATAGAAAAATTCTTATTACAACAACAACAACAACAACAAGAAGAAACATCTGGGGACTTGCAACATAAACAAGCACAAGATAAACAACAACAGCAACAAAACCGGCAACATCAGCAACATCTGCAACAGCAGCCAATAATAAATGAAAAACTACCTTCTTTAGGGAATAGCAATGATGATCAAAGGTAAGTAGCTCTATCTCCTTCTGTATTTCAATATAAGTATTGTGCCAAGGGTGTAGCGAAAAGGTATCATAGGAGGAGGGGTGGAAGGAAGGTTTGGTTAAAAATGAAACAAATTTGTTTCCAAATTCGTATATATTTTTGGCAACAGCTTTATTTCACGTTTTTTGTTTTGTTTTTTGTGTTTTTTTTTTTGCTTCCCTTCTTATTTTCATTTTAATAACATGGCACGATGGCAACACAGAAGAGAGATAAAAATCAATTGCAATTTATTACTTTTCAACAACAATTTTATTATTTATTTGGATACCCTTCCTCTTCCCCCTCGCTCCCCCCCGCACTCCTCAAGCAACTGCCAAGAATGTAAAATTTTACTAGCATGGCTTGGGGAGTGGATATAAATAACATGGGGAGATGCCTTTGAGATGACACAAGTTTCATAGGATAGAGTTCCTTTGTTGACAGAAATATGGTTGAGAAAGAAAATTTAAAAATTTTCCATTTAAAATAGAGATAGTGACGGTTTTCTTTAGTAAATTTTAAGAATTTTAAGGGATGCCAAAGATAAAAATCGTGGATCATTGAAAAGTTTAAATTTAAAAACGGTTTGAAATTTTCACCAAATTTATTTCTTTATCGTAAGTACAATTGTTGGAAGATGGAAGATTATTCCATTAATATGACTGTCATGGCTGGCCTCACAGCTAATTTTCGTGCACTTTTTGAAGTGTAATGGGGTCGTATCTTGGCCATGGCATCTCGTATATTGGCCTTCAAATGCTCAATTGCCTACGGTTCGTCACTTACTTACTTAATTGGCCATACCAACCCGATTAACGGATTTCAGCCTGCCGTAACACATTCTTACAGGCGCCTTTGCTTCTTGAGTGACTACGCCAGTTGGTCACACCAATCGATGACAGGGATTCCTCGATTAGGTCCTTCCAACGGATACAAGGTCGTCCTCTTCGCCGACTTCCGCTAATCACCGCATCAAATATCCGTCTCGCCGGAGCATACTTCTCCATTCGACTAGGCCATGTCTAGTCAACGCAGCTGCTGGATATTAATACGATGTACAACGTCTATGTCGTTGAGGAGCTCATACAGCTCACTATTGAATCGGATGCGGAAATCATCGCCAACTCGCACTAGGACCGAAGATCTTACGTAGGACTTTTCTCTCGAATATTCTCAAGGCAACTGCATCAGTTCTTAACAGGGTCCATGCTTCTGCGCCATAAAGAAGCACGGGTAGGATGAGCGTCTTGTATAACAGTTCGTCAACATAACAGGTTTCTTTCACGGCGTCATACAGAAAATAATTCAACGGTATCAAATCGCAGCTTCTTGGCGGCCAATTGCTCTATCACCATTTCGGCTAATTAAACGGCCATTAAACCTTGGATGCAATAAATCTATTCTGGCAACAGATGTATGCCAAGTTACACTATTCTGTTGGAACAAAATATCGTTTACATCATTACCATGGAGAGGAGGTACAAAAACATCGGTTATCATAGACCGTAATGGTTACGCCGTCCTTATTTTCAAAGGAATATGACATAAACATGCCATTATTCTACAAGTTGACCCAAATAGCCACTCGCAATGAGTGCATTGGCTTCTGTAAGACCATGCGTGTGGGGGTTTTCTGATCCCTAAGTACGACAATTGTACTTTCTGAACGTGCCAGCCACCAAAATGAAAATGAGTTTCACCCAAAAAGATGATTTTTTTTGGCAAAATCCATATCATCATACAGTTTCCCTTTAGCCCAAGCGTAAACCAATTCATTACGTTCAGTAGAAATATTATTCTGCATTTTGTGACATAATGAATGACATAAGTCCTGTCAGAAATAACTGATAGTTTAAATTTAAATCGATAGATGACCCACAATGTTTTCGGTGAATATATTGCCATATCCACTTTTGGGTCTAGCAACCATACTGAACGTATACGTTTGGAATTTAAGCAGGATTTCATTGCACCCTACAGTAGGGACTTTTCAGTCTAATTTATAAAATCAAAACGGAAGAATATAGAAATCATGAACCAGTTAATCATTTATCATCGTGTGTAAACAATAAAATTGTTGCGTTTCTCTTATATTACAACCACCAGAATCGTACTACCGAAAGGACTATCTGTCAAGAACATCACCCTAGTCGCCAAACAAATTCCACTTAGCTTGGAATCATCAGTAAAAACCTGAACGTGATATATTGCACCGCTTTTCCTAAGTCCTGTTGCCGGAACTGTTGCTCCCAACTTCATAGAACAGTCATATGGCGGTATCTTAAAGGCAATGCTTCCAATAGTTTTAAATTCTTTCAGTGATCCTTCACGTGAACTATATTCCTGCATGTCACTGAAATAAGTATAAACGATCTTCGGCTACTATCTAGTACGCAAGGTATAAGAATAAGTTCCGAGAAATGAGTCATGAATTTAAGCCTCGCCCAAAAGCAATATCAGTGGATCATTTCCAACTGCATTTTTTCAGTATTAACACTCAAACCGTGAAGAGATGACCTCATAACAAGTTGCATCCCATCACTACCAGAGCCCCCTAATCTACCCGAAATTGTTTTAGAGCCAAGTTATCTCCATAAGCAGTTGCCACACACACTAACAAATTCTAGCATCCTTAGCAGATCGTTCATAACAGGATTTCATACGAAAGAATAAAGCTCCTGACTTTGTATAGAGCCCCTAGCCGCCTTAGCCGTAGTGTAAAGGGTAGATGTGAGGCCACAAAACGAAATACGAAGAAAAAATATTTCTTTTGGCAAAAATTCTGATAGAATAAAATTGCCATGAAAAGTTTCTTAGAAAAGAATCTGTCGTTTGGAGTCGACTTTAAACTGTAGGTCCTGCTGGAACTGGATACAACATAAGTGGTGTGAAAAGCTAGGTTATATTACTGACTTGAAGGGTTGTAATAACCAATTATGCATTTAAGTAAGAGGAGAAATTTCTTAGCGTAGTTTCGATAGTCAGCCTTGTATAGTGTCCTTTACACTCAATACTGCCAGTTCGCTGGATAGAGTGCCTAGTAACCACACTTTTTTAGCATCCCAAAACACCAAGGCAGGCGGAGTATACTCCGAACTCTTTTTTTTATCAGCGACTTTTCTATCGTACATGTTTGGCTATACAGCGTGGCTTCGTAGGTAGTGGTCTAGTAGGTAGTGGTCTAGTAGGTAGTGGGTTGGCTTAGTAGAGGTAAAAGCCAGGGTTCGAGACCCAGACCAGACATCAAAACGAAAATATGAAAATATTTCTTTGGCGATTTCCTCTCAGCAGATTGCTGACAAAAACTCTGACAGTAAATAAAATTGCCATGAAAAGTTTCTCATAAAATCTGTCGTTCGGAGTCGACTTTAAACTGTAGGTCCCGCTACTCATGTATAAAATTAACACACACAACATAAGTGGTGTGAGAAATTAGGTCAATCCTGACTGACTTCACAGACCCTACTGCCCACGGCCAGGAGATTACCATCCAATGCAACAAGAATATCTTCATGTTCTTTAGAACGTTGTAGTAGCTACTTATGGGTCTATAGTCCTTGGGTAAAGCTTATTGGTTGTATAACATAGGGATCCTAGAATCATTACATCTTCTTTGTCCCAATTACTGTCGTATTTATGGATTTAAAAGCATTTTGACACTGCATTACCAAACCATCTACATGGCAGCGAATACCATTAATCTCTTGCTTTAAAATATTTATTCCAGAAACAGATTTTCTTTTATACTTTAATTCTCTGTAATGGGAAAAACGTATACATAATGAAACTTTCATAATTTTTCATTAATTCATACATTCATAGACTTTCCTTAAGCCAACGCAGTCACTCATTTTTATTGGTTTTATTGCGGCATTCAATAAACGTACTCGTATGTACGTTTACTGCTTGCATTTAATCAGCAGCAGCAACACACTTTTAATGGCACACTTACCAGCTTACCTTCGCCCGCCTTTGCAATTTGTTTCACTGATGTACTGATGATGACCCGAATCATGATGAACTCTTTGAAAGTAATTTTTTCTCCACTCAAAGAGCAAAAATTTTCAATTTCGGGTTAATGGGCCAATTGTGCTGTTAAATAACTACAATGTGTGCAGGTGTATGCGTAGTTCCAGAGAGTTTATCAATGGCAGCCAGTGTGTTAAAAAAGTCGACCAACAACCTGTGGATATTTCATATGCAGTTGCACAAACTATAAAAGGAAGAAGCCAAACAAAAAACCGAAATAAAAACAAAAGGAGAAAACGATAAAAAAAAAAGAAAAATAGAGGAGAAAAGAGAAGAGAAGAAAAACATTCAAAATGTTAAAGGTGGCAATCAGTAGTTTTTACCTAGAGTTTTACCTGTTCGATGGGAAACAAAAAAGGTCAATAAATATTGTTAAAGTTTCCATTGTTGTTTTTGTTGTTGATGTTTTTTCTTTAAAAACAAAATAAAAAACCGTGAAAGAGAGAAAACAAAAGTTATAAAATGAGCACAGAATTGATGGCAAAAAGAAAATGGAATCGAAACCATAAATTGAAGAGTTTTTTTCCCCCTTCTTTCCTACTGTGCTTAGTAAACTTTAAAAGGAAGCGGAAGGAGGGGTGTAAGGAAAAAAAATATGAAACAACAACAACAATATTAATAAATTACAAGCATTAAAAAACTACTGGAGAAGAAGCAAACGAAAAAAATTGTAACTTATGACTTGGCTTTTAAAAGTAGAGTACGAATGGTTAGGAAGACACGGTCGATGTACCCTACAAAAACTTAAGCAGAGGCATTAAAAATTCGACTTGGAATCACCTACCAAAACGTTAGCCTATATCCTTCCATTATGTTGTACAAATATTGCTAAGGAAAACAGAATAAATACTGAATTTGTACTCTTGGAATGTAAAGAAAAAGCAAGAAATCCAAACAAACAATAAAAAAAAGAAATTATAAGAATAAGGATAAACAAAGATCAATTTACAACAACAGCAACACATAGAAACATCACAAAATATACATCAGAGAACAGCAATGAATCGTTTATCCGCTACTCATAAGCACTCATGCAATTTTGAGTATGAATGAATCAACAGAATTGAAATTCAACTACTCTGATTCATTTCTGCTCGCTACAACATTGATTTATAAGTATAAGTAACAATGAGTATGAGTACAATGTTGACATCAAACTCATAACATTCGAAATATGTTTGATTCATGCGCCTACTCATTCTGATTCATAACTTTAGAAAAATACTTATAAGTGATTCGAGTGGCTCATCATACTTATTTTGTGCTTCGTGTAAATGTAAGTAGAGACGAGTCGAAGTCAATAATATCATGCGTATTATAAGTATGAATACGACGAGTACTTCCAACTTTGAGTATGAGTAGTATGAGTATGATATCACAATAAGTATGAATGCGTATAAGTATCTGAAATTATAAGTACGATTTGAATCTACTCATCGTTTTAAATACTCGTTGCTGATCTCTGATATACATCTTGTAGTCATCTTATTATCGTAGTAAAGACGGAGCCGACCATTCTATCTGTGATAGTCTCTCTAAAAGTTTTTTATAGGACATGCCAATAATGTCTCATTCAAGCCTTACAAATTTGTTTGCCCTTACAAATTTCAGAATACAGGTTCTTCAAGTCCTGATAATTCCATGCATAGTACTTAATTTACACGCAGCAAATGCACACTTGATTAATAAACATGAGGACAAGGTTCAAAACCCAGGTTAGACGTCTCCAACAAAACCATATTTGTCTGCTACTGTCTCTCATCAGATTTCTGGCAAAAAACTTTCGAGTAAATAAAATTGCAATAAAAGTTTCTCAAAAATCTGTCATTCTGAGTCGGCTTTAAATTGTAGTTCCCGCCACTCACGTATAAAACGGATATGCACACATCATAAGTGGTGTGAGCAGCTAGGTTGTAATCCTGACTAAATGGTTGTAATGATCAATTATGTATGTATATATGTATGCATCTACACTCTTCCGCCAAGAGTTTGGTAACCTGAGATTGATAGGTTATTTTTTGATAGTCTGATCTTTATTTATCTTTTATTGTAAAGTAAATATTTCGTCTAGAACGAGTCTTTGATTCCTTTTAACTTCCCCCAGATTAAGCATACCTTTCTCTACATCCACTTCCAGTTCACAACTACTTGAACTACGCAATAGCTTCCCTCCTCGCAAGCTCATCTGTTTGCTCATTGTTGAGGACTCTCACATGGTCTGTTAACTCGAAGAGGGTAACTTAATTCTCTCTAACCAGCGGATTCAGTTTTGTCTCTGACAGTCCTGTGTTATCTTCAATTTGAATCCCATAAGAATCGAATGCTAAAATGGCGGTATAACTGTCCGAGGGCATTGCTGTATCCTGTTCTTTGTGCTTCCTATCCAAGTTGAATTGAATATGAATTTCGCTTGGAAGATACCAGCGAGTTTTCTTAGGAGCTTTATTCTGAGATTAGTTAAATTGCTTTTATTCCAAGATTCTTGAAGCAGCAGCAGGTATACTACAAAATAGTCCCTGTTTTTAGAGAGTATGCAGCTTCCAGATTATTGCATTCATTTTCGTTCTGTAATTCTCGCTGCAAAGCATTTCCCAAAATCATAGAATCTACTGGTTCTGTTCTGGGAACAGTTAAGAAGGGAGACGTTAGCTCAACGAAATTTCACATACATACATAAATAATTCAGTTAAGTTTACAACCTAGCCTCTCACACCACTTTTGTTGTGTGTATTAAATTTACTCATGAGTGGCGGCATCTACAGCTTTAAAGTTGATTCTGAATGACAGATTTTTTTCTCAGAGTTTTCGCGAGACATCTGCCGAGTAGCAGTCGCCGAAGAAATATATTTTCAGATTTCGTTTTGTTGTATATGCTTCGCCTGGGATTTGGACCGTGGCCTCATGTCTAATAAGTGAACACTCTACTTACTAGATTACGGCGACAAGACTTGCCTTCCATGAACCTAACCACAGCTTCTAAAGCTTTGGTCTTTACTGGCATGTGGAGCGGACTTTAATCTAATATATGTTGATTCCAGAACTGTAGCAGAACAAATTCTCATTGCTCTTGTTATGTCAATACACCCTAAGTTTTGGGTCTTGTCTTACTTCAAGTGAACTCTTTTGTGATTCGTTTCGTTGGGATAGACAGTTGTCCTCGAGATTCCTCTTGGTCTGATCATCGTGGTATACATCCAGTGCAGTATTGCTGTGTTACATCATTAGTATTTTCCTGCAACGTCTTCTGCATATCTAGCCCTTTGCTGAAATGTTCCTCTTTATAGCCCTTAATGTTAATTTAATCTAACATTATCCCCAGCTATTTCAGCTCCGTTTTCTGTGATATTATCTCACTCAGAAGTCTAATACTTTTCTTCTTGAAAATGCTTTCGTTGTGGTCTTTCTCGAAATTGTTTTCAAGCCCGCTGTCATGCACCAATTACTTTCAATCTCTAAACCTCTTTGAATGATGTCGCCTGAGAGTGTCTTTAGATTGATTTCTAGCTATGAGCATTAGTATTTTCCTGCAACGTGTTCTGTATATCATGGCTTTCTTTATAGGCCCTCAATGTTAATTTAATCCAACACTATCCCCAGATATTTTACCTCCGTTTTCTGTGATATTACCTCAGCCAGAAATCGAATACTTTTTTATTTCGAAAGTTTTCTTTTTGGAAACACTATTTCTGTGGTCTTTCTCGAAATTGTCCTCAATCTCCCGGTCATGCACCAACCGGCTTTCAATCTCTAAACCTCTTTGAATGATGTCGCCTGAGAGTGTCTTCAGATTGGTTTCTAGCTATGAAAACTATACTATCTGCATATCCTTAGCAGTTAATGCTTGTCGTAGATAGTTTTATTGGCAATGCATTCACAAGCAGGATCTTGAGGTATTGATGACACATTTGATTGATGCAAGTACATTTGATTGATGCCAGTACATTTGATTGATGCCAGTACATTTGATTGATAAAATTTTCGATGAGAAAAGTGGCTACCCGAAGAGCTTCTGAAGCTTTTTTTGATTAAGTTTTCCATTCGATAAACCAGAGAAGTTTGTTAGCAAGGGAAACAGTTGTTTGGATGCCATTTTTTCTAAAGCATAATACTCCTCTGGTCATACACTTGCAAGTATTTGCTTTGTTTAAATCTGTGCAATTTAATATTTCTTTTGATTAAACTTTCTAAACATTTATGAGTAAATTTTTCAATATTATTCATGATATTTTTTATTTTCCTTTTCTCCTTTATTTCATGAATTTTTCAAATGCATTTTCAACCGCATACGTATACACAGCTACTCCACATCAAGTCCCACAACAACTTTGGCAGATAATGATGGTGATAGTACGACAACTATAAAATCAAAAGCTAGTGACAGTAATGATGATGGGGTTGGGGCTGGGGCTGGTGATGGCAGTCGTCAACGAAGAAGCTTAACAAGTGCAAGAACTAAAGCAACCATGGAGTATGATGAGAGGGAGTCTAGAAGTGTGGAAAGAAAATCATCGAATGGCTACAGCCACTCCAATAATGACTTGGCCAAGGAGCCACAAACAATGGAAGAATTGTTAAGACGGCACTCGAGAAGAATACGACGAGATATCGCATCATCGCCATCAACTTCAATGCATGGTAAGTGGTTGTCAACTATTTGCACAAGTAAACAAACAGACAAATGGACAGACAGACAGACGGACAGATGGACGGACAGTAAGACAAATGCAAAGACAAATAGTACTCTCAGAGTCATAATAATAATAGTACTTAGGTATTGTATTTGTAGTGGTAGAGTATGAGTACAATAGGTGTGTGTGTGTGTGTGTGAGAGTGTTGTGTAGCTGTGTATACAATTCAAATAAAAGATTAGAAAATATACGGACTTTAACACCAACATCAACAACTTTAGCAGTTTTTCTTGTTTTTTTTTTGGCTTAAAACAAAAGCTAGGAAAGGAAAATTCATAAAAATAGCAGAAGTAGAAATAGAAAAGGAAGATACAAGACAGAAGAAGAAGAGGATAAACAAACTTTTTCAAATATGAATTGAAAACAATTTGAAATTCTAATGAACAGCAGAAAATAAATAGAAAAAGCCAGTGTATTATACTCTGTCACACTCTGTCTCACGATTAGTTTTTAGTCTCTCTCTCTTTTATTTGCAGTTGTTTTAGGAGTTTAAGAAACTGATAAAAAAAGCAAAATAATTTCAATAACTTAAAGAAGAAGAAGAAGAATCAAAAGAAAAAAAGCTAATAAATGCAAGACAATCAACAAACATTGCCCCATTCAAAGCTAAAGTCTTCTTCTAGGCAGTAAAGCCAAAGCCAAAGCCATGAAATTGTTTAAAAAAACTTGGCATTAGATTTCCAAATGGCGGCAATAATTGTTGAGTTTGCAAAAGACATCACCATCATCGCCATCATCATCATCATGGCCAAGTCCAAGATTCAGTTAAACAAGACAAAAACTATACAAAACTTTTCAAATCAAGACAAACGTATCCTTATTCCTCTCTGCAGAGTAAAAAACATACGAAAGTGTCATAAGAAAGTATTGAAAATAAAATCCGAATGATAAAAATTATAAAAAATACATTGAAAATGTGAAATAATGAGTTTTAAAATTTTATGGCAATGCAGTTCCATTTAAATGATAATGCAGTACATTAAAACTAATTCAATACCAGCAATACGTAGTAAATATATAGTTATTCTCTCTAAAAATTGTTACAATGATAATACAGTTCACCAGAAGTGAAATAATGATGCCTAATACAGTTTTATTTAAATGATAATACAGTTCATTCGAATTAATTTAAACAGAGACAAAGATATGCATTTGTATCGTCTCAAAATTATTATAATGATTATACAGTTCATAAATTTCGTTATAAATTACAACATTGCCTTTGAGTGTATAGGGTTATCCATTTAGGGGTTTCAGAACTACAAGTCTAGCAAGACTGCGAAGCTGTTAAATATCTTTCATCTGAACTGATATATTTTTTATGGGATCGTTAAACTGCTGTAGGATGAAGGGGTTCAAATGTGATATATTTCCAAGCATCATGAGATTGCAGGCGACTTCCTCTCCGCAGAGGGTTCTCCAATTTTAGATACACATTAGTTGCTTACTTGTTGAGCAGTGTTCGATTTTCTCATGAGACTCAAGCTCTCGCCAGATGTCTGCAAGTAGCATGACGAACTACTAAGGAATCCTTTATTATCGATCTAGACTAGCTTTGCGAAAATCCGCGACCCACTTAACTCTAACCTTTTGCATAATATAGGACACAGAGATCGGACTCGACTATCTCTTAGGAAATATTGTGTACTTTATTGAATTCCTATAAATTTTCCTTTCTTTTTCAGATTCTTTCATAGAATTCTTCGCTCCCAATCATCGTAAAGTCCTTGAAGAGCAAGATAAAGAAATACGCAAAAGAACTGGTTTGAAGGGCTCAGCCCCTGGCGGTGACGAATGGGTTTATCTCAATACCTATTGTAGAGTACCGGAAAAAATGATTACCGGTTTCTGTGAAAGTACTAAAGATTATTGTCCAGCCAGTCCGCAAGGACCACCAGGTCCTCAGGGACCTAAAGGCCCTACTGGGCCACCAGGCTTACCGGGTATACCTGGTCCTAAGGGTAATAGAGGAGATGTTGGTTTACCCGGACCACCCGGCGTAGATGGTGCTGTAGGCCCACCCGGACCCAGAGGACCTAAAGGAGATGTCGGCATACCCGGCAGACCTGGTTTAGATGGTAGAGATGGTGTACCGGGTGAACCGGGTTTAGATGGTGTACCTGGTCGTGCCGGTGCTGATGGTATACCCGGCAAAGATGGTTTGCCTGGCAGGGATGGCAAAGATGGTTTGAATGGTAAAGATGGCAGAGATGGTGCACCAGGACCTAAGGGTTCCCAAGGACCGCCAGGTGAACGGGGATTAAAGGGTAAGTTTTTGAAAATTTAATATTGATTTTTGAATAAGAATTTTTAGTGGATTTAAATTATGCTCGCATTTACTTTTTGTTTCAAGGATTTAAATCCTTATTTAACGAATCTCATTGTTTTTGTTGTTTTCCTTAAGTTCTTTAATAAAAAGTTAATTTGAAGCACCCAAGATTTATCGCTTTTTACTACTTAGAACGGTGTCATAGTCAGCTTGTGCCACATGTTGAAAAAATGAAGGAACTTTATTAAGTTTCACTCTCTTACTCTCTCTCTCTCTCTGTCTTCCTTTTTTCTTTTGTTTCCCTAGCAAAGGCCAATAACACTGCTCAAATACTTCAAAGTTCAATATTAAATTCAGAGTAGTGTCCGGACTGCAAAGACCAACTTCTCGTCTATTTATTCGTATTTTTTGTGCTTGTGTGTTACCAGTATTAGAGAGGAAGGTAACCTTTTTAACGTGTTTACATGGATAAGCGATGGGTTTTTGCTTCCCACTTAATAAGGCTTTGCGTGTAGGTGTTTGTGTTTCCCGTTGTAAGGGAAGTAAACCCTTCTTATCATAGAATTCGATTCGAAAGTGCTGTAATTTTTATCCATTAACCCTCTTGGGAGCATATGGCTACGCATGTGTGCATTATGACAGACTTGAAGTCCGCAACTGTTTTGCATGAACACCGAGCTGCATAACCTTTTGGACACGTTCATGCATGTTTTCAGATGAACCAACTTCAGATGTAATGATGCAGCCTACTGCCGGATATAGGTTGTGAGTGTTGAGACGTTTGTTTTCTGTTTTAAGAATGTTGATGGATAGTCTGGTTATTTCTGAATGTGTCAACATCTTTCAACATTCCAATTATGTGTGAATGCTTTATACGTTCCGTTTGAACGAGGTTAACGTTAAAATTTGTTTGAAATTTACGCAACTCTGTTGGTATATATCTACTGATTCGCTACCCATGTCGAATATGACATTTGACATTTATCATGCTTTTTTTAAACGAATGATTTTATTTGCCGCTCCTTTACATTTTAAAATCGTCTATATAGCGTTGCGCTTCTCCAAATTCATATATTCAGTTATAGCCCACCATGTCGCGGCACATCAGGACACGTCAGTGTGCCCTTCTCATAGAATTCGATTCGAAAGTGCTATAATTTGTTCTCTATTAAAATTTTTTTGAAAAAATCGCAAGTCTGTTGCATATTTTCTCTGCACGTATATATCCACTAAGGAGCTACCCATGTCGAATATGACATTTGGTACCGTTTTATCATACTTTTGTTAAACAAATGATTTTATTTGGCACTCCTTTATATTTTAATGCCGTATATATAACGTTGCGCTTTTCCAAATTCATATAACCAGTTACAGCTTAATACGTCAAGGCACGTCAGAGCACGTCAAGGCGCGTCAGGAAACGTCAGAGCACGTCAGGCCACTCTAGAGCACGTCAGTAACTTAACATCGTCAAATAGCATTGATTATAAGCGTGATTGTTTTATTCATAATACTTCGTCGCGTGATGTCTTTTCAATTTCACGATTCGTAGAAGTTATCTTGCATAAGAGAGTAACCGTTGTGCTTTAAGAAACTCTTGGGCTAAATTAGTGGGTTTCCAGTCACCGCAGTCACTAGTAGGTAATGTGTTGGTTTATTAAATGTGGGCCCATGCTTCAAACAAAACGAAATCAGAAAACCTATTTCTTCGGAGACTGCCTCTCAACAGATTTCTGGCAAAAACTCTGAATGTTAATCAAAATTGCCACGAAAAGTTTCTGAGAAATCTGTCATTCGGAGTCGATTTTAAACTGTAGGTCCCTCTGCTTATGTATGAAATTAACACACCCAACATAAGTGGTATGAGAAGCTAGGTTGTAATCCTAGGGATCCATCCCCCAATTAAAAAAAAACAAAGTTCAATACGAATTGATTCTAGACAACAATAGGATAAGGGAATACTTCCCATTCTATTTATGTCGTACTCTTGCAATTGTTTATTAAGTAAACATTTGACTGAGAAGGAAATTAAAAACAAAAAAATGGAATAGAAAATCTAAAACAGAATAAAAATACGATATGAATGGGAAAAGAAAACAAAATAACGTTTAACATGTTCATTGCTTTACAAATCGCTGTTTTAACAATACACTCGTACACCCACACAAAAGAAAATTGCTGTGAGAAATACAATAAAGGGAAGCATAATGGAAAAGGGAAAGAAAATAAAAAATCTTGTTTTAAAACATTACAACCAGCATTACAATCTAAATGCCTGGTGTTGCACAATTAAAAAGAAATTCTTTCCGTTTTCTTAAAGGATGTTATTCCCCGTTATTGTCGCTGTTGTTGTTTTTGTTTTTCAATTTGATGTGGCATGATTAATGGTACACGGCAATGCGGTTAACATTATAAATGAATTGGACACCATATTTATGGCCATTTAATGGTTCAGTTCGCTAAGAAATTGGTGTACAAAAGTTTTTTTTTCTTTTTGCAATAAATTACAGAGAATAACAGTAAAGAACGGATGAAAATGTTTAAATTGTTAAATAAAAAAATTTTCTTTTTCTTTTCTTTAATTTCATAGGCATAGCAGGTCCTCGTGGCAGACCGGGCAAGGCTGGCACAAATGGCATACCAGGCATACCAGGCGTTAATGCGTACAAAGTACAGGCGAAAAATGGCACTTTCTTAAGTGATCTCTTAATACCACCATCTATAGCTGGTAAGTAAAACTTCTTTTCAAATGAAAATTTAAATTTAAAGGACATGCATCCATAAAACCATCGATCATATCTCCTTATAAGTTATTTGGTGATTCAGTTGTATTTCATTCTGTTGTTCATTGAATTCATGCTGAGCGGGTAATTGATCGATCATAATAATTTCTAGAATAATATGATTGCCATGAACTAAATCCTCGCTGGTTTCTTAGGCATCGCCGTTGTCTTAGCCACCGCTGTTGTCATAGCCACACCAAACAGTGGCTTTTATGCGGTGCTTTGGACTTTCTCGGTTTTCATGCAGATTGAATCGTCCCAAATTCGAAAATTTTATTTGCTTACATAGCCATTCAGAAATGTTAGAATCGTTTGCTAACAGCTGTACAATGGGTCAATTTCGACTTCCGGGTACTTTCCGGGTTTTTGCGTACCGTACGTACAAATTTTTGCGTACCGTACGTACACATTTTTGCGTACCGTACGTAATGTTCGCCTGGTTAGTGGGGTAGTTGTGTTGGCTATTAGACGAAAGGCCCGGCTTCGTATCCCGGTCAGACATCAAAACGAAAATATTTCTTCGGCGACTTCCTCTCAGCAGCTTTCAGGCCAAGACTCTGAGTAGTAAAAATTGAATGAAAAGCTTCTCAAAAATCTGTCGTTCGGGCGCCTTTAAACTGTAGGTCCCTCCACGCATGATAAAATTAACGCAACACAACATAAGTGGTGTGAGAAAGTAGGCCGTAATCCTGATGAAGGGTTTAATGGCCATTATGTATTGGTATGTATTACGTACTATTTTTGCAGTACCGTCCGTACCTTTTTGCGTACCGTACGGACCAATTTTGCGGTACCTGTTAGTACCATTTTTGAGTACAGTACGTTACACCATTTTTTGCGTACCGTAAGTAAAATTTTTGATCCTACGTATAAATTTTTGCGTACCGTATGCAGCTCCAGTCATCCTCGTTCTTATAGTAAAATTAAACAATGACACTGCTAGCCCAAAATATACGCCCAATTTTTATTAGAATTTAAATTATTTGAACTTTAAAACCCCTTTTATCATCTCGGCTACTTATACGCATTTGGCAGTTGGACACATCATTTCACGAAACGAGTTTTCCTATTTTTGTGCCTTCAACGCACACTTTAGGTAAACCCCGCATTAAATATCCGTCGCGCAGGAGCATAATCTTTCATCCACAGATGGCCGGATGAGCATACTCGATGGATGTTGATGTGCTGTACAACTTCCATGCCGTTCATTATGTGCGTACGAGAGCGGTCTCTGCTACTCAATTGCTTAGTGGGACCACAGTACTACCAGCTGGCAAGAGTAATCCTACGCTCTAGACTGACATCAATTTTGCTATTAGCAGGGGAGCCAAGATAAACAAATTCGGGCGTAATTTGGAATCCCTTAAGCCGCATGTCACTATTCATTGACAACATATAATTGGTTTTGCCCTTTTTTCTGATTCATGTTTTCAAAAACTAGTATAACTTGAACCCCCTCGTAACGGCAACTTTTTGCTAATTTCGAAAGGAATAACAATCTCTGATGCTGTCACCGCTTAAAATTAATTGCATCAAGCACACAATTTTGACTGCAGCAAGTAGTAAATTTTGACAACGTCAATCAGCTACTTTTAATTGCCCTAAATAGTCGATTTTAACAGATTTAAACAACAACAACCTTAAAATTAATTGCATCGAGCAGTCAATTTTAATTGCATCAAGCACACAATTTTGACTGCATCTAGCAGTAAATTTTGACAACGTCAATTAGCTAATTTTAAATTCATTAAATGGTCGATTTTAACAGTTTTAAGCAGTCAATTTTAACTCTATCAAGCAGTAAATTATGACTGCACCCAGCAGACAATTTTAATAGTATCAAGCACACAATTTTGACTACATCAAGCAGTCAATTTTAACTGCATCAAACAGTCGATTTTTAAAAATTTAGTCAATTTTAACTGCATCAAGCAGTAAATTATGACGGCATCCAGCAAACAATTTTAACTGCATCAAGCAGTCAATTTTAACTGCATCAAACAGTCGATTTTAACAGATTTCAGCAGCTAATTTTAACTCCATCAAGCAGTAAATTATGACTGCATCTAGCAGTTAATTTTAGTAGCATCTAGCAGTCAGTTTTAGTAGCATTAAGCAGTCAATTTTAACTGCATCAAGCACACAATTTTAACTATATCAAGCAGTCAATTTTAACTGCATCAAGCACACAATTTTGACAACGTCAAGCAGTAAATTTTAACTGCATCAAGCAGTTAATTTAAGTACATCAACCGGTCAATTATAATGGAATCAATCAGTCGATTTTAGCAGAGTCAAGCAGTCAATTTTAACTGATTCCAACAGTGAATTCAACTACATCAATCAGCCAATTATAATTGCATCAATCAGTCAATTTTAGCAGAGTCAAGCAGTCATTTTTAACTGCATCAAGCAGTCAATTCAACTACATCAATCAGCCAATTATAATTGCATCAAGCAGTTGATTTTAGCAGTCAAGCAATCAATTTTAACTGCATCAAGCAATCAATTTTAACTGCATCAAGCAGTTGATTTTAGCAGAGTCAAGCCGACACTTTTAACTACATCAAGCAGTTGATTTTAACTGCATCAAGCAGTTAGTTTTAAATGCTGTATTAATGATGCGTTGAGCCTTGTATTCGTTTCTTATTTGCGGAAGCTTTTCAAATAGAAATGAGTTTCAATACATCGGTAAAAGCGCTCATGTATGAATAATTTCAGGGACTAAATGCAGTAAATATGCAAAGTAAGCGATGTTCGTTTGACTTAAATTCTGGTGCCTGCTACAATGTTTTTGATAGGCACGTATGTAGGAAGCCCTTCGTACAATTTTCCACTTAGTCGACTAAGTATAAAGACCACCAAGTTGAAGAAGTTTTCGAATATACATTTCAGAGTTTTCTTCAAGATTCGTGCTGCATTGTTTTGATATGTAAAGATCTGGGTTAGCGCGAAAGCTATCAATCAACAAACTTCAAATTTTACTGAAGGGAAATACTTGGTACGTGTTTTCCCTTCTCCAAGAATCAAATTTTCTTTAAGTTTTTCTTAAAAAAAAATTCAATATAAAGTTCCTGAATATCCTTTTAGCGTTTAATGCATTGAGAAAAAAGACTCTTTATGCTTGAAGTTGGCAGTTGTACTCGTACTTGAATTACCTGAATTAAATGCCCATAAAATCTCCATGGAAAAATGTAAATAAGAGAGCGAGAGAGAGAGAGAGTGTGTGTTGTGAATAATTAAATATTTTCTGAGTATTTACTCTTCCAAGCATTAAGAAAAATAAAGGTTTTTAAATCATCAACACCAGCAGCATGCATTATAGACCATTTCCATGAAGTAGGCAGGCAATAAATCGTGTAATTCGGGTATAAAAGTACGATTACGATTACTTTGGTGTAAACAAAGTCATGGCCTTGTCATTGGATTTCAGAATATTGAATGGCATGCAATTCAATTGAAACTCTTACTACATGCATGGCATGTGCGTATGCAAGCGCATGAATATAGGTTTGTAAAGCAAGCCAAGTGTACGAAGAAGAAATATGGCTGCAGAGTTATTGTTTTTGGAGGGGGAAAAAAAAACAAGGAAAATCATTCCTCTATCATAAATTAAAATTAATAAAATTCGTTATGCAGGCAGGCAGTCATGCAGCAGAATTTTCATTTTCATTTTTTGTTGTTGTTGTTTTTCTTTTTAATAAAAAAAACCAAAAAAAAAAACGTTATTTTTATTGAGAATCATTCTTTTATCCGCTTTTTATGTTCTTTTGCAGACATAAATGCTCCATACATCCAGCGCAGTTTAATTGTGGAAGAAGGGAAAAACTTTAAATTTAAGCTGTGCCGCCACCGGTAATCCTATGCCCCATGTTGAATGGCGTCGAGATGACGGTCGTACCATTAACATACACGGCGTTGAAAGTAAGCCAACCAACCATTGCATCCGCACCAACATGCAACTCAAATAGTGTTCCTATAGAACAGAACATTTTTGATTGCAGGCCAGTGCAAAATATTTAAATTTTTTCAATTGCCAGCCGGACATTTAAAAACTAAGAGTCCTTCCTTGTTTTTCGGTTCAATTATTTATTCATACTTTCTCTTCTCTCTTTCTCTCTTCTCTCTCTCTTTCTTTTTCTTTTCTTCTTTTTCAATATTAAAATATAGTGTCCTCGGTGAGTGGCCAGTATTTAAAATTTACGAATATTACGCGTAATCAAATGGCAGCGTATACCTGTTATGCGGACAATGGTTTGGCACCCGTGGCAAATGCTACTTTCCTGCTGGAGGTCCATTGTAAGTATGCTTTTTATTTTATTATGTATGTATGTGTGGATATATGTATTGTGATGCAGTAACAATAACGCTTTAAAACTTAAACCCAAAAGCACTGAGTGCTAGCGGTGTTCAATGTCCAAGCAAATTGATGATCATGTTGCAAGCCATGGAGCCAAAATAGTAAGCGTTAGTACAACCTCGGGTTGTCCACAAGATGGAGTTCTTCATCATTAATGTGGTGCTTAATCGTGAATAAATTATTGACGAAATGCTTAAAGAGGACATTGACTGCCAATGTTATGCAGGCTACACATTTAGTCCTGATAGAGCAACTCTAAACGACAGAGCTTAAAGGGGTATTGAGATTGTAAGACGATGAAGCTTGCTAGTGGGATTGAAACCAAGTCCAAGCAAAGCCACTATAGCACTATTAACGAGAAGAATGAAATTTTTAACATGGAATAACATTTGACTCGTAACTAAAACAATATCACAGAAAATGGAGTCAATACATCTACGACCAATACAGGATAGCAAACTGACATGGACTACCGCATTTCTAGGCCGGCCAAGCATGTCATAATTTTGTGAATAATGCTTGCTTGGGGTGCAAAATATTTATTTACTCTTAATACACGTATGGAATGGTAGAGAAGAACTAACGACTCAAACATGTTTCCTTCATAAAGGGTGATTTTTTAACAGCTTTAGGAAAATTTTTCAAAAAAAAAGCACATAAAATTCAGAAAAATGTATGAAAACTTTATTTGAATCGATAGTACGGTCCATAAAATTTAATGTTTGAAGATTATTTTATGCAAACGTTGACTGCGACTGCGCCTCAAATGGTCCATCCGCTTAGTCCAATTTTGGCATACTCTTTCCAACATTTCGGCCGTTATCTCACGGATAAATGCTTCAATGTTGTCTTCCAATTCGTCAATTGAAGCGGGCTTGTCTGTATAAACATTAGCTTTAACATAGTCCCACAAAAAATAGTCTAAAGGCGTTAAATTGCGCGATCTAAGCGGCCAATTGACCGGTCCCGAATGTGAAATAAAACGTTCACCGAACTCGCCTATCAATAAGTCCATTGTTACGCGTGCTGTGTGGCATGTAGCACCGTCTTGTTGAAGTCACATGTCATGCAAGTCTTTTGAAGGGCTTTACACCTAAATCCTTACTCAAAATTTTCCACGTTGTTGAGTAACAGAGGACCCAATTGCTGCGAACGCTGACGAATCGATAGTTGATGGTCATCGTTAACACTGGCCGATACAGCTGCGATATTTTCTTCAGTTCGCATTCTACGTAAGCGTATTGGTGGTTTAAGGTCCAACAATGTAAATTTGGTGCAAAATTTATTCACAATAGCCCAAATAGCCGCTTTAGTGGGTCGATTAAACTGTCCACCATAAAATGGAAGAAGCGCTCGATGAACTTTCTTAACAGGGCACGCATTTTGATAATAAAATTCAATGATTTGCAAGCGTTGTTCGTTTGTAAGACGATTCATGGTTAAATTATAGACCAAACTGAAGATGTTTGACAGAGAAACAAAACACGAAACGTGCCTGAGCTGTGTAAACTAGTGTTGCCAAAAAGATAATAGCTAAAAAATCACCCGTTACAAAGCAGAAACAGCTGATTCAGAACGTAGCAGAACGTGAAAGCCCCGCTTATCCAAACGTCGATGAAATATACTATAAATGGCTGCAACTTTTGAGTAAATAACACTGCATTCTGCTATTATCCTGTAGCAAATTTTACCGATTTTCAATAGCGTTCATTTAAATCTATTCGCGAAGACCTCAGTTTGATTATTGTTGTGGTCTCGCATGGAGCAGTAATCACAGTCTTCTAAAGTAGAACCATATTTTCTATCACACATCGTAGCTCGCAATTATATTTTGTATTTCACGTTAACATACTGAAAATTTAATATTCTTGTCATACCCGTTACAAAAAAACAATCCTTGTTTTTATTTATAATTTCTGTGTAAATATCTGATGGTTAAGAATTAAAAAAAAAGAACAATAATGTCACACCCGTTACCATAAATTTTCATTTTTAACTCGAAATTCAAAATGCTGTGATTTTATTTCCAGTTCCTCCCATAATCGCGATTTATCGCCAAATAATAGAGAATTTACTAATCTTGTCACACCCGTTAAATTTTTTTTTTTTTTAACCAGTGGTTGTTTCAAATGCCTCTATCTAATACAAATAAATACGGTCAGACTCATTACATAATTTTAATATTTTAAAATTAAAAAAAAAAATAATAACAATAATGTCACACCCGTTACAATAAAACTTTTTAACCAGTGGTTGTTTCAAATGCCTCTATCTATTACAAATAAATACGGTCATTACATGATTTTAATATTTTACAATTAAAAAAAAAAATAATAACAATAATGTCACACCCGTTACAATAAAACTTTTTTTTTACACGAATTGTGATATTATTTCCAGTTGCTCTCATGATCTCGGTCTATTACCAATAAATAGAGAATTTATTAATCTTGTCACACCCGTTACAAAATTTTTTTTTTTAAATTAGCTGTTGTTCCGGTTGTACGGTCATACTCGTTACATAATTTTATTATTTTAAAATAAAAAAAAAAAAACAGAAAATTAACAATAATGTCACACCCGTTACCATAAAATTTCTTTTTTTACTCGAAATTCAAAATGCTGTGATTTTATTTTCACTTAAAAACAAAAAATTAACAATAATGTCACACCCGCTACACAAACTTAAAAAGGCTGTGATTTTATTTCCAGTTGCTCTCATGATCTCAGTTTAACGCCTAATAATAGAGAATTTATTAATCTTGTCACACCCGTTACAAAAAAATTTCTTTCAATTAGCGCTTGTTTCAAACGCCTCTGTCTATTGCAAATAAATGCGGTCATACTCGTTACATAATTTTGATATTTTACAATTAAAAACAAAAAATAAACAATAATGTCACACCCGTTACACGAACTTAAAAATCTTGTTATTTTATTTCCAGTTGCTCCCATAATCTCGGTTTAGCGCCAAATAATATAGAATTTACTAATCTTGTCACACCCGTTACAAAAAAAAATTAATGTCACACCCGTTCTTGTGATTTTCTTTCCAGTTGCTCCCATGATCTCTGTGTATCGTCAAATGATTTACGCTGAATATGGACGTACAGCTACTTTGGAGTGTATCGTTGAGGCATTCCCAGAGGCTATACGCTACTGGGAACGAGCATATGATGGTAAAATTTTAGATCCCGGTGAAAAATATCGCATAGAAACGTATCCCGAAGGGTAAGATGAACATTTTTGTTCGAATTTAAATGTCGTTTTAATTTTTTTTTGCATTTCATAGATACAAGACCACAATGCGTTTAACCATTAATAATTTGCGAAAAGATGATTTCGGTTATTATCATTGTGTGGCGCGTAATGAATTGAATGCAACGATGGTTAATTTTGAAATTGCACGTAAGTTTACATTACACCGTTTTAATAGTAGTTGACATTCATAATGATACAGATTGACGTCATGCATGGATAATGAGTGACATGATGTATTCATTATGATTTTTACTGTAAATACAAAGTGGTCCCCTAAAGCCATTTAATGAAAATATTTTTCTTCAATTTCATTTCCATTAATTCTAGCACAAGATCCCAATAGCGAAACCCCTTATGTGGGCAAGGAGATGAAAGTTTATGGCCAAAGACCACCCGAACAGGAGTGTCCAGTGTGTGAAACATGTCCAGATGCAAGGTTTTTATAATATTTTCTAAACATTTTTTAAATTCTTTTTACTCCCTAAAATCCCCAGAATACTTGTGGCTCAAAGAGTAACAAATTTTGGTTAATTTCTTTAAACATTTTTGCCAATTTTGTGCTGCTTTGCACAATCCTTGGAAGCCAACAGTTCGTTTCGTTTTCGTTTATTATTTTCGTTTCTATTGTTTATTGTTCAGAATGGGAATTAATTTTTTCTAATGCTTTTTTCTCTTCTTTTTTTTGTTGTTGTTGTTATAATGTTTTGTGAATACATTTTCATTAGTTTGTATCAGTGTAAGGATTCGATTAATTCCAATTTCGAAATTCAACCAACCGGAAATCATAGTTATCCTGGCTTACCAAAACGCAAAAAGAGTAAGTATTTTTTGTTTTTTTTTAATTTTCATTTTCAACTCTTCTATTCAATACGTCTCTCTTACTCTCCCCCTCTCTCTCTCATCGAAAAACAAAAAAATAGAAATTCATTCAATTCAATAACAAAAATAGAAGCTCCACATACTCACTTACATAACCGCTCGTATACATTGAAATGCTTGCATAAAAGCAGTAGCCATTCAATATCCTTTTAGAATTATAGTCCTGTTTTGACTTCTTAAGTACAATGGAAGAATATTTTTCGAAAAGTTTTAACATTAAAAGGATTTCCTTAGAAAGGCAAAGCATGTAAAGGAGCTCAATCAACTGGAGCTTGTTAAAACTTCCTAACCTTTCAATGTAAAGTCATGATGCTGTAAATCTGGACATGCCAACTGAGGCTTATTGGTTCATATGGCTTTAACACGGTCAGCTCTGTGTGATAATTATTATTACTACTGTCATGAAGAGGTACCATAGTACAGCGATCTAAGCCGTTTGCCTTGACCAACATCAGCACTTTTTATGCTGCCAGGCATTTTCTCCTGGTATGCATTAGTGCTTCAAAGGTCCCAAGCAAGTATTCTCATGATTCATTCTTGTAATCATAGAATCCACATGTTGACCTCCAAACAATCCCCTATTAGGTACCCTGATTCTACCCTAAGCCCTGCCAAACGACCGATTACCTCAAACTCTAGGCTGTTCCTGTATAGTTTGATGCCTAACTCTAACCTCCTTTTACTGTAAATTTCTAAACAAAAGTTTTGATCAAATCAACTTGAATTAAATTCCCATTAGACTTTGCCTCTCATTATCGATCAGAGATCAGCAATAAGTATTCAAAACGATGAGTAGGTTCGAGTCATACTTATAATTTCAGATACCTATACGCATTCATACTTATTTCGATATCATACTCATACTACTCATACTCAAAGTTGGAAGTACTCATCGTACTCATACTTAACAATAAGCATGATGATGTTATTGGCTTCGACTCGTCGCTAATTAACATTTACATGAACCACAAAATAAGTATGATTCGCGTACAAGCACTCAAATACTCACAAGAAGATTGTGTGTATGCTTTGCTTGTTGTCTTTGTCTTTCCTTTCTTCTTTGTTTGTATATGCAACAACAACAAAGGCTGTAAATTTTGATGAATGATTCAAGCCACTCGAATCATTTATTAGTTCTTATAAGTATTTTTCTAAATTTATGAATCAGAATGAGTAGGTGTATGAATCGAATATATTTGGAATGTTGTGAGTTTGATGTCAACGTTGTACTCATACTCCTTGCTACTTATACTTATAAATCAATGTTGTAGCGAATACGAATGAATCAGAGTAGTTGAATTTCAATTCTGTTGATTCATTCATACTCAAAATTGCATTAGTGCTTATGAGTAGCGAAAAAACGATTCATTTCTGATCTCTGCAATCGATTTGATGTTTGTGGCACATGACGGAACGTTTCGGATAACTGCATAGCGGATGAAGTGGCCAGAACAATGAATTCTCGACTTTGGATACCTGGAATGACAATGAAATTATTTGGTCGCGGTCGTGATGTCATCTCGACTGTAGTGACCGTGCTTACGGGTTATTGCATCGTGGGTAGACACGCTGAGAGAATGAGGCTCCATTTTAACGACTTCTGCCATGGATGCAGGTCCACTGAGGAAGAGGAAACTGTTATTCACTTTCTTTGCCAGTGCCCGTCTCTTGCTAGTGCCCATCCTTGTCAGCTTAACGGAGCTATCATCTATTGATATCAAGGATATAGCTTCCTTCATCAAACTTTCTGGCTGGTTTTCCAGTGCGGGGTAGTCGTGCTTTTGTTATGCAGCCCTTGCGCTGACCAACTTGGAACTTGATTCGTACGGGCAGCCATGCGTGCTCAAGTGAGCTTTGTGACATCAGAGCTACCATTCCCAACATAACCTAACCTAACCTCGTGAACAGTAGATCGGCAGCTTCAGGCATGGGCTCAATGGCGCAGAAAGCCTGGCCAAAGGCTTTATAAAAAGGGCGTGGCTGCTTTGTTTAAACTCCAGAGAGTTAGGCTCAGCACCATTGTGGGGTATTATGGTGCATTGCATTATAGGACCGCTTGGGAGGCGTATTGGTCTTGAACAGCTTGATGATTTATACGGAAGCTGTAGAGAAGTGGAAAAGGATCAGACTGTTTTTCACCAACTATGTACATGCCCGGCAATCGGTGAGAGGAGAAAGAGGCCATTGGGTGGTTACTACATGGGGGACCTGGATGAGCGTTGATATTAGCGGTCTAAGTCGGAAGTTCCGAGTGGTTCCTGGTTAGGGGAAAATGTGAAACTGTGGTATCACAATGGACGCTGTGTGTGGCCTTAGTGTGGCCACTCATAAGGAGACAGCCACTTCTTTCTACTTATCTACTTTGTTCCTCTTTGGTTTCCCTTTTGGCGACTATAACTTTTCAAATATTTATTCCGATTCCATAGAAAAGTTCTGTCTCCTTCAGTTCTCACTTTTCCTCTCCGAAAGTTCGTCTACATGCTTATTGCCGAGAATTCCCATAAGACCTGGGCAGAGGATGATTATATTTTTATTAACTAAAGGATTATCTTCTATCCAAGTTGAATTGAGCATATCCTTTGAGAACATAGGCCTTCACTTGGGAAATACCCTCGGTTAGCCATGAGTTTCAAAAAGTTTTTCATTTTGGAAGCGAAATCATATGCCACAAAATGAGTCCTTATTTAAGTGCGTTAGTAAAGCAAGTCTTCACTTTTACTAACAAGTTCTGATGACAAGCATTTGCCAAATCAAGAAGTCTACTGGTTCTTTGCAGGAAACAGTTAAGAAGGAATCTCTTAGTTACTCGGTTCATTAAGTCATGAGATTTCCTAAAGAATTTTATGTTACACTTGTCATTCCGTCAATCCATCAATTAATTTGGTCTTCAGTACTATATGCAGCGAGCTTAAAGTTAACAGAGCTTCTAGCACTTCTGTAAGATTGGTTTTTACTGTATCTTGACCAATTCCTTTTAAGCTCTTTCCAGAGTGGTTCTGTTCGTCCAGAGACAATGAATTATTTGTCTAATCATCATTTCATATTTTTTACGCATCATAAAATAAGAAAAGAATTCATTATTTTAAGCCTCTGATGGCAAAGTTCATTGTCGATTTATGAATGCATGTCTGCCAGAGTGTGTGCGTTTGTTTTGTTTGTATTGCTGAAAGCATGCTGTGATGTCATAAAAACCAGACAAGTTTTAATTGAATCGTAAGTCTATTGTAAAAAAAAAATACAACAAAAACTCAACAACAACAAAACTTAAACAAATACATTCATAGTCTTCGAATAGAATAAAAAACAAACCGTATAGCCCCACTAATTAGATTTGGTGATTATAACTCATACATAAACACACACACACACACATTACACACATTGTTGCAAACAAAACAAAGATGGTTGTTTAATCCTTTTATAAGAATAAATATGAGAGTGTAGTTGTTATTAATTACGAAGAGAGAGGATGGAGTGAGAGAAAGTGTATGTACATATTGTAATCCCAATTTTCTCTTCCGTTCTTCTTTTTTTTTGTGTCTTCGTTTTTAGGTTGCATTTTATATGCAGTCGGTAAGCCCGTTTTCCATAAATACGTTGATGAGCTGCATGGTTCGTGGCTTAAGGATCCCGCCGCTAAGGATATCGACCGTGAGAAAACCTACATAACAAAAGAGAAAGACAACAAACTGCTGTACGAATACACCTCAAAGGTGGCCTATCGCATGAATGATGTGCCGCGCAAACAATATGATTTGGGTGTTGGTTTTCAAGTGAGTTTTATTCGAAAATTATTTAATTTCCCGAAATTGTTGTTTGGAATTTTAACTTGAATTTTTGTTTTCTTTTCATTTCTTCTCTCACGTACATATATTATTCCAGGGCAATGCTCATGTGGTGTATAATGGCTCATTCTATTACAATCAATACAATTCGGATTTAATTGTAAAATTAGATTTGTCTACTGGCAAAAAAATTTGTAAGTAAATTATGGCCCCAAAATGATTTAAAAGTCTATACGGCACGTTAGGTTTACACTGAAGCTAAAGACAGTGGTTCAAATAGTGGTTGCTGCGGTGATTTTTTAATGATTTTTCTTTACACGACTGTTTTTAATTGCTATGTGAGTTGGAATTTATGCAAAATGCATCGTAATAATCCGTAATTTAGGCTCAACTGTTGGGAATGCTGTGTGATCTATACTTACTTACTTAATTGGCAATTAACAACCCGATTATCATACTTCCATGCGCCTCAGCTTCTTACACACCTTCGCCAGTTGGTCACACCTATCGATGACAGGGATTCCTCAACTTGGTCCTTTCAACCTAATCAAGATCGTTCTTTTCCTCGACTACCTCAAACCCCAGCATCAAATATTCATCTCGCAGGAGCATCCTAATCAATGGGAACGACATGGACAAGTCAGCGCTGCTGCTGCTAAATGCTAATACGCTGCTCATACACATTGGATAGAATGCGGAAATCATCGCCAATTTTCACTGGTCGAAGATCTTACGTAGGACTTTTCTCTCGAACACTCTGAAGGCTGCCGTATCAGTGCTTAATAGTTTCCAGGCGACTGCCTTTCGTCTCCTAAGTACATGCCCGTCAAACTTTGTCAAAGGAGAACAAAGTGCTTAGGCGCTTACTATATGGATGACCTAGAGAAACTGTCATGGATTAACATTGCCTGTCTCAGTTGCTTCTTAAGTACCTACGAGTGGTTCCATAACCAGGGGGTAAAGAAAAACTGTGGTAATACCCACACACCGAAGTCGCCGTAGTCTAGTAGGTAGTGTGTTGGCTTATTAGACGTAAAGCCCGGGTTTGTAACCTAGGTCAAGCATCAAAACGAAATATAATGAAAATATTTCTTCCTCCATTTTCCTCTTAGCAGATTTCTGCCAAAAACTCTGAGAATAAATAACCTGCCTTGAAAAGCTTTACAAAAATCTGCCGGAATCGGAATCGGCGTTAAACTGTAGGTACCGTCAAGAATGATAAACTAAAGATTACGCCTTGAGCATGATTTCCCATTAGATAACGTTGTTGGGCTATTTTAAAAGTTTCCAAGTCTTTTTCATATGTGAAAATGAACATTTCTTCTGAAAAGTGTATGCACTACGTGAAAGTAGTTGGCAGCCCTGCAATATAACATACATTATCATTAGCCAATAGGAACACAATTTGCGTGACGTCATTGATTCAACATGCGCAGTAAGTTTTAATTTTGTGTGCGTAATGGCGTAATCTTTAGTTTATCATTCTTGGGTACCGCTACTCACGTATAAAATTAACGCCCACAACATGAGTGGTGTGAGAAGTTAGGCCGTAATCCTGACTGGCCCTATGTGGCGTAAGTGTTTCCATTTAATTCTCTGAGATAAGCAACTGCCACTACCTACTGACCTACCTATCACCATAAATGTATTCTGAGTCTACTTTTTTTAATTTTTTATTTAATGTAACGGATATGATTACCTCAAACCTATTTGGTTGGAAAAGAGCCTTTGTCTCTCTCCATTTTCCCTTTCTTTGAACATACCTCCACAAACCCGGGAACCCGGTAGAGGACAACCTTATTCTGTTTACGTAGTAGATTCAGCTGCGGTAAAAGTTATCATCGAGAGGCATTCTCAAATACTTTGTAGTGTTTACCTATCACGTCACATTTCTTACAATTAAGACTCGTAATTGAGTCGAGTAGTGATCAAAAAATTTAAATGTTTTTTTTTCCTTGAAACTAACTATTTAAAGAGTTTGAATGATAAAAACTCTCTATAGAATTGTAAACCTCTTTACCATAATACCTTTAAAACCTGACCTAAATTACATTGTAGAATTACAAAAAACAATAACAAATTACATGAAATTAAAATCAAAAGTTTTCATTTAACAAAAATTCCTTAAAACAACATCAAAAAAAGTCATTTCAACAGAAACCACTGTTTAGCCACTGCAGGCAATAGAAAAAACTTTTGATTTTCCAACGAAAATAGAAGTTGAATGAATAAAAACAAAACAGACAGACAGACAGAGAGACTGACTCAGAGTCAGCGACAGAGTGAGAGTCAGAGTGAGAGTCAGATATGAAAAACTAAATAAAAATTCTTCTTCATTAATTGCAGCAACACAATTGCCGAGTGCTGGCATTGCATCTGGTAATAAATTGTACTCGACAGGCTACAATTACATGGATTTTAATGTGGATGAGGTTGGTTTGTGGGTAATTTACAGCACTTACGATTCCAACAATACTCTGGTGGCAAAGGTAAGAAGACTAAAACTGTTTTACCACACATACATACACATACATATATACATACATACATACATATACAAGCTTAGTATACTCCCAGCTAGCATTTGGAAGATTGTTTTTATAAAAATCACCTTGATGAGTCGTTTTCAGAGTACTTTTGTGATCAAAAACTTGTTAGTCAGTTACACGATTAAGAAAGGACTCAAAAATGATTCGAGTCAATGAGTAAAATGAGTTCGATTTAAAATACAACAAAAAATTGTATTACATTCGGAAATTAATCATTCAGACGTTAAAAATGTGACTCGTATTCATTTACTTCTACTGAAGATTGAAAAACACTTAATAAAAAACAGATCATGCAGGGGCTTGAAAAGTAATTGATGATTGGGAGTTTTACGATCATATTTTGCGCAAGTAGATGATTAAAAAATGGCTATGAAATAAAGTTCAATTCTTTTTAAATAGAAAAGTTTTCTTTGCTTTTAACGAAAAAGAATATTTCTTTAAATAAATTTTGATGTATGATGTACACCACGAAGGTTAACTCAATATTCTTTCTTTGATACTTAACGTTCATACGAACGTGATTTTGGAAATCGCGGCAGTGTGAACGTAGGACTCAGAGGACCTAATAAAAACACTTGAAGAGTAAAATAGAATTATTAGTACGACTAATAAATGACTCAAATTGTAATCATAAATCACATAAAAACGAGTCCAAATTAATACGAACATGACTCCTAAATGACAATAAAAGGACTCATAAAAGACTCGTATGTGATTAAAAGATGACTGAAAGACAACTCGAAAAAGAATCATAAACGGAGGTTAACAAGACTAATGAATGATCAGAAAGTGACTGAAAGACAACTCGAAAAAGAATCATAAACAAAGGTAAATAAGACTAATAAATGATCAGAAAGTGATTCGAAAATGATTACAAAGCTACTAGAAAAAGAGTCGAAAATTACTCTAAAATAATATAGGTAATGGCTCATAAGTGACTTTTTAAGAAGATAGTAAAATAGATTCATAAGTACGACTAATAAATAACTCAAATTGTAAACATAAATGACATAAAAACGAGTCCAAATTAATACGAACATGACTCAGAAATGACAATAAAAGGACTCATAAAAAACTCGTATGCGATTAAACGATGACTAAAAGACAACTCGAAAGAGAATCATAAACAAAGGTAAATAAGATTACTAAATGATCAGAAAGTGATTCGAAAATGATTACAAAACTACTAGAAAAAGAGTCGAAAATTACTCTAAAATAATATAGAAAATTACTCATAAGTGACTTTTTAAGAAGAGAGTAAAATAGATTCATAAGTACGACTAATAAATAACTGAAATTGTAAACATAAATGACATAAAAACGAGTCCAAATAAATACGAACATGACTCAGAAATGACAATAAAAGGACTCATAAAAAACTCGTATGCGATTAAAAGATGACTAAAAGACGACTCGAAAGAGGATCATAAACAAAGGTAAATAAGATTACTAAATGATCAGAAAGTGATTCGAAAATGGTTATAAAGCTACTAGAAAAAGAGTCGAAATAACATAATGTAGAAAATGACTCATAAGTGACTTTTTAAGAAGAGTCGCTCGTAGTCACTTTTTTCTCCCGACGAAAGAGTCTTTTATAATCAGAAAATGAGCACATATTTGAGTTTTTAATCGCGCAGAAGAATCAAAAAAGACTCGAATTTGATTAACAATTTTCAAAATTGCTGGCTGGGCTTATGGAAAAAAGAAAATAAAACAAAAACAAAAACAGAAATAAAAATAAAAATAAACAAACCAACAAGAACAATTACTTAAAACTCTAACTGCAAACAGGCACACTCTTTACATCTTTATTACCCATATGAAGAGTACAAGAGGGAGAGAGAGATAAAAGAAGGATGTTCAATAATATTTATTGTACATGTACATACATGTTCATGTGATTTCATTCATGTCGTTGACTAGCAACGCTTATTTTATTTACATTCCTTTACCCTTCTTCTGTCCCTTCCTTTCCCTTGGAAAACTTTTCTTCCATACAGAAAACCCAGCCGCCTGCTAAGTCTGCTTTTGTAAATTTAATACTCTTGGGGCATTTCAACTTTAAAATTTATACGATAATGCTGACTTAAAATAGTATTTTTCGTCTTTCTTCTCCACCATGCCATCGCATTCCTCCCACACAACCATGTTCATCTTCTATTCATTTGTTCATCAGCATTCAGGATTTTGTAAACGAATGACAAGTTGTATCCTGATTCTGTTTCTTCTGGTTTTTGTTCCTTTTTGTTCCCTTTGTGTAGTTGCAAATGCTGCAACAAAACCACAAAGACATTAAGGGACTTGCCTAATGAGTTTTATAGGGATTGTGTGGCACCTGCTGAATACATGCTTAAGAGAGGCATTTTTTAAGTGAAATTTAATCGGGTTCACTTGGACTTGCAACAGAAATGGAAGAACAACAAAATTTTTTAAACAAAAAAAGAAGGACAACAAAAAATCAAGGCGAACTTAATTTAATAAAAAACCAAACGAAATTTCGTTAAACTTTTTCTTAAAATTAATTAAGACGGACAAACCAGCTGCACTGTGATATATTTAGAGTTCTAATATTGAACTTAGGCTGCCACAACACTGTGGTGTTTTCAAGTGAAGCATTGTTTCTTGGGTAGCGAATATTTTCCTGTTAATCTCTTGATTTATTCGGGCAGAATGGCTACACTTAAGTCACTAACAAACGCCTTTTGAACCCCTGTCCTAGTCAATAATTGCCATTAATATCTCAGGTAACTCTCATATGAGTCCTGAGACATAACTACAACGCATTTCTAATGAGCTGGCCAGAGCCGGTAAGGAACTTGCAGTCCTCAACATATTACAGACCATACATACCATTGCTTAGTCATTACAACCCTTCAGTAAGGATACCGTCCTAGCTTCTCACACCCCTTATGGATACGAGACCTACAGTCGACTCTGAAATAATTGAAAGAGCTTCGAAAAATTCGCCATTTCCCGAAGAATTAAAGACATCGATGGATAGTCTTGAAATTAATATGATGCCCGAAAGGGGTTTAAGAGTTTTATGTTGGAGTTCTTCAGATTATTTTTAGGAAATAGTCTGTTATTGAGCAGACGTTTCATCGCCATGAGGAGAGCCATGCCGTTGGTCTGTAATACATCGCAGTAATCTTATAATCTGGATTGTCAGAAATTATTCAGAACTCTCATTAGGCCCTCACCTACCTTCAACTCACGTTTAGAATTGGTTTCATGTGGGTAGAATAAAGCTTTGGCCTTCCTACAGGTTGAACTACATTTCCATCCTTTGTTTATGAGTGAATTGATCGTTGTTTCAATGATTCCAATGAAGAAACCTGGTGATTTCTTCGATTTCTTTCCTTACGTTACTTTCAAAGTTAACCCTGAGATTGCCTGTTCATCCTTAACTTCGTTGGCAATAATGTCGCAATAATCAGGTCCCCGACATGATTTAATTTGATCATCCAACATGACGCCAAGTCAGACATCTCCAGCCAACATGAAATATGAAGAAATATTTCTTAGGCGATTTGCCCTACCCATCCCCACAAAGGCCCTGTTCGCCATGCTTAACTGCCTTTCTACTAAGCTTCTCGCTAAGCAGGTGGCTAAGTTCACTCCGACGAGTCTTCATGCCCTGCCTCGTTGGCTCGTAGTCCTCTCTGGTCACTCATCTATTTTGGAGATTGATCGGGTGACCCCACTGGATATCGATTATTTCCGTATGGAATACTGTTTTGATAGGGGTTACAACTTCCTGATCCCGAGTTGGAACGATTGGACCCATGATGTGACCGTTCCCCCAGAACTCCTGGCTCCAAATTCGATTGCGGAGTCGGCAGTGGTGTCTACTCTGGGAGATTGGACTTAAACATTTCACTCCAGCTGCCGGACTACTGCAGCGTGTTCTAGGGGCAGGTAATGATCATCTACTGGGCTGCATTGCGGATAATTCTGAGATTATCAGTTAATGTCGCCGCTGCCTCAACCTTCTTTCTGGGCGATTCAACGTCACACTTAGCTGGATCCCCGGACACTGCGACATTCCGGGAAACTGCAGAGTGGACGAGCTGGCCAGGACTGGCGGACTTCTACCGCAATCCTCTTCAATCGACTTGGGAATGCCACTTACCTCGTTCAAACTGGCCATTGCGCGGAAGTTCTCCCGCGACGCCAACCTATCCTGGATCAATGAGGAGACCGGCTCCACCGCTAGGCGGACTTGGCCCAACCAGTTGCTTGGACTTGGTCGTAACATCATCGCGATCACAGTGACCATGCTTACAGGTCACCTGCATTATGGCTAGACACGCGAAAAGAATGTGGATCCCATTTAACGATTTCTGCCATGGATGCAGATCCACTGAGGAAGAGAAGACTGTTATCCACTTTCTATGTCAATGCCCATCTTTTGGGAGATACAGATATAGGTTATTTGGCTCTCCAAACCTTGTCAGCTTGACGGAGCTATCGTCCATTGACGTCAAGGACATAGCTTCGTTTATCGAACTTTCTGGCTGGTTTTCCAGCGTGCGATAGTCGTGCTTTAAATATGCAGCCCTTGCACTGATCAACTTCTCCCTCATTGGCTCTGAGAACTTGGTCAGTACAGGTACTGCGTTCACCTGTGGCGTCACAACGGGCCGCTATGCGTGCTCAAGTGAGCTTTTGGTATAAAGCTACCACACCAACCTAACCAACCTAAACTAACCTGCCCTACCCGGAGAGTAAATAAAAATTGCCATGAAAAGCTTTACAAAAACTCTGTCATTCAGAGTCGACTTTGAGCTGTAATGCACGCCACTCATGTATAAAATTAACGCACACAACATAAGCGGTAGGGGCTTAGCCCCTAGGACTTAAAGTTTGTAATTAACAATTATATATATTGCGCCTTAGTATTGAAACTACATATCGTTCGGCCATATGCAAGTGGTAGAGTGCTAAAGTGCTTACTGTAAGGAGTGATGGCTTGGCTCACGTCATTCTCAAGGGAAAATGTTGGCCGATGACGCCAACAGTCCAAATTTTCGCGCTGAATTGAAGATTTAACTCCCAAATGGATTGGTACTCTACCAAATTCGATAATTTTGTACGATAACATATCCATCTATCGAAAAGTAGAGTCAGCTTCCAACTGCCCATTTAACGAACATACGAAGTTCTCTATGGTCCTTCAGTCTGAACAAATGACAACTAATTTGATGGATATGGATTTAAAAGATGGATGTTATCTATCGTCAAAGTTTGGAAATCTCTATTAAAAGACTTAATTTTTTTAAAGTGTATTACTTACTTACTTACTTAATTGGCCATAACAACCCGATTGACGGCATTTCGGCCTGCCGCAACACATCCTTCCAGGAGCCTTTGCTTCTTAAGCGCCTACGCCAGTTGGTCACACCAATCGATGACAGGGCTTCCTCGATTTGGTCCTTCCAACGGACACAAGGTCGTCCTCTTCGTCGACTACCGCAGATCCACGCATCAAATACCCGTCTCGCGGGAGCATCCTCCTCCATTCGAACGACATGGCCGAGCCAGGACGCTGTACAACGTCCATGTCGTTGAGGAGCTCACTGTTGTATCGGATGCGAAAATCATCGCCAGCTCGCAAAGGACCGAAGATCTTACGTAGGACTTTTCTCCCGAATACTCTCAAGGCAGCTGCATAAGTTCTTAATAGGATTTTTGCTCCTGCGCCATAAAAAAGCACGGGTAGGATGAGCGTCTTGTAGAGTATTAGTTTCGTTTTACGAGAGAGGTCTCTGCTACTCAATTGCCTATTGAGACCATAAAGTGTATCCTCCTTGAAATATGTTTCGTAGCCAGTGTAATTACAAATTGAACGCCATGCAATCCTTGTAATTCATTTGTCCATTTTTAAGTGATTTAAGAGACTGCATCAGCATCGTGGTTTTCTTGTTTCTATGGATATCCTTAAAACCCTACACTACATACATCTTTTAGCGGTTGTAACTGAAATTGTAATTTTCTTTTGTGTTCTGTTTTGTCTGTCATTACAGTTGGATGCCGAAAATCTGAAAGTCCAGTACAATTTCAATATTACGTTGGATCATACGAAATTCGGTGAAATGTTTATTGTTTGCGGTCATCTGTATGCCATCGATTCGTGTACGGCTAAGAATTCACAAATACGTTATGCCGTTGACTTGTATCAGGGCAATTTAAGGACTGTCAATTTGCCCTTTACGAATCCCTTCAGTCGAACGACCACGGTCGGCTATAATCCATATACAGTGGTAAGTAGTAGGTAGTGGAACATGGAAATATAAAAAATTTTGTTTTGTGTCTCTTAAAGTTTAAGAGGTTTGAAGTGTAAGTGTATGTGTAAGAGAGAGAGAGAAAGAGATAGAGAAAGTAAATTAATAGTTGTGTTAGTGTAGTAGTGTTACATATTGTATATCCTTGTGTACATTATGGTGCTTAACAAATATTTAGTTTTGTTAGCAAGAAAAACCAAACAAAAAACTGAAAAGGATTCAAGGATAACATATCAAATGATACTTGTATACGCCGCCATCATTTTTATTGGTTTTGTGGTGTTATAACGAGAGAGAGAGAGGGCGAAAAAGAGAGAGAGAATGGTATACGGGGGAAATGAGAGTGTCAATGACAAATATTTATTATTTGCCCATTGCCAACCAACTATTATCCTGAACACCATATCAAATTGCCTCCTGCTGCACCATATTTAAGCACACATAAGTAATGGTTTAATCCCTTGCTAAGGACATTTTACTTTTTGTTACTATTCTTTATCGATGTTATTATTGTTGTTGTATTTCCTTTGCAAATAAATCAATTTCTTCTTCTTTTTTTTTTGTTTTGTTGGAAATTTTCTTTTAATAGTCCCAACATTTCCTTGTTAACGATTGATGTTGATAGATGGGCTTCAGTGTTAAATTGTCAGTATGCTTGTGATAATATCCGATGAAATGTTGAAAGATTTTCTTTATAGACGATGATAAATTTAAGCTTTACGATAACCTTAGAGCCTTATACGCTAACAAGAAGCATAAAAAAAAATATTCAAATATTTACCTAAACATTGTTAAAGAGACAATAAGGGGTTGTGTGTTCAGGCTATAAAATTAGTCTTGAAAAGCATTATCCTTTTGGGTAAACAAAATAAATGCTTGGCAGCCATATTAAATGTAAGAAAAAAGGTGGAAAAAAATAGAACAAATGAAGAAAATACTACTTCGAAGCAAGCTATGCTGTTTTTGTATTCAAAGGATATTTGCTTAGTTTCATCGGCATGGAAGTTGAGAGATGATCGCAGGATTTGTTTTGCCTAAGTGGACGCTTTTCGGTAGATTTGTTCAATTCAGCTTGGACCGCAAGAACATTGCACAAGACATAGCACTACTCTCTGACATAAAGGCAGTCATCTAAGTAGCCATTTAAACAGCCATCCAAGCAGCCATTCAAGCACTCAATTCACATGAGTCTGGGCAAATGATCGCAGGATTTGTTTTGTTTTTGAAGCAATGGAATGTTTTTTTACTGCATAAGTAACGAGGTAGTCACCAAGCCTAAGTGGACGCTTTCGGTAGATGTGTACAATTCACCTTGGATAGCAACAACATTAGACAGGACACAGCACTACTCTCTGACATAAAGGCAGTCATCTAAGCAGCCATCTAAACATCAATCCAAGCCGTCATCCAAGCACTCAATTCATATGAGTTTGATTTGAGGATGCTATCGCATCGTCTGGGCAAATTGAATCAGCTAGACCACTTATGTCCTAGCTTCTCACACCACTCGTGTTGTGGGTGTTAATTTTATACTTGAGTGCCAGGACCTGCTGTTTAAAATCGACTCCGAACAACAGATTTTATTGAGAAAATATTTCACGGCAAGTTTATTTTCCCTCGAGAGTTTTTGTGTGAAATTTTATTTCGTTTTTTGTTGGAGATGTCTGATCTGGGTTTTGAACCGTGACCTCATGTCTAATTAGCCAGCAAACTACCTACTAGACTTGGACGACACACTTGTGGACTCTATGTTTTCACTAAATATTTTCCAAGGAGAAGAGTTTTAAACTATGCATCAGACTATGAACTCCCTGAAGTCGCCGTAGTCGAGTAGGTAGTGTGTTGGCTTATCAGACGAAAGGCCCAAATTCAAATTCCAGGTCAGATATCAAAAAGAAAGTATGAAAATATTTTTCGGCAACTTCCTAACAGCAAATTTCTGGCAAAAACTCTGAGAGTAAAAATTGCCATGAAAAGCTTCTCAAATATCTGTTGTTCGGAGTCGACTTAAAACTGTAGGTCCCACCACTTATGCATAAAATAAAAGCACACAACACGAGTGGTGTGAGAAGCTAGGATGTTGTACAATGGGTCAATTCGAACTCCGGGTACTGTAATTGTCACAGTTGACAAGTACACGTCCTCTAACCTAACCTAAACATGAACTTCCTATAGCCTAATAGGTAGTGTATTGGATTATTAGACGAGAGCTTATGGTTCAAATTCCATAACAGACATCTCGAACAAAACGAAAATTCTTTTGGCGACTTCCTCTCAGCAGTATTCTGATAAAAACTCTGACAATAAAGTTAATTGCCATGAAAAGCTTTTTAAATTCATTGTTCAGAGGCGGCATTAAAACGTCGCTGAAGTGACGTAAGAAGCTAGGTTGTAAACCCAACTAAATGTTTGTAGTGAAATTAAGTAAGGCTCCGAGGATCGGTTCTCAAAATAGGCATCGCTTCAAGCACATCTGTTTTAACTGTATTTACCAACGCCAAACATTATTTTGAAGTTACCCAAGGCAACAGGATTTTGGGAAAGCTTTATAAGGATATGCTATATAAATTGAGGACAGAGCAGTAAACTAGATCGTACAGATGCAGTTATTGAGCATATCTAAATGAAAATAAAAAATATGCCTTCCAGGAATCACATCCATTACATTACATACGGGGTTTACTGCTATTAGAACTTCAACCTTCATAGTTATGCCGCTTGGTTCTAGCTCCGGGAGTAGAGGAGGCATTTGGAACCTTCATGGCAAGATATATGCAAGTCACCTTAGTTGATTATCTATTACTCAGCTCTACTTTGAGATAATAAAGCCAAATGGGAGTTCTCAATGTGTTTAAGGAACTCTTTTGCTTAATACAGTCTAATAGAGTCTAAAGAAGTACTTAGAGTACGTCCACTCTAGCAACTACACTCTACATGCTACAGAATTTTCTTGGATATCCCTGTAACCCTGAGGATACGGAAGGGCGTAAGGCTTATACTGACCAGCTTTGATATGTAAGTTATATCCCGATATAATCTGATTTCCAAATGACTGTCTGGAGCCTGAATAAACTTGCAGTAGAAAAAATTCCCTACTCAAGATCAGCCCGACGAGAGTGTCATCATTACCTTCGATTGAAACCTACTACAGCAGTCAGGAGCACGGAAAGTATTTTTCTAAATTTATGAATCAGAATGAGTAGGCGTAAGACTCAAACATATTTTGAATGTTGTGAGTTTGATGTCAACGTTGTACTCATACTCATTGCTACTTATACTTATAAATCAACATTGTAGCGAGTATGAATGAATCAGAGTAGTTGAATTTTAATTCTGTTGATTCATTATACTCAAAATTGTATAAGTGCTTTTGAGTAGCAAAAAAACGATTCAATTCAATTTCAATTCTCTTGATTCATTCATACTCAAGATTGCACCAGTGCTTATGAGTAGCGGAAAAACGATTCATTGCTGAACTCTGATTCAGACAATGTACAAGAAAGCACTTGGCGTCTGGAGATTATCAAATGAAAATAGTTTCCCAAAACAACTAGGCATTATGACAAATGGAAGCCATTTAAGCATATTAGAAGTGAGGGTAGTGCGCAAAGCATACGTATTCAGTATCGTTACAGAACTGTTTACTATTTACAATTTCATAAAGAAATTCAATTTGTCAGGAAGAAGTCCTTAGAACGTTATGAGTTTTGCTGGGAATAACATTAAGTATACAACGACCTGGAAAAAGTTGAGTTTGTTGGATAGTATCGTCTTTGTATGGTACTGCGCACAGCATTAGCAAAGACTTTGTTGGAAAAATAGGTTAGAGTTGCAGATAAGCCTACAGGGTTCTTAATAGGGTTCCGGCCCAGATTTATGAGGAAGAATTAGAGTGTTTGTAAGTCAATTTTTTTACATACACTCAGATTGCAAGCTTCTATTCCTGTATTGTTTTTGGAGGGTTGAAAATAAAGCACTCATGTGTGGAAGGAAAGAATGAGTGGGAGGAGGGTATTAATTATAATATCGATTTCCAAACGAATCAATCACAATTAATTTTATTTTATTTTTTTCTGCTATTCTTTGTTTCATAATAATAAAATTTTAATTGAATTTATTTTTTTGTGTTTTGTTTTTGTATTTCCTTTTTACAGGAATTGTATTCATGGGACCGAGGAAATTCACTCACATATCCGATACGCTATAATGAGCAAAATTTAATGGGTGATCATGCATAAAGTTTACAACAAATAGAAGAAATTAAAAACGTTTTTTAAGTCGCAGAAAAAAAATTTGCAAAATCATTTAAAAATTTAATATTTTTTCAAAAGGACTTTAATTTTATTTTTTTTAAAAAAATTTCAAAAAAACATGCCACAAATATTCCTTGCCTTGCCTGTACAGCCAAAGAAAACTGGTCATCATCATCTTTACCGGACACTACAAACATGGATTAGAAAATTACAACAAAAATAACAACTTCTAGAAACAAAAACGAGTACCCACAGTGAATGGTAAAAAAAAATCATGAGAATTGTGAACAAGAAAAATCATCCAAGAAAATTACCCAAAAACGGACTTAAAAAAAGTGAAAGAAAATGGAAAAAAAGGAAATTTATTTAAATAAAGGACTTACAAGCTCAAGTGAAAGAAAATGAAAAAAAAAATGAAAAGAAAATAAACTTTAAAACAAAATAAAAAATATATGAAATAACACTAAAAAACATACAACTTTTAGATAAATTTTGATGCAACAAATTTTATACATGAAAAGAAACTTTGAAAAATAAAAATGGAAACAATTTTATAAAAAAAAAGAAAAAATAGAAAGAAAATAAAAAAAATTTATTATAAAATTATTTGTATTACTAACATACTGGCTATTATTTATAGAAAATACTACTAGAGTAGAAAATAATTTGAAAATAAAATTTAAACTAAAAAAAAGGGAAACTTTTTAAAACTGTAAACGAAATTGTGGTGTTTAATGGAATATTAGGGGGGCTCATATGAACTATTATTTAATTGGGAGAAATGAATCGATTTATGCTTGAGCAACGTCGGTGTAGATTTTGTCGAAAAATTAATCATCTTTTCGAATGAAGCTTATTTTCATCATATTGGGTATGCTAAGCAAGTAAAATTGCTGTATTTAGGGCTCAGGAAGCAATCACGTTGTTTTAGCCAATGCGCCCATTACGGTTGACTACTTAGTGCGATTTGTGGAGGTGAGGCTTTATTGGCTTAGATTTCGTTGAAAATGAGGACTGCTTTTCATGGTATTGATATAAACGATGTATGGTTTGAACAGGATAGCACAACCTGCCGCTCATCTCAATGATAAAACGCTGGGAATGTAGCGAAGCCAAACTCGTCTCTAAAATTTCTGCAGAAATTACGTCTCGCATGAATACCCAGAAATCAATTAACCCGGCTAAGCGATTTTCTTAGAAGTTTTAGCAGTCCTTCCGTGAGTTTTCAAGCATTCAAGCCAGGCTTTTTACTCTATTTTACGTGTATTCAAAGAAATTAAGCTTGTGCTTTTAGATTCTCAGTGAGCATATCAAAATGAAGGACTCATGAAGAAGTTCGATGGCTACACTTTTTTTGACCATATCCTTAATCCAGTTTACTGCAATCCTGCTATCTCTAGGTTGCCATACGAAATGAAAAATGTACCGCATTGTCATATTTTTGAGAACTTTGTGTCAACTGTAGGCCGACCGAAAGATCTTTACGTTAGAATCTAGTTTTGTGTTAATTGCCTACCATACCATGCCAATACGAAAGCCTTGAGAAGTTAGGACCTAAACAACAATAAGCAATAACTTCAAAAATAAACTTTCGAAAAATAAACTGAGCCGAATAAAGAGGGCTGAATCTTAAGAGGGGGTCGCTGTGGTTCTAGTAAGTAGTGTGCTGGCTTATTAGACGTAAAGCCAGGGTTCGAGTCCCATGCCATACATCAAAAATACAACAAAAAAAGAAAAAAACTATTTTATCGGCCGATTGGTCTTCTCTTTTCTCTTGCTTGTTCTCAAAAATCTGTCCTTCGGAGTCGACTTTAAACTGTAGGTCGCCGTCACTGCTCTCCAGAAAATTAACACACACAACACAAGTGGTGCGAGACAACTGCGGAGCTTCTTGGGGAGGATTGCTGTAGACTGTCGAATGGTTGAAGGTATAGCCACTGGCCCTTTTATAGTTACCAGCAGCAACTTGTTTCCTTAACGTCGCATCTTCCCTCTCATCCTTCTACCTTTCCGTAAAATAACCTGCGACAATGCACTGCAATGAGTAGGGGTCATCCGTAAGTGCTGGTTTTATAAAAAAAAACCACCTAAGTGCTTATATTAGAAGTTTTAGCTGTCCTTCCATTAGCATTCCAAGCATTTTAAAAAAAAGGCGCATAACATCTTACCTATACATGCCATTAAGCTTGTGCTTTGAGGTTCTCAGTAAGCTTCTCATAGCAGAGAACCCATCCCGAACTTCGATAGCTACACTTTATCTGGTCATATCCAATCTGCAGTTTACTGCAATGCAACTTTCTCTAGGTAGCTTCACACGATATGAAAAATGTACAGCATTGCCATCTTTTTGAGAGCGTTGTGTCAACTGTAGGCCGATCTAGAGGTCTTTACGTTGGAATCCAGTTTTGTGTTAATTATCAGGCACATCATGGTAATACGATAGCCTTGCAGAGTTGGGACCAAAAGTAAACTTCCCACAAAGAAATCAGGAGCCGAATAAAAAGCGCCAAGTAGTCAATCGACAAAGTAGACATGGTATATAGGATTTAGTCAGATATGCATTCACATGTAACACTCTGAATTAATATTCTGTGGTATTATATATACCGTTAAGCCAGATAAGCAGGCATTACAAGTAATTGTTAAAGTATGCCTACGCAGAGTATAAAGGCTGGCACATGGGCGTACAAGCGAAGCAATCAAAATCTATGAATCCTAAGAGGCAGGAGCCTAATAAAAGTGCAAAAAAAAATAGTTGTTGGACATCTAGAAGACATCTTCGGGCCGTGGTCTAATAGGTAGTGGTGGCCTGGCTTATTAGACGTAAAGCCACGTGTTCGAGTCCAGGCCAGACATTCAAAGAAAATACAAAAAGTATTTCTTTTGCGATTTTGCTCTCAGCAATTTCTAGCAAAAACTCTTGACAGTAATAAAATTGGCAATGAAAAGTTTCACAAAAAGCTTCGTTCGGAAGTCGACTTAAAACGTAGGTCCTCTTCATATGTATAAATTATTACACACAACATAAGTAGTGTGAGACTCGATCAAGAATCCTGACGTAAAGAGATGTGTAGTGACTAATTATTATGTGATGGTCTAGATAACCATTAATGCTACCAATCTACAGGATTCAATTCAAATTGTTAATTTCCAAACCAGCTCGTACCACTCTAATATGTGGCATCAATTTGAGTAAAATGTGTTAGAGATTGTTTTTAATTATAAAAAAACATTCTTTATGCCGATTAGGGTATTCAATAAAATTGAATTTTTAAAAGAACGGTTGACGAAGGTGTTAAAAAAAAGAAATTTTCTGGTGGGCATCGTGTCTGTAGTTCTTCTTACTATCAATGGTGATGAAAATCCAATATGATACGAACCATAAAATTATCCGAACATCAAAAAATGTATTCAGAAAACACTCACGTTGTTTTAAAGCAGCCAATGCGCCCGTTAGGGGTGACTACTTGGTGTGATTTGTGGAGGTGAGGCTTCATTGGATCAGATTTCGTTGAAAATGAGGACGGCTCTTTATGGTATTGATATGAACGATGTTTGGTTTGAACAGGTTAGCACAACCTGCCGTTCATCTCAATAACAAAACGCTGGGCATGTAGCGAAGCCAAACTCGTCTCTACAGTTTCTGCAGAAATTACGTCTCGCATGAATACACAGAAATCAATTAAAATCTGTCGTTTGGAGTCGACTTTAAACTGTAGGTTCCGCCACTTCTGCATAAAATTAATAAACACACAGTGGTGTGAGACACTGCAGGCTTTTTGGGTAGGATTGGTGCAAACTGCCATGAAAATGTATTTAAGTTTCTTGGGGTATAAAAACATCACCTTGCAAGATATATGTGCACTCCCACTAGATCTAAGTATTCAGCCCTTGCGCTGACCAACTTGGTCAGTACATACTGCGCGCTGTGCCATCAAAATGGGCCGTAATGCGTGTTCAAATGTGCTTTGATAATCAAAGCTACCACTTTAAACACTATTTGCCGCATCCATATCATACTCCATCTATCACTTGATTCAGGTGATTTCGAACAGTTTTAGACAATTGAAAAACTGTTTAAATAATAAGCAGGGTTCAAAAATTCTTTCAATTGCAACTATTTTTATGGTTAGTGTTCTATTAGAGCATTGTATTCATTTCCTTTCTATTACATTCCAGTTCATTGCAGAAAGAATTAGTTTTTCAGCAGGACATTGTACAATGGGTCAATTTCGACCTCCGGATACTGCACTTGTCTTAACCGACAAGTACACGTCCTCTAACCTAACCTAACCTAACTGTATGAGCCTTAGCTTCCTGAAATACACATACTAGAGCAATGACGAACTAGTTGGTAAGGCTCCTTTTTTAAATGTTTATTGCAATGCCTTCAGTCTTATTTATTGCTTACAATTTTCGTTAATCCAGAAAATTCAAATGATTGACAGTGATTGAATGTTGCACTCTCTTGTGACTCAGGCTTTCTCTTTTCCTCGTCATATTTCATGTCATGCTCTGGACGATGAGATACTCTAGATATGGTGCTATAACAGCTCTGTTTCAGGTTTGATTATTGAGCATTGCTTACTAATCGCTGATTTGCAATTGTAAAGTCAAAGATAAATCACTGAACAGATTCACTTATACAGCCTAAGAGCGTAAGTCAAATTGTATTAAAGAAAACAAACAAATATGGACTGGATTTGTTAAAGTGTCTATGAATAGAAACGCATTTCCTTTCTCTCTTTTTCTTTCCTTCACCAATCGAAATGTTTAAGAATTTCAAAGAAAAATTTTTCTTTTTTCTTTCTTCATTTGATTGGAAATTAATTTATTTAGAAAAACGACCCTCGTAATAGTTTACAATACATGAACTATTTTGCTTTTTATTTTCCCTCATAAATTTTAACCTTCCTTTATGACTCATGCACCCATAAACTTGTAGCATAAGGCGTATAAGTAATATTCTGGTGAAGAATTTACGATTTGACGATTTATCATTATTTTGACGATTTTATGCTCCAAAAATACCACATTGACGATGTGACGATTTATGACCTTATTTTGACGATTTTTAGGAATTACATCAAATTCTTTACTTTAGTACATTAAAAGGCACTTTAAGGTTAGTATTTACTTTGCAGTTATTATAATTGCACATTTGAGAGATAATCGGTTTCTGTATCTGTATCGTATGTCTTATTCATCCCTTTGAAGCCAATAATTACAATCACTGGGCGAAGAGAGTTCCTCACACGAATAGTCCGGCTAAGAACTAATTTTGTCTGTAATGCAGTGTGCGATCCACTGCTTAATAGACCACATACGTATGTGCTCACCGAGATTGGCGAGTTTTACGTAGAAATACATGATTCTCGGAAACAAGTCCCTTATTTCGTTCGAACAAAATCCATTATAAAAGCGCTAGAACAGTGAAACATAAGCCATATTGCAACGATGCTCCAATGAATAAATGAAGTTCGATACCCCATCGTCATTAACGGGCAACTTCGCACTCTCTCCTGTACGTGGTCGAAAAGTCCTAAAGTAGAGGTTGAGGCACCGGGCTGTACTTTCTTAAGAAGTTAAGACACTGAAAAATACGTCGATTCTAGCGCACAATATTCTGAATTTGTCATCCAATTTTTGACGATTTCCATGAACTTTTTTGCTGATTTTGACGATTTTTTTCCTAATATTTGACGATTTGATGCTTTGTTTATCTGGCCGCTATGCTACAGCGTTGAAATATTTTCTGTCTGCAGAATGTTTAAGAAAACCGTTTTCACTTTACTCCTTAACATAAACTGCTTTCCCAATTTCAATACAATGTCCTTCGTTAAGAGGATCGATTCCTGGAGTATTAGTTAATCGAGTCGATTAGACTCTGAAGATAATATACTAAAGCGTTCAAATTATTAAAAAGTGACCATATTTGTTACAGAACCCACTTGAAATCGGCACGTTGCTTTACCACTTGAAGTGATAGCACAGCACCAAAGACTGGGCATTGAATAACAAGTTTTGTGACCAATTGAGAGAACACTCTACGTCGTATAGTGTGTGGAACACCCTAATTTATTTATTACGAAATCATTGATAATGTTTTTATTTATTTTATATTCAAATAACTTTATTACATACACATATACATGAATCCTTACTCATATAAGCTTACATATACACCCTCACTCAGGTAAAGTTTAATGGAAGCAACGAAAAAATTGTGTTTTTTTCCAAAATTTTTCTTTTTAATGAAAACAACAGGAATAATTTTTGTATTAATTAGTGTAATTGGTAAATGAAAAACAGTATGAAAATTGCTAAACAAAATGCTAATTACACTGAGTGAAATTAAATTAAGCGCTTTTGTAAAAATAAAGGTCAATGAGAGCCCTTTAAGTGGAACCCTAGTATTCTTTAGTGCCTTCTCGACAAATACTTTGATGTTCTGAACCTTACTCTAGAGCGATAAATTTTATTTTTTAGGTATTATGTTTTGTGTCATTATTTTCAAGGCCCGATTTAGCTTTTGAGGGACCAGTACCTCTGTCTGAATACCCCTCTTTTTGTTAAACATATTGAACCCAACTCGTTGCAGGTAACCTGCAAATGCTTCGCCGTTGTATAGTGTCTAGTAGTGTAGTAGAGTTTTGGCTCATTAGACATGAGGCCTTAGTTCTCTTCCCCCCAAAACAAAAGAATATTTCTTCGGCGAGTACCTCTAAGCAGATTTCTGACAAAAGATCTGAGAGTAAAATAAAATTGCCATGAAAAGTTTCTCAAAATTCTGTCATTCGGAGACGGCTTTAAGGTCAACGTTTTTATCTTTTAAAAACGTTTTAAATATGAGCTCGTAGATTGCAAATAAAATAAAAATAAATTTGTGTTTAGTTTTATTGAAAATGCTTTATTATTTGCACAGTTTTATGTGCCACTGTTCACAACTTGATGTAACAACAACAATTGCTTTGTTTGCTATTCCTTTGTTTACACTCTTTGCATAAACAATAACAATTACTAGACAATTGTTCAAAAGATCTTTGTAACAGTGAGCTTCAAACCATGATTATTCTTTTCAAACACATTGCGTCTTCACACAAGACTGACTGAACCGACAGAAAAGTGTTTTTGCTCATTATCTGACGTGGAGTTTAAACCACATGCATTCATCTTATAAGCCAATACACTACAATCTACTCGGTTTTAGTCGGCTTCTATTACGCAAATTTTTTTCACTGCCTTTAATCGATTTTCACAAAGTGTACTGTGGTAGTATAGAAAACAGAAAAGCTGCAGAGAGAAACATTTTTTGTATTTTTTTTTTATTTTTGTTTTCTAAATAATAATGTTTTAATTTGCATTTACAAATGAGTTCGTTTTTGTTGTCCTGTTGTCGTAATTAATTTTTAATTACAATGTACCGGCTAATGCAGTTATGAATACAGAAATTATTTGTACATTCACTAAGGGATGTCAAATGATAAAATTTAATGGGCATTCCTTTTATCAGAAGCAAAACGATAACAAAAAACGAAATTTTTTAAATAAATTGTTTTAAATTCATGCAGTAAAAATATACACGATGTTTTATCAATCGCAGATATAGCGTAACAAGAAACTGTTACCACTGAACTGAATGTTAATGTCAGCATGTGTCGCCTTGGGTTTATGCCCAAGGGACCTATTTGTAGTATGATCACTGTTGATGCCATCTTACGCTAAATCAACGAGATCATCTAAAAGTCTCACGGTTTCTTTCTCTTTCTAATCTCTGCAATCATTTCCAGGATTCATTGACCGTAAAGTCAATATCTATACCTCTCGCACGAATATCCTGCATTGACTGTCACAGCTGACAGTGGGCATGCTGCTTTTGAAGTTTTATCGGATTTATCTTGCTAATATTCTCAACTGTCTATGCATGAAAATCCATGCATGCATGAATTGATGACATACGCCACAACCATCGCAATTTTGCATGGATTTTCATGCATAGACAGCTAAGAATATTAGCAAGATAAATCCGTTAAAACTTCAAAAGGAGCGTGCCCACTGTCAGCTGTGACAGTCAATGCCCTGGTACCTATAAGATATAAATATTGTACAGCTCTACCGTATCGCTGAAAAAGTTGCGGTAGATGCAACTTACAGGGTGGCTGATATATAATGCAACGAAGTAAGGCGCTATATTTACTTAATTTTTTTTTTTTTAATTTTATTATTCAAAAGCAAAAAATTTTAGAATCAGTTTAGATTTGTTCGAATTGGCCACCTTTGGTACGAATTATGGCCTTCAAACGGCCGACAAAGCCATTACAGGCTGCATGAAAGTGGCTCTGCGATATTTTCAGCCATTGCCGGCGAAACGCCTTCTTAAGATGATCAACGCTTTAGTATTTTTAGTGAGAACCTTACTCTCCAAACTGCCTCAGGCGCAAAAAACCAACGGATTGAGATCCGGAGATTTTGGTGGCCATTGTACGGTAGAAGTGAAGCGAGGAACTCTTAAGTCAATCTTGGTTGACGCGTGTTGAGTGCGGTGGTGCAGAGTCCTGTTGGAATGTCCATGGTCTGCGGCTTCAGTACTGTCCTTAAGACATTTTCCCCATTATATTCGACATATATTTTGACCCCAAGGACGATGAATACGAGCAGGGAGCGACCATCGGCCGTTACGGCGACCCACACCATTACCATCGGCGGCGCTTAAGTTCTGGTGGCCAATCGCAGGTGTAAATTTTCAGCAGACCCTTTAGCAAGTACACCTGATCATTTTGTTTGTTCACAAACTGCTTAATTTGGAATGGCTTCTCATCGGAGAAAACCGAATTAGGTAACTGGCCACTTTTGTGCAAGCGAAGTAACTTCTTAGCTCTTTCCAGTCTAACTTTTTTTTGTCCATCGGTGAGCTCTTGCACTTTTTGGAACTTCAATGGCTTTAGTCCAAGTTCATTTTTCAATACATATTGCATCCGTTCTCGCGATATGTTCAGTTCACGAGCAATTTTTCTACCACTGCGGCATGGATTTCGTTCAAATCTGGCCTTCACTTTTCGGATCATTTCTGGTATTGTTAACCTTTTTTTCGTCCACTTTTTGGACGCGATGCAACACTGCCAGTATCACGGTAACGAGCAATGGTACGAGAAACAAAAGATTTATTCTAACGATAGCCTACCGTGGTTTTCCAATGAATTTCATCACGAATAACTTTTTTTCTGAATCCAATAGATGAAAATGCTTTAGTAAGCTTGTAAATAATAAATTGAACTGTCATTGTAATAAATCTGTCAGCTGTTAGGACGAGTGGTTTACAAATGATAACAACCTGAAGTTGGTTGCAATATATATCAGCCACCCTGTAGAGGAAAGCTAATGTTACTAAAACAAAGTATGTAAATAGCTTTGCCAGACATACTGGCTAAATAATCATTAGGCACTGGCATCATCAGGCAATAACCGGAACTTGGAAGACGCTGTAGCGGCTGGTTGGCATTATTGAGTGAGTTACACTTTCCGAAATTGAAAAGAAGCTTAAACAGCTTCCTATAGGAGTTATCATACATTGATATTGAGGATATAGCTTCGTTTATTAAACATTCAATATAGGGGAGTCATGCTTTAATGAGCATCTCCTGTGCTGACCAACTTCATTATTAAGCTTGATGAAATTCGGTCAGTACAAGGATTGAATTTATCTGTGGCGTCACAATGAGAACAAGTCTCAGTAGTTTAGTCTAGGTAGTGTGTTGTCTAGGTAGCATATTGTTTTATTAGACATGAGCCTTCGATTCATATCTCAGGACTGACATCTGCACCAAAACGAAAAAAAAAAACGGTCTGCTATGAGTGCTCAAGTGAGCTTTGATATCAAAGCTACCACTTCAACCTAACCTTACCTAACCTAATTCTCTTAGTATCCTCCAATGGCTAGTATTCAATCCGTGCAATTGCAACAGCTATATATAGACGTTGACTTGCATTAACTGCTGAGCCTTTTTGTAATAAAAGCTGCAGCGGTAGGAATCATAATATTATGCCCCTTATAATCATTATAAGAGAAAAGTTTCTCGTATTTTAAGAATGCTTTTTGTAGAACTAATGCCTAATTGGTGATCGTTATATAGCAAAAAAAGTTTTGTGAGCAATTATTGTCGTCCTTAGGAGTAGTTATTGTACAAATTGTTGCCTTGTAACATAATACTTCGATTGACTTCTACTCGTATTATTGCAAAATAAGAAAAAACCAATTTGTTTGCCCATGTCCTGTTTTGTTTATTGGACACATAAAAAAAAATTTGTTTTCCAATGTCGATTGGAATCGATATTGTTAATCACGTTTGCTTGTGTTATTAATTTTATTTGATTTCTATTGTTATCTATCGATTGTCCTATTTCTGTTGTTTTATTATTTATTTTTTTGTATTTTTTTTTTCTGAATCATTTTATATGCGAGACTAGTTCCGGAATTATCAGACTAATGAAGCAAACATAATAAACTTGTTTTCTTTATTTCAGGTAGTGTTGAAAAATTTAAATTTTGAAATGGTACTGTACTATCACTGAAAAAGAAATTGTTCGCATCAAATGATACTTTTGTGTTACTTTTATATATGTATGAGTGGTGGGACTCAGAGACCAGCAATGAGTATTAAAAACGATGAGTAGATTAGAGTCATACTTACAATTTCTGATACTTATACGCATTCATACTTATTTTAATATGATACTCATACTACTCATTCGCAAAGGTGGAACTACACGTTGTATTCATACTTAACAATACGTATTATGATGTTATTGACTTCAACTTGTCTCTACTTAACATTTATACGAAGCCCAAAATAAGTATGATTCGCATACGAGCACTGCTATACTCACAAGAAAATTGTGTGTATGCTTTGCTTGTTGTCTTTGGCTTTCTTTTCTTCTTTTTTTTTTTGGATATGCAACAACAACAAAGGCAATAAATTTTATTAATGATTCGAATCACTCGAATCACTTATAAGTACTTATAAGTAGAATGAGTAGGCGTATGAATCAAACAAATTTCGTTGTGAGTTTGATGTCAACGTTGTACTCATACTCATTGCTATTTATAGTTATAAATCAATACAGTAGCAAGTACGAATGAATACTCCTAATTGTATAAGTGCTTATGAGTAGCAGAAAAAACGATTCATTGCTGATCTGTGTTGTAAACACTGTACAATAAATTTCAGAACCTTTTTATGGCAATTTGATTTTACTCTCAGAGTTTTGCCAGAAATTTTATGAGAGACAGTTTGAGTTGAGTTTTGAATCGCTTGTACTAGGCTTCGTTTCCTAGGCCAACACATTACCAACTGCGCTTTGATGACTCCAAATTATTAAAGTTTAGATTCCAGATTTGTTGTTTTTATGTCCGAAAACGTTGATCATTATTGTCCATCTTTTTAGCTGGACCCTGTTGAAGAGTTCTGAAAGCTGTTTGCCGTCAAATTCAGAACCGAAGAAAAGTGAAATAAAAAAAAAAAATAGAGCAGAACAACAACTAATGAATCTTTTTTGAGTCAAAATAGAAGAATTAAACTTATTAGACATGCGGTTACAGCAAGAAGATGTAACATGTAAATTGGCATACTTGCACAGTGACTTCAACCCTTCAGGATTATGTTCTAGCTTCCTGAAGAAACGCGACGCAAACCGAAATGACGCAAAACGCAGTACGATTTTCCATACATTTTTATTGATTTTCAGTTCCGAGATTCATAATTTTAGCTAAAAAATAGATCTTTTAATAATAAAAAAATATTTAATTACTACCGACATACAACAAGCAATTTTTTATGTATGTATTTACATTAGACTTAAACGGGAAATCCCCTTTTTCTGTTTTAGCTTTGTGCAAACATTTTCATATTAACAACGCAAACTGAAACAAAACGACGCAACTTCGAAGACACAGAAATACTAAAAAGACACGTCTTCGAAAAGGGGAAATTCCCTTTTCTTTTTTAGCTTTGTACAAACATTTTCGTATTAATGACGCAAATCGAAGCACTAACGACGCAACTTCGAAACATGCGACGCAAACTGAAACAAAAACGGACGCAACTTTCAAAATCACAGAAATCTTAAAGAGACGCAACTTCGAAGCAGACGCAGAACGAGGCGACTGCAAACCGGGGCTATTAGTGGAGTCGTAAAACGAGCGGTCGTAAGTCGGGGATTACCTGTATATGGTTTCGAAGAACATTTTTTTAAGTAGAAAAAAAAATTTTTTTTCCTGCTTTTGAATTCCAGAAAAAAACTTCAAGTTAAAGAAGCAAAACTTGACATAATTTCTCTCCAAGATGCTCTTGCTGTGCTTCAACTTGTAGAATATTCAAATAATAGAAGTTCAAGTTATAGAAGTTCGACTGTAGCTCTAATTTTGATACGGCACTCGTATAGTTTATTTAGTTCAATTAAAATATATTGCTCTTCTAACTATAATATTATTATGGCTTCTAAATTAAAAAAATAAATTCATAATTTCTGATTCTATAATTTGAAATAAATCATGGAAATTTGTTTTCATTTTTTTGCAAATAATTTTGTTGTATTTAGTATTTAAAGCTTTAAATTACACTTTTTGTTCTTATTGTAAATAAATTATTATTTTGGTTGGGTTTTTTTTGTTGGTTTATGTTATTATTTTTTGTTTTGTAAATACAGTCAAACCTGGTTATAGGCGAAGTTCGTAATAAACGGTGTGAAGTCAAAGAAGAAAATATAAAATACAAAGAATTTTTGCATTTATTAAAAACAAAAAGTATTTTCTTTATTTAATTACTGGGACCATTTAAAGTAGTCCCTTTTAACCGAGAATTCGTTATAAACGAGTTCGTAATAAACGAAGTTTTTTGTATGAAAATTGTTATTAAAACGTTGGGACTTGCAAATATGTACGTAATAACCAAGAATTCGTTATAACCTAGTTCGTTATAAACGAGTTTGACTGTATAATGTAAAAAAATGCATTTAAAACAATCTATTGTATTATTAGTTAAACAATTATTAGTTAAACAATGAAACATAAAAATGATTTCGTTTTAATATTCAGTAAACAATGAAAGAGTAGAGCAGCATGTATTTTATTTTTTTTATTGCATGCGACAAAAAAAGAGCTATAATTTATTCTGTTTTTTATAGCTTGAGACAAAAAAAAAAAAAACAAAATGAAGAATTAAAAAAAATTAATGTATTTAAAAAATATTAATTTGTTGTAAAAATGATTAGATAAAAAAAAAAAATTAAAATATTTAAGCGCTGTTTTAGAAGCAATCACTGTGTTGTCATTATG